>CM077233.1:33822150-35224650 GCA_039654775.1 Spinibarbus caldwelli | reverse complement strand
TCATTTTTGACCGCGAACAACACGTGACTTTTTTTATTTATTTTTTATTTTTTGTGGTCACATACCAACTGCCATGAAGGTCGAGCTTCGTACCGTTCCGATGAAGTAGCGATTTTTACAATTTCTAAACTTTTTTTTTTTTTTTTTTTTTTTTTTTTTTTGTTGTTTTGTTTTTTTTTTCCCTGGTCTAAAATGACCAAACAACACCAGAGGGTTAAGGGTTAATTGTTTTAGCTTTGCGTTTTAACGCTTTGCGCACAGACGCACATGAAACCAGTTATTGTCATTTAGTCTGTGTTTTTTTTTGTTTTTGTTTTAAAGAGAAGCAAATCATGATTTGAGTTAATTGTCAATGTCATTTGATTGAAGTGTTTTGTGTGGTTGGTGTCAGATTGTGAGGAGGACTGTGATGAAGATGAGTATTTGCTCTCAGAAGACATGGGCGCTGACGATGACGACACATGTGGACCTGTTCTTCAGGTGTGTGTAATACACAACTCTTTCTGTTTTGTTGCTTAAATGTTTTTTTTAAATGCAAAATTCTTCTAAACTGCAGATATCAGAGCGTCGTAGCAGACAGACCAGGTGTTGATAAGGTTTTTGAGCAGTCCATGATAGAAGTACAGTAGGCTGCATTAATGAACAGATCAGCAGAGACGCCTGGAACTTAAATAAACAAACTGTGTTTAGAGAGATATAGACAAACGCTACTGAATTGCTTTCAAAGGTTTTCTGGTTGTTTCTCTATGTATGTATAAGTGATTTTATAGGTAATGTTATTTGTCTTGTTCAGTTCGATTATGGTGCAATAGCAGACCGTCTTTTTGAGGTGGCCAGTCACACGAATATACAGAGCTTCAACAGATCCAAGATTTACAAGTTTGTGAAAATGTAAGTTTTGAGGAAAAGAGACTCATGCAGACAATGAAGGTGATTTAAAAGTGGTCAGTTTTGTTTGCTGGGTTTAATTTGACGTGTCTGATTTTCTCTTTCTCTGTGGGATGAAGTTTCCGAGACCTGAGTGAAGGTGAGCTCTCTTACTAGTGACAGCTTTTACTAAAAGGGGATATATTACTCACGATAGTTTTCTGTCCCATCATTAGGTGTGTTCCCTCAGGATGAAGTGGAGGAAGTGTCCTCTGAAGACGATGAGGATGATAACCGCAAAAGGAAGAGAAGGAGAAAGAAACAAAAGAATAAAGAGAAGAAAGACGAAGAGTCACTGAAGAAATCCAAAGGTTTGTGTTTTAAGTCACAAGGAGTCAGAGTTAAAAGGGTTTAAAAAATTGTGCATTTCGTATTGATTATATTATTAGTGGGTTTAGTGCTCAGCTGATTTGGAGTTTTTTTTTATTTTTTAGTGGGCCGATGTAGAGATCTACACAGCAGTGTAGTTTATTAAAATAAAGTGAACTCTTCTCAGAGGAACTCAAACTTACTCGATCAGCAGCTGTGTGTAAATAAGTTTGCACATTACAGCAGCTTCTCTTGTGTGTCCAGTGTTTTTGATCGACAAAAAAATGTTGAAGCTGATGAAAAAGCTGTTAAAATGTGAACAAAAATGAACAGTACACGGCAGTGTTGTCTTTTTATTAGACGCATTAATCAGTGCAAGGATAAAAATAAACTACTGCATGAAACATGTTTAAAAAAATCCAAACATTTGACTCTGTTTAGATTAGTAATGATGACAGCAGTGAAACTGATTATGGACAGAGATCATAAACCTTAAGTGAATCCAGAGATCTTAAGATGTCAGTCTTTCTTAGATATCAGTAATAAAATGATTGAGAAGAAAATCCCTCTGAATGTATAACAACACAATCGCAGCTTCTGCATGCATGCGAGTAAACAAGCGTGCTTTGCTGCTGTGAAGAAGTAGTATAAAATACTATTTTAAATACTGTATCACGATGAGCTCAGTTCTCGGGGCTGCAGATCTTAGATTCGCGGTCTCTTTGACTCGGCCTGAAGCAGTAAAGCCTCTCTGATCCAAACCATCATCAGAAACACCATTCTTCTGTCAGACTCAGCCAATCAGAGCAGCTGAAGAACAGCTAGCAGGGGACAAAGTAGTGGCACAAATAACTGAACAGCATTTACTGAATAGTCTAGTGCCTAGTGTTATTCCAAAGCGCTCCGCAATATCTCTAAGAAAGTGCTGTAATATAAGTTAATCACATGCTTCAGGTTAGGTTCAGTGTTAGCGTCCAGTTATTCTGAGCACTACAGTAAGCACATAGTATGTACATGCAGAACAGGACTGTAAAATAAAGTGCTACTGTGTTTTTTTATTAATCAAAAATCAAGGCAAATAAATCTTAACCATTAAAGTATGAAGTACAGTACTCATGGTTTCAGGCTTCAGCTCTGGATTTACTGAACTAACAGCTGCTCCAAAGCTGACCTGAGACAGATGTGATTCAGACCTGAAAGGGTTACTTAAAAATCTAAATCTGCTGTTGTTGATTTAATTTAGTCTTGGAAAGACAAGTGCGTGGTTCTGCATTCTTGATTTTCTTCAACTTCAGTTCCACACAAGAACACGCTCATCGTTATATTGAAATATCCAGTCGTTTTAATTTTTAATAAAAGCATTGCACTGACACATACAATTTAAAAAAAAAAAAAGTTAAGCGTATGAAATTATTCGTTTGGACTAAGTGTCCTTTTTACACAATTGATGTACTTATTATAAGTTTTTGTATCTCATTTTTGATAATCAGATGACAGCGAGTGTAAGCTTTCAATGTCTAAATTTATCTGATTTTGTACAGAAAACTCGTTAATGAAGTGAACTCACTTAAAGAGTTGAGTACAATTTTGCCAGGAAAAGTTTTAGAATAAAAAATCTTGTGTAATATAACTTGTTTTTGTTTGTTTGCTGGTTTATATTGTGTATATTTCTATTGTTTTTGCCATGAAAATAGCCTAAGATCCTGACATGGCATTGAATAAATATACTACTACTACTCTTATTTTGTACAAAGACAGTTTATATTTTTCATTTTATTACCATTCGTTTTCTTCTTCCCAAAATTATTATTATTAGTATTATCATTTATTTTTCTTTTAATTTTTTTTGTATTGAACTTGTTAAATATATAATGCTTACACCTTACCATCTGATAACCAGTGTTGAAAAGTGGATCCAAATTCAATAGAACTAGGAATATTAATGATGGCTACTTCATTCATGTTTAAAGCTCATTATAGTTCATCTGTTGATTCATCTCCAACAGGTCAATCCGAGTCTGCGTCAGATGACACGGACATATCAAAGGACACCAAACAAAAGAAGAAGAGCAAGAACAGCGGTTTAAAGAGCAGTGAGGGTCAGCAGACAGACCCTTCAGAGGAGAGCTCAGGACAGGAGACCCTGCAGGACGCTGAGCTTCAGAGAGCAGACGCAGGTTTAACAGAAGAGAAGCTGGAGTCGGATGCTGAATTATCACGGTGTGACAGTGAAAACCAGCACACAGCGCATTTGAGTTCATGCTCTGAGCCTGCTCTTAAACGGATGAAGAAGCAGCGGAGGAAGAGGACGGTTTCGAGGAAGACCTGTGAAGACGCAGATCACTGCTCAGAGATGGAAATCAGCGTTACACCAGCAGAGATCGTGACTTCTGTACCGCTGAAGAAAAGGCAAAAACTGAAGAGAAAAGCAAAAGGAGCAGAATCTGAAGTCACTTCTGCTTGTTTAACAGGCTCGGCCGTCGCTCCTGTAGATGTGTCAGCAGCCACCGCATCACAGAAGAAGCTGAGAAACACCTCAGACGCAGATTCACAGAAGACACAAGACACCTCTGACGACTCTAAAGCCTCTCGAAAAACACCAGTGAAGAAGAGCAAACAGAAGGACGTCGTCTCAAACGCTCCGCAGCCAGAGACTGATGGAGACGCTCATCAGGAGACGGTCCACACCGAAGACTCGCAGCAGCCTGCCGGACGATTGAGAACCAAGAAGAGCAAGCAGAGGTCAGCCGCTGTCCAGATCAAACCAGCGAGGAAGAGGAGGGTGAAGTCTTCAGAGGTGAACGGACACGCAGACCAGACCAGCGTCAAGAGACCCAAGATCAGCAGCGTAAGTCTGATTTTATTTTTTTGTGTATAGCGGTTCACATTGTTTTAAATGTGGCAGATATCAGATTTCCAGTGTGAACAGATCGTGGTTCTGAACTGACTCGCATACACACAAGAACAATATGAACAGGATTGCCAGGTTTTCACAACAAAAGTGTATTTACTGCGTTCTGGGGGGTAAATATCGCATTAGTGCGGTCGCTTCAACACACAGAGTTGAAAAACAACTCGCAGCAACAGTGAAAAAGTAGCCGAACTCTGCAAGAAAACTGTGGACTTGGCAACACTTCCACAGTGCGCTGTCATATGGAAGAAAACACAGAGGACATAAAGTAAGCAATTATGTGTTTATTTATAAGAAGCCAGCGAAACTATGCACAGGCAATATGAAAAATAAAGAGAAGGATGTGACAGAGTTTTGAAACTTTGATATGAGCGCTCATGTTTTGCGTGTATATAGAGTTGTCTCTGTAAGACTGATGAGTTCTGACACATCACTTCCGCTGACTACCTTTCACAGCCGTCTTGATAACTTTGGGTATGTAAAATCTTTGAAGTGACTTCCCTGAGCGCAGAATCCTGACGAATGTTGATCTAGACGAATGTTGTAAACATTGCATGTATTCCGATATGAGCGTTCACGCTGTTACGTTTTCTGTCATCAGGAAGTTAAAGAGCCTTCACTTCCAGTCACTAAAGACCAGATGAAGGCGGAAGAGTTTGTCCTCAGACAGAAGAAAGCTCCCACACCCATCTTCTGTAAAGCTGCAGGATACAGCACACGCATGGCCAGCAAAAAGGTACAAGACTCTCGTTTCCAGCTCACGTGAACCGTTGAGAAGGCAGTGACGTCACTAGGCCTCTGGCACAGACGTGTGCGTTGCTTTAACTTAATCTTAGTCGTCTTGCTCTTATTTTTTTTTTTTTCTCCAGGTTTTTCCAGCTTCAAAATCTGAAATGAAGAAAGTTACGTTTGGCCTCAAGAATAATAAAACAATGGGTATGTATGTGTTTCATTGTGAAAATGTGCTGCTGATTATAGTTAGACAAATGAATTTTAGAGTTTGTTTAGAAGCATCCTGCTAGCATTGTGAAGGTCGTGGGATTTTTGGGCAGCACGTACTGATAATATTATATACCTTAGATCAGTGGTTCCCAAACTTTTTCTTCCTGGCCCCCTTTTGCGAAATAAAAATTCAAGCCCCCCAGGGTGCTATTCTGAATGGAGATAATATATAATATATAATAAACCACTGAGCACTGCATCCATTATACAACACTCATGCTTTTAAGCCATATACACGCTGAAAAGAATAATTTATTTGCATCTGGATGAGTTATTATTCTCTCTACCATCTCTGATGAAATCGGTCGGCATTTCTCTGCATTTGCACTTTTGAACTGAACTGTTTTAATTTGCTCACTGGATCCTGAGCTTTCCAGGAGTTTACTGATTTAGAATGATGTGATTGCAAAAACCTGCTTCTTTTCATTTTTAGGGTATTGAGGTATTTCTGATTCAAATTAGTAATCAATAATTATTATTTTACTACTCTGCGTGCTTCCCCTGACATGCTCTCCTGCAGTAGATAGACACCGCTTGCATTCATTCATTCACGTGAATTGTAGACATGAGAGATGATTCACGGTAGTGTGATTTATATAGTGTCATTTCTAATCACCCAGACACTGAGGTTTTGAGTACCAGCATCATGTCAGAAGTGCTGCTACACTAAAGACTAAAATACAGAAGTGTTTTATCGACCCTCTTTAAGCACTGCTCAGAGCAGAACTGCTATTCTTCATTCATTCATATTTTTACTTGGTTAACAGCAATAATTAATTTCTGATTCATCAATCGCACCAACTAGTGGTCTGTTATTTTGACAACATTCGCTACAGCTGATAACAGACCGCTCCAGCCGGTACTGCCAGCTGTCTTGAGGTAATAAAATATGTAAATAACTGAACAAAATATGAATTATTATATGTGGGAAGTAGCCGTATAATATGCAAAATAATTTCACGGTGGGGTCTTGTTATATATATATATATATACAGGTGCATCTCAATAAATTAGAATGCTGTGGGAAAGTTAATTTATTTCAGTAATTCAACTCAAATTGTGAAACTCGTGTATTAAATAAATTCAGTGCACACAGACTGAAGTATTTTAAGTCTTTGGTTCTTTTAATTGTGATGATTTTGGCTCACATTTAACAAAAACCCACCAATTCACTATCTCAACAAATTAGAATATGGTGACATGCCAATCAGCTAATCAACTCAAAACACCTGCAAAGGTTTCCTGAGTCTTCAAAATGGTCTCTCAGTTTAGTTCACTAGGCTACACAATCATGGGGAAGACTGCTGATCTGACAGTTGTCCAGAAGACAATCATTGACACCCTTCACAAGGAGGGTAAGCCACAAACATTCATTGCCAAAGAAGCTGGCTGTTCACAGAGTGCTGTATCCAAGCATGTTAACAGAAAGTTGAGTGGAAGAAAAAAGTGTGGAAGAAAAAGATGCACAACCAACCGAGAGAACCGCAGCCTTATGAGGATTGTCAAGCAAAATCGATTCAAGAAATTGGGTGAACTTCACAAGGAATGGACTGAGGCTGGGGTCAAGGCATCAAGAGCCACCACACACAGACGTGTCAAGGAATTTGGCTACAGTTGTCGTATTCCTCTTGTTAAGCCACTCCTGAACCACAGACAACGTCAGAGGCGTCTTACCTGGGCTAAGGAGAAGAAGAACTGGACTGTTGCCCAGTGGTCCAAAGTCCTCTTTTCAGATGAGAGCAAGTTTTGTATTTCATTTGGAAACCAAGGTCCTAGAGTCTGGAGGAAGGGTGGAGAAGCTCATAGACCAAGTTGCTTGAAGTCCAGTGTTAAGTTTCCACAGTCTGTGATGATTTGGGGTGCAATGTCATCTGCTGGTGTTGGTCCATTGTGTTTTTTGAAAACCAAAGTCACTGCACCCGTTTACCAAGAAATTTTGGAGCACTTCATGCTTCCTTCTGCTGACCAGCTTTTTAAAGATGCTGATTTCATTTTCCAGCAGGATTTGGCACCTGCCCACACTGCCAAAAACACCAAAAGTTGGTTAAATGACCATGGTGTTGGTGTGCTTGACTGGACAGCAAACTCACCAGACCTGAACCCCATAGAGAATCTATGGAGTATTGTCAAGAGGAAAATGAGAAACAAGAGACCAAAAAATGCAGATGAGCTGAAGGCCACTGTCAAAGAAACCTGGGCTTCCATACCACCTCAGCAGTGCCACAAACTGATCACCTCCATGCCACGCCGAATTGAGGCAGTAATTAAAGCAAAAGGAGCCCCTACCAAGTATTGAGTACATATACAGTAAATGAACATACTTTCCAGAAGGCCAACAATTCACTAAAAATGTTTTATTTATTTTTTTATTGGTCTTATGAAGTATTCTAATTTGTTGAAATAGTGAATTGGTGGGTTTTTGTTAAATGTGAGCAAAAATCATCACAATTAAAAGAACCAAAGACTTAAACTACTTCAGTCTGTGTGCATTGAATTTATTTAATACACGAGATTCACAATTTGAGTCGAATTACTGAAATAAATGAACTTTTCCACGACATTCTAATTTGAGATGCACCTGTGTGTGTGTGTGTGTGTGTATATATATATATATATATATATATATATATATATATATATATATATATATATATATATATATATATATATATATATATATATATATATATATATATATATATATATATATACACACACACACACACACACACATATACATATATAATCAGAAATCTGCTTTCCTGCTCTCTCCTGTCAGAATTCACAAAGATGGACCAAAGCTCGCTGCTGAGTCCTGCCAGACAGTCCCGCGCGGCCTTTGACCCCAAGAGGACACCAAAGTCTGGGGTGTTGAAGTCGCCCACGTCATCACCTGCCATCATGAAGAGAGCTATGGCAGCAGATTTCTTTTAAAATAAAGCTTCACATGTTGTTTGTGAAATTTAGTCTATTGAATTGGCTTTTGTAAACAATGGACAGGATGAAAAAGAATGCATAAAAAGATATTTTATATTCACTTTTGAAGTGTTCTTATGCTTTACTTTTTACAGACGTGAAATGAAAGTTGCAATATTTTTTTTGATTGTGTTCGAATAGCTAAACAGATGATGCCTGTTTATCAATACTCTCATCCAATGTAAGTGTATAAAACAGTTTTTGTTTTCTTATTCAATGCAGCATAATGTCCCTTTCTGATTTCTCTGATTGTTATATTAGTCAGAGTATAAAGGAACACCGAACAAAGAGATACTTTCCTGCCTAAAATTACATCTTTTGCACTGGTCAAGCCAATCTCCGGCACTGTGACCTTTGGCAGAAGTTAAAAGGCCACTACACGGTGTCTCTCACTCTCTTGGGTCTCTCTTCTGGTTTCTGTTCGTGTGGAGGAGAGTGGAGACATCCAGTCAACCATCCCCAGAGCTCTGTTTGTTCTGCATGATTGGGATCTCTCTTCTTTTGGCACCCTGTCCTTATTTAGATTCAGGACACAATTAAAATCACCACCTATCCTGGTTATTCCCTTCATCTGCCAGAAGGGATGAGATGTTCTTAAAAATATATAATTTGGTCCATATACATTTACACGTTATTCTACTACAGCAATGACATATCTGCCAACTTTGTCCTCATCTATGTTACTAATATGAATGACAGCCCCTTTTGCCGCTTGGTCGTAGGATGCACTGAAAACCTGATCCACTCATTCTCTTTTCAGCTTTAAATGTTCTTTGTCTGAGAGATGAGTCTCTTGTATCATGGCAACACCATATAAAATGTTGCTTAGACTTATATTTGATCTTATGATCATTTCTCAAATGTGTGTACATGTTATTCAGAAAAACGTACACACATAAATACATTTGTACGCCTCTGTTCCAGATGTGAAATATATAAATGAGATCTAAGTAAATATATAAACACCCCCAATTAATGTCATTAGCTTATAAAAGAGCACCGGTTAATGTCTAAATCCCTTACTTGAGAATGGCGAGTGGCAAGAATTTTTTTTTATTTTTTTTTGCAAGGCCAAAATCTGGGTCCTGTTGCTGGTTTTTGGGAACACATTGGGAGCCTCTCAAGTGGGATCTCACACAAATAAAAGTTTGTGGTAGACTGTAAATGAGAAGGGGGGCAGCAAAGGAACCTGAATGAATAAAAAAAAAAAAGTCAAAATAGCCATTCTTGCACTGAAATGCCATTCACATGATTTGTGGAGATCTAGGGATATTATGAAGGACACTCGCATCACCAATGATGTTGTGATTTTTGGGTCATTTTAAGGCCTCGCTTATAAAATATTGCGCAGAAACCATACTAAAATTGATCTTGCGATCATCTCTCAAATATGCGTACGTGTGATTCATAAAATGAACATCCGTACCAAAAATGCACATACGCATCTCTTTCAGATGTGAAATCTATGAATTGCAAATGATCTTGAACTTTCAGGGGCTGTTCAGCAATTTGAGATTCACAAACTGGAGGGAGTTGATCAACTGATTCATCCGAAAGATTGTTGGGAATTCAGTAGTAGAGCTCTGAATCATAAACACAAAGAAGATTTATGAGATTTATTAACAATGAATATGCAAGAGTAAATACAACTAGTAATGATACCAATAAATGAATATACACTGCTAATAGATAATAGACAACTAAACAAGAAGGAAGATACTGTATAAAATCATAGTAACAATAAATGGAGTGAACACAGAATGGATAAATGCAATGCTATTGAGCCAAATGTAGTAATGGAAGAGAATTCTATGGTAGTGCTTCTTATAGGAAAAACACTTAATGGTTCTGGTAAAACAAGTTAAATAACTGCGTGCAATGTTGCATTCCGCTAGCCATCAATACGCTGACCTGGAGGATGCTGAACTTCTGTTGTGCCAAGCGGGTCCTTAGAGCGTAGACTGGGCAGCTGGATGAGATGGGTCTTCACAGGGTCATTTGCAGTCTGACTACATTGCTGAGGAGCCGTGTGTTTCAGGCAGGGTCTGCCAATGCAGAGGTCCTTTGTGGACTGGGCTGTGCTGCTTTTAGAGCTGCAAGAGTCAGACGAGGTCCGTCACTACTGGGTCCTTTGCAGCTGAAGGGCAGCCAAATGTAATAGAGTTACTGTTTTGAATTATCTTTCCTTGTCAGGTCAAAAACTCAGACCATGGTGTCTGTTAATGCCTCCTTCCCCATTGAATTGGAAATGCAGAACTTTGTTGTGTCTGTTGACATCTCGCGGAGCGTGTCGGAGACTCAGAACGTTGGTGATCTGCTGTTGATTCCCACCACACAGGTTGGAAACTCAGGATGAGGAGTGTCTGTTTAATGGGTGCCTTTATCCCTATCCAATGAGGAGATTGAAATCTGACACCTCTCCATTCCTGGGTTGTGACTGGCCACTTGAGTCCGAGGTGGTCATGGTGTTGCCTGCCCTAGTGTGAAACTCATTTGCATGTATTACACTGGTAGGTTTTTACCTGTTAAAGCATTGCCGCCTGACACACTTCCGGTACCTACGAATTGGCAGGCTGCAGGGTCATCCGCCGGGTACCACCGCTCATTGACGTTTCGCCCCTTTAAACCCGGAACGCCTCCTGGTGGCGGGGCAGTGACAGGGACGCCTCCCTGTCACCCCCTGCAGCATGCCTCTGTGCTAGGCGGTGCCCCAATACATGTACTTTCTCTTTATCCAGAGCCAAAAGCTACTCTTCTCGGCTTCTTCAGCCAGATCTTTGAGGGCCTTCTGAAGGCTTGCTCCAGACACTCCCAGATCTCTCATGAGGTGGACAGCTGATGTCCCCACGGAGCCACAGCATCCCACCTCTACCAGGGTAAATGATGATTCTCCAACCATGCACTCAGCCCCAAGATCAGCATATTTCAGCCTTTTCCTCACCCATGCAGCCTCCAACCCTGCCTCCCATGGAATGGTTAACTCAGCAAGTAGTACTGTTTTGGAGCTGCTGGACTACATCACGATGTCTGGATGCAGGCTTGTGTGGGTGATCTCAGTGGGGACCTGGAGCTTCCTGCCAAGGTCAGATTGGCACTTGTGCCACCTTCCCCTTCTTGAACAAACTGAATGTGACGGTCTGCTGGTGCGGAGTGCCCTCTGCTCTCTTCCTGCCTCTGTCTCTCCTGGATCTCTGCTAGCCTTCTAAGGACCTGGTCATGCTGCCATCTGTAGCGGCCTTGGGAGAGTGCTGTCTTACAGCCGGACAGGATGCGGTGGAGGCTTGCATTCGGGGTGTTGCACAGACAGCAGCATTCCTCCTTGCCAAGCCACAGACGCAGGTTCCATGAACATGGGAAAGTGTTGTACATCGCCCTAATCAAAAACTGAGCCTTGCCTGCGGGATCTTCCAGAGGTTTGCCAAGCTGATTTTTCTTGCAACTACACTCTCCCACGTCATCCAGTTCCCCTGGTGTCTCTGAGCTATGGCCTTGCACTTTTGATGCTCATTCTCCATGTTCATCACCTCGGCAATGACCAGCTCCTTCCTCTCTTTCTGCTAGCCTTGGACCAGAACTTTGGGACTTCTCCATGCCCAAAGCCTGCCCTTCCTGCTTGGACTCTGCCGATGATTTGCTGTAGCGTGCTTATTGTCTGGTCAACCTCGGCATGGGCTTTTCCATTTGCATAGAGTATAAATTTAAACAACAGTGTCTTTAACATTTTACCAATGCATTATTTCTTTACCAAACCTCTCTCAAAATAATTACCAACATCACGGGGAGCAAAAAGTGTCCAAACATGATAGGAAACAGTTGAACTATCATTTATTCATTCCACAATATGTTAATAGGCCTGTTCCCGTGAACTGTTATGTTAACAGTCAATGGGTAAAGTGAATTCAATTCAAGTTCAATTCAAGTTTATTTGTACAGCGCTTTTCACGATACAAATCGTTGCAAAGCGCTGTACAGAAAATTAAGCTTCTACAGTATATTTAGTAGTAGCTTATCATTGGTGACTGTGTCAGTTAATGTACATATGTCAGAAATGTACGGAAAAAATCAATTAAAGACGTAATCAAACAGACGATGAACACTATTAACAGCAATTATTATGAATGTGAATGTGTTGACGTTTCTGTCCACTTAAGATCTCCAAACATAGGTGTGAATGGATTTGGATAGATCTTTGTGGCCTTTCTTTGTTTTGGAAAAGGGCATTAAAATTGAGGGAGAAAATGAGAAAAAAAAAAAATAAAAGTTTTTAATTAAAATCCAACTACAAAATGAATCTGTGAAAATGATGTTTTAACGAAGTTAAATAAGCATTTTTTCCCTTTTGGCCCCAGTATTGTCTCTAGTGATATACAGTCCATGCAGCATAAAGAACTTGACTTATGGCAAAATAGATTAGTCGACAATTTAAAGCTTTTTGTGGAATATGTTGTTGTTTCAAGATATCAAGGAGAAATAAATTCCCATCTGTTTAGATGCCTGCTAAAATTAGCTAAGACCTTTTAACAAACACCCTTCCACTAGTAAATGTTTTCCTCAGGTCTGCTTTCTATAAAATAGTGCCGCAGATGCAGAGAGAAGACAATGGCAACATGATTTATTTGTAGGCATAGTTGACTATGAGATTAATACTGGTGAATTCTCAAAATGTCCTTAACAGTAATAATCAGAGATGCGGTCCAAAATATTATTCAGGATGCTCTGGAAACCTACGATAATGAGCAAAGTAGGAAATTCTTCTCCTCTGTGTTTGAAATGCAGTTCAGGTTTGTGTACCTGTGTTCACATGTCCTGGGAATGTCCAGAAGTTTTGGGCAGCAATTATTTCAGAGATAAGCAAAATTCTTGGTTGACCAACTGAGTTCACATTTTTACATTGTACAATACACCATCTTTTAAAGCATACTAGAGATGGCTTTATTATGTGCAGCTAGATTGAATCAGTTAAAACAGATAGAGAACCATTCATATCTCTTTGGTTAAAGGTTATTTTGCAGTATCTCCTGCTGGAAAGACTGAATGTGGTGGTCCATCAGAGGTTACAGTGCTTTGTGTAAAATTTGGAAACAAATCTTGAATTGTAGAGGGACTGTTGTTTGGAGACTGATTAAGTGATTTCTGTTCATGTCATCTGTCTCCTCTCATCCTTCCCACATTATACATAATCTTGGCATACTATTTGATTCTACACTATGCTTTGGGTTCAGCTTGTTAAGTCCTGTTTCTTCCATCTTCACAATATTGTCCATTTACGACCATCCCTAAATTTCAAAGATGCTGAAACTGTTATTCATGCTTTTATAACTTTGTGTCTAGACTATAGTAACTCCTTATTATATGGCCTACCTAACAAAGCTCTTAATCGCTTACAGCTAATTCAAAATGCAGCTGCTTGTGCCCTTACATTTACCAAAAAGTCAGCCCACATCACTCATGTTTTACAGCAATTACATTGGCTCTCTGTTATCTATCATACTCAGTTTAAGATACTCATCCTAGTTTTCAAAGCTTGTCATGGTTCTGCACCTTCTTACCTTTCTGAATGAATTCACCTTTATGTCCCTACGCGTACTCTGAGATTGAGCTCTGGGAATTTGCTTGTAGTACCTAAGTTCAGACTATCTAGTGTGGGTGGCAGGGCTTTCAGCATTTCAAGGGTTAGTTCACCCAAAAATGAAAATTATATCATGAATTACTCACCCTCATGTCATTCCAAACCCGTAAGACCTCCATTCATCTTCAGAACACAAATTAAGATATTTTTGATGAAATCTGAGAGCTCTCTGACCCTCCATAGACAGCAAGGGTACTACCAAGATCAAGGTCCAGAAAGGTAGTAAGAACATTGTTAAAATGGTCCGTGTGACATCAGTGGTTCAACTGTAATTTTATAAAGCTACAAGAATACTTTTTTTGTGTGCATGCGTTGTTTACGTGCAGGAAAAGGACACGCATGTGTTGTGATGCTCTCCAAAATGACCAAAATGTTTGATCACATGACTATATTTGTATTTGTGTTCATGTTATCTGTCTAACCCTAACCTAACATTATGTAAAATGTCCTTGGGTTTTTGAAAGGCGCTATATAAATAAAACATTAGTATTATATTATTATGTATTTTTTTCATTCAATGTCATGGAAGCAGCTGTGTTATATTATCTTACAGTTTTTGGTGTATGTGTAAAACATACATTGGAAAGGAATATGTTGTAATGTTGCTCTTTTGGTTTGTTGTTAAACCACATACAGAAATGAATTAAAAATGAACTCAAGTAGAAAACTAAAAGCCTTGGCAGAAACACTTTTGCATATTCACAGTCAAATTCCTGTCAACCCCAAGCGGGCTAATGATCATCATTAATCAACTTAAAATGACTAATAATGAAAAACACATTAAGAATGATGACATGGATTTCTGTCCCAAAAAAAAAACTCAAACCCTGCAGCTCTGATTCTGATATAATGTGTTTTGGAAAACTTTTTCCTCATGTATCCACTCTCAGACTGTTCTTGGACCGGTGAGGTAATCTGAAATAGTTTAAAAGAAATGTTACCTGTTGAGGTCAGTATTAGAGTAATGGTTTGTCTCTGAATGAGTAACCAAACTCTAAGAATCATTAATGGTGACATTTGCCACACATAGCACCCATTATAACTGTGGAACACATATCCTCTGAATTTCAATGTTCACTTTCAGTTACACAGATCATTTAGATCAGGGATGGGCAGCTGGTCCTGGCGAGCCACTGTCCTGCAGAGTTCACTTCCATCTGTAATTGAAACCAACCTGCCTACAATTTTCAAGAAATCCTGAAGACGGTTGGATTTTTCAGGTGTGTTTGATTAGGGATGGAGCTAAAATCTTGAGATTGAAGAAGCCCATGCCTTAAGATCCCCTCAGGTGAAAAAAGCACTTCCATAATGTACTTAAAGTGCTCTATTTTCACACTAATTTTGTACTTAATATACTAAAAATGATTCTTCAGTAGTTCTTAAACTTAAGATCATCTAAGTGTACACAATTTTTAACATACTATCTCTGTATTTAGTTAGCACTTGAACCCATCTTTCATACTCTAGTACACTCAAGTGTAGCGGCTTTCCTGTAGCTCAAATAGTAGAGCATGGCACTAGCAACGCCAAGATCATGGGTTCGATTCCCAGGGAAAGCAAGAACTGATAGAAATGTATAAAACTGTAACTTGAATGCAAAGTAAGTTGCTTTGGATAAAAGCGTCTGCTAAATGTATTTTAGTGACCTAGATTATTGATAGATTAATTGTCCACTTAATCTGTTTGATCTTTTCATTTATTGGTCATTTTCTTTATTATCAAGATGAAGAAGAAAGCATATACAGACTTTGCTGTCTGGTCTGGTGGACTTTCACTTTTTTTAAATTAGTAAAAATAATGCTAACACTTTATTTTGATTGTCCCCTTTGAGCATTCTGTTGATACTAAGTAACGTTGCACCTACATGTCAACTAACTCTCAGAGTATTAGTAGACTATCTGCTTAATATCTGCTAACGCTTTATTGTGATAGTCTCCCAACAGACGCTCTACTGACTATCAGTAACTTTGCAAGTACATGTCAACTTACTCTAACCCTAACCCTACCAGTCTACTAATACTCTACTAACACTCTATTGAGCACTAGTAGAATGTGCAAAAGGGGACCACCAAAATAAAAAGTAAGCAAAATATTAATAACAATTCCTGGTAATACATTTCTGTGTTACCAGCTTTCCTCCGTCTTCTTCAGTGGCTGCATTCAATCTTTTGGTTTGGCACACCCTCCCAGCGCAGTGACAAATGAGAATATATTAGCCAGCTGATGTAGTGCACTTGCTAAACCTGGACAATAAGCTGGAGAACCGCAGGAGTGACGGTTGGAGAACTTAAAGAAGAACAATGAGTAACATGGCAAGAGAGATACTGGCGTTTATACTCGCTACCTCGGGCTGGGTGCTGGTGTCCTCCACCTTACCTACAGACTACTGGAAGGTGTCTTCAATCGATGGCACTGTTATCACAACAGCCACCTTCTGGTCCAACTTGTGGAAAACATGTGTGACCGATTCTACTGGAGTCTCCAACTGTAAAGACTTCCCTTCAATGCTGGCACTGGACGGTCAGACACGTCTCTTTTTTTGTTAAGTTTGTGTGCTTATATGTTTACATGTATGTATGTATGTATGCATATAGTCAGCCAATTAATTTTTTTTTTTAATTTAAGCCTGTAATTTAATCAACAGTTTAAGAAATGTTATGGAAAAAAAATAATAATAATAATAATCAGATTGATTAATCAAATGTATGTAAAACGCTGAGACTTTTTATCCAGACGGTCAGATCTTCAGTAGCATTGAAGCTCAAGCTCTTTGGATCATCTTAGATCACGCTGGAGAACATGATCTTCAGATTTTCTTCATGAAGCTCTAGTGCTGCCAAAACACCAATTACTGTAACATTCTCACATCTGTGTTCATTTAAAATTTAACCTTTACTCCGACTGTTATGCTAATAACAAATATGTTTGTAATGCTTTCATGCAAAATAAATTCAGTAGTAATTTCAGGCATCATTACCCCACTGCGTATACAGTATGTATTATTCATTATATAATGTATTTTAATATAATATATATTTAATGACACACCTGTGAAATATTTAAGACGACATATACGACTTGAATTTCATTATAACAAGATTTTTTTTTTTTTTTTTTTTTTTTTTAATAATTCTCTCGACAGAGCTAGACGTGTGCAAGGTAAACTCAGCACAGAGCGAAATGACTCTTTTCCTTCTAACATGTCAATGTTTAGCACTTTTCAGAAAGCTGAGGGCAATAAATTAGATGCATTTATCTCCAGGCTGTTTTCCATCCATTCAGTAGCATTTGTGGGTTAACTAGAGAGCTAATATTTGCCCAGAGAGTAGCTAGAAGAGTGTGTTTGTGGATACCAGTCTGCTCTTCCATGACTCAGAGAACATCAGAGAAACAGCTCGTTCTCTACTACAGGTTCATCAGTTCTTGTGAATTAATTAATCTGCCATTTCATTTCTGTAACCATAACACCATTGGAATTTGAAGATTTAAGAAGACAGGACAAGGCTTCATTACATTAATATCCTATTATATTTATTACAATATAAACATGTTGTAATGATGTATTGTAAAATATATCATTTGATCATTGCTTTGGTCTAAAATGAATAATAAAGAAAGGTGACTGACAGATAGCATTCATTCTTTCACATGTTTTGTGCTGTTGATCAGGTTATATCCAGGTGTGTCGGGGACTGATGATCGCTGCTGTCTGTCTTGGTTTCTTTGGGTCGATCTTTGCTCTGATCGGCATGAAGTGCACTAAGATCGGTGGTCCTGACCAAACCAAAGCCAGAATCGTCTGCTTGTCTGGGATCACCTTCATTTGTACTGGTGGGTTTCACGTCTCTTTCTCTGAACTCATATGTAGAGCAGTATTATCCACAGCTGGAAATGCCTAGTGCTGTACTAAAATATAACGAGGCAGTATTGCTGTAACTTGTGCATATTGTTCCTCGGCAGGTCTGTGTTCTCTGAGCGCCTGCTCTCTGTACGCTCACAGGATCACGTCTGAGTTTTTTGACCCCATGTTTGTTGCGCAAAAGTATATATCTAGTTTTTTTTGCTACCAACTTTTGGCTGACTGAAGGTGAGTGGAGTGATGTTGCTGATGAAATGCTGTGCTTCTCCTCAGGTATGAACTGGGCGCTGCGTTGTTCATCGGCTGGGCCGGATCGACGCTGTGTGTCCTCGGAGGAGCGCTCTTCTGCCTGTCGCTGTCTGACGGCATGAGCAGCAAGTAAAGGCCAAACATTTCTAATATCTGAATATGAGTATGATTACAAAACAATGAAGTACTAAAAACATAAATGTTTTTCCTTCGCGTTTTTGAAAAGTTTCATGTACAGAAGACAAAACTTTCGTCAACAAAATTATCTGACGGATCTGTGAAAATAACTAAAAACACTGCATTACACATGCCAGGCCAGCAGTGTGCGACGTCACTTTGTAAAGAAACACAGGGCCTCATTCTTGAAAGACAAGCAGAACAAATTTTTGTGTAAATCGTTCATAAAGCCGTTCTGACTTAAACTTTCAAATTCATGAAAATGTTCATATTTCCAAGATGTTAGTTGGTACAACAGAAATGTTCATCTGCTCCTTATCACATGTAAATGGTGTGTAAAACGTTAAGAATATTTTACAAGTTTGTTTGCCCTGTTTGGAGTTGAGGGTTCAAAACCATAGACATAATAAATACCTAGACGCCTCATTGGCCGCTTTGAGCCGTTGCTGCGATACGTCAACGAGTCCGCCATGTTTGTCCGGGCAAGACTGCTTTAGAAACAAGTGGAGGTGAACGGAGGAGCTGCAGTTTTTCTGGATAAAAACACAATAACGTTTACATTTCTCAGCCGATTTCAGTGGTTTGTGATCTACATGGAGTTAAAAATAACTCTGCCTCCAGTTATTTAGTTAGGCTTGGAAAATGATTCATTTTCGTAAGAAATTGTGAAAGCTCACACTCGTGTTGATTTGGTTGATTTTTTTGTTAACATAATTCTAATATTAATGTAGTATAACTGTGATATATGCATGTAATGTAATTTTAATTTACATTAAACGAAATTACGTTTTTTCATTGCTTTCAACCCCAACATTTTAGCTTTTCTCGTGCTTCAGGTCAAAACACAGCTCATTCCCTTTAAAAACTGGGGAAAAAATTGAAATAATACATCTTTAAGTACTAATAATTTACCATAATAGAGAAAATGGAATAAAATCAGCGAATACAAATCAAAAAGTGACAGACTGGTAGTCTGCTTCCTATTTTCATAGCACTCTATACAGATATAAACTCCACAACAAACATTAACAAACCTAACTGATAATCCTTTATGGATCCAGTAAAACTTACAGTTACAGTGGTAAAATATTGTGCACTGATACAGTGCACAGTAAAAATATATTAAAACTGAGATATATATATATATATATATATATATATATAAAAGTATATGTAGTACAAATTGTAGTAAAGTGAATAATATAATAAAATAGCGAGTACAACAGTACTATAACATAAGTGATATAATAGATTTATAATAGCATTTAATTATTAAAGCAATTAATACCATAATAAATGAATAACAACAGATGAATAATAGCAAGTAGAATGTGTAATATCAAAGGTGGAATAATACAGAATAGACAATAATGAAGAATAAGTAGTAAATTATAAAGTAAATTAAATAGTGAAAACTACAGTTTTATAATAGTATTTGTGTAATAATTATTAAACAAAGACAGACAAAACTAAAGACAAGCAAAAATTGATGGTTGTCAATTCCAAATTGTGTTTAATGAATGTGTTCCTTGAGTAATACATAAAATATATGAGCTGAGATTGATTCAGAGTATTATATATATATATATAATCCTCTGAATCAGTCTGCAGCTCAAGGACATTTTATTTCAGTTTTCAGTTCTAGCTTTCCCTGGGAATAGAGTGGTTTAGTTGTGACGTCAATATCTGACTAATAAAGACTAATTCTCCACTAATTCCCTCAAGATTTTCCTATATTCTCTGTTTTTTTTTTGTTTGTTTGTTTGTTTGTTTGTTTTTTTAATTAATGAGTAAAATAAGGTCTGTGGTAAACAACTTGAAAAAGCTTGACATAAAGTATAGTTATGTTTAACCCCCCCCCCCCCCCCCCCCCCCCTTTCTATTAAACTTTCTTTTAATCAAAATTAATAATCATTATTACAACATCAAGAGCAATAATCAACAATGATTTTGTCATGATATTGCAGCTTCACTCACTGAGTTCTTGTGTTTTTCCTTTCTAGGCTATTTACATTACACAGTTTTTGTGTAAATACACATACAGTACATGATCAGCATTAAACAGACTGTGTAAATCATTTTAAATGTAGTCTATAGTATTGTGATTGAAGAAACTGGTTATATTTAAATATTTGACAAAAACGACAGAAACGTTTAATAAGGTAATTATATTATATTATATTGTTATAAAAATTGCCCTTACAAAGGTAAACAATGCTGCTGGAAGTCTATTCTGGAGGCAAATATTGCCCCACAATGGAAAAGTTAATATCTGAGCCCGGCAGAGACTGAGAGACAGAGAGAGAGAGAGAGAGAGAGTGGTTTGAATATGATCAGGGTCTTTCTGGCCATTCATTCAGGGCTGTTCTGGGCTTTAACTAGTACAGATTCAAGGCTGTGGAGGTTTAGTCTCTTGGAAATGCAAAAAACAGGCTTTCTTCAGATTTCTTTGAGGCTTGTGTTGTCCTGTTTGCAATTGGCTGAAAATGAAAAATATATATAATCAGTCCACAGTTTTATGATAAGCTATCAAATCCTTATAAACTAGTGATGATAAACGTACTCTTTGTAAATGAGTAGTGAATTAAAGAGAGATGCTTTAGCTCCATCTCTAATCCTGACAGTCTGACACGGTCTTGTCAAAGTGCTCACTGTACATATTGTGCTCATAGCACAATTACCTTTATCATATAAACTACAATATAAGTTAAAACTTAAGAATTCATTTAAACTTTGATTTCTTATAAAGTCTCAGCTTTCACAGCTAACTAGTGATATCGCTAGCTATTAATCGCCTGACACTGGTGGCTAATTAAGCTGCCAACATAATGCTAAAAATGACCAAAAAACATCCAGAAACAACTGTTCAGTCTTACCTGTGAAAGATAATACCCCGAGATCTGTTTTTATTAATGTGCGACGGTCTGTAGATCCCCAAACTGCCGACGAGTCAGGTATGTTTTCTCATGTCCCGAGATGAGAGTTATGAAGAGTTGCCCGCACCAATATGGCGGCGACGTTGACGTGCGGTCGAGCGGCCAATGAGGCGTCTAGGTATTTATTATGTCTATGTTCAAAACTGTTCAACTTTGGGTAAAATGCAGCACTCATCACTGTCACATTTTACCCAGCCGTCCAATCAGTGGAGGAGGGGCGGGACAAATACTACACCGACCAATCATCCTACTTGTACAGTAACCAAACAACAGTGGATATTACTGGTTACTGCATTTTTATATTCAGTAATATCAGTGGAGCCAAACCTGAGAAAGGAGTCCAGAATATTACAATGTGTTCCTGTACACGTAACTTATGTAGTCGTGATTTAGTTGGGGATTACGAGTGCCCTATTCATGAATGATTGGAATTCATTAACATACACGTTTAATGATCAAATCTGATGTTTACGAAGCGTTTGTGAATCCGGAGGAGAGTTTTCAGGAAGGTCTGTTTTATGGGCAGATTACTTTGAATTTACTCACATATTTACGCAAGTTTCATGAATGAGGCGCACTATGTGCACATATCTGCAGACTGGACACGCAACACATACGCCGAGGGTTGATGCTGTTTTCACAAATTTGCATTTTAGTATGATAATGGCATCATTTTCTTGCACTTTGAAACCCATTTTCAAAAGTTTGTTTTCAGGCCCTCAAAATGCTGTTGTCATGCAAATGAATGGCCAAAACCCATAAAAAGTTTTCTGTTTTTAGTTTAAAACAGTGTCATGTAAATGCTCCCTAAGATATATGCTCCAAAGAATCCAATTGAAATATTTGGTGTTTTTGACCCAAACTATAGGTCATTTATGGTCACCAAACCTTAACAGATGATGATATTATCTCCCCCTTTCAGCAGGTCACCGCATCCATCGGACAGAAGAGCTTTCATCAACAGCGGAGCATCTTTAATGTCTCGTGCGATGCCACAGAGTCAGTCGTCACACACCAGGAGACCTCCTCCAGAATACAGCAGCACTTCCCAACACTTCGACAAAAACGCCTACGTATAACTCACTGCTGACTTCAGCCGTTCTCGTCTCATTCATGTCTTCCTCTGATGTGTAATATCTGGGTTTTGTTAGCTTATTAAGTGCCTTTGGATGGCCAGCTCAGATGACTTGTACAGATGCTGTAATTGAAGTTTTGGTCAAGATTATTTTTTACATTTTTGAAGACTCTGGCATATATAATGTGATTTGAGCACATTTATGTTTACGCAGCGCTGCATGGGATTATGTCATCTGTTGATAGTTGTGCTGTACTCGACTAGTTTGGGTGACTTATTAAATTCTGGCAGTATATGGTGGTTGATCATGATTTTGAGTAGGTTCAAAGTAGGCCAGATTGAATTATGTTTCTAGAAACTCTCAAATGAAATGACACATTTGAGTTTCAATATTGTCTGAATTTCTAACATTGAAGATTGTGTAGCCTGTATTGTTAAGTCTCATTCATTATTGTGATTAAAAAAATATATATATTTTGTTGATGTTTAATAAATATTACATTTAATGTTGTTATAATTGTTGTAATATATTATTTGTACATGCAACAGAGTGCATAACATCTGCAGAATTCTAATAGCACTGCATCTATTTCCTCTGCCAGACACACACTTCATAATATTTATAGTAAACCAGTGTCACGAGTGTGTGTACAAACACAACATAGCCTCTGTTTCCTAAACCCGAACAGGTGTTTGTCAGCCTGAGCTCAGACTGCATCCTCTGCTGAAGCATGAACCATGTTTGAGTGAGAATGACTGTATGCTCAGCTCACAGGAAAATGAGGAAAAGTCTAATTCAGGTGTTTGGATTCTTGATTTCTACTTTTGGCTGGCTGTTTGTGAGCTGCACGCTCGCCATGGACTACTGGCGAGTCTTATATGTAGGCGGCAAAGGCGGCAACTGGATGATCAAGGCGACGTGGTATTGGTCAAACCTGTGGAAGGACTGTGCGGTGGACACCTCGTCCGTCACTGACTGCAGAGACTACGATGTGCTGTGGGCCGTCACACGTAAGTGCTCTCGCATCTCCAGCTTTCGTCACATTTTCACAGAAGTGGTTCAGTGAGGGACAGATTGAGTTATCTGAGCTCTTGTACCTGTTGAATAGCGTATGTTCAGGGGGTCCGAGGCCTGCTTCTGATCGGCATGAGTCTGGGGTTTGTCGCTGCTGTGCTCTGCTTTATCGGGATGGACTGCACCTACATTGGTGGAAGTGAGAAAAACAAAGACAGAATATTATTTTCCGGAGCAGCTTTTCATTTTGTTGGTGGTGAGCAAAATCATTTATCCAATATTTGTATATTTATATAACCACACACATCTGATCTATATATACATACAGGTTTAATACAGGAAAAGTGGTAAAAAAAAAAAAAAAGCTTTAAATTCTTCCATTATATGGATGATTAAAAATCAGCATTGTTCCTCCTATGCTAGTGTGGAACGACACTGATGTACTTATTTGGGTCATATTTTAAACACAAAGTATCAGAACATTTTACCAGCATTTGTTCTCCCCCACATATATTAAATCTTTTGGGGTTTTTTTTTGTCCTCACAGGTGTGGCGGCGCTTGCGGCGTATTGTTTATACACAAACAAGGTCGTCAGTGCTGCCTTTTCACCCACTGCTGACAGAAGTATTATAAGGTACATGCCAATAACATTCATTATCCAAACAGAAATGTTTTGAATGAAGCAGTATCACACTCACAGCTGTGATTGGCCCATAGCCACCAGGATAACAATAATAATAATGATAATAAAGAAAACCATTGTGGAAAAAAATGCATTTAATTGCATTGAATGTGCATATGATGACCTTAAAATTAATAAAAATGTAACATTAAAAGTTTTACTTTAAAGCACAACAAAATATTATTACAACATTTTTTAAAATGAAAATTTAAAATGTATTTTTAAAAAACCGTCTTGGGTTACGCATGTAACACACACAGGGGGCACTATGGGGAATGCAGTCTGCATGACCGGTGTCTGAAGCACGTGTGAAACCACGCCAATCTGTTGGCCCACCTGGCCCATGACATCATAGGCGGGATTCCCGGAAGTATAAAAGGACACCTGCCGAGTAGGTCATCCACTTAGCTGTCTGAAGGAGACATAAACAGGCTGGCCGAAGGCATAGCAAGGGGGTGCAGCGTCTCATTCCCTCTCGGGGAGCCATGGTTACATGCATAACCCAAGACGTTCCCCTTCTAGGGACTTCCAGACTGCGCCCCCTAGGGGGCATTATGGGGAACGCAATCCAACCAAGCCGTGCCGAGGCACATGCCTGTCCACCTGGTGGAGGAGCACCACGGAAGCAACATACATACACCAAGCCTTTCCTCAGAAAGGGGCCATGCCACTGACGCCACGGGCCGCTCACGCAACTTGGCAGAAATGGGGAAACCCAAATAGATCAAGGGGAACAACCCACCCAAGTTAAGAGCACAGCCATCACAGATGGCTATGCTATATGAGCAGAACTAACCTGGATACACAAGACCACTGTAGAGGCTAACAGAAAACCTCCAAAGGAGCTCAGAGATCCCAAAAAAGAGCAACTGCTGAGCTGGAACATGGCTATCCTCGGATAGCAATGATTTGAGGTCTTATGAAGACTTGTGGACCAGAAATCATGATAGGAAGGTTCATCAGGATGTCATATATGTAATTTATAAGAAAGTGCTGTATGTAATCATGGAAGACCTCATTAATAAAGCCTTGAAACACAGAAGGTGAGTTGACCATATAATATTCCC
The DNA here is from genome assembly GCA_039654775.1 of Spinibarbus caldwelli. Taxonomy (NCBI): domain Eukaryota; kingdom Metazoa; phylum Chordata; class Actinopteri; order Cypriniformes; family Cyprinidae; genus Spinibarbus; species Spinibarbus caldwelli. The sequence goes on along the minus strand of CM077233.1, from coordinate 35,199,835 downwards.
TATATTCGGGGGCAGTAGTGGTCTAATGGTTAGAGAGTCGGATTTGTAATCCAGAGGTCACGGGTATGAGTCTCAGTAACGGCAGGGATTGTAGGTAAGGGGAGTGAATGTACAGTGCTCTCTTCCACCTTCAATACCACGACTGAGGTGAGACATTTGAGCAAGGAACCAAACCCCCAACTGTTCCCTGGCGCCACATTGCACACTGGGTGTGTGTTCACGGTGTGTGTGTGTGTGTGTGTTCACTACTCACTGCTGTGTGTGTGCGCACACTTGGATGGATGAAATGCAGAGCACAAATTCTGAGTATGGGTCACCATTCTTGGCCACACATCACATCCTTTCCTTTCCTTTTCCTCTTAAAGGCCTTTGGGAGTGATGAATACGGTCTTCCATTCATCTCCTTCTCAGATTATAGGCTTTATAAATTATATGACTCAGATTATAGGCACTTCGTAGTTCCAATTTGGAGAATATAGTTGCTCTTCTCACGTTCTCCAATACACCTGGGACTAGAGGAAGAGGGTATTTGAATTTAACAGTGATACCATTAAGGGTGCAGTAATCTATTCAGGGTCGTAGTCTGCCATCCTTCTTAGCCACAAAGAAAAAGATGGATGCTGCCAGTGAAGTAGATGGGTGAATATAGTCCTGCAGCAAAAGACAGCAGATAAACTCTCCCTTGCTCCAGGAAGCATGTCCAGGGGTGATGAGCGTGGTAGTTGTGGTGCACATGAGGGGCTGAACACATCATGGAACTGGCTATATTCGGGAGGAATGGACATGAGAGATGGGCTTTCAATGGTTGCAGTGGTCTCTGGAACTTGGTTGTGAAGGAGTGAGACGTTGAAGTAACTGAAGACAGTCATGAAAACAATGAGTTCCCCAGGAAAGGATTTTGCTTGTGAACCTGAAAAGGATGGGGGAGTGTTTGATGAGCCAAGGCCGACCAAGGATTAGATCTGAGGTGGCCCCGTCCAACACTAACAAGGAAATTCTTTCTGAATGCAGGGCTCCAAGCTTGGGCTCTAAGCTGTTTACACTGTGAAATGAATATTTTACTTACATTCGGACATCTGCACTTTGTTGTTTCTGATGAGAGAATTCGCCAGAGAATCCAGTCAGCGAGTGCGCGTGGTGAAACAAAACAGTAGCGTTTCAGCGAAGACTCATCTGAACGCCTCTGATTGGTCATTGTATTCATAAGCGCAACAGAATCATGTGTGATTGGTTATAATGAGCAGCGCTGTAAAAAACGTGTATGTCTCTGGCTCTGTACCAGCCAGCGAATGCAGATTTGAATTTAGCAGCTGGTGATGTTTTTCTTTTTTTATAGTTTACAGGACAAACTGCGCATTGCACCCAAAATTGTTTGGTGTGATATGATTCCAAATTTAGGGGGTCCAGGGGGGGCCAAGTTTGTTGACATGGGGGCACTGGCCCCCCCTAGAACTGCTATGTTTCCCAAGTTGCATGAGAGAAAAGCAGAGTGATCCGCAGGGTCCATGTACAAGACTACACAACGTGTGTGTGTGCAAGGTGAGATTAAGTAGAGTCCTTGATGAGTGAGTTGAGTGGGTGCAGGTGTATATGATTAAAAGCCTGGGGAGAATGAACAAGTAGTGGAATGATGTGGAGAGCCTGGGGGCATGACAGGGTTTCCCATATTTGTGGGGGGCACCATATATGAATCTAGTACCATATCAATTATAATGCAAAATACAGTATAATAGGGAAATTATTCAAAATCATATTCAGTGCTGATTATCAGATGCCAAAAATTTACAAAAGATGTTAATGTTCTATTTGTTATTATTATTATGCATTGTCATTATTATTTTTTGTATTATTTTTCTGTACTATTATTTTGTGCAGGTATGGGTTAGGAACTCCAATATTCTTTGGATTGATTGGAAGTTTCTTTATAATTCTTGGATCTGTATTATATGCTGTGACAATCATCCCAACCAGGTAAATAATCTTCACTGTTACAGTAAAACTTCCAAAAAAATATATAGCAAAGAGGAAGATAGATTCATCTAAAATTCTCTTCTTTCTCTTGTAGAAAGTTGACTGCATTTGCAAGAACAACATACGCCCCTCCATCATACGCCCAGCGGACAGCGAGTAAAGCACTGTACACTTCTGCATACTACGCACCCTCAAGACAATCAAAGGTTCTCAGCCAATCAAGCAGCTCTCGCATCTCCAGGATGTCACAGGCCACTGGGGAGAAAATATCTCCCAGAGACACATTTGTGTGAACTTTAGAAATTTTACAAATTTTAGAAAGGCTCTGTAACATTGTGACCATTAAAAGAAAATTCTACAATAAAATCTGTTCTGCAACATGTCAATTCATTTTTTTGGTCCCACTTTATATTAGGTGGCCTTAACTACTGTGTACTTACATTTAAATTAATCATTTGGTACAATGCACTTATTGTGTACATACATGTTTTTACATTGTACTCATATCCCATAAGAACCCGGACCAATTTCTCCTTATAGGAAGATTATGGGGCATATAAACAGACCAAATGGACCAAACATGTTTCTGCAGTTGTTTTTGAAATACAACCCCTCCTTGTGAAATATCTGTAATGTTACATATATATGACATTGGGCGTTTATGATAAAATTTTCATGTTACATATATGTTACATTGGGCATTTATATCTCAATTGAAAAAATACATTTTATATATTTTTTTGCTAAATAACAGTATTTTTTTTTCTGTTTATTTGCTTTTCCACAACATACAGTATATCAAAATGATAAAAAAAAAAAAAAAAAACTTTTTCAGAATAATACAGTTTTTGCATTTTATTTGCTTTGCCACAAAATATTTCAAAACCACATAACTGTGGCCATTAAATTTTACAACTCTTTTGTAACATATCAAAATTCTACATTTCAGGTATATGGTTTAACCAGAAATTAATTTTTAGATTTTTTTTTTTTTTTTTTCACAACTCGAAAATGTGCAAACTGAATAAAAATAAATAACTACCTCACACTGGAGGTCAACATGTTAAACATGCACGTAGATTTGTTAAAATATGCTTTGAAATGAGCAGCAGAAAATATATAACACTAAAATAATTGAATCAGCTAAATTAATTGAGCAGCTCATTACCATTTTTCTTAACATGACAAATACTGTGTCACATTGAAATTCCACCTACTTTTATTTATTTATTTATTATTATTTTTTTAATATATATATATATATATATTTTATTATGCTTTAAACAACAAATACAGAACAATACAACAGACATTACAAAGCCAGGGAAACATAGGAGAAAAGAAAAGGAGAAAAGAAAAAAAAAAATTAAAACTTAAAAAAAATAAATAAATAAGAGACTAGTCAAAACCTGCATGACCTTTACATTACTCAAATATTTTGAAGGCATGACACAAACGGACAGTTTTGATTGCCTTTCTATTAGTACTACTTTAAAAAGTACAAAAATAGTTTTCCAGTTCTTTATAAAACACTGTAAAACAGGGTTTTTTGTTTGAAAATTTACACTTATGAATGTGAAACTTAGCTAATAAAATAAATAGATTAATAACAAAAGCTTCGTTATTCACATTATCTTGATTAAAAAAACCAAAAACTATACTTTCAAAATGTAAATTACAATTAAAGAGTACCTTTTCTGTGATAAACACAGAGACATCATACCATAACTTTTTAACATAACTACAATGCCAGAAGATGTGGGGTACAGTTTCCAAGTGCAAAGAGCAAAAAGAGCAATTAACATCAATATCTTTCTTAAACTTACTAAGAAAATGTTTAACAGGATAGAATTTATGAATAATTTTGAAAGAGATTTCTTTTACCTTGTTTGTAACAAAAAAACTTGTGAGGTAATAACCAAACACTTTCCCACTTACGGTTTCTAACAAATTTAGCCCAATAAGCAATAGAGCAAGGCTTGGTAGCAACCTCCTTCAAAAATAGAGAGCGAATAGATCTGTTATTTTTAGTCTGTGAAAAACAAATTTTACCACATATTGTATCAGCTAGATTAACTATGGGCATATCAACCAATATCACATCTCTATATAAGGAAACAATACCAGAATTAATTGCAGAGAAAACAAGAGAGAATTCCTTGGGAGTCACAGGAAAATTAAAATGTACAAGAAACTCATCATAATTCATAAGATACCCTTGAGTGTTAAACAGATGAGATACTAAAATAATACCCTTATCAAACCAGCTTTTCAAAAAAATACTATTGTGCTTATACAGAATACAACGATTGTTCCAAATAAAATAACGCTGCGGAGAGAAATTGTGCTTGTAGATCAGCTTCCAAGCCAACAAAGCTTGAGCACGAAAGGCAGATAGTTTCACTGGCAATTTCTCAATCTTATAATCACACATTAGCAAAAAAGAAAGACCCTCGAGTTGGTCAAAAATAAAATTAGGAATAAAATTCCACAAAGAAGGTTTATGCAGACAAAATTTTAACCAATTAATTTTGAGAGTGTTATTTAAAGTAGTGAAATCCAAAAAGTCAAGCCCACCGTTTTTAAGGGAATTTATGACAACAGATTTACGAATATAGTGCACACGATTCTTCCATAAAAAATTAAATAAAGTCTGATCGATATTTTTAACAGTTTTATTGTCTAAATGTATAGTTGAAGCAATAGAGGTAATTCTAGAAATTCCTTCTGCTTTTGACAGAAGAACTCTACCTCTAAGGGACAAGTCCCTTAATAACCAAAGATTAAATTTTCTTTTTATCTTTTCAAAGACAGGGTTAAAATTCAGAGAAACTCTATCTTGCTCATTTTTCGAAATGACAACACCTAAGTAATTAACCGCTTTTTTAACAGGAATACCATCCATAGATAAAATAGAGGATTTTTTTAAGACTAAAATTTCACATTTTTTAATATTAAGGTACAATCCTGAAGCATTAGAAAACAACTGAATAGTTTTAATTGCCTGATGAACCTGGGTCGAATTTTTTAAAAACAAGGCTGTATCATCTGCTAGTTGACTAATTAAAATACTTCTACCAGCAATATGAATTCCTTCTAGCTTACTATCCTTAATAAAATGACAGAAGACTTGAGCTACAATAAGAAAGAGGTATACGGAAGCTGGACAGCCTTGCCAAATACCTCTTTCTAAAAGAAATCTCTGCGTAGTGCCATGTCCTAATTTCACTGAGCTATTTCCCCCAGCATACAACGTTTTCATCGCATTACAAAAAAAAAGGCCCAAAACCAAAACGCTCTAAACAAAAAAAAAAAAATGAAAGGATGTTCAATAGTGTCAAAAGCTTTGAAGAAGTCCAAAAACAGAATTAAACTATCGTCCTCAATAAGATCAGAGTAATCAACGAGGTCAAACACAAGTCTAATATTATTAAAGATATGACGATTTTTCATGAAACCTGACTGATTTTCATCAATAATGGAGTTCAAAACCAACTTAAAACGCTTAGAGAAAATAAGGGCAAACAATTTATAATCATTATTAAGAAGACTGATAGGTCTCCAATTGTCTAAGAGAAGAGTGTCCTTTTTAGGTTTAGGTATTAAACAAATGACACCTTGCTTCATACTAACAGAAAGCTCAGAGCAATTTCCACCTACTTTTATAAGGTTAATAGCCTGATGTGACATATGTCACCACAATATCTTTGTAACTTGTTTTACATCAGTTTGTTCAAGAAATGTATTAAAATCAGGTTAAGAGTAATCTAGGATATGTTATTAAAACATTAGAATTGTTGCATGGGTTGAAACATATCTTTAGTAACAAAAACAAGCATTTTTAAAAATTGCTGACACTGCAACACGTGCTAACCAGACAGGACACCATTTTGGAAATGTTACCATGGCAACAAAAATGCACACATTGTCTCATGACTGAATCTGGGTGTTCATTATATGTCACTTAGGGACTTCCTGAGTTGAAAGTGAGGGCTAATGCTTTAAAAAGACCTTTCCAGATAATCACCAGTGTTTGTGACACCTGCGTCACCGTGGGTTCTGATGGGATATATTTAAGTCACTGTGGGACTGATATTTGTGCTAGACAACACTCTAAATACAATATAACTAGATCTAAATCCAGAGGAGCACCTAAACTCACACTTAAAGCACTAAGGCATTATAGATATAACAGTGAATCTTCTCTAAAGCAGCTTTGAAACCATGTGTGTTGTGAAAAGCACTGTACAAATAAAGACTTTACTTGTCCAGCTCATGAAAAAATAAAGTATCCCCCCCCCCATTACCTGTTTGGTGTACAAGGTGACATTTGTAAATATAAAACCATGTAATACGGGTTGTTCTGAGCTTTATGTATATAATAAACAGTCTGTCAGAGTGGCACTGATGACACCACAAACAGCGTCCTCCTCCCAAAGAGCCAGTGAAAGCACTAGATCTGTCCAGCACATCTTGAGGAAGGTGCATCTGTTCTCTCGCTGAGTTCTGCTTTCGAAGATCATCTTTAACTGCATCAGGCTCATCCCAGCATGCATTACAGAACGGTCATGATGTACACTGAAATAGGATGCTTCGTAGCATGCGTTTGCGGGTGGATCTTGGTTTGTTCAACAATGCCAATAAATTATTGGACTTATTCTGAAGTGGACAGTTTAGTTCTGACATCTGGTCACTATTTCTCCAATCTCTGGAAAGACTGTCTGTCTGACTCCACTGGTGTTTCTGACTGCAAAGAGTTTCCCACCCTGCTGGCTTTGCAGAGTGAGTATTATTAGAGAGTTACTTAATTCCAGTCAATAATGTCTCAGGGCGGATTCATGTTTGTGGGTCAATTTCTGTAAAAAATCATTCTGTAAAAAAACTCAAATCTTTGCTACAAAGTAAAAAAGCTCCTGAACTTTTAATTTTGCACTATTAAAGGACATGAAACTAATGGTGACATTTTATGAATCACAAGTAATTATGGAACCAAAATATCAAACCATTGTTTCGGTCCTTTTATTTCTATCTAATACATGGATAAAACTGCACTGCACATATACATGGCTAATATTCATTATTACATCCTGGAAGCATAATAAACCACACTTCCTCTAATACTTTTAGTTCTACTGAGTCCTGTACTGTACCTCAGTACAGGACCTAATTGAAAACACACCTGATTCAGATCATCATCTCAGTAGAGACCTGAGATGGGTGAGAGACGTTCATAACACGCAGCGCTGAAGATTTTTCACAGGATAAATTCACTGAACTGTATTACCCTATTTGACATGAATTCTTGAGAACGGCTTGTATTTCACTTAGAAACCGAGTAATGTTTAAATCTTCTCTGTACATTCAGCTGTGCACGCAAGTGCATACATCATTATAGAAATAACACCTCGTTCCTGCAGAGAAACACTTGAGTGATTAGTGACGCATTTTATGATCGTGTTCACAGAAAAACCAACACCTGCTCAATTCTCAGACACGTTTATGTGTGATTAGTAATTCATTAGAGTTTCTATAGTTATTTAACTGCTCTTAATGAGACGAATCTCATTCAGTAATTACTGATTAGCTACTGAGGAACTATCTCAGTCCTATATTTGCTATTACTTACTGTATATTAAGTAGCTAAAGTGTTACTGTAGTACTGTAATCATTGGTCCTGCATTACTTCATGCGTACTTACCTGTAAATGATGGACCATTATTACACAGTGTTACCGATAACTGCATGACTTCATGTAAAGCTGCTTTGAAAACATTTTGTATTGTGACATACGCTTTACAAATAAACGTGTCTATTGTTCTGTCCATCATTCACCAGCATACATTCATCTGTGCCGATCTCTCGTCATCATCTCCATAATTCTGGGATTCTTCGGGTCCATTCTGGCTTTGGTGGGGATGAAGTGCACAAAACTCGGAGGGTCTGAGATTGTGAATGCGAGAGTTACCTTTGCTGCAGGGATGAATTACCTTTTATCAGGTAAACACTTGCACTTGTCCAGTGTGTTCCAGTATATGTATGTAAGCTTGATTTGTGTCTCTGTTTTAGGCCTCAGCGGTATGTTTGCTTACAGCTGGTACGCCCACAAGGTTATTTCTGAGTTCATGGATCCAAATTACAAAGCAAAAAAGTGAGTTTCTCAATACTGAAGTGTAATCAGATGAAATGTGTACTTGACGTCTGTTTGAGGTTTGAAACTGGCTCTGTCTTGTGAGCAGGTTTGAGCTGGGATCAGCTCTGTTTGTGGGATGGGGCGGCTCGGCTCTCCTCGTGGTGGGAGGATTTGTGTACAGCGTCACTGCAGGGAAGGAGGGCTGCCAATCCAGGTATCTGTGGACTAAACCACAAAGAAATCTCATTTCAACCACAGAATCTTTAGCATTAAAAGATAAGAATTAACAACTATTTGGTAACACTTTATAATAACTGCACACTATGAATCATTAGTTAAGCATTAGTAAATAGTCAATTAATCTTTTATAAAGCATTGTTCCAACATTAATAGGCATTAGTAAGCAGTTTATAAATACATCTATAAATGTTTTGTTCTTGAGCATATCTATAATGTTTAATAATTGTATTTTCATACTTTAGTAACAATCAATTTATCATTTCTAAATTATTACGTTATTTACAAACAAGTTATTTAGGAGTTGTCAGTGGTTCATAAGATCATTTAGAAAGTGCAAGTAAATCATTAATAAAATACTTATTAATGTACATTTATAAATCTTACAATTTAGACACATGATAATAGTTGCTCAGTGTGTTAATAAATGCTTTATTAACACATATTCCTGCTGTAATTCATGATTAAGTCAGGTAGTTATAAAACATTTCGTAGTTGCCAGCCATCTATTTTTGTGAGCTCATATAAAGTGAGGACTATTTATATCTTGTAACGTATTTACAAAGCAGATTTAAAGGCTCATTTATCTTCCAAACAGAAAAGTTATACAAACACGGAAATGTTTTTTCAAGATGCAAAAAATGAAACTGTACAACTGTACACTTGATCAAAAATGAAAAATAAACCTCTGCAATTTCATAGAAAAAATAAAAAATAAAAAAGTGTAGTTGTACAGTTGAATTTTTTTGCATCTTGAAATAAATATTTCTGAGTTCTGTATCCCTCTGTGTTGTGTTTGTTTATTTTATTTCTGTTAAGAAGATAACTGAGACTTTAAATATCCTTTGTAATAGATATGCTTACACTGAAAAAAATGATTCATTGAATTTAATAAAATTTTTTAAGGTAAGTGGTTGCAATCAATTTATTTTAGCTACATTTAAATAAATTTATTTGACTAACTTTCAACATATATATATATATATATATATATATATATATATATATATATATATATATTGTTTGCGACCGCTTACCTTAAAAAAATTTAGTAGCATTTTTTTCAGTGTATAAATCAAGAACAAGGCATTTATAGCTGTATTTATAAACTGCCTACTAATGACTATTAATGTTAGGACAATGCTTTATAAAGGATGAACTGACAATTTACTAATGCTTACCTAATGAGTCATAGCGTGCATTTATTATAAAGTGTTACCAACTATTTTACAACCATGTTCCTTGAGATTCACCCTATTGAATAAAGAGGACGCCCAACTGGTTTGTAATCAAAAAAGTGTGCTTAATCGGATCAAACTTGGCATTTTGTGTTCCACTGGGAATGCTTGTTATATAATTAATATGTACTTAATCTGTTGTGCAAAGGCAAATTGAGCACAAATGCACATTCTCACACTGAATTGAGGAACAGGAATTGTTGGATTTCTGCTTGCCTTTGTGTTGGTGAATTTTCAACAGATGTCCTTCCACTGAATGTAAATGTGATTAGATGTTTCTGATTTCAGCTCCAAGACCCAAGAGATGTCCTATCACACTCCTTCCTCCGATCTCTCTGAAGCAAACCAGAAGACATACAGTCCTCCGCTGTCGCCCATCCCTGACAGAGCAAACCAGAAGTCCAGCAAACCTCCCAAAGGATCTCACGCCGTGGACGCTTACGTCTAATGGGTTCCCTTCATATAATCTGAGAGTGTTTCACAACTTTCAAAGTTCATCTTGAAAATGTCCTTAGTGGTAGTTTGAGGCAAGTCTTTTGTAACGGCATGACCATAGTGATCGAGACACTGGTGTTTCAGTCAAAAATAAAAAGAATATTTTGATAGAAATGAATTGGATCTGCTGGTCTGTGCTGATAAAGATTCTAGTCAATCCTGATGACTCTATCAAGGGTGATGCTCAGGGCTCTACACATTTCCATTTCAAAATTCCATGCTTTTCCAGACTCATAATTTCAGACTTCTCTGTGGATTTTTCAGACCATATTTCATAGTAAAAAATATATTGATTTAGTGTGTAACTAACAATTACTTTTTTTTTTTTTTTACTTTTCAAATTTACAATACTGAATTCATAATTTGATACTCACAATACTACAAATAGTGTTGTCACAATACCAAAATGTCAGTATTCTACCAATACCAGTAAAATTTCATGGTTCTCTCTACCATAGTAAAAACTATTTGAAATATTTAACAATTTAAAAAAAAAAAAAAAAAAAAAATCTAAAATTTATTATTAATGCTAATGCTAATGCTAATAATAATAATAATAATAATAATAATAATAATACTTTAAAATGTAGCCTTCAAATATTTTCCAATTAAGTAAATATTGCTTTAAAAAGGTCAAGTGAAAATTTATAAAAGTAATAAAATGAAGAATAAAGAAAGTCATTATATAGAACAAGTGGCAAGTCTATTTATTCTGCATTTACACTGCAAGATCAATTTTGACATATTTGTCCCATCCGTTGCTATGGTTATTACTGTGACAATCATCACAATTTTGGATTCATTACTGTTTTTAATTATCTCACACTCTTGGGAAAACTCCAGTTATAATCAATAAAGATATCCACACTGCACAATGACTCTCTTATTTACTCGTGTTTTCATTTTGTTGGTTATAATGATAGGATTTGCAACCATACTTAACTCTAAAACGCTGAATAAAAAACGCTTAAACACCTCTGACTGGCCATTGTGTTCACATGCTCAACAAACATGTCTGTGATTGGCTACAACGCTCAACGCTCTGAAAACACATTGTAAACAGAAATGTTTGATGCTCCTCACACAAATACACACAGAACTGTTTGAAAGCAGCCTTCGGTCCTGAAGAATGACTGCTATTATTAGTTATTTAACATTTCTGCACTGCCTTGGTAACGATATACTGGTACTTTAACAACACTACAAACAAACAAGCCTGAATGAAGTTCAGTTTAAACGTTTGTTTTAATTAATATTAAGTTGTACAAATTTGGGACCCACTTTGAGTGTCCTGAACTACTGTGCACTTACGTTTAAATTAATCATTTGGTACAATGCACTTATTGTGTACATACTGTACATGTTTTTACATTGTACTCATATTTAAAATACTGTCCTGTAGTTACATCTATGGATGATCCTACCTCTACACCTCAAACCTAACCAGTCCAACAAACCTGCCCTAATTTAACCTGTATCCCACCTCAATAGCAGCCAAAGTGTTTGGCAATTCAACATGAACACAATAGGTACATTGTACCTAACAATTAATTATTATTGATTAATTAACAAGCACAGGACAACGGTGACACCTGATTATAAATAGATTTCTGTTCCGCTGAAAATATAGGATTATGTTTGATAGGCTTTCACACTTTACATATATGATAAATTTTATTTTTTTTTAAATTCTCAATTTTATATTTTAGAAAACAGAATAATGGCCATAGTCTGGATACACAATTATTATACAATTTCCATATTTTTCCAGACCTGGAAAATACTAAAATCAAATTCCATACTGTGCAGGAACCCTGGATTCTCTTCAATATTTTTTGCAACTACTTTTACAATAAAAGAAATAAAATAAAGGATTTATTACAAGCAGAGGCATTCTGCCAGATTGAAGGTTTGCTTTTTAACACACCACACCAAATCTACACCCATGTACTGCTTTGTTTAATGATCTCATCTAACTTGCATTTACATTTTCTCATGTAAATTGTTTTCTTTTAATAAAAACATAAATCAGTCTTTTTCTGCTTGTATTTTGGCATCAAACCTCCACTAAAAGTGATTCAGAAGGAGAGTAAAGTATGAGCTTAATCCATTGAAAAGAAATCAGTGTGTGAGGAGCAGCAGCTGGCTGATTTTGGGAAGTGATGGATGATAATTTACTGTACAAATTCACCTGGTGATGGGCGACACTGTTTGTAATTTGGAGAAAGAAAAAACAGAGAAGTAAAACACTTGGGGTTGTGTCAGTTAGAGGCAGGAGACTATAACTGAAGGCCAACACTTCATACAGCACCCAAAAGTCAAACTATCATGTGCAAGGCTTAGGTCAGAAATACAAAGAAGCAACAGAACAATCATGATGTCTTGACTGAATGGAGTTACACAGACACAGAACATTACACTCTTCCAGAGCACAACAGTCACATAACACTTCTCTCAATCAAATCATTGGTTTCTAATCAAAGCACGGTGGCTCTTCTCTTCCTGAGACTGAGAGTCTGTGATGATCTATATGATGACCGCAGACCTGGACAGGTGATGCAGGTGTTCAGGTGGAGCACCTGACGTGGATGGGCTGGAAGGCCCAGCGGTCCGGATGACCCATGTGCTGTAGGGCGAGCTGCTCCACTGGAAGACGGGCACCTGATCCCACGTGGGGCCGCTGACCGCCACGAGCTCCAGCCGGCTGAACATACCAGCGCTGGTCACCTGCAGGACACCAGGAGAATGAGTCAGACACACCTGAGCTCAGAGAGCAGCTGCACATTAAGTGCTTTTCACGCTGAATGTGAAAATTCGGCGCGATGTCGCTTTTGAATTGAAACAATAGATCCCTATGGGGCTAATCACACCAGGAACGATGATCATTCGCGGCTCGAAAAAGCGAAGTTTTTTTTTTTCATCCTGTGTGTCAATTTTTTCAAAAAAGAACTAGTTCACAAACACTAATTGGGCTGCAGGTGTGGTGACTTCTGCCACCGCTGTGAGGAATCATTCTCAAAGTCTTGATGCCAGAAGAGACTTTATTATCAGAGACAATAAGGCCGAGAAAACTCTGCAGAGCAATCTCCCGAATCTGTTTATACCCTCAGTTTTCCCCCCAAGGCGTGTTCAATACATTTCCTATATAGTTATTGTTTACCTTTTTTGGATGTGCCTCCAGTCTGCTTTCAGGAAGCGAGGAGGCCTCCATTTACGTTAAGGAGGAGGCACTATCATATATTATTTTTGTCTAATGTCACAACAGGATGAGCAGTTTCAGCACAGAATGTATGTCTGCACATCCACTTCTCAAGCTGGCCTCTACACACAGGCAGATACATGATTATAATACATAAATGGCTATATTCACATTGATTATACTTGATTAATTTATATTTTGATTAATAAAACTCTTCTACACAGGTAATAATGTTGTAAATAATGTTTAGTTCTCACACAGACCGATCATTTCACTTCATAAGACCTCAATATTTTGTCAGGAGCCACAGGTATTAATTTTGTGTTCCTTGGTATGCTTTTTTTAATTCTTTTAAAATAAAGTAGATCTACGCGTTTCAGCACAAAGCCTTCTTCTTCCTGAAGAAGGCTTTGTGCCGAAACGCGTAGATCTACTTTTAACTATTTGTAATGATTTAAGCCCAGCACATTAAAGGCTTTTTATCTAACCCCGTGAGTGCCTTGGAAGTATTTCGTCTACATAATTTGATCTTTACCTCTACTATACCCAATGAGCACCAGGGGTTTTATAAAGACACCCGTGTAGCACTCTCTGCTTCTGTTTCCTGAGAAAATATATATTTTTTGCAGTGATATGAGTTTCTCCTAAGAAGTAATGATAATGTAAATACAAATTTCTGAATGCCTGGCATTGTCACAAGCATCTTGACATGTTCTGTATTAATTATATATTGGAAAAAAAAAAAAAAAAAAAGTCAATTTGACTCATTCTGCTTTAACGAGACTAAATCAAAGCACACTTACGGTATTTGCTCCAAAACTGTGAAAAGCCCTTGTTTTATGTATCCCTGGTCCGGGAAAAAGAGCTTGTAGTCGATCACCATCCACTGATTGTTGTACCTAGCCATGCAAGCAATCAAAATCATCTGCTTTTATCACAATGTTTGTGTTTAATAAGTTTGCATGTACGCTAGATTAAAAGTCATTTACGTTCTGCTGTTGTACTTGCTGAAGATGTCAGTCCATGCTTGACCGCTTTGAGCAAGTCAATTGGCCAGAATGTTCCTCAGCCACTCCATGACAGCACCACGGGGCTGGACGAATCTCCACAGCTCAGCGTTACTGTTGCCTATGGTGGTCTCCAAAGTTACCTGTAAATATATCCATGAAAACAACACAAATGTGTCAGAAATGCCAGGAGAGACCCTCCCAACAACATAACAGTTTCAACTAGAGAGAATATCTTGATTTAAAGAGTTGTAACCACAGGAAGAGTCTTACCAGACCACTGCTGAGCAAATAAAAGTCGTCTCCCGAGAAAATACTGCCAGGATAGGAGGAGAACACCTGGATTCTACCAGGAATAATCTCCTTTTCTGCAAGAACAGTGATTACATGTTATACAGTACAATCTAGCAAAGAAGTCATACAATTCATTTAGAGTACAACTATGACAATACGATTCTTAAGCATCTTAAAATGCAAATGTTGTTGCTGTTTGAAATGGATTTGTCTCTCTGTATCTTATCCAGCCCAGTGTTTCTCCTGCCATTATATTATGGGGGCCCCCCACAAACGCAGACGGAATCGCGGAATCCAGTCATAAAAACTGAATTTACTGTATAACGCGGAATGTCACAGAATTTGTCAAACTTTAAATGAATTAATCAAAAGTAGGCAATTACTTGAATATGGAGTAGTATCTGTAAATATCAAGCCACAAAAAGACTATAAATATGAATCCTGTATGTTCTGCGTGTCTGTGTCTGAATGGTTTGTTTGAAGTGTGTGTGACGCTCACAGTGTACGGAGAGCCTAACCGGTGCAGGCGCGCCCTGTCGGCCCAACATAGAGCCACGGGTGATCTCCCCAGCCTGGGAGATGACTCTTGACCACAAAGACCCAGTCTGCAGTTCTGTTAGATCCTAAGAGGATGAGGAAGATATGAGATAGAACTCTTCTGGACCCTTAAGTTTTTGTGCCAGGCTTTACGGCCTTGTCTTTCCATTCAAACAAAGATTCTTGGATCTTAGCTGATGTCTCTTAACTCTTCTTCACTTTTCACCTGGGAAGAAACTCCCAGTCATCCTTACACTGGCTTCCAGTTACATTTACGATTGATTTTAAAGTACTTTTACTCGTTTATAAATCACTCAATGGCCTAGGACCTAAATACATTGCAGATATGCTCACTGAATATAAACCTAATATAAACCTATGAATGAATGAATGAATGATGTGATGCCTCACTCATTAAGAAAGTAGGTGCGTTTACATGGAGCATTGTAATCGGTTTAAAAGTCCAATCCGAATGAAAATGCTCCATATAAACACCTCAATCAGAATAAAAATGCCCAAACCGAATGAAATTGTAATCGGTTTGAGAGGGTTGGGATAAACCTTTGTATAAACCGAACAAAATTAAAATTCTGCCATGTAAACGCGTTAAACCGATTACTTTGCGTCAACGTCATCACGTCAAGAGCTCGGGTCGTCAGAACGTGAACGTGATGTCGGCAACACAGTATTCTGTGATTTGGGGACACCGACACTACAGTAGAGACTGAGTAATAGTGGAGATATAAAGTTAAAATTTCAATTATACAGTTAAAAACACATTAGAACGGAGAACGCTTGCTGTGTTATGAGCTAACGTATCTGCTCTCATGACCGGAGTGAAAAAAATAAAGCGCGATTTTCTGCTTTTCAGCTTAGAAACAACACAATGATGATAGTGAAAGTATAGATCAATGAAAATGAACAACTTGACCAAAATTTGCCTTTGTATTTATGTTTATCACAGATTCATAATTTCCGATCTGCTTGAATTTATAAGTGCTCACGCCATGAATATTGTACGAAAACACGTTTGGAAATGTGATGTGTGATATAGCTCGTTGTGATCACTCTCTGTGTTCATAAAGCAACACTCCTTTGATTTATTGTTTAGCAACTCTTGGTAAGATCTTGTGTATTTGTTCCATTTAAGTACAGTAAAACTTTTTAGTATCAAAATACAATTCATTTCAGAGCGGCATTACAGAGGGTCGTACTGTTATTTCATCCCTTAATGCTTTAACATTAAGAAATTAGGTTATGATGATATGCGTTGATCAGCTGGCTGAAATCAAGCTGTATTGTGTTTATTATTTCATCTGGTAGATATATCTGTGCAACTTAGTTATTAGAAATGAGAAATAAGTTTGGTTCTGTGTGTGGTACAGATGATGGCCATATGATTTCTATGATCGTGTTCTCGTCATATGACTGAGCGCTTGAATGAACGCAAGGGATTCAAATATTAGTCCGTTTATTCTAAGCAAGTGCAAGTAGCTATTAAAAATATTAACGCAAATACGGGCGTTTTTTCCTCTGGTGATTTGTATTTGTTGACATAGTAGGCAACTTAGCGTGTCCCAAAACTGAAAGCACAGGCACATGTAAACACCATATCGGATTAAATTACGTCTCATGTAAACAGTCCACCGAATCTTTCAGTCGGAATGATTTTAATCGGAATGACAAAAAAGTGTACATGTAAACGTGCCTAGTGACTTGCCGCCAGCTACTGGCGATTTCAGTTTAAAATCTACAAGTATCACTTCATTTTGCCATTATTTATTGCTTTATTTATTATATTAATACACTTAATGGAATGTTAAAAATATGACCTAAAACATGACATATAATTAATAAGGCTAGAAAAGCTTTGCCTCTATAAAGGTAAAAAATGCACCTGTAAATCAATTTAAGGGAGCAAATTTTGTCCCTTAATGGAAAAGGTGTGACTAGAACCACTGCCTTAAGGGCATTACTTACTCCTTGATCATCAAAGGTGGTATCGCTTTGAGAATTCCGCAGAGCATACACAAGTCTTTTGCTTTCTGCTTTATTGATATCCTAACGGGCAAAATCATTGGTGTTTTGCAGTCTGCCCTTCTCCAGCCACACTCAAAGTTACTGCATTTGTGCTGCTATTAAGAATACTTTGGAAAGACTGTTACATGTTCTGACTTAATTCTTCTTATAAAGTTGCTGTCATGCAGACATGTAGGATGTTTTCCTTTGCAAATATCCTCAGCCACTTTTTTTTTTTTTTTTGTTTGAGTGTTAAAAACTTGAGCCTTATTCTTTTTTGAGGGCAGTATCTGCCTCTGCAGCCACAAAAGCATAGAATTCCTTAAACTCTGGAAATTCTTGTTTTTGACTGAGAGCTTGTGTGAGTTGTCGATTCCATTGACTGGCTGCCCAGTCAGGTAATTTCTGAACAAGTTTTTGGTTTTCTTGATAATCGTTCAGAATCTGAAGACCTTTGACATGAGGCATGGCATTTTCACATGCACTGTGGAATTCAAAGAAGTTTCAAAGACCAGTTGTGTTCTTTGAATGAATTTTAGGTCAACATTTTTCTCTATATACCCTTTGAATGGCAAACGGCTGACCATAACTACATTCAGTTTATCCCAGGCATCATGATAAGCTTCATCATCGGTTCTAAAGAAAATACCTTCCAAAGTTTTACTGAGAGGGCTGCTCATGTACCTCTTAAGATAGAACTGTTTTTCAGCAGATGAGATTTAATAAATGCAATGGATGACAATTTCCACTCAATAAATCGAAAGGGAACTCCTATAAAAACTGAAGGCTGTGGTACTGGCAACCAACTCATAGCTAGACTGTCTTGAAAGACTAAAAAAAGGAATTTATGATACTGTTTGAGAAGCTGAAACATTTAGATCTGCTTGAGGCAAATTCTGAGATGCATCTTGCTTCTTTATAGGATTTACCTGAGGAATGTCTTGCTCCTCTTTAATCTTGCCACAATCTTAGACCTCTAACTTAGCTTGCACAGCTCTCACGTCCTTTTATGCGTGTATTTTCTGTAATTCTGTTACTTCAGCCATATTAACCCTTTTATGTTGCTCTTCCTTATGTTTTTCTTCTAGTAAAGAATCATAAACAGAAACTTGATTGGCTTGCTTTGCTTAGCATTCCTTGCTTAGCATGCATTGCTTAGCGTCTCACACTAAAAGGTATACATGTTTAGTGTTGGATCAGTGTTAGTTGTTTTAATACTACGATTGATTGTTTCTGTTGTCCTCATTTGTAAGTCGCTTTGGATAAAAGCGTCTGCTAAATGACTAAAAGTAAAAGTAAAGTAAAGTAAATTACAAGCAATATAATATGGTATTGAACTGTATTCCGAAGGCCTTTGTACTGTTGGTTAGTAATACAGTGCCCATTGTAAATAATGCTCTTCATTTACTTTCTTTAATAATAAATGAGCAAGATTTTATTAGGAGTAGCTTGCCAAATAAATTAATAAGAACTTTATTAAATTAAGATAAATTTCCAAATCAAGCTAGTCGAAATAACGTGACTTTTTCCCAGGAGCTCCATGTGTCTCTCCTTTCCTTTACCTCCCAAAGCCAAGGAAGTGCACTTTAAAATTTTTAATGATATCTACCCATCTTTAGAGTTTCTTAGATATAGATTTAATATTGCCTTTTGTTATGTCTATATTGAAACGACTGTACATTGTCAGCAAACAGTCCAAGACACAAGGGTCAGTTCACATAACAGCAGGTTTATATACAGGAGAGTCAACGGGAGGTGAAGCAATAGACTGAGGGTGAGTAATACGAAGAAGTAATGGTTTCAAGTCTCTTAGCTGGGGGTAACTGATGATCATCTCTTGCAGGTGATCCAGAGGAGCGAAGGAGCGGTGGAGAACAGGAGCGGTGGAGTGAAGGAGCATTTAAGGGTAGGTATATACAGGTATCAATCGGGGGGCCAGTTCTCCTCTGGCCAGACGAAACCAGAAGTTCAATTCCAACTGCAGCAAAGTCAGATTGTGCAGAGGACTCATCTGGTTCCTGTGGTCTTGTCCTGATGGCCGTCTAGGTGACGAGGTCTTCGCTGGGGATCTGTCTCTGGGGCTCATCTAGGTGTCCTGGTCTCTGCTGACATTCAGGGCTGTAGAGATTAGGGGTGTCCCCGACTAAGGATTTTCATAGTCGAATCAGAATTTTTGAATCTTGCCGATAGTCGAAACATATGTTTGGGGGCGGGGCAAAATACATTATCAAGAGTCATGTCAGACATTCAACAGTCATAATTACTGACATTAACACACAGGGAAAATGTGTAACGGACGCCAGCGAAACCGTAAGAATTCACAACATTTTTTTACAATAGCGCTCTCATTATAACGTTATTTTTATGACAGTAGTTAATCTGCATTGCTGTGCTGAAGATGACCAGTTGAAAGAAGCATTTGAGAGCAGGTTTTTAGTCAATGGGATTTAACTCATTTATCTCATACAGAATACCCTTCGTTATTTATACAATATAACGTTAATATTACAACTTATAGGTTATCTGCAAAAAATTCCCCGAATGAATGCACATGAACGTGTCTGCGCGTCTCTGAATTAACTCCTTTTGTGGTTGCGTTCTTCACGCAACAACGTGCGGAAACACAGCAACTAAACTCTAAAAATTCACAGCGTTTTATTATAATCGTGTTCTCATTATAATGTTATGTATATGACAGTCCCAGTCATAGTTATTAATATTCTGCATTGTTGTTTGTCCTGCTTGCGCTGCGCTATGAAGTGCTTTACTGCAGCACAGCTCAACCAAATGAATCTTATACGAGATAAATATATACACAATATATATAAACCGGCTGAAATGTTTTGAAATCACTTGTACCCTACCTGATCGTAAAAAAATCCAGTAAAAATCGTAAATCCCTGCCGCCAAAATGCTCCTCTGTCGTTCACGGATTATGGAAAGTGAAACTTAAATCTATAGGGGTGGCTGGATTTATTCACGCACCTTAAAATATTTATTTAAAGCTTCTTTCTTTTCAGATTCTTACTTACAGCATTATCATAATGGACTGTATAATAACTTATTGGGAGAAAAGCGGTAGTTCTATGTGAAATCAGACATTTGCGCACCCCCATATAGCCAAAATGGCACGATCATAACATCCCGCGAATACTCGACTGTGAGATTGGGAGTCGAATCAGGCTCCTCCTATCGAAGCATCGAATCTTCGACTATTTGGGGTCACCCCTAGTAGAGGTCATCACTAGGTGCTGATCCACCATCTGATCTGGATATGGATTGGATCCGGGTGGCTGCAGTGACCATCTGATCTGGATACAGACTGGATTGGGTGGCTACCGTGATCTCGGAATAAGAAAGAAACAGGTAAATATTAGCATAGATGCCATTCTTCTTACGATGTAACAAGTACATCGGGTGTTATGGGAAGTGTTCCCGGTTCCGGTTGACCTAATTACAGCAGCCTAACAATCCTTTATTAATCCTTTTGAATATTAGAAGCGTATTAGTGTGTTATGTGTAAGCCAGGTTAAAGAGATGTGTCTTAAATCTAGCAGTGGTGAGAGTGCGGTGATATAGAGAGCTAGATGAGCTGAGACAGGCGCGGGCAATTAGTACTCGGGTGATTGGGATCTGGTGTGCGTTGGGGCTGATGACTGTGGTGACTGAGACTCCTTGATATACATTTATTCTTTGACTGTTTAATCAGTAGAGTCTTTTGGTCTGATACATTCGAGTAGCTTAAACTTTCAATCAATTTTCCTTTACAATTTTCTAAAAATTATATAATTTTTGGTTTAATAATGGAAGATGTACATATTAAATTTTTACTGAATAATGTTTTTGGTAACATTTTACATTATAAAGGGTTTATAAAGGTGTTCATAAATGCATTACATATCATTGATAAGCATAAGTTATAAATGCATGAATAAAAAGGATGATTTTAATGCAATACCTGCTAAATAGTGAGCCATTTTTAACTTGCATGTTATAAATGCTTATTTATTAACACTTATTTAACTCGAAACCATACTCCTTATTTATTTCATGATACAGAAAAAACTACTGTTATAGCAAGTCTGAGGGGTGTTGTATTTACGTTTTTCTCATTTATATCTCATGACTCGTATCACTTTTCTTACAATGTTTCTTACCAGAATCTACTCTGATTCTCCGTAAAAGTTCACGATGCCTATCTACATCAATGATTAGAAACTGATATATTTTCTTTATCAAGCACAACGGTCATAAAAGCACAACCATGACTTGATGAGATATTAATATTGAACATTTTAATTCCAATATTACCTGGGAATCTTCATGTAATGAACCATTTATTAATGATTTATAAACGTTAACCCATGAAAGTGCACCTTAATGTAAAATGAACACCTGTGAACCATTTATTAATGAGTTATAAATATTGATAATGTCCAAAAGTAAACTTTAATGTAAAGTGATCACCTGTGAACCATTCATTATTGAGTTATAAATGTTAGTTACCTTCAAAAGTGAACCTTAATGTAAAGTGAATACACGTGAACCATTTATTAATGAGCTATAAATGTTAGTAACCTTTGAAAGTGAACCTTAATATAAAGTGAACACCTGTGAACCATTTATTAATGAGTTATAAACATTAGTAACCAGTCAAAGTGAACTTTCATGTAAAGTAGACACTCTAATCATTTATTAATTGATTATTATTGCGCACACAGAAAAAGTTGGTATTATCTGGTGAAATGTATTTTATTGTTGTTGCACTACATCAGTAAACAATTTTAAACTTGAAAAAAAAGATTAATCTTTTCTTTTACAGCACACTGGAACATTACTGAGCAATACTTTACACAAAAAGTGGCTAGTAAACTCACATTATAACTAAGCATCACATCTATACAACAAACATATTTGATAAAGGCAAGCTCAATAAAGGCACCTAAATATTTATATTTGATCTAATTAACAGTTTTGAAATAATCATTAACCGTGCCCGAGCGCGTCTGACCCCCCAAGCCCAGTTCGTTTGACTTGTGTGATGGCTCCGTGCCGTGCTCGGTCTTGGTTCATTTAGCTGTCCCTGGCTCGGTTGGAAGAGGTGGGCCAGAGCACTCTTCAGTTGATCTCGGGCATGGTAAGCATGTAGTGTGAGTGCGCGGAACTTCTGATACGTGCAGCATGATTGCGTGTACATTTCTGAGCAGCAAAAGTGATAGATCTGTAAAGCAATATATTGTGAGAGGGCCGTATTTTACCATGTCCCAAACGACTTACAATAATAAACCACAAAGTTAACAAAATGATGCACTCCACTGTGCTGAGCGAGAGCGCTTCTCTGCTGTCTTCACGTGCTATTGGAGACTTCCTATTTCCCACTTATGAAGTCATGATTACGGGCACGTTGCATTCTTTTCTGTTAAAAAGAATGTTGATGCTTAGCTTAAATAATTTTATTGGGAGTGCTCATGTGAGTGCTGCTGGAGGCCCACCCCAAATGCTCTCATTGGTTGAGACGTGTGATGACACCCATCCCAAGCCAGTAGGCTACTGATCAACATCCCACCCCTCCTGTGACCCATGGTTTGTCTGTATGTGAATTCAGAGCCAGTGAGCAATGGACTTTCATAATAATAATAAAAAAACTGCATTAATGTGCAATAAAATAATCGTTGGCATTAATTAATTAAAGCATTAACAAGATAATAAGGTGTTAACTTGCCCAGCCCTAATATACATACATATATACACACACACACACACATAAAGAAAACGAGTTTTTTTTTTTTTGTTTTGTTTTTAAGAAAAACAAGCACTTAGAAAATGAATAGAGAGTGCAAGTGATAGAGGGTCAAGGTTTTTTTTTTTTTTTTAAATAAATAAAAAAATCAAATGTAAATAGAATAGAGAGTGCTAGAGTTAAAGGGTCAAATAAAGATGGAAGAGATGTATTTTTAGCCGTTTCTTGAAGATGCTCGGATTGAGTTGGGCAGGTCATTCCACCAGGAGGGAACAATTAATGAAAAAGTCCATGAAAGTGATTTTGTCTCTCTTTGGGATAGCACAGTAATGTGTCGTTCACTTGCAGAACGCAAGCTTCTAGAGGGCACATAAGTCTGAAGTAGTGAATTAAGGCCAGTGTTGGTTTTGTAGGCAAACATCAATGCCTTGAATTTTATGCGAGCAGTTATTGGTAGCCAGTGCAAATTGATGAACAGAGGTGTGACGTGTTCTTTTCAGCTCATTAAATTTTAATCTTGCTGCCATGTTCTAGATTAATTGTAAAGGTTTGATAGAACTGGCTGGAAGACCTGCCAAGAGATCATTGCAATAGTCCAGTCGGGACAGAACAAGCGCTTGAACAAGGAGTTGTGTTGCATGTTTCGAAAGAAAGTGCCTGATATTCCTAATGTTGTATAAAGCAAATCTGCAGGACCGGGTAGTTTTAGCAGTGTGGTCTGAGAAATTCAGTTGATTATCAATCACAACACCAAGGTCTCTGGTTGTTGTTGAAGGAGTAATGGTTGATGTGCCTAACTAGATGGTGAAATTGTGATGAAGTGATGGGCTTGTTGAAACCACAAGCAGTTCTGTCTTGGCAAGGTTGAGTTGAAGGTGATAGTCCTTCATCCAGCAAGAAATGTCTGATAGTCATGCTGAGATGCGAGCAGCTATCATCAGATCATCAGGATGGAATGAGAGGTAGAGCTGAGTGTCATCAGCATAGCAGTGATACGAAAAGTCATGTTTTTGAATGACAGAACCTAGTGATGCCATGTAGACAGAGAAGAGAAGTGGTCCAAGGACTGAGCCCTGAGGCACCCCAGTAGTTAGATGCTGCGACTTGGAGACACCACCTCTCCAAGATACCTTGAAGGATCTATCTGAGAGGTAAGACTCAAAACACTGGAGTGCGATTCCTGAGATGCCCTTTGCCAACAGGGTTGACAAGAGGATCTGGTGGTTAACCGTATCAAAAGCAGCGGACCGATCCAGCAAGATAAGTAAAGATGATTTGGAAGCCGCTCTTGCCAGTCTTAGGGCTTCAAAAACTGAGAGCAAGGCAGTCTCGGTCGAATGTTCACTTCTGATGCCAGACTGGTTGCTGTCCAGGAGGTTGTTCTGTGTGAGAAAGGCAGAGACTTGGTTTAACACAACTCGTTCAAGTGTTTTTGCAATGAAAGGAGGAAGGGAAACCGGTCTGTAGTTCTCTAAAAGAGTTGGGTAAAGAGTGGGATTCTTAAGTAGTGAGGTTATACGAGCCTGTTTAAATGTTGAGGAAAAAACACCAGTGTGAAGGGATGTGTTAATGATGCGAGTGAGTGCAGGTACAACTGCAGGAGAAATGGCTTGAAGGAGATGAGAACAATAATAATATATTAAATAATAAATAATTGTTATTTATTATAATTATATATTAATATATTAAATTTATTATAAATAATTAAGTAATAATAATAATAAGGAATGGAATAACTTTTTTTTATTTTAGATTTGATGTGCAGGACTTTAGTGGAGAAAACACTTGCTATAAAGAATGTAGTTTAATGATAAATTTAAAGGTAACATAATTTATCATTAAATTATGTTCAACATAAGAAATTATGTTGAAGATATTCTGAAGAATAAGAAGATATTCTGAAGAATGCTAGTAACCAAACAGTTGGTGCTCCCCATTGGCTTCCATAGTATTTCTTTCCCTACTATGGAAGTCAGTGAGGACCAACAACTATTTGGTTCTTCAAAATTCTTTAAAATATCTTCTTTTATGTTTAACATAAGAAAGAAACTCACACAGGTTTGGAATGACATGAGGGTTTGAATAAATGACGACAAATTTTTCATTTTTGAGTGAATTATACCTTTAATTATTTTTATCATTTCAACGTTATACAGGTTTTTGGATGTATCTTGTTTTACAGTATGTGCACTTATACTGTACTTACCCAGGAAAGTTCTTAGTAATATTTAGTAACTACACAGACTTAACATGCAGGTTTAGGGACAGGTGCAGGTTTAGTACCTACTTATTACCCAGTTACTGTAATTACTCTACTATATTGATAGTATAGCAGAGTAAAGTATGTATATGTAGAACAGGACTGTAAAACAAAGAACTTCTGAGTTTTTAAGTATTGTTGTTACTTATTAGTAAATAATACTAAATGCATTCATTTTAGCAAACCTTGAACAATAAAGCATTACTAGTTAATTTAGCTGACCAACTTCCTCCTTTGGCTGATGATTTGTTATGATTTACTAAACCAATGTGTTCTAAATCCGCATTTCTCACCTTCCATTTCTAACCATTTTAGATGTTTCACTTATTAAAGCCCTGATTCCGCTCATCAGCTTCTTAATGTGTTGAACAAGGAGACATGTAAAACTTTCTGGGAGGTGGATCCCGAGGACTGGAGTTAGGAAACACTGTTCTGATTTACCGCACAGACAGAAGTGCCACTTTTGGCATTCTGCTTCAAACTGATTCCGTCTGGGATAAAAGCCCAACACTTTTGTGTGATTAGATTAGACTCAACTTTATTGTCATTGTGCAGAGTACAGTACAGAGCCAATGAAATACAGAAGCATCTAACCAGAATAGCAAAACCTATTTGTATTCAAATATAAAATAGTACTTTTGAAAGCTGCAATGAGACTGGATTCACTCAAAGTGCATGTAAACATACTCAGTGATGATGGCTCATGGATCACTCTATGCTGGCACTAAACCGGCCAACTTTTGGTTACTAGATCTTAGCTTGAACTGCTACTAACACACTGATTTGTCTCCCACAGCCTTAGGTTGACACTTTATGATTTAGTTTAAAAATTAATTACAATTCTTTATACCACAGTATGCATATGTGCACACATGATTGTGTATTAGTGAAACCAATCCTAAGCATATTTATATGTATAAATGAACACCACACTTCAGATATGCCTGTATGCTTAGTTTCTATAGAAAAGGAATCTTTTGAGTTTTTCTCTTCAGTGTCGATTGCATACTCGTTAAGTGTCAATTCAAATGTCAAGTTCCTGTGATCTGCATTTCTATATTCATCTCAGCAGTAGTCCTGCACTAATGTTACATCATCACATGAACCCCAATCTAAGTTAAAATGAAATGCTATTTTGATGCTAAACATTTTGTTGATAAGTCTTCCCCTGAGCTGAAGAGAGTGATAAAGTCAATAAAAAAAGCACTTGACATAAGTATTATTGCATGGCATTAAACAAAATGGTAATAATGGCAACCAACTACTGGCTTATTTTGGATTTGACCCACAGGCTCTAAAAGTATTGGTATTGTTGGAAATTGTTAGAAGTCATGGTGTGAAGACCCAAATGTGGGGTGCTGCTTAACCAGAAGGCTGCATCCTAGCTTTCTAGCCTGAATCTTTCTCAGCATTCAACGCTAAAATGAGATGGTCTAGTACAGGGGTCTTCAACTAAAATTGCTTGAGGTCCAGTAATGAACCCTCCTCACCAGCCGAGGTCCGGACAATTATATAGGCCTACCAAAAAATATTATTTGATGGTTTTGGCCAGACCAGGGTATCTGCAAGTTATTTAAGCTTATATTTAAGACTTTTTAAGGCCTACACAAATAAAATTAGAATGCCTGTAAAAAGCATGATTTGCAACAGTTAACTGTAGTAGCAACCCCTGGTGACATAGGACCCAAACGGCTCTACGGAGCTGACCTTGATGTGCTTGATATAAATTTGATTTTGTTAGAAAATAAAGTTTGGCATTTATTTATACCATTATGTCATAAGCCTTTGCGGTCCAGATGGACACATCTTGCAGTCCGGATTCAACGTCATAACGATTTCCACCCCTGCAGCCACAGCACAAAAACACCATTCAATTTAAAAAATAAAATAAAATAAGTAAGTCATTACACATCTTTATATTAACTGACTTTCTTTGAATGCAATCCAGTGAATGTCAACTATCTGCTGTCTCCTATTGGTTTACATCATGGGTAGTTAATTTATAACAAAACAATGCCTTCATCTTCAATATTTCTTTTTTTTTTTTTTTTGTCTTGCATTACATAATGAAAGTGGACCAGTTCAGTGCCTTCAAAACATGCTAAATGAAGGACACAAAACAAAGGATCTTCAAATTGAGTTGGTCTTTTGGCAGTGCTTGACACCTTACTAGGACGCAGACTTCTGTTTAGGAAACACCCTTGTGATGTTTCGACAGTAGAAGGAGCAGTGAAAGACCGCTATGTGGCACCTTCATGAAACTGATAAGGTATCCATGTTTCCAATGATGCATACCAGCTTATACATCAGTACTCAAAAGTATTGAAAAGATGCAGCTTCTCTACCTGTTTGGCATCTTCACCATCAAATACTGCCAAGTGATTGCTGAATTATAAAAATCTGTTTGGTTTGGACAGGCAAGGCCATTTTATTGTTATAAAGCATTTCAAATACAGTGGCAAGATGTGGGACTCAAAAATGGTCAACACTGGACACATTTTTGGAGAAGAAAATGCAGCTAAAATCTGGTTAAACATTTAACTAAAATCCAAGATGGTGAACATTATAATATGGCTGAAACTGAAAGTACACTGAATTTGGCTTGGCCCCACTGGGAGAGACGGAGTGACAATTACTAAATTTGATGAGACCGTGCCATTACTGGCAACTTTTTACCCTATGCTTGTTTGGGCTGCCTAAGATTTCCATGACAGAAGAAAAAATAAATAAACGCTTTGGTGGCATTACACATCTTTGGTGCTTGATGCCTATCAATATGCATGTTTTTCCCTACTTCATTGTATTTCATACAGATATTTACATACAGAGACAAAAAAAATAAATAAATAAAAAAGACAATAAAAAGATACTTGCATGAACATAAGTACAAAGGAATGCAAGGAAAGTGGATGCTCTATGAGCAAATTTATGAAGAGAGGGGGGCAGGATGTAGAACACGATTTACTCCTTCAGGAAGAAAATGTTCAGGAGGGGCAGATCCCATTCGATGGACCACCGCTGAAATATATAATGACATTAAAAAAGGAACAAATTACTTGAACAAACTGCTCCCAATAAATTACTGCTGATATAATTAACAAAATAATGAACTTAGTTATTTGAACTTAGTAATATAAAACTATTATTATTAAATTATGGCTTTAATTCTGCCTAGTGTGTAATTAATTAGCTTAGGAAAAGAAACATTTGTATTATAATTGGTTAAAGTAAAACCCCTATTTCAACAAATTGTGCTCTTGTTGAAATCAGCTGTAATATTTATACTATAATTTATATGAACATGCTATTTATCAAAACCAAGACATAAGTCTTCTTACCTCAGGGGTCTCCAGTCCTGCTCCGTGAGGGCCAACTTCATGCAGAGTTTAGCTTTAACTGTCAGTTTCAATTACTACACTCAAGAGACACAATGACTGCTGGAGACCGATTGACGAGAGTTTGTCTACAAACTGATCCAGACACTTCAATAGTTCTAATTAATTGTAATGACAGGTCAAATAACCTATGTTTGTTCTGTCAGTAATTTTTACAGTGTAATTGTCTATGATCCAAATAAAATTGATCTGTTTCTCTGAAGATGTTATTGGACTTTAAAGATAATTGTTTAATATTTGAAGAACTGACAGCTCTTAAAACTATGAAGAGAATCTTCAGGCTTAGATAGAGACAGAAATAGAGATAGGTGCTAAAAGGGACCAGTGATCATGGATTTAACAGATCAAGACAAGCCTCCACGTTGCCCTAAAAATTGCATGCCAGTATCACTGTTAACCTTAGATCTGAAATTGTTAGCAAAAGTATTTGAATGAATAAATAAATTAATGAATAAATACTTAAATAATTGTATACTAATCTCTTGCACAGAGATGAAGACCTTCATCAGTTTTGGCCCCTTTTCTGGATGCAAAATCAGCTGGGCAAAATCTTTGCTAGTCCCTTATGCCACAAACAAAAATTCCTCTTAGCAATTTACCTTTACAATGGCATACATCATATTTCACTTATCTAATAACTTATAATTGTATCCCTCAATATTTCTGAAAACAATTGTGAGAATTATTGTATGCCAAAGCATAAATAACAAGAAGACTTACAAAGATGGTTATCACTGAAGGTAACCATTGCAAAATAGCATTAATAAAAATGAATGGGTCTTATTTTTCTCTGTTTTTTATCCCAGCCCCTGAAGATTACTTCACGGAACTGCAGAGGATGACTTTGACAGGATAGACACACTCAGACAAGAAGTCAGATGAATCCAAGCAAGTTTTACTGAACAGAACTGATGTGGGAGTGCAAAGGTGAGTAACTGAAGCAAATGACAATGTAAATAATGACATGAACAGAAGAGTGTCTTTCTTACAGGTGCACAGGGGACTGTCAGGATGGATGTGATCAGAGCAGCACACACCTCAGGTAAACGGAGACGGGTAAGAATCAGGATTAATAACAGGGAATGTCTTTTCTCTTACAGATGGAGGACAGAGGAGATCACTAGAGAACTCTTAGAGGGAATCACCTGGATATATCGCTTTGAAGATCACAGGAGATAAACTGGGATGCACACAGGATTCAGGTGAGAATCACCGGTAAGAGCCAATGTCCTTGTTCAAGGCCAGACAACAGGGGAAGTGAGGTGTGTGCTTATATGTGGTAGGTGATAAGGTGAAAAAATGTGTGACAGGAGTTGGTGATTAGTAGTCTGGTGATTGCGAGCATTGTGCTATGGTGCTGGGTGCAAGGTATTATTAGTGAATACCTTGTATGAAACTGAAAGTGTCTAATGCTGGGTTCAGACTGCATGATTTTCAAAGTGGTTGGATCGCTGCTCTTCTCACACTGCACGACTGTCTGACTGTCTTGCTCTCTCATGGCTGTAGGTCATCGCTGATGTCAAAACACATTTCACACTGCAGGACTATAAGTCACCGTCAGGTCCAGATATTCAGCATGCCAAATATCTCACAGGCATCGGCGACACATTGCTTGTTCATGTGAGTGACCATCGCTTAGAGAAATGCCACTGATTTGCCTCCGATTTCTGGCATTTGGTGGAGTTTTTGAAAAAAAATGTTGGCGAGTGAAAATCGGGGCTGAAGTCATGCAGTGTGAATCTGGCATAAAATATCACAACTGTTTGCTTTCTCAAAAAATGTCATGTTGAAGCTATACTCTGCAGGAAGGTGGCCCTCCAGTTGCAGGATTTGACATGCCTGCCAAGTTTATTATTTGTTGTTTGTAAAAAAAAAGAACTACTGTATCACAGTAACAAGCATAATTTTGTTTATTCATAATGTTTATCACCTTTTCAAAACATTAATCAACAGATTCTCGGTAAACAATAAATCACTGTTGCTGTGTTACTTTAGTAAATTGAATGATTTACACAATTTAATGTCATATTTTGTAATATTTATTACAATATTTTTTACTTCTGTAGTGTCAGTTACTACAATAGAGTTACCATCTGCTTTTGGAACTCAAAATCCAGGTAAATATTTGAACTCACCCAACTCTCTTTGAGCTGGAAAGTGTTTTCCTGGGTCCTTCTGAAGTCGAATCTCCTTGACAGAAAAGATGGAGGTAGCTAGAGTGACAGAATTGAACAAATAATTAATACAGACAAATAATTATGACATTTCAGCTGTGAAAGTATGACTATAAATGTGTAGAAATCGCTCTGGGCTGCATTTTGCAAAAGCATCGTAAGTTGAAGTACATCGTAGACCCATTGAAACCAATGGAGCTATGATCAGCTTAGGCTTACAATGCTTTTGGGAAATGCAGCCCTGTTCGAGACTGTCCCTGCAAATTTATGTACACAGCATCACAAGACTATAATATTTCTAGTATGAAATACTTACTGTCAGCCAGGTCCTGCACTTTTTCTCCCAGGTCTCTGAAATAAATGTGCCGGAGAGCCACTTCTGCAGAAATACGTCGCCGTGCTTCAAACTAAAAAAACAAAACAAAAAAAAAAAAAAAAAAAAGGGGGAAAAAAACAAATACATCTAGTGTGAAGTGTGAGTTTCTTTTCTATGTGCTTTTCTATGTCTACAAATGGGATCTCACCGCAAATACTGCAGTAACCTATAAAACATATAAAAACATTTTATGTTGTACTAAAAGTCCTATTTATGAGTTATAAGTCACAAGCTGTGTTAAGTAGTAGGTAACTACAAGCCAAATACAATACTACTTGGTATTTCTTGTGGTATATGCTTCACTTGGTAACATTGTTTAATAGATTTTATTCTGTTTAGTGTGTAATGTTGTATCAAAGTCCCTTTAAGACAAGTCATGTCACTCGGTGGCCATCTTTGAAACACCTCTCGGGCATGCAAGTGCAGCTCCAATCTCTTTGAATGGGGAAACATCAAATTATCCAAAACTGTTCATCAAGCTTACGATTAAATTTCATATTTGAAATCACCAATGAAATTTGACAACAACTGTATCATAAATGTTGTTTATTTTGCTCAAATAGTGTTAAAAAAGCTTATTTTTCAGGCTAGATCAGCCAGTGTGCATGCGCAGTCCTAAGCACACGACTCTGAGCGCTGAGTGTTTCAGGACGCTTCTAACGGCAGCTGCAGTGACACGCTGACTTTACCGATTAGCGATAGGCTCTTTTACTCAGAAGGCGGGGCTTCGTTCAATAGAGCGGCCATATTGAGCGTTGCATTTTTCCCCATTCAAAACTTTACGAGTGACACGTCTTGGGTATTCTATAGTCTTTGGTTATCTCCAGCGTTATCAAAGGAGATCACTGCCTGTGCTCCAATTTCCATAAAGCGGAGTTTGTTTGTTTTTTGTTTTTTTAACTTCGCTGCATTGCCAACTACCTCAGTCACTCATGTCACATGAAATTTCCAATTACTACTTTACATTTCATACATTTAAAATGAATGAATTCAAGTTGATGTGTCACTGTGAAACCCCTTTTCATTTGTTCTATAATATTTTCACACTAAAAATAATGATAATCTTCCTGACAGAACTTTCAGGGGGTGACATCAAAATATATTTGAGCACAAAAAACCCCCACCAGCATTCTATTTCACTGTTTCACCACTAGAGACAGTCAAAACATAGGGCAGTGGTTCTCAATTTCAGGCCTAGCGTACCTGCTCTCCACATTTTGTATGTATCTCTTATCACTTCAGGGATTTGTTCTATTCGGCTGTAAGTGCCCTACAAAGTGGACATCACAGGATATTCTGCCATGATTCCAGTTTGAAGGGAGTGTATATGTTCCATTCGAAGGGCATTAAACTGTGAGAGATGTGACTTTAAATTGTATTTATTTACAAAGACATATGTCACACTTCCATCTTCTCTAGCAAGATTCGTCTGTGTGTGAAGACGCAGCAGGCAGTGGCATAGCGCAAATCTGTGAATGAATGTTCCGAAGTGAAGTAAACTTCAACGGATTTCCCATGCTCAGGGAGTAGGGAGCAAAGAACACTGTGTAGGGACCATGTCAATCAGAACAATTCATACACGGAGCGTTCTTCGGTTTGTTAAAGAAGAGAGACATGCAAAATGTGCAGAGCGGGTGGTCTCCAGGACTGGAATAGGGAACCACTGACATAGGGGAAGACAAATACAACCAAGTTACAAAGGCTACTATAGAGGTTTTCAAACCTGTCCTGGAGGCCCTCCAGCACTGCACATGTCGTAGGTCTCCCTCATCTAACACACCTGATTCAACTCACCAGCTCTTTAGTAGAGATTCCAAGACCTGAATTGGTTGTGTCTGACAAGGGAGACACGTGAAATGTGCAATGCTGAAGGGCTTCCAGGACAGGTTTGACTAAAGGAAAAAGGAGACATACAAAAAGGAAAAAGGCCACATTAACCAATAAACTCTAGTGAATGTGCAAGGTGATGCTGAGAGCATTGAGACCTCATCCTTACACATAACTGTACCACTGAAAACCATCTTGTTATTCCACTACATTTTTCTGACCACTTCTTTCTCCAGTTCTCTGTCACTCTGCCTTTATGTCCATCGCTTCCTCCTTTGGTCTCTTTTCACCATAACCTCTGCTCTTCTCCCCTACAGTCTTTTCCCCTGTGATCTGTGTCCAATCCCTCGTCTCTGTGCTCTCAAACTAAGCTCAGAGCTGCTGAGAGGAAACACTAAAGACCCTGCTGACCTGAGCAAATACCATTCTCTCCTGTCCTCTTCCTTCTCTAATGTTTCTGCTGCCAAGATATCTTACTACTAAAACAAAAACAGCAACACCTCAGACACCCTGACATCATTCACAACTTTCTCCTCTTTTATCTGTCCCCTCCACCTCCTTCCACTTCTACGACTGCTAATGACTTTGCCAGCTTCTTCACTGATAAGGTGGCAACCATCAGCAACCAGTTCTTTACATCACTCACCCACAGCCAACCTCAATATGCTTGTACACCATTAGGAACATCAGACCCTTCCTGTCATAATATGCAGAACAGCTACTTGTCGTATCTCTTGTAATATCAAGATTGGACTACTGCAATGCTCTAGTGCAACTAAGTCTCAGTAGATGATCCAGAACAGCAGCATATTTGGTCTTAAATCAGTGAAAGAGAAAGATTAAAACATTGCCTCTGTCTTTACTGTGGAGCCGGTGGTCACATCCTTACCGAGTATCTGGTGTGACCACCCCAACCTTCATCTCTGCTGCAAGCTCCACCTATAATCGATCTTCTGAGCCACCATACTCCCGATCAACTTTGTAACGGAAAAGCCCTTGGGAAAGAGGATCATCACTCTAAATGTCAGTTGTACTCATGTGGAAGAAATCTCTTTTCTGGTTCCAGAGAGTTTAATCCTGTAGCATCCTTGGCTACAACAACACCGGGGAGGATTTGTTATGGAGAGAGTCTCCATCTCCATCATTGTGGTCTCTACTAGGGGTGGCTCGATACCACTTTTTCAGAACCGATCCCGATCTGATACCAAAAATTCTGAGTATCTGCCGATACTGATATCGATCCGATACCTGGGCAGTTTTTTTTAATCCGTGTTAAATTTTTATACCTCAATGTGTGTTGACCTGATCATGATTGTGTTATACACAATCTACTAAATATATACAACTTTATTGTAAAGAAAAACAACAAATGAATGCATATATAATTATAATCTATGACAAAAATACTATTATAAACTAGGTTAGTGGATAATTCAGTAGCAAAAGTTACTCTTGAAAAAATCATGAGTGCACAATTTTATAAAATCTAAAATTAGTGGGAAAAAACATTATTTAGTGGGGAACAAATAAAAGTGAATAAGTGTAGGACTAAATCTAAAATGATAATGTAAAATGATATACATTGCTCTTTGTATTGCTGAAAAACAAGTAATATATTTATATATAAATATATATACTGTAAAATTAAAAGACATTTTAAATGTATAGCACAGTAATGAGGCAGAAACATATGATAGATAAGACGAACAAGAAAGGCTATTAATAATCTCTCATTGTGCAAAAGTATTATGATATGAAAGGCTCCAAATACAGAGCGGCACAAAGCGCTTATGTGCATTCTGTGTGCAGAATGATGCGCTTGAAGCAACATGGAGTCACAGCACTCCGCATAGAAAGGTTCAAAGCACAAAGTGAAGAGATTAATGCGTAATGTATTAAATCTGTGCGATAGTTTAAGCCTTTTCTTTTAACAGTTTTAAATTTCAGTTACTGTGCTCGTTAAGAACATAGTGCTCTCTAGTCCAGTGTTGTGACACCAACACGATTTTGAAAACAGCACGAAGATAAAGTCCTGCAAGATAAAGTCCTTTCATGAAAAACCATTTATCTTTAGTTTTATCGTCTTGAATGACTCTAGTAACCGAACGCGACACGTAGTTTGAACGCTGAATGGAGCATGACAGAGCCGCAGTGGAGAGAAGAGTTATGTGACCTTGACTTCAATATTCATCTCTACCTCACATTAAACTATGCTTCAGAAAACCTGAAATATAGTGCACAAAAACTTTATGGTGTTTTATAATGTGTTTGTGGCTTTTGTGGGGCTTAACAACAACACAGTAGTATACGCACAATATCGGATTTGGATTGGTCTCGTCTGACCGATACCCCGATCCGGCAGAAAATGCCAGTATCGGAGCGATACAGATACTGAATATCGGATCAGCACACCCCTAGTCTCCAGCTACCAAGTCGTCCACTCCTATGTTCCACAAACAACTCTCACATCATCCAAATCCATGCCATTTCCACAGACAGTCCTCACTGTGAGACCAAAGTAGATGTCCCCCTGGAATACTGAATATTCCAGGATGTGTTCAGCCTCAACGTGCTTCCCTTATCTACCATGGGACTGTGGCATCGACCTAATGTCAGGTGTACATTACCCAAGGGATGGATTTACCCTCTTTCATTTCCGAAATAAAAGGCTATAAATGGGTACATAGAGGTAGGGGGAACCTAGAAATACATTAGTCCTTCTACATCCCCTGCCGTTTTGAGTGTCTTCTTCGTGGCCAAAAAGGACAGAGACTTGAGGCCCTATATAGACTATTACCTTCATCACACCCACTAGCTACTATAAATATTGGGTCATGCCGTATGGCCTGGCCAATGCTCCCTTCGTATTCCTGGGTTTCATTAATGCGGTGTTCTGGGACTACATACAACATTTCGTCATAGTGTACATTGATAGTATCCTCATATACTCCCAGAACAAGACAGACCATCGTCATCATGTCGTGCTGGCACTCGGCAGATCGATGTGGAGCTGAGGGGAAGGTGTAGCCAAAGGGCTGGAGAAACAAGCCATAGTTGTAGGACTGAAATCCGTGGCGCATCCAGGAGGATGACTGACCAAGGGCAGATATGAAGGGTCGACAGAGCATCCAGGGGAGTCTAAGGCTCAGAGGCACAAAGTGAAGCCAGGGGATTGACACACCTAGGCGGAGCTGGCAAACTGGAAGCCCAAGGCAAATCCGAGCTGCAAGGTATGGCCAACAAAGGAGGAGCTGAAAGACTGAAGGGAGCTAGAAGAGACAGTACTGAAAAACTGGCTTTAATTAACAAAGGAGGAGAGAGAGGAAGGCTGGAAAAGAACAATGATCCTGAAGGAGGCTTGGGACTGGCTGACAAAGGCGATTCAGGGCTGTGCGAAACCAGTGGAGCAGGAGATTCAGGGCTGGGTGGAACCTAAACAGAGTATCTAAACATTTGGAGGGGATCGGCAAGGAAGGAGTTTGCTCAAGAGTAAAAACAAGGACAGGAACTGGCTCTGTGTGACTCAAGTCAATCAACCACTCCAGGCAATCCAATTCCAACAAAAGTCTTACTGGGATGGTCATGGGGACTGGCTCGCACACCTGGTCAGACTCTGCAGCAGTTTCAGGCTTCAGGGCAGACAATGCCTCTATCATGGGGTCCATGGCAGGCATAGGCTCTGGCTCAGTGTCTGTGGTGGGTAATGGCTCTGACTCTGGTAGATGATGTCAGGATGGTGGGAGTGGGCTGTAGCTGTGTTATGATGTCATTCTCTACCTCACTGATGGTAAATGGTGAACCCCACAGCCAGAGCACAACATCCAGATACTTAGCCAGGGACATGCTGGAATCTTCTGCCAATGTTCCATCCATCGATCCATCGGCCAATGTTCCCATGCAGCTCACTCCAAAAACAGTCCAACGGGGTAAGGTCATCCCACAAGGTCTGGTGACAATATTCCATCTTGAATAATGGAACACAGAATAGTTTCTTGTCCAAGAAAAACTGTTGCTAGATCCATATTTAAGGTCTGTTTCTTTGTCACGTGGTTGCAACAAGGATGAGTTTGAGCAGAATCAAGTTGCAGCAGTGAAACTTTAACAATAACTTAATGTATTCAAATCAATCCTACTCAGGAGAGGGATAAAGACACAGGAACAACCACTTGAAATCAATATAAGAACAGACATATTAAATGGTAAAATAAAGTAAGATGTAAATCT
This sequence comes from Spinibarbus caldwelli, assembly GCA_039654775.1. Classification (NCBI taxonomy): domain Eukaryota; kingdom Metazoa; phylum Chordata; class Actinopteri; order Cypriniformes; family Cyprinidae; genus Spinibarbus; species Spinibarbus caldwelli. The sequence continues at coordinate 35,162,712 of CM077233.1, read as the reverse complement.
TTAAAGTAGACAACAATCCAAAACCTTTTTATGTTTTAGGCATTTCTTTGCAAGGGCAAAATCAAATGCACACTTTACCTGTAATAACTGGCATAGTAGATCATGTCCATCATTGGTGATCCTGTAGAATAAAATCACACAAAACATATTATAGCTGTAGTTTTCCAGTCTTAATGCCAGTCTTAAGACCTATTCGCACGGGATTAGTATTATCTGGGGACCATGTGTGATTTTGAAATTACCCCTCCACATCTGAATTTCGTGTGGTGCATTCGCACAGGATAAGCGAAGCCTTTGATTTTACTCGAATTTACTGACTTATCTCCCGGATACCCAGATGTCAAGGCTTTGAGAGTCCCATTCTATGATTTTATGGTTTTATGCCCTGTGTCATTTACATTTCACCAGGTTAAAATAATATCTCAAGCTTTGTGCTTCATTTATTTGTAACACATTAACCTCAAAACCTTTTCAGCTTTCTCTTTCTGCAAATTGTATGGTGTAGCGATATGACAGCACTGCAAATTGTATGGTGTAGCGATATGACAGCACCCAAAATACTATGAAACACTCCAAAGCAGCTCCATTCTTCGTGAAAGATGAATAAAGAAGAGCACAGGAAACAAAAATATTGAAAAATGATATATACGACCCACCAAATGCTGGCCAAATGACAGAGATGCTGATTCGCACGGGACTAATATTATCATAGGACCTCGGTGTTCGGCGAAATATGGTAGGTCATTTGCAGGGGAATTTTTACTTTACAAATTACAAACATGGCCGATTTGCACGGGATTAAGATCACAAACAACCTCCGCAATTATTACAAATGACTGGAGGTCACCAGGTAATACTAATCCAACAACGCACATTATGTTGATTATGTTCTGGGATACTGTCCAAAATGGCAGAAGACTAACTCGGGGAGAAGAATTGCTGAATTAATTATGTTATTACTGTTTTCTTTGTGCAAAAAAAGTATTCTCGTAGCTTCGTAAAATTACGGTTTAACCTCTGATGTCACATGGACTATTTTAACTGATGTTCTTGATACGTTTCTGTGTTGTGCACAAAAAGTTTACTCGTAGCTTCGTAAAATTACGGTTGAACCCCTGATGTCACATGGACTATTTTGCCGAGGTCCTCTACGTTTCTGTGCGTTGATCGTGGTAATATCCTTCCTGTCTATGGAGAGTAAGAGAGCTCTCAGGTTCCATTAAAAATATCTTAATTTGTGTTCCGAAGATGAATGAAGGTCTTACGGATTTGGAACGACATGAGGGTGAGTAATTAATGACAGAATTTTCATTTTTGGGTGAACTATCCCTTTAAAGCCGTAACAAAGACAGAGCGGTTTGACCAACAAGGTAAAAGGGGCATCTCAGCAATATCACAACAGCTGCCAAACAGAAAAGAATTTCATACACTTAAAAAAAAAAAAAAGCAAGAACAGAAAACAACAGATACACACCTGGGTGCATGAGTGATCAGAGGTTCCCCATGATAATGGGGAAAGTTGTATGAAAGGAAGTTATCACTGGTGTTAATTCCTGGCCAAGACTTTTCAGTAGGAGTACCTGAAGATGACATGCAAGATTATAATCAGACTTATAATCAGACAAGATTATAATAGACTCTCAACTACACTCCAATTCATTAGAGTCAGTCAGAGAAAAATTTAAAAAATAATAATAAAAAAAAAATTTGTGCCATTGCAAACCCTATTTCACTGCAATGGGATCTTATAGCTTATTACACTTGCAGAAAATAAACGTTTCAACTCAGTTATGACATTAGTATCATTACTAAGATTTTATGTAGAGCACATTTTACTGTATTTCATAAAGAAACAAGTTCAAAAACATGCAAATATTCAAACAAACATGTAACAACAAACACAACACACCTACCACAGACACAATATAATAATCGAGCCTGAATCATGCATGTGCAACCCATCAGACCAAACAGGATGTATAAATAGAAAAATAAATTCCCTGACATGTTTTCTTTTGAGTTTGGTATTATACATTTGTAATAAATCAGGGATATCCGATTCTGCTCCTGGAGGGCCAACATCTTGAATTTAGCTCCAACCAACTTCAACACACTTTCCTGGACATCTCTAGTGAGTCTAAAGTGCTTGATTAGCTGGTTCAAGAGCATTTAATTAGCGTTGGAGCTAAACTCTGCAGGACAGTGACCCTCCAGGAGCAGGTCTGGACACCCCTGTAATACAGGTGCATCTCAATAAATTAGAATGTCGTGGAAAAGTTCATTTATTTCAGTAATTCAACTCAAATTGTGAAACTCGTGTATTAAATAAATTCACTGCACACAGACCAAAGTAGTTTAAGTCTTTGGTTCTTTTAACTGTGATGATTTTGGCTCACATTTAACAAAAACCCACCAATTCACTATTTCAACAAATTAGAATATGGTGACATGCCAATCAGCTAATCAACTCAAAACACCTGCAAAGGTTTCCTGAGCCTTCAAAATGGTCTCTTAGTTTGGTTCACTAGGCTACACAATCATGGGTAAGACTGCTGATCTGACAGTTGTCCAGAAGACAATCATTGACACCCTTCACAAGGAGGGTAAGCCACAAACATTCATTGCCAAAGAAGCTGGCTGTTCACAGAGTGCTGTATCCAAGCATGTTAACAGAAAGTTGAGTGGAAGGAAAAAGTGTGGAAGAAAAAGATGCTCAACCAACCGAGAAAACCGCAGCCTTATGAGGATTGTCAAGCAAAATCGATTCAAGAATTTGGGTGAACTTCACAAGGAATGGTCTGAGGCTGGGGTCAAGGCATCAAGAGCCACCACACACAGACGTGTCAAGGAATTTGGCTACAGTTGTCGTATTCTTCTTGTTAAGCCACTCCTGAACCACAGACAACGTCAGAGGCGTCTTACCTGGGCTAAGGAGAAGAAGAACTGGACTGTTGCCCAGTGGTCCAAAGTCCTCTTTTCAGATGAGAGCAAGTTTTGTATTTCATTTGGAAACCAAGGTCCTAGAGTCTAGAGGAAGGGTGGAGAAGCTCATAGCCCAAGTTGCTTGAAGTCCAGTGTTTAGTTTTCACAGTCTGTGATGATTTGGGGTGCAATGTCATCTGCTGGTGTTGGTCCATTGTGTTTTTTGAAAACCAAAGTCACTGCACCCGTTTACCAAGAGATTTTGGAGCACTTCATGCTTCCTTCTGCTGACCAGCTTTTTAAAGATGCTGATTTCATTTTCCAGCAGGATTTGGCACCTGCCCACACTGCCAAAAGCACCAAAAGTTGGTTAAATGACCATGGTGTTGGTGTGCTTGACTGGCCAGCAAACTCACCAGACCTGAACTCCATAGAAAATCTATGGGGTATTGTCAAGAGGAAAATGAGAAACAAAAGACCAAAACATGCAGATGAGCTGAAGGCCACTGTCAAAGAAACCTGGGCTTCCATACCACCTCAGCAGTGCCACAAACTGATCACCTCCATGCCACACCGAATTGAGGCAGTAATTAAAGCAAAAGGAGCCCCTACCAAGTATTGAGTACATATACAGTAAATGAACATACTTTCCAGAAGGCCAACAATTCACTAAAAATGTTTTTTTTTATTGGTCTTATGAAGTATTCTAATTTGTTGAGATAGTGAATTGGTGGGTTTTTGTTAAATGTGAGCCAAAATCATCACAATTAAAAGAACCAAAGACTTAAACTACTTCAGTCTGTGTGCATTAAATTTATTTAATACACGAGTTTCACAATTTGAGTTGAATTACTGAAATAAATGAACTTTCCCACGGCATTCTAATTTATTGAGATGCACCTGTAAATATTGAAAATAATTGCATATTGGTTTCACGTGCCCTTTTTACGTTGCTTACCTCTTTGGCACAGTGTTTTGAATAAGGGGTCGTATCAATTACATTTGTTAAAGACACCTAATATAAAGTAGGTCCATTGAAAACATCAAGTCCCAGTTGGCTTATAATATGCAAACATGGAAACACTGAAAAGCCAACAATGAACAAACAAGACTAAATTAAAAAAATAAGAATAATAATACATTGTTGATGTGTGTAGTAATAGTCTGAGAAAAATATACATAAAACTGTACCAAATCAAAAACATAACTAAAGAGTTTTGTTGTAAATTAGTAGCAGTTAGCAAACAAACTCTTTGCATCAAGACCACTGGTACTATTAGCTAAAAGCTTACTAAGCGCATAACGCCACAGCTCTTACCCAGTATACGAAATATAAGATGAAGCTCATCCTCCACTGTTGACCCAGGGAAGAGAGGGTGTCCCGTGATCATTTCGTAGAATATACAACCTACACCCCTATGTTAACAAAAACAAAGCAGAGAGACAAAAGGAATGAAATGCCTTTTTGAGAAATTTATAAAAGGCACACTTCAGGCTGAAAAGAGAGTGAGCAGGGTCTGTGAATTTCAGAAGAGCAGACATGTTCTCCAGGTTAACCAATGCCAGCAAAACTCTTTTTAGCAAGGAATGATCTGAAGAGCTTAAATAGTTTTTAGAGTAACATCGAGTCTGGCACACCTGAACAAAGTTCTTTCCTAGTGATCTTAATTTACATGAAACACTTATGTACACAATTTTGGGTTCTCTTTGGGGGTCTCCATCCCTGCTTCTAGAGCACTGTCAACCAGGGATGCATCTCCCAAAAACAACTATGGTCGCAAGTTCCGTCGTTACCAATAGAACTAACGACCATAGTTAGCAAACAATGCTTTTGGGGAAATGCACCCCAGCAGAGTTCAGCTCTAACTAATACGTGTCGTTCACTCACAGAATGCAAGCATCTAAAGGGCACATAAGTCTGAAGTAGTGAATTGAGGTAAGAGGTGCAGAGTCAGCGGCGGTTTTGTAGGCAAACATCAATGCCTTGAATTTTATGCGAGCAGCTATTGGTAGCCAGTGCAAATTGATGAACAGAGGTGTGATGTGCGTTCTTTTCGGCTCATAAATGATTAATCTTTCAGCCACATTCTGGATTAATTGTAGAGGTTTGATAGAACTTGCTGGAAGACCTGCCAAGAGAGCATTGCAATAGTCCAGCTTGGATAAAACAAGAGCCTGAACAAAGAGTTTAAAATATGAATTATTCTTTTCTATCCTTCTGAAATGCCCAAATTTGAAATCAGGAGAATCAACACGATTCATTGTGGTTGTGTTGTTTCAGTTTCTTCTCTCTTGGGCTCAAACATATATGGCTCTATCACAGCACTTGCCATCTCAAGTATGAAAACACACAACATGCTATAAAGGAGTGTGTTGTAACTGTCTCGGCATTTTGAGAACAGCAGACGCCACGAGGTAATTCAAACTGAACTACTTCTCACTCTACTGTTTCCTCTTTTATTCAAAATGGAGGTATGCTACTGGTGTCTCCTAGTGGCTGGGATGAACATAGCACTTAAATGGAATACAACAAACCATGTAACAGGCAGCTTCTGTTACAGCATGGATATGGTGTGATGAAGTTAGCCAATAATAGCACTGGACATTTATTTCCATTTCTGCAAGAAGTTATGCCCCTTGAAATGTTTTTAACAGAGAGTGAAAATGGGCATGGAAAATGATAATTTTTACAAATATTGGACATTTTTTTGGTGCAAAAAAAGCAAACTTTCAAAAACTAACCTTAAAAAAAAATAATATAATGTGCATATAGCCTTGTGAGTAGTGCGCTGACATATAGCGCAACTGTGCTCACGGCGAGCTCGATTCCCGTCTATGCCGATCCCACTCTCCTCTCCACCAAATGCTTTCCTGTCTAATCTTCACTGTCCTGTCTCCATAATAAAGCCATAAAACGCCCATAAATATAACTTAAAAAAAAAAAAAAAACATAATATAAAAATCTGAAACTGCATTTCATGACCCCTTTCTGTCCCCTTTCAATTTTGTCATCATCACATGAATTGTAATAGTGATCCTTACATGGGCGCCACTCAGGTTTCTGGACCCCCTGAACGGTTTATTGCCTCTGGGCTTGTTCTGGGCCCCTTCGTTTGTGATATGCTCAGATGTTCTGGTTTTGCTGCAGCTGTCTACTATTTTTTTTTTTTTTGGGAAGCCAGTCCACCCTGTTGCAGTTAAAACATGAACAAGTTTCTCTAAGTCTTGACTGGAAACAAAACATCTAATTCTTGCAATGTTTGTGAGATGATAGTATGTTGATTTAGTTTTTGCATGACATGACTACAGAAACTAAGGTCTGACTCCAGAATCACACCAAGATTTTTGACTTGATTTTTAGTTGCTTAACCCCTAGAGTCAAGGTATGCATTCACCTTGAGAACTTCATCTATGTTTCCAAATGCAATGACTTCAGTTTTCTCCTTCTTTAACTGAAGAAAGTTCTGGCACATCCAGCTGTTAATTTAATCAATGCACTGGCAAAGGGAGTCAATGGGGCTGTAGTCATTTGGAGATAAGGCTAGGTAAACCTGGTTATCATGCTGTGATAGGAAATTTGGTTCTTTGTCATTATTTGACTCAGTGGGAGCATATACAGGCTAAACAACAGCGGTGCAATAATTGAGCCTTGTGGGACTCCACATGTCATGGACATCCACTTAGACTTATGCTCTCCTATACTCACATAATAACCTCTCCCTTCTAAGTATGACCTGAACCATTTGAGGACCTACCCAGAAAGCCGAACCCAGTTTTCCAGTCTCTCTAGAAGTATGTTGTGATCAAAATACTAATAAATCTGTATTGATAACAGTGATCATGAGGATTTCTATGGCTTTGTATGGCAGTGATTTGGACATGGTGCTTCATTTGAAAAGTTTGAGAACCACTGGTTTAATGTATTTGTATGATCTTTGAACGTAATCATTGTGATCAGTATATAATACACAGTAATAAAACACTACATGCTTATATTAGCTCACTGGCTATTAAATCCATAATTTTAATGATGATCACTACTCAAAAGTGGTTGATGCACTGGAAATCCATTGTATATATTTTAACGGCTGGCCCAATCAGACCATTTAACAAATAATCCACAACACTCCTCACCTAACAAGCCAACCATTACTCTCCATTAAATTCATAGACTCACGTCTTTCTATGAATAACATGCATGTCCCTGGGACATTGTGTGAATTACTACTGTTTTGTATATTGTCCTTCTTATTGTATACTGTTTATGCATTTTTTATATTTGAATCATTAGCTCATGTAATCTTATTGGTGTCAAGTTTCATATCAAAATGATCCTTCTGTAATTTCGTGAATGATGGTCTATACTACATCTTTTTAACTTAATCTGTACTCTTAATATATTATTCAGAGAATAAAAGGACACCAAACTGCCAGTCCACTCTGATCATGCAATTGAGTCAGCTTTCAAAAAAAGAAACTTCTTCCAGTCAGAAATGACACATTTTGCATTGGTCAAGCCAAACTCAGGAGGTGTGACCTTTTGCAGACCCTGGCTCTTACGCTTCTCTTCAGGTTGCTGTTCATGTGGAGTAGACTGAAGACATTCAGTCCAGTTGTGACTCTGCCAAAGTTTCAACAAGCCATGCTGCTACTTTCCACTTGGGAGAGAACTCACCCTACCACTACTGAGTCAGACTGACATCTCTTAAGTCATCAGTCTTCAACCTAGAAGAACTCAATCAGAACTTCACCACCATCTAACTATTGAACCATCAAGACTTTTATTCAATACTGCATCTGGATGCTTGTTTAACGGCCAAGGTAATGCAAGTATCGTACATTTGACTAAACTAAACAGAGTTTTAGCATAACCTCATAAGCTATAGACCCTGTTGTAACAAAGGTGCTGATGGTTTGGTTCAGGTGGCTAAATGACTCTTACACTTTTCAAAGCTTCCCGTTTCTGTTCTGGTTTCATTCATTTACTCTTACTTTCACCCATGTATGCGTGACTGTATGCATATGTTTGTTTAACCTAGTTAATGTGTGTTTGTGTTTTAATTTAATAAAACTTTTATGTACAATCACACGTATTGATTCTGTCACAAAACAAAACATTGATTCTGCTGCAAAACAAAGTCTCTTTAATGAGCCAATCTTGCTACATGCTCTAATGCATTAGTACTGTAAGAACGTTATATTCTGTGGGCACTTATATAAAAATTATAAAACATTACACTGAATGTTCGCTGACCGAATTAGTTGATTGTAATATTGATTCTGCTACAGTTATTTCTGGCAGCTGATCTAAATATTTATAATTAATTATAACCAGTTATAATTAATTATTTATATTTCCCTTTGAGCTAATTTACTACCATATAAATAATACATTATGGTAGTTTATCCAATCTTGAAAATAAGGTATGATATTTCCTGCAAATGTACATCATTTGACTAGTGTTTATGAGAGCAATTTAAATGGACTGAACATGTAAGTGTGTATGTACATCTCACCAGATGTCAATAGAGGTGGTGTACTCTGTTGATCCCAGCAGCACATCAGGAGGTCTGTACCAGAGAGTGACTACTTCATTAGAAAACGTCTTTGTGGGCACTGACTTTGCACGTGCAAGGCCTACAGTAAACAAACAAAAAAAAAAAAACATTAAACTCCACACTGTACAATTATTGTAAATTTGTAAATGTGTCTCTGTTAAGTATGATAAGTATTTGGATATGTGAGCGATTAGGGCCTACCAAAGTCGGCAAGTTTGAGCTCTCCCCTGTCATTGATGAGAAGGTTCTGAGGTTTTAGGTCTCTGTGCAAAACTTTCTGCCGATGGCAATAAGCTAGACCTCGCAATAGCTGAAACAGGAAAATCTATAAGGTGGCAACAAAGAGCACAAAAAAGTCATTCCAATATCAGGTGCTTACCTTTAGTGTTTACCTTTATTGCTGTAAACTAGGCTTCCAAAACATTTTCCTAGTGTGCATTTAACAATAAACTTGACTACCCAGAGGCTAATGTGTTTATATGGCTTTGCTTTTGATTATCCTTTACATGGCAGGCACTTGTTCTCTCTTTGATATATATTTTCCCTGTTTTCTTGTTTATTTTGCTATATCTTTATCCCGGTTTTCTTGTTTCTTTGCTAGAGTGTTTTGGGCTTGTATCTGACTACTCTCGCTCTCTAGTTTTGCTTTGTATCCTCCTGCTTGTAAAATCTATGGTATTTAAAGGTATATCATATTTTGCACTATATTGTTTGTGCACTATGTTCTGTCTTCTGAAGCCATATAATGGATTTGCATGATAAAAAGACTGAAATTTTATTTTTTATGCACAGAAAACCTTTCCCTCTGCCATAGTCTATTCAGATGAAGCTGTGTTGTGCAAGGTTGGATGTGAATGATGACAAACCTCATTGGTATCAGAGAGTGATGAATGCAGTGAGGAATCGTTTAACTTCGAAATCTACTGTGAAAAGGTTGATGCACTAGGCACTGTTTTGCTTCCATTTTGTTGCCTGTTTTTAATATATTTAATTTTATTATTTTATTAATCTTATTATCTATTTAATTCATTAAATCAGTGCCTTTGTTTCTGTACCCAACTTCTGCTATGAAATACAGTTTTAGTTTTCCTCAATAACTTTCCCTCGTGCATTACATTTTTAGTATTATTTGTTTAAGATAATAAACAAACTCATTTTAAACTAAAATTACAGGCAGTTATAGCTGGCAGACATATGCCTTCGCCCCTAACCTTTACGTTATAGACGCTCATTATGCTCCCACAGTCATCCAAATACTGTTTGAGGTCCCTCTCCTGAAAAAGACAGAGCACAAATGAATTAGAATTAGTTGGACAAAATTAGAAATACAATAATGAATAAAATATATGTGCATCACCCACCAAGTACTCGAAGACTAGTGTAAGGCACTTCTCTGTGTGAATGATGTCGTGGAGGGTGACAATGTTGGCATGTTTCAAGTTCTTCAGAAGAGACACTGGCAGAGAGAGAGAAATATCATCACATCATATCAACATAAATAAAAACTTCATAAGAAGTGATCATTCTCTACACTTAGAGCCTAGCACCATTACCCTAGTCTACTAGGAAAATTGTGTTAAATAATCCTAATAACAATATACAACCCGAATTCCGGAAATGTTGGGACGTTTTTTAAATTTGAATAAAATGAAAACTGAAAGACTTTCAAATCACATGAGCCAATATTTTATTCACAATAGAACACAGAGAACATAACAAATGTTTAAACGGAGAAATTTTACACTTTTATCCACTAAATGAGGTCATTTCAAATTTGATGCCTGCTACAGGTCTCAAAAAAGGGCTGAAAAAGCAAGAAATTTTTACAAGATTCAGCTGGGAGAACATCTAGCAACTAATTAAGTTAATTGACATCAGGTCTGTAACATGATTAGCTATAAAAGGGATGTCTTAGAGAGGCAGAGTCTCTCAGAAGTAAAGATGGACAGAGGCTCTCCAATCTGTGAAAGAGTGCATAAAAAGATTGTGGAATACTTTAAAAACAACATTCCTCAACATCAAATTGCAAAGGATTTGCAAATCTCATCATCTACAGTGCATAACATCATCAAAAGATTCAGAGAAACTGGAGAAATCTCTGTGCGTAAGGGACAAGGCCGAAGACCATCGTTGGATGCCCGTGGTCTTCGAGCCCTCAAGCCCGGTACACACCAAGCCGACACCGACGAACTAGTGGTGACGAAAGCAGACTCAGGTCGGCAGCATCTGGGTCCAAAATTGCCCCTACACACCAAGCCGATGCTCGACACCCGACGGCTAAGTAGCATGTTCGTTCTGCGCCTGCGTAAGAAGTATTTTTTTTTTTCTTGTGCACTGGTTCGCCAGCTGAACAGCCAATCAGAATGTTCAGATGGCCTGACTGACCAACGAGCTCCGACGCCGATTCAACATGTCGAATCGGCCGAAAAAAAGCAGATGAGGAGCAACTTCAGCCGATGGTGCGGAACACACTGAGAAAACTTAGTCGGCCGACGAACAAAAACTTCCCAACGGCCGACTACTGGCTTGGTGTGTACCGGGCTTCAGACGACACTGCATCACTCATCGGCATGATTCTGTCATTGACATTATAAATGGGCCCAGGAATACTTCCAGAAACCACTGTCGGTAAACACAATCCGCTATACCATCTGCAGATGCCAACTAAAGCTCTATCATGCAAAAAGGAAGCCATATGTGAACATGGTCCAGAAGCGCCGCCATGTCCTGTGGGCCAAGGCTAATTTAAAATGGACTGTTTCAAAGTGGAAAATTATTCTATGGTCAGACGAGTCCAAATTTGACATTCTTGTTGGAAATCATGGACGCCGTGTCCTCCGGGTTAAAGAGGTAGGAGACCTTCCAGCGTGTCATCAATGTTCAGTTCAAAAGCCAGCATCTCTGATGGTATGGGGGTGCATAAGTGCATACGGTATGGGCAGCTTGCATAGTTTGTAAGGCACTATGAATGCTGAAAGGTATATAAAGGTTTTAGAGCAACATATGCTCCCCTCCAGATGACGTCTATTTCAGGGAAGACCTTGTGTATTTCAGCAGGACAATGCAAAACCACATACTGCAGCTATTAAAACAGCATGGCTTCGTAGTAGAAAAGTTCAGGTGCTGAATTGGCCTGCCTACAGTCCAGATCTTTCACCTATCATTACACAAAAAATACGTCAAAGACGACCATGAACTCTTCAGCAGCTGGAAACCTATATCAGGCAAGAATGGGACCAAATTCCAACACCAAAACTCCAGAAACTCATAACCTCGATGCCCAGATATTTGAAAAGAAGAGGAGATGCTACACCATGGTAAACATGCCCCCGTCCCAACTATTTTGAGACCTGTAGCAGGCATCAAATTTGAAATGAGCTCATTTTGTGCATAAAATTGTAAAATTTCTCAGTTTAAACATTTGTTATGTTATCTATGTTCTATTGTGAATAAAATATTGGTTCATGTGATTTGAAATTCTTTTACTTTTCATTTTATTCAAATTTAAAAAACGTCCCAACATTTCCGGAACTCGGGTTGTACATGCATTAAGAATTACTAGAGTCTTGAGTACACTTGTATATGTATATATTTTAACAATAGCCAAACACAAATATTCAAAATATAAAAAACTCCACAAACAAATCAGACTTTTGTTATTTTGAATGATGAAGGCTATAATCTGGAAGTTAGGATCTAACCAGCATAGAGAGAGAAGTGGCCAGACTTGATGCGCAACAAGAAGATGTGGAGTACATCAAAGTCAAAAGTTAGAGAAACAGACACATTCTGTCACCTCTCAACTAGAAGCTTCATTCAACAGTACACTCTAAACACCAGCTTTATCTATGAGACTGAAAAGAAAACGCTCAGATTCTGCTGGTCTTTAAAAAGCACATCTGACACTGGCAAAAAGGGAAACAAGAAAACATCCCAAATGAAGATTAGATGGTAAATTATTTTAAATTAGTACTATGGATGGATGAAACTAAGTTTGAGTGGTTGATCTGTTGTGGAAACAGATCTTAAAGTCTGTGAGAAGTAACCTACAAGCCAAACACCTATGGGAAGTACTTCAGAAGGCACAAGATGAAAACTTTACGCAGGATTGCATGCAGGATTCTTTGATGAATGATACGACATTCATTAGAAATGGATGCAATTTCTAAAGACGTTTGTAAACACAATTTTACAGTAATTTTTATTTTAATGCATCCTAAGTCTGAATTACTCAGTGTTTTGAAGCGTTTGAATGGTTATATGTATGTATATATATGCACTGTACCTTCTCGTATGGCGGTGCAAGGTGCGCCTTCTTCATACTCCAGTCTGATTTCTTTCAGAGCCACTAGATTATCTGTTAGTTTACTACGACCCTTAAACACTGTTGCATATGTGCCCTGCACACCAACACACACATACAACATGCTGTTCAGTGGCATTAATAATGTGTAATGGCCTTTGCATTTATGTAAAAAGGCAAGCTTTTTATAAAATGATCAGAAAAGAACAATATCAACTGACCAATGTAGTGTCAGTATACAACTGTCTTAAACAGTGTTGGGGGAATGGATTACTTTTTAAACTGTAACACATTACTTTTTAATGTACCAGAAAATATCTAAATTACTTTTTCAAATAAGAATTGTCAGTTACTTTGTTTTCCATGTATTGACTGACAGCTCTCCTGTCCCTGTGTTGAGAGAAATCAGGAGCGAGTACAGAGGCGTTGTGTGCGCTGTGTGAGGTTACTGTAGATCTAGACTAAATGTCATCATGTATTTACTCATCTCACATGCACAAAAACAGATTCAGTATTCCTCAAAATTTATTTAAAAAAATTGGAAAGCAAACTCACAATATTACACAAACCTACAAAAATCAAATGTTAACACAAAACTTTATGCATTTAATCCCATTTTATTAACCAATGTCTTTGCTACTGGCCTTCAATGATCCAATTCAAACAAACTAATAAGCAAAATGACTTTAGATAAACATAATATTTGTGTTTAATTGTGTGTGTGTGTGTGTGTGTGTGTGTGTGTGTGTGTGAGAGAGAGAGAGAGAGAGAAGAATGTGTTGAAATTTCTTCTCTTGCCTCCTATTCTTCGTGCAATTTAGAACGGCAGCACAGCTGAAAGACTTGTTTGAGCTTTTTATTCATTTCACTTTTAGTGTGAAAGGGCTTTTAGATTGGCCAAAATAGAACTTCTTTATATTAAAAATAAACAAGAAAGCCCAGGCTAGATGAGAAAAAGTAACGCAAAAGTAATGTAATGCATTACTTTCATAAAAAGTAACTAACACAATTAGTTACTTTTTTAGAGAGTAATGCGATATTGTAATGCATTATGTTTAAAAGCAACTTTCCCCAACACATGTTTTAACACATTCTTCTAACAATATGATCAAAAGAAAGAAGGTAACATAAGGATAACCCACTCCATTTAAAACATTTTAAACACTTATGTTCAAAGGTCAAACACTCACTCAAATGATTCAGACGATAATTCTGTTCATTCAAAACTATCACAAACTGTGGTAACAGTCTAGTGTGCAGAAGATTTAGGATTATCAGTATCTCACCTCTCCCAATTTGTCCAGTTTGACATATGTCTCTAATTTGCCAAATCCGATTTCTGACTGAAAGGAAAACAAATCTCAGTTATTAGCTGGCTGTATCAAAGAGAACTATCATCAATAGGACTGTTAGCAATGGGGTTTCACTGAAAGACAAGGCACTTATTATTATTATTATTATTATTATTATTTTATTTATTTATTTATTTATTTTTTATATGACCTAATGTAAACATTAAAAGAACAGTGTAATGAACCTTAACATCCACAGAGAGAGTTATTTGTGTTTATGTATTGATTAATTATATTTATGTACAAGAAAGAAGGAAGGAAGGTGCATAGAATAAATTCTACAAAACAATTAATACAACTAAACTATTTTTCAGCATCAAGGCCTGTTCACATCAGCATGAAATTTCAGTGCAATTTTCACGTGATTTTTTTTTCTGCTCAGACTAACGTTAAAAAACCAAAACAAAACATCAGATGGGCTGAATGAAGATGCAGTTTCACTCTTATAGAAAAGCAACACTACACAAATACAACAGTATAATATGCTATTTATCAAGATACTAATATAACTTATTTGTATTTTTTTAAATTGATATTCTTATTTTTGTCTCAGTATTTGTGTATGACTGATATTTGTTAGATTTGTTAATTATGTGTTCATTGTTCAAAATATTGAAATAAAAACACAAGGGCAGCGCTCCAACTTTCCATTCTGATGGGAAAACAAAATGATGGAAAAGAAAGCAAAACAGCATTTACATGTTTTCAAACAGCCAGTAATGTTCTGCATGACTGTCAGTATGTTTCCAGGAGCAAGAATCCCAGCAGCATTCGTCTGATGCAACAGTCCTCAAAGAAAAGTATTTCACAAAGCTCACTGTTCCAATATTCTACAAGGCAAAACAATATTTAATATGTACTAAAACAAAATAGAGAACATGGATGAATAAGAGAGAAAAAAAACAAAAAAAACATGCTTCCAAGTACTGGATGACGGCTCCATATATGGACAGGTAAACATTAGTCCTTCCATCCGTCTTTGGTCATGATCACACTTAATGGTCGTGTGGCTCTTGCGACACTGAAGAACAAGTCCATACACCAAATATGAGGGAATAAGTAAAAGCAAGGGGAAAAATAACAATAATTAACATTAAAATGTATTTACATTAATTAAGGATGAATTAAAGACAGAATAAATATTGCTTCCTTTATGTACTTATGCTACATAGCCCTCAATGCGTTTAAATTTCCTCTTTGTGAGGAAATGTGAGGATTTTCACAATATTCTTTTTTATATATATATATTTTTTTATTTTTTTTATTTTAACTGGTATGGAACACCCCCATTAAGTCAATTCCCAGTGCATGTCCTGGCTCTGTGACTTGGGTGCTCTGGGAAGACTGCTGGGTTTAGAGTTTTCGAGCTTGTATTTCTGGCAGACACCACAGCTTGTTAGCAGACTACAGGTCAGTGATGGTATTGTCACTGATTTGGGGTTGTGAAATTTTGGGTGATGGAGAAACAGGGTGCAGCTTATTTTTTAGAGGCATGAAGGTTTGTAATAATGTGAAGACTTTTAATTCCATTGCTTCCAGGTAATGGCTCCAGTCTTTTCATTAGTACCGCCAAATAATAGTTTTATGTAACCATTTATGTAGTGTCTCCGGGCACATGACCAAAACCATGACTCATTAATTGGCCATTTTTTACCTTTTTTTTTTTTTTCACAATGGAAAAGAGAAGATTCCTCACCATAAAAAATCACATTGATGGCATGCAAATGTTTGTGTCGATCTGAGTAGACCCATTAACTGCCGTTCATTCAAATGAAATGTTTATCACAACCAATTTTGGATCAAACATTCATCTTGGTGTGAACAAACCTTGAAATTGGTGTAATTTGACTAATGGAAAAAAAAACAATAAGAGGTTTTATTATCCACTTACAAAAAACAATCACTCTAAACATCCACACATCATAATCTTAAAGGGGTCATGACATGGATTTGCTTTTATTATTTTAATATGTTCATTGAAGTTTACTTATAATGTTAATAAAGTTTTTTGCACCAAAAAAAATAAATAAATAAATAAATAAAATAAATAATTATGTGGAAAATTGATTATTTTCAACCCTCATTCTGAACCTCTCTCAGAAACAGACTGTTTTTAAGGGTCTACGGCTGAACACCAGTGGGCGGGGCCTATGTCGATATGTTGCTCTGGAGGCGGTGTTTATGCAAAGACTGTGACATCACCTTGTCCCTATGGATCCAAAACAAGCATTATTCTGAGTCTAAATTCTTTTTTATTGAAGATAAGGACATTTTAAGTTATGAAACTTGCAGGATGCATTAAGCATACAAACACCACTTCTGTATCAAAAGATCAAGGGAAATTTGGTTTCTCGTGTCATGACCTCTTTAAAAGTCAAAGCATTTCTTTAAATCAAAATTTAAGACCAATCAACTAAGACTGCCACACCTGACTCTTTATGTGAAGACAATGTATGAAAATTTTAAAAAACTGATTTGTGTATTTTTATGCAAAAGAGCCATTGATTGTACGTCTGTTGTGTTTTATTTGTTTATCTGTTTTATAAAGGATACTTTGCTAATTTCTACATTGTTAATTTTGCAACAAATGACAATAATTCACTACCATTCTGAAGACCAAACTTCTATACAGTATATTTGATACAAAATTGCCTATATAATTAACACCATGATCAACCTTGATTTCATATAAAAAATAAAAAATAAACATTTTGCCTACTTCATCTCCCACTTTTTTAAACAATTATTGACAAAGATATTAATTTCAAGTTGTACATTTTGTCAATGCTAATATTCAATTCAGTCTTCAAATTTCAAGATTATGACAATTACCATAATAACTAATGGCCTTCAAAACAAGACAGAATAGATCTAAATAAAAATAATATTTTCTCACGACAAAGAAAAACTCACAAGTGACGTTCTGCGAAGTCTTCGACTTAGAGGTTTGTCAAATGGGGGGCTGTTTGTTGCAAACTTCTTCAGGTAACCTTCTGGCAAACGAATATCAGCTGGCAGTGAGAGACGTTTATTGATGTCCTGAAGAGGAAATGGAAGGAAAGGAAATATATAATGTGCCAAAGAGCAATTGTATGGGGCAGCACTCTTGATGAATATATCTTAAATGGAATACTGATAGAAGTGCAGGTATACAACCCTATTGTGAGCTCACATTAGCAAAAACTATGACCAAAGAAAGGTAAAGCAAGGCTCTCAACAAAGAGTAGCCAATTATGTGTGGCAGCTCTCGAGAGGGACAAACAGCAGTAAATGTAGAAGCCATTCATACAAAGACAGACACAAAAGAGTGTGAAAAGTGCATTCACTCAAAAATGAACTCTTCATTGAACTGGTTAAACTAAAATCTCAAAAAACATAGGACTAAAGCTGGGCACTGACAAACAAGCTGTGGCCAAGCTGTGGCCAGAGTTGGAACAAGAAGTTCAGAAACACCAGATAGATATAGTTGGCCTCACTACACGCAGAGCCAAGGCTCTGGAAGCAAACGCCTGCACAGGGGCTGAACTCTCTCCATCTCTGGAGTTGGCCAGGGTGAGAAGAGTGAAGCAGGTGTGGGAATCACAAGTCTCCGACTCAACACCATTGTTTTGGGGTTTAGTCCAGTGGATGGGAGGGTCGCCTCAATGTGACCCAGTGAAGCAGAGGGGAAGACTCTAACTGTGTTCTGTGCTCATATCTGGCCTTCTTTCAGACCCTTGGTGGGGCCCTGGGAAAGGTCCCACCTTGTGAATCCATAGTATTGATGGGCAACTTCAACACCTACTGTATGTTGATGACAACAGAAGGATCTGGAGAAAAGTAACCAGCAAGAACAACTTGCCTGATCATACCCGAGTGGTGTTTTGTTGTTAGAATTTTGTGCATACCATTGGCCATAACAAATACCATGTTCCAACATATGGTGGTTCGTAAGTGTATCTGGTCCAAGGCCACCTTAGGCTCAAGGTTGGCAATCAACTTCATATCTTTGGACCTGAAGCTGTTTGTTTTGGACACTCAGGTAAAGAAAGGAGAAATGGGAAACCCAAAGAAATCATGCGGGTGAACTGGGACCTTTAGCAGTGAATCCTGTCAAAGTTCTTTAACTCCCACCTTGAGTGGAGCTATTCCTTTATCCCAAGGAATCCTGGAGAAATGGAGTCAGGGTGGGTTCAAAGCCTCTATTGCAGAAACGGCTGCTTTGAACTGTGGCTAGAAGGTGGTTGTTGATGCCTGTCAAGGCAGCAACCCAAGAACACATCAGTGGACATGAAAATGAGGGAGGCCATTAAGCAGAAAAAGGAAGCCTTTTGGGATTAGTTAGCCTTTGGGTCTCTCAATTCAGCTGACAGGTTTCAACAGGCTAGAAGGACTGCAGAAAGAAAAAAATCAGGTATGGGCAGAGCTCTGAGAAGCCATACTTTTTGCTGGCCTCAAAGAGGTTCTGGCAAATCATCTGATGGCTTACGGAGGGGAAACATAGGCTAGTCTAGGTTGTTGTAATTCGGGACAGGAACTTGCTGACCTCACCTGGGAATATAGCTTGGAGGTAGATGGAACACTATGAAGATCTTCTGAACCCAGAAGCCTTCCCCTCACAAGTAGAGGGCTGGAGGACTTGCGGGAGTCATAACCCAGTTCCCTGACAGAAGTTATTAAAGTAGTTAAAAGTATCCAAAGTGGCAAAGCGCCAGGGTGAATGAGATTTGTCCTGAGATACTGAAAACTTTGGATGTAGTCGGACTTTGGATTTGCAGATGATGTCCTGATGGCCTAAACAAGTGTGAAGAGGTGGGGATGAGGGTCAGCACCTCCAAATAACAGAGTAAATAATCATTTTAATTTGAAAGTTCAGAAAGTTTTTTTCTTATGCATAAATCACATTTTCCAAAGGTCAATGTACTTTAAAAACATATTGTATGCTTCAGAACACAAAACTTCCTTGCTGAAACAGTATTTCAAAAAATATATACACAATAGAAATATACAGAAATTCTGATAAATAAAAAAATTGTCTGTTAGGTCAGACAAAACCTGTCATTTAAATTATTAAAAACTATTTAAATGAGTCAAAACAATATATAGATTATGTTGTTTTTTATCATAACTTTAGCAAATTCACATACCATAATATTCACCAAACTCACAGGTGATATTGTGGCTGACAGTATGGCATTGTGGTGTGTGGCACATGGTGCACTTTGGGCTTATGTGAGCATGACCCTCTTTGGCACTAAGGAACCACAGGATTGCATATTGTGAGTTCCTCCAGGGCAAATAGCATGTGCTTATCCTAATATGTAATTTGGGCACAGCATTACCTGTGAGTCTACTTGTTGAGTCTACTATATATGTTTGTTTATTACTCACTTGAGATTGCACATGCATTACCTCGTTAGAGATGCGCTGCTGAAGGTTGCGCATACGCACTCTAACAGGACTCTGAACTTCATCAGAAGAGGTTCCTGAAGCTTGATCACTTTCTCCATCTGACCCCATTTTACGATGGACTACATCTGTAAACACACACAAATTTATTACCCCTGATGTCTTGAATTTTATTTTATTGCACATCATATATGTAAAATAAAACTAAATAAATTTAAAAAAAAAAACATAACCATGTTAGGTACACAAAAGGTATCTGGAGCTTGGATAGGCAACTCCAGTCCTGGGGTGTGTTTTCCAAAAGCAATTACGGTAGTAAGTTCCATCATTACCAATAGAGTTCAGTGGAACTTGTGACAATAGTTAGTTAACAAGGTAACACTTTATTTTAGGGTCTCTTAACT
The DNA here is from genome assembly GCA_039654775.1 of Spinibarbus caldwelli. Taxonomy (NCBI): domain Eukaryota; kingdom Metazoa; phylum Chordata; class Actinopteri; order Cypriniformes; family Cyprinidae; genus Spinibarbus; species Spinibarbus caldwelli. The sequence continues at coordinate 35,142,784 of CM077233.1, read as the reverse complement.
AGTTGCTTATTAGCATGCATATTACTAGAATATTAGCCATTTATTAGTACTAAGTAAGCACATATTAATGCCTTATTCTACATGACCTTATTCTACATCCCTAATCCTACCCAATACCTAAACTTAACAACTACCTTACTAACTATTAACAAGAAGCAAATTAGGAATTTGTTGAGGGAAAAGTCGTAGTTAATAGTGAATAAGTGTTCCCTATTCTAAAGTGTTACCGTTAACAATGCTTTTGGGAAATGCACCCCTGGAGAGCCACTGTCCTGCAGAGTTTAGCTCCATCCCTAATAAAACAAACCAGAAAAATTGAACTGTAGTCATCAAGATTGCTTGAAAATTGCAGGCACTTGTGTTTGAGTAGGGATGGAACTAAACTCTGCAGGACAGTGGCCCTTCAGAATCAAAGTTGCCCATCCCTGTACTTGTGTAAAAAAGGGACATTCACACAGACACTGAGATGCAATGGCAAAGCAACTGGAAATCATACATTTCTGAAAGTTGGCAACTTGAGGCAACATGAGCAACAGAGGCTGTTGGAAACACCACAAAGTTGAGTAGCTGGGTTGAGCAATTTATAAGGACCTTTTAGATAGTTGTGACCTACCCACCCTAGTTTAGGACTTCCTCAATGCAGAAAAAGGCATAAATCAATAAAATGAAGAACCCTGGCCCTGATGGGAGTTTTACAAAGTAAGTTTGATAAAGAATTCAATTATTTTCTTTGCCCCTATTTTTTTCAAAGTGTATACCTTGGCAAATACAGTCTGCACTTTACCGCTGCTTTTAAAGAAAACCATAATAGTGCCTCTGGATGATATATTGAAGTTTTATAAAGCAAAATGATTGGTCTCTGGAAGAATCGCCAGGAGCCACGGGTACTAATTTTGTGTTCTGTGATATGCTTTTTTATTCTCAAAAACCAGTAGCCACAGACTTGCATTTTAAGAATCACCAAGGACCACGGTTTCAGTTAAAAATCTTTACTGTTCAGCTGAAGAAAAAAGTGACCTACATCTTGGATAGCCTGAGGCTGAATAAATTAACTCCAGTTTTTAATTTTTGGGTGAACTATCTCTTTAATCTGTGCATTGTTGGGGAGGGGACCATTTCACACAATAGGCATGTTAGAAAAAAACACTTGACCTACTCATAAAATGGCTCGGGCCAGATTCTACTGAGCATGCTAGACACATTAGGTTGGTTCAGATAAATTAACCAGACCAGTGGTCTTCACTATTTTTTTCATGAGAGCCACACTGATAAGACAAAGTCAATAGGAGAGCCACTTTTACCGCAAAGTATCAAAAGTTACATCCAGTCATAAACAGCATGTCTGCTTATCAATCTGTCATCCCTGAACATGCAATATGCAATGCAATGCAATACAAAAGGGGGGATCATTCCTTATCATTTATCAGTCAAATTTGTAACTGAGAGAAGATGATAAAATGATTTCCATTAAAAAGCAGGATTACCTTAACCCTGGGAAGACTGCAAGTTATTTTATTTCTACATTAGCCCATCATGTATCTAACCATCCAAAAGCACATCCGGCATTAAGAGCTGAAAAGATTGTCAAAACTGGCAACTCTGCAGTGAGTCAGTGTCATGGATGTAAGGGCAGAGCAAGTTTAAATATCTTTTCTAGTCTATATTTCCATCTTGCAATGCCGCTGTTTTCGGTATTTTGTTTTCAATATAAATAATTTGTAATAGAGCAGACACTGACACCGTGTCTACACCAGACGCGACAGTTGTCATGTCGTGCCGCGCTGCACTGGAACAGCTATCTGTCTACACTGGACGCGACAAAGCGACCTTTGCAATACATTTTAACGTTGTGTCCGTTATAGACAGAGTTTTTTAATGGGTTATGTTATAGCCCCGCTTGTTTTTAATGTTTTTATGAAATATCTGTATTGACTGCATGATCATATCATTGTATTATTTACTCCCATGCGAGCCATAAATTAAAGCTTGGTGAGCCGCACGATGAGTAACACTGATCCAGACATTGGCCACAGCATTGTCTGGAAATGGCTATGGAATGCTATGACTCTGCCAAAGCCATGGAGGCAGCAGTCTTCAACAAACTCAAACATTTCCCAAAGCCACCTAAGGCCATGTCCACACGTACATGGGTATTTTTATAAACAGAGTTTTTCCTTCCATTTTTAAAAAAAATCTCCGTCCACATGAAAATGCAAACGTATGCTATGAAGTACTGTCAAGGGTACTGTCATGCCAAACCAACAGGTGGCGACATAATCTCAACCGTAAAGCCATGTTGGCCAATCAGAAGCCTGGAAAAGTTTCCAGTAGGCGGAGATAACACTGCATGCTCCGATGTCACAAGCCAAAAACTCTAGTTTCACTGTCTACATGATAACACTGCAACCGGAGTTTTTGAAAATCTTCACCCTGGCAGGAGTTTTCAACAATGTTTGGTTTCAGTGACCTTGTGCAGCGTTTACGTGTGGACGTACGGCCAAACCGCATAGAAAAAGCTGCAGTTTTAAAAAAATAACCGCGTTCGTGTGGACAGGGCCTAACATGAAGCCTTAACAACTCAGAGACCTGTTACTTGAGCTACAAGCAGCCAAAGCTGAAAGTATCCTCCTGGGTTGACTTCTGTAGATACTGCATGTGGCACAGTTCAGGAAAGAACAAGTGAAAGTGATAGCCCATACCCAACAAATGTTCTAACAAATATTTCTCCACAGTTGCAAAAGATCATTGGAATTTCTATGCTTCCTCAGCAAAGTAGTGGGATTGTTCACCCAGAAATGAAAATTCACTGTTAATTTACTCACCTGCAGGCCATCGAGGATGCAGGTGTTTTTACTCAGTTGATACTGGTAGTCACACGGATTAAATAGCTATCTTCAATCTGCCCAACTATCTGTAAGTAGTCATCTATTTCTAAGTTGTTTATCTTTATCTTAAGTTTGTATTCGGTGACATCATATCTATGTATGGTACATGCATCTACATCATTCAGAATATTAAAGTATAATACTCAGCTAAATTGTTAAATTTCTTTATTGTAATGTTTTTAGAAATTTATATGTCTCATTTTCTTTTTATTTCATTTTTACTCTGTTTCACATTTTAAGTGGTAATGCTAATAAATCCATCATTCAGTTCAGCTCATTAGAGGAACGATTTTATCTGCCTAGTTGAAGTAGAGGAACTCTTCTTTTAAGAATTTTGTGAATCAGATAATGTTATCCCCTTTTAAAGTTCAGGGGGCATGAATAGCGCTAACTGATCATTTATTATCAGTTACAATCGTGGCCAAAATTATTAGAACACTAGTATTTTCACCAGCTAATTTTTTTTTTTTTAAATGGTCAGTCATTTCTATCTTTTGCTGTAGTGCCACTTAAAGTCATACCTGTTTTATCTGGCATTTGAACTTTTTACTGGGTTATTTATCATTGATGTTGTTGTTGTCTTGTTTTAATCATTTCATTTTTATTTTTATAATATCTTAATAATCTGTGATGTACAGCACTTTGGAGTTACTATGTAGCCTGAAAAGTGCTCTATAAATAAATAAATACAAATCCAAATACAATGTGTCAGTAGGAAATATCAGTTTACATTTCCAATATTCATTTTTCATAATCCGGTGAGATTTTTGTTTGCATAAGGAGTCTGACAGCAGCCAGTGCTCCACACAGAGATCTGATCTGATCATCCTCAGTCTGTCTGGAAAGACATGAAGAAACAGAACAAACTGAGGCAGACTAAATCCAGAAGAACTGTGGCAACATCTCCAAGATGCTTCAAGAAAGCTACCTGCAAAGCTCCTGAGAAACTCTGCTCAAGTGCACCGAGGGCAAAAGCTGCTTTAAACGCAAAGGATGCTCACACAAAATGTTGATTTAAGTTAGTTAATAGAAGTTAACGGATAAAGAAAATCTATGACATTATTTTTGACAGCATTCTCATTTTACAGCCTTTTTACACAAGTGCCTAAAACTTTTAGCAGTACTGTAGCTTTGCAGGCAGGTTTCTTGAAGCATCTTGGAGACGTTGCCACAGTTCTTCTGGATTTAGTCTGTCTCAGTTTGTTCTGTTTCTTCATGTCAGTGCCTACTGACACACTACAGCAAAATATAGAAATAACTGACTTAAAACCATTTTTAGCTGCTGGAAATACTAGTGTTCTAATAATTTTGACCACCACTGTAGGTAACTACCTCAGTGAATCATAAGGGTTATTTAAATAAATCTCAGTAAAATTATTAGCTACTAAGGATGTTAAGGTAGGGTATGCATGAAAATATTTCTGATTGCATTTTCAGATGAGTTTGTTAAAATATTTCTCAAAGAAAAGGAAGACACCGGATGCTGAGGAAGATGACAGTCAGGTATTTAGTATAGCTAGGCTGGGATGTTTAAGGTGAGCTATGTCTTATGAAGCGAATGTACAGTGAAAATACTGTCTCTTATTGTGGCAGTTTAAATCTTTGCAAATGACAGAGATGGTTGGTGGTTTTAATTTTTCAATTCCTCAGAAAGTGGCCTGTGTGTGAGTGCGTGTGATTCTTGGGTGGGGAGGTTTAACCAACAGCGGTAAGGGGCTTGGTCCAATCCTAAAGGAAATAATAGAAAATATTGTCCAAATAAGTGGAGAACTGAGCTCCACGTGTCAAAAACAGTCAGTGAAGGTGAACACACATACAGAATAGGGAGCATTATAAGGAGGTGGTATTTTGTGCCGCCTTGCCTAATGAAAATGGAAAAAAAAGAACAGTTTTGCCCAGAGTTGGATATTTCCTTATTGCTTAGGTTTTTGTTATATTCTGCAAAATCATTAACACAGTGAATGTGCCCAAATAACAACTGTTGTCCTACAACACTGTGTAAGAATTCAACAAACTTTGTGTCATTTTTAGCACATGCTTACTAAGAGCATTCATGCATCTGTGTGAACAATCGTCAGTGTACAAATGCTTTCTTTAAATGAGTGTGAGTGTGTTTGTATGCAGAGTTTCTGTAAAAGCTTGTTCTCACCACTGTCTCGTGACAAGGGAGGCTCATCCAGTCCGGTATGTTCAGGAAGCTCTGAGAGACTCTCGTCTACACGCCGTACACTTTGCAAGCTCATGGACAGGCGCTTTTTAATTATCTTCATGCGGTCCATCAAAACTTGACTCTGCCCACGACCTAAAGGATACTTTGGGTTCAGAGCACATATGCACATTCAATAGCTGAATCTTATAGAATCTTATAAATGCAGCACCATGCAATAATTCATATATGTAATATCATTGAGCAGGGCTAAAGAGGTTTGGGATTTTTGAGCAAGCACATGCTAAATCTCAGGCATAAGTGTGTTTGTGAAATCAAGCAAAGTGCAAAAACCATTTGTGTCTTTCTTTATTTTACACATTACACTCTGCATACATCTTCGTATACACATGGAGAAGGACTACATGGATGAAGACTCCATTAAATAATAGAGAATGTAGCACCTGCTGGTGGAATCACAAAACATGGTGTAGAATATTTATTATTCTACTATTATTATTTGACTGTGTGCAGTAGCTCAGAACAGAAAGAACTATTTAAAGTGAAAAACTCATATATGGAAAAGACCATGTTCAGTAGCTAGAAATATATGCATGACAAGCTATTGATCATCTTCAAGCACACATATATGGTAAAGGACACCTTGTCCAAAAATACAACAGAACATGTATGGAATGCTTCAGAATGTATATATGTGAGCTTGAGACAAGACTCAGGAGTGCTGTTCGAACATCTACTCAGCCTTTTGTTAACTTGTTAATAAAGGTCTATCTGAATTCAAAACCTCCTCAGAACAAGGAAAAATCTACAACAATGGTTCTCAGGCATCTGAAACAAAATAAACTATTTCTCATAAAAACAGAAAATTAAGTTTACATTAGGGCTGCCCCCTAATAACTGACTAACTTTTAGTCGACCCAAAGAGGCTTGGTCGACCAAAATTTTATTAGTCACAGAAAAAAGTCCACAGGCGAAGTCACGCAGTCTGTGACGGACACACCGTTAACGGCTGGTCTATGTGGTAATACAGCCAACTGCTTGCCTATCATTCATCAGCCTCAAATATGACTTATCGTCTGAAATACGTTGGTAGCAGCAACTTTACATGGCCGCTCAATCTAATGTTAACCTAGAGAAATGTGCACTATTGAAGTGTCTGTGTGGAGTGTGGAGCTGAACAGTTCTGCAACAACACAGACTTTCTTACATATTGTTTGTAGAATTAAGCTAGTAAAATTTTCCATGGAACTGAATAAAGTTTTCTCATGGAAATGGCAAAAAGGTGAGCAAAATATCACCATTTAACAAGGATTAAGGATGATGTTAATTAAATTGCCATGGAACCATTCAAATGTTATTTAAACACAATCATTATTATCAGAACAGCAGTTATATTTGTCACGGTGCACACACACGAGGGAAACAAGGAGACGAGGATGAACTCAAAATACAGTCTTTAATAAATCCAAAACAGACAGGGCAAGACAAGGCAAGGCTGGGACACACATGAACACCGGGGAGTAACGAGTAGACCAGACGAAAATGAACAGAACAGGCAAGAACTAAATACACATCATAATTAACACACACACACCTGAAAGAAATCAAACAATCAAACTAGACGAGGACAGGAACAGGAATATAAGCTGTTTCAGAGCAGTATGTTACAGTATGTTTCATGGTTAGTTTGCTATCAGCGCCAGTAGCAAACCATGACTCTTGAACATTGGCCCTCTCCCCTACCCTCCTCCGGGGGAAAATAAACTACCAGCCTAGATTACAATGTCCTCTTCTAAAAGTTAGCTTTGGCAGTTCCACCTCTGAAACAATTAAGCAGCTAATCCAGCCTTCAGGGGTCTATATGCACCATGCTATGTATTTAAAATAAAAGACATGATTTTCTGTGATGGAAAGCACTCTTATCAGAATGATCTGTTTTTTTTTTTTTTCTGTTGGGCTTGTATATGTTTTTCCTGCTTTGTTAATCTCTTTCTTTGTCTTTCCCTGACTTGATGTACATTGAAGTGAAAGTAAAAGTTTCACGCAAGGTCATTGCTTTCTGACAGAAAAGAGCTCTGAGCCTTTATTTAAAATCAACACTATGAGTGTACACACAACTGTCTGAAAATCTGGTCGCTAGGATTTCTTATTTCATCAGCCTGCAACATACAGTGCATGCTCTAACTAGTGTTAAACTGGTCAGCATGGTTGCCCAGGCACACATAGTCATATTAACATTAGTGTTAAGCCGGTGTTCTGACGATTTGTGCTACATTATAACAGTAGGGAGCACAATTCAACAACGAAAAATGCTACCTGTCAGGTTGTGCTTTATTAATGTCTACACCTGCTGCAACCCTAAACCTACCCTTACAATAATGCAAATACAGTAATTATGTGTTGTTCAATGTGACAAAAATTACACAATATTGATGTGTGCATACGCAATAAGCCCTGGTAGGACAATCTGAAAATATAGTTGTATGTTAATTATAAAGCACTATTGTAAGTAAGGTTACACTTTATTTTAAGGTGTCCTTGTTACAGTGTAATTATACATTTAAGTACTGAGTAATATTAGTTAACTACATGTAATTACTATATGGTTAGGGTTAGGATTAGGGTTACTTGAATGTAATTATGCATAATTAATTGTTATTATAATAGTATATACATGTAATGTGTAGCAAGGACACCTTAAAGTGCACCTATTATGCCCCTTTTTACAAGATGTAATATTGGTCTTGGGTGTCCCCAGAATGTGCCTATGAAGTTTCAGCTAAAAATGGGCAAAAGTTACGTCACTTTGCCAAGAATCTGTGAATGGCTTGATCTGAGACAGCGTTTAGAATTGATGGGGATTTAAAAAAAATAAATAAATAAAAAAAAAGCACTGGGTGGATTGGTGGACTAGCTGTGTATAAACACTGCTAACACATTTATGTTCAAACACCCTGTAAAAGTGAATTTTGCATAATAGGTGCCTTTTAAAATAAAGTGTTACCGTAAGTCTAATACAGTTATATTTATTTTGTCATTTATAATAGTTATCAGTATCTATTAATTGTAAAACTATTATAGCAAGGCAATGTTTATTTTAGTCTAATATATTTATATTTTGTCATCAGTTTTTATAATTTATTTCTATAATAAAAATACATATGTGATGTTTTATTATATAATTAGCATCAAACAAACAATATAACTCTTATTCTCAGTGATTAAAGATTAAAGGTGAATGCACAACCACTAATTAGGTGGCGATATGCACTAAGTATGTAAATGGTCATAGAACAAAAGAAGAAGGAATATGCAGTATGAAGTGCTCTTTCTTAGCATCCGTTTCCATGGTGACTCGTTGATTCATTGCTCTGTTGAGAATGACTTGTGTGTTAACCGTTAACATACTCCTAGACACGTTTTTGGAACCAGCATACCTTGAGTAAGCAAGGTTTGGGTTAATCAGCTGAGTTCAGGGTATATGTGACGGTAAGTTAACCTTGCTTTCTGGAATACACCCCTGCTGAAAACTCTTTATGCATTTTGGCTGTTTATTTACAGGCCATCAGTGTTTTGCAAACTTTTGAAAATGGGTTTTAAAGTGCATGTTTTTGAAAATGATACTGTTATCATCAAAAATTGTTTTTAAAAAAGGTGAAGTCATTGCACATGTGTATTACGTGTTTGTGTAGTGTTTCTTTACAAAGCAAACTTTTCAAAAAAGCACAGGAAAAACTTTACTGTTTTTAGTACAATGTTGTCATGTAAATGTACCCTTACTGACCAATATCATTCCAACCCCTGCAGAATGGTCACATTGCTCTTTCACATACAGTTCAAATCAACAGTGATTAACACTGCCAAGCTCCTCAAAAATCATCATAAATGTCACACAGGAACAGTTTTTTTTTTCACATTAAAATTCAAATGATTTGTGGTGAAGTAAAACATTACATTGTTAACATGTTAGGAATAAAGTGTCTTAATAGGGGTATGGGCAGGATGAATTCTATGTGCCCTAAATACACCCAACTGTCCATCCATCCATCTATTTTCTGAATTGATTATCATCTGTAGGTTCGTGAGAGGGCCGTAAACTATCCCAGCATCTCGGGCCACCGGCAGATAAAACCCTGGACAGACGGCCAGTCCACTCCAGAACTAACACACAGACACACATTTTCCACTCACAATCACACCTACTGACAATTTAACCGCTCCAACTCACTTACGCTGCACGTCTTTGGATTGTGGGGGAAACTGAAGTACTCAGAGGAAACATGCAGACCGGGGGAAAACATGCAAACTTCACACAGAATAGTTCCAGGCTGAGCCGGGACTCAAACCTGTCACTTCCTAGCTGTGAGGCAACAGTTCTAGACCCACTGAGACATAGTTTTCACATTGTTCTCATGTTGACAAAATTACAGCGTGATTTTGAATGATGCACAATAAAAATATAGTGATATAGGCTAAGATGGGGTAAACCAGTGGTTCCCAACCACGTTCCTGGAGGCCCCCCAACACTGCACATTTTGCATCTCTCCTTTGTCTGACACCCATTTCAGGTCTTGGAGTCTCTACTAATGAGCTGATGATCTGAATCAGGTGTGTTTGATTAGGGAGACATGGAAAACATGCAGTGTTGGGGGCCTCCAGGAACATGGTTGGGAACCACTGGGGTAAGCTATATATGACATGAAAAGTCATATATACATTCTGCAAAAGTTTAGCCAGGGGGCGTCCTGCCCCAGTTTAGGTACATTTTGTGCTATGACAAATAATTAGCAATTGTTTCTATTTATTCTGTTTACTTCCCTTAACAACACATTGGATGATGCATCATCATCTTGCTTATATGCTAAACTTATATCTAAATGCTGTATATTAGAACTTAAAAGGAAATGAATATTGTTCTTGTTTTTCCCCATCTTACACTGCTGTTTTCTTTTACACATCACATGTCATATTACATATCAAGTGTGGTCTTCACTGACACAGTTTTGTCACTGGCAGTAAGTACACTACACTAGTGCTTCTCAAACAGTTTGGATGTCTGGTGGAAATTATGGCTATGCTGCTTCACCAACAAGACTAGACTGTAAAATGCTATATTAGCAGAGCTGAGGAGTAATTGATTACATGTAATCTGGATTATGTCATCAATTCCAGAAATTAAGTACTTGTAATTAAATTAAATTACATTTTAAAATACTTGTAATCAGACTACAGTTACTTTTTTATTGATTACATGTTATTCACAAAATGGCAATCATTTCAGGTTTAAGAAATATTTCAACATTGCACTAATTATTCATTCATTATTAATTATTATCATTCATATTGTTAATTATAAGGAATGAAACATATTTTCTTACTCTTTGTATTTTTATACCAATATGGTACAAGGTTATCTTATTTAAATCAATGTGATAAACGAGTGATGTCAAAAGTAATCTAAAATTATGTTTAATGTAATGGATTGCGTTACTAACTACAATTTTCATCGTGCAATTTGGAATCAGTAACGGATTACAGTGTGTAAGTAATCTACCTGCTGGTCTGTCCAGAAGATTTAACATACTATTTTTCATAATTGTCTTATAGCACAAATATCCTAAACACAGTCAGTTAGAGTCAGTGTGCGTGTTTATGAAGCAGTTTAAAGTTATTTCACTCTAGTCTAAACCAAGCTGTGTAAAGTTTTGTTTTGTTTGTTTGAAACAATAACTCTGTGTTCACTACGGTCTTACTGTTTCACTGTGTGTAAAAGAGCAGCGTGAGCATTCTTCTGAAATTCTCATGTTGTGTTCCATCTAAAACAGAAAGTCATTCTTTTGGGGGCTGAACTGTCCCTTTAAATGATGGACCGATATAAGGACATCTCTTAAAGCAACTGACATCTTGTTCCAGTCTGAAACACATGCGTCATTTACAGATGCACAAATCAATGCATGCAAACATGTATATGACAATAACCGCTGTATCCAGCATCTTAACGCACAGGCGCAGTGCAACACCGCAAAATCAACACAACTGTGCAGAAAGTTGATTAGTGCAGTGATACGTAAAGCATAATGAATGGATAATGAGGAGTAGAACGCCGCAGCGGTTATAAAGTAGCTCACCTGCGACGCGACGCGACGCGACGCGTGTGTTCTGTGCTGACGCAGCCGCTTTCACTGACCCCGCTGACCGCAGGCGATTCTCTGAAGAAAGGACATCTGCACTGGGACAGTTTGAGCTGAATCACCGAGCGAGAACCGATGAACCATTTCTCGTGTGCGGGACAGGACTCCTCGTGATCACGTGACCGCGTTGCGCTCTGTGATGAGCACGTGCTGATCGCGTTACAGCGAGCATCCCGAATCGGAATCACCCCCTTCATGCACCTCTATATCTACGGGACCATATTTCAGCATAATAGTTCACATGGGCTTCAGCACATTTAAGATATTTTAGAGGCTCGCTGATCTTCACTCTAGCAGCACAATGTCATGCTTTCTGTAATTTAACCAATGCACTGATCCCGTTTTAAGATAAGTTCCGCCTCTGTTTGATATTCATTGATGACGATTTTTTTTTTTTTTTTTTTTGTAAAACCGTCAGCAGCAATAAGCATTCCATAATTGTATGAACTATTAAAAATGTGAAACCTAAAGCCATAAAGTTATATATATATATATATTAAAGTTATAAAATATATATATTAGAATTATTGTTTAAAATGGCATTTAATTTAAAACTTGACCTGACAATGCCAAACCATCCAGACATGAGTACTGAAAATAAACCCTGAAATATCACAATTTATAATTGAAAAAATAAATACACAAAAAAATACCAAATTACATAAATATTCACACCCTTGACTCAGCACTGTTGTCAGTGATTTAAGCCTCGTGTTTTTGTGAGTATGATGCCACAGTCTTTGCAGATCTGGATTTGGAGATTTTCAGCCATTCTTCTGTGCAGATCCTCTCATGCTCTGTTGGGTTAGTTTGGGACCATATATTCAGAATTCTCCAGAAATGTTTGATTGGGTTTGTGTCCAGGCTCCAGCTGGGTCTCTCAAAGCTACTTTTGCATTGTATGCTTAGCAAGGTTATAACCATGTCTTGAACATTGGGGGGGACCAACTTATATACATACTGTATACATATATACACACACTGCCATTCAAAAGTTTGGGATCAGTAAGTTTTTTAATGTTTTTAAAGAAGTTTTTTTCATCAAGGCTGAATTTATTTGATCAAAAATACAGAAAAAAATCATCATTTTGTGAAATATTATTGCAATTTAAAATAACAGTTTTATATTTTAATATACTTTAAAATGTAATTGATTCCTGTGAAACACAGCTGAATTTTCAGCATTATTACTCCAGTCTTCCTTCAGAAATCATTCTAATATGCTAATTTATAATCAGTGTTGGAAACAGTTGTGCTGCTTCATATTTTTTGGGACCTGTGATACTTTTTTCAGGATTCATTGATAAATAAAAAGTTAAAAAGAACAGTGTTTATTCAAAATAGAAATTTTGTGTTACAATATAGGCTTGCATTACTATTCAAAAGTTTGGGGTCAGTAAATTGTTTCTTCTTTTTTTAAAAAAGAAAAAAGAAATTAATATTTTTATTCAGCAAGGATGTGTTAAATGGATAAAAAGTGATAGTAAAGATGTATATTATTTAAAAAGATTACTATTTTGAATAAATTAAATATTTAACAATGTTCGTCACTATATTCCCGATAGTACCATTTTGGAGAGTATCACATGCGTAAACAACGTATGCTGTTCTGTGTCAGCAGCACCGTACACAGATATGCTGTTTACATTAAGAACAAAGCGTAAACAAGGTCACCATAGCCACAAGATCCAGACTGTATCAGCACCTGGAGATGACCTCTACAGCCTTCAATCTCAGCAGAGATCAGGACACTTAGATGAGCCCCAGAGACAGATCCCCAGTGAAGACCTCTTCACCTAGACGGCCATCAGGACAAGACCACAGGAACCAGATGAGTCCTCTGCACAATCTGACTCTGCTGCAGCATGGAACAAACTGCTGGTTCATCTGGCCAGAGGAGAACGATGGAGTTTTGGTTCCTTCGACACACTATTTTCCTGTTTAATACTGTAAAGCTGCTTTGACTTTGTCTGTATTGTAAAAAATGCTATGTAAGTAACGGTGACTTGACTTGACTTGACCCGACCATCATCTTGGGCCAAGTGGTGGTACTCCTCGTGGTGTCTCCTCTTTCTGAGGGTCTCATGTACCCACACGGATCTCGGTTTCCCTGTCTCATGCGTGTTTGTGCACCTCTCGCCCTCAATCAAGGCCAGAGCAGGTGCCCTCTGCTTGTACATTTTTTAAAGTTTCTGCTAATTTGACAGTTTAATTAACAGCAATTAAAAAAAAAAAAAAAAAAAAAAAAAAAAACAGCCCACTGCTCTTTTCTAAATGAAAAAGTCAGCCAAAAAAAAAAACGCAGTGCAGTGCACCTCTCATTTTTAAACCTGAAAAACACGTCCTGTCCGATCGGGGCCTAATACAATCAGTGAAATGGTTGAAGTTCTGTTATCACTAGAATAGCACACTCTTATCAGCCAATCAGATTCAAGGACCAGAAAGAACGGTTGTGTTGTCAGGCCATATGTTAGTAAAAACGAATCTTCCTGTCCTGCCAGCCGTTATACTGTTCTCGTAGCGCATGCTCTTTAAGTGCATGCATAAATGTGCCGGCACGCTGTATTAGGCTATATTAAAGCACTGTATCATATTCAAACCCAAATGAAACTACGAATATGCAATGTTGTAGTTATGTTGTCTGTTAAGTCATGAAGTTACAAAAGAAGGCGATTAAAGCTGCCTTAAAATTGTGCATGCAAGTATTTATTATTTATGAGTTACATTTAAAGCAGTGTCAGATCTGCATCAAGTTCAGCAGCGGCAACTCTTAAATTAGCAGCCAAAATAACCTAATAACCAGCTGATGTGATGTCCGTTAATCAAAGAACAAAATTAAAAAGAGGAAATCAATAACTTCTGTAGTTTTAAGCTTTATCTTTATTTTAGAATTTAGTGTTTGATAACTTTATTAAATTAGGCTATATTTTCTTGATGAAGAGCACAGGTTATATGCTATACAGGCATAGGCTATATGACATTTATAATAATGGGTTTATGTGAAGATTGTTTTAAGTTCACTTAAATTAGAAGTTATTTTTTAAAGTCTAATAAATGTTAAATTGATAGCTCTCAATTATACTGTAATGTTGAATGGCTATAGTCAATGGTTAAATATTAGGAAAAAAATCCATAGAGACATCAGTTGGTATCAGTGATACTTGCCTCCAGTCATAAAAAATGATGGCATTAAACAAATATTAAAAAATATACTTTGTTATTTCTACATTAATTTGAAGATTGAATATGTAATTACTGCAATATAAAAGTATAATTAAAAACTTTAATGTTAGGTGGGATTAATAGTGATTAATCACGATTAATTTCAGAAAAAAAGTGCGATTAATTAGTTATTTTTTTTAATCGATTGACAGCACTAATTATATATTGTAAGGTCTGTTTTGGGTTCTGTGCTATGTTCTTGTTTTCATGTCTTTTATTTTGAAGTTTAGTTATAGTTCCTGTTTGTGTCATGCTTCCCTTGCCCTCTTGTCTCCTTGCTATTGGTTCCCTTGTGCATTGTGTCATGTTTTGATTGGTTGACCTAAGCCTTGTGTCTTGTTCCCATTGGTTGGTTCATGTCATGTGACCCTCATTGTTTGTTATAAGTAGCCATGTCATTGCCTTTGTTCCCTGTCGTGTATTGAAGTTGTAATCTACTGTCAGTGAGTCTAGTCTGTTCATGCTAAGTCTGTTTCAGGCCAAGTCTGTTTCATGTCAAGTCAAGTCAAGTCAAGTCTTCGTCTGTTTGGATTATGTTTGGATTTTGGATTTCACTCTGTAAATAAACTGCACTTGGGTTCTCACTACGCTCGCCTTCAGTGGACTCATTACAGAATACACGACCAGCCCATGAACCCAGCAGTTAGCCTCCTCTGCCTTCGTCAAGGCGACAGGGCCATAGAGGACTATGTTGCCGACTTTTGTGGACTGTGCCATTTGGTGGATTTTAATGATGTGGCTTTAAAGGACATTTTTCGACATGGACTTAATGATTCTCTTAATTACTTCATGCCTTGCCATACCCCTCACTGGACTCTTGAGCAATATATTGATTTTGCACTCCGTTTGAGTGGGTCTGCTTTTACTGTGGGTGTCGTGGAGGAGGGACATGACACTTCCTCAAACTCTGCTCACATCATGTCTGCCACACCAAGGCCTGCCTTCGTCACGTCTACCAAGCCAAAGCCTGCTCACGTCATGCCTGCTCCAGGACCTACTCATATCATGCCAGTTAAGTTAAAGTTTACTCCTGTCATGTCTACCCAGTCAAAGCCTGATCATATCATGTCTACTAACATCATGTCTGCTACCCCAGGGCCTGCTCACAAGATGGCCGCCACGCCTGAGTCCTCGGCCAAGATGACCGCCACGCCTGAGCCTCGCCATGCCAACACCGTCCTATCAGGATCTCGTCCCGTCATGGCTACTGTTCCAGGGTCAAGTCAAATCACAGCTGATCATCATGAGCTGAGTCAAGTCACAGTTGATCGTCATGAACCAAGGCAAGTCACAGTTGATCGTCACGAACCAAGGCAAGTCACAGTTGAACGTCACGAGCCAAGTCAAGTCACAGATGATCATCACGAGTCTCGTCATGTCACGGCTGATCGTCCAGAGTCTCGTCACGTCTCAGCTGATCATCCAGAGTCTCGTCTCGTCACAGCTGATCGTCCAGAGTCACGTCACGTCACAGCTGATCGTCCAGAGTCATGTCACGTCACAGCTGATCTTCCAGAGTCTCATCGTAACATGGTCACCATTTCAGAGTCTGCTCACGTCACGCCTGCCAAGCCAGAGTCTGCTCACGTCACGCCTGCCAAGCCAGAGTCTGCTCACGTCACGCCTGCCAAGCCAGAGTCTGCTCACGTCACGCCTGCCAAGCCAGAGTCTGCTCACGTCACGCCTGCCAAGCCAGAGTCTGCTCACGTCACGCCTGCCAAGCCAGAGTCTGCTCACGTCACGCCTGCCAAGCCAGAGTCTGCTCACGTCACGCCTGCCAAGCCAGAGTCTGCTCACGTCACGCCTGCCAAGCCAGAGTCTGCTCACGTCACGCCTGCCAAGCCAGAGTCTGCTCACGTCACGCCTGCCAACCCAGAGTCTGTAGTCTATAGTACCCAAGCTCCTGCGGATGCAGAGCTTGGGCCAGGACTGATTGGCAGTGTGATGGACCCACCACTAATGTCGGTGCGAGCAGCTGGCATGCCCAGGGCCTCAGCACTGGCTGTCACAGAGACTGTTCCCCTGACCTCAGTGCTTCCTGTTATGGCGATTGCCATTTTGAGCGTGTGGGCTGCACACTGCTCTCCTGAGACCTCTCCTGTCCATGTATTCACTCCAGTGCCTCTAGAGGTGGCGGCTACTGCTGCAGAACCTCCAGAGGAGGCGGCTTCCGCTGCAGAACCTCCCGAGATGGTGCCGCCCAGCAATGAACTCTCAGGCTGTCCTGTCACAGCCACAGAGGCCGTTCCTGAACTCACAGCCTGTCCTGTCACGGTCACAGAGGCCGTCCATGAACTCACAGGCTGTCCTGTCACAGCCACAGAGGCCGTTCATGAACTCACGGTTTGTCCTGTCACAGCCACGGAGGTCGTTCCTGAACTCACGGTCTGTCCTGTCACGGTCACGGAGGCCGTTCATGAACTCACGGTCTGTCCTGTCATGGTCACGGAGGCCGTCCATGAACTCACAGCCTGTCCTGTTACGGCCACGGAGGCCGTTCATGAACTCACGGTCGTTCCTGTCACGGCCATGGAGGTCGTTCATAAACTCACTGCCTGTCCTGTCACGGCCACTGAGGCCCCTGCTCTGCCTGCACCGCCATGGCTCCCTGCTCTGCCTGCCCCGCCATGGCTCCCTGCTCTGCCTGCCCCGCCATGGCTCCCTGCTCTGCCTGCCCCGCCATGGCTCCCTGCTCTGCCTGCCCCGCCATGGCTCCCTGCTCTGCCTCCACCGCCATGGCTCCCTGCTCTGCCTCCACCGCCATGGCTCCCTGCTCTGCCTCCACCGCCATGGCTCCCTGCTCCGCCATTTATTCCACGCTCCAGGCCTTGTTCCCCTTCACGGGCCTGGCCCTCCATTCCTCCCCCAGTTTCACCTCCGCTCCACCACCCTCCTGGACTTGTCTGTTTTGGGTTTAGGCGTCTGGAGCCGCCTTTTTTGAGGGGGGAATATGTAAGGTCTGTTTTGGGTTCTGTGCTATGTTCTTGTTTTCATGTCTTTTATTTTGAAGTTTAGTTATAGTTTCTGTTTGTGTCATGCTTCCCTTGCCCTCTTGTCTCCTTGCTATTGGTTCCCTTGTGCATTGTGTCATGTTTTGATTGGTTGACCTAAGCCTTGTCTTGTTCCCATTGGTTGGTTCATGTCATGTGACCCTCATTGTTTGTTATAAGTAGCCATGTCATTGCCTTTGTTCCCTGTCGTGTATTGAAGTTGTAATCTACTGTCTGTGAGTCTAGTCTGTTCATGTCACGTCTGTTCATGCTAAGTCTTTCAGGCCAAGTCTGTTTCATGTCAAGTCTTCGTCTGTTTGGATTATGTTTGGATTTTGGATTTCACTCTGTAAATAAACTGCACTTGGGTTCTCACTACGCTCGCCTTCAGTGGACTCATTACATATATATATATACAGTGCCCTCCACTAATATTGGCACCCTTGGTAAATATGAGCAAAGGCGGCTGTGAAAATAAATCTGCATTTTTTATCCTTTTTATCTTTCATTCAAAAAATTCACAAAATTCCAACCTATCATTGAAGAAAAACAATTGAAAGTGGGGGGGAAATCTCATTGTGAAATAAATGCTTTCTCTAGTTCATTTTGGCCACAATTAACAGCTCTGAGTTTTCTCCTGTAATGCCTGAAGAGTTTGGAGAACACCTGATAAGAGACCAGAGACCATTTTCATACAGAATCTCTCCAGATCCTTCAGATTCACAGCTCTATGTTAGTACTTCTTCTCTTCAGTTCACTCATTTTCTACAGGGTTCAGCTCAGAGGACTGGGACAGCCATGGTAAAATATTCATTTTGTGCTCAGAGACCCATTTTTGTGTTGATTTTGATGTTTGTTTTGGATTATTGTACTGATGGAAGATCCAACCACAGCCCATTATAAGATTTCTAACAGAGGCAGACAGGTTTAGATTTTTTATCTGTTGGTATTTGATAGAATCCATGATGTCATGCATCTGAACAAGATGTCCAGGACCTCTGGCAGAAAAACAGGCCCACAACATTAAAGATCCAGCAGTATATTTAACCGTGGACATGGGGTACTTTTTATCCTTGTTTGTACTAAACTCATCTGGTGAGTTTGCTGCCAAAAATTTCATATTTTAGTTTCATCTGACCATAGAAGCCAGTGCCATTTGAAGTTCCAGTCGTGTCTGACAACTGAATTTTCTGGAGTTTGTTTTTGGATGAGGGAGGGGAATTTTCCTTGAAACCCTCCCAAACAACATGTGGTGATGTAGGGGCTGTATGATATATATATATATATGACCCCAAGACTCAACTAATCTCTACAATTCTCCAGCTGTGATCCTTGAAGAGTCTTCGTCCACTCAAACTCTCCTCCTCAGCGTGCATTAGGACGATATAGAGACACGTACTCTTCCAGACAGATTTTTAACATCTTTAGTTGATTGGAATCTCTTAATTATTACCCTGATGGTGGAAATGGGGATTTTCAATGCTTTAACTCTTTTCTTACAGCTACTTTATATTTTGTGAAGCTCAACAATCTTGTTCTGCACATCAGAACTATATTCTTAAGTTTTACTCCTTGTGATGGATGATTAAGGGAATTTGGCCTTTGTGTTCCTCATATTTATAATCCTGTGGAACAGAAGTCATGGCTGGACAATTTCATGCTCCTAGACTATCTGGTGTGCTAAAAAAAAAAAATGTAAACATGAATGGGAATATACTTCAGAGATATTTTACTCATAAGAAATTCTAGGGGTGCCAATAATTGTGGCCAACATTCATTGGAGAAAAAACATTTATTTCATCATGAGATTTCCCCCCACCCCACTTTCAATTGTTTTGCTTCAATGATAGGTTAGAATTTTGTGAATTTTTTGAGTGAAAGATCAAAAGGATAAACAATGCAGATTTATTTTCACAGCCGCCTTTGCTCATATTTATCAAGGGTGCCAATATTAGCGGAGGGCACTGTGTGTATATATATATATATATATATATATATACACATACATACATATACACATATACATACATATATAAATATATATATATATATACACATGCAACCAACATGCATCCATGTTGTTATTGATGTTGTTTGACTGTTAATTCTTGTTTTGTATGATCATTGTTTGTTGATGCTTATACATTTAGTCATTTAGGGACAATGTGACAATATTGTATTCCATTTATATTTTATTAGCAAACAGCAGCAAACGTCACAGTTCAGATCCAAAAAATATATCCAAGTTAAAAGTTAAAAAAGTTAAAATGTCAAAATTAAAAGTATTAATTTTACTATTACAAAAAAATATTTTTTCTTTATTATAGGTATTTTGGTTACTCAAACTGTCTCTTGCATTTAATTCAATGTTTAAAATATACTGCCTGAAGCAGAAATATTTAAAAACCTTAAGTACTATTTGCATTCAATTAAATTAATTTTGCTTGTAAATGTCTCCTCACGTCTTTATTAAAGGAAAAACTAATTATTTCATTTCACCACTAAAGTACTTTATGTGCTCAATTTTTCAAAATAGCAGCACATGTACTGCTTTGGAAAAAAGCAAACATCACTGCAAAACATCACTCCACTCTATGTGGAATCCAAATAATGCAAAAACTTATATTTGTTTATCTTCAAATATACAAGCCACACAGTATGCTGTAAAAAAAATGTTTATGACAGTAGAATGAGAGCTGACAGATGAAGCGTCTGTGGACTGGCTGTGCAGTTAATGTCAGTGGTTGAGGAAAGTGAAGGTGTTCAGGAACTTTGTTCAGTGTACAGTTTGTTTGAGGAATGATCTGTCGTGTTGCTGGCGAGGGCTTGCTGCGGTGAGTCTCCTCCTAAAAGCCCAGCTCTGCTGAAGCAAAACGGCACGTGAGAGATGCGCCCGTCAGACCAGCACTGCAACAGACAGAGAGACTCAACAATTATACACTGTTTACACTGCAATCATTTTATATCAATCATCCATCAAGCTCAGCTGATCCTACATCTTACAGAGTTACGTTGACATTTCAGCTTTACTTCTGCTGCTCCTATCGTGTCACGCAGTGCTCAAAACCCTCCTCCATCCACAGCTGCACCCCATTATAAGACTAGCAGGGTCGTTCTTCTCGTATCATGTGACACCACAGTAAGCAGAGCGCCGTGCTGGAAGTGCGGATGGAACTGCATGAATCTAGGCTCTGCTCCAGCCTCTCCCATCACAAAACCACTACATAAGAGAAATACATATATATTATTGAATGGAGACCATTCAAAAAATGGATTCTGGCAAGTCCTGACAATAACACTGCTCGGTTTCCCAGCAGAGCTCATACAGAATCATACGCACCATGGCAGCAACTCAAAGACAGGGCTGGAGCGTGTTTTGAAGACGGCTATGACCGACGGGTGATTAACCGCCTGTGAATCACCTGCGTGAAGAACAAATGATGAACCAAAGAAGAAAGGAGGACAAAAGACCTGTTTTAAGGGATCAAGAGATTCTTCATAAGAAAACCTTACAGCAGTTTAGCATCATTTATCATCATCTCTTTAGTGGTTATCTTCAAATATTATAAACATTTGACTTAACATGCAGAAATTTTCAGAAAAAAAAAAAAGTGCTCTCATGGAGAGGAGCCTGAAAAACTCAGATCATTTGGCCTTTTAATGACATGGCATGATGATCTTGTAAAAATTTCAGGTGGCATTTCTCAATTTATGATATACAGTCATGGCCAAAAATATCGGCACCCTTGCAATTGTCAGAAAATGCTTCTCTCAGAAAATTGTTGCAGTTGCAAATGTTTTGGTACTCACGTTTATTTTTTTGTTTGCATTGGAACAACAAAAAAAAAGAAGAAAAGTCAAATCTGATCCAATTCCACACAGAACCCAAAAAAATGCACTGGACAAAATTATTGGCACCCTTAACTTAATATTTGGTAGCACCCCTTTGGAAAAAATAACTGAAATCAATCGCTTCCTGTAACCATGAATAAGTTTCTTACACCTCTCTACTGGAATTTTGGACCACTCTTCTTTTGCAAACTGCTCCAGGTCATTCAGATCTGAAGGATGCCTTCTCCCAAATGCTGTTTTGAGATCTCTCCACAGGTGTTCTACGGGATTCAGATCTGGACTCATCGCTGGCCATTTCAGAACTCTCCAGCGCTTTGTTTGTAACCATTTCTGAGTGCTTTCTGAAGTGTGCTTCGGGTCATTGTCCTGCTGGAAGACCCATGACCTCTGGTGGAGACGCAGCTTTCTGACACTGACATTGAAAATTGTTTGGTAATCATCAGATTTCATGATACTGTTCCCACAGTCAAGGCATCCAGTGCCAGAAGCAGCAAAGCAACCCTAAAACATCTTTGGACCTCCACCATGTTTGACTGTAGGGACTGTGTTCTTTTCTTTGAAGGCCTCATTTTTTTTTCTGTAAACAGTGCCATGATGTCCTTTACCAAAAAGCTCTACTTTTGTCTCATCTGACCACAGTACGGTCTCCCAGAAGGATTGTGGTTTTATCACATAAGTTTTGGCAAACTCCAGTCTTGCTTTTTTATGCCTTTGTGTCAGCAGTGGTGTCCTCCTGGGTCTCCTACAATATCGTCCCTTTTCATTCAGATGGCGACGGATAGTGCGAGCTGACATCGTTGTACCCTGTGTCTGCAGATCAGCTTGAATTTGTTTGGAAGTTAATCAGGGTTCTTTATCCACCATTCGAACAATCCTTCGTTGTAATTTTTCATTAATTTTGCTCTTCCGTCCACGTCCAGGGAGGTTAGCTACAGTGCCATGGGCTGTAAACCTCTTGATGATATTGCGCACAATGGACACAGGAACATTAAGATCTCTGGAGATGGACTTGTAGCCTTGAGTTTTTCTCTCAAATCCACAGACAACTTTTTACACTTTTCTTTCTTTTCTCCATGCTCAGTGTGACACACAACACAAAGGTTGAGTCAACTTTTCTCCATTTTCACTGGTTGCAAGTATTATTACTATATTGCCCACACCTGTTACTTGTCACAGGTGTGTCTAAATACAAATTACAGGAGCATCACATGCTTGAAAAGCAATTATTTCTTACAATTTTGACAAGGTGCCAATAATTTTGTCCAGTTCATTTTTGAGTTCTGTGTGAAATTTTATCAAGTTTGACTTTTCTTTTGGTTTTTTTTTTTTTTTTTGTGTTGTTGCAGTGCAAACAAAAAATAAGCACATGAATACCAAAACATTTGCAATTGGAACAATTTTCTGAGAGAAGTGTTGCATTTTCTGACAGAATTGCAAGGGTGTCGATACTTTTGGCCATGACTGTATATTTAGATTTTGTTTTTTTGTTTTGAAAATAATCGAAATTTACCATATACTCAAATGGGGAAGGGAAATGTCATTACTGTCAGCTTAAAAGGGTCATCAGATGCCCATTTCCCACAAGTTGATATGATTATTTAAGGTCTTAAAAGTCTATAACATACTTTGGTTAAAATTTCTCAATGGCAGTGTAAAACAACCCTTTTTACCCTGTCAAAAACAGCTCTGTTCCCAGTGAGCCGTTTCAGTGCATGTCTCTTTAAATGCTAATGAGCTCTGCTGACCCCGCCCTTCCGTGGAGTGATGAACTGTTCTCATGAGACTGTTTACTTTAGCCGCGGAACTTGCTAACTAGCACGTTATTAGGAAAGGCGATTTGCAAAGATTCATAAAATAACCTTATACTCACTTCTTCTGAAGCTGGATCACGAATGATTCTCGCAAACATAGATGCATTTAGGTAGATCAGGGGCGCATTCCCTTCAAAAATGAAAGTGACATTAATCCTCTGTGTCTTCAGCGGCTCAGATGTCGGGAGTAAATGATGACTGCTATGTTCATTATTACATCCAACAACAAAACTCCTCAATCACTTAGGAGCCATTCTTGTCTACATCTGCTCCGGTGGTGAAACAATGTTGGACTTAGGGGTGATATTCAAAAGCATCGATTATCAATATTGTGTTAATTTAGTGTGTGATGATATACCGGTATTGGCGATAACCGCAATATTTAAAATGAACAGGACTCTTATGATAACACGACATGTAAATCCTCCAGCGCCAGTACCTGGTTGACCTCCAGGTGTCAGTATAGCGCCTCAACACTGACACCTGCTGCCAAACAAGACGACGACGCAGCGCACGCAGCTACTCCGAGAAGAGCCATGTTCAGTTATACAGAGTAAGTTGCGATTCTTTTTTTAGTCATGGAACGGGAAATGCTACATTAACCTGTTAACAGAGGTTTTCTGTGTTCATATATTTAAGTAAAGGGTGATTATTTTAATAAGTACCGCATTTTCTTTACTCGTCTTATTTTTGTATTTGCAATCAATACGGCCTGTGCGTAGAAGCACTTTATTTCTTTGTTCAAATCTATTAACAGTTACACGATTAAAACTGATCTAGAAAAACTGAGCGACCACATTGCTAAATTAAACTCTGTAAAATGTTAAGTTGGTCGCAGTGCCAAGCACTTAATGCCTGATCTGAGCACATTAAAACTGAATTATCAGCTCTTACTGCATGACTTCAGTGGCGCAACGATAGGTTAAAGAACTTAAAACACGGGTACACAAGTTAACAGGTTAATGTATCAGTTTAGATGTTAATATGGCAACACTTTACAATAAGGTTCATTAGTTAACAGTTCATTACATTAGTTAACATGAACTAAGAATGAACAATACTTTTACAGCATTTATTAATCTTAGTTAATGTTAATTTCAGCATTTACTAATGCATTATTAAAATCACAAGTTGTGTTTGTAAACATTAATGCACTGTGAACTAACATGAACAATGAACGACTGTATTTTTATTAACTAACATTAACAAAGATTAATAAATTGTGTAATAAATGTATCGTTCATTGTTCGTTCATGTTAGTTAATACATTAACTAATGTTAACAAATGACAACTTATTGTAAAGTGTTACCATTAATATTTATTCATCATACTGTTGAACTTGACAGTATTTTCTCTCGTTATTTCATAGGAGCTCCAGAGAAGACAGAGAAAGCCAGAGTCTTGTGCTCTTTGTTTATCAGTATCTTTATGTTCGTTGGGTGAAAAAGAAAAACTCAAAGTAAAAAATAATTTGACTGATATCTGGTTGTGTACACACTGCCAACACACATTTCAGTTCAAACAACTTAGTTTAAAAGTGCATGTCGCATCCGATGACCCCTTTAAAGCACCCTTTTCTTTACTATTACTTAGTCCAGCAGTTGTTGACCAATGTGCTGTACATAATATCATAACATTTTGCATGAACACTGCACATCTTCAACATGTCCCGGTTATCTATATTGATTCTGTTCAAAAATGCTTTGCCAAGAAGTTCAACATTTCATTCATTTTCTAGCAACAAATTCTGCTGCCAGATTTTCATCTGACACACTCACCAGGGGAAAGAAAACCTGCTTCGTCAGCTGATGAACGACCGCTGTGTTTTAAAATCATTTGCTACACAAACATTCACGTTTGCTTTACTGCAGCCTAACATGCTATGGAGCTGTAAAGAGGTTAAAGATAAAAGAGTGCTGATCTCAAAATCAGTGTTTCTAGCGATGAGCCTGCTTCATCTTCCACAGGCAGCTGGATGGTAAGCGTTTGTGGTTTACTGTGGGTCATGAGGGATGTGTTTTACCTTTCAGAAGCACAGCAAGTCTTTCACCTCTCAGATCCCATGAAAGAGAGCACACCTCTCCCCCGACACTGAGATTTAGACAGGAGAGCAGAGAGAGAAGAGAAACTCAAGCAGTAAAAACCATTTCATTGGCTAAGAGTTTCAGTTGCTTAAATTATTTTCTACACACCACATTACTCCGTAAACGCTCTCCTCATGAATAAACGTGTCTTGATGAAAGAGTGTAATTCATGTAAAGCCTGGAACACACTACACTACTACTGGCCAGATTTTTGCCCTGATTTACAGTCTGGAGAAACTGACTCTAGTTGCTGGAAGTCAGAGCCAGTCTGCAGATTTGAGTCGACAGATTCCATAGAAAATCGCGTAGTGTATAATGGTCACAGATTTTTTTTTTAGCTTCAGACTGTCAGAGGATATCAAACATGTTTGATATTTTCAGCCGATTTTAGAACACAGTTTTTTCAACTTTAAAGTCTGATAGTGTGAGATCCTCAGTCGTCGTGTATGATGGTAGTGTTCATTTTGTCAGCTATTTTCAATTTTAGTTTTAGTCCTGTTAAATGTCCTTGTTAGTTTTTATCATATTTAGTCAACCTTATCCTATTTAGTTTGTCAATTTTTATTCGACTAAAAGCCTCAACATTTTAGTCTAGTTTTAGTCGAAGAAAACCTGAAATATTTTAGTCTAGTTTTAGAAAACTTGACATTTTAGCAATAAGATTATTATTAATTGACCGTACAGCAGTATTAATTTTGGCAGCTATTTTTAATTTAGTCTTACTCAAATGTATATTTTAGTTTGTCCTGTTTATGTTTAGTCAAGTTTTAGTCAATGAAATCTTAGTCAAATTTTCATCATGCTGTATAAAGCTTAAACT
This sequence comes from Spinibarbus caldwelli, assembly GCA_039654775.1. Classification (NCBI taxonomy): domain Eukaryota; kingdom Metazoa; phylum Chordata; class Actinopteri; order Cypriniformes; family Cyprinidae; genus Spinibarbus; species Spinibarbus caldwelli. The sequence continues at coordinate 35,116,761 of CM077233.1, read as the reverse complement.
GACAAATTATTTTTGCTCAAAATTATAATCATAATGATTGTTGTCATTTGAGAAATTTTCTTTTGCATTTCAGGTATTGCACTTTCACCAGTAAGCACAAATCAATAGAATGTGGACTTTTACCTCATCTAGTATACTGATTTATTATACTCTGATTTATTATAGGCTTTTTATTATATAAATTAATACCAAAGACTTATGCGATCTCTGTCTACATTATGAAAACTCCTAAAACAAACGAAAAATATTACAACAGTGAAATTAGTAATTCCACTAATTCCAAATGGCAATAGCCTATTTCTCTATTAATACAACAGCGGTTGAGTAAGTGAATTTATTCAGCGATCACAATCGCAAACAATACAGTCGAGATCTCATGACAGAACACAGACCGGCTGAGTGACACTTTCATTTAGATGCTAAACTCGTTTGTTTGTCAGTGTTTTCAGATCATCGTCGGCGGCGCTTCTGCAATGAGGAGCAAGCGTGTGCACATGGTTGCCAGATTGCTTAAAATAAGCAAAACACCGGGTAGAAAATGTATCCATGTAAAAGCGAAGCTCTTTTTCTGGGATTTTAACTTTTAATATCTGGCAACCACACTCATGAAAGCTCGCGTAGAGCAGTCCGCAATAAAATAATTTTCTGACGAAAATAAAAAGGTTTTTAGTAAAGCTTTTATTTTTTTGAATACATATTAGTCATCTTATTTCGTCAACGAAATTGCATGCTGATATACTCAGTTATTGTTTATTGACCTTATTATGGTCTCGTCTTAGTAATGGGAAAAAAGCTCGTCAACTAACATTTTTTGCCATAGTTTTTGTTAACGAAATTAACACTATATGATGGCCAGGTTTCCTCTGTGACCATTTACAAAGTCGCCAAGCGTATGATGTCTAGCGTTTTAAAATCTGCTCGGAATTTATTAGTCGTGTAGTGTATTCCAGCCTTAAAGCTCTAGAGAATTCTTTATGTACACAGGCTAATGAGACACGCGTGTAAGAAATGGCCGTCTTATGTGAGGTCTCCATCAGGTCCAGGGAAGGTGGTCTCAGAGAGATCAGCCACCACGCTGGCGGCTTTAGAACCACCTGCAACACCGGAGAATACTGTACAACCACATACTGTACGAGCCTGTTTGTGTATGAGGACACAATGCTTTCAAAGCCTTTACAATTTCATAAAACTTGATATGTCCTGATCTGACATGTTTGGGATGGGCAATATCTTATCGTTTGAGATATACTGGTAAAAATTCTCCCCACGATAAGAATTAGTCTTTCCACGATAATAATGATAAAGTCTAGTTGCTGACATATTTCTGTGTGCAACCATGTGGAGCAACATCGTGGAAGGCGGACGTGAAATTGAGGAGTTTATCGCTAAATGAGGAGCTCCTTCTACAATCTACAGTGCACAAAAATCGGAATAAATGTAGTACAGTAGCACGTGTGCGATACAGTTTTGCATGTGTATGAGCCTGTTTACAAACCTGCTGTCCAACAAAGATATCATTTATTGACATGCTTTTTCTCCAAGTTAACTTCATAACAGTTGAGAATTTGAAATAATTTTTTGTGACCAGACGTGGTTTCATATTACAGGATAGTATTATATCCAGTGATAAAGGCTATGTTGATTAGCATTGCATTATAAATATACTTTCCTTTTAAAAAATACTCAAGATTGCTTGAAGAACACAGATAAACCATATATTTTGTGCAATCGTATGATTATTGTCTTAAAGTTTCATCAGTTAAAATTTCTCTATCTCCGTTGTGCGTTTTATTCAGTGATAACTGGATACTTTTGTCCATATTAGGGATTTCCTGGAGCGTCGTCAGTGCTATTACTTCTGTGATGCATATGTGGAGTTTCTGCGCAAGAGCACCCTCCGGCTTCCAGTATGAATTAAACATTTTGAGAATTTTTTATTTATTTATTTTTTTCCCCCCATATTGATGGAAGTTACTGGTGACCAAAATGATTTGGTAACCAACATTTTCAACATTTCTCCTTTTATGTTCCAAACAGGTTTGAAAGGGCATGAGATTGAGTAAAAGATGACAGCACTTTCATTTTTGGGTGAACGAACCCTTTAACTATTATCACTGCATTGTTCATTTTGAACTACTGAAACCAGTATGAACTGATAATTCTGACAAAAACAGAATTGTTATTCTTACTGATAAATTGAGATTACTAGAATTTACATGCACATACATTTTGTGTACAGAAAAACTGCTTGCTGGTGACTTTATGAAGGCCACACATCCACAACAAACTGAATACTATGTTCCTCATTTACTTTATTGCTATGTTATACATCAGCAAATCAAGACCGTGACTATGATAAACTCTCACTGGCCCTTTTGATGCCGTGAAAACGCCACTGAAAACATACAATACACAAATCAAGCAATTACGCAACAGTGTTAAAAGAAACCATTATAACCACCAGAGCAGGTTTCACTGCACATTTACAATGTTTGCTGTGATTACGAGGTCATGTGAACTCTTTAGTGGCTCGTCAGTGGTCTCTAAAGAGTGGTCATATGTATGTAAGAACTGCAGTGACAGGATCAACACTTCCGTGTCTTGCAAAAGCAGTTTTCTGGTGAGCATGTGGACTTAGGCTCCTGTATTAATCAAAGCTGTCAGCACTGATCCACATAAGCTTTGTAGGGAGTCCCAGAGGCGTTTAGTTTTGTGGCATGACTCGGGGTCCTGCAGAGTTCAGCTCCAGCAGCTCAAACACTCTCGCCTGGACGATTCTAGTGAGTCTGAAGAGCTTGATGAGCTGCTTCAGGTGTTTCATTAGGGTTGGAGCTGAACTCTGCAGGACGGTTGGTGCATTCAGTGGTGCGTTCAAGTCATGTCGGATAGATCGTATTTATGAGTTGAACGCACATGAACGCCACCACAAAATCGTTATTACGAGTGGGGAAACTCAATTTCCTTTAAGCCCAGAGTTGGGGGGTGTGTTAGTGAGAAAACGTGTCGGATGCAATGAACGCAGCCAAAGACTATAGATATGCAGCATCTGTATTGATGGTAAATTTGTTGAAATGAATAATAAAAAAAAATTGTCATGTACAATAAAACTATGAGTTCCATATACAAAATATTTTATTATTGTATAATTACCATAGAATGATGATTCAGTTTACTACATCTTCATAAATTGAATAAAAGAAAAAAGCAAAAACACATTGATGCACATTCTTTATTCATCATTTTGTAGATGCAGAGTAAAAAAAAATTGTTGAATTTTATGTAGAAAAATTTAAACCACCATCTTATTCCCACCAAAGTGACTTGAATTGAAAACACACCTTCATCTTAACATTTAAAACATCTTAATTATGACCTGTCAACTTCCCAGAAGGACTTGAATGCACCACAAGTCTTCCCGGGAAGTTCGTATTTACGAGTTGGCAAGTCATAATTACGATGTCAGCTGTGTTCAAGTCACTTTGGTCGGAGCAAGATGGCAAATTACCTTTTCCTTCTCTCTGAAGTTTTTAACTCCACATCTACAAAATAATGAATAAATAATGTGCATCAATGTGTTTTTGCTTTTTTCTGTTTTTAATTTATGAAGGTGCTGTAAACTGAATTGCTATATTCTAGCGTTCTTGTACAACACTATCGTATTTTGTAGATGGATTTTATAGGTAATAATTTTTTCATTAATTTCAACATTTTCTCACTGACACGCCCTCAACTCAGAAACTCAGGGCTTAAAGAAGATTCAGAGTTAACTGCTCCTAATTATGACTTTGTGGTGGTGTTCACGTGTGTCCAACTTATCCGTCATGACGTTTTGCTTTGGTTCTAGAACTTCTAATCAAATTTCATTGTGAATCAAATGGTACTAAACTGAACAGAGAACCTATAAGTTATGAGTAAAAGTGAATCATCATCTAGCCAAAGGTTCACCCCCTTCAGAATCACAATAATAACTGACAAACATGGTTTTCAGGAGAGACAGATAACCGTAGGACTGTATGTGTTTTTGTTCATACCTGTGAGATCAGAGAAAATGAGCGCATATATGACCCTCTCTCCCTGCATACTCAACAGCAGACAGCCACCGTCAGGACTCCAGCAGGCCGACTGACACAAACGGGAAAAACACGGGCCACATTGTGAATCAGTTCCTTTAGCTATATGAAGGACAGTTTTAAAAAATATTGCTTGCAGCTGGGATACACATTCATTTAGCAGACGCTTTTATCCAAAGTGACTTACAAATGAGGATACGGAAAGCAATTCATCATAAAGAGGCAAATAAACACAGGAAGTGCTCGTAATATGAAGTTTCAGATATTGTTTAGAATAGTACAAGCTACAGATAGTGAAAGCACAGGGAGATTTTTTTTCTTGGCTCCCGCTCTAAACACCCGAGTTCATTGTGTATGGTGTCAACGCTGTACAATTACTTTTCATTGCCTTTTAAGGCCATTTTACACTAAAAACATATAAAGTGTTAAATACAGAGTTCTGGCATGAAATTCTAGATGGCGCAGTCCGATAGGTCTAACTCAATTTGACATAATGACATCACGTCACAGCTGATTGGTTCTCTCCTGTATCAGTAGCCAATGAGCTCTCTGCTCAACATTCAAATATTTGGCTAATGCTTGCTGTAGCAGTAGCAGCGTGGTCCAGAAACCCTCCACCTTCCCCAGCTCCACCTGTATAGATCTGCTATGGGGTGATCATGTATGCTATATGGGGGTTATTCATGCTATATGTGTAGCAGCAGTATTTCTTACATACAGCAGCATCAGGGACCAAGGCTAAGGATTTTTTCTACTTGCCCGGTCGGGTCAGTGGTTCAAATTTTTACTTGCCCTGGCCCTGCCACAAAAAAATAAAATAGTTGCTGTTATCATTGTTTTTGATCTATCTTATCTTGTATTATAATAAATTAGCTTATATGACAACAATATTTTAGACACCAATTAGATTTTACAATTCTCTATTTCAATTTCGATACCACAGCAAAAATCACTAGCCAAAAATAAACATAAATATAAAGTTTAAACATTAATAGTGTATAGCACAAGTAATAGCACAAATAAACATAGGCCTATAGCACAAAAATATAAATAAAATGATGCTTTAAGTTTTTATGTTTGTAGATGTTCAGAAATTTAAAAGTCACATATTAAATAACATTTGCATATTTTTCACTCTTTGTTGCACCTTGATTTTTCATAGACATTTGAAATTAGAGGCAGCCACTGCATTTTAATCATGGATTAATCCACAAATAAGAAAAAAAAACGTGAAATGTTTGATTTATATTAGACTGTATAATTTCAAAATCTGAAGCAAAAACAGAATGACCTGACTTTAGCTTTGGGAAATTATGCTACATAAAACATCGGCATGAAACAGAAACAGCAGACAGGCTGAATTAGACGCAGTTTCACTCTCTGCCAGCAGGTGGCACTTATGGAAAAGTGATACAGCGTTTCCTTGGTTACTTACCACTGTAAACACAGCAGCACTGTGCTTAACACTAATTTAAATGCGTTATACAGAGACAAAATGAAAAGAAAACGCCATTTCTAAAAACAGCCAGTTCCCCTCAGAAACATTCATATAAAATTCAATATTTGGATTTTCTGCCTATATTTCGCGCATCGTAAACAGTGATCTTGCTCCGACTACTACAGTATTTTTTCCTCTTTGCATTCGTCTTCAGCATCTCGCCTCTGTTAACGGCCGTTTACAGACTAATTATAATAATGTAATATTTCCATACAAATGGCATTTGGGAAAATGACTGCAGTGCAGTCTGTGTGCAAGCACGGAACAGAAGATAGTCTGAAATAAAACAAAAAATGTCCAGTCGATCAGTGCACCTGTACTCCACTGTATAAATTAGATTAATCATTGTTAAAGCTACAAAGTTACTTGCCAAGAGGGATATTCTGACATACTTTTGTATGTATTTGCGCGTTCAGGCGGCTTGCGTGTCAGAGATGCAGCTGTCTGTGCGCGCGATACACACAGAACACAGCGCGCGAGTAGTGAATGGAGTTGTCTTTCGTGCACAAATGCCATTTAATTGCTTGAATTTTTAAATTAACAAGGCTTAAAAACAAATCCAAATGATCAAATTTCGTGACGACGCTTTAGTAGCCCGATCGGGCAAGTGACAAATCCGTCTACTGTCCAGAGCGTCCTTCACGCTGGCCCCGGGCCATCGGGCACTCCTTATTGTCGAGCCCTGAGCATGCTGTGGATGTTTTGACCAAATACATTAACACTGTCATGTACATTACCATGCCAATCCCTCCGAGAGTTGTCATGACAGAACTATATAAGTGCACTGCATATTTGTCATCTGCCAATTTAAATGGAGTCGCATGGATTCTGATTGGCTGTCAATGTTTTTGTCGTTCATCAACTGGAGTGATTTCAACAAAATCATTCCCCCGGGTCATTATTGTTTACAGGTGTGGTGTGAACTACACTGGTCTCATAGAATTAGACTGATTATTAACACTTTACAGTTATTGTTATTGGTGTGAACAGCCCTTTACACTCAGTTTCAGGAGTTTTCTTACCTGACAACTGCCTTTCAGACACGGCCATCTCTCACACGTCCACATGCGCGTCACCCAAACCCTACGACACACACACACACACACACACACACACACACACACACGTCTGAAACACCTGATGAATATTATCTGTAGGGCTGGGTATCGATTTGATTCTCAGTTTTTTTGATTACATTCAGTGAATATAGTTTTAATACAATGCTACTGATATTTCTAAAAAATGAACAGTAAACATCAGTTTACAAATGGTAAACTGTATTTTAAACCCATTTTCTTTTTTTGTAGAGAGTCCTTTTTTTTTTTAAACAATAATAGCCCTATAAAATGTTTTTCATATTTTTTCTGGTAATCAGATGAAGGCATAACACATTAATTTAATTTATCCTAATCAAATAAAAATTAAACCCTTTTACTTTTTGGCAAACAAAGAGATGCACAGCAGAGGTTTGCTGTTAAAATTAAAAACAAAACAAATGTGATAAAGATTTATTAAGATTTATTAGTAGTAGTAGCAGCATTGTTGTTAGCATTGTAGTAGCACTGAGTCTTAAGATGGCTAAATAGTAATATATTTCTGACAGTTTCTTCATGTTAAACCAAACTTTTATTTTGACGGGTTGTCTTGTCAACAGTATCTCAGCCATGTTAAACACTGAATGAATGACAGGCTTTCTGTTGTAACATCGCGCAAGGTAAATAAGAGGGTGACATCTAGTGGAGAAGACTAATGATAAGATTCACATTAATCAGATCTTGTGTTAAATGTTTGCTGAAATAAATACCAGAAAAGATCGATTCGTGGTTTGAGAATCTATATCGAATTGACGTCATTTAAAAAAAACAACAATTAATCAAAAAATCTATTTTTTTTTTTTTTTTGCCCAGCCCTAGTTCAGAGATGCAAACAGGTGAGAAAAAGGTGAGAACATTGCGTGGATCAGGGTTATGCTCCACACGGAATTCCTTTTAAAGATATTTGCTTTACTTGCTCATTTGTAGTTACTTTAAGGTATCTTTTTAAAATATTTTTTTACTACCTTATGTCCAAAACTAATTTTTCACCAAAAAAAAAATCTTGTTGCAACATTTTACAAAAATCAAGACTGAATACATTTGGACAAAATCCCATGCTATAAAAGCTATTAATGCAGGCTATTTAAGACAATATTGGCTGATTAGATGGCAATGCTGACATAAAATGCAAAATGTTTGCCCTCTCTCTCTTCACCATTCCCACATCTGAGACCTCAAATACATAAAATATTACTCTTTTTGTTTTTTTAGTCAATTTTTGAAGTAAAGAGTAAAGAAAATACTATACGAAACTTATTGAAACAACAGTTCTTTATTTGTTGTAATGTCTGCATACTCGTGGACTGCAAAAAATGCTTTCCTTACTTAGATTTTTTGTCTTGTTTCCAGCCAAAATATCTAAATATTCTTAAATCTAGAAGGATTTTCTAGACAAGTAAAATTACTGTCTTGTTTTCAGCATAAAATGCTTGCTTTGAAACAAGCAAAATAATCTGCCAATGGGGTAAGCAAAATAATCTTATTTCAAACAGAAAACAACATTATTTTGCTTCAAACAAATGTATGTGTTTAAACTGAGCAGGAAGGCTTAGATTTGGTGCTTACCATCATGGATGTGTCAACCGGAGATGCAGACTCAAGCAGGGAGCCGGTGGGGGACCGAGCGATGGAGGTGATGGGAGAATGACCGGGATGAGACAAGACCTGCGCACAGCCGGACGACGGCCTGAGAGAGACAGACAGACTCCGTCAGATCACTGTTCTGACTGACACTTATATATGCACAGATGTTGTGTTTGAAGCAGGGTTATCAAAAGTACTAACTTCGGAACCAGTCGCTACTGAAAGTTAAAAACTGTGACGATACCAGAATTTTGAGCGGATTCTTAAACACCTCTGATTGGTCATTGTGTTCACACGCTCAACAGATTGGAGGAAATGCACATTTTTTACATTTCAGTACCGCCTGGTTTCGAAGTCGGTACTTTTGACAACACTAGTTTGAAGTCTACAATGCTTCATTGTTCCTTCTCTAGGTGCGAGTTGTAGGGCTGTCAAAATGGCTTAAAAACTAAATTCAAATTTTGTACTTCAATGTTATGAATATTCCAACTATATTCTAATTTAAAAGGCATAATTGCAGTTAGGGGGGGAAAAGCTTTTGGTTTCTCTCCTGGGGCCACAAGAGGGCGCATCGAGCAAAATATTACTAATGCACGTTTCTTCAGAGCAATAAAATAACACGACTCTCTTTGAAAAAAAGTGCATAATGTTTAAATATAAACCATTTATAATTAATTAATTTGCTTAAACAGTTAGAAACAAAACAGCATCATGTATGTATGTATAGTTTAATACAAAGGACCGAAAATCAATCACAAAAAAACATGAATGTGATGGGGAAAGTCCACCATAAAGTCTCGAGACATGTTTTTTAAAAGTTGAACTTTAATTTTACATGGCTTTTCGCAAATGCAACGGTGATAGATGTGTCCCTATAGAAAATGCGATAAATGTGTGTTCTGTGTGAACGGCTTGGTTTGAGTTTTGACAAACAAGATCTTCTCCGCATTGATGTTCTCTTTTTCCGCAATATTTTGAATGAGCAGCGCCGCATCCAGTGGCTTCAACTGGATAAGCTATGAAAAACATTCAAATGCAACGACACTTACATCGTCATCGTATCTCGTGCGCCACTGATAATAAGGCTGTCTGACGCACACCTAAAATGAGCATTTTTGCATTCGAATGTGGATTTTTATTTTAAATTCGACGATTATTCGAAATTCTAATTTTTTTGACAGCCCTAGCGCGTTGTTCACATTAGATAATAAACTGTTTCTGTGACGAGTCATTTGAATGGTGTACACTCTCATAAGATTAAGACTGCTCTTATAACAGTTTGCTTTAAAAAGTGTTTTAATTATACAGTGTGTGGGTTGCCCCTCTGAATGCATGTCACCATGATGAAATAACGTGAGCTGCAGCACTTCACTACACGCCTCTGTAGATACGTTAGCAGCTGAGTGTACTATTGACCACACATATAGCCCTTTAACCAGTGGAGACAATGGAGTTCTTGCAAGTTGAAGTTGAATATTTTATGTAAATATGTAGTAGTTAAAGACACATAAAGTGTGTCCATCGTTGCACTCAGAAATGTCACAATATGTTAGTAAAGTTAGTCATACTTCATAACGAGACTGTATTAGTTACACTGTAAAAAAATGACCGTGATTTTAACGGTAAAAAACTGTGAAAATGCTACAGTAAAAACCTGTTAAATGGTTAACAGTAAGTTCCCCTAATATATACGGTGAAAAACTGTAATAGATATTTCAGACAATTTTACGGTGGAATACCGTTTTTGGAAGTGAAAAAGAATGTAAAATTTACAGGGAAAAAGTGTAAATTGACGTTCCCAGAATTCCCTGCGTTGCATTTCAAATTGGATGTTTTTTCTTTGAAATAACTATGTTTCTTCTTACTTTCTTCTTATCAGTTATGTTTATTAGGGTTGTATGTTACACTTGATGTTGTTAAATTAATGTTTATTGCATATTTCCGTTTAATGAGTCTCACCATGATGGTGTTTAGTGTTTGTGTGAATGACACTGTGCACCTTCTATATATGTTATTATTTAAAAGCTGCTTGTGATGGGCTTTGGTTCATCATGTGACTTTCTCATCACCACCTGCATTTGGTGGTTATCAGTGCATTACAAAGGTACAAAACAGATTTCAGTACTTCAATAGGTTGGTATATTAACATCATATCAGGTAAGGAAATTACGGTGTTTAACTGTAAATTTAAGTTAAAATCGTAAAACCTAAAATGTTGCTACCATATTTTTTACAGTAGAGTTCCAGCAACCACAGCTGCAGGTTTTTTACTGTAAATTTTACAATGTACACAAACTGGGAGTTTTCATTCACACACAGACATGCTAATGTTCAGGTTACAGGTTGAAGTGGGATCTCAGTAATACACAGATGTTGCATATTTAAAGAAATATTAACTTTAAATGTATTGCTTCAGTGCCATTAAAACTGCTTCATTCAATTTTGCAGTATTTTTAGTTAAGAGCAATGTGAGCCTCAGACCATTTACATAAAGGCTTGCCATTGGTGTGAAATTTTACATTGGGTAAAAGATAAAAAAAAAAAAAAAAAAAAAAAAGATTTCAATTAAACTGTAACAGTGTAATCTATAATAGCACTTCCAGTACCAATAGCCTAGCAAACAGAATAGCAATGAATTACACAGATAGTAATGAATTACACAGATAGTAGCTTTAAAAACAAATAGAAAAGTCAGTTTGAATGAAAATGCCTGCTTTGCAGACTATTTTCAGCAAAATTGATCCCAGAGCACCACCTAGTGTCCAAACAGTGGAAACGCCATCGGTTTTTCTTTCACAGGATTTCTCAGGATTTGTCTCTGACACGTCAGCATGCAAACACCACCGGTGCAAAAGCCTGAGCTGTTCCTTCAACACAAGCTCTCCAATTTCAACAAACATGGCAAAGAGAAAAAAACTGATTCAGTTTTGCAAAACAGTTGTGTTATATTGTCTGGTTTAGAGTGAAAGCAGAGCTCTGGCACGTGTGGTCCAGACAGCACGCTGGATCCGAGAGCGACCGGAGGATGCAGAAGCAGTAGTTATGGAAGTGAAGAGCTCGAGCTGATCACAAGTGCTGGATCACACTGGCTGTGAGCGACACACTGCTCCACACGTGCTAAAACATGGGCGCATTATTTACAGTAATGTTCTCAATATAATTATATGTTGAAATAATGCATTATTATATCTGTTTTAATATATCAGCGAAATGTTCTTATCGGGTCGATAATGATAACAGTAAAAATGAACATTTATCTGCCGATACTGAAATGATGGCAGCCAGTATATGGTGCATCCTTACCCTTTTTCACCCTAAACCAGGGGTATTCAATTAAAGTCCTAAGAGCTCCAGTCTCTATATTTTCTTCCAAGTGGAGGTCCAAACAATTTATTATTTATATACTGTATATATATATATATATATATATATATATATATATATATATATATATATATATATATATGCATATTTATATATATTTATATTATATTTTATATATATATATATATATATATATATATATATATATATATATATATATATATATATATATATAAAGGAATAGTTACACATTTCCATCTGGGCACCAGTAATGCTTTGTAAAAGGGGAACAAAAAAGAAGAAAAGAAAAGAAAAGAAAAGAAAAGAAAAGAAAAGAAACATTCAAAATCAAAGATGAGGATACTGGATCCTCAGCGCAAAAGGACAGTGGCTTCTGAGAATTTTTCTATTTTCTATTTAAAAAAAAAACAAAACAAACATAAAAATCCCCAATTAAGCCCAATTAGATATGAGTATTAATAGCTAAGGTCAAATGTTTTACCAAGCTATTATTATTTTTTTACATTTAGACACATATGTAAGGCAGAAGGCCATGTGACAGAAAAGATATGGGGGTTCAGAGTTTTCCTTAATGTTTGGACGAATTTTATACTTAATCAAAACGCTCTCATCATGAGCATAAAACAAAGTTAACTAGTAATTTCAATGTTTCTGTTGTTTTTCCTTGCCATCTATAAATGATTTTCCCAGTTTTAACAATTATAGCCTGTTTATTTTTAAAATGCTCTTAACATACCGATTAATAATGCTAAATGTAGATTAAAAAAAATGTCGTCACAAACCTGGTTTGAACGGTCAGATGATGAACAGCATTGTTGTTTTTTGTTGCATTTTAGCAAGTCTCAATCAATTTTGCTTTGTGCTGTTTTTAAAATAACCACGTCATCTGCTGCTCTTACTGTGCTTTAGCGTCTTTAGAAGCGCACGGATTGAATGAAGCACGTTTGCCTCTAGATAAAAAAAAAATTCAAAAAAATAAAAAAAATATGAGAGGATCATTACAATAAAGGACGCTGAGCGCTTGTGGTGTGAACCGCTCTGTTGTGTGGATGCGGCAGGCTTTATTTAGAAACGGTAAGATGGTGCTGGCGTTGCGGTCCAGTTAGCCGAGACCCAGACCCCGGTCCGGTATTTTAATATGCCTGCCCTAAACTACACACATTCGACAGCTGATGTATTCACTCGCTGCAGCAAAAACAGCACATCAAATCCGGTCTGAGTGTTCTGCCTGTGTGGCGTGCTGGTTTCCTCTACAGCTGCTTTGAATCAGCGTGCGGTGCAGTAACGTGACGGAGGGAAGCGGTGTTTTAGCAGTACCTGGTGGAGAGAGAGGTGCAGTCCACATGCCATATGAGCAGACAGGACTGACAGGCCACGGCCAGAGCAGAGCCACACAGAGGCTTCCACTGCAGAGCGCACACAGACCTCTGCCAGCGGTGCTTCAGCGTCGGCATCGGAGAACTGCAGCAGAACACAGTTACTAACACATACTCAAACTGATATTATTCATTTCAATTAACAAAGTTAGCTACATCTAATTACTCTTCAGTACACCAGTAGAGCTTCACCTGGTGCTCCTGCAGGATCAGAAACATCGGAAGTAATGCAACAAAACTAGAAAACTCTTTAGCAACCAAGCTGTCAGCAGCATATGATCAAGAGCGCCGTTTTTCCGAATATCGGCACGACTGCAAGTGCGATGTTGATTTCATACAACGGTGCATTCAGAGACTACTCAAATCCATTTTTTTTTGCATTTTGATTTTGTTTCAGCCTTATGCTAAGAATGCTTTAAATTATTTAAATCAATTTACTGTATACACTCCATGCCACATTATAACAAAGCAAAAAATTAAAAAAAAAGGATTTGTGATAACTTTGCACATTTTTAAAAAAGTATCAGCTTTGCATGAGTATTCAGTAACTCAGTACTTAGTTGAAGCACCTTTGACAAAAATGACTACAATTTTCACATTTGTGTAATTCCCAACACTTTTGTGGACAGATTACAGTATTTTACCAGATTTGTAATGAGAAGCATTTGTGATTTATTTTATTTAACCTTTATTTAACCAGGCAAGTTAATTAAGAACAAGTTCTTATTTCCAATAACAGCCTGGCAGGAGAATTAATATCTCCTGAGAAACATACAAACATGTATTACAATACATAAAATAAAAAAAAAATAAAATCTCAGTTAAAACATTTACAGGTCGAGGTCAGAGCACTTGCTAGTAATTTTTTTAATGCACATACTGGAATATTTGCCTCTAATTTCAATAACTTTTGTAGCACATTCCAATCATTTGGGGCAGCAAATTCAAAAGCGGAACGACCATAAGTAGTTTTCTTTCTAGGAATAGCCAAGGAAATATAATTAGATGATCTAGTTGTGTATGTATTAAAATGAGGTTTCAGCAACTGTTGAAGATATTCAGGTAAGAAGCCCAGCAGAACTTTATAAATAACAATATACCAGTGAATTTCCCGTCTTGTATGCAATGATGGCCAATTCAAAAGGGAGTATAATTCACAATGATGCGTTCTGTAAGGTGCATTAGTAATCAATCTAATTGCTCCAGAACACCTTTACGTGCATTTCTATATTTCACATCACAGCGAGTTTCACAACAATTGCAGCCTTGAAAGCCCACGGCTTTATCTTCTGTAAGTGAAGTTTACACAAAAGAATTGTTTGGCTTCCTAAAAGCACCAGTGTGAATGTAATGCAGATTGAGACTACTAAAAAAAGGTTTGAGTTCAGTTTGAATTCCAGGCACAAGCTAATGCCAAGACTTTATACTCAATTTAGATCGTGAAAATAGGTTGGACCTCTTCAGTTTGTACATTCAAAGTGACCAGACTGATGCACCTTTCAACAAAGTGCGTAAACCCAGGCTCTAGATGCAAATATCCTTTAAATGTTATCAACATTTCATCATGTCATAATCATTCAAGTCAATTTAACTGTAAAATGTTTAGGTACATCACAAAAACAAAGTCTAAGTGGTTTTGTTGCTGAGTGAATAAACACAGAACTGCACTTCTGGTGTATGATGATCCACAATTGTAATTTTGATTTACAGTATAATATCTAACTTGTACTTTTTGATATATAATGTAAGATTTGTGTCCACTGGAATACCTGTTAGATTTGTAAATCTTGATGGAGTCGTCCAGCAGAGCTACAGCAAACTTATCAGTGTGAGGATACCAGGCGAAGCTCCTCAGAGCGCTGTCAGACCTGAAAACAACACAGAAATCAGACCAGAAAGCTCATGGATGATCTCCTGTGCTCAGTTTAGAAAGGTTTAGCCTCAGAAACACAGACAGTGTAAACGCAGAAATGAAGAGCTGATAAAATGACGTACCAATCCAGCATCTGTGAAAACTCTGCCACCATCTCGTCACGGCTCAACTAGCACACAGAAAGAAAGGCCGTCCGTTATAACTGCAGCGTGACGCTGACAGCGCTCGGTCTAAGCTCATACTCACAGTCAGATGTGGAAACAGAGAGCCGTGGAATGAAGACGCCCATCTAAGCAGAGCCAGGACACAGACGGATCCCACGGCCAGGAACCTGGGCGCTGAAACACAAGCAGACAGCGGCTCAAGGCGTCTGACAGCGACCGCTGTGTGATTACAGCGTGTTTAAGAGCCATACCTTCCTCTGCGCTGTTAGTGATCTCATCTAGCAGACCGTACAGCCCCGCGTCACGCCTGAAACACACACACACACACACACACACACACACCAGTGCAGTCAACTCATCACAGCTGCTCTCAGTCCACTAAACACAACATCGGATCCTTTCAGCTCAGATGATCACATGTGACCACGAAGCACAAAACCAGTCTTAAGTCGCTGGGGTATATTTGTAGCAATAGCCAAAAATACATTGTATGGGTCAAAATTATTGATTTAAAATCATTAGGATGTTAAGTAAAGATCATGTTCCATGAAGATATTTTGTAAATTTCCTACCGTAAATATATCAAAACTTCATTTTTGATTAGTAATATGCATTGCTAAGAACTTCATTTGGACAACTTTAAAGGGGATTTTCTCAATATTTAGATTTTTTTTTTTTGCACCCTCAGATTCCAGATTTTCAAATAGTTGCATCTCAGCCAAATATTGTTCTATCCTAACAAACCATACATCAATGGAAAGACTATTTATTCAGCTTTCAGATGATGTATAAATCTTAATTTCAAAAAAACTGACTCTTATGACTGGTTTTGTGGTCCAGGGTCACATATTACAAAGATAACACTTTATTTTGATGCTCTTTTGAGCATTTTGTTGACTCTAAGTAACTTTGCACCTACATGTCAACTAACTCTCATTAGAATATTAGTAGACTGTCTGATTAATATCTGCTGACTCTTTATTGTGATGTCTCCAAACAGACATTCTACTGACTATCAGTAACTTTGCAAGTTCATGTCAGTGTTTCCCCTAGGTTTACGGCGGTTTTTTCCATTTTAATTTTTCTGCACTCCTTTTTTAATGGTTAAATTTAATTAAAATCATGAAACTTAATTTAACATCAATTTATTAAAAGTTAAACAAAAATTACATGTTTAGGGCCCTATAGAGACAGAGCGCATTTAGGCCACGCCCACACCGGGGGGGAACAATGCAACGCTCTCCATTGAGTTTCTATTGCAGGAAGCTGCCTCCTTGTCATTTCTGACTAATAACAAAAAACAGAGTGATGCCTAAAAGCTGCTGTGTGACAAGGTGTACAGTAAACAAGCTAAAAAAAACCCAGAACTACATTTTTATAAGCTGTCCATCCCCAAAAAAACGAGCATTTAGGACACAAATAGTTGTAGATGTCGGGGTATTTCACGTTGGGCCATTCAGTTGGATCATTTCTTAAACAAAAGGAAGAGGAAAAGGGGCACTGACATAGACCAATAAAATTTAGTGTCTCTTCCTCTCAGATTCACATAGGGTGGTGAAATAATCCTTTGACATGGTTAAAATAATGAATGGTCTTGTCGCCGAATACATTTCCCTCCAGTGGGCGCAGTTCTCTCAGTAATATGACACGTTGTGCTCTACTTTTGTGTCCTAAACGCTCGTTTTTTTGGGTGGACAGCTTATAAAAACGTAGTTCTGGGTTTTTTAGCTTGTTTACTGTACACCTTGTCACACAGCAGCTTTTAGGCATTGCTCTGATTTTTGTTGTAAGTCAGAAATGACAAGGAGGCAGCGTCCCGCAATAGAAAGTCAATGGAGAGCGTTGGATTGTTTCCCCCCCGGTGGGCGTGGTTTTCACATTATGACGCGTGTCGCTCTGTCTCTATGAAATGTTTTATTTTTCCAACCTTACATTTTTATTGTTACCAAATTCTGTTTTATCATGTCTAATTATTCAAAAGCATAAAAACAAGTTGCATTTATTCTTAAAACAGCCTTGTGATTTTTTCCCTCTGAAATTCTGTGTTGTGTACATTTTTTAAGGCATAAATCCTTCAATTTATCTTTTAATTAATGAACATTAATCATTTTTTTTGGAAAATAAAAGGATTTAATACTACAATTAAAACATTGAAGAAATATTGTATGATTTTTTCCTTAAAAATTAGGTTTTAATAATTTACATTTAGTCTTTACAAATGAGGACAATAATAATTTTAGTAATAGTAGTACTATTAGCCCTCCTAATACAATGACAGGGGAAACACTGCATGTCAACTTATTCTAACCCTAATAGTCTACTAATACTCTAATGAGAGTAAGCAGATAATATGTAGGTGCAATGTTACTTATAGTCATCAGAATGTGTTAAAGGCACCACTGAAATAAAGTGAAACCATTTCAAATACTCAAGAATATAAAACACGCACTTTGCATGTGATGCCACAGAAAGTGCTCTAATTGAAATGAGCAGCATTAATACATAATAGAAGTCTACTGATTAAGACTAACATCGTGATCTGCATCAGGAACAAACACTTGAGAAAGGATTCAATCCGGCAGGAAACACACTGAGTTTTCTTCAACAGATTCTGATTCAAAACGCTCAGAAAACACCATGTGAGTGTCATGAAAACAGTCCATGTCTTCTGAAGCCACGTGAAAGCTTTGTGCGAGGAACAGAGCGACTGACATCGTTATTCACCGACGGTCTCGTCCTCTCATTAAGCTGTCAAACACCACTCTGTTCCACGCATTCAAACTGACGAGTGGTTAAAGTCATGACAAAATTCACATTTAGAAGATATATGCATGTGATATTCACCATCTTTCTCTATTGTCAATACAAATAATAAATGAAAGATAGATAGCATACAAATAAACACTTTTCAAAATAACCATTGCTAAAAATAATCAGAGTTTTACTGTAATAACAGTGTCCTGTTAAGTCTAGGATTGTTTTTAACAGTGCTGCACTGATAAAAAAAAAAAAAAAAAGATTTTGTGGGAAGTAAATACTACAGAAAAACAATTTCTACATTAAATAATTTAGTTCAGGCAAGAATAAAAAAAAAGAAAAAATGAAAAAAGAAGAGTAAATTCAATATTAGTACTCAATTTAAGCTTGTAGAATATATTCCAAGTATATTTTACTTGGAATTGTTTGTTATTTTTACAAAGATAGTGTAAGTAAATATCAACGTCATGATCCCGTTGTTCCCATCATGCACTTGGGCATGAATAATTAATAAGGTAAATTTTTTTAAGCTATTTTCGAGATGTATTTGCACTGTTTTATGGTTGCTTTTGTTGTTAGGTTAAGAAACTTGCTGTTTTGTGACATCTGGAGTTCATTTTTTTTTACTCAAAATGACCCATTCATTCTCAAACACTATTCACTGATTGTGTATCATGTGCCAAGTATTCAGGTCTCTGTGTTCATTAACAACTATATTGAGTAAACATATTACCTTAAAAAGAATAACAAGCTGTCTACTTGCTTACATACGTGATTGTAACCTAACCACATGCTTTATTGGCTTTTTTTTTCCAGTGCTGTGTTGTTTGAGTAAAGTTTACAAACCTTGACTGAGTGAAATGTACTTGAATATTGCAGGGTAAACTTTAGGGCTGTCGAAATAAAAAAAAAATAAATCAATAAAAAACTAATTTTGAATATTCGACGAATTAAAAAAAAAAAAAAAAAAAAAAAAATCCACACTCGAATGCAAAATGTTGCATTTGAATTTTAGGGGTGTGTCAGGCAGCCTTATCAGTGGCGCACGAGATGCGGCAACGACGATGTCGCTGTCATTGCATTTTAATGCTTTTGAAGCCTATCCAGTTAAACCCACTAGTTGCGGCGCTGCTACGTTGTTCATTCAAAATATTGCAGAAAACGAGAGCATCAGTGTGGAGAAGATGTTGTTTATGGCGAAACTGAAACCAAGCCGTTCACACAGAACGCATATTTATCACTTTTTCTATAGGGACCTCTATCACCGTTGCACTCGCGTCTCACACAAGAGAGACGCATGTTTAGAAAGACATGTAAAATTAATGTAAGTTCAACTTTTAAAAAACATCTCAAGACTTTATGGCAGTTTTCCCCGTCCCACTGCATCTCAAGTTTTTAAATGAAGAAAGTAGCTACTCTTTGTGATTGGTTTTCGGTCCTTTGTATTAAACTATACATACATGCATGGTGCTGTTTTTTTTTTTCTAATTGTTTAAGCAACTTTATAAATTATATATAGTTTATAAACATTATTTTAAACATTATGCACTTTTTTTCAAAGATAGTCGTGTTATTTTATTACGCTTTGAAAAAAGTGCATAATATTTTGCTCGATGCGCCCTCTTGTGGTCTCAGGAGAGAAGCCTAAAGCTTTTTTCTCCCTAATTGAAATTATGCCTTTTAAATTCAAATATAATTCGAATTTTGATAATATTTAAATAGAAAATTCGAATTTAGTTTTTCAGTCATTTTGACAGCCCTAGTAAACTTCAAATAATTAATTACTCATCAAACTCTAACTGGCCACGTTAAATTTACTCATTTCCTTTGCTAATTTTACATAACTTAGTTAAGTAGATTTTACTTAATTCTGCATTTAAATTTTACTTAATTTTTATTTTGCAAGTTTTTGCAAGCATATTTAAGTAAATTTAACTTCTTGTTTTTTTAGTGTGTGGCTGACAAATGCAGTGTTGCCGAGATAGCCATTGTTTTATCAAAGTGACGAGCTGTTCAATGTGTTCACCGTTACGACCAGCTGACTGCTGAGTGAGTTTAACTAATGATCCACTGAAACAATCAAACTGAACAAACACAGTTCATTCATCGATCTGCCAAAGAGAGCTAGGGAGGATCTCCAGCGATTCACACAAACGTGAGTGTAATAATGCAGAAGGAGATGCTCTCACCAGGCTCCAGTGCTCCTCATCCACAGCGTGTCTCTCTGGTCCAGGAAAGCTGATTTACTGCTGCTCTCTTCAGAGTCTCTGGTGACCTGAGGACTGGGCAGATCACACGGCTGCAACCAGAAACAATCTGCTGTTATTGTTTGGAAAACTGATTTATTTTTCCAACACTGGGGCTAATCTCATTCAGTGTGTATAGATCCTACTCTGTTTGTCATTTGTTATTAACATAGGAACAAAATTCTGAGGTCTGCTGATAATGTTTCTTTTGCAGCAGAATCTGCTTCCACAGAGCCCAGATAAATAACAAAACCAGATATTAAAATTATGATCCTCTAATTTGTAAAAAAAAAAAAAAATTTTTTAAAAATCATTGTGTGTATTATATGTGATTGTTTTTAAGGGATAACATTGCTTGAAGACAGGACTTTGCACCTGTAATTAAAAGCAAATTTCTCTGTTCCATAGTCTTTATATAGTCCAAAGCCAAAATGATAGCATTGGCTTCTGGTGTAAAAATTGAGCTGTGTTTGGAGATTAATATTCCTCTTTTTTTAGTGGTTGATCACAAATGCAGATGATACACGGTCCTCAGTGTTTGATCCGTCAGTATATATAGAGATAGGTGATGGAAACATTTCTCTGATATAAAGGAGCTGTTGTTTAAAGTCATTGGGTGGGTTTCAGAATTTATTTTTATTATTTTTTATTTTTTTTAATTTCAGAAGAGAATTAAGGATAAGTTACTATAAGTACAAATAAGTTCTAGTACATATTTTTCAAATATGTAAAATATTACTTTAGCAATGTTGTGTTATTCACAACATTATTCATTATTGTGTTAAATTGTGATATATAAATCAGCTTAATATAATCAAGCAAAAAAAAAAAAAAAAGGAAAAAAGTGTGAAATCACAGGGAAATCTACCCTAGTGTCAAGCGGTCATAAACACACTGGAGAAATGTGCGGTGGACACTGCAGAAGCGAATAGAGGTAAATGATGGCTTTGTGTATGTGAATGCTTTCTTAGAATAAAGTTAACTTTCCTCAAAAGGAGGTTTGTGTGTCTCAGATGTGTTTGACAGCACTCTTCACGAGGTCAGATCAGTCAAGACGAGATCTTAGAGATTTCAGCAGAGGCGGACAGTACAGAAGTATTGTTACTCTGCTGTTAAAGTACTTTTCAAGTGTCTGTACTTTATCAGAGTGTTTTTCTTTAGAAAACTTTACTTCACAACACTCCAAACCATAATATTGTACTTTTTACTGCACTACGTTTCATATTAAATATCATTTAATACTTAATTACATTAGAAATCTATTACTTTCTTTTACTTTTAATCAAGTAAAAGTACTTCAAAGATTTACTTGAGTACAAGAAATGACTACATTTTTAATGTTCTTACATATTAAAGGTAAAACAAACAACAGCTTTTAATTATGAAATGTAGTGCAGTAAAAAGTATGACATTATGCTTTGGAATGTAGTGAAGTTAAAGATCTCCAAAGAAAACACTCTGAAAACTACAAATACTTTTTCCGTATTGATTTTTCAGGGTTTTTTTTTTTTTGTTTGTTTGTTTGTTTTTTTTAATTACGCACTGTATTTTGTGTTTTTGGGTTACAACGGATAATGTGCTGAGAAATTACTAGCTTTTCCATTTTTCTAGATATTTTTCTTACAGTGTACCAACAATCACAGGTACAATAAGGTGTATCGTAAACGAACAATTATTCAGTTATTATTATTATAAAATTGAATAATTGCAAATAGCAGCTAACTTAATTCACATGTACTGCTAGGCATCTGTGGTTTCCTCATTTTCTCTAATTTAGATGGAAATCGCGTGCATTTTTATCATTTGAGTCACTTATAAAAAGTCGCTAAAAATTGCCAAATACATTTTAAAAATAGCTAAATTAGTTGCTAGGTGCTTCTGGAAGAAAAAGTTGCTAAATTTAGCACCACAGTCGTTAAGCAGGCGACACCGAGCTGATGGTGTTTGTGAGGCTTACAGCAGGATTCAGACCTGAACGTGTTCTGAGGATCTCAGCTCGTTGTTGACCTCGAACAGCGTCTGTGCAGCCGTTACCGGCGCCGGGAACACACCGAGACAACACACACTCCACACACACTTCACACACACTTCACACACACTCCTGAGGCGACCGATCAGATCCGCGCGCGCCTTCCGCTGACGGAAGCCCCGACGAGACAAACACCGCGGGAACACAAACGCGCTTCAGAATAAAAGCAAAGCCACTAGAAGACAAACCTGCAAACATTAGCTGAACAAGCGTAGCGGCTAAAGCTAACGCTTCCGGTCTGGCAGTGCGCAGGTAAGGAGACCAGAGACCGTTTTTTTTTAATGGATGTCAATGGAGGAGAGGCTTCACTACGCTGAATAAACAGCTTTTTAGAGGAAACGGCTTATCATTTAATAAATTGACAGCCTATCTGCTAATCTTCAACATGTTTTACACTAAACAAAACCTTTGGATTGAACTATTTTTAGAGTTTACCACGAAAAAAAATAATTTTTATTAGAGAAGTGACGGACTTTTTGCGACAGGTGGGATTCAGCTTACGGCACTTCTCATTCATTCCTATGGCATCCGTAAACGGCAACTGAGTGTCGCACGACTCTGACTGAAATTCGATGACGTCAAGGCTGTAATGTGATTGGTTATTAAGGCACACGTGATCCAAGTTAGCCGTTACGCTTTCTACAATAGTAAGTAATACAGACCCTCTTATCTCCAGTGTTGCTAACTTAGCGACTTTTCAGACCCCTAGCGACTTTTTTCCAAAAAAAAAAAAAAAAAAAAAACCGACTAGCTAGAAATCTAGTGACTTCTGGACAAGCTGTAGAGCGTCTCTGAGTCTCTGGCACTGTTCCTCTTCAGTTCATCTGCAGCCGCTGAGGACCAGCACTTTTGGTCAAAATAGATTATGCTTGCTCCTCTGATTTTACATGCAAATATTGCTGAAATCACAGCACAGGAATTGTCTTTGTCTGGTCTTAACTTATGTGTATTTAATTTCATCAGATGATGGCTCAATTATTAATTGGGATTTTTGCGCAGATTAATATCTTGGAAAGGAAAACTGGTGTAGTCTTAAAGGGCTGCACTTCATTTCATATTTATCCCGTTTTCTGACAACAGAAACAGTAAAATATATCAATGAAAACAGTTTTATTGAGAATTTGGCTAAATTAAAATACAGTTTGTGAGCACAGAGAGAACAAACAATGTAAAAGGCAATGTGACGTGATGACGTCATGAATATGCTAATTAGCGTATGACGTTATCTAGCGACATTTAGAGACTTTTCAAACTGGCTTTAGCTACTTTCCATTGAAAGAAGATGGCAACACTCCCAATCTCCCAATCCACATTATTCTTCAGTTTTCTGTGAATGTGTGAGACTTCCGGTTCATTAACGAGAAGAAGAACAACGTGCAGTAAACGGTAAAACTGTTTGCGCTACAAAACAAAGTGTTCATAATTATCATAATACATTAAAATAATATGGTAAGACACACCAGTTTGCAATATCAAGCAGTTTTGTACAGCTATAGCTGGACGCGGATGACACCGGAAGCCAGACACATTGAATATACAAATGGCCGCACGCACTCTTCCGGGAAAAATAAGGTGGATATTAAGAAAATCTCTGATAAAAGTTGTCGTCTTCTTCTTGTTATGAGTTTTGCGACAGCCTCGACGCATCAGAGGCTCACTCCTCCTCAGTCTATCTGAAGAACTCCACTTACTGCGTTCTTTCATAAAGACCAGTTCGTAAAACGTTAATAACAGCTTTTGTTGTTTCATAGTTGAACTTAGAATGTGTAACTGCAGATTCCAGCAGCTCAGAAAACAAGAGCTTTGTTGCTATGCGATGAATAACGCATTAATACATGATTCACAAAACCATTGCCTTCCCATAATGCAGTGCACAGTGCAGTCTCAACCCTCCTCTCAGTCTTATGTGTGATGTGTTTTAATGTTGGCTGTGGTGAAAAATAACGTCTGCCTTTGTTCACCTCTTCCATTCTTTCTGACATAATTTTGTTATTTTTGCAAAGTAATAATAATTTCTTCAATTAATTATCGATTAATAATCAGCTCCTTCATTGCCCTGTATCTCTATATGTGCTGGAGCCCACAGGAATCACTGTATTCCTCGTTTTATCAGCTGATTAAGTGCTAGTGTTGTAGTCAAGACCACCTAATCCAAGACCAAGACCAGACCAGCATTACTCAGATTCATCTGAAGGATCCACATTTACTGCCTGAGAAATGCCTTATTTTTAATCATTAAATACATTTATAAGACCCTTACAGAGCTGTTATCAATCAGATGAAATCTCTAACAACAAAATTCATCTTTGCACTGCAGTGGTGGCACAGAAGCTGCATCTGAATTGGTACAATTACAAATGCATAAATAATGTTGAGAATAATGCTAAAAATTGCTTACTGAATGTTTTTATAAAAACAATATCTTTTTTTTATTTTGTATTTTTTTAAAACAGTTCTTTTGCTCTTGTGATATTGCTTAATTATATCATATTATTATATAAAAATCCACATCTGATATGCTCAAGCACTTTTTTTTTTTTTTGCAACAATATCTTGAATTTTGTGGGTGTATTTATTAATTTTGGTGACATTTTTGACACAATCCCTCAATAATTTCTGACCCGGCATAACAGAATAAATCATTTGTTCTCAGCCAGGGACCGGGGCCCACAATGGGGCCTCAAGATGACTTAAAATTGTTTAGAATAAAACAAAACAAGCATTAAAATAAACTAAAATCAAAAATCAAAGACATTTCTTAGTATTTGGTTATTTTTTATAATGAATATACATCTTTCTATTCACACTAAGCTCTAAAATATTTTAGGTGAGTGGAGGGGTCCTTCAAATGATGTTGTGGACAGTAGGGGGGCATTGACGTCAAACATTTTGAGATCCACTGGTATAAATCAAATGATTTATTTGTGTTATTTAGTTATTTAAGTAGTTACTGATTGCATTTGAAGCAGGAAGTTTTACATCCAGTCACATTAATGACGGTTGTAAATAAATCAGACAATTTAGTGATATCCCCACAGTTGTGGTCATGACCGGTCTTGAAAGAAAATCCTGAGTCCTCTTAGTCTGAGACCAAGACAAGACCGAGACCATCAAAAAATGGTCTTAAGACCGGTCTCGAGTACTACAACACTATTAAGTGCAACTAGAATTTCAATTATTAACATAAACATACTGTATGTTCACAAGTCTGTCATGATGAGCAAACAAAAATGCCCAGAAAAAGGACGTATTGGAGAGAAATAAGGAAAGCAGGTGTGTGTTTTGTGTTTCAAGAGCCTCTGGAAAAGTCCTCGTCTCTTCTGCTGTGCTTTCTACCTTCACCCTGAAAGATGTGTGTAAATGTGTTTGGTACATAGTTCATATAGTGACACTCCATATAACGTGTTCTGTGTGATTATCTCAGCTGTGTTTATTCTCAGTGATTTGTGCTTTATGCAGGTACGTGAGGAAGACTATGGGTGTGAACTGATGAAGATTTGTAAAGCAACAGGCACCTCCAAAATAACAGTCAGCTTTAACTTCATGTAACCATTGCCATTCAGGACGTGACAGTCACTTAAATAGTGTCTGCGGTTTAAAGTAGGGTGAAGTCAGCTAGAATGGGCCACGTTTTGGTAAATGACTTATAATACCATCAAATAAGCTATGCATGAGATCTAATGATATTCTTATAAATTAGCATGGGTCTCTTAAATATATTTTTTTTAAATGTGAAAAAGTATAGAAGTTTTAAAATTATGAGAGTTAGAGTATCAGCAGGTACCTTCTTGAGCCATGGCACAACATTCAGGTAAAATGGGCCAATATAAAAAGAGAACAACACAGGTAATTTCAGCTTAAATCATTTTATTTTTAACAGTAAATTGACACTATTGTCTTTAGTGTGCCATAGCAACACCATAAATGTATTTCATTAAATAGAAAGTTGAATGAATATTTAATTAAACATTGCAATTATAAATGAACTGATCATGTTGTATAGGTGTGTGTTTCTGTGCATTGGTGTATTTTGTGTGTATGTATGTGTGTATGCTTGTATTTTTTAAAGACTGTTAAGATTTTGTATGGAAACATATCTACAGTAGGGCTATAAACCTATTTTCACCCTCAATTTCTGTCTATAAGTGTGTGTGTGTGTGTGTGTGTGTGTGTGTGTGTGTGTGTGTGTGTGTGTGTGCAGCCTATTTTAGCTGAAAATTGTGGCCCATTTTAGCTTAACCAGCCATTTCTACCTAAAACTACCTTTTTCACAAAAATCAGTTTCTTTTATAAATTAAACTTTTTTTATTTGAAAGAGCATGTCAAAATATTGTTCATAAACCTTTGCTTTGTTGGTAAGCTTACTTATAATTGCTTTAGTATTCTTATTAGTGATTAATGAAATGTTCTATTTCAGGCTCAATTACCTTACAATTTCTCTGACGAGCTTCATGTAACACTCTGCCCGCCTTAAAAAAACTCAGACCAGTAAAAATTATTGTTACATGTCAACAAGTTTTGAAGCAACAATGCAAGATCAGTTATTGTGATTTTCTGTAAATAATTTAAAGAGATATGATGCTACAACCTTATTTGGCCCATTTTACCTGATAGCCCATTTTAGCTGACTTCACCCTCCAAAAGAAAATGTCTGCAGTTTATTGCACTTTATCTTGTAGGTTTTGTGTGGTCTGAACAGGTCAGAGAGGCCAAAATACTGTTCATTTTTCAGACATTTGTTTTGTCAGACAACTTAAAATGTAAAAATGTACGCATTGAGTCGTACTGAAAGCCCCAAATGTGATTTCTTGAATTTAACAGTGTCTTAAATATGAATTTAACAGAAAAGTTTGTTGTAAACCACAAAACCTTTCAAGAAAAAACTCTATGAATGGTTAATTATTAATGTATAAGCTACATGTATAAACAAATGTGCTATTTATGTATTTATTTGTGTATTTGTTTGTTTATTTATTAAGTCTATTATTATTATTATTAATATTTTACATTTCAAATAGTAATATTAATGCAATCAGTGTGTATCATATAGCCATTGTAATCCATTACTGATTATAAACTACATGACAAAAGCTGTAGTTAGTAGCGTAATTCATTGCATCACATTACACATTTTAGATAATATAATCAGACTACTTTTAGATTAATTTTGAATTATGAATATTGCTATTGACTGGATAATGTGTAATCATGTAATCAATGAAAAAGTAACGGATTTCAAGTATTTTAATATGTAATCTAATCTAATTACAAGTACTTCATTTTTGGAATCTGATTACGTAATCCAGATCACATGTAATCAATTACTAGCCTCTGCATAGCCATATTATTTTTACACTGGAGCAAATAAAGAGTTCATTTGCAAAAACAGATAACTCCATTTTTTTTATTTTAAAAAATCATGTGTTTTATTATGTTATCATGTTTTTATTGTGTTAGTTAGCTGTGTTTTATAACCTAGTCAAAATAACCCAACTGCAGTTTGATTGAGATTAATTGCAATTCACAATGAAAAAAAACATGATTTCTGAGAATTGTTAAAAACGGAGTTATCTGTTTTTGCAAATGAACTCTTCAAATATTCTCCATAGTCGACATCAAATGTGATATGAATCATATCGACAAACACCATCGATCAAGAGAGCAGATTTCTTCTTAAACGCTTTTAAACATTTTTTTAAGGATTTCGCACGTGGCTTTGACATCATGTCCGCGCTGACGCTGACGCGCGCGCCCCCCGCCGCGTGACGTCACTTCAGCACCGTAGAGGAGGAACAGCTCCAAATCCGCGCTCAGCAGCCCAGCCGACGGGATCCGGTGAAACCGAGCCGAGCCCGGAGAGCAGCAGCGCTCGGTGACCGAGGAGAAGGCGTTTACCGCGGACAGCAGCAGCAGCAGCATCCTCCAGAGATACGGTACTGCTCCATCATCACGGAGAGCGCTTTCATCGAGACGCGATGTGTGTGTGTGTGTGTGTGTGTGTGTGTGTTTGATGCTGGGAGCGCATCACTCGATGCGGTACTCAACGCGTTCACACGCGCCATTGACGCCAATGACATCACATCTGAGCGAACGCGTCCATTAACTGCGCTTTTTGTATGCTTTTGACTGCACGCGCGCACTAGTGTAATTACACGACGCGCGTGAAGAATCGTGTCGTGTAAGAACGCGCGCGTTTGTTATGCAATTCCGTCGAATTGTGCAGAGAGCGACGCGAGCGCGAGCGTCGGTTCGCGCAGAAGTGCGGTGTTTTCCATATTCAGAATATATTTCACGCAGATATACAATAGACTCGGTGATGTTATTGCTGGCGCTCGCGTTGCAGTAAGCAGGGCCAGCCTGTGGGATTGTGGGTAAATCACAAATAATAACATGTCCGTGAACATCAGGGGTTTTGTTTCGGATGGATGTAAATACAATAAATGTAAATTTCATTTGAAATATATCGAGCAGTTCATCAAAACTGTAGTGTGACAATGCATTTGGAAATTACTGATATGAGGTCAAAACTGAATATTAGGCTATAAAATTACAAAAAATGGTTTTAGCTTAATATTTAAAGTTTGAATGTCAACTACCCACTTAATCATAGGCCAACAAAACCAATGTCAACAGAAAGTAGTGGAAAAATAACATATTGCAAATAAAATCAATCTGGGTTTACAGATAGAAACACAACGCCTTAAAAATATAACAAAAATAGATATAAATCTAAGCACTGAACACATGCACACCTCTTAGAGATCGATATGGGGTTAGTTTTTATTGATGTGTGGATGAATCTGATGCTCAGATTATTCTTGAGAACACATGATAACTGTTTCTGCCCTCCAGCAGTGTGTTAAACACTCATCTCTTAGTGATCTTTTCAGAGATTGTCATTTTAAATTATTAGTCAGTTGATAATAATAAAGAGTTCATCTTTTACTTACTGTAATATGTTGTTTTGGCTTGTCACTGTCATTGCAGCAGTGCAGAAATGAATAATACAGTAAATCAGCAGTAGTTAGTGTGAAAGAACTGTTGCGCTGTTCACATTCAGTATACGGCGAACAACAAAAAAAAACATTCTATGCTGCGCAATATTACTGTTTTGTTCTGTAGTTTTGATCAAATAAATGAAGGCTTGATGAGCAAAAGATATGCAATGTTTAAAAACATTAAAAATAGTAATGTGTCCAAACTTTTGACCAGTACTGTACTTCTGTGTGATAACAGAAAGCTGGCTAGCAGAAAGAGCATCACAGCTTGAACTAGCTAGCACATACCTCATGAATTGTCAATGAAATAGTGCTAACTCGCTTAGATTTTTCATCTTGATTTACTGGCTAGCTAGCTACTGTATAAACACTTTTTGGTATTTACTAGTTAAACTTGAATCCCATAGATCAAATATATTTCGATGTAGTCTTTGGGCTCAAATGCAGCAAGTGAAGGCTTCAGAGCAAATAGAGGGGGATCCCGCTCTCAGGTGACTCGAGGAGATTGTGTGGAGGAGGGTCATTTTTAGACTTTTGTTTTATTATTATCTCATCTAAATGTTTGTTCAGTCAGTGTATTGTTTTTACAATGGTATAGCCTAATTTAGTTGCACTGTATGTTACACACAGCACAATGACAAAAGCACAACAAAGATTTAATTTAATTTTTTTTTTTTGGTAATATTCATGTAATTTAGGTATAAATTAAACCGTAGGGTAGAAATTACACTGAAATTGCATTAAATCTGGTTGTTTAACCAAGATTATGCTGCAAGATTTTTTTCTCAACTACATTTAAGTTCCAAGTTCCTGCAATTTTGCAAATTTCCAGTTTATTCCCATTAATTCCCGTTAATTCCCATATATTCCCATGGAAAGTTTCCAGTCTTGAAAATTCACAGAATTTTGCAACCCTAGTCACGATACCATAAATATATCCTACAATACTATACTAGCTGAAGTATCACGATCCATAAATGAAAACAGACCAGGTTTTCCTTTAATTGCCAATAAGTGGCATCAAGTCTTAATGACTGAGTCACTGAATCATGTATTTTACTGATTCATTCAAAATGGATGATTCTTTTAGAAATGAGGAATGACGTAGTTCTGTACAGGCCCCGCCCACGATAGTTGATTGACAAGACTGTCTTTCTTTAGACCCGCCCTGAGTGAGCTGAGAGCTGTGTCGACTCCGGTGCAGGGGAAGACAAGATGTCTCAGATTAAGCGATTGAGGTGTTCTGTTGTTGGATGTAATAATGAATAAAGCAGTCATCATTTACTCCCGACATCTGAGCTTCTGAAGACACAGAGGATTAACGTTACTTTCATTTTGAAGATCCATTTTGAAGATCATTCGTGATCCAGCTTCAGCTACAGACAAAGTGAGTATAAAGGTTTTTTATGAATCTTTGCAATTCGCCTTTCCTAATAATAATAATAATAATAATAATAATGTACTAGTTAGCCAGTTTGCGGCTAAAGTAAACAGTACTGCTAGTCACCCCACGGAAGAGAGGGGCGGGGTCAGCAGAGCTCATTAGCATTTAAAGCAACATGGCCTAAAAAATGGCTTGCTGAAAACAGAGTTGATTTTGACAAGGGAAAAAATGTGTTTTTTACACTACCATTGAGAAATTTTTCATTAAGACCCTAAAAAATCATATCAACTTGTGGAAAATGGGCATCCGATGACCGCTTTAATAGACATGATTGCTTGCTGTGAAAGAGGCTGATGACATCGAGCCGCCTTCATATCGCTGAGTTTTCACATGTTCAGAATGCTTTTATTTTTCAGTTGTATTTTGCTGTGTTTGATGATTCTGAATGGGTCTGTATGTAGTATCTACAAACAGTCAGGTCAAAGCAGCTGCTTTAATGGTCTTTGGCATCTCCATGTGGTCTTGTTTGGAATGGCAGGTTGACTTGTGCTTATTTGTTTAAGTGAGTGTATAATTGAGCAGTGCCGGTGCTTTTAAGTGGTGAAGAATGTCTGCAGTGAAGAATTCAGGAGCTTTGAATCTGTTATATATTTTTAAAAAAGTTATAATTAATCAAAGTGCAAGGGTATAAAGCAGGGTTCCTCAAATCTTACCCTGGAGGTCCAATCCACTGCAGAGTTTAGCTCCAACCCTGATCAAACTCACCTGTCTGTGATTTTCTAATGACCCTGAAGGCATTGATTAGCATGTTCAGGTGTGTTTGATTAGGGTTACAGCTAAACTCTGCAGGAAAGTGGATCTCGAGGTCCAGATTTGAGGAGCCCTGGTATAAAGTATAGCTTAAATTTGCTATTTTTGCAAAAAAAAAAAAGAAAAAAAAAAAAGAATGCTGAAGATTTATCTTAAATTTTGAATTTATTATTATTATGTTTTTGAATAATAACATGCATCTCAAGAGTCATAACAGAAGAAAACAGCAGTACAGTATGGGATGGGGGTCCTGCAGTGTTGATTCAGAGAAGGAGAGTAAAAAACACTGAGAACCACTGACCTGTAGGATGTGCTGGCCCTGCTTTTCAATACTACTTTTCTTACCAATTAGAGGATATCATAAGTGTTAAGTAACAATACACAGAAATATCAGACGGGTGGATTCACTGGCCAGTGTTTGGTTATTTTGACATTAGCAGCACCGGCTCATAACTGTGGCTGCTTGTCTGATCAGGTCAGCTGTTGGATCAGTCCTGTGATCCAGTTCTTCTCAATCCTGGTCTCAATATGTATCACCAGATCATTAGTAGAGGCTCCTAGACCTCGTGCAAAATTTTTGCACCCTTGAAGGGCACTATGGGAAAAGAACGCCACACCAAGGGCCAGATTTACTAAACAGGGCAAATTAGCGTTAGAGTGCAATTCCATAAAAGCGCCGATGGGAGGGGAAATTCTGCAGGTGATTTACTGACAAGGTACACATTAAAGAACACATTTCCATAATGACCAGACAATCCACCAAGAGCAGCGCAAATTACTGCCTGCTTTAAGACATGCTTTTTTGGGGCTTTAAATAATGCTGCAAATACCAGTGAACTGACGAGCGCAAATCTTAGCAAATTGCATTGCGGGATTCATTTAAATACTTTCCTCTCATAAAATTACAGATCGAAAGGCAAACACCTACAAATGCATATTCAATTATGTGAGTCGCAAAAATAACTGTGCATGCCTTTTCAGCACTAATTTCCCACTGCGTGTCTTTAGTAAATCCTGACAGTAGTTTTTTAACGCCAAATGAGGGTTTGTGCTGGCGCAAGCTGATAGTAAATCTGGCCCCAAGGGTCATTCCAAATGAAAGTGAGCAACTTACCCTCTTCACAAAGTAGACACGTGATGCTCACTACAAGGACGTCATTTTACCATTTATGATCATGTGACCCAGGAGGAGGAGTCCTCGCAATTAATTTTTAAAGCTCAATAGCGGAGAGTTTATGTTTGCATAAAAATCTAGCCTAAGCAGAATAATTCAAGTTGTTTTGTTGAGATATATTTTGCTGTTTTTCATCAGTTATGTTATGAATTATGTTTCAATGTATCCAATTCAACCGCAGTTAAGTTACCAGCAAATAATAAGAGATTGCTATTGTAAGAACAGCTAATGGTTGGACAGACACAGCTCTGCGCTGTCATGATATCATTCCTTGTTAAGATCAAGAGGAAATGACGTTGTCTTTTATTTCTCCCTTCACCAAATGCTCACAATATGAGACACAACTGTCCTGCTCCCTCCAGAGTTCCCACTTAAAGCTCACAGCTGATTTCAGAGACATCCAAAATGTGCTATGCTGGGTAGAGAAGAATTGCTGCCTATAGGTCTTATAGATCACACATGCACCATGAGCAAAGACGTTTCAGTCCGGTGCCCAGGCTTCACACTGGCAGCGTGAGCAGAGGAGCTTCAGAAGCAGCACTGAACAGATATTTTGTGAATCTAGAAAGCATCAGGAGATAATGAATCAAACAAATGGAAACAAATCAAAAATAAGAAAGTAAACTATTGAAGCAGCCAAAACTCTGAGTTAGGGTCTAGATTCTTTACTGTTGTGATGTAAATGTGGTCATCCTTATCATGTACATGTTTGTTATTAAAGATGATATTTGCTGTTGTATCTCAGAAATAACTTGTTTTTCTGAGTAGAGCTGTAACTCTGTCATACAGCAGAGTGTAAAAACACAACAATTCAATAGTGCATTATGAAAATGGCAATAGTCTGAGTCAAATAAAATGTTCTTAAAGTCAAATAATAGTTAAGGGCATAAGTTATTTGTTTACATATCGTCTTGGACAATTCTGTTACTTTTCTACATCAATTCTTTGTGTGCGATGGGAGATTTTGAGCACAAAAGGTATTTCACACCTGGGTAGTTTGTAAAGCAGTGCTTTGTTTGACAAAGAATAATTTTGGGCATGTTGCTGAGGTGATAATGATTCTTCTGAAGATGTTATGAATCAAAGAAATAAAAATCTAATTCCAGAAGTAAAAACCCATTCGTTTTCCTCAATGGGGCATTGATTTTCAATGATAACTTATACATCCTTAAAGACAGACCTACTGTGAGTCATGAAGTTGTTAATCAATGGTATTTGAATTTTGTTGAAGCCAACAGCCTACATTATTTAAACTTGTTGTTATAACTTTTAGGTAAATAAGTTATGTAAGCTTGTGTTTTACAGCAGATTTCCTGGTGAAAAACTACATTACCCATGATTCTGCAGAGAGCTCTCCACCAATCAAAGCAAGCAAATCGCATCAGAAGAGCTCTTTATGAAGCACTGAAAATGATGTATGTCATTCTCAATGCTTCATGAGGACTTTCATCTTTTTGACTTTTTTCAAATAATTTTTTGCTTACAATCAAAGTTTGTTGTGATTCTCCTTGTAGCAGGCTGATTTGATTCATGGCTTATAACTCTTTAGACTTTTTAAAAATTCCAGTGGGAAAAATACTTCCAGAATTGGACAAATTTGCAGCACTGTAGTACAGTATAGCACAGGGCTTCTGAAATCTGACCCTCGAGGACCACTGTCCTGCAGAGTTTAGCTCCAACCCTAATCAAACTCAGCTGCATATAGCTTTTTAGTGATCCTGAAGACCTTGATGAGCTTGCTCAGGTGTGTTTAATTAGTGCTGGAGCAAAACTCTGCTGGACAGTGGACCTTCGAGGGCCAGAGTTGAGAACCCCAAATATAGCAGTATGGCTGGTGATCAAGTCAGCCAATCAGCCTGTATCTATGAAGTCACAGACATGCTGGAATTGTATCAAAATACGGGCATCAGCTTGCGCAGATAAACGTTTTCCATGTGCAAAACTGATTTGTATGTTCTTCTTTACAAAATTATATCAGTTGGTGACTGATAATAGTGTGTATAATTCATTTGGAAGTTGCAGTTGCAGAATAAAAACACTTCTGTTATTCAGGCTTCTGAAATGACACTAATATTTGGCTGGTTGGTGCAGAGAATGGTGTTGGAAGAAGTGGTTGGAAGGACTGAGTTAAAGGGTTAGTTCACCCAAAAATGAAAATTCTGTGATTAATTACTCACCCTCATGTCGTTCCAAACCTGTAAGACCTTCATTCATCTTCGGAACACAAATTAAGATATTTTTGATGAAATCCGAGAGCTTTCTGGCCCGCCATAGACCCTCGCTACATAACTGAAATGCTCCCAGGCCCAGAAAGGTAGTACAGACATCGTTAAAACAGTCCAAGTGACATCAGTGTTTCAACCTTAATTTTACGAAGCTACGAGAATACTTTTTGTGCGCAAAGAAAACAAGTTTACATTGCTGTCTATGGAGGGGTCAGAGAGCTCTCGGATTTCATCAAAAAATATCTTAATTTGTGTTCCAAAGATGAATGAAGGTCTTACAGGTTTGGAACGACATGAGGGGAAGCAGAGTTGGGTATAACACGTTACACAGTAAATTTATGTAATTTGCTTACAGTTACTTATGTCAATAAAAACGTTAAAAAAAGTTACTTAAGTTACAAATGCAGTGTTAAAAAAATATGAAGTAAAGATCACGTTTTGCACGTCAGTATGCCCTTTAATAAATCACTGGAGAATGCGAGCTAAAATGCAGACGAGACCTACAACATTTAGATGCAATGAAAGGTTGCCCATCATATTTCAAAATGTTGCACTCTACATATTTTAGTCTGGCATTATAGTTTGAGAAAAGTTCAACTAGTGAATGTGTACAAGTTTATGTCAAAGTAACACTTATAAAGTAAAAAATAAATGACTCATCAGAATGAGATCAATCGCTGGATTAAACTGTGCCGGAATCACAATTCAAGGCTTATTTTTCACAGCGCATCTTCTTCCAAAAACGAAAAGTAGCCGAGATGAACTTGAATCTTTCTACAGAGGTGACGTGAGCATTTACATGTTCGCGTGTCTCAAGCTTGGTTTCGCGTGGATAATTAGCGTATAGTGTGCGATGTGCATGGGCATGATCACATTATTATAGGTGAGCTCAGACGGGAAAGACTGGACCTCGTGTTGGTTTCAAACGGATTATTTTATCAGAGAATATTTGTTTTCGACAAGACTTACTTAATTTAAAGGGGTCATCGGATGCAAAATTCACTTTACAATTTGTTTGAAAATGGACTAACAGCTTGCTGAAAACAGAGCTGATTTTGACTTTTCATTAAGACCCTAAAGAATCATATCAACTTGTGGAAAATGGGCATCCGATGACCCCTTTAATAATAGACACTTCAAGCATTCTTTAGATATACTGTATTTCTCATGTCATTTTCTTTCATTTTTGTGACTCGTTTCAGAAAGATATTCACGGAGACTGAGAATACAGAAAGTGCACCCTATTTGTTTTCTTTATTTCACAAAACCAAAAAAAAAGAAAAGTTTTATTGATATTGGGAGTGAATCGGTGTATACAAATAATAGGCCTACTTATGTGTTTTTTTCCGGTCAATATTAGATTAATGAAAGAACTATGAGATTCTCTTTGTAGTGCATTTTTTAGGTTTGATAACTTGAAAAGTAAAGTAAACTTGGAAGTAAAGTAATTAGTAATCTGATTACTTTTTAAATGCAGTAATCAGTAATGTACAACCCGAATTCCGGAAATGTTGAGATGTTTTTTAAAATTTGAATAAAATGAAAACTAAAAGAATTTCAAATCACACGAGCCAATATTTTATTACAATAGAACATAGATAACAAAACAAATGTTTAAACTGAGAAATTTTACAATTGTATGCACAAAATGAGCTCATTTCAAATTGGATGCCTGCTACAGGTCTCAAAATAGTTGGGACGGGGCCATGTTTACCATGGTGTAGCATCTCCTCTTCTTTTCAAAACAGTTTGAAGACGTCTGGGCATCGAGGTTATGAGTTTCTGGAGTTTTGGTGTTGGAATTTGGTCCCATTCTTGCCTGATATAGGTTTCCAGCTGCTGAAGAGTTCGTGGTCGTCTTTGACGTATTTTTCGTTTAATGATGCGCAAAATGTTCTCTATAGTTGAAAGATCTGGACTGCAAGCAGGCCAATTCAGCACCCGGACTCTTCTACTACGAAACCAGTATGTGGTTTTGCATTGTCCTGCTGAAATACACAAGGCCTTCCCTTGTATAAAACCTTTATATACCTTTCAGCATTCATAGTGCCTTCCAAAACATGCAAGCTGCCCATACCGTATGCACTTATGCACCCCCATACCATCAGAGATGCTGGCTTTTGAACTGAACGCTGATAACACGCTGGAAGGTCTCCCTCCTCTTTAGCCCGGAGGACACGGCGTCCGTGATTTCTAACAAGAATGTCAAATTTGGACTCGTCTGACCATAGAACACTTTTCCATTTTGAAACAGTCCATTTTAAATGAGCCATGGCCCACAGGACACAACGGGGCTTCTGGACCATGTTCACATATGGCTTCCTTTTTGCATGATATAGATTTAGTTAGCATCTGCAGATGGCACGGCGGATTGTGTTTACCGACAGTGGTTTCTGGAAGTATTCCTTGGCCCATTTAGTAATGTCAATGACAGAATCTTGCCGATGAGTGATGCAGTGTCGTCTGAGGGCCTGAAGACCACAGGCATCCAACAAAGGTCTTCGGCCTTGTCCCTTACGCACAGAGATTTCTCCAGTTTCTCTGAATCTTTTGATGATGTTATGCACTGTAGATGATGACATTTGCAAAGCCTTTGCAATTTGATGTTGAGGAACGTTGTTTTTAAGGTATTCCACAATCTTTTTACACACTCTTTCACAGATTGGAGAGCCTCTACCCATCTTTACTTCTGCCTCTCTAAGACATCCCTTTTATAGCTAATCGTGTTACAGACCTGATGTTAATTAACTTAATTAGTTGCTAGATGTTCTCCCAGCTGAATCTTTTCAAAATTTCATGCTTTTTCGGCCCTTTGTTGACCCGGTGCCAACTTTTTTGAGACCTGTAGCAGGCATCAAATTTGAAATGAGCTCATTTAGTGGATAAAAGTGTAAACTTTCTCCGTTTAAACATTTGTTATGTTCTCTATGTTCTATTGTGAATAAAATATTGGCTCATGTGACTTGAAAGTCTTTTAGTTTTCATTTTATTCAAATTTAAAAAAACATCCCAACATTTCTGGAATTTGGGTTGTAATCAAATTACAATTTTAAAGAAGTAATTAGTCATTTGTAGTGGATTACTTTTTTTAGTAACTTACCCAACACTGAGGGTAAGTATTTAATGACAGAATATTCATTTTTGGGTGAACTATCCGTTTAACTGGTAAATGTGTGTTTTTTACTGTTTCCAACTTGAATTTGTTTGAGAACACTATTATGGTGCCTTTCTGAAAACAGTCTGCTTAGGCGGTTCCTACACACCTGAACACATCCTCGTGTTGTTGGTATTGATCCACACATGTGATCAGTCCACCATAATCACTACATCTCCAATACACTCTAGTATTTGATTGCTATTCATAATAAGCAGAATCATGCTCTTTCTCAGCACTTACGGCTTGTATTGTGATTGCTCTCTCTCCAGGTGCGTTGACGAACAGCGCTGCTACAGAGCGAGTGGTGAGGGCCATTTTTCTTAAGGGTGGGTAACGCAGTGGGCCACCCTCACCCTTTCTGCCCCCATGGCTTGTGTCCATGAGCAACATGCCCCTTCCCCATCCCTCTCAGGGTTCAGCACCCCGCTCTCCGAACCCCCCTTCTGTCGGCCCGATTCGGAGGTGGCGGCGAGCACGCCAGACACCGAACTCACCCCAACCCAGTGCGTGCTCCGTAACGTGCTCTCCATCGACCCGGTGGGGGGCGGCAGCGGCACTCACACCCACAGCAATAGCCCCACCCTGAGCGACGAGCCCACCAACTTCTCCAACAGCGTGCTCAAGCTGCAGGAGGGCGGGGCCGAGGGTGGAGCCGTGCGCAACCAGTCCGACAGCTTCCGGCTGCAGGCGGGCGGAGGAGGCTTTCTGGAAGGATTGTTCGGATGCCTCAAGCCAGTGTGGACGATGATCGGGAAAGCCTACTCGACAGAGCACAAGCAGAGCCAGGAGGGTGAGTATGGCAGTCGGAGAATGGTCGGGGTGTTTTAGGGTCATTTTGGACGGGATAATGGAATGTCCAACCCAGGCTCATTGGAAATGCGTGCCTCTAAATACATTTCTGTAACTCCGTTATTTCGTACTGCACGTTTCGAGGCAGTTTCAAAGTGAAGCGTCTAGTGAGTGGCACTAAAACGCAGGTTCAATTCGTCAACCTGGCACGTTTTTCTTATGTTGATATAGGCACGTATTGCTGTGTTTTTATTAGGTTGCTTCAGGTACGTATTGCAGTGGTTCATAATTCAAATATCTGGGGAGTGTCGCTAAATGTTAATGTTCTATCGTGTTGGAAATATCCCCTACGCCAAACCCAACCCTAAACCTACCCGATAGTGTTAACAAATGCAAAACTGGTATAAAAACAGATTTTTTTGATGCAACCGTGCCATTTGAACTTCCTTATATGCAGGTTTAAATTGTTCTGTGGAACCGTAGCTTCACGGGATTCGTACCCGAACTCTTCACCTCTCAAGTCAAACACCATACTGCGTGAGCTACCGAACAAACCAATTAAATATAAAACTAATTGCAAATAGCCCGCCTTGTTGGCAGAGGCTATTTACACTAACTCTGCCCACCAACGTGTGATTGGGGTAGTCAAGACTACAAAAGACGCTCATAAAACATCAGTTCCAGTGGCGTAGATGATAAAACGTGTGTTTTTTGATGCAATCAACCTGAGTTCGTGTCCGCCTTTTGCCAAACTTTTTTTCGCCTTTTTGAAATCTCATATCACATCGGAAAGGCATTTATTTTCAATTAAAATGAAATAAATAATCAAAAAGGTGACAATAAAGTATAGAGTAGGGTTAGGGTAGGTGTAAGGAGGGCTTTATTGTCCAATAAGGTGGCATCCGTTTAATAATTTGAGTTAAAATTATAATTTACACTCAACAGATTATTATTGTGTACTGTTTTATAATGTACTACAATACTGAGGTGCAGATAATTGCCATTATTTGCAATAAGTAGTATAAATAGCAGAAAATCCTGCTATTTTAACAGTGTAAATAGAATCTATAGCTATTTGCACTTAGTGTAAATAGCATATCATTAAAATTACTGCTATTTTCACTATTTGTAAATAGAATCAATTGCTATTTGCACTCAGTGTAAATAACATCTATTGCTATTTACACAGTGCAAATAGCCACTGCAAATATAAAAGCC
Organism: Spinibarbus caldwelli; assembly: GCA_039654775.1. Taxonomy (NCBI): domain Eukaryota; kingdom Metazoa; phylum Chordata; class Actinopteri; order Cypriniformes; family Cyprinidae; genus Spinibarbus; species Spinibarbus caldwelli. Next base: position 35,076,970 of record CM077233.1, on the reverse strand, counting down.
CATATATATGAAGCTGGATATGTAACGCTAATGTTCAAAAGTATCAGTTTACAAATGTCGCAGCATGTCAAAATGGTTTTGAATTCATAACATGATATTCCTCAAGTAATTGTGCAAAAATTAGGCTTTATTAATCGAAACTCTGGACCTGCAAATCATACTTTGTGTGAAAAGGAATAAAAGTTGAGTTTAACTGCCTCTAGTGTTTATTTCAACTGGAAACTACAGAGATTCGTATATATAGGTAAATTTTTTTCAGTTTTGCAGAAATGTATTTAGAGGCACGTATTTCCAGTGAGCCTATGTTGGGAATGTCTCTTCCAGAATCCTGGGAGGTGCCCTTCGAGGAGATCTCCGAGCTGCAGTGGGTGGGTAGCGGGGCTCAGGGAGCTGTTTTCCTGGGCAAGTTTCATGGTGAGGAGGTGGCTGTGAAGAAAGTCCGAGACATCAAGGAGACTGAGATCAAACATCTGCGCAAGCTCAAACACCCCAACATCATTACCTTCAAGTGAGTGAACGCAAACCTGCACACCAGCATCACCCTCATTATATAAGTATGATTATAAATAGTGTATTTTCCAGAAAATAAGCCACCCCAGAGTATGTCACACTGGGTCAAAATTGCATTGTTGAGAGACAAAAAAACATGTTACATTCAGAAACAATGTAAAGTATCTTAAATGAAATGTTTACAAACATTATAAATACTATACACTTTGCCACAGTGCCATTCATTCTAAACAAGAGTTAGGCTATTATAAAGGAACAAATTTGTTTAAAGTGAAACTGAAATTGAAACCAGTGTTGGGTTCATGGGAGGTGCCTAATATCCATGTAAAACATCATTCTTCATGTGCACAAACAAATTAAATTGAGCTGTGGAACTTTTTCCATGTTTGGTTGACTGCAGTTTAGCTTTATGATGAATAGACTGCGATGTCAAGTTAGCAATGCTGGAACTGTTGTGTGCATGTATTTGCGTGCGCGTTGTTAATGTTTTGCGCACTTAATGTTAAGTGCATTGTATTAAGTCACATTGTAATATAAGTTGCAGCATGGCATATAACATGACTTATATTCTGAAAAATATGGTATGTTTAGGTTTAACCTTTTAAAAATTTAGGCTTTTCGTTAGTCCAGATTTTGTGAAATTTGGATACTATGACTTTGTCTCCGTCCAGCATGTATACAACTGGCAGCAAACGATTGACGTGATTATTTAAGTGCAAACATCACCCCGCAGCCGATTTCACTAGTCAGCTCAATCATGTGGTCGTCTGTTATGGATTCAGTTCAGAAAACTCATAGATGGATCCAATCACGAATCATGAAGTGCAGCTGGTGCTAAACTAAGGTTAAGGCTAATGTGTAGGCAAGGGTTAGAAAACAGTATTTATTTCAGAGTTGTGTAGCAATCAGCGCTGCTGCTTATCTTTCAATGTACTTTCTGCAATAATTCAATCTCAGTATTGCTAAGCAGAAAAGTAAATAAACTTCAAACTTGACTATGTAAAAACTGTAGATGGATTATAACTGTAAACATACTTAATGCATCAACACCCAATTCTAAAGATTCTCTGAAGAAATGATTGGAAACTCCCTGTCCCATGTCTTCATTTTTGTGGCATAGTAAAATTAACATTTTATAAATTCCAAAAATATTTTGTTACATTTACTACATAAAAGAACGTATTTACTACATTTATGTGAGGATTAGCATGACATGCACTGAGCAACTCTCCAGCAGTTTATTAGTAAATCAGAGTTCTTTATTGAAGGCTACTTCTGAGAGTATTTGCCTAAATAATGTTTTGGCAGCCTGGGATGTATTCCAGAAAGCAGGTGATGTGTCTTACCCTGGTAAATATACTCAAACTCAAACCAGTAAATGGATAAACTCAACTTTCTTTTCTGAAAACTAACCTGCTCTGAAGGGTTTGTTTACTTAAGGGGTTTTCAGCACGTACAGTATGTGCCCTATTGATGAGGCTCCTGTGGGCATGAGAGATTTCATGCAACGTTATACCAGGGTTTGAAATTAACACCCGCCAAATGCGGGTAAAAATCAGCTGCGGCAGGTAACGCTGTCAAATCACTAGCCAATTTGGCGGGTTACTTTTCGTAAGTTATGTTCACTCATTTTTATGCAAGCCAAATCTGCACAGGTTTTGTGCAAATACTGAACTCGTGAGACATGACATTGAGTATATTGCAAAAACCAAACAAAACCCAAAAAAACAGAGTGCACACATACGCGATGTGGTGATGAAGCCTAATTAGACTTAGTGCGCGTGTGCATTTAGACTGCGTTCTTTCACAGCATGATTCTGTCTATTAATAGGGCCTATGCATTAAGAATGAGGGGCAGAAAATGTATATATTTATATCAATGCATATAGTTAATCAATATCGCATGAAGAGTGCCGTTTTTTCTTAAAAAATCAGCATGGTTACAAATGTGATATTGATTTTATGCAACAGTTCAATAAACAATAAGTCAATATCAAGAGACTCACGTTTTAGACACCATATTGTCTGTTTTTTGCTCTGTTTCGCCAACAAAAACTTTCCAAACACAGCCACAGCACTGTTTTGTGTCTCTGAGCAACATGACGGTGATCGTTCCTGAATGAATCAACCGTTTAAATGATTCGGTTCAATCGCAATAACTCACTTATTTACAGTGACTTGCTGCCACCTACTGCCGATTTTAATTTCACATATAAAGTATATTTTCATTTTTTGTAAATAATTTCAAATATCAGTATTAAACATTCCATGTTTAAAATATCAAAACATTATTTACGCATTTGTAACTGCGGGTTAAAGGATGCCATGTCCCATACTCCATAATCTAATATTGTTAGGGGTTTAGGAAAATATAAACTGATGATTCAGCGATCACACTAGTCAAATGAACTGGGCTTTGGGGTTACACCCTTAAACAGAGGTATTACCTTCGCAAGCGCATACTGTTTTTTAGTTTGTTCAGTCTTTATCAAACAAACTATAGAATTATTATTCACAGTAATATGTCATGCATCACTGAAATATGCATGAAGAAAGATGAAAGAGAAAAATAGGTTTAGATGAAATAATGCTTGCACAACTGTCCAGTAGGTGGCGATATGCACCAGGATGTAAATCAGAAGAAGATGAAAGAATAAATATTTCTGCCTTCAAGTGCACCCAGGAAACTCGTATCTTTACGTCAGGCATTTGTTACAACATGTCTCCCATTCGATTAGGATACATAACACAGAAGTAGGGTGTCTTATCGAGCTCCTGTAGAGTTCAGCTCCAGCACACCTGCCTGGAAGTGTGTAGTGATTCTGAAGACCGTGATTACTGACCTTGACCCTCAAGGAGAGGGACTGGACACACCTGGCCTAAAATAACAAAGAATTATTTTATTTAATTATTACTTTTCTTTTTTGGAGCACTTTCTGATCAACAACAGAAATGAACTTTCCCGCTATTACATGGTGGTATTTTCCACCTTAAATTGATTTCCAGGAGCATGCATGCATTTATGTATGTATGCATGTGTATGTATGTATTTATTTATTTCCATTGTAAGCGCATTTTTTTCAACCTTATTAAATGTGTCATCTTTTATGCCAAATTTTTAAATATATATCAAGGAAACTTTGCTGTGCTTTGCTTAGAGACGTGCAGCGGCTCATCTGTGACTTTGTTTAGAACTATGTTTGTTGAGGAAAATTGGACAATATTGTGCCGAAAATGTAAGTCACTTAATATTAACTTGTTTATTGAACTGTTGTATAGAATTAATATCACATTTGCAATTATGCTGATATTCGGGGAAAACAGCACTCTTGCTCATATGATATTGATTAACTAAATAATATGTGATAATAATAATATATAAAAATAATTTTGTGACATTATTATTAATCACGGTGGCATTTTTGCCCGGCAATTTCCAACTCTGCTTCTGATAATCCAAATTCAATTTGACAGGCTTTCACTCTGTAAACTTGTGTTTCAGGGGTGTGTGCACGCAGGCTCCGTGTTACTGCATCATCATGGAGTACTGCGCACAGGGCCAGCTCTACGAGGTGCTGAGGGCCGGCAGGAAGATCATGCCATCCCTGCTGGTGGACTGGGCCATGGGCATCGCAGGCGGCATGAACTACCTCCACCTGCACAAGATCATCCACAGAGATCTCAAATCACCCAAGTAAATTGCTGCTGTAGCCTCATTAGCTGAGACCCTCGTTTATACCAAACCACACAACTGTGTTTGGAAGCATGAGCAAACTGAAAGTGTACCTTATACCCGTGTCTTCTCTTTGTCAGTATGCTGATCACACATGACGACCTGGTGAAGATCTCAGACTTCGGCACGTCTAAGGAGCTCAGAGACAAGAGCACCAAGATGTCGTTTGCGGGCACTGTGGCCTGGATGGCGCCCGAGGTGATTCGGAATGAGCCCGTGTCTGAGAAAGTGGACATCTGGTATGATCATTCGTAATCACTGGGTCTGGGAGTATTCAGTGCAATTTCATAAAAGGTTCATAGGGTGCATATTCCTGCTCCAGTGTACTAATATGGGTAACACTTTACTTGAAGGGGTGTGCATAAGACTGACATGACACCTTCATAATCATGACATGACACACGTCATTAATATGAAGGAGGTTTTATGCATGTTTATGACAACTGTCATGAAATGTAATTCGCTCAGTTATGTCATTTTTAATGCAAAGATGACATTGTTTAAGATGTCTTTATTATGACAACTTGACATAAACCAACACATCATAACCTGTCAGTGTTTTTGTCATGACAACTTGACATTACCAAGACAACATAACCTGTCATAAACATGACACAGCAGATTAATTATCAAACTTAAGAAATTACTTAGCTTTATTGATTAACATTACATTAAACTGTCATGTGGTTGGTTTTGACATTGGCTGTCATGAGGCCGTTATAATTGTGTCATGAATATTTTTCTGACCAATTTTATTCAGTGGTACAAATTGAATTTGTCATTAAAATGATGAATTGTGATGATTGTGATGGCTCACATTTAACAAAAACCCACCAATTCACTATCTCAACAAATTAGAATACTTCATAAGACCAATAAAAAAAACATTTTTAGTGAATTGTTGGCCTTCTGGAAAGTATATTCATTTACTGTATATGTACTCAATACTTTATAGGGGCTCCTTTTGGTTTAATTACTGCCTCAATTCAGCGTGGCATGGAGGTGATCAGTTTGTGGCACTGCTGAGGTGGTATGGAAGCCCAGATTTCTTTGACAGTGGCCTTCAGCTCATCTGCATTGTTGGGTCTGGTGTCTCTCATTTTCCTCTTGACAATACTCCATAGATTCTCTATGGGGTTCAGGTCTGGTGAGTTTGCTGGCCAGTCAAGCACACCAACACCATGGTCATTTAACCAACTTTTGGTGTTTTTGGCAGTGTGGGCAGGTGCCAAGTCCTTCTGGAAAATGAAATCAGCATCTCCATAAAGCTTGTCAGCAGAAGGAAGCATGAAGTGCTCTAAAATGTCCTGGTAGATGGCTGCGTTGACTGTGAACTTCAGAAAACACAATGGACCAACACCAGCAGATGAAATGGCAGCCCAATTCATCACTGACTGTGGAAACTTCACACTGGGCTTCAAGCAGCTGGGATTCTGTGCCTCTCCAGTCTTCCTCCAGACTCTGGGACCTTGATTTCCAAATGAAATGCAAAATTTACTTTTATCTGAAAAGAGGACTTTGGACCACTGAGCAACAGTCCAGTTTTTTTCTCCTTACCCCAGGTAAGATGCTTCTGACATTGTTTCTGTTTCAGAAGTGGCTTGGTAGCCCTTTTCCTGAAGACGTCTGAGCGTGGTGACTCTTGATCACTGACTTCAGCTTCAGTCCACTCCTTGTGAAGCTCTCCCAAGTGTTTGAATCGGCTTTGTTTGACAGTATTCTCAAGCTTGTGGTCATCCCTGTTGCTTGTGCACCTTTTCCTACCCCATTTCTTCCTTCCAGTCAACTTTTCACTTAATATGCTTTGATACAGCACTCTGTGAACAGCCAACCATTCAGTAATGACCTTCTGTGACTTACCCTCTTTGTGGAGGGTGTCAATGATTGTCTTCTGGACAACTGTCAGATCAGCAGTCTTCCCCATGATTGTATAGGCTATTGTGTAACCATTTTGAAGGTTAAGGAAACCTTTGCAGGTGTTTTGAGTTGATTAGCTGATTGGCATGTCACCATATTCTAATTTGTTGAGATAGTGAATTGGTGGGTTTTGTTAAATGTGAGCCAAAATCATCACAATTAAAAGAACCAAAGACTTAAACTACTTCAGTCTGTGTGCATTAAATTTATTTAATACACAAGTTTCACAATTTCAGTTGAGTTAGTGAAATAAATGAACTTTTCCACGACATTGTAATTCATTGAGATGCACCTGTACTTCCTGGCACCCCACCTATGATGTCATGGGCCATATAGGCCAAGAGACTGGCGTTGTTTCACACGTGCTTCAGACACCGGTCATGCAGACTGCATTCCTCATAGTGCCCCCTAGGGGGCGCAACGTCTCGTTCCCTCTCGGGGAACCATGGTTACATGCGTAACCTGAGACGTTTTATTTTGAAGGAAAACTCCAGCTTCAGTGAAAACAGGCTTACAAAAACACATCTCACTACAAATCTAGTGAAATTCTGTAATCATCTGCTGTGAAAATAAAGCAGAATTGGTGGCCGTTGCATTCCCAAACGCGCTCTAAACTCACAGCACATGCAATAAACGAATAAACCGCATCACAAGCTGATCGCCTCAACAAAGTGCGCACTTCGCTTTGAAACATGCAGCGAAAACAGACTCGATGAAGGGGTTAAGCCATATTGTGCTTTCGATTTGAGTTCGTTTGACAGATACTGTGCCAAAAACATAATGGCCCAAAACACAGCTTCAAAGACCTTTTATGTTAGAATAAGAAGTTTAAATATATTTTAAAAACTACACTTTTTGCCGTTTCATATCGTCATGTGACCACGATAATATTGAGTTTTGCTATCGTAATATCAAGACATTGATAATATCGTTACATCCCTAGTCTTCCTTCTGAGGGTGCTGCCCCAGTGACAAGCTGTTTTTTTTATTATTTATGATTTATTTATTATTTATTTTTACCTTTATTGTGATAGGACAGTATTTAGACAGGAAGCGAAGTGGGAGAGGGGGGCAGGATTCGAACTCGGGACACCTGAAGCAGAACGATGCTATACTGTATGTCGGTGTTCTGCCCACGAGGCTATCAGCGTGACATGATGAGCTGTTCTACACTGAAAAAATAAAAAATAAAAAATCTGTGAAATCAATGCAAAAGAGGCAGATGTGGAACTTCAGTGTAAAAAGAATACAGTTTTACAGATTGAACTTATATTTACAGTAAAAAATTATAAAATATACAGTTCATCAACTGAAATATTGTTAATATACCAAATTACTAAAATTGTAATGTAGTATTTTTACAGTCTTTTACCATTAAAATTACAATGAGTTTTTACAGTGTACCTCTAAAGGAACACTTTTTACATTTTTACGTTTTTGAGGGAGGCTGATCTGTAAATGATGGGTGGTCATACTCTTTCATGAGCAGAAGAACTCCTAAGGGGTCAGTGAATGTGAGGCACGTCATCCTGACACAGACTGCAAACCCTCTGTCACTGTATAGCAGTGGAGAAACGCAGGCACGGGGGGATAGCTCGAATGTGTAGTTTACGTCGACTTGTTTGAATGAAAATTGGTTTTCTGTTTACCCTCCACTCACGCTCCCCTCTGGGCTCCCGCAGTTCCGAATGAGCTCAGCCCTCCCCCCACGCGTTTGCCATATAGAGTTTGGCCGATAGACAGTGCCATCGTCCATCGCCGATGTGCTGATAATCATGATGTTAAAGGCCTAACGTTACTTCGTTTTTGCGTTTCGTGCAGTTGAACGCGCAGCCTTTCAACGTATACTCCATTTGAAGTTGTACGCGAATGCTCTAGAAAGCTTCAACCATGTTCAGTGTCTGCTCTATTTTTCCCCGTTAAGTCATGACTGATTACAAATATTTTTTAACTGTTAAACCAAAGTTGAGCTCTCTCATACCCTCTCGCTCACAAGTGCTTGTCAATGTGAGCGTCTGTTGTTGCAGTCTCAGCTATTCTGTTGTCCGTCTCTTAAGTTTCGTTTTCAACTGTGAAACAATGGCCCGGAACAGTGTTGCCACCATGTGGAAAAACTGATTACTGCTAAATAACTTCAGTGCACATGTGATCCCCCCCTCCCAGTGTTATGTTACGTTATATTAAGTTACATTTTCACTTTTTACAATGGCAGGGCCTGCCATCTTGTCTTTTTGGCTTGTTGTTTCTGATTGCACTTTAACCCCAAGGGGGAAATCCAGATCAAATCCCAGAAGGGAAAATCAAAACAAAAATGAAGTTAAAACTTGTTTTGAACAATTTCTTTGTCATCGGCAGATTGATTTTAAGTAGGGGGGAAAAAATCAATTTAAATCGTAAATCGTATTTTTTGTAAAAAATTCAGGGATTTTTTTCTTAGGCCTTATCGCCCAGCCCTAGTCTCATATGATCACACATGTTAGCGTGTTTCTTCTCAGCTGGAATTATTGCTCAAGCCTCCCAAAGAGGTCATAAAAGAAACAAGTCTTCTGAATAATGTGCTGTCTATAATGAGCCTAATTTACAAGGAACTGAGCCTTACACAGAGCACAGTAAAGTCCAGGAGATGAGGTGAGGAGATGAATGCAGCTGTCAGTGATGTGATATGTGGTGTCCGCAGGTCGTTCGGTGTGGTGCTGTGGGAGATGCTGACCGGTGAGATCCCGTATAAAGACGTGGACTCGTCCGCTATCATATGGGGCGTGGGAAACAACAGCCTGCAGCTTCCTCTTCCTGAAAGCTGCCCTGATGGCTTCAAAATACTGCTCAGACAGTGCTGGTGAGAAAAGAAGAAAGAAAGAAAGTGTGCTGAAGTGTACTGAATGTGCAATTGTGGTAGATTTTTTTTAACTGTACTGCAGATATGTTAATGGGGAAAAAAGCCACTTAAGTGAATTTACAGAGAGATGCACAGTTATGACTGTTTCTTAACACACTTAAATAGACTTTTAAAAAAATGCAGTTTGTAATAATGCCAAATTAAAAGTTTTACTTCAACGTGCATTTTAAATCATTAAGTTTTAATAATCTTTTGTCATGTTTTAGAAAAGTACACTTATTTTGATGTGCTGACTAATGTACTAAAGCACTGGAATATGATTGTAACCGTAGCGTGTTCTTTAATATTACATTCATTCATGTAGTGTAAATGTACAAAATTGCAACTTCCTCATTAAAAATGTCTAATTATAAATATATTTAAATACAAGGTTCAACAGAAATTATATTAAAGTATATTTTAGTTTATCATCTGTACACTTTAAGCATATTTCAAAGACAATTGAAGTAATTATACGGAAGTTCTAAGCAGCCATGCATTATTATAATTTTTTTTTTCTTGTTCTTTCAAAAGTTGTTTTCTTGTGATCACGACTTAATTTTCTTGTGATCTCGACATAACAAAAGTTGTTTTCTTGTGATCACGACTTAATTTTCTCGTGATTACGTCATAACAAAAGTTGTTTTCTCGTGATCACAACTTAATTTTCTTGTGATCACGACATAACAAAAGTTGTTTTCTTGTGATCACGAGTTAATTTTCTTGTGATCACGACATAACAAAAGTTGTTTTCTCATGATCACGACTTAATTTTCTCGTGATTACGACAAAAGTTTTCTCATGATCTCGACATAAAAGTTGTTTTCTCGTGATCTCAACAAAGGTTTTCTCGTGATCTCAACATAACAAAAGTTGTTTTCTCGTGATCAAGACTTAATTTTCTCGTGATCTCGACATAACAAAAGTTGTTTTCTCGTGATCACGACATAACAGAAGTTGTTTTCTTGTGATTACGACAAAAGTTTTCTTGTGATCACGACAAAACAAAAGTTGTTTTCTTGTGATTATGACAAAGCAAAAGTTGTTTTCTTGTGATCACGACTTAATTTTCTCGTGATCTCGACATAACAAAAGTTGTTCTCGTGATCACGACATAACATAAAAGTTGTTTTCTTGTGATCACGACTTAATTTTCTTGACATGACAAAAGTTGTTTTCTCGTGATCACGACTTAATTTTTTTGTGATCACAACATAACAAATGTTTTTCTCATGATCTTGACATAAAAGTTGTTTTCTCGTGATCTCAACATAAAAGTTTTCTTGTGATCTCGACATAACAAAAGTTGTTTTGTCGTGATCTTGACATAAAAGTTATTTTCTCATGATCTCGACATGACATAAAAGTTGTTCTCGTGATCACGACATGACATAAAAGTTGTTTTCTTGTGATCACGACTTAATTTTCTTGACATAACAAAAGTTTTCTCGTGATTACGACTTAATTTTCTTGTGATCTCGAAATAACAAAAGTGGTTCTTTTAACAATGATTGTTTGGTTTTTAAAACACAATGCATGGTGAGTCTACTGTTGCTATAGTAACAAACGCAACCTTGACGGGGACATTCTAAAGTGCTTAACCTGCCTTAAATGCATTAATTAAGAGTGTTTTTGAAAAAACAAACTCAGTATACACATTATTAGTAATTAATTCTATGTACAGGCAAGAAGATGAGCCCATAATAAGAACACAATGCGTTTAATTCCACGTTAATCGTTTTTCTCCCATAGAATAGGCTACTGTACGGACAACACTTAACGTGGCTTAATGCGTTAAGGCAGTGTTTTTAAAAGACCGAACTCAGTAAACACATCATTAATAAAGCATTCTCTGTACAGACAAGCAAATGAGCCCATAATAAGAACACAATGCGTTTAACGCATTAAGCGTTTTTCCCATAGAAAACCGTTATAAGAAAAATAACCCTAACTCACCTGCTTGTCTGTACATTGCCTATTATAATTTACTAATAATGTGTTTAATGGGTTTGGTCTTTTAAAAACAATCTCTTAACGCATTAAGCAACGTTGAGTGTTTTACAATGCCCCCTTTGAGGTGCAAATGATCGACAGATAATAGGCCTACTGTATCTTGTATTGTTAATCCCTATATAGGATAGGTTTACAAAGAAATGTAGAAAATATAAATGATTGGGCTACAACACTGTATAACATCATTGAACTAAATTATACACATGTAAATCACATTTCTTATTAATATACATTTATTAACGATAAAGATTAAAAATAAGAAAGATACATTACAAGCCTACGTCGTTGTAAATGAGAAACTGAGTCGTGCAGCAGTAATAACGTAAAATAACAGATACAATTTCAAGCACAATTATCATATTTATTCAAGCATTTAACATTTATAAGTTAATTAATTGACAGTAATGAACTGCACAAATTATAGCGATCACGAAGAAGGTCCTGTGTCCCAAACTCGTACAGTATTGATATTGTATACAACTCCCCATCAGTAGTTCTATTCTGCCACCTGTTGGTGCAGTGTAACTTGAGAATAACCTTTATGTCGAGATCATGAGAAAAATAAAGTCACGATCACGAGAAAACAAGAAGGAAAAAAATAATAATGCATGGCCGCTTAGAACTTCCGTATAATTATGAAATTATAAATTAAAATGTTCTGAACTCCTACTTAAGTTCAGCTAATTACATTTAATAACATTTGCAATTCAATGTCCGAAAATATTTCATTGAATTTGTACTTAAAGTGTACTTTTTCACAGGGAAAAAAAAGAAAGAAGGAAGACAAGAAAGAGTTATGTAGAAATAGATTATCTCTCTGCAAAATGTCAAGGAAAAGATGCAATAAGCAGAGACTGTTTAAGTGACTGGCAGTAATTTGTAAGTGACTTTTGTAATGCTAATATGTGTGTGTAGGAACTGCAAACCCAGGAACAGGCCTTCGTTCAGGCAGATTCTGCTGCATCTGGACATCGCGTCTGCAGACGTGCTCTCTACTCCGCAGGAGACCTACTTCAAATCTCAGGTGAGACGCTCCTTCACCTCTGTACAACGACACCAGAGCGCCGCTGAACTGGAGTCGTGTGTCGCAAAACAGAAAGTATGTACTTCTGTTTGCCTAGAAACGGAACAAGACATAATATGTTGAAAATCTAGTTCAAAACACCTGCAAGGTTCCTGGAAATGCACTTTAAAAAATGCTTTTACCATTTTTAAGAAAAGTTTAATGACCCTAAAAATGTCATGTAGTGTAACCTCTATGAAAAATGTACAGTAATAATATATTTCCCTGACTAGGGCTGCCATCGACTAAGGATTTTTCTGGTCGACTAGTAGTCGTTCATTTTAAGCATTAGTCGACTAATCACATTTATTAATAAACCATTTAAATCATTATAATGAGCCTTTAATTGCGTACATAGCCTAATAAGCGCTCAAGCACACGCATAAAGTTTGCCACAGTGCACCGGCAGAAGTAATGATTATGAATATGTCAGAGAAAAACAGTAAGGAGACTGCATTAACATTTTAATAATTTGATAAACTAGTGTTTTCTTTGTTCTCGGTTTAAGAGATGAAGTTGGTGACACTGACTCATCATCTCCGCAGTAGTGATGCACCTTGTTGCATACGGATTACATAATCTGAGAATATTTGTTTTCCATTTGAATTAGTTCTTTTGAAAGTAGACATTTCACTCTATATAGATATATTTTTAATGTCTGTAAGGCAAAGATATACACGGAGTTTCGCACTCAAGTTCATAAAGACAGAGACGGTTGATGAATGATGGGCGAGCGTTGGGATGTACTGTATTACCATAGACTAGCCGTTAACGATCTGTTGGTCACGAACTGTGTGACTTCGCCTATGGATTTTTTTATTTTTGATTTTTTTCTGCGACCAAGCGACTAATAAAATTTTGGCCGACCAAGCCTCTTCTGGTCGACTAACGATTAGTCGACTATCAGGGTGCAGCCCTATCCCTTACACAAGGTAATTATTTTAATCAGTATGGTGTTTTGGCAGAAATGTATTTATTATTGTACTTTTATAGAAGTTGTTTTTTGTAGTTTCTACATATTTAGTGTTTTTTAAATGACAAATTCCATAGTTTATTATTACATATTATTTATTTTAAAAACCATATAACCATGGTAATGAGAACCAAACTAGTCAGTTAACTCTGGATTCTAAGCGAGAACTATAGTAAGTTTTATTAGGGCAAAGGAAAATTTTACAGAATAGTGTTAGTAGTGGCTTTGTCTTAGTTCTAATTAGTTTTAATTAAAGTAAAATGTTATTCAATAAGAGCCTGATTAAAGATAATTATCAGTGTCTTATATAAATTAGGTGTTAACTATTTACAAACGTTAACGTTCTTAAAGGGATAGTGCACCCAAAAATTAAAATTGTCATCATTTCATGACCCTCATGTCGTTCCAAACCTGTATGAATTTCTTTCTTCTGTGGAACATTAAAGAAGATAATTTGAGAAATTCAAGAAATGTTTGTCCATTCAGTAACCAAATCAAGGGTAACCAAAAATGGTTTGGTTACATTCTACAAAATATCAAAATATCTTCTTTTGTGTTATACAAGTCATACAGGTTTGGGACGACACGAGGGTGAGGAAATGACTGAATTTAATAGCAGTAAACTTACTGAATTCTAGCTCAAAATCAGCGTTTTACTGTCAATTTTCTATGTGACAAAAAGGTTTGTTGCATTTGCCGTGAATTCAGTAATATCTATCATTGTTTATTTCTGTCCTGTTTTATTAATTCATTTATTTACTTAATTATTACTTATTACATAATAACATACTAGAAATATACATACTAGAATAGACTTAAGTATGAACTGAATGTAATGTTTTAGACACTTAATTTCATGTCATGTTATATATATATATATTTTTTTTTTTTTAAGTTTAAAGACAAATTTAATCTATATTAACTATATTACATGCAATATTGACTGGCTTTAGTATGCAAGTCAACTCATCAAATAAGTGAATTTCATTAAAAATGACAAAATTTATTAAAACGATTTCAATTGAAGTAAAGTACATTTTAAGTGCGTCACTCTAAATCCACCAGATGGCGCTCTGAAACAGTGTTTTGTAGCTCAGCACACAGTTGCCTGGACAGATCACACTGCTCTTGGTCACTTCAGTTCATCTTCAACTGATCTTTAATTGTAGGTTATAGTGGTAACACTTTGTTTTAAGGACTAATTCTCACTATTAACTAGCTGCTCATTAGCGTGCACATTAACATATGCCTTATTCTGCATGACCATATTTTAGATCTCTTAAGCCTACCACATTCCTAAACTTAACTTCCTTACTAAGTATTAATAAGCAGCAGGAGTTTACTAAGGGAAAACTCTTAATTAATAGTCTTAATTAATCTCTTAATTAATAGTGAATACTTCCCTATTCTAAAGTGTTAGCATTATTGCATTATATATTCAACACAGCATTAACATTCTCTGACCAAGTCTGATAATTTAACTATACATTTAATACTGTGATTTCCAGAAAACAACATAGCTGCAATACAATTTGAATGAAAAGTAATTAGGGGCTAGCTGACCCACTTGATATCTAGAAAAATATGAAAATAGTTTACTTTGACATTATTGCAATGTGCACTTTTTAAAAGTGTACTTAAGTGCACTAACAAACATAGTTATGAAAGTGTCTCTATTTAAATATACTTAAGTGGCCTTTAATTTCATTAATATGGTATTAACTCCCAAGTACAGTTTCTTTTAAATATACTTTTACAACTTGAAGTACTACAAGTGCACATTCTGTACAATTAAGCATGCTTCTTTTTCACAAGGATTTGGTGTACAAAAGTTTTTTTTTTTTTTTTTCAAATATTTAAAATGATGAGATTTTGTGAAAATATTTCTTATACGTATAACACAAAACTATGTTATATGTAACCTAACCTAACCCTAACCATATTCTTTAAAACATTTTTGACTTCATGCTTTAATAATATAAAACGTTTTACATCAGAAATTAAAAAACATGCTCATCAATATTCAAGTCACTGAGTTGCATTTTTGAAGAAATTCATAGAAAGGACAAAAGTGAGAGCCACATCATTAGCCCTTTTAACAGTGTTGTTAAAGCAAAAGATAGTGACTGATGCTGATTTGAGATCTATGCATGCGAGTGCAGGCTGAGTGGCGTGAGGAGGTCAAGCAACACTTTGAGAAGATCAAGTCAGAAGGCACGTGTCTTCACCGTCTGGATGAAGAGCTGATCAACCGTCGACGAGAGGAACTCAGGTCAGCAACAGATACATGCACAAAACACTTTGTTTTAAGTTGTCCTTGTTACAGTGTACAGTAACTGTTCATTTAAGTACTGATTATTGTAAATTACCAACATGCACTTATTATAGGGTTGGGATTAGGGTTAATTGCGCAGTAGTTACACATAAGAACATTGGGACACTGTAAAATGTAAAAAATAAAGAAGATAAAAAAATAAAGAGTACAAAATAAAGTGTTGAAAATGAATGTACTGCAGTTAATCACAGCAACCTAACTCATTTTTTGACTGAGACATGCTATTATGAAGTAGGCTGAATATTTGATGAGCTGATTCATTGTGTTGTTATTTACACAATAACTGTAATTTTACAGTGAGAGACGAAATAAAGCAGTGGGTATTTGCAGCGTGACCTCGTGTCCGTTACTGAGCATGACGTCTGTCTGACTCATTTTAACAGGCATGCTCTTGACATCAGAGAACACTACGAGAGAAAGCTAGAGAGAGCCAACAATCTGTACATGGAGCTCAACGCCGTGATGCTGCAGCTGGAGCTCAAAGAGAAAGAGCTGCTCAGGTAAAACACACACACATACACACATAGCACTTCTTTTAACCCGTTTAGTATGACTATATAATAATTACTATTGTTTTGTAATTATTACTAAATAAAAGTTGAAAAATACCAAAAAATATAAGAACTATTCCATAGCAGACAATTAAATTTCTGTAGATATTTTTTGCTGGATGCAAGTTTTCAAGTTACCAAATAAAGTTCTAGTATTGATATTGCTACATACAGTGTATTGAAGAAGTACAGAGGCTGTCTTTAAAAATGCAATATGTCAAAAACAGAATCTTGCAGACATGCTTATTGGAAATTATCTAGATGCTACTACTTACATGTTTCAGATGATAAGCCACATTTGAGGTCAATGAACGAAACGTACATTTGCATGTCCTGACTGATGTACTGTAATTACCACATAGACCAGCTGTTAATGATCTGTCCGTCACAGACTACATGACTTCGCCACTAGTTTTTACTGTAGCGATGAAGTGTTGTTTATTATCAGAAGTCAGAATTCAAAAAAGAGCTTTATTACCAAGTATGTTTACACACACAAGGAATTTGACTTGATAAAAGGAGCTTCGAGTGCAGAAGAAAGTATGGACATAGTGCAAACATACATGATAGTGCAGACATAGATACAATCACACAGAAGAGATGAAATATAACACTATAAGAAATAAACTTTCTGTGTGAGCTCTCCCATGTTTTGGCCTTATTCTGTGCCCTATTCGTGGAAAGTGTTCCCAATATTCCATGTCACGTTACTTGGAGATTATTAAAATTCAGTCAAAAATTCAGCATTAGCACTTCACAGTGTTATAAATGAAGATATCAGGAGCTGATTTCTCCTGATATCTTCATTTATAACACTGTGAAGTGCTAATGCTGCTGTTTTATTGATTAAGGAGGGAACAGTGTCTGGATAAGAAATATCCTGGTCTCTTCAAACATCACCCCTCAACCACAGTGGACAAACTCATCAAGAAGAGAAGCGTCCCTCAGAAACTGCCTCCTCACGGCAAGAGGTAAGAACAGACATCGGCACACAGGCAGGACCACTTCACCCTAGCTCTCATTTATTAATAATTACCTGGATAGTTTGCATATATATCCACAGCAGAACTAATTCCTTTCTTTCTAATTCACAACACGTATGTACGCACATGAATTTGTTCTTAACCTGGTTCAAATTTTGTATTTTAAATTTTGTATTTTCGTATTTTAAATGAGCGACAGCATGAGGTTAGTCATATGTACTATATGTATTTCATGCCCTTCAAGTTTTGTGTCTTATACACAGTTACACAATATACAGAGGTTTGTCTTCTATGTGAATGTATGTATAGAACAACATATGAGTAGTTCCAGTTTCACTGTAATTTCTCAAAAAATTC
Organism: Spinibarbus caldwelli; assembly: GCA_039654775.1. Taxonomy (NCBI): domain Eukaryota; kingdom Metazoa; phylum Chordata; class Actinopteri; order Cypriniformes; family Cyprinidae; genus Spinibarbus; species Spinibarbus caldwelli. The sequence goes on along the minus strand of CM077233.1, from coordinate 35,059,660 downwards.
TAAAGTACATAGAATGTCTACATGATTAAATGTTTGGAAAAATATGTTTGACATTTCCATAAACATGGACACAACTAAATGCATGCATTCCCAAAGCAACATTAATCTGGGGAATAAGGATGAGACTTATTTAATAACTGTTGCATTTTGCACATATTATATTATAGGCTAACATTACTGCAAAAAAAGTACAAAAGAGAAAGTTCTTGGACATTCCTTGACATGTAATCTACTAGCAAGTATATTGTATACTACATAGCAACTGATTGACCTCTGCTGTAACAGCAGCCAATAGATTAGAGTAGTGTTCTGCGGTGTTCAGAGTTCCTCTGAAACCCTCCACCTCCCCCAGCACCACCTGTCTAGATCAGTTATGGGGATCAGCTTAATTATGTATGTCTGTTTCTGCAGCAGCATCAAATCTTACATTCTCACAGCTGCATGTTTGTGTAAGTTCTGACATTAGCAGGTGCACATAGCAGATCTAGTCCACCAAGACCAAATACATTTACATTCATATTTATTCATTTAGCAGACACTTTTATCCAAAGCGACTTACAATTGAGAAATACAAGCGATTCATCAAGTGCTTGTAATACAAAGTTTCAGGCATTGTTCAGATTAGTACAAACTAGTCAGGGAGGGATTAAGAAAAGAGAAAGCAAAGTTTGTTTTAATACATTATCAATCATCAATTTCTATTATTATGCTAAACACAATTCAGAGAGTTGTCATGATTAAACTAAAATAAAATAAACATAACCATGATTTTTTTTATTTCAGTTTTTTTTTTACATAATACAGTAATATATATAATAACAATATAATACAACATAATTCTGATTAGTATAACTCATTATGCCGTTACACTGTAACATGGACACTGTAATATGTAATGTAAGGTATGTTGTTTAACCAATGGCTTTCTTTTTTAACTGCCAGGCCTGACCTCCTGAGATCAGAGATCATTCTTCCCAAGATGGATGCTGGCGTACTGCAGGTGACCGTCCCACCATGTTCAAACCGAGGACCTACCTCACCTAGCCGGGCCCGCAGGGTGAAAACTCGTCATCGGAGGAGCGGCAAGGGAAGCAGCGGGGATCTGTCAGGGCCTAAGCACCCTTCTGCCCCTGCTAGCCGAGAAAGAGAGCCCCCGCTGCCCAACACAACGACGCCCGCACCGCCCCTCACTGAAACTGCTTCAGGGGTCGCGATGAGGGAGGGCCAGCTGGAGCCGCCCCCACTGAAGCTGTCCTCGTCTAGCCCAGATCTGCTCTGCTCCACCCGCCGCGTTGAAGACGGAGTCAGTGGAGCGGCCACAACCAAAGCCCTGGGCAGAGAGCCCGGCGGTGGAGCTGAAGCAGGGGCCGGTCTGGACGAGACTCCGCCCAGAAGTGACACGCCAAGTGAGGACGCCGCTTCACTGCCGTTCTCCAGCAGCCCGGATTCACCCTGCTGTGGCCGAAGTGGAGCGGTGGGCAGAACTCATGTAGGAGAGGAGAGAGAAGAGGGAACCGGGGCGGTGCGATTGCCCAGAGGATCCAGCGGCAGTCATCTGACTCCATCAGCCATACTGTATCGAGCTGCTATTACACGCAAACAGGTACGCATCGCTCTATTCCCGAGATTTCATTTTCATTCTGGGAACCGACTGATTATAGTCTTATTAAAATAAAGGTGACTTGACTTGGCAAGGGAAGGTGCATTTTTTAGATCTCATGAGTGGTCACCATTGCTTTTAAGTTTTTCACCATTTTTCCTCATCTTTCTATCACCTCTCAGTTAATATGAGCTCATTAGACATGAATTAAAAAAAGTTTCATTAAGAGATTCAGTTAGCATTTTACACAACAGGACACTGCTTAACATGCCAACTACACATTTGTATTTGTTATATTTAATTTAGTCACTTTCATAATAAAGCAATAATCCCCAAGAAGCAGTGGTTTACTCTTCTACAAGTCATGCCTAACAACGCCCCTTAGCTGTTATAAATTCACTGTAAACCACGGCTTCAAGTGGCTTATTGCTTTTATAAAATTCCATATACGTAGCAAGGTTTCACAAAATAAAACAAAGCATGTAATGTAATGATATTAATAAAAACATTATTCTTCCTCCAAACAATGGTTCCTCAGAAACAGTTGTGGTTGCAACAAAGTGGTTGTCAAGCAACATACAGACGTAAACAAAGGTTTATGTTTGTAGACTAATTTACAACGCCTTCGAACGCTGCTCAACCAATCAAAATCAAGGACCGGAACTATCCTTTTTATAATTGATTAAAACTATTATAAAATTGTATCTCCAGTAACCTCAGGTGCAAATTAACCAAAAGGGAATTTGATTTCAGAAATTGTAAAGGGGAGGCCTTATTACAGAACTTTGGACCATGGACATCCAGGGGCGTAAATTTCATCTAACAGTAGGGGGGGACAATAAACATAAAGTCAAAAGTCAAAGTCTGCTTTATTGTCAATTCTGCCACATGTACAGCACATACATACAGAGAATTGAAATTGCGTAACTCTCAGACCCTTGGTGCATACAGTTAACACTAAACACTAACAGTAGACATAAAATACAGATAAATACAGTTTAAATATATATATATAAATACAAACTATACAGATATACAAATAAGGACATTGTAAAAAAGAGTTAGATAAAGTGGCATAAGGCACATGGCAGATAGAATGGAAATCAGTTAAATAAACAAAACTGAGTGTAGTGCAAAAGTTCCTCAGTAGTTATGTGTAAGTGTAAAAACAATTCTCAAGCAATTTTTGAAGGGGACACAAATAATACAGCCAAAATTGTACTTGTAAGGATAGATATGTGTACACAGGATGTGTATAGCATGGAGACCCTGTTTAAATACGAGTTCGGTTCATATGGTTCACCACACGGTCATATTATAATTATTATTTTGCGTCCTCCATTAGGTTTCGTCTGGGACTGAGTACGTCTCTTTAGATATTCAACCGCATTAAGGCCACTGATCTGCCACTTAACATCATACTGAGCAAAACCCAACACATCGGTAGGTCTACAATATTAACCTAATATCAGTTCACACACAGGCTTATCGCCGTGTTAGTTGTAATGGATGACAAGCTACGGTATTAAGCTTGATTAGCTCATAGAAAATACATCGGATATCATAATTTTTTTGTCATGACTAATTTATTAATGATCCAGCATCATCTGTATTAAAGAGAAAGAATCATTTCACCCAATGTTTAAAGAGAATAAAATAGCCTTGACAGCCTACTTAACACATAACTACTGAGGAACTTTGCTCTCTCTAGTGATGGGTCATTCTTGAACGATTCGTTCATTTTGAACGAATCTTTAATGTGACTCTGGAAGAACGAGTCATCTCGGGGAGTGATTCATTCAGTCGTGCATGCGCAACATCCTATAGGTTCTGTACTGGAATAGTTCATCTGTTTCGAGTCTTCGGGTTTTCGAGTCGTTCGTTCATCATGTGACAGCCTCATAAGCTTAACCAATGCAGTCTGAGCCGGAAACAGACTTAATAATAATAACCAACTCTTTATTACCTTTGTTACCACATTCAGTGTTATGGGGAAAAAAAAAAACATCATGACAGAAATTCACACATTTATAAACTATAAGATATAAAAAGCTACAATTTGAGACCAGAAACGCATCATGTAACTGTAAATGTAAATAATAATTATAATGATGATGATGATAACTATGCACCCGTTTGTAAGGAAGGTTGTAAATTAATTTCTCTATCCAATGCTGTGACGTCACATGACAAAAGAACGAACGACTCGAAAGACTCGAGAGATGAACTAATCAATTCTCTTTCCGGCTCAGACTGCATTGGTTTAATTTACGGGGGTGAACGAACGACTCAAACCCGAAGACTTGTCAGATAAGAGGTGAGGTGAGCTAATCATAGACTAAAGACCCAGGTAAACAATGAATTAATCTTTTCTGTTTCTTATAGCATTAAAGTTTTGTATTGTTTACAGTGTGATCAACGTTTGCATAAGTAGTAGATGTGTTAGGGAAGTAACACGTAACATTTTAATTATGTTTTGCTAAAATGAACGAAATGAACAAAATGACTCGAAAAAAGATTTGTTCATTTTGCTGAACGAGACTCAAAGGTCCGAGTCGGTAAAATGATCTGAACTTCCCATCACTAGCTCTCTCCCATCGGACTCGTGTGAGTGTATCGGTAAAAGAGGAAAGCAGGCAGTGGACCAAACCACTGTGAGGCAAGGGAGGGGGGAATCAAAACATTTCTGAACTTAAAACACTTTTTTGCGTTTATTTTGTTTTACTACTTACACAATTATTATAAGTATATGTCCATTATATTATTTTCAATACACAGAGTCACTTGTAATGATATTTCTAGGGGGGACAACCCTCAGATGGGGGGTTCCTGTCCCCCCCGGGATTTACGCCTATGTGGACATCCTATAACAATAAACTTCTGCTTAGTGACGATTGCTTTAAGAAATTATCTAAACAGTGTTTCCAGGTCTGCATAACAAAGCTAGCCCAATTTCCCATACCTAAAGTGCATATTTTACAGTCACTGTTATGCAAACTGAAATCTATAATCGCAGTGGCGAGCGGTGACTTTTTTAACCAGGTATGCTGAGTGCTAAGATTAAGACCAACCCTCTCCCCCCTCCCCCTCCTCATCGGCTTTTAGGACACACTTAATGAGGGAAACACCATGGCAGGTGTCGATTTTAAAAGGACTCACATTTCCTACCTTATTTGTAAATTAAATTCATCTCCAATCCTTCTTCTATCATTTCAGGTTTATCCATAGTTAGCCTATTGGAATGCTAGAAAAACATCCAACTGCTTTTCCAAGTAAAAACAGCCAAATAACCTTTACACGTAGTTACGTTATGATACGTAATATTCAGATGGTGGGGAGATGGGGGAATCCCCCAGTCTATATGTCTCTGCATCGAATTTCCTTTTTATTTTATTCCCACTCCCACCCAGGTGGCACAACTCCAATAACAGACCATACAAAACAACAACAAAAAAAATATCTTTAAAATATTTCCAAGTAATGTTGCAAACAATGATAAAATCAGAGAAGGACTTTAACTGTTAGTGACACAAGCATATGAAAAACAAAGGTATTGTTTCCTCTTTTTTTCCTGATGTTTGTTATTTAAAATTTTATATACTTTTTTTTTTTTTAATTTAACATTGTCTATGACAAGATATGTTTTCATTGGAATTTCAAAAATTTGCTTTGCTTTAGAAAGCATGAAAATATACAGTTTTTTTTTTTTTTTCCACTTGATTTATTTGAGTTAGTTTTGGCAATCGAGATCTGGCAGCAACAGTGCATTTTTCCGCTTAGGCGAGTGCTTCGCGGACAGCTTACTTCGCGCATGAAATCACGTGCATGCCAGCAAAACACTGAGAATGCGCAACAATCCTGACGAGTCATAGCAACAGAGCGGAGGCGCAAAAGCTGCGGAGAATCCGCTCGCCCGGAAGCTTCCATAACTGACGTAGATTTACAGAAATTTACAATTATTTTTCAAATAAATAATTTTATGTACTTATTCCGAACACTTTATTAAGCTTTAAGTTACATCTCAAATGGCAAGGGATCAACTTATAATCAGTGATGGGAATAACGGCATTATAAATAAACGGCGTTACTAACGGCATTATTTTTTTCAGTAACGAGTAATCAAACAAATTACTGTTTCCCCCGTTACAATGCTGTTACTGTTGCTGACAATAAAATACGGCGTTACTGTAATTTATTATAATAGTATTATAATTTTATTTTTCAGTTCATCTGAATGGATGCGCAGTGTAGCTGTATTTGACGTACCGTAAACTCTAGTGTGAAGGCGCACGGCTCACCGTCGCTTTGTCTCATGCGCGCAAAGAAAGATACAGAGCGAGAGAGTCTTTCATAACATTCAGAATTTACGCGCTACATGTGAACGATATTCTTTGTTGTATTTTCCTGTCAAAATAACGGAGTTCCTTTGGAATTCTTCAGCTTTTAAGAACTGCCGGGTTCTCTGGTAGTGGGCGGAACTAATGTGCAAACGACAATCTCATTGGCTGGCGCTCACCTATTATCGTCCCTGTTTTGATTTCAGCAAATCAATTCGAGCGGACGCAGACTATGTGATTAATATTCATGAACCCAGCAGTTTATTCATCCTTAGCGCGTTTTATATTGTTATTAGTAGTAGAATTCGTAGTAACATCTTAAGCACCACCACCAGTCCTAAGTTCAGTCAACATGACAAATATGCATTCATACTTGGCTATTCTAATTACTAAAGTTCTATCATCATATAATGCTAAATTATCATAATATCATATTATAATGCTTGACTGACTGATGCTAAGTGTCAGTGGATAAATAGTGTAGATTAATGTACAATGTTTTATAATAATTTATTCTATTTAGAGTCCATTTCATTAATTTAAAATATTTAATATTGGGGGCATCCAAGTTATTTGACATTTGAACATTTTTTTTTTTTAAAGTAACGCAATAGTTACTTTCCCTGGTAATTAGTTACTTTTATAATGATGTAACTCAGTTACTAACTCAGTTACTATTTGTGAGAAGTAACTAGTAACTATAATTAATTACTTTTTTAAAGTAATGTGCCCAACACTGCTTATAATCATGTTTATATTAATTAGCCTGTGAACTCAATCTCTCAGACAGCCTGGGTATGTGGAGCATTCACAGCTTATATGGATGGAATGCCACTGATATATCGTAGTGATCATAAACACAGCTCAAAGGCTCCTTACCTGTGGCCCTCCCTCACAAAACTTAACATCTATCACAGTTTTGTAATTGGTAGAATATGAAATATTTCAGTACAAGCATTTCAGTCAAACAGAATTTATGCAATATGTCAAACCATTAACCCTGCGGCAACAGTTGAAAATTTTCCCAATTCCGTGGGAAAACCGCAGACTTGGCAACCCTGTATCTAAGAAGGTGACATGCAATAGTAACTAGACCAGCCTATTGATAGACAGATCTAAAAGTGAACAGACCCACTGTAAACGGCTGATTCAGTTGATATTCAGGCTTAGTCAAACCAGTCAGTTTACATGTTACCACATGAAGCACGTCACATAATCAAACATTTAGTAGTTTTAAAGGAGAGCCCATTATAGAGTGCATTTGGGACATTCATTTAGGAGTAATAAATTTATCACACTGCAGGTTTGTCACAAATACAAAGGAAAAAAAAAACAGCAAAACAGCAAAAATCTAAATGCAAAAGATAGTTAAAATAGGCAAATGTGAAATTTCCATTTGTTATTTTTGCGGTGCTGTTTTGGGCCTTAATCATTGAGCATGTCTGAAAGAATTGTGTTGAATTCCACCAGCGGCGTGGCGTTTCCTCAGAAGAAGAAGAGGGCGAGGTGGACAGTGAGGTGGAGTTACCAAGAAGACGGTAAGAATATAATTATTTGTTCTTTCTAAAGTATTTTCTGTGTGAACTAAGGTAGTTAGGAGTTGCTTTATTTATGTAAAGCACCCGCAATAAAATAAGGCCTTGTTTTCACCCACTGGATGAGCATTGTATGCCTGGTCATAGCACACATGCTAAGGTGCTCAGTTCTGGAAACTAATCTCCCAACACAGTTCCTCTAGGACAGTATACCGGGAAGCAAAACGTACCTGGATGACCTACTACTTGCACATTCGATGGACACTTTACTATCCCATGAAGCCACGGGAGCTACTATATTTTACAGTCCGGTTCCACATATACATACTATGTACTTATTTTAGTGATTACAAAAACTGGGTAATAACTAGGTACTAAACCTGAACCTACCCCTAAGCCTAACCCATGTAGATACCTTACATTATCATTACTTTCTTAGGATTTTGACAGATCTAATTATGATATTCCCTCGTTTCATGGTTTGTATGTTCTCTATAATGTTAATTTTGCAGACGGCCAACCAGTATAACCAAGTGCCAATCAGTATCCACTTTCAGCTCAGAGAACCTGTCCGTTTCCGAGGGAGAGGAGGGCCACACCACTGACCACTCCCACAGTGGCACGCCGGACGTGGTCAGCACCAACACCGACGAGCGATTGGACGATCGCAGCGATGACCTCATCTCCCAAGGGTCTGAGATCCCTGTTGATATTACAGACCCTACTCTGTCCGAAAGAGAGGCCGCTGCCCTCGAACAGGAGAGGGCCAACTTTGACCTGGAACAAAATATCCTGGAGGTACCAGTATTGTGTGAAACCTTTCAAAACATATCGCCCCGAGAAAAACAAATGTTGCAGTAGGGCTGCACAATAAATCAAAATTAAATCGAAATCGCGATTAGGAAGAAGCTGTGATTGTCATGCATATCTTTCAGTGAAGCACGGTTCTGTGATCAGTAGTAAATCTCCATCCAAAGGCCAGAGAAACTCCAAATATGCCCGCAGAAGAAACCCAGGAAATCCCTATGGCTAGATTTAAATGCTTTTGTTGATTAAACGTGACTAATAAACACACGACTACGGCAATATATGGATTATTTGAGTTTTTCGTATTATAATTTTCATTATAATAAAGTATATCTGTAATGCAATGCTAATTGGTATAGCCTTTATCACTGCTTAGAATACTATGAAATATGTTGCGTGCCTTATTCTGTGTAAGAAGCCACATCTGACAGAAGGATTTATTTCAAACACTCGGCTGACGTTATGAAGTGAGTTTGGAGTAAAAACATGTTATTAAATGTGGTATTTTCATGTGCTTTCAGATGGAACAGCATTTACTATACAGAGCCGTAGTTCACTGAGAAGCTACGCAAACAGCTGTCATTATCGCAAACGATTACTTCGATTTCATAATCGTACGATTATATTGTTTGCTATTTTTTTGTATAGCTTGTTAGAGAACTACGGCTCTGTGTAGTAAATCCTGCTCCATCTGAAAGCAGGTGATGGAGATTTACTACTAATCACAAAACCGGCTTTACTGACAAGATGCACATGACAATCGCATTTGATTAATCATGCAGCCCTATGTTGCAGGGTTTTCCAGACCTGCCTCTGGAGGTCCACTGCCCTGCAGAAATTTGCTGGAGCAAATACACCTGAACAAGCAATTTGCAGACAGACTCTGTAGGTCGGACCTCCAGGATCAGACTCTAGAAGCCTGCCTTCTACATTTACATTTAGTCATTAAGCAGACACTTTTATCCAAAGCGACTTACAAATGAGGACAATGGAAGCAATCAAAATCAACAAAAGAGCAATGATATGTAAGCGCTATAACAAGTCTCAGTTAACTTAATGCAGTACACATAGCAAGGTTTTTTTTTTTTAATTATATAATAAATAAAACAGATAAAAAAAAGATTAGAAAAGCTAGTGTTAGTGTTTTTTTGTTTTTTTTAACAAGCAGTTAGTAAATGAATAGAGTGCAAGTCTGAAAGGGACAAGTTTTTTTTTAAAATTCTATTTGAAGTTTTTGTTAATAACTGTGTTCGTTTAAGCAATCTTAAGAGCTTCATATATAACATGTGCAAGAGTTTGTTCACACTCTTTATCCTGTTCCCAGACTCGCGCATTGTGTGAGGACTCGGACTGTGACAGTGCTGAACTTGACCAATCAGGGAGCGGAGAGACGAGTCGTCCCCCGAGTGCCGGAGGCTGGGGCCAGGGTCCTCAAAACTGAAACGCACGCACACACACACACACACACACACACACACACACCAGCACACACTTTCACTTTTAGTTGCACCAAAGTGAAACCAACACAGATTTTCGTGAAACACGTGTGCACACACATCCTCTGAGAAACGCAACGGTACACTACACAAAACGACTAGCCACCTTAAGAACAAATACACTGATACTGGTCATAACAACTTTGGGATCGTAAACTGCCTTGTGACCAGGACGTAGCCACGGAAAATATAGCAAGACAAGTTTAGCGGCAAGCTGCTGCTAGAGATGAGGATTACAGGAAATACGTGAACAGATCAATGCAATTAAAAACTTCAGGGCATTCCCAATAAGCAGCAATGATGTTATCAATAGGTTTGTGCTGTTGTAGTGCAGGCAGACTTCCTGGTTGACCAGAATCGTGTCCGTTCATGTGTCCAAGGCTTGTGGTTAGCGATGTAAAGTCAAAGAGTCTAGATCAAATCTGTAGTGCTGGATGAAACTCCTGATCACAGGAATCTCCGTCCTCCAGCCTGGATAATGTAGTTTTGCCAAAACTGCACCCCAGTAATCTGTTCAGACGTGACGTAAATGAAGCGTGTTGCTCTCAGTTTGGGACTGACTTCACTACTATGTACAGATGCTTCCTTTCCAAAGCATTTACAAGGTGCATATACAAATGTGGTTCTATTATGACTATAATGCCCTGAATTTCTGTAAATATATATTTAGTAAGCTAAATCTAAGAAAAATATTTGTTAACATAACGAAAACACAATAAAAATGGTCCAGTTTATATTATTCTCCTGTGCTTGTGCCACCCTACCATGGCAGCTCAGATCGGTTTGGAGATCAGCAGGTGTGTAAATGTACAGTTATATATATATATATATAAATAGTCAGGTTGGCTTTGTTAGTGCAGGATTGTAAAACCCTTGGATGCAAGTATACACAACACACAGACTGAACGGCACATATAAATGTACAGTACGTGATTTATGATACGGAGATACCTGTTCCAGCTGTCTGCTCTCCTCTTACCTCTCAGATTGTCTTTCAGTACTTTTTCTTTCATAGGGACATGCAATATGTACATTTCAACCTAATCTGAAGAAAGCACTTTTATTTTCTGCACTGTAAAAATAAAGTAAAACGAATAAATGACAATAATTTAATGTATATGAATTTTAGCTTGCCAGATGTAGGTTTGAGAAGGGTAAAGTCCCGAAGAACAAATGCATGATATACATTTTTATGTATTTTAATTTTTAAATCAAATGTTTTTATACATCTAAAGAAATGTTTGCACCTTTTTTACCTTGAATGTGTAATAATGTTGTGTTGCTTGTAGGCACTTTACAGTAGGATGTTTATATACATGGACATGATCACTTTCTCATGATGCACTGAAAATGTATTTATGATAATGATGATGGTTCAATAGATGCAAATCTCCAGTTTCAAGAGTATGTATGTTAAGACAACCATTTAAAACCTTTTTGAAGATGATAACTTGAACCACATCTTTTTTTTCTGATGATGATGATAAAAATCTACTGGGCTGAGTTTACCAAAAGCATCGTAATCTTAAGTAGGTCGTGGAAGCATTGCCACCAATGATCTCTATGATAAACTTAGCTTACAATGCTTTTGGGAAACGCAGCCCTGGACCGTACAAGTCATGTTTTTCTTGGACAACTGAACATGGTCAAAATGCAGAAATATTGGCAGCTCTATTCTGACAAAAACAAAATCAAAGGCCCTAAAATTGGTTACATTTACATAGACAGCAATAATCTGACTATGAATTAGAAATTGCTGTTTAAAAAATACATATGGAAAAACAGGCATGAAGTAATCGAGATGTATTTTAGTCACATTATTAAGTCATGTAAACAACGGAATCCATCATCCTACAGAAAACTATTTGACGACACATTCTATGTTTGTGAACTTGTAAAAATAAAAATAAATATAATTATTAAATAACAGCTAAACTATAAAAATAGATGTGAATATATTGCTTTTCAATATTATGTGGAATTTAGTACTAATCAGGTTCTATGAACAAGAATATGAATCAAACAGTTTTATAAACATCTTAATTGTAATATTATCTTGTGGGGAGAAAAAAGAAAACAATGGGAAACAGACTGTTGCCCTCCATATAAATGTAGGTAATGCCAGACGTGAAGCCCCCTAGTATAAAGAACTACAAGAGTTGCTTTAACACAGAAGTGCACATTTCAACTCTGAATGCCTTTAATGACAAATGTCTTCTCAGATCAGTAGCTATTGTTCGATTTTGCAATATGACTTTTATAAGTCAGCTTAGTATGTAGAACCTGCCATTCATGACTAGTAGAATAAATAAAGCTCCTACCTTCACAAGTTTGGAAAATAATTTTCAGTTTGCATTTAAAGGACACACTAGCTACTGCCTCAGACATTTGCCAGTCATTTTTCTCCCTAGCTACTGGATTAACTTGACCTTACTCCAGATGTTTGAATAATGTGGAAGAAGTGTTAGAAGAAACATTACTGCACTGTAGTCAGGGGTGTAGAAAGGGGGAATGCAACACAAAATCATTTTTAAATATGCATCCTATACATGTTACAAAAAAAAAAAAACTGAAACAGAACCATTTTTTATTCTTCTAAAATTGCTTCTAAATGGTTTCATGTGTGCATTTTTTTTTTTTTTTTTTTTTTTTTTTTTTGATGTCATCAAAACAGAGGGGTGTATTACATAAGGAAGGAGGAGGGAGAATGAAAGTATGTGTTAACAGAGGATGTCCATGTAGATAAAGAAAGACTGGCTTTGTGAATAACTGACGCTGTGGGAACACCTTCCAGGTGGTTTTTCTAGAAACATTTGTTGGCTTATCAAATCACAACCTTTGTTTTGTAGCTACAACACTTTTATTTCAACCATCAAAACAAACAAACATTTGATCTGATTTAATCCAAAACCTCATTTGGTTGAAATAAATCCTTAACAACCTCACAGGACAAAAATATATACTCAAACATGGTATATAAAAACCATCCTATAACAGCAGACTCCATCCTGAGTAACACCATGAGGATGTTTTAAGGAATACGAGTCTGACAGCATCTGCCCATATTCCTTAGTGTATGGTGAGGATACTAGCAGGGAACTCCCTGATTGTTGACCCAACACTGAAACATTCTCATGTGAAGAAGGTCCAGTTGAAAAACCAGTAAGGCTGCAGCCATGCCTTATTTAGTAATTGGTACTCACTTCACCAATAACGTGATTTTTGGAACACCTGTCACTTAAGGTGCAGTTACGAGTACATAAGATGACCACTTCTCCCCTTCTTTAGTTTGGGGCACTAGTCAAGGACTTTTACCTTGGCAGTATGAGAACACTCCTAAAAGTGAACTGTTTAACAGTTTAGAATTAATTTAAACTGAGTTGGTCTACAGATTCATCTGAAAGATTGGTGAGATAATGTTAAGATGTTAAGCCTTTTACTGTATTATCAACACAAAGTAGACAAGTGTAATAAAATACATTTTATTAACAAAAGATAAATGAGTATTCAACAACTACTAAATGAATACAGTGAATGAAAAAGGAATAAAGTGCATGAGATGCATAAAATGCCATTGATTAAGTTGGGTGTTGCTATGGCAGAGTTATATTATCTTATTGGAAGATAAACTATCGCTTGTCTGAAACAAATAAGGTGAAGAACCAAACAAATCAAATTAACAAAAGATTATTTGTTCTTAACTGATATATAACATTTATTTTATATCATCAGTATATGACTTTCTAATTTACATCAGTGTCAAGGTCTCTGGAAAGAGGTTTGGATAAATTATATTTACGTTGTTTGTAGTTGAGTGAGCAGTCCGGTGGCAGTGACTTCTTATTTACACGGCCTCTGCCTCTCTGGGCCAGAGACTCAGAGCTTGGTCAATACACTTTGTCTCTCTAGGATGGAGACTCAGTACATGCCGCATCTGTTGTTGTCTCACTGGACAAAGACTTTGAACTTAAGGTATTTGTTGAAGTCTCTTTCCTTGAGACTCAGAACGTGGTCATATATGTTGTTACCTCAAAACCTGGAGACTCTAAGCATAGTTTTTCTGTTAGGGGGCTTTCACACCAAACCAGAGTTCAATTGCTCCCTCCTCCCACTAGTTTGTGTTCACACTGTGTTTTCGGTGCCGAACCATGGTACGTTTGCGTCATCAGAGTGGTAGCTGTTTACCCGTTACTAGGTAACTGTCATGAAACTGCACAGGGACACAAAGGTTGGGGATCCAGATGCAGTGTTTACTGAAGTGGTAATCAACAAAAGTAATCCAAAGGCAGGCAAAAGTCATACACAATAAACAATCCAAAACAACAACAGAGTAAGGGACTGAGGCAAAAAGAGTAATCTGGAAAACAGGCAAAATAACATGAGCAGGAACCAAGACATGGGAGAACAAGGACACAAGGCTTAGAATTGCAGTATATGACACATTCAAGATTTAGCAATGGATGACTGCGTTAACCAGGCTTTTATAGGGTGAGCTAACAGGGTAAATGAGACACAGGTGAATGCAAGGATTATGGGAAATGAAGTGACTGTGATCGTGACATAGCCCCACTCCTAAGGAGCGGCTTCCAGACATTCCTAACATGGTGAGAAAATTCAGGGAGTTGGAACAGGGGGAGGGATGGAGGGCCAGGTCCATGGAGTGGAAGCACAAAGGCAGAGCATACAGAACACAAGGATTACAAAAATGGTTTCATTTTTAAAAAGGTTTCTATTTAATGAAAAAATTTGCCTTATTAAATGAATTATTATTTATAAGTTTTTTTTTCTTCTGGGGCCTGAAATAGAGGAATTTTGGTGAATATTGATAATTAAAAAATATTTTGCTGAATGTGTTTTTGTTCTGGCACCTTGGCTGATTTAGGTCTGTCATGGATAAATAAATATGACAATAAAACCGCCAATAGGTGGCAGCAAGTCCCTGTTTTAATAAATGACTTACTGAATCATTCATATGAAACGATTAGTTCAAAACGGCTGATTCAATAGAAACTAAACAAGTGAGACCATCTGAATGGACCGTTGAATCACTGGCTCACTCGATTCGTTCAAAAACAGATTCATTCATGGAATGAAACATCGGGTTGCTATGCACTGTTGTATAAAACAGTGCGGCCTCGCGTACATGTGCTGATATACAGAAAAGTACATTGCTTGTGCAATGAATATAAAAACATAAAAACTCATACATGGGTATTTTTTGTTTCATTGCTGGAATTATAAGGGCATTCTAACTGTATTCTAATAGGCTTCATCGCACAGTGAATGCTTTTGGTCTCTCAAGACGTTTTTTTTTTTTTTTTTTCTCAAAGTTGGATAATGATAGCTCTCCTATCGTCTCTCAGTCCCTCACAAATAACCATGTACGTAATATAAATTCATCAACAAAACCTACTTAAGAGCCAACTTTTAGCTTTTAAACTAAAACTAACCATATTTGAAATACCTTTAATATCCAGAGGTAACATATTCCACAAAAGTGCCCCAGAATATCTAAAAGACCTACGACCATACATAGTTTTAAAACGACGTAATGTAATATATATATCCATAAGACTTTGCCATGTTTTATAACAATGTTGCTCATTTATCCTAGGAAAAAAGTGCATTAAAATATGAAGGAACTCTATTATTGATAATTTTATGTACCATTTTTAATTTAATATGTTCTAGTCTCCTTTCTATAGGTAACCAATCAAGACACTTAAAATTGGAAACCTCCACATGTGTAAAACGACTAAACTCTGAAACTAACTATCAATTTATTCTGAGATTTTTGTAACTTATCCAACCAACCACGAGACAAATCAGACTTACAAGAAATACATGCATATTCGAAATGACATGACACTAAACATGATGCAAGTAATTTTATAATCTGTTTATCAAGAAAACTAACATGTCTGGCAAGAAATTTTGTTCTAGCATTAACCTTACCCAGGACTTTCATAGTCATACTTACACCACTTAAATCATTGTCAAGGACACATCCAAGATAATTAACGGAAGTTCTATTTGATATTAAACAATCCCCCACCTTAACAGACATCTTAGAAACCTTATTCAGATTCTTTTTAGACCCAAATAAAATGGATTCCATTTTACCCAAATGCAACATCAGTTTGTTTTCCGAGAGCCAGTCTCTTACCTTACAAAGCTCCTTACTTAAATTCACTTGTAAATTCAATTATATTAAATGCGAAATAATTCTCTGCCAAATTGCTACAGTATAGAGTTGGTGTCACTATATAGTCGTTAAATGGTAAATGTGGTTTACAGGTTTCATAGAAAGAGAATGATGTGCATCAAATGAGGCCCTGTAGACATTGAATACTTTAATGGTTGCGGACGAAATAGCTCAGCACGAGAGCAAACGCAATGACAGGTGAAATAAACCGTCATGTTTTAAAGAAGAGTGGTTTGATTAAGTGGTGGAAATTATGTTATATTATATAATATTATATTATATTTGGGGCTGTCATGCGTTAACTTAAAGGGCACCTATTATACAAAAATCACTTTTATAATGTGTTTGAACACAGTTGTGTGGCTGCAGTGTGTGAAAACAACCAGCCTGTAATGGTAAAAATCCACCCACTCATTTTTTTTATAATCCCAATAAATCATAAACAGAACAAGCGAAGTCGCGTTGCATCGCGCCGCGTAAACATTACCATGTCTGCATTTGTGATCGGAGAAACGACAAACAACAAGCACTACTCTACACTACTCAAAACTCACATTTGAATCGTCAGTAGCAAATTCTTTAAATAATAAAACATTCTTACAGGCCAAGTCAGAAGCGCCAGACTGTCCTTGCGACGTTGGAATTGCCCCACTTTATAGAAACAGCCTTTGTGCAAGCCAGTATTGTTGGCTATTCTTCCAGGTTCAGGAAATCCGTAAAATGCACTGCACACACTCTAATATTTGGGTTGAACTGTTCTGGAACAATGTTGTAAATACAACTTAACCACTGATTTCTAGTTGTGTCCTCTTTTGGAAGCCCAAACAAAGTACTTTCGCTTTCACAACAAAACACAGTGTCTCCAGGACATGGTGCCGGTGGCAGCAACAATACTACAGCGAGAATAATTGTTCCGCCTTCTTTCATTGCTTATACATTTGGGTGGTGTTTTGCAAATCTTCCCACACAGTGACGTAGACATGTTTGAATGAGCCGTTTTAGGAGGGTGTGGTCGAGTCTTAACTTTTATAAAGAATATCTCTTTGGTTTTGTGACTTTAGTCTTTGCAACTTCAGGGATCTTATGTATGGACGAACAGCTTGTAACACTCCAAAGAGAAAGGAAAACTTTAAATTGCATCATATGACCCCCTGAATCAAACATATCTTAATTTGTGTTCCGAAGATGAATGAAGGTCTTATGGGTTTGGAACAACATGAGGGTGAGTAATTAATGACAGAATTTTTAGTTTTTGGGTGAACTAACCCTTTAACTGTACCTCACTTGCCTCAGAATATTTAAAAATAAAAGTCATCAAAAGAAATAACAGTAATAACAGTAAAATAACTCTCTGGGGTTGAAGACCACACCGGTGCATTTTGTCACATCAGCATGCACTACTTTAAAGTAAAAAAAGTGCGAGAGGCAGTGTCTTGTAACAACAGCAGTACTACACATCAGTCGGAAATGTCAATAGTGTTCACTGTTTTATGTGCTGAACTATATGTAAACAGTATATGTTGCAGATAGTGTATGAGTCAGATCTGATTGAGAGCAGCCACAGCTCTAGGGAAGAAACTGTTTTTAAATCTAGTCATGCGGGCATAGATGGCTTTATAACAACTGCCCGATGGCAGCATTTCAAAAAGGTGATGGCCAGGATGTGTAACATCCTTACAAGATGATAGTTGCCTTCCTGAGACACCGTGTTCTATATATGTCCTCCAGCGCTGAGAGCTGAGCCCCCATGATCCTTTGTGCGCTGGAGACAACGCGCTGAAGCGCCCTCCTGTCCGCTGTAGTGCTGCTTAGACACCACTTAGAGATGCAGAATGTCATGATGCTCTCTATAGAGCAGCGGTAAAAGGTTACTAGCAGTTCTTGTGGCAGCCCAGCTTTTCGTATGAGAATCATGCAGGTGAGACGTGCGAATGTCTAAATGCCAACATCACCTCCATAAACAGAGCTTGAAGATTCATCAAGTTCAGCTCAGTTACGTTTCATTTTGGAAGAAGACACGCTGAGAAGAATAACCCAGAATTTACCTCAGAAGAAAAACATGATGCGATGTGTGTCTTGAGCCCGCGGAGATCAATTCTGATGAGCAAGTCATAATATGTAATGTAATAATATAGTTGCTCCTGATATCAACATGCTAACAGATTTTTTTTTCACCTTGAAGATTTCACTTCAAACTGATTTTCTCTAAGAGTGCTGTACCAACATAAGAAGCTGCTCAAGTACATTCTACACAAATATTGTGAAATAAGCTATACGACTACTGATGATGGGGCTGTTTTTTTTTAATCCATGGAAAGAAGTAGGAAAAAGTTTTGGAAATACCAGGTATAGTTTACTTATTTCAACAACTGAACAGGATCTGTTTTCAGGAATGACACAAAGTCTGTTCAAGTTTCTGTGTTTAGATCAGTGTGCTCACTAATCTGTCTTTGACCTTTACGGTGTATATTTTGATTATACTGTGTTGTAAATAAAATACAAATAATCAAAACCCCCATTATTTTACTCTCCTTACATTCTTTCTTACCTGCCTCACAGTCACAGTCACTCTGATGGCCCATTAGGGGAGGCCTTTTGTGTCTCAGGTGTGAATCACTAAATATTCATGGCCATTGTCTTACAAAAGTTAAATCAATAAATTGTTTGTGTGTGTGTGTGTGTGTGTGTGTGTGAATGATTGAGCAGGATGATTTTCACATTTTGTAGCAAAAACTCTAGCCTACCACATCCGGTTCTCAAAAGTCTTGTGAACAATAGTTCTGTATGTGTTTTATGGCCTTATTTCAGTGACTTGAAAATTTTAGTTTTTCATTAACCACGCATAAATGTTTTCTCAAAAACACAAATGTGCATTCATGCTGATTACAGTGTAATCAGACTTTAGACATTAGTATGAACTCATTATTAGACATTAGTATGAACTCACATTATTAGAACTCGAGCTTTGTTGAACGCTTTGGGAACGCCTTCAGCGTGACCACGCTCTGAATCACGTGTGTAATCAGACCAATGGATGGGTGAGACGTCACGGGCGGGGTGACGTAGAGACCAGAGAGCTTAAAAGCACGTGTGGTGAATACAGCAGCAGCTTCTGTCATTCAGCGAAGCGCTCTGTGTGTGTCTTATTTATTGTTGTCTGTCCCAGTAAAAGCATAAGCCATGTTAAGTGCGAAAGACAAACTTATAAGGGCGAGAGCAGACAGCATTTTAGACTGTGTTCCTCCCTGCCCGTGCTACGTTACGGGTGGAGATACACAGTTTATGTGTTGTTTGTTTGAGAGCGGAGTTTGCACAGTTAGCTCTCGAGGGAGCTGACTATGCTTCTGTCCACTGCAAATGCTCCACTCCCGCCGGCACGCTTCGAGGAGTGTGTCCGTGTTTGTGATCTTGTGGTCTCAGTCCCGCTGCTACTGAGGCACAGCGGTGATTGAGATCACGAGGATCACACATGGATCTAGTGGACGGGTTGGAGACGGGCTCACCTTTTCTCCGCCTTTTTTCCCTAGATCTGATGCTCTCTGGGTTTGGAAACCCGCACTGCGGTCTCTTCCCCCTCTAAGTGAGAGCTCGCGGCAGCAGCTATCTTTCTCCGAGGAGATTGATGTTGTTTGCATATGACAGACTGCATTTTTAGATTGCTCGTATCTCCCTGCCCTCGCTAAAATAAGGGGTGGGGATGCACGCGATGTATGTGTGGTTTGTTTTGGAGCAGACTATGCACAGCCAGCTCTTGAATGGAAAAATAAAGAGGGGGCTGCCTGTGTTCATGCTAAAAATCCCTAATGTAATGAAAGCAAGTGTGCATTACCATGGATGTTTAGCTCTGCTCCCGCTGGCGTTTTCTTCTCGAGGGAAGAAAGCCTTATGCAATTTAGAATCGCCTGCGTTGCATTACGGTCATTCATGATTCTTTATATTGTATCTGTATCATATCAGACTGTGTCTACTTGTCTGGGTGTTTGATTTTATTTAATTCTGAGGAATTAAATGATGTATGTTCATCTGATTGGAGAAGTTAGATATATTATATTTATTTATTATATTTATTAAGGCTTCGGAGATGGGCACCCTTTCTCCTCCCTCAATGCAGCGAGCTCTTGGGATTGATTTCTTGAGTAAGATCACAGTGTTATACCTCTCTTCCTCTGAGGAGGTTGATGTGGTCATTCGGGGCTGCTGGGCGGGAGCAGCCCCAGCCGTATTCCAGCTCCTCATTTGGTGAGCGTCGCTTCTTGTACTCCCCCAGAATATTTGGAGTCAGAGCGGCGCACACGGGCCGATGGCTTCTAAGCAGAAGTTGGATCTGCTGACCATCATTCTTGCTAGATTGCCTTCGGCTAGAACGTCCTGATGCCTTGGCCCAGGATTTTTGAGGGCGGGCCCCCCATGGGGAAGAGCAAAGTACACCTCATCATATGGTGCCCGTCTCTCCTCAGTGCCATCAGGGGATCGGTCTGTCAACCCTGCCACCTACGGTGCTTCAGGGCACAGCGGTCTCCAGCGAGCACTTCTCTCAGCTTCCGCTCAGAAACGTAGTGGTTCTGGGAGGCTCGCTACCTCCAAGGAGGTCTCCAGAGCAGTTAGATCGGCTGTCCCCTGCTGGTCCTCTGCTTCAGAACACCGAGCTAGCTGCTCTAAGTACACCAGAGGCCAGTCTCGAGAGACTGGTTCCTTTAGTAGACTATTTGGCAGCGTGGAATCTACTGCCAAATGTGTCTCGATAGGTCCTGCACACTCTAGAAAGAGGCTAAACGCATTCAGTTCGGCGCTCCGCCACCGCCTTTCAACGAGGTAATTCCCACACTGGTGGGTCCCGAGCAGGCTCTGGTAATGGAACAAGAAGTGAATACTCTCTTGAGAAAGGAGGCCATCGAGGTGGTCCCTCCTTTCGACAGAGAGTCCGGGTTCTACATCACGGGTTCTCATCATTCCTAAGAAGGATGGAGGGCAGAGTCCTGCACGCGGGCGGGTACCCGTGGGTACCCGACAGGTGAACCGCAAAAATTGATGTAACGGGTGGAATAATATTGACGTGTCGGGTGCGGTGTGGGTTGGACTGGTGACAGGCATGGGCGGGTTGCGGGTACAATTATAACCAAGACTATTTCGACTTAATCCAGTACACGCTGATAGGCAGTTCCTTTCAAATTGTCCCGTGCTTGTGTTCGCGCGCTGTCTGAAGACCGGGCTTCTACAGCGGGATTTACAAACACTGAGAACTGTAGCCAATCGACAGCTGTATTGACATTGATTGACAGCTGTAGGTCTAGTGATTATATTAAAGGGAGCACTCTTTGCTCGCTTTTCTGTAGTTAATCTATTCACAGTTTGAATAAAAGCTTTAGTCTATTTCTCATTCTAAAATAGGCCTAACACATATTCAGTATGTTATAAACAGGGGTGCACATAAGTTTTTCAGCCTGGTTCTCATATGAGAACCTAGAGATTTGGTTTGGTCCTCACACGGGCCACGGCATGTAGTGTGACCCATAAAATATAACTATAAAAAATAAATTAATAATAGTGATATTATTATTGCACTTTATTTAGCTTATATATATATAAAATAAACTAAATAAGTGTGATAATACTATTTTATTTTAAAACAAAAAGGGAGTATTACATACAAATACAATTATTTTATAGTAAACTTAAAAATAAAGTGCTAATATTATTATTATTATTATTATTATTATTATTATTTTAATTTGAATTTTCATCATTTTCAAACGTAAAATCAGCGAGTTTTGATTTTGGCGGGTTGCCGCCAAGTAAGTATATGCGCTTCCGGGTTTAGCACTGCTGATGGAAGAGCGTCAGTGAAAGAAATGTCACAGTTTTGCTTTGAAAATGGCAGCGGCTAGCCTAGATTATGCTCTCAGTTTGAATAGAAATCTTATACAGTACAGTTCATCAATCTAAAATGGGAACTGTGCATGAACAGCTGTCATCCATGTCGGTACGCAAATGCGCTGTCTGAACTTATTTACACAGCGCATTTTTAATTTTGGTCGCGCATGCGGACCACTTATGTGCACCCCTGGTTATAAAGTTCATATTTGATTAATCTAAGCCTTTTAGACCTGTTTAAAATAGATTGGTCACATGTACGCAATAGTTTTATATTGTTTTTACACGTTGGATGTTGTGCTCTCTCTCTCTCTCTCTCTCTCGACAATGCTGCCAGTCCTACATATTTTTATGCGGCCTATAAAGTTAATTGTTTTTATAGGTTATGAAGGAAAAGCTCATATTTGGCTTATTAATCTAAGCCCTTTAGACCTGTTTACAATAGATTGTTCACATGTACGCAATAGTTTTATATTGTTTACGCGTTGAATGTTGCTTTCTCTCTCTCTGTTAATTTGTTGGACTGCGTGTGTTAAATATTATTATTCATTTTTAAACGCATTAACTCAGAATGACTTGTTAATTGCTTGTTACATTAAAAATAAAATAAAGGTGTTTTGTCTACCTTATGTAGATTTAATGCGGGTGCGGTTCGGGTCGCGGTTTTTATGTCAAACGGGTCGGGTCGAGTTCGGAATTAAATTAGTGTTGCTGTCGGATAACGGGTCGGGTATTCGGTTAACTACTGCGGGTGCGGGGCGGGTGCGAGTTTATCAAACAGGACACGTACAGGACTCTAATGGAGGGCTGCGTCCTATTTTAGATCTGAGTCAACGGAACCGCTCAGTCATGTGACTGAATTTCAGGATGCTCTCTATCGAGCAGGTTGTGTCTCAGAGCAGGTCTGAGGACTGGTTTGTCACAATCAATCTAAAAGACGCATAATTCAACATCTCCATCCTTCCCCATCACAGGGAGTTCCTGAGGTTTGCTTTGGTGGCAAAGCTTACCAATACCGGGTTCCTCGGAGCAGGTGGCGGTTCGGCATCAAGATGTCGTTCCCGCCCGCATGAAAGAGCTGGGGTTAAGACAAAACGCCAAGAAAAGTATGCTTTCTCCACTACAGAGAACCACTTATCTGGGCGTGGTGTGGGATTCGACCACGATGCAGGCACAGCTGTCTCCTGCTTGGATCGGTCGATCCTTACTGCAGTCGCGAAAGTCAGAGAAGGCCGGTCACTTACTGTCAAACAGTTTCAGAGACTGTTGGGTCTAATGGCAGCTGCATCCAACATGATACCTTTTGGCCTGCTGTACATGAGACCCCTACAGTGGTGGCTATAGACCAAGGGGTTTTCCCCGAGGGGAAACCCGCTTCACATGATCAAGGTCACGCGGCGATGCCTACGTGCCTTAGACATGTGGAGACAACCTTGGTTCTTGTCTCAGGGCCCGGTGCTGGGAGCTCCTTGTCGCCGCATAATGCTAGCGACGGACGCATCCCTCACCAGTTGGGGAGCGGTCATGAGTGGCCACCCTGCCCGCTGTCTGTGGAGCGGCCACTATCTCACATGGCACATCAACTGCCTGGAGATGCTGGTCGTGTTTCTAGTTTTAAAACACTTTCTCCCAGACCTAGGAGGCCACCATGTGTTGGGTGCACCGACAACACAGCGGTGGTTTCTTACATCAACCACCAGGGATGTCTGTATTCACGCCCCCTTTATAGGTTGGGGCACCAGACCTTTGTGTGGGCCCTCCTTTCGGTCACTGCAAATGTTGTTAGGTCTCCTCTCACTGCGGAGAGTTTTCAAGGCCTCCGCTCGCCAGAGCTCTGCTTGGACAGCATTTGTGAGTGGTAGGCTCTAGGTGAACCTCCTTACAAGATGTCCGGTGTGTGGAGTGTAGTTAGGTCTCCTCTCAGTTTAGAGAGTTGTCACACTGAGGCCTCTGCTCCAAGAGCTCGATCATTTCTGCGAGTGTCGTCAGGTCTCCCCTTGCTACAGAGAGTTTTTGAGGTCTCCGCTCGCCGGAGGCCCTGGGGGATGGAGGCTCCACCCCGAGGTGGTGGAGCTCATCTGGAAACAGACTTGGCTGAGGCTTCGTCTGTACGCCTCCCCAAATCGCATGGCTCCCGGGAGTTCTGGAGAGAGTGCGCCGGACGGGCAGCCCTTGTCTGGCCGGGCAGAGTACGCTTCTCGGACCTGATTTCCCTTCTCGATGGCTCTCTGTGGGAGATTTCCATCAGGAGGGATCTCCTCTCTCAGGCGGGGGCCTTCCCCCCGCCTGGAGTGTTGGAACTGTGGATGTAGCCCCTGAGGGGGCACAGCTCATAAGTTTCGGTCTCTCAACTGAGGTTGCTGAGACCATTCTCCAGTCCAGAGCTCCCTCCATGAGGAAACTGTACTCCTTGAAGTGAACTTTAACTTCTTGACATGGCAACCACCAGCTTGACCCAGTTAACTGCCCAGTTGGTTCAGTGCTGGAGTTCTTGCAGGTACGGTTCTCCGCAGGGTTATGCCACTCCACCCTGAAGGTTTCCGTGGCAGCCCTAGCTGCTTTCCACACCCTTCTCGGGGGTCAGTCTTTCGGGAAAGACCCACTAGTTACATGTTTCCTCCACGGTGCACTGAGGCTGAGGCAATATTTGAAAAGCCATATTTGAGGTCGATGAATGATAGGTGAGCGTTTGGATGTCCTGCCTGAGTACTGTATTACCACATAGACCAGCCGTTAACAATCTGTCCATCATGGACTGTCTCATTCACTTAACCAGCCACACCAAAGCAAACAGGAGGAGAGCATAAACAGACAGGGAAACTAGAATTGAGTTCAAAATTAAAATATACAGTTTATAGTTTATTTATATAAAAGGTATATTTGTGTATAAAGTTGAGTATCATAGTGTACTATTCCTGGTCCCGCTCACTCCCGCTGACATTTTTTCCTGTCCCATCCCAATCACGTGATTCGTAGTGATTTTGTTTCCCATCTCGCGGGATTCCTGAAAAAATGTCAGCCTCTAGTCCGGACCAAATACAATGTTGATTTTTATTTATATATTTTTTTTGTTTGGTGCGCTTCGCTTTCACACTGCCCTTTTTGCAAGTGACCAAGAAATTGTAAACAAAACCACACGTGTGCTTAAGGTCATCCATTCAATGGACAGAAATTCTCAAGCAGGAAAAAACAGGAAGTGCAAAAATAGGCTGATTTCTGCAGTTGGGTCAGATCGAAGTCGGGTTATATTCACATGAACCATACCAGAGTTTGTTTGGAACCGGACCAAGATCACCTCTTCAGCTGGGTCTCGGTACGGTTGTTTGGTCCGCACCAGAGTGCGATTGCTGTATTCACACCTGCCCAAAAGATCCGCACCAAGGTGGAAAACGAACTTGAGTTCGATTCAATCGAACCAAACAAGACAGGGGGCTGTTTCATAAAAGACGCTAAGAAAAGTGGGAATTAAAGTCCAAAACCTGACTTGAAATAACAAATAGGGTTGGGCGATATATCGAACGTGATATTCATGCGTATCAGTAAAACCGGTTCCGTGATTAGCGCTAAATCTTCATCACCTGTTTTCAAATAGAGCGCCATTTAATACACAGAGCCGTAGATCACTGACAAGCTATGCAATATCGCGTTCATTATCGCAGATGAATCGCCTTCAATAATGACACGTCACGTATATTTTTCATTTGTAAATGTTAGAAAGTCATGCACACATATCTATTTTGCTGTCAGGAGTGGGCGAGTCTTACGCGAGTGAACGAGCGCTGCTGTGCGCTACACAGATGGAGCAGAATAGAATAATAGCGCAATAATTCTGAATAAAATATACATTCTGCTAAAATATTTGTTGTTGGACATTAAATGTGACATATAGAATTTTAATCCTACATATAAGTGTATTTTTTATGATAGCAGTAACTGTAAATCAAATGTAAGCTAGCTAATACAGCCATACTAGCTCAAATGAGTTAAATGTGTGTTCCTCTTATCAGTTTAAATGTAGTCTGATATCTATTATTTATTTTCATTTTTAATTCAGTGATTTTAACTTTTGATTTAGTGTTTTTAATGCTTTAATGCTTTAAAGAGCAATTTTAGATTGTAATGTTTTAATGTTCTAATAACCATAAAAGGTACAACTGTCATAAAATCAGAGAGAAAAGCTGCATAGCTAGAAACTACTGATCAACTGAATGCGCAAGTAGCACCTATGTTAAAATGTTTTCATATATCTTAAAGGGGTGGTTGATTGCGATTTCACTTTTTTAACGTTAGTTAGTGTGTAATGTTGCTGTTTGAGCATAAACAATATCTGCAAAGTTACGAAGCTGAAAGTTCAATGCAAATGGAGATATCATCTTTTAAAATTCTGGCAGTTTAATTCCTACAAAAACGACTGGTAAGGGACTACAACGAGTTACTTCCCGGGTCCGTTACGTCAAGAACCCAGAATTCTACATAAACCCCGCCCCCGGGAACACGCAGCAAAGGGGGCGAGGCCATGCGCTGCTTTAGAGAAGAGGAAGAGAAAACTACGCGTACACGTAAAGATCTATTCATATATGAATTGCGATTCTGTCTTCTAAAGATTCTAATGGATTCACAAGTTTCAAAACCAATGTTCTAGCAGCGGTTCTCATCCTGTTCCTCACATCCCCTGCTCTGCATCTCTCTCTCTCATATTCAGATCATCAGCTCAGTGAATACACTTATTTTCATACTGTAGCTATGAGAAGTGTTATACATGGACGCGTGTGCGGTTGCCGTACTGTATTAAAGCTTTAATCATAATAAAAACATATATTAAAAGCTAACAGAAGCAGTAGCATTTACAAATAACAGCGTATCTAAAAGTATGAGACAACAACAAACAAAAAACTTAGTCCTACCATTAAAAGCCATGCTTGCATAGGTTCTGCGCGATATTATTCACTAATATCCTCTGGGTCTCAATCAGGCTCAAATTGATAAGCAATATAGACGACGTCATTGTTTACAATAGGACCGGAGCACATGCCACTGACGGCATGGGGCGGGCTCTAGAGGCGGTTTAGCCAATCGCAACACACTGGGCCAGCTAACCAATCAGAGCCCATCGTGTATTTCTGAGGGAGGGGCTTCATAAAAGCAGGAAATGATCAGCGCGTTTAGAGAAGAAGGGACAGAGTGGTGTGGAATAAAGGTAAATTATGTGAAAAATAATGCGTTTTTATTTTTCTTTTTTTTAACAAACGAAGCATTAACACATGTTAGACTGCACCCCATGAACACAATCAAGCCTAGAAAAAAAAAAGGTGACCTTTAAAAGGTCATTATATTTTGGGCACAATACATTAAATACAGTTGGTTGTAGCCTATTTTTTTATTTATTTGATTATTTAAGGTGTATTTTCTGTATACTTTTATTTTTGGACTAATAATAAAGTCAACTTATTGTATGTGAGAGAGTCAGTGGTAATATCATTGCATTCCTATTGGTCAGTGTTAGAGGAGCTCAGCTTAGCCTGATCCTAACCAGCATAAGTTGCCACAGTGACTGAGCTTGAGCTATGGTAATTTTGCTTTCGGAAATCAAATCAAGTGAAAATAAGTCAGAATTACTGAAATAAGCCTGGCTTATTTGGTAAACTAGTTTCCTTTCAGTCAGTCGCGTTCGACATTACGTCATAGTGACTGACGTAAATGGGATCTCGCCAGAGAGGCCAATCACCTTCGAGTGTTAACAAAACAAGCCAATGACAGTTGGCGTGCGTGCTTTGCCACGCGCACCCAGCCCCGCAGCGCAGGTATAAAAGGAGAGAGCGCATGCAGACGCACATCAGCTTTTCACTTCGGAGCCGAGCCTTCCTGCTTGTGCAATCACCGAAGAGAGTGTCTACAGACAGCGAGTGTGTTGGCGTCATGGCGCATCAGCGGGGGTTGCCGATCCAGTGCTGCTGCTTCTTCCGGGTTTGACGGCGTGCTGCAGCTCATCAAACTGCGGTCGCGCAGCGACCCCTCCTGGGCACTTCAATACTTTATTTTAGAAAAGAGCAAATCTAAAAGAGCTCCACGAGTGACACGGTGGTCTTTTTAAAGATGGCCTTCTGCTCATGTGTTTCTGGATGTGGTCGCTTCCTGGCTCTGCTGTGTCTCGTGCTTGGGCTTTCAGCACACTGAAGCAGCGCTTGTGGATGAGTCATGTTCTCATTGCGGGAATATGACCATCGTGATGTGACGATCCAGATACCTCCTCATTAAACAAGGGGGTGACCCCTTGCCATGCCCCGTTCTAGTTCCTCTGTCTCTCAGCAGCGGAAGACTACTTCGGCTTGTGGTCAGGGTGATCTGAGGATAACAGTGAGAGCTTCCCCGTCGAGTGCGCCTCCGCAGGCCTCTCACTCCTCTAGCACTTCGCACCCTCTGGTGTTCTTGGATGAGGTGGCCGGGTCCCCGGACAGGTCGGGGCCCAGCATCTCGTTCGGAGCACCAGCAGACGACAGGATGTCGATTGCTGCATTGGGGGATGGGCTAGGCTCTGGAGATGATGATCCGGCTGCACTGCCTCCATCAGGAAGAGTGGCATTGCCCGAGTCAGATCCAGAGCTGACTGCTATGCTTTCCCGGGCTGCCAAAAGTGTCGGGCTGCACTGGAGACCTCCTCCTTCTCCCGAAAGCTCGAGGCTGGATGATTGGTTCCTGGGGGCGCAGGCCGATCACCGGCAGCCGCCTCCAGTTCCATTCTTCCCGGAAGTGCATCAGGAGGTGACTAGGTCTTGGAAGGCACCCTTTTTTCTGCCTGAAATAGACCTAGTGCTTCCTCCGTCCTCACCACCCTCGATTGTGGAGTGGCCCAAGGGTATGTGGAGACCCCCCCAGTCGAGAACGCTATTGCGATGTAGCTCTGCCCGCAAGGTGCGGCCGCCTGGCGGGGTAATCCACGCCTTCCGTCCAGGGCCTGTAAGTTCTCGTCCGTACTAACGGCCAAGGCTTACAGTGCTGCTGGACAGGCCGCTTCCGCCCTGCACGCCATGGTCCTCCTGCAGGTCCACCAGGCCAAGGCGTTAAAGCAGCTGCACGAGGCTGGTGCTGGCCCAGGTGTGTTGCAGGAACTGTGCACAGCGACGGACCTCACCCTAAGGGCGACGGAAGTCACAGCGCAGTCCCGGGGTGAGACGATGTCCACGTTAGTGGTCCAGGAGCGCCACTTATGGCTGACCCTGGCGGATATGAGGGAGGCTGACAAGCATCGCTTCTTGGACTCCCTGATCTCCCAGGCCGGCCTATTCGGCGAAGCAGTGGAGGGCTTTGCCCAACAGTTCTCCGCCGCACAGAAACAGACGGAGGCGTTTTGTCACATCCTGCCCCGGCGGTCCGCTGCTGTCGCTGACTGCAGCCCCTCCGTCTGCTCATCGCCGAGGGCGCCCTTCTGCTGCCTCCACCTCTGCTCCAGCTCGGCCTCAGCAGCAGCCTTCACACCGGCCGCAGCGTGGAGCTGGCCGCAGGAAAGTGGCACAGCCTGTCTCTGCCTCTGCCAAGCCCGTGAAGCGCCAGGGCAAGCGGCGTCCCTGAGACGGGCGACCCGAAGTCCTTGGATCCTGCTCTTCAGGAGATGGTGACCGCACCACTCCTTCCCCCGGAGGAGGGCTGGGTGGAGAATCTTTTGTTTCCTTTTTGTTCTGTTCCGCCACTGGCTCAAAACTTCAAAAAAGAGCAGTTTCCTTTCTCTCCGAGTCCCAAGAGGGCAAGGATGGCAGTGCACAAGACACAGTGTCCACACTCCCGTCCCCCTCTCCTTTCGCCAGTAGGCAGCAGGGTCCATTTCGAGAACACGATGCCTCCTCACACGCCCCCTGCCCAACCGTGGAGTCAGATAAGTCTCGCACCGTGCACTCAGACCCCACTCCGGGACGCGTTGCCTTCCGGGTCAGGTCCCTGTCCTCCACTTCGCTGCCCCACTGTGGGTGCGTCGGTGGTTCCCCTAGTCCCGCTTGTTCGTCTCTGGGGGCCTGGCTAGAGCTCCGGAGACCGTCTCGCTGGCTCACGAGAACCATCAGACTCGGCTATGCGATTCATTTCGCCTGGTGCCCTCCCAAGTTCAGGGGCATTCGGTTCACCTCTGTGCTGAACAAAGATGCTTCTGTCTTGCGTGCAGAGATCGTAGTCCTCCTGGCAAAGGACGCAATACAGCCGGTCCCTCCCACCGAGATGAGGTCAGGGTTTTACAGCCCTTACTTCATCGTACCCAAGAAAGGCGGTGGGTCACGACCAATCTTGGACCTGCGCGTTCTGAACCGTGCCCTTCACAAGCTCCTGTTCAGGATGTTGACGCAGAAACGCATCTTTCAATGCATCCGTCCTTTCGATTGGTTCGCAGCGATCGACCTTGGCTCATACTGGCCAAGTCTCGAGCGCAGTTGTGCAAACACAGGGACACTGTGCTCAGTCACCTCAGCCGGTTGGGGCTTTGGGTCAACTGGGAGAAGAGCAAACTCTCCCCTGTGCAGGGGATCTCTTTTAACTGTATGGAGTTGGACTCGGTCAACCTCACAGCACGTCTCTCAATAGAACGTACTCAGTCGATGCTGAACTGCCTGGAGTCTTTACAGCGCAAGAGGGCGGTCCACTGAAACCGTTTCAGAGGCTCCTGGGGCATATGGGATCTGCAGCCGCTGTCACGCCGCTCAGATCGCTTCATATGAGACCGCTTCAGCGTTGGCTTCACGACCGGGTCCCGAGATGTACATGGCGATGTGGCATGTATCGGGTCTCAGTCACCCCGTCCTGCCGTCAGACCTTCAGCCCGTGGCCGAATCTTGCTTGCCTTTGGGCGGGAGTTCCCCTAGTGCAAGTGTCCAGGCATGTTGTTGTATCAATAGATGCCTCTGCCATGGGCTGGGGAGCCACGTGCACCGGGCGTGCAGCTGCGGGGCTCTGGACAGGGCCCCGACTGCAGTGGCATATCAACTGCCTCGAGTTGCTAACAGTATGGCTTGCTCTGTGCCGCTTCAAATCGCTACTACACGACAAGCACGTGCTGGTCTTTACAAACAACACTGCGACCGTTGCGTACATCAACCACCAAGGTGGTCTATGCTCCCGTTGCATGTCGCAACTCGCCCGCCATCTCCTCCTTTGGAGTCAGAAGCATCTGAGGTTGCTTCATGCCATTCATGTCCCAGGTGAGCTCAATCATGCAGCCGATGAGCTCTCATGTCAGCCCACCCTTCCGGGAGAATGGCGACTCCATCCCGAGACAGTCCAGCTGATTTGGAGACGCTTCAGGGACTCTCAGGTAGACCTGTTTGCCTCCCCGGACACGTCCCACTGCCAGCTGTTCTATTCCCTGTCCGAGGGGACCCTTGGCACGGATGCGCTGGCACACAGCTGGCCTCGGGGCCTACGCAAACATGCATTTCCCCCAGAGAGCCTTCTTGCACAAACACTGTGCAAGTTCAGGGTGGACAAAGAGTAGGTCCTCCTAGTGGCGCCATACTGGCCCAATCGGACTTGGTTCCCAGAACTGATGCTCCTCGCGACAGCCCCTCATTGGCGAATTCCTCTGAGGAGGGATCTCCTTTCTCAGAGAGGGGGCACCCTCTGGCACCTGCATCCAGACCTGTGGAATCTCCACGTGTGGTCCCTGGACGGGACGCGGAGATTCTAGGTGGGCTACCTCCAGCGGTAGTGAACACCATCACTTCAGCTAGAGCTCTGTCTATAGTGGAACCTGTTCGCTGATAGGTGTTCGTCCCACTGGGAAGACCCCCATAGATGCCCAATCAGGGTCGTGCTCTCTTTCTTGCAAGATGGGTTGGAGCGAAGGCTGTCTCCCTCCACCCTCAAAGTGTATGTTGCCGCTATTGCTGCGCATCACGATGCAGTAGACGGCAAGTCTGTGGGGAAGCACGACTTGGTCAGCAGGTTCCTCAGAGGGGCGAGGAGGTTAAATCCTCCGCGCCCTCATCTGGTACCCTCTTGGGATTTCCCCTCGGTCCTGTCGGCCTTGAAGGAGGAGCCCTTTGAGCCTCTGCAGTCAGTAGAGCTTAAGTTTCTGTCGTTAAAGACAGTGCTCCTCACTGCATTGACCTCGGTCAAGAGGGTAGGGGACCTGCAGGTATTTTCAGTCGACGATTCGTGCCTAGAACTCGGACGTTGTCCTGAGACCCCGGCCTGGATATGTGCCAGGGGTCTCAGGACAACGTTACCACCACGCCTTTTAGGGATCAGGTGGTAAACTTGCAAACGCTGCCCCGGGAGAAGGCAGACCCAGCCACTGCTCTGCTCTGTCCCGTCCGTGCCTTGTGCGTTTACGTGGACCGCACGCAGAGCTTCAGGACCTCAGACCAGCTCTTTGTCTGCTTCGGAGGACAGTAGAAGGGAAAGGCTGTCTCCAAACAGAGACTTGCCCACTGGATAGTGGAGGCTATAGTCTTGGCATACCAGGCCCAGCGCTTACCATGCCCCCTTGGTGTAAGAGCACACTTTACGAGAAGTGAGGCATCTTCTTGGGCATTGGCGCGGGGCACCTCGATAGCAGACATTTGTAGAGCTGCCGGCTGGGCGACACCTAACACGAGATTCTATAATCTCCGTGTAGAGCCCGTGTCCTTCCGTGTACTTGCCTCAGATGGCCAGTAACACCGGACCCGCTCAGTGTCAATCACGCTTGCTGCACCATTCCCCTCTACGGACCGGATACGTGCGCCTTATTGCTTTTCAGTTCAGTTCCAAGTTCAATTTTCAGTTCAGTTCAGTTCTAGAATCCAAGATGGCAGCGCGGTCAGACACAGCGGCTGCTCCGGGTCCAAAAAATGGTGTTTTAATGTCAGTTAGTCTTGTCTCCTCATCCTCAAAACCAGAGGAAAAACAACAGAAACATCAGAAAACTACACTGCAACATGTCTACGATCGCCAGCGTTTTCTGGAAATCGGCAGTGCATGTAACTATCACCCATCACCAGTGACTACTGAGAAGCTAAGAGGCCTTTGTTTACTGTGGAAGCCAGACCCTGAGACCGCGGACTCGCCTACTGCTGCTACCCGCACAAGGAGGTGCCGCAAGCGGTGTGAGAGGGGACGCAAACGCGGCAAGCGCGGAGGCATACGAGCTAGGCTAAACATTAACTCCACAAGACCAGCTCTTCCAACAATCTTGCTGTCAAATGTACGCTCACTAGAAAATAAACTGGACCAAATTCGACTCTGTCGGACTACACAGCGTGAGACAAGGGAGTGCTGCGTGTTTGTTTTTACCAAAACGTGGCTAAACAACAACATCCCGGACTCCGCCATTCAGCTGCACGGGCTAACCTGCTACCGAACAGACAGAGATACAGCACTGACTGGTAAGACTCGCGGTGGCGGCTTGTGTGTGTATATTAACAAAGAATGGTGCAACAATGCTGTGTTAGTGTCAAAACACTGCTCGTCACTGGTGGAGTTTATAATTGTGAAGTGCCAACCCTTCAATCTGCCAAGGGAGTTCACGGCCATTGTTATCGTTGCTGTGTATATACCCCCGTGTGCAAACGCTAAAGACACGCTTCGCAAACTATACAGCGCTATCAGCGAGCAACAAACAAATAACCCTGATGGGTTTTTCATAATATCTGGTGCCCCCATCTCGGATACTCAGACCACATCTCTGTTATGCTAATTCCAGCATACAAACCACTTCTCAAACTTGCCAAACCGGTCCAAACGCAGATCACAGTATGGCCAGACAATGCTACCTCAGCACTACAGGACTGCTTGCAGGACACAGACTGGAACATGTTTAAAGAGGCACCCACCTACCATGACCACACAGACCTGCAAGAGTACACTGAAACAGTGACTGCTTTACATCAAAAAGTGCATTGATGATGTGACAGTCACCAAGAACATCACCACACGTGCCAACCAGAAGCCATGGATGACAGCAGAGGTTCGTGGGCTGCTAAAGACCCGTGATGACGCATTCAGATCGGGAGACAAAGCAGTCCTCAAAACAGCAAGAGCCAACCTGTCTCGTGGCATCAAGAAAGCAAAACGGTTATATGTACAAAAAATTAATAATCACTTCACTGACAGCAAGGACACACAGAGTCTGTGGCAAGCTATTCAGACCATCACAGACTACAAGCCCCTGCCACAGGCCTGTGATGACAACACATCCCTCCCAGATGCACTCAATGAGTTTTATGCACGGTTTGAAATGCAGAATGACAAACCTGCACAAAAACTACCCACACCTTCCAATGACCAGGTGCTCTGTCTGTCTCTAGTCGATGTAAGGAAGACCCTATCTAGGGTTAACCCACACAAGGCTGCAGGTCCAGACAACATACCAGGCCGCGTACTGAGAGACTGTGCTGAACAGCTGACAGATGTCTTAACAGACATCTTTAACATCTCACTAAGCCAAGCAGTTGTCCCCACGTTTTAAGTCCACCACCATCACACCAGTACCAAAGAAGTCACGTGTGTCCTGCCTGAATGACTATCGTCCCATAGCACTGACCCCAATCATGATGAAGTGCTTTAAGAGGTTAGTCATGCACCATATCAAATCAAATCTCCCCAACACACTTGACCCGCTCCAGTTTGCATACTGTCCAAACCGCTCCACGGACGATGCAATTTCCTCCACCCTCCACCTGGCTCTTACCCACTTAGAAAACAAAGACTCTTATGTTAGAATGCTGTTCATTGACTTCAGCTCAGCATTCAACACAATAATCC
The DNA here is from genome assembly GCA_039654775.1 of Spinibarbus caldwelli. Lineage (NCBI taxonomy): Eukaryota > Metazoa > Chordata > Actinopteri > Cypriniformes > Cyprinidae > Spinibarbus > Spinibarbus caldwelli. The sequence continues at coordinate 35,025,089 of CM077233.1, read as the reverse complement.
CACAACAGCTCATCAACAAACTAAACCTGCTGGGCCTAAATGCCTCCTTCTGTAATTGGATCCTGGACTTTCTAACCGAAAGACCTCAGTCAGTCCGTATCGGCCACAACACCTCGAGCACTACCACACTGAGCACAGGTGCCCCACAAGGCTGTGTGCTCAGCCCGCTGCTCTTCACGCTGCTGACCCATGACTGCACTGCCAAGTTCAGCTCCAACCATATCATCAAGTTTGCTGATGACACAACTGTGGTAGGTCTCATCAGCAAAAATGATGAAACACCCTACAGAGAGGAAGTGGCACAACTGGTTGAATGCTGTGGTGCAAACAACCTGTCCCTCAATGTGAGTAAGACAAAGGAGGTTGTGATGGACTTCAGGAGGAACTCTGTTGACCACCCCCCACTGACCATCGACAGCTTGACTGTGGAGAGAGTCAGCAGCACTAAATTCCTTGGGGTGCACATAACAGAAGATCTCACCTGGACCACCAACACTACATCACTCTACAAGAAGGCACAACAGCGGCTCCACTTCCTGCGCCAACTTAAAAGAGCAAGTCTCCCTCCACCCATCCTCACCAATTCTATAGGGGAACAATTGAGAGTGTGCTGACCAGCTGCATCACTGTCTGGTACGGGAACTGCAGTGCTGCTGACCACAAGACCCTACAGCGGACAGTGAACACAGCTGCAAAGATCATCGGTGCCTCTCTCCCCTCCATTATGGACATTTTCCTTGCATGATGCTCCAGTAAATCTACCAGTATCGTGAAAGACCCCACCCATCCCTCCCACAGTCTCTTCCAGCTCTTGCCATCAAGAAGACGGTACCGGAGCATCAGAGCTCGCTCTGTCAGACTGCTCAACAGCTTTTTCCCCCAGGCTGTGAGAGCCCTCAATTCCAATCACCTCACCCCCCTCTGAAACCTCATCCAAAACTCTAGCTCCTGCAACCAGGATCCTCTCTCCCCCCATCCCACACCACACCACACTACAAGAAAACTGTTGGAAACCTCAAGAACATTATGCAATTCTGAGTGTGCTACACACAGGTGAGTGGGCTATACAAACCACCTGTGGAAAAACACACTCTTTCTCTCTCTATATGCACCAGACATTTTCTTATAAACCCTCCATGTTACAAGGACTTAATAAGACAACACAAAATGTTTACTTGTGAATGCACCATAAATCATATTGCACTACTTCCTTCTTAACCTTAAATACCTCTATGTACAGATATTATGTAAGTACTTGTATAGTCTGTCTTAGGTTATGTGTATGTATAGTCAACTGTTTATAGTATATGTATAGTCAGATTACTGATTCAGTAAGTTAGTTATGTAGGTCTAAAAACTGTTCTTACATCTAGTGTCGTATGTTTATATTTATGCTTATTTATGTAGCACTGTGGCCCTGCGAGACACGACATTTTGTTCCACTGTATGTCCACATATGTAGCGGAATGACAATAAAGCTCGACTTGACTTGACTTGAGTTCCCCTTGGCGAACCCTGTTGAAGTTCCTCCTGCACCCTCGGCAGTCAGGCGTGGTGGAGAGCCAGACGTCAGGTCCAACACTCGTGTGTTGCCCAAGGTCAGCCCTTGTGCTGGGCTAGGTGCCCGTGTGTAGTGCTTCCCCTTTGGGTGATCCCACATGTGTATTCTTCCACGGTACGGCTCCCCTCACGGTGAGCCCGTGTCTTTCCCTGGCAGAGACCTTCTGCCGTCTCGGCTGTGTATTGATCTCACCCCAGGCTGGCTGAGTCTACCTCAGAGACTTCCATATGTAGTACTGTCCTTGGCCAGTCCATATGTGTAATCTCCACATGGTACCTCCTTTATGCAGGATGTGGCTTCCGTAGTGTTCCCTTACTTGGAGTACGCTTTCCCAGTGATATCCAATATCCACTGTACGGAACAGCAGTGGCTGTCATCTCTGCCTAAGCCCTGTCCTATCTTCCGTCCCAACTGGCGTGGGGGGACTTGCCGGCTTCCGCAGGGCAGTTAGTGGCGTTTTCATAGGGATCCCATTTACGTCAGTCACTATGACGTAACGTCGAACGTGACTGACTGAAAGGGAACGTCTCGGTTACATAGATAACTCTCATTCCCTGAAGGAGGGAACAGAGACGTTATGTCCCGTTGCCACAGTTGCTGTACGGCCGGGGCACACAGTCTCGGCTCCTCAGCGAAAAACTGATGTGTGTCTGCATGCGCTCTCCTTTTATACCCGTGCTGCAGGGCGGGGTGTGTGTGGCAAAGCACGCACGCCAACTGTCATTGGCGTGTTTTGGGAACACTCGAAGGCGACTGGGCTCTCTGGCGGGATCCCATTTACGTCAGTCACTATGACGTAATGTCTCTGTTCCCTCCTTCAGGGAACAAGGGTTACCTACGTGACCGAGACGTTTTATGAAACAGCCCCCAGTTGTGAATACTAGTGATGTTCGGTTCTTGAATGAATTGTTCTTTTGAGCCGGTTCTCAGGAAGTAACTGGTCGAGCCGGTTTATGAAATCGAACTGAATCGAACTTTAGTTCCGGGTTGATGATGCAGGACGCACAGCTGAAGTAGCACGTCTGACTCAAAAAGAACCGAATGAGTCGGTTCGACCAACTGTTGAAGTTTGCCGAGAGTTACAGAGGACTCAAAATGAACCAAATGAGCCGGTTAAAGCAGCTGTCGAAGTTTGCCGAGGATTACCGTGCAAGGATTCTGATGAGTTGACGGTACTGGGCAAGCCTGAGGCACGTACCAGTGTTAATTTTGACAGGCATTTTTGATTTAGTCTTAGTCTTAGTCTTGAGACAAAATGCTTAATAGTCTTAGTCACATTTTAGTCATTTGAGTCTTTCATAGTTTTAGTCGACGAAAAAGTTATTACATTTTTGTCAACTTTTAGTCATTACTTTTAGTCAAACTGCAGTTACCAGCATTTATTTAGGTAGCTATTTTTTATGTGTAGTCTTCTAACAGCAATATTCATTCATTCTTCTCTCTTTAGACCAAATCAATTAAGCTCATGAGAAATGAGATCCCTCCCTCATAATGTAAAGCGCTTTGAGTGCCCAGAAAAGCGCTACATACATGTAAGGAATTATTATTTTTATTATTAAATTTGAATCAAGGATTGAATTTAGAAAAACTGGAATAAATGATGTCAATTTTCATTTTTGGGTTGAGCTACAAATTAAACAAATTTTAGGATACAGTAGGTTTACTTAACGTTTACATTTATTTAACATCTTTTGTTGGTTAACATTAATGACAGATAGGTATTTAATTAGGAATGCTGTCCCTTTAAGACGGAAGGCATGCATGTAATACTAACACACATTCAGTTTTCACCCACCAGTTTACGTTCACATAAGCCATAACTGACTGTATTTATGTGAGATACTCTACACGATGGACATTTGAACTGCTGTGTGTGTATTTGAGAACTGATCACGCGCTGTGTGAGAACTGAAGAAGAGAGAGAGCACTTCTATCAGGGTGATTCTGCCTCTCCCGCCTTCACTAACTTTGAGTTAATCAACAAAGAATTGTGACTCCCGGGAAAAACAGGACGTCTGGTCACCCTATCTCTAACCTGGAGCCATGTTTCAGATCCTGTCCATCCACTGCGGCTGCCATACTGAGACTAGATATGCAAACGCCCCTCATCCGATCGCAATCCAGTGACAGGGATGCACATTTTGAACTTATCCTATAGGATGTTTTGAATGTCCGGTAGTCCTAAAATAACATTCTAGTCCCATCTCGTCTTGTTAACGAAGACGAGGCAAACATTTCGTCATAGTTTTTATCATCAGATATTATTTTTAGCTCGTCAACGTCTCGTCTTAGTCACAGAAAAAAAATGTTTGTTAACAAATATTTTTCGTCATCATCTTCGTTGACGAAACTAACACTGCAGATGAGTTAGCTGACTATCTCTTCAGCAAACTGCCACAAATGAAACAGAAAGTAAGCTGCAGACACTCAACACACAATCATCTTCATTAAAAGTTGTAAAACTAATGTATCTTTTTGAAGATGGGATTTATGTCCATTTGGAGGAGACACATTTATGTGGCCAAACATAAAAGGAACAGTTTTAACAAATCACATAGCTATCCAATCAGAGAAAACGCATTAAGTGACCAGGGGTAAGAATTACTGTATGTGATAATTGGAGGCTGTCTTGCACAGTCAAAGAAAGTTCATCTTGCATATCTTCCACCAGTCCAAGGGATCGTCCTCTCTGTCAAATGCAGGGGTCAACAGGTAACACTTTCATTCTGTCTGTGCAACGTGACGATATCATGGAGGCAAAGTAGAAGAGTCCACACTGGTTTTGAAAAGACTTGTTTGCCTTTTCTCTGGAGGGCTGTGCACTTTGAGGCTTCTGAACAGTTTCATTTACATTTAGTCATTTAGCAGACACTTTTATCTTAAGCCACTTACACATGAAGACAATAGAAGCAATCAAAATCAACAAAAGAGCAATAATATGCAAGTACTATGACAAGTCTCAGTTAGCTTAACACAGTACATGTAGCAAGGTTTTTTTTAAATTATATAATAAAAAGAAAACAGAATAGAAAAAGAATAGAGCAAGCTGGTGTTAGAGGCGTTTTTGCTTTTTGTTATTTGTATAATAAATAAAAAGAAAATAAATAGAATACAAAAAGAATAGAGAAGCTAGTGTTAGTTTTTTTGAAAGAAAACAAGCAGTTAGTAAATGAATAGAGTGAAAGTCTAAAAGGGGCAAGGTTTTTTTTTGTTTTTGTTTCCCCCAAGAATAGAATTAGAGTAGAGAGTGCTAGAGTTAGAGGGTTAAATAAAGATGGAAGTGATGTGTTTATAGCCGATTCTTGAAGATGGAGTCTCAGCTTGAAGATGGCAGATCATTCCACCAGGAGGGAACATTTAATGTAAAAGTCTGTGTTTAGTTGAACTGATTTCCTGAAGTCAAAACAGGGACAGTAATAGGTGAGTCCTAGCCACCATGAGGAGATTGCATATTTTTTGTACACAAGTCCCTTTTTTTTTTTTCCCCCCCCCACTGTCTTTATGTAATTTAAGTCTTTGATACTTTGAATGTGCCTACCTTAACTTCCTCTGTCTGCTAGCCAAAATCTAATTTTACTGTTGCAATAAATTAACTTAATTCTCCAGCCAAAATGCTGCTAATGCTACTTTAGGCTAAAAGATTAAAGTTTGATCATACACTGTTATTGTCATGTTCACCAGCTGGATTGCCCTTGATAGCCACCATCATCCCCGACTGTCCACAGCTGTTTCTCATTAGTTCGTTAGATCTGTCTATAAAAGCCTGGTTTACTCACTCACTCTTTGCAATGTCTTGTATGTTTGTTAAACTGTATATCTGAGCCTTTGTATCCTGTTTCTTGGTTTGTTTTAGGGTGTATTCACTAGTGATGCAAAGTCCGATTCATTTCCACGAACCTGTTCTTTTCGGACAGTTCGGCATTGAACCGGTCCAAAAACCTGATTCATCGGTTCCTGACGCCATCAAACAATGATGTCACTACGCTTCTCTTTTCTAACAACTCAGTGTCATGTTTTATCAATAAAACATTCAAATAAAGTCAATTGTGTCAACACATTGAAACATTCAAATACAAAGTTACTGTGTGAACGCATATCGCTGATTATTGCCTTTCATTCACTTAAGTTAATGGTGTTTGTGGTCACAGTTTCATTCATGGATCCTTTATGTCAGAGACCACCAATATTGACCTGCCTGCAACTTGGATAAGAGTCCTAAAGGTTTCGCACCAGCAGCACACATTACAGACATGGATGCACAAAGCGGATATGTCCTACATGTCTAAAGTATAAAGAAGGAATAAACCAGTCTTATAAACTCATTGATTTCGCTTAATTTAAAAATAATCTGCAAGCACAATAAACTGTAGTGATTTTTTTAATGTATTTATTTTTGCAGGTTTTAATAAAATATTAATTCATAGCAGTAATCATAAGAATATTTGCAGTACGTGCCAGTGTTAATTTCGTAAACGAAGACGAAAAATATTCGTTAACGAACTTTTTTTTTTTTCTGTGACTAAGACGAGACGTTGACGAGCTAAAAATAATATCTGATGATAAAAATTATGACGAAATGTTTGCCTCGTCTTCGTTAACAAGACGAGATGGGACTAGAATGTTATTTTAGGACTACCGGACATTCAAAACATCCTATAGGATAAATTCAAAATGTGCATCCCTGTCACTGGATTGCGATCGGATGAGGGGCGTTTGCATATCTAGTCTCAGTATGGCAGCCGCAGTGGATGGACAGGATCTGAAACATGGCTCCAGGTTAGAGATAGGGTGACCAGACGTCCTGTTTTTCCCGGGAGTCACAATTCTTTGTTGATTAACTCAAAGTTAGTGAAGGCCGGAGAGGCAGAATCACCCTGATAGAAGTGCTCTCTCTCTTCTTCAGTTCTCACACATCGATCAGTGCTCAAATACACACACAGCAGTTCAAATGTCCATCGTGTAGAGTATCTCACATAAATACAGTCAGTTATGGCTTAAGTGAATGTAAACTGGTGGGTGAAAACTGAATGTGTGTTAGTATTACATGCATGCCTTCCGTCTTAAAGGGACAGCATTCCTAATTAAATACCTATCTGTCATTAATGTTAACCAACAAAAGATGTTAAGTAAACCTACTGTATCTTAAAAATTTGTTTAATTTGTAGCTCAACCCAACAATGAAAATTGTCATTTATTCCAGTTTTTCTAAATTCAATCCTTGATTCAAATTTAATAATAAAAATAATAATTCCTTACATGTATGTAGCGCTTTTCTGGGCACTCAAAGCGCTTTACATTATGAGGGAGGGATCTCATTTCTCATGAGCTTAATTGATTTGGTCTGAAAGAGAGAAGAATGAATGACTATTGCTGTTAGAAGACTACACATTAAAAAAAAATAGCTACCTAAATAAATGTTGGTAACCGCAGTTTGACAAAGTAATGACTAGATGTTGACAAAAATAATGACTTTTTCGTCGACTAAAACTATGAAAGACTCAAATGACTAAAATGTGACTAAGACTATTAAGCATTTTGTCTCAAGATAAGACTAAATCAAAAATGCCTGTTAAAATGAACACTGCTCATCTGCGGTGACGCATGTCGCATTAGCGCCGTCATATCTGACTATAACACTCTCTCACACGTTGATTATTTTAACATTTTGGGAGGAATAAAATTTACATATACGGTTTAAACAATCAGATGCATTTACACTTGTCCAGTTTTGTCTGAATGCGTCCCAGACCACTTCCTGAAGTGTTTTGGGCGATCTGATTTAAATCAATCTCAAAAAGCATTTCGGAGGGCATTTATACCTGCTCTTTTCACAATCAGACAGCTGTCCGATCAGAGAAAATGCATGAAGTGACCGGGTGTAAACAGGCCCTTTGTGTACCAGCAACAAGTGCCCCCTCAGAGCGCCTGTTTAGCACCGGAGGGAATATAGCGACCCGCACTCGCTCATGCTTAAAACCAGCAAAAGTGGATGTGGCTTTCCGAGCAAAAAAAAAAAAAACTTAAAAAAAATTAATATATATATATATATATATATATATAAAAAAAGTGCGCTACTGAGAACCATTCAGTGGGATCACTATGGATGGCACTGCCATACTCATTGTGCACTTTCTATGTGGTGTGTTGTTAATGACTGGAGATAATAAAGATTAATTTTTATATTAATGTTCAGATGATTCAGTGATTCTTTTTCTTGTACGATTTAATTAAAACGTACATTTCACATGGTTATATTACGCTTATCTTTGACTTACCTAATATTTTAAAAGAGGTACAGGCAGGGGCACCATAAGGGAGGTAAGGTTAACACGGGCCCAACGTGAGAAGCATACCATACATCAAACCATACATCAACAGAGAGCTTATTTATACAGCTTTCGGGTGATGTATAAATCTCAATCTCAAAAAATTGGTTTTGTGGTCCATGGTCACAAATTTCACTTCTTCCATTCCATTAACTTGAAATCTTTGACTTACCTAAGCTCCCAAAGTCAGTGAATGCATGGAACATTTTATGAACATTTTATAAGCCACAAAAGTAAATACATAAATAAATAAAGTTGACAATAGTAAACCGGGGTATGCATAAAAAAAATATATAAATAAATACAAATAAATTCAGCATTTCATGTTTTAATTTTGCAAGTTTAATTCATTCCAGCTGCACTCCAAATCTACAATATTCTGAAAACGTGCACAAAAAGGTTTTAGGTTTTTCCTTCCTCCCGCAAGAAAACGAAAAATAAAATAGAAAAAATAAAATAAAATAAAATAGAAAACATAACTATTACTCAAGCAGAGTAGAGAGGAAACTAGTGTTAATTCTATAAACTTCCTTCTAGTCATGTAATTGATCAGTAACTCAGTTGCATCATATAAATGTCAATTGGGAATCCTCCAGTCTGGGCTCTACACCACAGGGTTAAAAAAAATATTCTCTCTAAAAGAAATATTTTCAACTCATTATACCAGTAATGTCGTTTATGCAGAAACTGCAGCATCCCCCATCCCTCCCTCTAACAAAATCTCCAACTTCAGGATAAAGAAAAAAAAAAAAAAAAAAAAAAAAAAAAGACATATTGAGGAATGACAAATATTCAAATGTCCAAAAGAAAAAAAAAAAAAAAAAAAAAGTCACCTGAAACACCTCACAGATTCAAAATGATCTGATGCAGAAAACGGAGCTTATTCTCTAAAGCTCATTTCTAGGATTTTAAAATCTGTAACTTCCTAGAGTTAAATTAAAATAAATAAATGTTTGATACAGGGAAAGCGGTCAATCTATCATTTGTAGTTGCTCTCTTTTTTATTTTTTCTGTTTTTATAAGAAAAATCTGAGATAACAAAAACATTTATGCGTTTTCAGATTTTTCCACTTTCTCCGCTGTCATTTCCATACGGTAATGTTAACTGACAAAATACGCAAAGAAAAAAGACATTAAAAACTGTACGCAAAGGGATTTTAAAAACATTTTCATGAAATAAATAAATAAAATACTTGTGTATATCCATGAAGCATAGCTTGGGGTGGGTGAAAGGAAAAGTTAGGTTGAAAATACTTGGTTTCCTTTTGCACTTAAAGAGCTTAAATGTGATGGAGGAGAAAAGGGGCAGTGGGGTGGCGGAGAGCATCAGTTCGCGGCCATTCCTGTTGCCTCGGATGAGAGTCTGAAATCGCAAGAGAAGACGGGTGTCTTACTGTGAGCACAAATGGTTTCAAGTCAGCTGAGATAAAAACTAGCAAATGGAAATGTGGTCTAGAAGCCTACAATGCAGCACACAGAGCAGGTTGGTTACCGTGCGTTGATTAGGTACTCGGCCAGACTGATGCTGGCCGGTGAGCCGGTGATGGTGACCTGTCGGTCGGTCGAACCCTCCACTGGATTGGCGATCTTGATCTGTGCCCCTGACATCTGACGAATCTCGTTGATCTTGGCACCTTGGCGGCCGATGATGCAGCCAATCAACTGTCAGGAAAAAACAAACATTGTGAAGAATTATTACTACTTAAAATGAATATATTGTAAAATGTCATTTATTCCTTTGATGCTGGATTTTCACAAGCCAATACTTCAGTCTTCGGTGTCTAATATGCTGCCCAAGACACATTTTTTAATTATTATTATTATTAATGCTGTGAAAAGTCTATTATCAACTTTTATGGAAACAGTCCTAAAACTTTTTATTTTTAAGGATTTGAATAGAAAGTTCAAATGTACAGTGACTGGGAATGGACATGGTCGGTTCAAACTTGTGTAATACTATGACTAGTCAATGCATATTAAACAGTCACGAATATTATCCAATTTATTTCTGTTACAGTATATTACAGTTGTGTTACAGCCTAATGTGTATGACACGCATATGAAGTAAGTTTTTCCACGTACAGACAAGATAATTGGCAGATTACTCGATTACCAATATAATCAACAGTGACAGCCCTAATGCTGTGGCCTCAAAGCACTGATGTTCCCACAACTTACACACAGCCACAACAAAACCAATGAACCAAACATGTCCCTTCCCAGTCATTCTTTATCATTTATCAGTCAAATTTGTAACTGAGAAAAGATGACTTTCCTTAATGACAAAAAAGCAGGATTACCTTAACACTGGGAAGACAGCAAGTTTTTATTTTTTCTACATTAGCCCATCATTTATCTAACCATCCAAGAGCACATTTGGCATTAAGAGCTGGAAAGACTGTCAAAACTGGCAACTCTGTGAGTCAGTGTCATGGACATAAGGGCAGAGCAAGTTTAAATATCTTTTCTAGTCTATATTTACATCTTATAATGCCACTGTTTTAGGTATTTAAAAAAAATAAAATAAAATTTGGAATTGTCTTTTGCTGCGTGGCGCTACTTGCGTCCGGTGTAGACACGGTGTGAGTTATGTTATAGCACCGCTTGTTTTTAATGCTTTTATGAAATACCTGTATTGACTGCATGATCATATCAAATCATTGTATTAACTGCCATGCGAGCCACAAATTAAAGCTTGGCAAGCTGCGTAATGAGTAACACTGGTGTAGGAAAATAAAGGTCAGCAAACTCACATCATTTGGAATGGTCAGTTCATGAGAGCCTGTCTGCGCAGAAGCGTCCATACCAGCTGCAGAAGAGAGAAACACAATCAACTCCATCAGCCACCAAAAAGATCAGATGCAGAGCAGTAGTGTCTGAGAGAAGGGATTTACCAGTGAAGCCTTGGCTGCTGGGGGCCAAAGGAAACGGACTCTGCTGCATTGCCAACTGATGGAGTTTAGTGAGCTGCGGAGACAGAAAACAGCACGCCAAGATGTTTAACAGTCAAAACAGTACATTTGTAAACTCTAATGGGTTCAGACCCTTCTGTTGCAGAGAATTGAGAAAACACAAAAACTGTCTCTTACATCAGGCTGAGGAATGGCATGTTGTCCCTGCACTGCATATGCCTGCAAAACACACGTTTCATATGAAACACAGATCATTCTCTCACACACACACACACATATACTACAGCTGCAGGTGGCATTCAAACACTCACCTGTCCTCCTGCAAAAATGACAGGCGATCCTGAGGGTTTGGGTCGGTAAGGGATGGTCACACCTTTGGGAGGCGACTGAAACGAGAACAGATGGGTCTAATCAGATTTAGCTTCAATAAGCAACATTGTTTTTAGCTCTATGAACCAGTTCAGCTCCTCATACTCAAGCGTCACAGGGACGTTAGTGCACTCTGTATCATTAGCAAGCAGCTGAGGATGTCTGTGAAAGTTCTCAGCACCAGAGGAAACACAAAGCGCCCTGAATGGCTGAAGTCAGCATTTTTGCAAACAAGGTTTAGTAAATGCAGGGTTGCCAGGTTTGCGTAACAAAACCAGCCCAATTGTTAAAACTACCCTAATCACATCTAGAACTAGTGCAATCGCATTTCAGGGGAAAATTGCTATCAAAATCATAAAAAAAAACATTTACATTACATTTACATTTAGTCATTTAGCAGACGCTTTTGCGACTTACAAATGAGGACAATAAAAGCAATCAAAACCAACAAAAGAGCAACAACATGCAAGCGATATGACAAGTCTCTGTTAGCCTAACGCAGTACACGTAGCAAGGTTTTTTGTTTTTTTAAACAAGTAGATAGAATATAGAAAAAAAAGCTAGTGTTTTAGTTTAAGAAAAGCTAACAGTTAGAGAATAAATATGCAATTGATAGAGGGTCAAGTGTGTGTGTGTTTTGTTTTTTTAAATAAAAAGAAAGGAGATAGATAAAATAAAATTAGAGGTTAAAATAAAGATGGAAAAGATGGGTTTTTAGCAGTTTCTTGAAGATGGCTAAGGATTCAGCTGCTGGGATTGAGTTGGGCAGGTCATTCCACCAGATGGGAACAGTTAATGAAAAAGGCAGAGAAAGTGATTTTGTGCCTCTTTGGGATGGCACAATAATGCGGCGTTCACTTGCAGAACGCAAGTTTCTAGAGGGCACATAGGTCTGAAGTACTGAATTTAGGTAAAGGGGTGCAGAGCCAAAGGTGGTTTTGTATGCAAACATTAATGCCTTGAATTTTATGCGAGCCGCTACTGGTAGCCAGTGCAAATTGATTAACAGATGTGTGATGTGCGTTCTTTTCAGCTCATTAAAGATTAATCTTGCAGCGGCATTTTGGATTAATTGTAGAGGTTTGATGGAATTGGCTGGAAGACCTGCCAAGAGAGCATTGCAATAGTCAAGTCTGGACAGAACAAGAGCTTGAACAAGGAGTTGTGTTGCATATTCCGAAAGAAAGGGCCTGATCTTCCTAATATTATATAAAGCCAATCTGTAGGACCGGGCAGTTTTAGCAATGTGGTCTGAGAAATTCAGCTTATCAATAATCACAACTCCAAGGTTTCTGGCTGTTTTTGAAGGAGTGATGGTTGATGAGCCTAACTGGAAGGTGAAATTGTGATGAAGTGATTGGTTTGCTGAAACTACAAGCAGTTCTGTCTTAGCTAGGTTGAGTTGAAGGTGATAGTCCTTCATCCAGCAAGAAATGTCTGTTATATATACTGAGATGCACGCAGTTATCGTCGGCTCATCAGGATGGAATGAGAGGTAGAGTTGAGTGTCATCAGCATAGCAGTGATATGAAAAGCCATGTTTCTGAATGACAGAACTTAATGATGCCATGTAGACAGAGAAGAGAAGTGGTCCAAGGACTGAGCCCTGAGGCACCCCAGTAGCTAGATGTTGCGACATGGATACTTCACCTCTCCAAGATACCTTGAAGGATCTATCTGAGAGGTAAGACTCAAACCACTGGAGAGCAGTTCCTGAGATGCCCTTTCTCAATAGGGTTGACAGGAGGATCTGGTGGTTGACCGTATCAAAAGCAGGGGACAGATCCAGCAAGATAAGTAATGAAGACTTGGAAGCCGCTCTTGCAAGTCTTAGGGCTTCAACAACTGAGAGCAAGGCAGTTTCGGTCGAATGTCCACTTCTGAAGCCAGATTGGTTACTGTCCTGGAGATTGTTCTGTGTGAGAAAGGCAGAGACTTGGTTGAACACAACTCGTTCAAGTGTTTTTGCAATGAAAGGTAGAAGGGAAACCGGTCTATAGTTCCCTAATTGAGTTGGGTTAAGAGTGGGTTTCTTAAGAAGTGGGGTTATACGAGCCTGTTTAAATGCTGAGGGAAAAACTCCAGTGTGAAGGGATGTGTTAACGATGTGAATGAGTGCAGGTACAACTGCAAGAGAAATGGCTTGAAGGAGATGGGATAGAATAGGATCAAGCGGACTAGTAGGATGACTGGAAAGGATGAGTTTAGAGACTTCTGCCTCAGAGAGTGGAGAGAAGGATGTGAACGAGTGTACGTTTGATGGTAAGATGTGTTTGACAGTTTGTGGTGTGGAGAATTGTGCAGTGAGGTTAGTAATTTTATTAATGAAGAATGTTCGATAAAACAATGTTAATGTTCCTCCAACATCATGCTCCAGGGGGTTCCGCCTTGGTTGAAATCTGGCTGGGGATTTCGCTTCAATGCACAGACTAAAGAAAGCTTGCGGCAGCAGTATAAAAGTAGCCCAATTCTGAAAACAGTGAAAACCATGGATTTGGCAACACTGAGCAAATAACATTTTTGCAAATAATGTAAATATGAATGTAACAAATGAACAAAAAAAAAAGGCAGGTCTTGCTTCTATGTAGCATTAATGATTGGATGTAGAGATGTGGGCGTGGCAGTCAAACGTATGCAGGTGAGCAGTGTTTCCCCTACCATTATCTTAGGGGGGCAAACGTACACAAACGTACGCGCACACACAAGTGAGCCCAATCCCACTAGTATTTGTAAATATTAAGCCGCAAAACAACTATTTAAATATGAATTCTGTGTCTCTGTGTTAATGTATGGCGCAGACGCACGGTTATGTTTACTACTCGTACTGAAGCGCGCGGTGATATTAGCATCTGCCACCTCACTAAATGAGGACATAAACACATGAACAACACATCCAGAACTGCTCTGAGAGTCACTTCATGAGCATTTAACCATTTCATTTGAGTAAAACTATCATCATATCATATACAAACAGAAATGTAAAGATATTCACAGCAACACGTCAAAAAAGTTCGGGTTTCAATTGTAGACATTGCGGCAGAAATATATTCCTATTGTTCAGCAGAATGTACGTAATAGCCTACTAATATGATTAAAACCTTATTTTTAAGGAATAATCATAAAAAATGTCTACAATGTTTTAATTGTAATATTAAATCCCCTTTATTTTCCAAAAAAATAAGATTTGTTTAATTTTCATTAATTAAAAGAAATTAAATTAGTTTTTATGCTCCTCCCCCCAAAGCCATAAACCTAGGGGAAACACTGGGTGAGCATGAACTTGCAGTACACTAAATGATTGATTTAACATTACGTGTTAAAAAAAAAAAAATAAATAAACAAAATAAAAAAAAAAATAAAAAGGACTACCATTCATCATTAGACAGCAGAAAGAGTCAAAGCAGCCAGAGTCAAGGGTGAGAAGGTGAAGTTTTACCTCCAGCATGACCACACAGATCTGTTTGACACACTCGATGATGGACAGCGGGGTCCCAGCGATAGTAATGGCTCTCTCAGTAGAGTTAGGCAGCATGTCTCCAGCCACCTGTACCTGAGCTCCTGTCGACTACAGACAGAAACAGAGCTTAACAGTCAACTTCATCAACCAATAAAGCCTTTCAAGCCGAACACAGAGTGATCTGGCTCACCTCCCTGATCTCTTTGATCTTGCAGCCGCCCTTGCCGATGAGCGAGCCGCACTGGCTGGCCGGCACCACGATCCGCAGCGTGACCGGGGGCTTCGAGGTGGCTGTGCTGTTGGACATGGAGCTGCTGATGTCCTGGAGCACATGAACATTCACACATTATCACACTGACACCACAGCTGCTCCCTTTCTTTTAGAAATCAAATGCAATTCTTTAAAATAACTTAGAGCAAACAAATAACATTAGAAATACACCACACAATATCACCTACAGTCAAACTAAAAATTATTCAGACACCAGATATAATTTGCTTTTTTTTTTTTTTGGTGCAGGACCCTAGGGCTGTCAAATTGGCTGAAAAACAAAAATTCGAATTTTGTACTAAAATATTATCAAAATTTGAATTATTATACTCCTGAGGCCACAAGAGGGTGCATCCAGCAAAATATTACCGTACGCATTAGCACGTTTCTTCAAAGCAATAAAAAAGACTATCTTTGAAAAAAGTGCATAGTTTCAAATAATGTTTATAAACCATATATAATTAATTACGTTGCTTAATTTGAAACAACAAGCATCATGTATGTATAGCTTAATACCGAAAACCAATCACAAAGAGTAGCCTACTTTTTTCATTTAAAAACATGAGATGCAGTGGGATGCAGAAAAATCACCTCGAGACATGTTTTTTTTTAGAAGTTGAACTTACATTAATTTTACATGGCTTTCTAAATATGCAACTCTCTTGTGCGAGACGTGAGTGCAACGGTGATGGATGTCCCTCCAGAAAATGCGATAAATATGTGTTCTGTGTGAACGGCTTGGTTTCAGTTTCGACGTAAACATCTCCGCATTGATGTTCTCTTTTTCCACAATATTTTGAATGAGCAGCGCCGCATCCAGTGGGTATTACCATTTTCTAAACTATAGCGAATAAACGGGGATAATGTGAGAAATGTTGAAGATGTCTGAATAAATTTTGGATTGACTGTATATCATGCTGTACTCAGTACTCCTAACACAGATGAGAAACATCCGTATTTACAATAATCAAACATGGTTACTACCATTTACAGATTTTCTTTTTTGTATTTGGGTATGTTAATATTACATTACAATTGACAAATTGTTAATGCTCTGGAGAGGTCTTAAGACCGTCTCCCCAAGAACAATGCTCAAAGCATCGCAAGTGCTTATGTTCTTTATACTGTATTTCTTTTTCTCGAGATATGAAATCAGACTCCATTCACTGCATTACATGTTCTTGATCTTACAGTGAATGACTCATGTACATTAGAGGAGTAAACAGAGTTGCCAAGTTAGTGAAAGCTGTTCGCACCTCTTCTAGTTTCTCAATGATCATGGAGAAGGCTTTGAAGATGGCGGTGGTGGGGCCTGCGAGGGTGATGATGCGTTCGGGGCAGTTCCCTTCAGAAATGTTGATCCGAGCACCGCTCTGCACAGAGAACAACAGGCTCCTTTAGAGAGGCTCGGAAGACAATCACTAACACACATGAAGAATAACATCACAACCACAGCTACAGACACGCTTGAGACCTCACCTCCTCTCGCATCTTCTTCACAGATTCACCTTTCTGCAGGATACAAAGACACATTTATAAGTAAATGCATATAACACATTATGGGTGCATTCACATATAAAATCAGTTATACCAGTATTAGATCTGGTTGGCCACTAGGTGGTGCTATGGGTAATTTTCACTGTGCCAATACAATAATGTAAGGCAGTTTGATTCTATATTTCCAATTGTATTATTTTTAAATGAAAACATTAAAATAAAACTGCAAAATAAAGAACAATTAATGACCAATTTACACAAACGATTAATTCAACTAAATATGAAGGACATGCATGCAGTGGGGTGTCAGCGTAGAGTGCCTGCGTGGATTTAGTTTTTTTTTAATGCCATGCCGCCATCTGCCATTTTTCATGAAAACTATATCAGAGTTAAAAAATATAAAAAAAAAAAAAACACCGTATTGACCCAAATATAAGACGACCCCCCTTTTTCAAGATGCACCTTTTGGAAAAGGCTTTTTGAAAACCAAATCTTGTGTTTTATTAAGAAATAAAAATTAAATAATTTTTATATTGCATATTTTCTTCCTTTTAATTTTTCTTTTGAATGTATCGTAAATACTGTTAAAATGTACCAACAATCACATTTAAAAATACACACTTTTTCATATACCATAAAAATAACAGGTAGCCCATCTGAATTAGGCTATCCATCTCATAGTAGCCTGCCAAATTTTCATTATCAGTAGAAGTGAAATCTTATTGTAGTCTTCAAATCTGGGTACTGTCTTACGTTTTAAAATCACGTCCAGAGGAAGTTTGGTCTCATCAGGCTAACATGACAGTCACAACTCATGCTGCTGTACGCTTTCTTTTCCTTTTTTCACTCGCAATCTTCTATCATTGTTACAACACACATTACATTACGCATTTCTTGGCACACTCGTTTTGTGTATTTGGAGCCACCTATTGTTGTGGGTGTATTATTGACATGTCAAAGACTAGACCCTGAATATAAGACGACCGCATTTTTTTCAGATGTATTTCCAAGAAAAGAAAAACTGTCTTATATTCAGGTCAGTACGGTGTATGTATGTATATATATATATAAAAAAAATATACACACACACATATATATACACACAGTGGTGTGAAAAATTGTTTGCCCCCTTCCTGATTTTTTTTTTTTTTTTGCATGTTTGTCACACTTTAATGTTTCGGATCAAACTAATTTAAATATTAATCAAAGATAACACAAGTAAACACAACATGCCGTTTTTAAATGAAGTTTTTTTATTATGAAGGGAAAACAAAATCCAAACCCACATGGCCCTGTGTGAAAAAGTGTTTGCCCCCTAAACCTAATAACTGGTTGGGCCACCCTTAGCAGCAACAACCGCAAGCGTTTGCGATAACTTGCAATGAGTCTGTTACAGCGCTGTGCAGGAATTTTGGCCCACTCATCTTTGTAATTCAGCCACATTGGAGGGTTTTTGGGGGGGGGGGGGGGGGGGGGGGGGTATATTTTTGATACATACAAGTAAACAACTGCATGTTGTGTTATATTTAATTAATATTTAAATTTGTTTGATGATCTGAAACAAAGTGTGACAAACATGCAAAAATTTAAAAAAAATCAGGAAGGGGGCCAACAATTTCTCTCAACAGAATAAAACATGACAAAAACAAATTCAAACACATAGAAAAATATGATACGAGCTGTTGCTGATTTTCCTGATTTTATTTTTAAAATTTAGTGACAGTCTGATAGATGCAGGATATTTTCACTCATCACAAGCAGGTATTACTGTTGTGGACGTGCAATTGCTGTTGTTTCATTCATGATGAGCACACTTCTCATGTATGAAAGCACACGAGAGGCGGCAAGTTCACAAGAAACGGCTGTAAGATGCCTTTTAGGCAACTACATAGTATTTAGTTGAAAACAGTTGCTGGTCCTCAATGACTTCCATAGCATTTTATTTTATTTTGTCCATGCTATGTTAGTACCAGCAACCATTGGGTTACCAACATTCTTCAAAATATTGTTTAACAGAAGAAAGAAACTCATTCAGGTTTGGAACAACTTGAGTAAATGACAGAATTTTCATTTTTGGGTGAACTATTGCTTTAAGCCACTGTATTCCTGAGGACGCTGATGAAGGAACTATTGTTGTTAAGTAAACTCCATAATGTTTCTCCAATAAAGTGGAAATATATTCCATTCCCCTATACCAAGTATAAGCGATATTACTGTAATATACTTCACTTTTAACTCTTAATTGTTGATGGTGATTTCCTAGTGTCATATCTGCATCAAAGACTATTTTGACAGGCCATTAAAATGTTAAATATTTAAAGAAACCTCTTTCTCAGTGGTGATTCTGAGTGCTGTAATTTACTCTATTACATCAGTACAAACCAAGCTCTTGTATTTAGACTGCAACAAACACTATCACGACAAATCCATGTTTTCCTATTTAATTACATAAAATGCATTGGCTCTGTGTCCTAACTGAGATGATAAAAATCATCTCGACTGCATCAATCAGACTTCTTGCTGTAACAGTCTCTGACACTACATCAGTTTATCAGTTTATTTATAAAGCACATTTATAAAAACAACAGAGCGTTGACCAAAGTGCTGTACAATAAAGATGATACTTCCTCAAAAATAAAACATAAAAAAAACCACAAATAAAACACTAAAAACAGTACAAACGGCAATCAATGCCTCAACACACTGCGGACTCAAAAGCTAAACATAAAAAAGAGCCTTCAGATGTCTTTTAACCATATTTAGAGAAGGAGCAACTCGAATGTGAGAAGGAAGATTGATCCATCTTTTCAGAGCCACCACCGCAGAGGCCGATCACCCTTCGCTTGTCCCTCATCCTCTGAACAGTTCATCAACTACATGCCACTGGTCGCACGGTTTCCATTTCTGCGACATCAAGTTTCATCCATACAATTTTTATTATCAGTGACGGAGGAATTACAAAAATCAGGTACTTGAGTAAAAGTACAGATACCCAGACAAAATATTACTCCAGTAAATATATTATTTCTCATTTTCAATTTTACTTTAAGAAAAGTATTTAATTTTTAATGTACTTGAGCAGGACTCGACATGAAGCCTTAACATGTGCTTGTCATTCACTTGTCTGAGTAAAAAAAAAAAACAAGTTACTTGTCCTGGGGGAAAAAGGCGTTTTTTTTTGTTTGTTTTTTTGTAAATGCAGTTTCCCACAGGATTTTGTGACACTTGTGTCGGCAGGTGACATCACATTAATTTGCATACTTATGTCATTGCATCAATTTGTGTTCAGACAAGTTGACACTTCAGATTTTCTACTCTATGAACCGTCACATACTGTAATACAACTGAATGCCCAATAAAGCTGTTAACATTTACATATTTTCTGCTGTCATACATAACAGGTATAAATAGTGACTAAACACGACCCATAAATACTACGTTAACCAGGAATCACTCTCACTATACTCCTTAAATCCTGATTTATAATCGCGACATCGTCTGATAAAATCAACATACATCTACACTAAAAAGTGACTATATGCAGTGGTTTTGGCTATATAACTGTTTTGTCTTATTCAGCGCACTGTCTGCGTCCGAGTAAGAAACTATGAGCATTTTAACAGACGAATTACGTTCAAATGTAAAAGTCCAAACAGTCAGTGCTTGGAAACGCCACAAATAAATCAACGTGTGGGAAACACTGAAATGTAATCCATTCTGAAGCAATAGTCTCATCAGTGCTCTATCAGGTCTTACTTTAATCAGCATATGTCTTAAATTGATTTCTAGGACACTTTTTAACTTTATGAAGGGCGTTATTTTCCTAACTCTATTAAATGTGCATGTCATCATTTATGTAATTCTTAAATTTTATCAATACATTCAGTTAGAATAATTAGACTTTGTAAGGTTGTTACCATTCAAATGAAATCAGTATTAAACTCCATCTTTCCACTGCAGAAGAAACACTGAAGCTGCATCGAAAGTGCCATTTAGATGTATTTACTCAGACTGTTTAATGAAGATATGAGGTTCAATAAATGCATTTACACAGTAAAATTGCAAATGCATAATGTTATAAGATTAAATGCTTCACTTTTTTTTAACAAATATAACGTGTTGGAAAAATGCAATGATACTTTTAAATATGAAAAACCACCAGTAGGTGGCGGCAAGTCACTGTCTTAATGAGCGAGTCATTGATTCAACCAATTTGTTCAAACGGCTAATTCATTCAATAAATAAAGCTAGTGAATGTCTTTATGAATGGCTCACTGAATCATTGACTCACCCGATTCGTTCAAAAATGCTGAATCATTCAGTAACAAAACACCACTGTGTGTTGCTCGGAGATGCGCGACTGTTTTGCTGTGGCTTTGCTTAGAACTATTTTGGTTAGCCAAAACGGTCAATAATGTGTCTAAAATGTAAGTTAATTTTAACTACTTGTTTATTGAACTACTGTTGTATAAAATTGTCACATTTGCAAACGTGCTGGTGCTTGGTCGTGTGATATTGCTTAGACTACCTATATCATATGTTATATATAATAATCATCTTTTTTTTCTACCGCAGTATGTTTGTTCATGTTTATTTCTGTGTGCGCGCTGTTGTGCTTATTAGTTTTGATTTTTCCGCAAGTCAGATAGGCTGAACGAGCCTCAACTGATGCAACCTTGATACTTGTCAGTACATTATCCGTCATAAGTCACCGTTCGCACTGAAAGTAATAAAAACAGAATCGTTCTTACCAAAGTTTAGGTGCTGCCCTAGTTATTGTTTGTTATTGATGTTTTAATCAGGTTACTTGTCCGGTCGGGCAAGTAAATTCTCTTTCACTTGCCACTTCACAAAATCCACTTGTCCCGGACTAACAGACAAGTGTTAATGTCGAGCCCTGTTGAGTATTAAAGCACTGATGGATGAACCATGTTAATTTGTTCTAGCCAGCACTAGTCGTATTATTCATTAGTCAGCACTAAAAAAAATAATTACTGCAGACATTTAACATGTATTGATCTGCAAATAAGCAAATGTGTTTTTTTATTACTAAAACTTACTATACACACTATCAAAACATCAAACTTCAACTCACTAATGTGACTGAGAATTCAAGTGCACAAGCAAGTGAAATAATATACATGGAGAAAATCTAAATTTGTGCAGTTAAACACATGGATACAAACCTTAAAACACTTTTCAGCTTTCAGATGATATATGAATCTCCATTTCAAAAAATTTACCCTTATGACTGGTTTTGTGATACAGGGTCACATTTAGGCCTACTTCACAAATAACTGACCTAAATGACATTTTCATTTACAATGATCAATACTAAATGGTAAATAAATTCAACAGTATTTTTGGAAAACTCAAATTGTTCTTGCGTCTCAGAGGGTGAGGCGATGTCTTCAGTTCAAAATTATGGGTAACAAAATGTTTTCATGTAACAGTGGAGTAAAGAGTACAATATCAGGGCTCGCAAAATCGCTAGCCCGACGTCCCGGGGCTATTGTGTTTTCCAGGCGGGCTACCAAAATGTATCATGCCCTCCCCGACGGGCTACCTTAAA
Source organism: Spinibarbus caldwelli (assembly GCA_039654775.1). NCBI lineage: Eukaryota > Metazoa > Chordata > Actinopteri > Cypriniformes > Cyprinidae > Spinibarbus > Spinibarbus caldwelli. The sequence continues at coordinate 35,003,124 of CM077233.1, read as the reverse complement.
TACAGGGCTCCCACGGGTCCTTAAAAACTCTTCAATTTAGTTGTATCAAACTTAAGGCCATAAAAAGTTTTAAATACGTTAAATGGTATAAGAAATGTCTTAACTATAATTTCAAAAGTTCTTACAGTTGGGGACGGAAAGACAAGAAATGGCGATACAGCTGGATTAAACTTCAAAAGGCAATGATGCAATTGAATAAATATGAGCGCTGCAGGTTTCAAGTCAAAACGCGGCACAGATGTCTTTATGTGAATGTATTTGAAGGGAACCGACTGTCCTCAGAAGCTTGCCGTTGGCATTTTTATTTCATCTTACCTATAATGCCTGATAAAGCAGTGTTTATGAGCACGGACAGTGCTGCTTTGTGTTCAGCCGCTAACAGAGAGTTTCTCTGAGAGAAACCGCTATATTAAGCCGCTCCTAAAGCGTCACCTCGTACCAGAGAATGAATTTGCATTTACAATAAGACTTTCTTGCCGTTTATGATCAGATCCATGCAAATATCGACCCATGTTTTCACGCAGCAAACACAGAGTTGTAAATGAGAAAGAAGTTAATGCGCCTTCTAAAAGTCTAAACAATTAAGACAGTAATATTTATTCGTTTTAAATTAATATAATAACTTTTATGCTTGATTTATCCCTTTTCATAAAAATGGTCTAAAGGCTGAAATGCTGTAGTATAAGATTTTTGTTTTTGTGAAAATCATGTCATTTTATGGCTTAATACTGTATGTTACCATAGACATTGCTCATACAGTTCATTTTACTTGTGCAGCTCTTAAAATGGGTCATAAACTCCCTTAAATTTATTTTTAAAAATTCTGGAGATACCCTGTAAATAGTGAAATAAAATTCCTTCCTTCATGTTTGTTAATATTTGTGTATTGAAAATATTTTTGATTGACATTTAGACTCTTATTTTATGCATGTATCTATCTATCTATCTATCTATCTATTTATTTATTTAAAAAAGGTCCCTTTTTTTAAATATATTTGGGTTAGTTGAATTAATTTTCAGGCTACCAAAATCTGAAGAGTACCTGCCCGAAGGGCTACCAGGGATTTTGAAATTTTGTGAGCCCTGAATATTACACATTGGACTATAGTCAAGTAAAAGATACAACTGAAAATACTAAAAACCAATAAAGTCTGTATTTTGTTTTCTTTTTGCATAAAAAGTATTCCGGTCACTTCATAAAATTAAAGTTTAACGACTGATATCACACGGACTATTTTAACGATGTCCTTGCTACCTTTCTAGGCCTTGAATGTGGTAGTTGCATTGCTGTCTATGGAGGATCAGAAAGCTCTCGGATTTCATCAAAAATATCTTAATTTGTGTTCTGAAGATGAGCGAAGGTCTTACGGGTTTGGAATGACTTGAGGGTCAGTAATTAATGAAAGAATTTTCGTTTTTGGGTTACCTTATCCTTCAACTACTTAAGGACAGTAATAAAGTAACAACACACTTTGTTACTGCGCAGCACTGTTTCAGACCCACCTTTCCGATGATGCTGCCCACTTCTTTGCCATGCATGAGCAGTCTGATGGTGAGGGTGACGTTGAGTCCTCCTTCAATCACACCAGAGTCCATGATGATCAATGAGTCGAGCTCTGGGTCTTTGGTCACGAATGATCAACCTGTCAACAGCACAAACACACAGTCGGCCACTGAACACCACTAACCTGCAGAGATCCACACTGTCCTTCAGAGAACATCATCTGAATAAAAACTCACGCAATCGCTGACTGAGAGTAAACATGCCATTCATTGGCGCTGTTTTGCAAGTCACATTTTCATCAGAAGTAATATTTACTATAAATATTCATTTTACCCAGCAGGCCACTCGTGTAAATATGAAGCTAATTTCTGCAACTCAAATGAATATTGTTTTAAATCAGCGGATTATATATCGCTGGTAAAGCTGCTTTAGCTCGTGTGTTTACTAGCTGCGTAACAGAGCGTCGTAACGGCGGACTGCGCTTTAAACGAAACAAACCGGTTTGAGCTGTGTTCACGCCGTTTGTTTGACGGTTTAAACGACGCACTGCCGTGATTAACGCTGAAATATCTACTAATATCGCTGGAGAAGAGCGGAGGCTGATTAGCACGAGCGCTAGCGCTAGCCCGCGGCCTGCAGGCCCCTCGCGCTCCTGAGCGCGTGAGCCGCGGTAAAGCCTCACCTGACGCGCGCTGCGGGAGGGGAGAGGGTCCGAGGGTGAGAGGGGGAGGTCCGGGAGGTTCGGGAGGGAGTTTTGAGAGGATTCGGGGAAGAGGGAAGACACGGCTGCGTGATCGAGCTCCACTCTTACAAAGACAACAAGATGTGTCCCGATCACCTCTCACCCACGACCTTTCTGACGTCACCGCGCACTGGCCCCGCCCCGCACGCAGGACGCACTGCACGAGGTTCAGGTTAGAATGGGAGCCGCTGAGCTGAGCTCAGAAAAACATTACAGGTGAAGTGTGTTTACAGGTGAAGTGTGTTCACAGTACAGGTACAATAATAAAAGACATTCAGTAATAGGATAAGGTGACCATATTTCTGAAAGGCCATTTCCTAGTTCATTGGTCAAAACATCATGGTTTCACAGACAGGATTAGGCCAAAGTTTAATTAGGACATTTAAGTAGTTTTTATAAACATGCCTCAGAAAAAACAACATTACTGGTGTGCATCTAAAGACAAAACAAAGGCACTGATATATTTTAAAATCAATCAGTGCAAGTTTCTTTCAGTTGAAACAGCTCAGACTTAAGCCTTGTTTGTGAAACCGGGGGATTATTATCTATAAATTAGAAGATGGGGACAATACATTTTTGTAAGTTATTTTTTCTAACAACTGGTTTTAATAGAATTCACCAAAAATCACACTATGAAAAATAGTAAACCAGATCAAAATACTGTTCTAAGAGAATCATGACATAATTATAGCATATAATAAATTAAACTAGTATGTTAACTAATATGTTTAACGTTTTCTAATCGAATTTAATATTTTTATTTTCACAAACCTTTTAAACTATGTTGTTTTATGTTTGTGCTTATGAAAATGGATCTTTAGCTACTATCCCTAATTAGGTTTTCTATTTTGCATCTTAGGCTCATTTTGAGCACAAAGTATGTGCTTTCTGCATATTAATTGTTGAAAGTGTAATTGCATAGTTTATTAATTTTTAATGTATTTCCCATGTGGTACAGTTATGATGTGTGTGTAGGAATTACAAACAGTATTTAACATAAATAGTTATAATGTGATTACCTTGTAACCGATAATAGTCTATTAATAACTGATGGATAGTAGATTTTTCCTCTTCATGGTTCTTCTCTTGGTTGGTCTAACACTAAGGGATCTAGCCTCTAGATTCACTATCCACCAATTCACTATCTCAACAAATTAGAATACTTCATAAGACCAATAAAAAAATTTACTGCATATGTACTCAATACTTGATAGGGGCTCCTTTTGCTTTAATTACTGCCTCAATTCGGCGTGGCATGGAGGTGATCAGTTTGTGGCACTGCTGAGGTGGTATGGAAGCCCAGGTTTCTTTGACAGTGGCCTTCAGCTCATCTGCATTTTTTGGTCTCTTGTTTCTCATTTTCCTCTTGACAATACCCCATAGATTCTCTATGGGGTTCAGGTCTGGTGAGTTTGCTGGCCAGTCAAGCACACCAACACCATGGTCATTTAACCAACTTTTGGTGCTGTTGGCAGTGTGGGCAGGTGCCAAATCCTGCTGGAAAATGAAATCAGCATCTTTAAAAAGCTGGTCAGCAGAAGGAAGCATGAAGTGCTCCAAAATTTCTTGGTAAACGGGTGCAGTGACTTTGGTTTTCAAAAAACACAATGGACCAACACCAGCAGATGACATTGCACCCCAAATCATCACAGACTGTGGAAACTTAACACTGGACTTCAAGCAACTTGTGCTATGAGCTTCTCCACCCTTCCTCCAGACTCTAGGACCTTGGTTTCCAAATGAAATACAAAACTTGCTCTCATCTGAAAAGAGGACTTTGGACCACTGGGCAACAGTCCAGTTCTTCTTCTCCTTAGCCCAGGTAAGACGCCTCTGACGTTGTCTGTGGTTCAGGAGTGGCTTAACAAGAGGAATACGACAACTGTAGCCAAATTCCTTGACACGTCTGTGTGTGGTGGCTCTTGATGCCTTGACCCCAGCCTCAGTCCATTCCTTGTGAAGTTCACCCAAATTCTTGAATCGATTTTGCTTGACAATCCTCATAAGGCTGCGGTTCTCTCGGTTGGTTGTGCATCTTTTTCTTCCACACTTTTTCCTTCCACTCAACTTTCTGTTAACATGCTTGGATACAGCACTCTGTGAACAGCCAGCTTCTTTGGCAATGAATGTTTGTGGCTTACCCTCCTTGTGAAGGGTGTCAATGATTGTCTTCTGGACAACTGTCAGATCAGCAGTCTTCCCCATGATTGTGTAGCCTAGTGAACCAAACTGAGAGACCATTTTGAAGGCTCGGGAAACCTTTGCAGGTGTTTTGAGTTGATTAGCTGATTGGCATGTCACCATATTCTAATTTGTTGAGATAGTGAACTGGTGGGTTTTTGTTAAATGTGAGCCAAAATCATCACAATTAAAAGCACCAAAGACTTAAGCTACTTCAGTCTGTGTGCATTGAATTTATTTAATACACGAGTTTCACAATTTGAGTTGATTTACTGAAATAAATAAACTTTTCCACGACATTCTAATTTATTGAGATGCACCTGTATGTGGCTTCTCTGACTTACTCATAGATAGCTTTCGTGCTGATCCCTCTTGTCACCTGATCCTTTTCAGAAACTCAAAACATGCACAAAATTAGACTTTCTTAGGCAGTGTCCGTCAAATCTTTTTTAGATGTAAACTTGCAGAAATAAAGTCAGAATTGCCGGATATAAACTCGCAATTCTGACTTTATTTCTCAGAATTATGAGTTTATATTTCACAATTCTGGAAGAAATAAATCAGAATTGATGTAATTCTTCTCCTCCACATCACCCTCAAGTGCCATTTTGGAGAGTATCACGACGCATACGCATGCTTTGATCTGCACGTAAACAATGCATGGGCGTGGTGCTGCTGATGTACAACATGCATGTGCACGCCAGCTCGTTTACGTTCAGAGGAAAGCATATGCATGCGTCAAGATGCTCTCCAAAATGGCACTAGGGTGACATGAAGGAGAAGAGATTTGTTGAATAAAGTTGTTAGTTTAGTTTTTTGCACACAAAAATTATTCTCGTAAGCTTTATAAAATTACGGTAGAACCACTGATGTCACATGGGCAATTTTGTCAATGTTCTTGGTACGTTTCTCGACCTTGAATGTGGTATTACCCTTGTTGTCTATGGAGGGTCAAAAAGCTCTCGGATTTCATCAAAAATACCTTAAATTGTGTTCCAAAGAAGAATGAAGGTCTTACGGGATTGGAACAATGTGAGTAATTAATGAAAGAATTTTCGCTTTAACCTCTCAAAGTCCATTAACTTTCTGAGAAGAGTACATACATCAGGGTTGACTGTGTTGTTCACAGTTTACACTTTTTTGCCTCCAAATTGTGTTGTGGCTGTCTTGGTGGCAGCGGGTGGGTTGGGTGGGAGATCAGTCAGAAAAACACAAGCAGAAGCTTTAAGAGAATGTGCAGAATTGAACGAAACTAGTTCAATATAATATAAATAAAAGTTAAAAAGCAAATAAATAAAAAGTATATATATATATATATATATATATAAAGTGAAAAATACCACTTTACAATAAGCATTTGCTGCACTTTGTACTAAATGGATAGTTCACCTAAAAATGAAAATTCAGTCATCATCTACTCATCCTCAAGATGTTCCAAACCTTCTTCAAAATATCTTCTATGTTCAACAGAAGAAAGAAATTTGTACAGGTTTGGAACAACTTGAAAATGAGTAAATGACAAATTTTTATTCATTTTAAGGTATTTTAATTTTTGGGTGAACTATACACTTTAACATATACACATTTTTACTTAATTAAATTGTGTTACCTTTGAACAAATTCAAGTGTGCAGGATGCCTGTTCCTGGTACACCAGATTGTTGTAGTAAGATGAAAAAGCTGCAAATCCATCCACAAAGCCGGGGTTGTGTATTCACAACCGCTTGACCCTCAATACTCAGCATCCACTGGGTTTCAATGAGAATTTCACTTAAAATTAATAAACATTAACAACACTTTATAAAAATCTATGCTAAATGTATTTACATTTACATTTAGTCATTTAGCAGACACTTTTATCCAAAGCACAATAGAAGCAATCAAAACCAACAAAAGAGCAACAACATGCAAGTGTTATGACAAGTCTCAGTTAACCTAACGTAGCAAGGTTTTTTTTTTTTTTTTTTTTTTAAACAAGTAAATAGAACATAGAAAAAAAAACACTCGTTTTTTTTTTTTAAAGAAACAAGTAGATAGAATAGAAAAAAGAAAGCAAGTGTTAGTTTTTCAAGAGAAGCTAGCAGTTAGAGAATAAATATGCAATTGATAGAGGGTCAAGTGTGTGTGTTTTTTTTTTTTTAAATAAAAAGAAGGCAGATCATCAGGATGGAATGAGAGGTAGAGTTGAGTGTCATCAGCATAGCAGTGATACGAAAAGCCATGTTTCTGAATGACAGATCCTAGTGATGCCATGTAAACAGAGAAGAGAAGTGGTCCAAGAACTGAGCCCTGAGGCACTTGGATACCTCACCTCTCCAAGATACCTTGAAGGACCTATCTGAGAGGTAAGACTCAAACCACTGGAGCGCGGTTCCTGAGATGCCCTTTCTCAATAGGGTTGACAGGAGGATCTGGTGGTTGACCGTATCAAAAGCAGGGAACAGATCCAGCAAGATAAGTAATGAAGACTTGGAAGCTGCTCTTGCAGGTCTTAGGGCTTCAACAACTGAGAGCAAGGCAGTTTCGGTCGAATGTCCACTTCTGAAGCCAGATTGGTTGCTGTCCAGAAGGTTGTTTTGTGTGAGAAAGGCAGAGAATTTGTTGTACACAACTCGTGCAAGTGTTTTTGCAATGAAAGATAGAAGGGAAACCGATCTATAACTCCCTAAAAGAGTTGGGTTAAGAGTGGGTTTCTTAGGAAGTGGGGTTATACGAGCCTGTTTAAATGCTGAGGAAAAAACTCCAGTGTGAAGGGATGTGTTAACGATGTGAATGAGTGCAGGTACAACTGCAAGAGAAATGGCTTGAAGGAGATGGGATGGAATGGGATCAAGCAGACAAGCAGTAGGATGACTGGAAAGGATGAGTTTAGAGACTTCTGCCTCAGAGAGTGGAGAGAAGGATGTGAATGAGTGTATGTTTGATGTTAAGATGTGTTTGATAGTTTGTGGTGTGGAGAATTGTGCAGTGAGGTTTGTAATTTTATTAATGAAGAATGTGGCAAAGTCATCAGCTGTTAGAGTTGATGAAGGAGGGGGAGGAGGAGGACAAAGGAGGGAGGAAAATGTTTTAAAGAGCATGCGATAGTTAGGCAAATTGTTAATTTTGTCATGATAGTATGTCCTTTTAGCAGTGGAGACATTAGCAGAGAGGTCAGAGAGGAGTGATTGATATAAATTAAGGTCAGTAGGATTTTGTGATTTGCGCCATAACCTTTTTGCAGCCCTGAGCTTAGAACGATGTTTGCGGAGAACGTCAGATAGACAAAGGGCAGAAGGGATGGTACGGGCTGGCCTGGAAGATAAGGGGCAGAAAGTATCTAAACAAGAAGTCAGAGTGGAACAGAAAGTATCAGTAGCACTGTCAGCATCAAGAGATGATAACTGTTTAGGGGGAGGTAACCATAGCAGATAGCCTGGAGGGTGAGAGTGAGCGTAAGTTACGTCGAAAAGTGACATGTGGAGGGGTATGTGTTGTGTCAGGAGTCATGTTGAGGTTAAGAGTGAGGAGGAAGAGTGAATCCCATTTCTCTGTCTTACTCCTTCCCCTTACCCTACCCCTTCGTCTTACCCCTAGCCCTTGTCGCTTGAAACCGAGTGGTAAGCGCTAGGGGTGAAAACATACCCCTATGAAATGAGACACCACTTGGTTACGGTTACGTCATCATACATCGTCGCTAGCTGGCTGCTCCGTCACCAAATCGCAGAAATCAAGGGAGAAGAAGAGGTCTACGACACCTACGAATGCTGGTGGATCAGCTTATGGTATGTATGGATTGGTTGGAAACAATGTTATGTTGTATTTAACATTAACCGAACTAACCAACACAGTAGCTGAGCTGGACACGCGTAAATTACATGGACTTGTATTATATTATAATACGAACCCAGTAAAGATCTATGTGTATAAGTAATATTTTGTAATGACTGTTAACTATATGTTTTTTTTGTTTTTTTTTTGTCCTAGTTCAGCCCTGCTATGTGCTTTGTTCTTGGGGAGGGGAGACAACTCTAGTCACTATGTGTTTTATTTTGGGGGGAGGGGAGACATAACTGTAGCCACTATGTGCTTTGTTGTGGGGAAGGGGAGACGTAAACAGTTTAAAGTAGTTTGAAGGGGCAACATTTTTTCCAACTCAGCCCATTAATGGTGTGAAATGGTTTTCTTTTCCAGACTGGTGCTCCAACAAGATACTGTGCCATAAACCCCAACATGCCTATACTGTGCATGTGGTTCGATGTTGAGACTGAGCTGAGGCAGGATTTCCGCCTCAGCAGAACAGCGATGCACAGCTTACAGAGGCTTTTGCAAAGGGAGCAGGACCATAGCTGGGGTAATGAGCTTGAAGTACGCATATACACCTATTGGCTGGCACATGGACTCTCTTATCGGGTGGTGTCCCGTGTCTTTAATGTACCAAAGGCTACAGTTTACCGCATCATCCACAGAGTGGCCCAGAACATATGGGACAATCTGAGGAGAGCAATCTGCTTCCCTCTAACAGTGGACCTGCCTGCAGTTGGTCAGGGATTTGTCAACATTTCAGGAACCCCTGCATTCCACAATGTGGTTGGAGCAATCGATGGCAGCCACATACGGATAAAACCACCACAGCGTCACAGATTAGACTATTTGAATTATAAAGGCTTTTACTCAGTCAAAATGCAGGCAATATGTGACTCGAATGGCAGGTTTCTGGACATTTATGTGGGGTACCCGGGGTCTGTTCATGACACACGAATAATGAAAAACAGCAGTTTTTATACCGCGAGACGGTATCCCCCAACGGGCTACATCCTTCTGGGTGATGGTGGGTATCCCTGTTTGGAAACTCCGATTTGACTCATCACCCCATTCAAGGAGCCAGTGCATGGACAAGTACAGTAGCGATTTAATTACTATCAGTCAAGGGGGTGCAGCATAATTGAAAGGGCATTCGGCATGATGAAGACCAGGTGGAGGTCAATGATTTTCAGAGCTTTGGAGGTGAAGCCCACGTTTGCACCCCAGGTAATTGCTTCATGTGCCTTTTTGCACAATGTGTGTATGGACAATGGTGACACACTGGTTCCAGATGAAGATATTTTAATGGATAGGCATGACCCCCAACCTCCCCGTGAACCCAGGGCATACAATGAAACCTCTGGGAATGACACAAGAAACAGACTGGCTGCCCTAGTGTCAGGCAATGTGCAAGTCCCATGAACATGACAACAGTGTCATATGCATGTATATATTTTATAGTTCTTTTATGTTCACTTTGGTGGTGGTGGTGGATATGAATGCAGATGTTCTTATCTGTGTACTACTTAGGTCTGTTTGCAATAAATATTTTTATACACACTGCATGGTGTTTTATATATCTGTTTCAGATATACAAAATCCTCATAAAAGGATCCTCATAAAAGGATGCCACCACCACAGGAGGGTCGAGTGAGGGCCTGGGACCCAACACCTCATGCATGTCTTCATAAAATTGCCAGGTTGCAGCGGTCACTTCCCCCCTTTCTGTACCTGACCCTGTTTTGGGAGTTCTTAGTTCCTGGAAGGACACACAACACACACTAACTAAATTAACTAAACTAAATAATGCCTACAACTTATACAGTATGCATTCATTGCCTTGGATTGAGATTGAAGATGTAGGTTTTTTTCTTTAACAGAAAATCACATACCTTGTATCTTTGCTTGAGATTTTCCCACTTCTTTGATGCCTGTTGGCCAGTAACCCTTCCCTCCAACCCCATTTCTTTCATCAGTGTCCTGTATCATAACCAACAATAATGTACAGGTTCATGAACAGGAATGAATTACAAATGATTACAATAATACAGTACCAATGCAATAATGAATGGCTACAACATGAATGCATGACTCACTCCCATAGTTGCTTTGCAGCATATTTTGATTTAAGAAACTTCTGCTCATTTTCAGCCTGAAAGTGGATCAGCTGCCGGGTTTCCTCCGGCGTCCCTGTGTGATACAGGACGGTATATGTAAAGCACGTATCGATGTCTCCAAAGCAAGTAGTGTTATGCACTGATATCAAACGAAATTCGCTGCTAATGGATGATATGGTTAGCTCAGCTGTAGATGATACTTAAAACGGTAGATGTTTTGTGAATGTACCTTTGGGCGACACTTGTTTTAGCAACATAGTTGTGTCGGAGGCAAAAAAACTACCTCACACTAGGCACCCAAGTTCAGTTGAGTGATGCACCTGCTACGATCAGGAAATTGTATTGGAGCTCCCATAATAACTTTTATTGTTATTCTCAGTTATAGTGATGCTTTTGTAGCCCGGAGTAACTTAAAAGAGACAAATAAAAATGGCCCCCCTTTTATATTTTGAACTTTTTCCAGTCCGTGAGCAATGGTAATTCCTGTGACAATTTATTTTGTATTACTGTGTTGTGAGTAAAATTAATCTTGTTAAACTCAGATTCATCAGCAGGGGTTACCCACGCTTTACTCATCATGCTTTATGCATCAGCAGTTGAATAACAAAGAAATAGTATTCAGTACGTGATGAGCTTCGTGGTACACGCAACAGACGCTCCTTGATTGACCTGTGTTTTTCTTATCTGTTTTAACAGAAAATAAATGTGTTGCCATAAGAACGGACATCGTATCCTTCTTGAAAGTGTAACACTTTGTTGTGTGTGCACTTTCATGTATTAATAGAATAGGCAGTGAAATGAGGCTTGTCTGGTTGATGTTGTGGTAGCCAGCAATAAACCTGCTCTTGCAAAATCCCAGGACAGTCTCCCTCACTCTTCTTGGAGTAGCCTACCACCATTATGGCATAAAACACAGACCGCATAACACTTTAATCACTTTAATTGAGAATAAAACCATCTGAATTTGCTGAAATAATTGTTTTGTTTTTGCAGCACATCACCAAAAAAAGGGCCAAAAACCCAGATAATGGAGGCAGTGGACAAGGGTCTGGACCGTCTCCTGCAAAATGAGAACAGCCATGACTTTGATAGGGATTGGTTTGAATAGGAGAAAGAGATGGAGAGAAATAGAATGGAGCTGGAAAGGAAACATCTTGATTTTGCTTTGTGTGCCTTACCATCTTGCAGGAAAGCATTATTTGTTCTTAGGCCTTTTAGATTTAGAGTGTTTACATGCAAGACAGAAGGTCTGACAGTTCACCATTTTATTTATTTCACTTTGATTTGTGTTTTGTTTCGGTGCATCCCTACAGAAAGCAATATTTTTCACATTTTATGTATGGAAAAAGGTAAAGAAAAAAACTTGAGACTCAACTTTGGCCGGACAAAGTCCGAATGTGCTGTTTTTATTTTAGGAAGGCAATATTTGCACATTTCTTTTATATTTTGTAACAAAATCCTTTATTTTATATTCAAATGGTGAAAAAGGTTATATTTTATAACAATTGTGGGGAGGAGTTGAAACTTATGTGAATTGCCAAGTTCAGAAATGAAGGATGCTCTGCACTATAAATAAATATTTGATTTCAGTTTCATGTGAGTCTTGACTGCATAGTTTGGGTATGAGCTTCCAAGGCTTCTCTCCACTTTACTGATTTGTGTGAATATGATCTAACAATGCCTCCTGGATGCACTCTGCTGGGGAGAGAGCAGGTACATCATGCTGCTCAGGTCCTGTTTCTGGCTGATCCAACACATCTTTCTGGGGTTCCTGGTAAGCAACTTTCTGAGTTTCACAGAAGTTGTGCAACACTACACAATCAGACACAGCACACTTCACATTTTGGGTGTGACAGTCAGTGGGCCTTGAGGTGACCAAATGCATGTTCAACGTGGATACGAGCACGGCTCAAGGAGGCATTGTAAGCTGCCCTGGGTCCCTTCGCTGTAACTTCCAGGAATGGCTTCATTATGTTGGTAGTCACGCTGTAGGCAGAATCAGCCACTATCAGGACAGGTATGTCAACCACTTGGATGTTCCTGCTGACTGGAGGGAAAAAGGTACCATCCTCCAGCTTGCGGCACAGATGGGAATACTCACAAACGTATGCATCGTGGCAATTTCCAGGCCAACCAACATCGAAATCAAGGAAGCTGCAAGTGTGGTCTATAAGTCCTTGAAGAAGAACAATGTACCATCCTTTTCTGTTATAGTAGTCGGTGGGATAGCTCGCTGGGGCAATGATTGGGATGTGTGTGCCAACCAAAACACCAGCACTCATGGGGAATCCCGTCTTCCTCTCAAATCTTGTGATGATGGTTTGTATTTCAGGGAAAGTTTTTGGCCTCCTGAGTTTGCTCAGTGCCTCACACACCTCCCAGAAGATGTTACAGGCGGGGCTATTTCCCATACCATACAGGTTGGCAACATCGTGGAACTCAACATTACTTGCAAGCTTGTAGATGGTAACTGCTACCCTCTTCTCTAGAGGTATTGGATCCAACATGTTGGTAGTTTGGGGTTGATGTATGGGTGCAGCTGGTCACAAAGGATATTGAAGGCCTCTTTGGGCATTCTGAAGCAGTGTTGGGCAGTAATGCATTACTTAGTAACACGTTACTGTAATTTGATTACTTTTTTAGTAACTTAACATGTTAATTGAGTAATTTAACACATTATAATTTTCAAAATAATTAGATTATAGTTCCAAGCCGAGGTCTCTGTGCGTTACCTCTGTGTTACATCATTGCCAACAGAAGCTTATGCTGAGTTCACACTGCATGATTTTCAAAATCGTTGGATCACTGTTGTTTTATCGCTGCACGACTATCTGGGGTAGCATTCATTTGCTGCTGTGTTCACATTGTACAATTCATCGGCGACAGGAGCTTACACACTACATGACTTTACAATAGGAAGAATCGCCAATAACTCTGTCTGGTCCGCAAACTACATATAACTCCTCCCCGAACTTCTTGCTGCCCAGTCTCTTGCTCTCTCATCGGCTGTAGGTCATCAGCGATTTATTTTTCAGTCAGAATTCATTTCACACAGCAGGATTTTGAATAGCCGACAGGTCCAGATATTTAGCATGCCAAATATTTCATGGCGATTCTCTCAGATCATGTCTTTGATAATTAACATTGCGTGATTTTTACTCGCGTGAACTAGCACTGATTTACATCCGATTTCGGGTATTTGTCTGTGATTTCGCAAAACCTGCCAGCAAGTGAAAATCGGGGCTAAAATCGTGCAGTGTGAACTTTGAATTAGTTGGTATAGGGTCTAACATACATGATAATTTAACAAGTTTATAAAATTCGTCCTGTCCTATAGCAGAGAATGAGTGGAATTGTTTCTCAGGGGATCTATAGCTGATGGCTGCATGGTTGTAATTTTATCTCTAATACTATCAATCTCGGAATAAAATATGTTTATAAAGACAAATAAATATATATATATATAAGACAAATCAGGAAAGTTATTTACAAAGCAGTCTTTTGTTGTAGAAGTGATGGTTCTGCCATATTTGTAACAAGGAGTTGAGTTGAACAGTAGTGCATTAAACATAAGTGCAACAAAGTGCTATAACCAGTAGTGCAATAAACAGTGTAAACTGGCCTCACTTGGCTCTCCAAATCATGTCATTAATCATGTCAGTCATCAATTTTTACAGATGGGGTGAGTGTGTGACTGCCAGACAGCAGTCACCTTATGTATCTCTTGGACAGATTATATTTGAATGGCTTGTTTACCACTACATTAAGTTTTTGACAGGCGCAGTCATGTGTCCACGGATAGCATCCAAAACTAGCATGTTCCTCTTATTTCTGTTCCTCTTATTACAGGGGTGTAAAATACTTAAGTAATTTTACTTGATTACTGTACTTAAGTATTATTTTGGGAGATTTGTATTTTATTCAAGTACAATTTAAACTGACTACTTGTACTTTTACTTGATTACATTTCTGAAGAAGAAAACTACTTTTTACTCCTTTATTTTATCTTGAAAAGAACATTACATTTTTATTTTATCTTATGTACATTAAATATGGCAAACGGAAGCTCAATCGTGCATGCTTGACGTGAAAACAAATGATCATTGTTTTCATGCATCAAGCACACACATTTCTATTTCAGTTGTGACTTGTTTCATCAGGTAGATTTCTGGCTTCAAAAGTTTACCATTAAATCTGAGGAAGCATATTGAGGTAGCAAAGTTGCTTTTTTTTCCCCAAAAAAAGTTTATTCATTATTTTTTTTCTGTTTTGATAGCGCCATTAGCTTTGTAATATATTGGCTGAATGCACAAGATTGAGTGCAAATAAAATAAGTGATGAGAATTTAAATACAATTAATATTTTTGTGGGAATGATTGCTTTTTTTAAAATTAAATGTTACAAATCTCCAAAAAAAGAGTTTAAATTAACATTGTATGTTAAATTAATTGTAATTCATGCTTAGTGATGTTCTTACGAGTTAAGTTGTATTTATAATACATCATTATATGATACATTGAGTAGCAATTAGGACTGTCAATGAATATTTTTTAAATCTAAATATTTACATGATTTGCTATTTATAATTAATTAGTTCCAAATAATTATATATAAATATTTGCTGAGAAAAAAAAAATGCTCCAAATAAACCATTAAAAGATTAATTATCGTTTTAGACAGTGATGTTGAATAGACAACACAAAAAAAGTGGCCTTTCAAAAGGTTAATGTACATTTTAATTCTATGACTCTCCTCATTTATTCAACACATTCATGTATTCTGTCTGGAATATGTTTCTGGCCTCTGGCCCTATTTACACTAGTGCATTTTCGTTTCGTTTTAAAACGATCCTCGTCTACACTGGCGTTTTCCCTAGATTCCCTGTTATTTAGATGGAGGACGCGTCTGTGTGCTTGGAGCAGTCAAATGAGGCATCTACTTATACATATCTATGGGTACAACAATGAGCATGATGTTATTGTTTACACAGTCGTCAAGGATATGCAGAGCGAATGTGGGCAGTCATGCCATCGTTTTCAAAAGTCTCCGTTTTGGTCCGTTTACACTGAAACGCAACCCTGGAGTTTTCAAACTAAAACGGGGTCTGCAGCATTTTCAAAACTCTCCGTTTTCGAGGGAGGAAAATGCCGGTATAAACGATATGCGTAACAGTAACAAAAGTTATGTGTATTAAAATGAAAACGCACTAGTGTAAACGGGGCCTCTGCATAACATCTTGCTCTTCATAGGGACAGACCCCACAAAAATGAAAATTTTCTCATCATTTACTCACCCTCACGCCGTCCCAGATGTTTATGACTTTCTTTCTTCAGATGAACACAAGCAAAGATTTTTTATACTTATTTTTGATACTTCCAAGATACTTTTACTTTTTTAATACAACATGAATTCTGGGACGTTTTTTAAATTTGAATAAAATGAAAACTAAAAGACTTTCAAATCACATGAGCCGATATTTTATTCACAATAGAACACAGATAACATAACAAATGTTTAAACAGAGAAATTTTACAATTTTATCCACTAAATGAGCTCATTTCAAATTTGATGCCTGCTACAGGTCTCAAAAAAGTTGGCACGGGGGCTACAAAGGGCTGAAAAAGCAAGGAATTTTGAAAAGATTCAGCTGGGAGAACATCTAGCAACTAATTAAGTTAATTGACATTAGGTCTGTAACATGATTAGCTATAAAAGGGATGTCTTAGAGAGGCAGAGTCTCTCAGAAGTAAAGATGGGCAGAGGCTCTCCAATCTGTGAAAGAGAGCGTAAAAAGACTGTGGAATACTTTAAAAACTTTAAAAAAATGTCAAATTGCAAAGGCTTGGTAAATCTCATCATCTACAGTGCATAACATCATCAAAAGATTCAGAGAAACTGGAGAAATCTCTGTGCGTAAGGGACAAGGCCGAAGGCCTTTGTTGGATTCCCGTGGTCTTCGGGCCCTCAGACGACACTGCATCACTCATTGGCATGATTCTGTCATTGACATTACTAAATGGGCCCAGGAATACTTCCAGAAACCACTGTCGGTAAACACAATCCGCCGTGCCATCTGCAGATGCCAACTAAAGCTCTATCATGCAAAAAGGAAGCCATATGTGAACATGGTCCAGAAGCGCCATCGTGTCCTGTGGGCCAAGGCTCATTTAAAATGGACTGTTTCAAAGTGGAAAAGTGTTCTATGGTCAGACGAGTCCAAATTTGACATTCTTGTTGGAAATCACGGACGCCATGTCCTCCGGGCTAAAGAGGAGGGAGACCTTCCAGCGTGTTATCAGCGTTCAGTTCAAAAGCCAGCATCTCTGATGGTATGGGGGTGCATAAGTGCATACGGTATGGGCAGCTTGCATGTTTTGGAAGGCACTATGAATGCTGAAAGGTATATAAAGGTTTTAGAGCAACATATGCTCCCCTCCAGACGACGTCTATTTCAGGGAAGGCCTTGTGTATTCCAGCAGGACAATGCAAAGCCACATACTGCAGCTATTACAACAGCATGTCTTCATAGTAGAAGAGTCCGGGTGCTGAATTGGCCTGCTTGCAGTCCAGATCTTTCACTTATAGAGAACATTTGGCGCATCATTAAATGGAAAATATGTCAAAGATGACCACGAACTCTTCAGCAGCTGGAAACCTATATCAGGCAAGAATGGGACAAAATTCCAACACCAAAACTCCAGAAACTCATAACCTTGATCCCCAGACGTCTTCAAACTGTTTTGAAAAGAAGAGGAGATTATTTTGAGACCCAACTATTTTGAAACCTGTAGCAGGCATCAAATTTGAAATGAGCTCATTTTGTTGATAAAATTGTAAAATTTCTCAGGTTAAATATTTATGTTATATATGTTCTATTGTGAATAAAATATTGGCTCATGTGATTTGAAAGTCTTTTAGTTTTCATTTTATTCAAATTTAAAAAAACGTCCCAACATTTCCGGAATTCGGGTTGTACTTGAGTACAATTTAAAGTTGTGATTTTTTTTTTTTTTTTTTTTTACTTTTATTCAAGTATGTTTTTGGCCAGATACTTTTACTTTTAATTGAGTAAAATTTTCACTGAGTATCTGTACTTTTACTTGAGTATAATTTTTGAGTACATTTTACACCTCTGCCCACGTCATCTGCCCCACACCACTTAAACCAGTCCACCATAAGCTCTGTCTCCATCCAGCCCTTCTCCTGAGCATGAACGATACTGCCTCCTTGGGTACCTTCTTACTTTTTAAAATCATGTACTGGGAAAGTTTAGTCCAATCAGTGAGACACACTAATATGACAGTCATGTGTCTCTTCTAATTTCCAGTAGATTTCACAATGATTGATTTCTCACCTTTTTTATGTACAGTGACAGATGTTGGCATGTCAGAAAACACAGGTGTTTGATCTGCATTGCATATCTGATCCAGGTGATATGAGCCGATCACACAGTGATGACCTGACAGCAGTTTCTCCTTAAAGGTCAGAGGTCAAGCGCTGGGTAAGACTTGTTCTGCAGCGTAATGCTAATCCATTACACTACATCATTCTCCTGCACCAGCCAAGGCTGACTTTGATTTTCCTGGTGGGTATGTTCAGCTTTTTGGCGATATCCAGGGCCTCTGGATGTCGGCTCTGGTTATTGGCAGCCCCTCATTTCTTTTTTAGGTTATGTACTGACACACTTGCCTGTCAATTTCTTCAGTGGCCACTTTTATGACTGCGGTAAGCTTTTTTTTGATTGTTAACATTTTTAAGACTGTCTTTGTAGGCTTTCTTGGCTGATTGAGAGTTGTTTGATGACTCTGCCACGTTAATCACCATGAGCTCAGTTGCTGTTTCACTTGCCCGACTTTTGAACCCCTCTGTTCAGGACAGTCACTTGCCATCATGCAGTCCCCTGGCACTGTAAACCAGTCTATAGGGGCTGCTCACTTCAGTCCTGGGGGAACACTCATTTTACATGTATTTGGCACCACCTGTTTTTATGGGTGCATTACTGACATGTAAAAGTCTAAACTCTGAATGTAATATGACCCCTTTTTTATAGATGGCTTTCCAAGAAAAATCACTGTCTTATATTCGGAACAATGCGGTAGTAATAATAATAGTAATAATAATAATTTATGCAAGAAAGCTTAAGGGGAAATATGCTTCATACATGGTGTTTTCAGGAATGAAATCTCAGGAATGGTCTACTCCAGATGTTACTTCAGGAACAATCAAGAACATCTTGAGTGTCATTGAAGAAAAGGATGGGACAGGTGTAAAGTCCATATTGAATTCTAACTTGTTCATTAACTGACTCTCATTAAGTTTCTTCCCAGTTGTTCCAAATGAATCACAACGAGACAGACCCTTTTCTAAGATGTTTACAACCGGAAGAGGCAGTGTAATGAGCACATTTATTGGAGCAATAGCACAAATATCAGTTCTTGCTAATGGCAGTACAGACACTAGTATCATAGAACAGGTGTTGGTTCATGTCGGGTATGAGAGAGATAATGGTGACACATCCATATACATGATCAAATGTAAGCCAGTCAAGAGTGCAAATGCTGAAGGTGTTTTAGAAGCTATTGAAGAGGCAGTGAACACCATGGGTGTTATGGAAGACACATGGAAAAAGAAAGTAGTGTGTGTACAAATTTTGATGGAGTTGCAGTGATTATGAGTGAGAAAACAGGAGTCGCTGGGAGACTGAAACAGAGGATACCCCACATCATAACAATCCACTGTGTGGCACACAAATTAGAGCTAGCCATGCTGGATAGTGTGAAACGGTACCTCGTGAAATTTGAGGATACACTGAAAACCATCTTTAAGATGCTATTCCCCAAAGAAACGAAGAGAACTGACAGAAGTAAGTGAACTGCTAAACGAGAGAGTGGCATATTTCAGTGGCCTGAAAAGCACACGTTGGCTTCCAAGCAGGCTAAGATGTCTAAAGGCTGTGGAAAAAATACACTCCCACTGTTGTGCATATGGAGAATTTGGCATGAGGAAGTGATATTAAGTCAAAGGTTGCTGCCAAAGCAAATGGTGTAGTGCAGGAGAAGAAAATTGAGAAATTTGTTTGCTTTCTGCATTTTATGTTGGACTACAGTACCAAGTGCACTACTGATTTTCAGCATGATTTTAAGCATCATGCAAACAAATCAGTTAAAGCACCACATTACGATTACTCAGGCTAAAAAATAAAACCAGGAGAATACTAAAAACCTTGGACACAAAGTTCACAGTGAAAGATGAACGCAGCATTTTTTTCAGCAAATCTGTATGAAAAGCCTCTCTCTTGTTTCAAAGTTTTTGACCCTTCCACTCTTCCAGGGTAACAAGCTAGTTTGGTTGTACTGATAATCCAGAACAACTCTCTCATATCTTGTTGCTGGTGAAATTAATGCTGACCCCATCTGTGAGAGAGGATTTTCTCGCATGAACCGAGTGAAAACAACATATCGTACCTCTCTACAGCCTGATTAGAAGTTTAATATTTTTGCCCTGACAAAGCAATTAGTTTTTGGATGTGTTCTGGAAAAGATTCAAGACATGTGGAACATAAAACCCCAACAAGAACAAATAGCAGAGATGTAGAGACCAATGCACAGAGAAAGCTGATGTAGGAGATGCTATGCCCTCAGTGTTGAGTGGCATCTTCTCATCTGTGACTTCAGTTGGTCTCTCAGTTTCAGAATCTGACACAGACTAGTTCATGTTCCCTTTTGTTCTTACAAATTCATAGAAATTTAATTTCAGTTAGAACCAAATATTTGATTGTAATTTGATTATTTTATATGATTGTTGTTATTTATGTTTTTTTTGCTTGATGTTTCATCTCCTTTAAAATATTCTACATGACTATGTTGTGGTCTCTGTTGTGGTTGTTCCTGGGTGCAGATCCACAATCAGGTCTGGATACAGATCAAATCCGGTTGACTGTGGTAACTTTGGGATAAGGATGAGACAGACAGACTAACATAAGCATAGAAGCCATTATTCTTACAGTGTTGACAGTGTTCAAGTTATATTATTAGTAAGCATGAGTAAGAGAAATCATCAAATCCATGCAACAAAAATCCTCCCCCAACAGTCACAAACCATAGACCACAGAGAGCATAAATCCCACTCCAATTCACAGGATATCTTCTACTGTTATATACAGTGGGTACGGAAAGTATTCAGACCCCCTTAAATTTTTCACTCTTTGTTATATTGCAGCCATTTGCTAAAATCATTTAAGTTCATTTTTTTTCCTCATTAATGTACACACAGCACCCCATATTGACAGAAAAACACAGAATTGTTGACATTTTTGCAGATTTATTAAAAAAGAAAAACTGAAATATCACATGGTCCTAAGTATTCAGACCCTTTGCTCAGTATTTAGTAGAAGCACCCTTTTGATCTAATACAACCATGAGTCTTTTTGGGAAAGATGCAACAAGTTTTTCACACCTGGATTTGGGGATCCTCTGCCATTCCTCCTTGCAGATCCTCTCCAGTTCTGTCAGGTTGGATGGTAAACGTTGGTGGACAGCCATTTTTAGGTCTCTCCAGAGATGCTCAATTGGGTTTAAGTCAGGGCTCTGGCTGGGCCATTCAAGAACAGTCATGGAGTTGTTGTGAAGCCACTCCTTCGTTATTTTAGCTGTGTGCTTAGGGTCATTGTCTGGTTGGAAGGTAAACCTTCGGCCCAGTCTGAGGTCCTGAGCACTCTGGAGAAGGTTTTCATCCAGGATATCCCTGTACTTGGCCGCATTCATCTTTCCCTCGATTGCAACCAGTCGTCCTGTCCCTGCAGCTGAAAAACACCCCCACAGCATGATGCTGCCACCACCATGCTTCACTGTTGGGACTGTATTGGACAGGTGATGAGCAGTGCCTGGTTTTCTCCACACATACCGCTTAGAATTAAGGCCAAAAAGTTCTATCTTGGTCTCATCAGACTAGAGAATCTTATTTCTCACCATCTTGGAGTCCTTCAGGTGTTTTTTAGCAAACTCCATGTGGGCTTTCATGTGTCTTGCACTGAGGAGAGGCTCCCATCAGGCCACTCTGCCATAAAGCCCCGACTGGTGGAGGGCTGCAGTGATGGTTGACTTTCTACAACTTTCTCCCATCTCCCGACTGCATCTCTGGAGCTCAGCCACAGTGATCTTTGGGTTCTTCTTTACCTCTCTCACCAAGGCTCTTCTCCCCCGATAGCTCAGTTTGGCCGGACGGCCAGCTCTAGGAACGGTTCTGGTCGTCCCAAACGTTTTCCATTTAAGGATTATGGAGGCCACTGTGCTCTTAGGAACCTTAAGTGCAGCAGAAATCTTTTTGTAACCTTGGCCAGATCTGTGCCTTGCCACAATTCTGTCTCTGAGCTCTTCAGGCAGTTCCTTTGACCTCATGATTCTCATTTGCTCTGACATGCACTGTGAGCTGTAAGGTCTTATATAGACAGGTGTGTGGCTTTCCTAATCAAGTCCAATCAGTATAATCAAACACAGCTGGACTCAAATGAAGGTGTAGAACCATCTCAAGGATGATCAGAAGAAATGGACAGCACCTGAGTTAAATATATGAGTGTCACAGCAAAGGGTCTGAATACTTAGGACCATGTGATATTTCAGTTTTTCTTTTTTAATAAATCTGCAAAAATGTCAACAATTCTGTTTTTCTGTCAATATGGGGTGCTGTGTGTACATTAATGAGGAAAAAAAATTAACTTAAATGAGTTTAGCAAATGGCTGCAATATAACAAAGAGTGAAAAATTTAAGGGGGTCTGAATACTTTCCGTACCCACTGTATGTATAAGCACAGAGATACAGCAAACATATTATGGTGCATGTATTTATGACACTATTGTTATTCACATGACGTACAGTAACAAGTAAAAACATTTACCTTGGAGTTGGTGTTGTTACATTCCACTCATCTTGTGATCCTCTGTGTCTGTTATAAGTTGGAAACACACAGTCGATCGGTAACTTATCTAAGTTAGGATCCGTTTGGATCTTACCTTGTTACTTCAACTGTATTGTTAAAAAAAAAAAAAAAAAAAAAAAAAAACCAAAGCCGCACAAACAAAACTTCTACCAGCACAAACAAAGCACTAACGATTTAACCTATTTTGGGTGAGTTTGGAGCGTGTAGGGGGGCTGGTGACGTCATCGCCTATAATGTAATGTCTATTATTTTAAAAGCCGAAACAGCACAAAAAACTTTCATGGGCACAAACCAGCACCAGAGCATGTGAGCGAAGCGGAGCGGCGTGACGCTCAGCTCAATACTCCGCTCTGGGGGCGTGCACTCCGCTCAGTCGCTCACGGACAAAGCAAACGCTCCGCTAATGTTCCGCTCACGCTCGCCGGTAAACCAAATCCCGCTCAGATCACGCTCCGACATAACATTTCTCCGGTATGCCGAATTGTGTTTTTTTCCCCGTTTATAATGAAATTCTTGAATAAATGTCTCTAAGCAGCAGTCCGATAAATAACGGTTATGTTTCAGGGTGACGTTCAGCTTGTACTTTTTAAAATTAATTTCATTAATTTAAATGTATTAAATTAAAATTAATTTAAAAGTGTGTCTTGTTTTTGAAGCCACTTGACAAACCTTCCTAAAAAATTCAATAACTGAAAAAGTATATTTGATTTTCATTAGTCCTACTTTATTTCCATGAAAACACAGCTTCAGTTATTGTACAACAGAACATTCAAAACACACACACAAGATGAAATGCAGAATTTCACAAAATACAGCTTGCTTATCAGGCCCACACACAAGATGAAATGCACTTAACAAAGAATTATTTAGTGGCGTTAATAAAAGAAACACTTTCTAAAATTAAAATAGAACAAAACTGCGGGGAAATGCAGCCTATTAAAACGTCTGTCAATCTTTACCGGATTTTAGAATGTACCTTATTTTAGAAACATTATTGACAAACTATTGCTTAGCCTATTCCACAGATTCTCGAACTAGCAATTTACCAAAGGGCATTTTGGGTTGAGCGAGCGGCGCTGAGCACATTGAGAGAGCGGAGCGGAATCTTCAGAAAGGCGCTCTCCGCTCTGAAGGAAATATGACCACTCCACAAACATGCTCTGACCAGCACAAACGGAGCACAAACATGCTCTGAGCAGCACAAACGCAGCACAAACATGCTCTGAGCAGCACAAACGCAGCACAAACATGCTCTGACCAGCACAAACGCAGCACAAACATGCTCTGAGCAGCACAAACGCAGCACAAACATGCTCTGAGCAGCACAAACGCAGCACAAACATGCTCTGAGCAGCACAAACGCAGCACAAACATGCTCTGAGCAGCACAAACGCAGCACAAACATGCTCTGAGCAGCACAAACGCAGCACAAACATGCTCAGACCAGCACAAACGGAGCACAAACATGCTCAGACCAGCACAAACGCAGCACAAACATGCTCTGACCAGCACAAACGGAGCACAAACATGCTCTGACCAGCACAAAGGCAGCACAAACATGCTCTGAGCAGCACAAACGCAGCACAAACATCCTCTGACCAGCACAAACGGAGCACAAACATGCTCTGACCAGCACAAACGCAGCACAAACATGCTCTGACCAGCACAAACGGAGCACAAACATGCTCTGAGCAGCACAAACGGAGCACAAACATGCTCTGACCAGCACAAACGCAGCACAAACATGCTCTGACCAGCACAAACGGAGCACAAACATGCTCTGAGCAGCACAAACGGAGCACAAACATGCTCTGAGCAGCACAAACGGAGCACAAACATGCTCTGACCAGCACAAACGCAGCACAAACATGCTCTGACCAGCACAAACGGAGCACAAACGATTGAAACTATTTTTGCGATGTTTTGCGTTGGGTGGGGGGCCAACTTCACGGAGGAGGCTCGCGGCCCTTGAGTTTGACGTGTTCTAGAACAAAACTCCTTAAAAAGCCCTTAGCCAGCACACTGCCATTAAACATAACAGATACAAAAGCCCTTGCATTGAGTATATTGAACTGGGCTGCGTTTCACAAAAGCATCATAAGCTTAAGCTGATTGTAGCTCCACTGGTTTCAATGATGCTTTTGGGAAACGCAGCCCAGACCTGTTCTTCAAAATAGGGAATTTGCTGATATGTCAAAGCGCTAGCTAAAGCTATCGCTTCTGCTAACACACACCTCTACTTCAACTCCACTTACTTAATATATGATGCTTCCTTACGGTAAAACTCCCTTTCACCCTCAAGGAGTAAGATAAATAGCATGGAGGCTTGATGGGGATGGCAGGCAAAAACAGAGAGATGGCTGACGGAGGTGGAGACCCAGGCGGATCCAAAGAGCCACAGAAACCAAGTGACACTGAAGATCTTGGACACTGAGTTGAAGCTGTGACGAGTGGCCAAGGTAGAGCCTGGGTGCTGGTGGACTGAAGCGGAGCTGGAGCACCCGAGGACTGAGGTGAAGTCAGAGGGATGGAGAAGCCTGCTGGGGGTGAAAGGTTGGAGGGATGAGTCGCAGAAAAGTACCCATAAGTGTGTGGGTTCACCAGTGTGGGATCTACTTAGTTGATCCAAATAGGCTGCAGATAAGATGCTCATTCACTGCAGTGCGGCAGCAGAAAACTTGAACACATTTTGAATTATGGATTTTTATTAGTTAATATTGCTTTCCTTCTCTCTCAGGTTAACATGTTTGTAAAAAAAAAGTGTAATCAAGAAAAGGTGCAAGCTGCCTCAAATAATGCAGAGATTGCTTAATTTTGCATTTATTAAATACTGCAATCACAGAATCATAAAATCCTGGCAAGACTGATTATTGGATATCAGATAAAAAAAAATAATAATCAAGTAAATTACAAGTATTTACTGTGGGTCAAACCCTGAGTTGACCTCTAAACTGATCTAAATTAGTTTGGATTTGTTTGTCTATTTTAAACCTGCTCTGAAACTCAGAGCTTGTTCAACTAACTTCGTACAACAGGCCTCCTGAAAATGAATTCTTGTTACATTATTGCCAGATTATTTCATATGGTAACCACAATTGCTTACCACATTCATTCAAAATGTGTGAGCATTTGCATGTAAATCATCAGTTCATTCATGTTGAACAAGAATATATCACGGCAGCAATATATATCATATATCATAGCATCAAGATAAAGTCACCTAGGTCAATAATGTCATGTGATAGAATCAAAGAGACAATTTTTTTTTCACCTCTTTAGCACACAAACACACACACACACACACACACACACACACACACACACACGTTTACTTAGCTATTTAAATGGGGACATTACATAGACTTATATTGTTTTTATACAGATAGTTATAGATTTTATCAGCTAATCCTAACCCACACCCTAACCTTTTCACTTACAGAAAACTTTCTGCATCTGCATTTTTACAATAATAAAAAAAAAAAAAAAAAAAAAAAAAAAAAAAAATATATATATATATATATATATATATATATATATATATATACTGTTTTAGTGTGTGTATGTGTGTGTGTATACAGGTTCATCTCAAACAATTAGAATATTGTGACCCCGTTCTTTTTTTTGTTTGTTTTTGGTAACTTATTTCAAAAAGTCAAAATTCCATATATTCTAGATTCATTACATACATGTAAAGTAAAACATTTCAACAGTTTTTTTGTTTTAATTTTGATGATTAGATCTTACAGCTCATGAAAGCTAAAAGTCCAGTCTCTCAAAATATTAGAATATTTCCTAAGATCAATCAAAATAAGGATTTGCAAAACAGAAAAGTTCAAGTTCTTTAAAGTATGTTCATTTATGCTCTCAATACTTGGTCGGGGCTCCTTTATAGCACAAACTCCAGCATCAGTGAGGTGTGGCATGGAAGCGATCAGCCTGTTGCACTGCTGAGGCACTATTGAGCCTTCAGCTCGTCTGTATTGTTAGAGCCACTGTTTCTCATCTTTCTCTTGAAAATATCCCATAGATTCCATATGGGGTTCAGGTCAGGCATGTTGGCTGGCCAGTCAAGCACAGTAATACCATGGTCTGCAAAGCACTTGGAAGTGGTTTTGTTACTGTGGGCAGGTGATAAAGTCCTGCTGGAAAAGGAAATCAGCATCTCCAAGCTTGTCAGCAGATGGAAGCATAAAGTGCTCCAAAATCACCTGGTAGACGGCTGCATTGACTTTGGATTTGATAAAACACAATGGACCAACATCAGCAGATTCACGGCACCCCAATCATCACTGACTGCGGAAACTTCACACTGGACTTCAATGAATGAAATGCAAAATTTACTTTTATCTGAAAAGAGGACTTTGGACCACTGAGCAACAGTCCAGTTCTTTTTCTCCTTAGCCCAGGTAAGATGCTTCTGACGTTGTTTCTGTTTTAGAAGTGGTTTGGTAGCCCTTTTCCTGAAGACGTCTGAGCGTGGTGACTCTTGATCACTGACTCCAGCTTCAGTCTACTCCTTGTGAAGCTCTCCCAAGTGTTTGAATCGGCTTTTCTTGACAGTATTCTCAAGCTTGTGGTCATCCCTGTTGCTTGTGCACCTTTTCCTACCCAATTTCTTCCTTGCAGTCAACTTCGCATTTAATATGCTTTGATACAGCACTCTGTGAACAGCCACCCCTTTAAGTAATGACCTTCTGTGACTTACCCTCTTTGTGGAGGGTGTCAATGATTGCCTTCTGGACCTTTGCCAAGTCAGCAGTCTTCCCCATTATTGTGGTTTCAAAGAACAAGAGATTCCCGGAATTTATACTGTAGGGATGGTCATTTAATGAAACTCAAACGTAAATATTCTAATATTTTGAGATACATGATTTTTGACTTTCAAGAGCTGTAAGCTCTAATCATCCAAATTAAAAAAAAAAAAAAAAAAAAAAAAAAAAAAAAAAAAAAACTTTTGAAATGTTTTACTTTACATATAATGAATCTAGAATATATGAAAGTTTCACTTTTTGAAATAAGTTACCAAAAACTTTCACGATATTCCAATTTTTTGAGATGCACCTGTATATATATATATATATATATATATATATATATATATACATACACACACACACACACCAGTTTTACAAATGAGGACATCCCAAAGGGAGGTTTTTGGAGATTTTATTTAAGTTTTGCGCACTTTTGGGTACAAATATATCCCCAAAATATGGTTAAGTAGGTACAGACACACACACACACACACACACACACACACACACAAAGAATCACAGTTTTCTTTGAATTACATTTATTTCTCGGATTGGCTTCCAGCAAACTAGCACACTGTACATATATCACATATAACAACCTTCAATAAAGATATTTTGAGAAAAACAGCTGACCTATTGCATAAACGCTCTTCATCTGTTTCTGAAGTGAAATTTTCTCTTCTAGTGGTGGCGGCAGAGGTTTGAATTAGGGAAGTGTCAGAAGTGAACATTTCAGTGCTAACTAAATCTATGATTAAACCTTCATCATAATACAGTTTATACGGCCACAGTCATTCATTGTCTTGTTAAATATAGAAGTGAAGCCCATCTGTCTAAAGACATCCTGAAAGAGAACTGAAGAAGTGGAAAGAGACGGAGTCACACATTCATCTGAGAGACCAACCGGCGGAGCTTACAGGATCCTGCAGGGAAAGATCACACGGCTCTTCATTCTGTCATCCTGACTGGCTGATCAGGATTTTGTGAGAGAAATCTGAGCTGTGATTGGTCAGAGCCTTTGGCAGAATAATAATAAAGAACCACAGCATCTGTGAATCTCTATGATATGTTCCCTTGATATATCACAACAATTTTTCATCCCAATCATTTTTGATGTGAAAACAAATACGACGCAAATCAAATATTATTGACAATGTTTTTTTTTTTTTTTCACAATTGGAGGTAGTCGGTACTTGAATATAATATGTATCAAAATCTACATGATGACACGCACTGTTATATGGGAATCTAGGAGTGTGTATTTGCGCATACACATTCACAATATTTCACCGTCTGTCTTTAAGGCTGAGCAAGACTAAAGGGAAGTTATTTCTAGTACTCTCCTGTATTATAAAGCAAGCAATACAGATGTGTGTATTCAAATATCTACTGTACGTGAGAGACAAACAGACAAACATGCAACAGTGAGATACATGAGACGGGATACGTGACATGACTCTGCATGAACGATATAATCCATACAGTATAAGACGCTACAGAGCCAAGATGTCTAGGAATGAAAGTTCTGGAGCTCTACGAAGATGGCGAGGGCTGGACGGCTGCATGCACACAACTGGAATATCTGGAGAAAGCAGGACAAAATGAGAATCTGCAGAGCACACTGACGAAAACAGTAGCTTCTTAGTTCGTTAGATGCATATGTGCTGGCTTACATTAAACGATTAACTGGCTGCAGTCTCCTGTTGCACGATATAGATTCGTGAAGCATCGTCCACAGTGCTGCCACAGTGAACATCGCTCCTGAAACACAGAAGCAGTGAGCGTAAGCGTACTCTACACAGTCAAGTACATGCAAATGCAAGCTAATGGAAACGTCAAAGCTGAAATTAAAATTCCGTTTAGACTTGAACTGACAAATTGCAACTGAGTCACAATATATATCGAGTTTACTTACCTGTTATCATTAATATCTGTACTATTTCCTGAAAAGCATAAAGGAAGAGGTTACTACAGTTACAAGCAAACACATATGCTGCATTCTTGTTTTTTTAGTGTAAATGTTTTAAGGTAAATGTGCCAGGCACCCAGTGTCATCCACTTCCAGTTATTTTAGCTAAACACAAAAATAGTCTGCTACATGCTGCTTTATATTTGCAAACTGGTATTTGTTATCATATTATTTATTTGTAGCGCAAGTAGTACTACACTTTATTTTCTTCAAGTTATTTACCAAAAGAGGCTAATGAATAGGAAGTCTTGCACGTTCACTGAAAATAGCTTTCCGCGTTGAAAAGTAAGCTGGTTCTGGGCTTGAAATAATGGCTCTGCACCAGCTCTTTAAACCTGATGGTCCTGAACGTCAGAGGCCCAAAGACAAGGTACATCTAAACCAGGTAAAGATTTCACAATAACAAGATCCGTGGGTAAACTGACACAAAACAAAACTAGATCACTCCTACTATAAGTGTGTGCTTCAAATCATTAGTGCTGTCAAATGATTAATCGCAATTAATCACATCCAAAAGTTTTTGTTTACATAATATATGTATGTGTGCTGTCTATATTTATTATGTGTATATATATATATATATATATAAATGCACACACATGCATGTATATATTTCAGAAAAATGTTATGTTTATATATTAAATATATTTATTGATAATATAAATTATATGAATATAAATATTTAAATACATGTAAATAGTATCAAAATATATACTGTGTGTGTATTTATATATACATACATAATAAATATGCACAGAACACACATATATTATGCAAACAAAAAAATTTATTTTGTATGCAATTAATCGCGATTAATCGTTTGACAGAACTACAAAACACCTGGCTGATTTAAACAAGAAATTACTGCTATTAATGTTGGAGATTTTCAACTAAGTATAGCTGTAGAAATGATTTTATTTCCAACTATCAAACTGATAACTACAAGTACTGTTTATCATAAACATTAAAACTTTGTTGCATCAAAGACACTTGTGAACAGTTTGTAAGGACTGAATTAAATGACTCTGGGTGTTAAACTAGGTTACAGTCACAAATACCTGAATGCATCATGATTGTTCGTGGGCTGCTTATGTAGTAGCATGGACAAATGATTTTAGTGCAGTCACACTTACCGTTCTCCACGTCGAGCGGACAGGAGCTCATTATGTCTGTGGATCTCACAGTGCTGTATCCAACACTGAAATAAACAAACGGCAGGTGAGAGGAAGAGAAAACAGACAGACTGGAAGTGGACAGGGAGGACAGACACTCACGTGTTGGTTTTCTGAAGAGCAGATTTCTCCTCCTGCTGGAAGAGAGCGTTGCTGTAGGACGTGGCAGGTTTACTCGCGCGTGTGGAGGAGAAGCTGGTGGGAGACGTGGCTGAAACATGGTGTCCAGGTCTCACTGGCTTAGCTACAGCGGTCACACACAAAACAAATCTTAGTCTGCTACTCCCACATGGAGTTTTTGTTCTCTTCCACTGTTTAGTGTTGGCTTAAAAGACAATTAATATTCAGTAAATTGTATTGCTTTACCTGTACTTGAATCTATCAATCAAGATCACTGAATAATTGAATTAAATTAAGCAGAATAATGACTAATGAATAATGATTTTCTTCTGCAGAGCTGCTAGAAACTGAAGTTGTAATTATAACTGAATTTATTTCTTAAGTCAAGGATTTTGCATCATCTTCATTACTGTAAAGCTGCTTTGTCGCAATATGTATTGTATAAAATGCTATACAAAATAAATGTGATTTGAATGACTGAATTAATATGTGACACTGGACGGCAAAACCAGTCTTAAGTCGCTGGGGTATATTTGTAGCAATAGCCAAACATACATTGTATGGGTCAAAATTATTGATTTTTCTTTTATGCCAAAAATCATTAGGATATTAAGTAAAGATCATGTTCCATGAAGATATTTAGTAAATTTCCTACTGTAAATATATCAAAATTTAATTTTTGATTAGTAATATGCATTGCTAAGAACTTCATTTGGACAACTTTAAAGGTGATTTTCTCAATATTTTGATTTTTTTGCACCCTCAGATTCCAGATTTTCAAATAGTTGTATCTCAGCCAAATATTGTTCTATCCTAACCATACATCAATGGAAAGCTTATTTAAGCAGCTTTCAGGTGATGTATAAATCTCAATTTCCAAAAATTGACACTTAAGACTGGTTTTGTGCTCCAGGGTAACATATTATTTTATAGCACTTGTAAAAAGGGATGGGCGATATCTTATCTTTTGTGATATACTGGTAAAAATTCTCCCCACAATTAGAATTAGTCTTCTCCCGCAATAATAATGATAAAGTCTAGTTGTTGACATATTTCTGTGTGCAACCATGTGGAGCAACATCGCAGAAGGCGGACGTGAAATTGAGGAGGAGTTTATCGCTAAATGAGGAGCTCCTTCTACAATCTACAGTGCACACAAAATCGGTCTGAATAAATGTAGTACATTAGCACGTGTGCAATACAGTTTTGCTTGTGTATGAGCCTGTTTACAAACCTGCTGTCCAACAAAGATATCATTTATTGACATGCTTTTTCTCCAAATTAACTTCATAACATAGTTAAGCGTTTGAAATAACTTCTTTTTGTGACCAGACATGGTTTCATATTACAGAATGATAGTATTATATACAGTGATAAAGGCTATGTTGATTAGCATTGCATTATAAATATACTTTCCTTTTAAAAAATACCCAAAATTGCTTGAAGAGCACAGATAAACCATATATTTTGTGCAATCGTATATGTATTGTCTTCAAGTTTCATCAGTTAAAATTTCTCTATCTCCGTTGTGCGTTTTATTCAGCAATAACTGGATACTTTTGTCCATATTAGGGATTTCCTGGAGTGTCGTCAGTGCTATTACTTCTGCGATGCATATGGCAAGGCAAGGCAAGTTTATTTATATAGCACATTTCATACACAGTGGTAATTCAAAGTGCTTTACATAAAAGGAAGTGAAATAGTCATTAAAAAATTAATAATAATAATCACAACAATAAAAACAAGGAATTAAAAAATAATAATAAAAACAAAATGATATAAAAATTGATTTAAAAAGAATTTAAAACAGTTAAGAATAGAAAATGATTATACATAATCCAATTAGTTCGGACGTAGCACAGTGAGTGCTCATTTAACAAATGCACAGCTAAACAGTTGAGTTTTGAGTCTGGATTTAAATGTGGCTAATGTTTTAGCACATCTGATCTCTTCTGGAAGCTGGTTCCAACTCCGGGCAGCATAATAGCTAAAAGCAGACTCCCCTTGTTTTGTGTGAACCCTTGGTATTTCTAACTGACTCAATCCTAATGATCTGAGTGGTCTGTTAGGTTTATATTCAGTGAGCATATCTGCAATGTATTTAGGTCCTAGACCATTGAGTGATTTATAAATGAGCAAAAGTAC
Source organism: Spinibarbus caldwelli (assembly GCA_039654775.1). Lineage (NCBI taxonomy): Eukaryota > Metazoa > Chordata > Actinopteri > Cypriniformes > Cyprinidae > Spinibarbus > Spinibarbus caldwelli. The sequence continues at coordinate 34,970,703 of CM077233.1, read as the reverse complement.
TTTAAAATCAATCCTAAATGTAACTGGAAGCCAGTGTAAGGACCTGAGGACTGGTGTGATATGCTCAGATTTTCTGGCAGCAGCGTTCTGGATGAGCTGCAGCTGTCTAATGGTCTTCTTTGGAAGGCCAGTGAGGAGACCATTTCAATAGTCCACCCTGCTGGTGATAAAGGCATGAACAAGTTTCTCCAAATCTTGACTGGAAACAAAACATCTAATTCTTGCAATGTTTTTGAGATGATAGTATGCTGATTTAGTTACCGCTTTGACATGACGACTAAAACTAAGGTCTGTCTCCAGAATCACACCAAGATTTTTGACTTGATTTTTAATTGTTTGACCCCTAGAGTCAAGGTATGCATTCACCTTGAGAACTTCATCTTCGTTTCCAAATGCAATGACTTCAGTTTTCTCCTTGTTTGACTGAAGAAAGTTCTGGCACATCCAACTGTTAATTTCATCAATGCATTGGCAGAGGGAGTCAATGGGGCTGTAGTCATTTGGAGATAAGGCTAGGTAAATCTGGGTATCATCAGCATAGCCGTGATAGGCAATTTGGTTCTTTCTCATTATTTGACTTAGTGGGAGCATATACAGGCTAAACAAGAGCGGTGCAAGAATTGAGCCTTGTGGAACTCCGCATGTCATGGACGTCCACTTAGACTTATGCTCTCCTATACTCACATAATAACCTCTCCCTTCTAAGTATGACCTGAACCATTTGAGTACCATCCCAGAAAGCCCGACCCAGTTTTCCAGTCTCTCTAGAAGAATGTTATGATCAACAGTGTCAAACGCAGCACTAAGATCTAGTAGTACCAGCACATATGTGGAGTTTCTGTGCAAGAGCGCCCTCCGGCTTCCAGTATGAATTAAACACTCACTGGATCACGTGTGTACTCAGTAATGCTCACAACACCCTATTTTGGGTAAAAAACAGGAAAGATGATACTTTTCTCTAAAGAAACAGGATTCCCTGAATTATCGTCGTTGATATCGTTATCGCAATAAATACCAGAAATATCGTGATATATTTTTAAGTCCGTATCGCCCATCCCTACTTGCAATTAACTCATTAATTTTCTCTAGTAACTGTTATTGTAAGATTTGACACAAACAGAAAATGCACTCTTCATTGAAACTAAGCAAAGACGCAGTACCGATCTGAGCAGCGTTGGATCGACGTGTAGGATATCGCAGGCGCATGGCATCACGGATGCGCTCCACCTCCTGCTGGTAGCGCCGGCGGTCATTCATGGCGCCCTGTTTAGCGTCCTTCAGTGCTGTCTCCAGCGCCCGAACCCGCTCAGCCGTAGAACGAAGACGCTTCTCCAGCTTCGGAAGCTCACAGCGCAGATCTGCATTATCACGTACCAGCTGCGCAAACATTTGCAGAGCAGGCCATTAGTAATCAGTATTATCATCAATTACAAATAGAGGGATACAATATTATGAAATGCAAGTGTTTATACTGAAAAACAGTGTAAAGCTGTGAATGTAAATCAGTACAAACTCTCATCACAGTGACACTAGTCTTTTAGGGTCCACAGCTGATAGGGAAACGCTTATGTAGCTGTGTCATTTCTTTATATTATTATTTTTTTAATACCACAGAAAGCATTGGGGTTGTATTTGTAGTTACAAATGAAAAGGCAAAAGCTGCACGTGTATACTGTTCACATGTGTGTTGGACATGATTTTTCATACAAATAATATAGTTTGGACTCTGAAAAAGATATGCCTGGATTCTACTAGTTTGTATAGTTTACATCACTGTCAAAAACATCAAGGTGAATTCATACTAAGACTGTTGTTATCCACATGTTTCCATATGTTTCATTTGGCATTAAGTGTGTGACAACCAGACATTTTTCTAGTTGTTTGATAAGCTTCATCACTGAGAATATCAATGGCGCTAATGATGCTGTAATTTTTTAAATGGTTAGTTTCCATAAACATGCTGTGCCTTTTGCTCACTCTTGAATGATAGAAAAGAAGGAAAGTACACATTAAAAACTGACACAGCAGAACAAACTTCAGTGCTTCTTGCATGTCATGCAGCTCGTCGAGTCGCCATTCAGCATAAGTTGATGTGCTTTATCTGTGTGCACTGATCAATGTTTATACACGAGTAAAAGCCTAAATTAAATCTTCATCTGTTGTGTTTCTTCAAAAGACTTAGATTAAACCGCTTGATTCATGTGGATTACTTTTACAACGTCTTTAGGAGCCTTCTGAAGCTTGGGACAATTTAGTTGTATGGACTTTCAATGACTGGACAAAAATGGTAACAGAATATTAAACATACCTTTATTTGTGTTCCAAAGTTGAACAAAAGTCTTACGGTTTTGGAATGACATGAAGGTGAATAAATCATGACAGAAATGTAATATTTGATTGACCAATCCCTGTAGATGTCATGGTTTGTTCTGTAAAGCTAAAAAGTGATATGCACTACTTATGCACATTATCTGTATTATTTACAATTTTTTTTTTTTTTTTAGAAGAGCTTCGAAACAAGAACATAAGACTGGAAACATCAAACAGTTTATGACTCACATCTTGAAAGGTTAAACTGTTATTGTTCAAGTACTGTGATTCATATAAATACTTTGTTCAATAGAAAAAAAGGAAATCCATTCGTATAAGAACTGTCCCAATTAACAATTTAAGAATGAATTTGCACAGAAATGTATACACATCCTCACCTGTTTATGAACCTTTGTAAGCTGATCCAGGTTGTTCTCAAGAAAGGAAATCTTCTGTTTCTGAGTGTTAGACCCCCCACTATCATCAGGTCCAGTTTCTGTACTCTGTGTGAGGAGAACGAGTCAGAAAGACACACAGCAGCGGAACATATGTTAAGCAAGATACCCCTGCTCACATGTGAACTCACTTTTTTAACCCGAGTCGTGAGGTCTTGAACGAACAGCTTGCGCAGGTTGTGGAGGGTCTGGAGTTCACGGGCCTAAGACAGAGACAGAAACAGATACATAAGATCACAAACATATAGTCGGTGATTAACATACAGTATCTGCAGTGAAATTCTTCATTTTCAGGACATGGCTGTATTGACAATTCATAATCATCACTGTCATGAAGACATGCTGAATGTTGAAGCCCTGCTTTACACCTATACACACATATGTGAAGCAGCGACGTCATATTATCTATATTTCTAGGTTACTTCACTGAATATGTTCTTTAAAAACAGCCATAAACCATGAAAACAAAACATGAAGATAGAAAAATCTGCCTTTACTATGTTTCACCTGTTTCCACTGAAATTAGCTTTGCTACAGAGACATAATAAATCAAAGGTAAAGTTTCTTAGGCATTCACAATCATTTTCATTAAGCAGAAATAAAAATGAACACTCTGAGACTTGTTATAGCACTTGCATATCATTGCTCTTTTGTTGGGTTTTGATTGCTTCTATTGTCCTCATTTGTAAGTCACTTTGGATAAAAGCGTCTGCTAAATGACTAAATGTAAATGTAAACACTCATGAACCACTTCTCTGAGCATCGCGCCTCATGTCACCAGTATTTTGTGGTGTAACCTATTCTCTCTAGAACTGTTCTCACTCATACTGTGTACGTTTTCTCAAGTATCCAGTATCTGCACCTCAGTTTGTGTCAGCCACACCTTAGCCCTAACTTCAGCTTGTTCTGCTCAATGTCTCAATTTGAATCTCTTGACTAACTTAAAATGTGTCAGCTTATCCTGAGCAATGAGAGTCCGTTCACAAATTCCAATGGTGTCTTTCTGTTCTTTTGGGGACTGACTAAAGATTGTGTAACAACTTCTCCTCTAGATTTTTCAGGGCCCTTTCGAATCCTGTAGCTGGAAGTAGACAGATGCTCCAGAAGCACAAGAGAACAAGACTGAAGGTGTAGACGGTAGGGCTGTCAAATTGGCTGAAAAACTAAATTCGAATTTTGTACTAAAATATTATCAATATTCAAATTATATTCGAATTTAAAAGGCATAATTTAAGTTAGGGGGAAAAAAGCTTTTGGCTTCTCTCCTGAGGCCACAAGAGGGCAAATATAGCAAAATATTACTAATGCACGTTTCTTCAAAGCAATGAAATAACATGACTATCTTTGAAAAAAGTGCATAATGTTTAAATATAATGTTTATAAACCATATATAATTAATTACGTTGCTTAAATAATTAAAAAAAAAACAGTATCATGTATGTATGTATAGTTTAATACAAAGGACCAAAAACCAATCACAAAGAGCACTTTTTTCATTTAAAAACATGAGATGCAGTGAGATGCAGAAAAACAACCATAAAGTCTCGAGACATGTTTTTTCAAAGTTGAACTTACATTAATTTTACATGCTTTCTAAACATGCGGCTCTCTTGTGTGAGACGTGAGTGCAACGCTGATAGATGTTTCTCTAGAAAATGCGATAAATATGTTCTGTGTGAATAGCTTGGTTACAGTTTTGATGTAAACAACATCTTCTCTGCATTGATGTTCTCTTTTTACGCAATATTTTGAATGAGCAGCGCCGCATCCAGTGGGTTCAACTGCATAGGCTAAAAAAAAACATTAAAAAGCAACGACACTTACATCGTCATCGCATCTCGTGCTCCACTGATAAGGCTGCCTGACATACACCTAAAATTCGAAAGCAATGTTTTTGCATTCGAATGTGGATTTTTATTTTAAATTCGATGAATATTCGAAATTCAAATGTTTTTTTGACAGCCCTAGTAGACGGCCCCATGAACATTTAGAGGCAGAGAGCGAAGATCTGGCCAGTGGAGGTGTGTGGCATCATCTTTTGTTAGACTTTTGCGGGATCTGGGGGTCAGTGGACATCCTTACACCAGGCCATCAACACAACATCAGGTGAAGCAGAGCAAAGCAGTCATGGCTCCAGTTCAAGAGGAAGGGCCCCAGTTGATCTCTCAAGTGAACAGTAAATGGGGGGTGGTTCTGGGATGCTAGAAAACACTGATGTACTTGAGATGACAGAGGAAGCCCACCTGACAACCCCAATGGCATTGGAAAAGTGTAGGTCGGTTCTCTTAGTAGGAAAGGCACTTCGGAATGCCTCGTTCAGACTGTCAGCCCAAATCCGATTTTTGTGCAAATCCAATTCAAATCCGATCATATTTAGATAGTCCGAACAGCAACGAACTACATGAAATCCGATTTTTGCAAATCCGTTTAGAGCTACATTCATATGTGGTTTGGAATCCTATTCAGATCGCATTCCTGGAGATCTGTTTCAGCCGGATCGGATTTAGCGTAGCTTTTTCACATTCTCATGCCACATAAAATGTAAACACATTTTGTAGAAATCACAATAAACATCTTTACAGAAACAAGCCTGTGTTGTTGCGAACTGCAAGTCAAGTTGGAAAAGACAATGTACTGCTAGTATACACACCTCTTTTGAGTTTTGAAACCAGCGGAGACAGCAGCACGGAATAAAGTCGCAAATTCCAGCTTCCTGCATCTCTGCCGATGTCTCATAAGATCAAATATAATACAGCGCGACGGCATCATGTTGTCATGTCGTAAGACAACATCTGTTTTGCAAACTGTATTGCTGTAATTGTCGTTTTTAGAGTAGGCATAACAACGCAATGGCATTGCCATAGAAACCAACGTACATTCCGTAAAATAAAAGAGCGTTTCTGGACGCACAAATCAGATATGAACAGTTGCGATACACTGTGTGGACAGATCGGATTCCAATCAGATATGCACAAAATCAGATTTGGACTGACAGTCTGAACAAGGCTTTGGACTTTATCATGTCCTGTGTGTCTGAAAGCAAATCGAGTGAAACATTTCCAGAGTGAACGCCCGTTCACAACGACGACGATAATTGTGATGATGATCACAATATAAAGTTTCAATAATTCTAAATAATTCTAAATTCTCCAATTATAATTCTATGACTTTAGGAAGTCCTAAATACAGTTATTTCATTTTTCAATTTGGATTAATAAAACTAAATCCTGTGTTTAAACATTGTGTTTAACAGATTTTTGAAAGTAGCCTCACTTTCAGGTTTTCCCTGAATAGAAAATGTCAGTTCCTGACACTGTCTTGAATCAAGCTCAACAAACATCTTTTCTTAAACAGCAGGTCAACAATTCACTTATATTATGTTGAATTATAAACACCTATACAGAAAAGTATTATGTAGATAAATATGTTTATAGTGGAGTTCAGCTTCATATACTGTACTTCAAATACTGGTCTGTTATGTAGAACCACATTGTTTGTGTCTAGGCCTGTTGCAATAATCAATATATCGACTTATCGCACAATATATGTACCTGACCTCAATCATTTTTGGTGACGCAATATACTGCCCATTATATTTACATAAAAATTAATGTCACCATGTTTTTTGCATTCCACTTGCACCTGTGTCTTTTGCAGCTTCTCGTACATAAGGTGGTGTCGTCACGAGGTGCTAGTTCAAATTTAAAAAATACTTCTACAAAAAAAGTTTCATCTGCAGATATGGTCTTGTTTAGGGATCTGACGGCTAAGTAGTGTTTGTGTTTTTCAGCAATAGTGTGCACCCTTCATTTACAGAGAAAAGAAGGTCAGGGAAAAATCTGTAGATGGAAAAATCCCCATACAAGTTACTTTGTGTATTTGTCTTTTTTCTACTTGTTACTTTGCACTTTTTGTTAGAAAATGTTTATTTACTATTAATTCAAGTTTTTTAAGGTATCTGATATTTTGAGACTCAATTTCCATGATCTAAATATTCTGAAGAATAAAAAGTTTGTTGTCATTTGGAAGTGTGTAGGCCATCTTGGATTATTATGCTGTTATATTATGATTATATATTCAGTGGCATAAAATGGTCTTAAAATGACAATAATATTGCTTATCGCAATTATTTCTGGGGCAATATATCGCAATACATTTTATCAAAAATATCTTAATTTGTGTTCCGAAGATGAGTGAAGGTCTTACAGGTTTGGAACGACATGAGGGTGAGTAATTAATGACAGAATTTCCATTTTTGGGTGAACTATCCCTTTAATATTGGAGCTGAAATAAATATATGCTGCTTATCCATGTTGTGTGAAATATTACAAGCGACACGCTCTAAAATGACGTCATCACATGGTGCAGAAATTCAGATTAAAAAAAAAGAATAAGAGTGAATAATAAACTTACGACAGTCTCCTCAAGGCGCTTGAGATCCTGTTTGGACTGCTCATTCCTCTCCTGCTGAAACCTGATGACAAACCATTGTTAACACACACTGAACAGATTCATTACACACTACAGCCTCCCTTTACCATCATGCAAACAGCTGGTTTACAGTCTCGGTGTGGAAGAAAACGTACGACAGCTGCTCCAGGCAGGCGCTCTTGGTGTCGTCCTGCAGTTTGAGGTTACTGAGCCTGGAGCGCACGTGAACCAGCTCCAGATCCAGAGCCTGGTTCTTACTGCAAGACATGTGGTGACAGCATTAGCACCTCAGTTACCATACCCAGCGATTACGCTAAAAGCCTCATCTATAGAGGAAGTAGTTTCAGCCTGACTGACTCGGTAAGGTCGTCGATGAGACGCTGCTTCTCGTTGATTTCATCCCGCAGGTGGCTGAGCTGCGTCTGACGAGACTCCGCGTGGAGAGCCTTCTACACAAACACACACAAATAATCATATTTGACACACCTTCCTGCCATTAGTGACTTCTCTTTGTGTGAGAACCCATCATGTACAACATCTCTCAAATCATAATGCGTATGTGTTTCTTACACTAGTCACAGAACCGTTTATGTATTGAATACTAGATCCATGTTTGTTCTACTTACTTTCCCATCAGCCTCTCTGTCTGCCTTCTCTCCTCCATCCACTTCTGCCACGTGACTCTCTGACATAAACAGATATACATAATGATCAATATAGCAGTACAGTGTACAGAAGTGAGATCAATCTGAAATCTTAAGTTTCCAGTTCATCTGAATGTCTGTTAAAGACAGTCTATAGGGCTTTTGGTGAATTTTAATGTCATCATTTAGAAAAGATACAGCATGCAGAATTGCAGACAGTTCTGAGTTTGAATGTAGCTTGGAATTGGTGCAATTATGAATTCAGAAGAAGTCTTAAAGGTGCAGTATGTAATATTGATAGCTAGTGGTTGAAATGGGTAGTGCAGTCCAAATTCAAAATATTGTTTCCCCGCCCTCCTCCTCATCACACAAGTTGTCAGTTTGAGGTCAAGTCAAGTCGTCTTTATTTATATAGTTTTTTTTTTATTTTTTATAATAAATATTGTGTCAAAGCAGCTTTACAGCAGGGATCCTCAAATCTGGTGCACGAGAGTTTAGCTCTAACCCTAATCAAACATACCTGAGCATGCTAATCAATGTCTTAAGCACAAGCCACAACCTCCTGGTCTCTCTCTTGAAACCAACATGGAAGTGACTTAAACTGCAATTCATCGACTGGCCGCTAGAGGCTGAGTCCAAAAGGGAGTTAAAATGTTAAAGTTGGAAAAACTGATGGAAATGTTCCTTTTTTTACTGTAACTTTAAATACCTAATATGGCAAATAATATTCATCATGTAAGACACATAACAACACCTATAAACTGTTGTACCAAAATGCATCTAAACTGTGGCTCTTTGCATTGTCTTAAAATTCAGAAGTTTGGAAGTCTATGGTGTGTTTGGAAATCCACTACAGGAATATGAAGAAATGTTAGTTGAAAGTGCTGAGGAACCTGAGTCAGAACAGCCTGAAGGACTCGCATAAAACCAGTTGGAGTTAAAAAAATGTCATAATAATCATCATCAACATAATTTTAAAAGAATAATTTTTTTTAAGTGTTATGATTGGGCTTTATATCACTTAAAGTGTGTAACTGTTTGTCTTACCTGAGTTCTGCAGCACGTAGAGCTCTTCACTGAGAGCGTCATAATTATCCTCTAGCTGCCTCTTCTTTTGCTCCACGTTCTGCATGTATTCTGTGAGAGACCGAATCTTTGCCTCGTGCTGCTCGCAGACACACACAGACACAAAGTCAGCATCATAAACAACACATCATCAGTCCACGTGAACCACATGTCATGTTCCAGCTCACTAGCCTCAGAAAGATTGGTCATGTAATGGTGTGCATATTGATGGGCTGATGGAGCCACTATTAGGATGCACCGAAATGACAATTCTTGGCCGAAGCCGAAACCAAATAAAACGCAACACTGGGCCGAAAGCTGAATACCGAACACGTTTTTTCGCATTTTTTCCCCATGTATTTTGCCAGGTTTCTTTTCACCAATGCATAAATTAAATAGCCAACATGTGCTTTTTTTATTGCTTTGTGTTGCTTTTCAAAGAAAACATCAATTATAAAACAACAATTTTAAAACAGAGAAAGAGAATTTTTTTTTAAATATTAAAAAAAATTACAGATCTCGATTTGAACACTATGTGTGAATGTTATAATAAATGTATTAATAGAGCTGTTGTAATTCTTATCATCATTATTATTGTCTTTTTTAGTTTATTTTACAGAACAACAGTAAAATTACAATATCAGCTTTTAGGAGCTTTTTATTTTGGTGCAAACGCAGGAAATCGTCAGTGCTTCTTTTTGTTGATAACAGCAGGTTTATAAATGAATCTCATTACAAATTTGGGAAGATGTTTGTCGCACATACAATGGTTGCTATTTGATTGCGTAACGTCATTTTTCGGTACAATTTATTCGCTCTTTTCATTTATTCTTATTTTTCGCTTATTCCTACAGTCTTTTTGCAAATACTTTTTTTTGGCTATTTTCAGCTAAATAATTTCAGTTGCCGAACATTCGGTGCCTCTCTAGCCACTATCACTATTAAGAATGTTTTAAAATAGATTGAAAATGATGTGGACAGAGACATATTTGCACTAAACCCAAAACAACAGCAATCTTATCATTAATTCAACGTGTCAAAATAATCATAACTAGCAAATGATGAGAGACCTAACAGAAGGTGAGTTAAATGGTCCAGTGCTTAGCATACGTTTTATTTACCGTTTCTAATAAATCTAAACCAAATGCCTGCCCAGATAAAGCGTCTGCTCAGAAAACCTTCACCTTATTTCAAAACATGTTGCTCAAAGTAGTTCAGGGCTGGACCTATTTAGTTTTTAGAGTTTAATTATTATTCAAATTGATTGTTAATTGCTTCTTTTTCAATGGAATGGAATGGAATGCCTGTTGCTTTATGGTATGGTAAGCTTGGTTTTGCATATGTAAAGAAAAAGTTCTGTTCCAAGCCAAATGCTTTAAATCTAAAGACACTACTTTCAGAATGTAAGAAAATATCTTCGGAATCAACTAATTCAAATATTGAGATTAACCATGATTAATTATTTTATTGTATTTCTAGCCCTTATTTAAATGCTTGTTGCAACACATATTCCACGTATTTCTACAATCTGCATTGCTATACTGTTGCTTCTATATGTTGAAAAGAGAGCAGAGGGTCAATGAAGTAACGCACACACACTCGCACACACTCGCATGCACACACACTCACTCGCACACACACACACACACACACACACACACACACACACACACACCTGAGAGATGAGCAGCTGGCAGGAGGACAGCTCTCGGCTGGTTTCCTCCATCTTGCGATGGCACTCCAGCTGCATGTTCTCCAGCTGTCTGCAGCGCTTCACCATCGACTTCACCTCTGACTTGATCTTACTGATGTACAGCCGCGCCACAGTGAACTCCTCCTCGATCGCACCGCTGATCTCCACCGGCTACACACACACACACACACACACACACACAGATTACTGCAGGGACTGTAAACACACACACAACTACAACTACAGGAAACTGCATTTAATATAGTGCTTCATGACTTCATGTGATTCCCACTTCTTTTTGAGAATAAATTTGTAATAAATCACAAAATCCAGAAAAAATTAAAACAAACAACACAGAATTTCCAAAATAAATAAAAAAATAAATTCACAGGGCCCTGTTATTTTAACATTTTTAATAAATGTATGAATTGCATTGATTAAACATTTTTTTATTACTAAAAATGATTAAAAAATTTAAATGGAATCTCGAAAAATTTAATTGTAAAATACAGAATTTGGGGGAAAACAAATCTGATTTTATAGAGCCCTACTTGTTTTTTTGTTTATTTATTTGTTTATTTGTATTTATTTATTTATTTATTTTGTACTTTTAATAAATTGTTTTCATGATTTAAATTAATTAGAGCTGCTTTATGCTCAAATTTAATATGACCATTACTAGAGACGTAACGATTCACTCAACTCAAGATTCGATTCCCTCACGATTTTTTTTTTTTTTTTAACAAAATGAGATTGAAGACATTATACAGTAAATGAAAAGGTGTCCTTTTATTAGGCTATAGCTGCAGGTTTCTTTGTAAAATTGAAATATAACAAAACTAAATTTAAATTTTAAAACAAACTCCAAATCAAATAAATAAGTTACACAAATAAAAGAAATATTTTCATATAAACAAACTAAGGTTTTGTCTGTGCTCTTTCCATTTAAAATTAGAAGCAACCACTGCATTTTAATCATCATCCAAACAAAGATGCTGCATACATGCAGCATGAGCAGTTTTTATTCTAAATTAGACTGTATAATTTCAAATCTGAAGCAAAAACAGAATGGTCTGACTTTAGTTTTGTCAAACTATATAAAACATATCTGAACGAAACAGCAGACGAGCTGAACGAGGCGCAGGTTCACTCTCTGCCAGCAGGTGGCGCTTATGAACAGCAATTATACAGCGTTTCCTTGGTTACCGCTGTAAACAAAGCAGAGCTGCGAACACTGCTTTAATATGCATCGTTCAGAGGCAAGATGAAAAGAAAATGCCATCTAAAGTTTTCTAAAGACAGTCAGTTCCCCTCAGAGATACATTCATATAAACTCCTACTCCAGCTGTATCGCGATTTGTTGAGCATCTCAACCGATTTGAATCGTCACATATTTGAATCGATTTTCAACCGGCTCGCGGCTCATGGTTACATCCCTAACCATTACAGAATTTAGAAAAATTAGGACAAGCAAACAAGAAAAGAAAAGAATTTTGGAAACTATAAAACAGATTTCATCAAGCCCTAATGCACCCCCTTTTCTGTGTGTCAAGCTGTTGTGACTACATTATAATATGGCACAACCTTTTATAATCTCTAATTAAGATCTCAGAGGACTCTCTGGGCTTACGAGCTTGATTTCTCCATTGCCGACGATGCTGCTGAACTCGCTGAGGTCCTTCATCAGCCCGTTCAACACGTCAGCGATGCGCTTCCTCTGCTGCGAGCTCACTTCCTGCATTTGAGTAAGCTCCGCCTCCAGCTCCATCAGATTCGCCTAGAAAGCAACGGAAGCAGTGAAACACTCACGTCAGTCATTCACTGCCTGGATCACTATGTAGCGTGAGAATAGGACAGCGGGTGTCACCATCTTGAGGCTGAGCTGCTCGGCCAGCTGCTTGTTGTGCAGGTTCTTCTCCTCCACCTCCTGACTCTTCTGGTCGTAGTTGACCGCCAGCTCCTCCAGCGCCTGCAGAACCTCCCGCACTTCGGTTTTGGCGCTCTCGCTCTCCGTCTGCAGGCGGCCCAGCTCCGTCTGCACCTTATCACTGTCTCCACGCGTGGACGCCAGCAACTGCAACGAGATGACGTCATTAGTGCGAGCTGGCAAAAGCTGAAATATCCACCTTACAGCACTTTACAAACAGATAGTTCAGCCTCTAAAATGGGACTGGATGAGCGTTTTGGGAATTAGTGACCATAGTTAGCTAACAAAGCTTTTAGAAGACACACCACAGAGCGAGTTTCCTCAACTCATATTCAGACTGTCAGTTATTTGTGAATCAAATCTGCTGTGAAAGGGTGAGCTGTTTAAGCCAAAAAAAAAAAAAAAATTATATATATATATATATATTATTATTAAAATATTGCTATTGCTTTTATTTCTTATTTACTATATGGTGTGATTTATTGTTGTTTTAAATAACTGCAAACTCATACATCACTGGATATTTTTCAGTGAAGCAGTCAAATTAAATTTTGAACTTCGAAAATTCATCGAATTTCAGATAGAAATGGAAAAAACGGTGCATTTGATAGTAAAATGAGCACTAATTATAATAACAATGTACTTGAATGACAGTCAGGTTTATTTATTTAGGTTTGAAAAAGAGATGTCTAGAAAGGACAGATGTAGTGTTTCAAATAATCCAATCATAGTCAGTCGTGTCTGGGATTGACCCACTGTGAACAGCGAATGAACAGTAAGGTAGTTTTTTTTCTTAATACATATCAGAGCTGTTCAATTGTCAATCAAGCATATACACTGGATTTATTTTTAGTGATGTAATGTACTCGAAGTGCCCACTTACCACTAGAAAAATACAAGTTATCAACATTAAACAACTCAGATTGGGGCAAAAAAACCCATCCATATTCCTATAATACGGTGTTGTTTGGTTTGCATTTATTCGTTGCGCACTCTTTGTGAATTGTTGATTTAAACATCTGGTGTTGAGTAGCATTTCTCTCTTAACTTGCATTACAAAAGAGTTATCTTCTATGTTTTGTAGGTTGAGCACCTGTATTTATTTGTTTTTGGGATGTGCATGCACTATTTTTGAGTAAATAACATACAAACAATTAGCATATTAACAGCCACTACAGGACAATCTGAATGTGACCTCTGACCTCATCCTGATCCAGTATCTGCTCCTTCAGCTTCTCCACCAGCTGACACTGAAGATTGATCTCATCATCCTACAAACCACACACACACACAGAGAGCAATAAATCATTTTATCTGGTTTTGCTATAAATACAGTAATCCATGATCTAATGGATGACACATTATACACAGTGAGAGTTAGTTTGCTGATTTACTCTGAATGTGTCTGCATCTCAGTAATAACATCACGAGCGCAAGGTCACCTTATCGTCCAGCTGTCGGTAGAGTTTGCGGATCTCTTCCTCATATTTCTGCCGCTCTTCCTCTGAGATCCGCACCACAATAGAGGAGGAGTCAGAGTCTCTTTCTCTCTCCCGCTGGCGCTCGGATGATCTCTCGTTATCCAGAGACGTCTCATCACTGCCGTCCAGCTTCACCACATCAGCATCTGCCTGCTCCGTCTCTGGAACCTTCTCTCCTAGAGAAAAAAAAACAAAAACAATTGCATCAGTTACGTGTCAGTGAATCCTCAACAATGTTTACCAAAATTTGTCGGCTTAAACCCGATAATACCAGTAAACAACCTTAAGCTGGTTTAAGTTGTTTTTAGCAGGAATTTTCAATTGATATTTGAGTAAGTATATCAGGATGGGATGTGATGTCATTAAAGTATCAGCTCAAAACTTACATTTTATTGAAGAATTTGTGAAAAGCTGTGTCCCAAACGGCTTACGACTTACAGCTGTGGACTTACGAAACTGTGTGGTGTTATTTGTCTATTTATCATTAGGATATGCTCCAAAATCTTTGAAGTTAGCAGTTATTAAGAAACACAACTTGACCCAAAAGGATTAGTCAATTATAGACCTTAACTGCAGAATCTCTATCTCTAACTTTCATATCAAAAATGCTAGACAAAGTTGTATGCTCTCAGCTATGTTAATTTCTGCAGATCATCCTATCATGGCTGCATCTCACGAATTATTGGACCTTAGTGCTGCTTGTCACCATGATTCCCTTGCATGAACTTGAAAATTACATTGGTATCAGTGGACTGACAGTGTGGTTTAAATCTTATGTATCTTGACTGTTATCATTTTGTTTTGGTAAATGAAGAAATGGTATATAAAACATAAGTTAGTTACATTAGTTACGGAGTGCCACAAGGCTCAGTACTAGGTCCTTTGCTTTTCACCTTTCATATGCTTTTCTTAGAAGACATGATCAGGAAACATGGACCAATCTTTCATTGCTATAATCTTTCATTGCTAATTTATATTCTGACACTCAATTTCATAATTTCTCAAGGTCCTATGAAACCTATCAATTTACTAACTTAATGGACTGCATAGGACAACTAGTAAGGTCTTCATTGTTGAAACAAAAACCTTCAAATAGGAAAACCGTCTAAAAGCTAATTCACACATTAATGACCTCAAGGCTAGATTATTGTAATGGTTTAATAAAACAAGTTTATAAAAATAAATGAATAATAATAATAATAAAAAAACTCCAGGTGGTACAAAATGCAGCAGCTAGAGATTTGACAACTCTGTCAAATTGCTAATACCAAGAATATCACAATCATCTGTATATGTCATTGTGGTAGACCCTTTTCACATTTAGATCCTACTTTATAAAAGTGTTTTTCAGAGATCAGAAACTATCTGTCAGTTTAAATCTACAATGAACACCATCAATTTCAATATACTGAATTCTACTGTAGCTTGGAATCAACTATTACGATGCACACATCTTGAAAAATTTGTATTGTATAAAGCACTATATAAATAAAACTGACTTGACTCATCAGAGCAGTGCAAAGGCTCACCGCTGCGCCAGCGCCGCAGCTCCAGCTCCAGCCTTTGGATGGTGTCCCTCAAGCTCTTGTTCTTCTCCTTCTCTTTCTCGTACTTTCTCTTCCACTGCTCAGCCGTCAGCTCCAGGTTAACGGAGGCTGTGTTCTTGATGGTCTTAGCACTACAACACGCACACACACACACACACACACACACACACACACACACACACACACACACACACACACACAGGTCTCAGTCTATTAATTCAGTGCAATTAATTCTAAAGCTTTAAATCTGCCATTGGTTTACACTGATAGAACGTTCAACCCTCAATTTAACCAACAACAATTGACTTGTTAAAGGGAGATTTCACACAAAAACACTTAGTATTTTTGTCTTGTTTTCTAGTAAAAAATACCAAAACATTCTTGAATCAAAATGCATTTGCTTGACAAGCAAAATGACTTAAGATATTAAGTCTAGTTTTCTAAAATAAAATATCAAAATTTTGTTAGTTTTAAGAAAAAAGAAAAATAAGAAAAATAATCTTAATTAAAAGACTAGAAACAGTGGCATAATAAAAGAATTTCCATTTTTTGGTGAACCATCCCTTTAAGAAGCAGTCAGATTCATATTCAATAGCAACTGCTCTTCATTTAACACTAGACAAAGCAGAGATTCTGTTGATTCTGTTCAAAAGTGGTTCAGTATGACCTTTAACCTTGTGAAAAAAAAAGTGCTTAACTGCATTAATTGTATGTCCACTAGTGTAATTCAAATCTTAAAAGTATATTTTTGAAAATCTGTATTTGCAGAAAATATAAAATTAATGAAATAAAAGCTCACTTAAGTAAACGCACAGAGACGACATATCTTAACACACTTTTAAGAAATGTCTTTTGTAATCATGTCAAATGAAATGTTTTAAGTAAATCATTGTTTTAATAATTTTTTGTGGTGTTTTAAAGAAGTACACTTATTTTGGTGGGCTGTCTCACATACTAAAGCACAAGTAATTTTAACTGTAGAGTTAATCAATAATACATTTAAAGTTAATATATTTTAAATATACCATATTGCAGCTTCACCATTACAAATGTGTAATTACAAATATATTTAAATACATGACATACAAGTTTCAATAGAAATGATATTAAAGTGTATTTCAGTTAGTCATAATGCTTGTCAGTACATTCAGCAGTAACACTTAAATATGTATATTTGACAGACAACAGCAGTAATCCACAATAGACTACATATAAAGATGCCCTAATTCATTGGATCAAAAAAGCCCTCAAAAGTTCCATTAATTAAATACTTGAACTATAATTCATTAATATTTAATTGCAATTAACATGCAACATTGCATTCAGTTAACACTTAACTGTTTATGTTGTAAATATTCTTTTAAAAGTGTATTTCTTTTTCACAAGGGCAAGGACCATTGAAAATGTTGTTTTAAAACTGCTCTGATTTTACTTTGTTCTGAAGTTTAGGTTTCTGTTTGATCTAGCAGTGGTGTTTTTGTGCAGATGTGAATGCGTGTGTGTGTGTGTGTGTGTGTGTGTGTGTGTGTGTGCGTGTGTGTGTGTGTGTGTGCTGGGGGTACCGCTGTCCAAACATGAGGGTGGATTTGGTCTCGGCGTCGTTGAAGCTGGAGGGAGAGCAGCAGATGAACATGGTGGTCCTGCAGTTTCCACCCAGAGAGTCCTGCAGGATCCTGGTCATCTTACTGTCGCGGTACGGCACGTGAGTCTTCTGCTCACACACACCAGGGACATTACGTAAGCTAACACAGATATGCACGGTCATATATGTGTGCATTCGCGAGCACTTACAGTTCCTTCAGCGAGAGCAGAGATGACGTTGCCGAGAGAAGACAGTGACTTATTGATGTTTTTAGCTTCATCCAGAACGGCTCCAGCTGCACCAGTCTTACTGACCTGCGTGTGAAAATACACCATAAACAAGCTTCACAATAACACTTCAGATTAGGGAAGTGTTACTGTGATATTACTTCAATATGCCACTAGCATATTGGCTGTTTATTAATACTTATAAAGCACACATTAATATTAATACCTCTATAATATATAGCAACATTACGCTTTTTTACATTCCGTGTTTCTTCTAAATCAAGGGTATTCAATCTCATAAAGCTATAAATCATTTTCATTTCTCTAAACGATGTAAGCAGTTATAACTGGAATGCCAGATTACAGTGGTTTCTAGGTCACTGTTCTTAGTGTTTTGTTTTGTTTTAGCTCATTGCTAAGCAGTTGCTAGCATCTTCTGCATAAAGGCCTTGGTCAAGTGAGCTCTATGAGCTGAGATGCAAACAGGGAAGGGGGAAAAAAGGTGAGAACACTGCGCGGACTGGGGGCATGCTCCACATGGAATTTCTTTTAAAGATATTTACATGCTGTTTTATAGTTACTTTAAGTTGTTTTTTTTTTTTTTACCTTATATGTCCAAAACCATTATGTTTCACATAAAAAAAAAAAAATAATAATAATAATAATTATTAACATCTTGTTGCAACATTTTTACAAAAATCAAGATTGAATGTATTTGGTCAAAATCCCATGCCATAAAAGATAAAGTGCTATGCAGGCTATTTAAGACAATACTGGCTGATTAGACGGCAATGCTGACATTTTATGACGACATAAGGTGGAGTAAATGTTTTCATTATGGGTGAACTATGCCTTTCAACATGACGACATGATGCTTCATACAACAAAAGACAAAAGACCTTCTCGCTGCCAGCCAGATCCACCAGGTAGAGCTTTCCACAGAGTTTCTGCTCCGTCTCCACGTGCTCCTGCTTGATGTTGATCAGGAAGATGCTGTGACTGCGTGAGCTGTGCTCATTCATATCTGACAACAGAACAGCCTCTCATTTACAGCTCATTCTCAAACACGCATCATACAGGTCTAAAATTATAATTCATTAAAACTCAGTCATCACAGAATAAAGTACTCTAAAATATATTCAAATAGAAACAGTTGTTTTAAATTAAAAACAGTTTATACTCTATTGTTGCAGCCTTGATAATAAAACACTAAAAAAACAAAACAAACTTACATACAGCAAACTTTTGAACGGTATATGTATATAAACACAATGTGCCTTTCAAGCATAAGATCTCCTCTGTGCTGTACTTTTTTAATGTGACTGATCTGTCAGATTGAGATGAAGGTATCATGATCAGTGTTGGGGAAACTTATTTTTAAAAGTAATGCATTACAATATTGCGTTACTCCCTAAAAAAGTAACTAAGTAACATAATTAGTTACCTTTTATGGAAAGTAATGCGTTACATTACTTTTTAAATCTGGGCAGGGCTTGCTTGTTTGTTTTTAATATAAAAAGTAGTATTTTTGGCAAATGTAAAAGTGCTTTTACACAAGTGAAATGAATAAACCTCAGGCTGAAGGAAATGTAAAATCATGTCTATACAGTAGAACGCAGGAGAAGAAAGTTCAACACTCTTCAGCAATAAAAAAATTAAACCCAAATGTTATGTTTATCTAAAGTCATTTTTGCTTATTCGTATGGTTGAATTGGATTATTGAAGGTCAGCTGCAAAGGCATTGGTTAATAAAATGGGATAAAATACATAAAGGATATTTGTGTTGCAGGTTTGCATCATATTCTGAGTTTGTATTTCATTGTTTTTATTCATTTTGAGGAATACTGAATGTGTTTTTGTGCAGGTGAGATGAGTAAATATATGTTCACACACAACGCTCTGCACTTACTCCTGATTTCTCTCAACATGGCAACACCAGAGCTGTCAGTTAATACATGAGAAACAAAGTAACTGGTGTTACTTATTTGAAAAAGTAACTCAGATGTTTCCTTGTAAGTTTAAAAGTAATGCGTTACTTTACTAGTTACTTAAAAAGTAATCTGATTACGTAAGTCGCATTACTTGTAATGCGTTCCCCCCAACACTGATCGTGACTGTAATTTACACCCTGTTATTGTGATTACAAAATACTAGCGATCACACACTGTGTTTTGAAAAATTGAACCTGAAGTGCTGTGAGTGAATGAAGCTGAATTTGAGAACAATGACAAAAGCGCTCACTGGTGACAGCGACGTGCCGGTTGGACTTTCCCTCGTCGATGACGTCCATGACCTCTTCAGGACTGGACACGAAGCGCTCGGTGCAGCCCTGATGCCACACAGACAGAAAACAGCTGCTTCATTACAGTTCATTCTGATTTACTCACATCCTCATAAAACACGCTGCCGGAGGAAAATCACCTTCACGTAAGGGACACGGTTCTTATCCTCATGCACAGACAGGTTGGTCTTCGTGACTAAAGTGGAAAGAAGCACAATGAGGAATAATATAACAACATTGTCGTGAATTTGGTTTTTCTGTTTTCTACAAACCATCCAGAAGATCCCGAATTTTCTCCATGTAGATCTCAAAGTAGGACACCTGAGAAAATCAAACACTGGTTATTGTGCGAGCACCACAGATTGAGCGGCATGTGCGGTCAGCTTTATAACTAGATGATGGACATGCCATTCGTTTGTGCCCTTTGTGTACCTTGATGTGGAACTCCAGGTTCTCATCCATGGAGAAGATGTGGTTGAAGATGTCCTCTGCGATGCGGGGAATGATGCCCATCTGCTGCGGGTCGTGGAGGTTGCCCTGGAAGTGCCATCACAGTCAAACTGACTTCAGTTATTAAAACTCATCTTACACTCTTAAAAATAAAGGTGCTTAAAAGGTTCTTCACAGCGATGCCACAGAAGAACCATTTTTGGTTCCACAAAGAACCATTCAGTCAAAGGTTCTTTAAAGAACCATCTCTTTCTTACCTTTTTAGAATCTGAAGAACCTTCTTTCACCACAAAGAACCTTTTGTGAAACAGAAAGGTTCTTCAGATGTTAAAGGTTCTTTATGGAACCATTTAGACAAAAAGGTTCTTCTATGGCATCATGAAGCACCTTTATTTTTAAGAGTGTAGTCTAATCGAACTGTGCAGCAGTGCTTCTAAATAAACAAATGATAGCAAAATGAATTGATATTTTTATTATGTTTATTATTTTCTATTATTGTGAATTATTTATTAGATAATTAAGCAAAATAATTTTATTATTTCACATGGCAGAAAGTAGTCAGATTAGACAGGAAGACAAGTTCCATCCTTGAAAACCTTGAAGGTGAAGCAGACACTGGCTATGTTTCCATCCAAAGATGCGAAATGAACTTAATAAGCACCATTTCCATCCAACGAGTCAAAGAGAACAAAATCGTCACTTTCTGATAAACTAGCACTAAATACCACTAAGAAAAGGAGGAGAAGCCACTGAATATAATAAGTTTCTTATATAATAAATTACTTGTGCATTGAGAGAGCGGACAAAACACAATAAACGCGCTCCACCCAGTGCTTTCCTGTCTGCTCTCTTCTGCCCTGTCCATTAAAAAGCCCATAAATATAACTTTTAAAAAAAGTTTATCCTACTCAATTGTGCGCATACATTTTTTAGAATTTATTCGCATCTTGGCGTTTCCATACAGGTTTTTTTTTTTTTTTTTAAATGCCAAATTCCAAAATGCACATAAAAATAAGTGGATGGAAACACAGCTGCTGACTCTGACGCTGTAATAAAGGTACACATGGCTTGTGCTGACCATAATCTTACCAGCTTCAGAATAATAAGAAATTGTTTAACATATGATCATGCTTTTTTGTTTTGAAATTCGATGATATTATCAAATATGGTATATGGATTACCTATTTGGTCTCAGACAAATCAATCCATAATTAATCAGGTTGAATGTCTTTATGATAGAGCTTTGAAATTTTAGATAGAAAGCAAATAAGATACCATCATTGTCAGATCCAAAATAAATACAAGATTTTGAGCTTTGCTCACTTTGTCTTTTTTCATTATGTAAAGCTTGTGTTTCCATATCTAAATGGACTTGCTCCTATGCCCTTATGTACATTTTTTGAGAGATTCCAGGGAAGCAGCAGATCCACTAGAGCGGCTTCTAGTGGAAACTGTAGAGTTATACATTGTAAAACATCATTTGTTCAGACTGTTCTCTCAGTGAAAGGTGTCACATTTTGGAATTCATTGCCTGACTATTTAAAATCTATTGCAAATTATAATCATTTTTAAAAAGCCACGAAATCTTGGTTGATACATCAACAAACTTGTAGTCATGTTTAGTGTACTTATGTTATAAATTTATGTACTACTACTTGTTTTATGTAACTGTAATTTATAAAAGCCCTCCTAGGGACAAGTGTTGCAAATTATCTTTGGCTACAAAGCACTATGGTACATGACTGTTACTTCAGTTTCATCTATGTTTATTGTATCTGTCCCTAACAAATAAAACATTTAAAATGTCAATCTAAAATTGACATTTAGAAAGCAAAACTGTATTTGTGTTATGCTAAATATCTGCAACATTGACAGCAAGGTCTTTTTTATTATTATGGTACAGTGGAGGGTTGCACCTGGTAAAATTATGTAAATTTTTTGTCTTTATGTGAAACCAGTTGTGAAACAATGACTGTAAAGCCTTGAGTCTAAAACAAACTTAAAAATCTACTGTGAAATTATCAGGTATCATTCTTACATTTCGATATATAGCATGCATTATCTTGTGATTGATTTTGTGAGTACTTACAGGGAAACTGGCCAATAATATTTGATGTTCATTTTATTACAAGCACACTGTGTATGGATGATATCAGTTGTCTGATGCATCTGACTGAGTCATTTACGGGTACAAAATTGTGCAATAATGTAAAAGTGTTAAAAGTATAATCATTATTCCATCTAAAATGATCATCTATAACTGTACCTCCATGGTATGGGTCTTTCCAGAAGAGGTTTGTCCATAAGCGAAGATGGTGCCGTTGTAACCTCCCAGCACATCTACACATCAAACACACACACAGCTAAACATCAGAGAACACTTTTCCTCTGAGGAGCATCTGCTAAACGTTCTCCCCACAGACAGTCAAATCATAATCAATGCTATGAAACACGACACGCTGCCGAGGAAGCATGCAGGGCGTCACACACTGACCTTTGACGATCTGCTTGGCGCAGGTGTTGTACACCTGCTCTTGGGTGGTGTTGGTGGGAAACACGTGATCGAAGACGTACGGTTTTCCCTGCACACCCATAAAACCCACACAGAGGAAGAGAAGAGACACGAGGGAAAAAAGAAAAGTCATTGTTTGGTCTCACTCAGGTATTGATCAGGCCACTAATCACATCACAGAGGCTATAAACCGTGTCATTTCAGCTTTATCCAATATGTGACCCTGGAGCATGAAACCAGTCATAAGCAGCACAGGTATATTTGTAGCAATAGCCAACAATACATTGTATGGGTCAAAATTATCCATTTTTCTTTTATGCCAAAAATCATTAGGATATTAAGATCATGTTCCATGAAGATATTTTGTAAATTTCCTACCGTAAATATATCAAAACTTAATTTTTAATTAGTAATATGCTTTGCTAAGGACTTCATTTAGACAACTTTTAGCGATTTTCTCAATATTTAGATTTTTTTTGCACCCTCAGATTCCAGATTTTCAAATAGTTGTATCTCAGCCAAATATTGTCCTATCCTAACAAACCATACATCAATGGAAAGATTATTTATTCAGCTTTCAGATGACGTATAAATCTCAATTTCAAAAAAATGACCCTTATGACTGGTTTTGTGCTCCATGGTCACATAAGCCTTTAGCATTACATACTGCATACTTACATCACCTTTAACTATACACTTCCATCATCAGCCACTCCCTGCATTCACACTCACTCACTATATAAAGAATAATTAATATATATATATATATATATATATATATATATATATATATATATATATATATATATATATATATATAGAAGGTAATAAGACTGCGAGGATGCTGTTTTTGCGCTGGAGATGAAGAGGCCTGCAGCCTCTAGATGTGCTGACGTCATACTGACACAGCCGCGAGCCGTTTACTCAGCATCTCTTCACCTAAGCGTTTAACATAAGAGCTGCGCATTTCTGTTTAACAATCATAAATCAGAATTATTACCCCGATGATGACGGTGTCGTCCGCTTGAAAGGTCGGCAGGAATTTGTCGCCGCGCAGGATCTCGGCCTGATTGAGAGGCCTAAAGCGGCAGAGCACTTTAATATTACACTCAGCTGCTGCGTCCGTCATGATGCTACACGATAACACGGGGATTCAGATGAAAGCGGAATGCTCTGTTTGTATCGAAACACGAGACGGTAGCGTTAGCGCAGTGTCTGGGGTGAGGTCGTTGTGTCTGGTGTTTCGCAGGCAGCTGCTCGTGTGAT
Source organism: Spinibarbus caldwelli (assembly GCA_039654775.1). Classification (NCBI taxonomy): domain Eukaryota; kingdom Metazoa; phylum Chordata; class Actinopteri; order Cypriniformes; family Cyprinidae; genus Spinibarbus; species Spinibarbus caldwelli. The sequence goes on along the minus strand of CM077233.1, from coordinate 34,946,832 downwards.
TGTGGAGGAGGAGGATGCTGCTGATGATGCTGAGGCTGAGGCTGTTGTCATGAGGGATGCGGAGGGAGGGAGGCAGGGCGTGTCCGCTGCGTCATCGCTTCACCGCCTTCACTCTTCACTGCACGGTGCCACTTAAATACACTCGCATCAAGCATCTCGCTGTTATTATTAAGATATTAATCATAATTAATTATAAAGAATCTGTTCTGCTGAAGAAGAACGTAGACCCGCTGTCACGTGGTGCGTGTTACTTTCCTCAGCGCTGCTCAGGATGGACCAATCACAGCCGGTTACTGGATCAGTATTATTTTGTCATTTATATAAAGATTGACAGGGCGGATTTCCATTTATACCTTAAGCAGTCAAACTAGAGTCGATTTCATTATAATTTCCATCGCACAATATCATCCTTAAGATCAAATCTGTCTCGAGATTTGAATGCTGTCCAAAGGAGGCTTGCACCCTCTGGAGGACAATGCCTGTTTTTATATTGTTTAGCTACAAATTTTGCACCCCTTGTCAGAGGAGAACAGACTCCAGCATAGCTACTGACACACAATCTTATGCAAGTTATTCTCGAAAACAGAGCCACTCTTTGCTAAATGGGTGTTATGCACAGTTTTATTGTTGTAGCTCCATCCACCAAAAATTAGCCTATAACTGCTTATTAAATGAGCTTCCCACTCCTATCCGGAATGCTGAATCCCTGACATTTTCCAAGTGACGCCTGAAAACTCATCTCTTTCGCCACTATTTGACTTCATCAAACAAAAAAAAAAAGTCTAGTACTAATCTGATCAATGCCTGAAATTTTGTATTACAAGCACTTCCTGCGTTTATTTGCCTCTTTATGAAGATTTGCTTATTGTATTCCTCAATTGTAAGTTGATTTGGATAAAAGCGCCTGCTAAATGAATAAATGTAATGTAAATGTAAATGCAGAACATAGTAGTTTTAATCTATTTATAAATGTAGACCTATAACATATAGACAAAATATGTAACAACAAATTACGTAAAAAATATTAAATATAAAATGAATAATAAAAAATAAAAGAAATTAATGCAAAAAAAACAAAAAAAACACATTTAATACTATTATAATGTTATGCATAATATATAATAAGTAATAATGTATTAATGTTTTTTTTTTTTTAAATGTTCCAGGTATGCTGAGACTCATTTAAGGAAAAAAAGTTTTCTCAAAAGCGACAACTGTGACACTGAAACACTGTTTTACTCCTTGAAATCCAATCAAAAATATTATTGGATGACATTTTTAATTAATTAATTAAACAAATGCTTGGGTTTGATTTGTAGGAATGCATGAACTGATCAAATGTGTACTGTACATACAATGCACAGGTTACTGGTTGCTGAGTCTAGATATAAACAGACACATAGATATACAGATATACAGAGATTTGACAGTTACTAGCATTTTCTGATTGCTAGGAGAAATTAAAATCTCCTGACTTCTTACTATCAAATCAAATTGAAGTGTACCAAGGTGCAATACAACTAAAAAAATAAAATAAAATGGAACACATGCTAAGTTGTTCAATCTTAGTTGCATATGTTTTAAAGCTCAGACATTGTCTGAACTTCATCCTTACTTCATCTGACCAGCACAAATCCAACAAATGTTATTATACACAATCAAAAGCAAGGGAAAATTGAATGATCTAATGATTATATGATCAAATGATTATGATTAAATGATAAATGAGTAAATACAATAATAAAAAAAGAAAACAACATAAAATAGACAAAGTAAATCAACAATCTCATTGTAATGTAATATAGAGAAAGATGCTAAATACTCCTGAAATTGCAGCTGATAAAAATGCAGTGGCTGTGATTTTATTGAGTTTAGCTACCTGTTCCTGCAGAACTGCAGCCAGAATGCTGACGAAATCAAACTGCTGCAAGGGCATTATGTTATTTTGTCTAGTTATGAGATCAAATCAATAGTAATGAATGTCCACACTGACATGTTAATAACTGAGAAAAAATAGCTTGAGAGAGTTTTGAGTCAGACTGATGTCACTGTGACATTCTAGTGATGGATACATCATTGCATACATGTCTTATCAGTTTTCAAGACATCCTTCATTGTGATAATTAAAACCATCCATTGACTGGCCTGATTTAAATTGTATATGACAATTTAAATTGAAAACGCAGTTATGACTAACAGCTTGAGCCAGCACAAACCCTATTTTGGCATTTTTAAAGCATAAATAAAATAAATCTTAACCCATTCTGCACTTGACACAGCTGACATAAAACTTGCTAATTTGTGCTGCTCTTGTACATTGTGTTTTTCATTATAATAAAATAAAAAAAATATTAGTAATAATCTTGTCTTGTGACAATAATTCAAAGTGTTTCATAAATTCAGCTCAGAATGTCTCTGTTCATGAGAGCTCTCAGTAGTCTGTTCTTCCAGAAGAACTTATTTTCCCTCCATTGCAATCTCCATAAAGACCACAGAAAGCATTTGGTTACTAGTTCACTGTAAACTAATCATCACCCTCCACCCGCCATACCTTCATCATGAGGTTGCCCCCCAACACTGCAAAAAATGATTTTCTTACTTAGAATTTTTGTCTTGTTCTCCAGTACAAATATCTAACATTCTTGAATCTAGATATATTTACTTGAGAAGCAAAATCACTTCTCACTTTCTCATATTAAGTCTAAGGCAAGAAAAATAATCTTGTTTTGTCTTTGAATCAAGATTATTTTGCTAATCCCATTTGCAAATAATTTTCCATGTTTTAAGCAAAACATATTTTTTAGTATCTTTCATATACTTAAGTCAACACGACTAATATTTTAAGTCTTTTTGCTTCTCAAGTAAATGCATATTGATTTAAGAATGTTTAGATATTTACGCTAGAAAACAAGCCAAAAATACCAATTAAGATTACTAATTACTAATTCATCTTTTATTTTGCAGTGAAGTCACTAAAAGACAAGGTTTTTCCCATGACTCCATCCCACAGCATTTCACCCAGTCTCATTTAAAATGAGAATCATCAAGAGTATCACCAAGTATTCAGTATTTAGTATCAGTGTTCTTTCCCTAATAATTTTAAACACAGCTGACAGCTTGAACTTAACTTAACATAACTTAACTTAACGTAACTATTATTTACTAATCCTGAATTTTCCTTGAACTGTTTACCTTGGCACAATGTTTTGTTCCCTCCTCTGAAGGCAGTTTCCATGCATCCTAAACCTGATTTTTGAACCTTTTGTACTGCTTCAGTTAATGACCAGCAGTTAAGGTGCTGGAGGGAAGGGGTGAGCCAGGGAAGTTTCACAAAACAGCCTCAAATTAGTCTTAATATTATTGAGCTCAAATATAGCTAGCCTTATTATTTTTGACAGAGCCATTAGAGAACATATCTATGCATGTTTTATAATTTAAAAGCATTCTCTCTCCCCAGTTTTATTCTTCTTTCCATATTATTTCACAGAAATTAAGACCCGGTCCTTTAAAAAAAAAAAACATCTACCATATAAGTGCAAGTAAAAGTTGTAAAGTTAGTTTATAGAGTTGATAATATTTATAGGTATAAAAACACTTAAAAATCTAATCTCATATGTAGTAATGTTTAAAGCTATTGATTCTAAAACTTATTTATATTGCATATTATCTATATTGTCTATATGTTTACATGATTTTAAATAAAAGCTTAATAATTACTATTAAACTAAACTGGCTTGTGTAATGGATTAAGGTTATAATAATTATGTAAATAATATAAATTTATTATAAAAAATAATCATCTCTAAAAATAAGATGATTTTTCACTTTACGGTAAGGGTACATGAATTACCATGAATTCATGCATAAATTAATGTGTGAATTATGCATTACTTCATGCATTAATATCTCATGAATTATCAGGAACTAAGATGAGTTCAAAGTCTTTGATTCATGACTTCATGGATGAACAACACCTTAATTAAGACATTAACTAAGGTGAGTACATCATCATGATTTATGATTTATTACGCATGATCATGATGCTTTCTTTGTTCACAAAAAAACAAGGTCTTTACTATCCATTGTGGATAAAGCTATGCTTATGGCACATGATTAAAAAAAAACATTATTTTGTGCATGCAAGACTACTTGAATTATTAAAGGAATATACAAAAAAACATGCAAAAATTTTGGACTTTGGAAGATCTTAATTCTGGAGTGTGTGCACCTCAAAATGTGATGTGCAGGAAACAGCCAATCACAAGGAACATGGAGAGCATCGGTTCACTCTTCCGCTAAAGATTAAGAGATGTCGTTATTAATTTTATTTTCATTTTTTATGAATTTAAATGCATTTACAAGGCAGAATAAACACTGCTGCTGCAGCAAAAGTTTGAGACGGCAGCAGAAAGAAAATATCTGACGATGGAAATGAATCAACTGAATTTAATTATTTATATAGTTTCATAAAGGGCTTAATAGAAAACACAAGTTTAGTCATTTTAAAAGTTGTGTATATTAAGATTCAGCATGATTAAATTCCGAGGAAATTATGATTTTCTGTCTCTCAAGCCTTTCTCATAAAATCCCATTCACATTTGAATGCACTAAAGTGCTGTCTTTAATGACTTGCTGTTCTTTCTCTTGATATAGAAGGACGAGAGTAGACTGACATGCAACATATGACAAGAGTATCTGCAGATAAATGTGATCAAAAACAAGTCAGGCAGCTGATCTAATGCAAAAGGGTTCGTTTCAGCTAACAGGCTGATTTTGTCACAGATTACAAGACCATCAAAAATGCATTAAACACTGCAACTGGGGAACTGTCACTGAAAAGCAAAGAGCAAAAACGTCTCGTTTATGGATGAGCCTCTTGGTTGGCAATGCCCTCACTGTTCGGAAATAACATCAAAGCCTCTTGGGAATCTTTCTGGAATCAATGAATAATTGCATTATGTTACTGCTATACATAAGAAAATGTGTTTTTACAGAAAAATCACAAAAATACTATACTATCTAGCGTCTTACACCTTCAACAATTGAACAGTTTACTCTACAGTAGCTCAACAAATGTGATTTTAACACAAGGAACCATGTTTTTGATTTATTGTTCTCCATCACGTTCGATGATAACGTATCCTCTCCCGCGTGGGCTTCTGGGATATAAAAGCAACCATCAATGCACACTCCAGAATCTGGGCTGAACATACTTATTCGCTCACCTACTGCTTTTTGCCTACTGTATAGTAGGGAAGTATGTGGTTTCGAACGCAGTGAGTGTTTTTTTGTTGTTTTTAAAATGGTGATTTTGAGAAGAAAAAAAAAAGGATTTTGCATATGATTTCCAATTATTTGAAGTGGGTTGGTTAAGGGCTTGATTAGCTGATGTATTATAATGCTTGATTTGGGTTCAATGTGGGAGCATGTGATTAGTTGAAGAACTGTGCATGGTTAATGATGGCTCTTAAATATTTAAATGCAATGTGTCGAACGCCTACTAAGGCTTGCATATGTGTGCATAATATTTTGACCCTGAATGCTTACAGAAGGATAATCTTTCATTTATATGCCAGAAACATCATGAGTCTAACGTTTGAGGCGTGACAACGGAGTTGAGGATCCAAATGCAGCTTTATTTAGAGCGTAGTCAGACAGGCAGGGTCAAACACCAGCAAAACAGTAATATTCAAGGCACAGGCAAAAGAGAAATCCAATACACAGGCAATGGTCAGGGCAGGGAACAAACAATCAAAAACAAGCAAACAGTGCAGGGTCAAAAACACAAAGGCAAGGAAACTTGGAAAACACAGAAACTAGGAACACGCTACAGGCTATCAAACATACACGGTGTGAGAGTGTTTGTGTGTCATTCTTATAGTGTGTAACTGATGAGGTGATGAGAGACAGGTGACTGCAACTGGTGAGTGTAGATGAGTCTGGGCAAAGGATTATGGGAAATGGAGTCCAGGGGAAAAAGGGCAAGAGTCTGGAATGGAGTGTCCTCTAGCGAAGCTCATGGGCACTCCAATTAGAGATCGTGACAATGAGCAGTCATAATTTTTGTTGGTTCATACTGAACAGGTGTTGATGAATGTACTCGATATTGTCACTGTTTTTAAGGTGCATTGTCTGGAGATTTTGAAATTTTTTCATTGTCCAATTTCTGTTTGATTCATTGAGGGGCAAATTATTATCTATATAAAATTAATTTAATTTATTTACATAAAGTTTGAGTAAACGGGAATATATTCTATGAAAACATGTTTAAGTTTATTTACTTATATGCAAAGTATAGTAAAAAGGAGCATTAAATGAATATTTGAATGTTTTAAAATATAATTACATTTATATAAATATAATTATAATAAAATATAATATATTTACATATGCAGAAATTCATATGTTAACAAATATTAAAAATTAATATATGGACATAAATATATGTAAATATTTGCAATAAAAATATATTTATGTAGCCGGCTCAGCCCTCACGGCTCGACTACCCCTCTGTGTTGTGATGTGTGGTGTGAAATAAACACTGGAGCAGTGTTAGCAATTTTGTAACTAGATTTAAGGACTTCGCCACCCCGTTTGAGACTTTTTTTTCAAAAGTTTAGGGACAAATATAGCAACTTCTTGGGCAAACCTTATCTAAGTTCTCATCTTGCCCACTGATCTATATTAATCTTTATATAGATCAGTGAATTTGCCATTATGATATCATCTAGTGACATTTAGCTACCAGTTTTAGCTACTTTCAATTGAAAGCAGTCGGCAACACTGCACTGGAGTCAGTCTGCTGGTTCAGTTGTCTTTTATGTTGAGTGCGCTGCATAAATAGAAAACGTGCAGTCAGAGGCGGACAGTAGTGAAGTATTTTTACTTTACTCAAGTAAATTTAAAAAGTATCTGTAGTTTATCAGAGTGTTTTTCTTTGGAAAACTTTACTTCACTACATTCCAAAGCATAATGTCATACTTTTTGCTGCACTACATTTCATAAATAAAAGTTGTTGTTTGTTTTACCTTTAATATGTAAGAACATTAAAAATGTAGTAATTTCTTGTACTCAAGTAAATCCTTGAATTACTTGAGTAAAAGAAAGAAATAGATTTCTAATGTAATTAAGTATTATATGATATTTAATATGAAACGTAGTGCAGTAAAAAGTACAATATTGTGCTTTGAAATATTGTGAAGTAAATTTTTCTAATGAAAAACACTGATAAAGTACAGACACTACAGCAGAGTAAAAATACTTCACTACTGTCCGCCTCTGCATGCAGTTAATTATTCATTGTACAATCTTGCCTGCTCCTCCCTCTGCTCAGGAAACAAGAGTTCACAATACAAAGAATTTCATATTTCACAGGATAAAGAAGCAATATAAAGAAAATGGCAGTAACTAACGATGACTTTAAGTGCAACAGAACTGTATGTGCAGAAGATGCCTTCTATTACAGACTTCACATAATGCAATCAACGTTTCCAGCATTTTGTCTATACATAAAATCAATTCAAGTCTGAACACTTATAGAGAAATCATGAAAACATATAAGAAACTGTACCTGCATAAGTAGAAAACATGCAGTTAATTAATCGTTGTAGGATCTTGCCAGCTCCTGCTGAACAGGCTAACTTTCACTGCATTCCCTCGATTAAAACTACACTTTTGCAGGTAAAACGACTTTAAACTCGGTTCTAAGAGAAGGCAACACATTAATGTAACTCATTTACACATCGTAACGAAACACAGATCAAGTAAATAGTGATTATTGCCATTTTAACATGTTTTTGAAGAGGATAGAACAAAATGCATACCACGCGCGCACGAAACTCATAAACAAATAAAATGCGTTTCTTCTTTTCTTTTCTCACATATATGCATTAATTACCAACAGACAAACATAAGAATTTTGAGTGAATTTACAATAAAACACAGATCAACACCTGCTACATTTACATGTTTAATATATGTGAAAATATATCAAAAGCAGCCAAAATCAAATATTATATTTACATATATTTTATAAAAATATAAAATATATTTTCTTCTATTTAAATTTAAGATATTAAAATATATGAAAATTTATTATTATTAATATAATTTAATCTATGTGACTTCTATGGGTAATGACATTTTTTTTTTAAGGATTATACCTGACATGGGCTTTTGGGATGATGTGATTCTTCAATAAAATGTAAGTTTTGAGCTGATACTTTAATGTCATCACATCCCATCCTGCTATACTTACTCAAATATCAATTGAAAATTCCTGCTAAAAACAACTTAAACCAGCATAAGGTTGTTTGCTGGTATTACAAAACATAGAAGATAAGTCAACACTCTTTTGTAATGCTAGTTAAGAGAGAAATGCTACTCAAAACCAGATGTTTAAATCAACAATTCACAAAGATGGTGCAACGGATAAATGCAAACCAAACAGCACCATATTATTCGTTTACGCAATGCTTCTGACATGGGCTTACATTTCTGATAACCGAGGTTAACCGTAGGAGCCCATCTACAGACTCAACATCATTTAAAGCACTAGGGCAGCCTAAAAAGAACAACACCGTAGCAATAAGTCTGCCTCCTGTGAAGACTTTGTGATGTTACATATTTTTCTTACATGAGTAAGAACTCAAACAAAGAAAAGAAAAAAAAAATCACTTTAACTGTGCAAAGTACAGAAAAGCTAACTTTATATAAACATAAACATAACATATGTAAGTTACGGGGCTGAATCTTACACAAAAATAATTTACTAATGTACAAACTACGTTTTTAATGTGATCCAAACTTTAAAATTACATTACAACAGAAACAATATACATTTTTTATATTGAAATGTAGTAACTAAGTCATGTTTAATTATAATTTCCCCAGATGTAATTGTTTCATCTGCACTTCGACTGCGGGACACAAGCAGGACAGGTCTATATAGGCTTAGGCTATAATTCGTAATTTAATTAATTTCTACGGTCGACTTAATTTGTGGGCACTGTCTGTTTCATTAATTTGTTCCCTAGAAAACCCATGATTTAACTAAAATAAGGGAACGAATTAAGTCAACGAATTCTTAATTCATGGCCACGAAAACTTTTGTTTCCCCCCGCATGTTTACCACAGTAAGAGATGCGAAAACAGTGATTAAAGTGAATGACAATAAAATAAACCTGCGAAATTAGAGGGTGAGACGGCGAGGATTTGGGAAAAGAAACAATAAATATTATTAATTTCCTGGAAACTCGTGACCAACCGGCAGAACAGAACATAAAGCCGTGTATGGCTTTAAATGTACAGGTAGCCTATCAAACAGCCTGAATGCAAACGCAGTCATGATACAACATTTGCCTGCTAACCCATTATTTCTCTTATAAACAAAGCTTTGTACCTCACTTGTGTCATACTCGCATTAAAATGTTTCACGTGAGCAGCAGCGGTGTTTACCGTAGCACCTGACCACGAAGAGCAGCCCCACGAGCCGCAGTTACATGTGGGATCATTTTATTATAAATGCCAATAATGTCAATTGCAAACATTGCAATTGTGTTTTAAAATACAACAACGAGAACAATGAAACCATTTAAAGAGGTGCGTTCAGCGGTCTCTGTGACGGGATCTGAAACAGCCAACCAAGTAAAATGATCCGTATGGCGCACTCTCTTTATTTTATCAAATGATCATAATAACATCTATTCATTTTACAGTCCTGATACTAGCCTTTTATTTAGACTAAAACTCTTTTAATTCGGGTGAGAAAGCCTGCGTTTTGAGTGGCATTTGCACATCCTTAGCTCATAGACCACTGCCTTGACGGATATGTCAAAGGAGTCCAGAAGGCCAATCTAACTACAGATGCAGCATCATGAGCATCATGGCCACCAAAGCTCTCAAGCATTGGCAGCAGAGAACTGAGTGCTGAGAACTGAGAACCCATAGTGTCCACTAGAGGGACACAGCATTGAGGAACTGAAAGCCGCCAGACTTATCTAGGAAGCTTTTCAGCTGTTACTAAATGACCAAACACTCAAATCCTGCTGACACTGCAGTAACAGCTGAGCATCATGCAAGTGAGGGGCACACAGGCCAAACAACCTGTTTTTTTTTCTCTCTCAGCTAGCTCTGAGGAGTGAGTCTCATCAAGTACTGAATTCCAATTAATTTCCCACAGCCGTCAACCTTCAGATCTGATTTTGTGCAGGCTAATCTCTCAAGACAGCCAACAACAAGACGGGCCACTCAGTCCTGCAGACTGTATGAAACACCCTGGACACATTATTTTTATTTATTTTTTGTTTTGTTTTGCAGACCCTTAGGCTCATTTGGCCCCTTTACCTGGGAAAATGTAAAATCACTTTTCCCAACAACAGCTCTTCGTACACTCACATTTTGTGAACACTTGTTTAGTGCTTATTCTTTGCTGAGAGTGGCAGGAGACTTTAAAATAATGAGATGTGGAAGAAGCCGGGCACTGACACAAATACTAGTGCCAAATTCTGGTTACAGTGTGAAATTCCTTCGATGTGAGAGTAGTCCCCACAAGGCTTTGTAATTATTGTGACATGAAAATTTGATACCGTCACATGCCTACAGAGCAGAAACGAAAGCTGCTGCTATTCGTATAATTTTCTGCTTTCTCCTTTTGTTCATACATTCTAAAAATAATACCAGAATAATAAATAACTATGCTTTCAGAAAAAATAAATAAATAAATAAATAAATGTTCCTTTTGTCTAAAATCAACAGCTATATTTAAGTTTTTCTTTCACAAAAATAAATTAGTATTTGATTTATAGCCAGCTTCTTGCATTGAGGGAGCAGCTCTCAGCGCAGGTGAATTGGAGCATTTCATCGGTAAATACAGGTTTGTGAATGTTTTAATTCATATAAATGATTCATTTCCTGTTAATCGTATTATTCTATGCAAAGCAATATACAGGGATGTGATTTCAGTCACTAAAACAAGTGACGCATAAGTCTTTTCGCATGAAGAAAATGCCTGGTTCTTTGCATAGATATTCAGTTGAATTACTTTCGATTACTGTTTGTTTATTGGCAGGGAGCAAATTTCCTTCTCTCTCGTAGTTTATAGTTTATTTATTCCTTCACAAATTAAGTAAATAATCAGTCAACCTGATGCTGTTCTAAAGCCATATTAGATTACCTTATTTTTTGGATCACAAAAGACATTATAAAAAAATGCTTGCACTTGTCCATTTAATGAATTGTAACCTTCTTCAATCTTTTTACAAAAATAATTCAAATGCCATAAAATTATCCAGACCTGCCAACCTGTACGTATTTTGCGTAGCAGGTACACATTTTAACCTCAAAGTATGCTGGTATGATTTGTCACTCTAAACTACGCAATAACCTGGTGATGCCAATGTGCATGCACAGTACTCAAATCAAGCAACAGCAAAGGAAGAGGAGTTTGACCAGAGTGCTAATGCTATCATATAGGGTAGTAAAGGGAGAATGTGAATGGAATGTCATATAAATGACTTGTGTTTTTTAAGAGTCTCACGAGTCATGAGTCCAAGTCAAGTCTCGAGTCTCTATTTATGCGACATAAGTGCAACTCGAGTTTCCATCTTTGAGCAACAGACTTTCAAAATAATAATAATAATAATAATAATAAAGAAACTGCGTTGATGCAATAACGTGATAATGTGATAACGCGTTAACTTGCCCAGTCCTAATATACAGTATATATATATATATATATATATATATATATACACACATTCATTCAGTATATTTAAAAAAAAAACTTGCTACTTGTTAGGCTAACCTTGCATATTATTGCTCTTTTGTTGGTTTTGATTGCTTCTATTGTCATCATTTGTAAGTCGCTTTGGATAAAAGTGTCTGCTAAATGTACATGTAAATGTCTGATTTCTTACAAGAGGACGGTACACAGTATATTTAACTCCTTACACCGTGTCCTAACTACAAGCGTTGCGACAAGATTCCAGTGACAAGCAATTTGGGTGTCCACACCCAGATGCAACGCGACACCGCAACCCGACAGAATCAATCAAATATCACAGCCTATCAAAAATGTGTGTGGACGGGCTCTCTCTGAAAGCGCTCTGCACTTGCAACAAAGTTTATAATCTAATTCAGAAATATTAAACCTTTTTAACATTAAATGTACATACTGAGTGACTGATACCATCTTTGTAATGGAATACCCTCGCTGGTTCACAGTGAGTTCACAGTTTTAATGTACATCTTTGCTTTAATATATTTTCAAAATCTGAGGTAAACTGTCTGTTGTTGCTTCAAGTATGGCTATAAATGCCACGCAATATGATAGTCAAACTCACATTAGACACTTTTAACGTTGAATAAAGCATATAATCTGTACCTGAGATTATCACTGTCATTAATTTGTATGTTGTTGATTCCAGCCGCACGTCCAGAGTCTCATCACGTCCTGTCTATTGCACCCAGATATTCAAGGTCAGTTTTTCAGTATCCCAGTCTGGTATCTAGCGTGAGGGATGCACCGCTGGTGTCTGCACGCACAGCTGGTGTTCCCAAACCCACTCACTCTAACCCTCCTGTTCCTGAAATTATCCCCTTGCCTGAAACGCTTCCCATGATGGGGATCGCTTTATGTTGCGTTTGGGCTGCGTACACCACCACCAAACTGCCTGAGGTGGCGGCGTCCACTGAAATGTCTCCAGAGGTGGTGGCTGAAGCTGCAGAACCTCTCGGGGTAGTGACGCGTGCTGCTGTGTTCTCTGAGGTGATGGCACCCGCTGCAGCTTCTCCAGAGGTGGCGGCAACTGCTGCAGAACCTCCGGAGGTGACAGTGGTACCCATTCACAAGCTCTCGTCCTGTCCTGTCACGGCTATGGAGGCCGTCCGTGAACTCTCGTCCTGCCCTGTAACGGCTATGAAGGCCGTCTGTGAACTCTCGTCCTGCCCGGTAATGGCTATGAAGGCCGTCTGGGAACTCTCGTCCTGCACAGTAACGGCTATGGAGGCCAATTATGAACTGTTGTCCTGTCCTGACCCTACCGGAGAGGCTGCCTCGGAACGCTCAGCCTTGTCTGTCACAACCCTAAAACCCGCCTTTGAACCCTTAAACCTGCCTGTCATGAGCCCCGAAACTAATAATGCACTCCATATCTGTCCTGTTAACCCTGTCACTGCCATAGAGACCATTCATGAACTTTCTGCTTACTCTGTTTCCCCTAATGTATGTGAACTGTCTGTCTATCCAGCTTTATTTACTGCATTGTCTGCCGGTTCAGTTGTCACCAAAGAAGCCACTGATGAACTTTTTGTGTTCTCTGCCTTGGCCCTTGGGGTCATAGATGCTCTGTCTGTCTTGTGTGTCTCTGTGTTTCCTTGGTCCCAGTTCCTGCCGTGGTCTTCAGGTTCTTATGCTCTGGCCAGGTGGTCTTATGTCCTGTCTGCTCCGCACTGGTTGGCTCCTGCTCCATCTGATCCATTGTGGAGGGCTTCTGCTCCATCTGCCCTGCCGTGGTGGCCGTCTGCTCTGCCTTGGTGGGCTCCTGCTCCGTCTGCTCTGGCCTGGTGGTCTTCTGCTCTGCCCTGGTGGGCTCCAGTCCCGTCTCCCCCGCCCTGGTGGGCTCCAGTCCCGTCTGTTCCACTCTGGTGGGCTCCAGTTTCGTCTGCTCCGCCCTGGTGGGCCCCAGTCCTGTATGCTCCGTCCTGGTGGGCTCCAGTCCAGTCTGCTCTGCCCTGGTGGGGTCCAGTTTCGTCTGCTCCACCCTGGTGGGCTCCTGCTCGGTCTGCTCTGCCGTGGTGGTTCCTTGCTCCGCCCTGGCTTCCTACTTCGCCGGCATCATCCTGGTTCTCTGCTCCGCCCTGGCTTCCTGCCTCGCCGGTTCTGCCTAGATATCCTGCTCTGCCCCAGTCTCTGGTCTCTCCACTTCCACGTAGACCTGGCCCTCCATCCTCCATCTCCATCCCTGTTCCGCCTCCTCTCCACCGCCCTCCTGGATTTTTATTTAGGAGCTTCTGGAAGCCGCTCCTTGGGGGGGGGGGGGGGGGGTTTGCTCATCACCAGATGTCGCCTTCTCACTACATTGACTCTCACACTTCACAGACTGTCACATGTCACCCCGGACTACATTTCCCATGTTCCATCTCACAAATTAAACTCACACCTGATATCAATCACACTGCCTATATAACAGCCATTCACATGCCCTTCCGTGCCGAGTATTGTATAGCGTATATCCTAGCGATAGCTACTCTACGGAGCACACTCAGTTGTTATAGTCTTGCCTTGCCTGTTCTCTAGTGTCTTGATTCTTGCCCGTGTTTCCTGGAGTAACCTTTTGCCTTCCCGTCTCGGACTATCTTTGCACCTCTCTTGGACTCCCGCTCGTGTACCTGGATTATCTCTCTGCCTTGCCCTATTGGATATTGTTCGCCGATCGAAGACCCACGCTTGCCCTAGGACTACTCTTTGTCTTGCCTGTGTTGTACCTGTTTGCCATTGCATGAACCTTGCTTGTTTTGTAACCACGTCTCTGTCTAATAAAAGCCCTGCAAATGGATCTGCACGCCTCTCGTCTCGTCGGTTCCGTAACACACACACACACACAAGTCTGGTCGGTGAGAGAGAACAAAGTCAATAGTTGTGGAACTCCAGTAAGTAAGGCTGTCAAGGCTATTTTATTCACTTGAACATCGGATGAAGTGATTATTTTCTCTTTAATACAGATGATGCCAATGTATTTTTCGATGAGTCGCTATGTTAGCAATAATAACGTTACCTGCTTGACGGAAAGGGTTGCCAGGTTTTCACAACAAAACCCGCCCAATTGCTACTCAAAACTAGCCCAAACTAACCACGTTTCGAGGGGGTCCCCTCTGTAAAAATCATGATCTGGGGGCTAAAATACACGTTATTGGCATTGCTTAAACCCGTGGGCATGATAAACAACCCGCAGCAACAGTGATAAAGTAGCCCAATTCCGCGAGAAAACTGCAGACTTGGCAACACCGTGATGGATAGTAATGTCTACAATGGACACGGCTGCTGTTGCGGCGCGACCACAACAGCTTGAAGTTGTCTAATTTGGCACGGTCTCCTTGCTGCACTAATTGTAGTAAGGCTTTCCTTTGTGTATACATATCCTTAGGAGTACAATTTTAGCTGTATTATTTGTGTCCCCTTCAAAAATTGCTCTTGAGAAATTTTGTTTATTGTCCCCCCCCAACTGTTAGACGAAATTTATGCCCCTGGATACAGAAGATAGTTACATGTTTCCCAGAAATTAAAAAATAAATTACATTTACCCTGATCTTCAAATTCAAAAAGTTTTCATCCAAAAACTTTGAAAAGATTTGGATTTTAAAAACAGTATCATGATTTGATTTTAAATCAGTATTTAACCTCAGAACAATTTCAAAGTAAAAAGAGGTGCCAAAGGCTGATTTTGTGGTGGCTGTGCTTTAAAATAAAATTCTTATCATCTTAATTAAAGTGATGAAGGATTTTGAAAATGACAGTAACCATTGTTGAGTACTACTGTACTACTGGTTAACCCTGCCTTGGTTTAAATGTTTGAAAATGAATAATGAGAAATTTAGAAAAGCAATTGATGTGATGTGTCATTAAGGACTGGAGATGAAATAAAAGAAATATAAAAAGGGAGTGATTTCATGAGCTTGGGACCTTCTCTATTTCTCTCTGCAGAATCTCACCATAGCCTTTCATCTATAAAACCCTGGCAAGAACCCATGCAGGGGGCCGCTCTGTAATCTCTAAAACTGTCCCGATGAGTGGGCAGGACTGGAGCAATTACTCTTGAAATATGATTTTAATGTTCTAATATACATTATTCACAAAGGGGGACTCATATATTCGACTGTTTCCAACATTGATAATTATATATAGTCAGTTAACGTGATTATGAGATTATGTATAATACATACAGTACTTTTCATACAGTCAGATTCAGAGCAAAGCCTGTCATTTCTCACTGAGGTTATTATCCATTGTCTCTTCGAAAGAAAATTGAGACTAGCCGATAAGTGCCAACTGAAAGCTTCCGGTATTTTCCCAGGAGCTCTTCGGTAATGGCAACCCACAGCTCACCTCTCTTCCTCACTCCACAGTGACCTTGATAGCTCAGTTGCACGTTGCAGTCACAGAGTTTTGAGTCTAGAACTCACAGATCTTATTTCGCCCAGAGAGTCAAACTGCCAACCCAGCTGCTCACTCCTATTTCCTTGTGCTACATCCATTCGACACGTTCTATGAGTGCGGCGTGGAGAATGAACTTAGTCAGAGCTGGAAAATCAGTTTTATTATATAAAACAGCAGGTCAGTTCAGGGTTATGAAACATTTTTTTACCCCCTGAGGAGCGAGTTACCCCTCGTTCACCTCACAGTAGCATCACCCTATGGTATCTTACTCTCCAAAGCCCTGAAGTATTTATAAGAATCTCACTCTTCCTCGCTCTCGCTCTTTCACATGATCACACCATCACAGATGGCCTTAAAGGGATGGTTCACCCAAAAATTATTGTTTTTGGGTTATGTTCTCACCGTCATGTCATTTTGAACCCGTATTATGTTATTTTTAGTGGGACAGAATTGAAAGAATTTTTGGCTGTTTTGTCTTAGAATGGGAGTTTGTAGCTTTATATATATATATATATATATATATATATATATATATATATATATATATATATACTGTCAAACCAAAAATTATTCAGACACCAGATATAATTTTTGATTTTTTTTTTTTACTAGTGGGTGCAGGTTCATGTAAGTGAAGATAGCAAAATAAAGTAAACTGTGAAATATTAATTAATTGCTTAATCAAATAAATTTAAGCAATATATATATTTTTTTAATATAATAAATTAATATTTTTATTCAGCAAGGATGATTTAAATTGATCAAAAGTGACATTAAAGGCATTTACAATATTACAATTTGTTTTATTTCAAATAAGTGCTTCAAACTTATCTCTCTTTAAAGAAATAATTTCATATATATATATATATATATATATATATATATATATATATATGAAATTATCTCTTTAAATCTGTCTGTCAATCATCCAATCATTCAGTAATTGCTTGTGTTTCTTTCTCTCTCGCTCACTAACAAATGATCTCTCATCTTTATATCTCTCTTTATTGTCACCATCTCTTTTCCTTTCTCTCACTGCCTTGTTCTCCATCCTTTATTATTCCTCTCTTATGTTTTCATAGGTTCCTCATCCCCTTCCTCCTCATTAATTACAGCTTCTCTGCCTTTTGTGTCTGAATATGAAGCTGCATCTCTCAGTCTAATTAATCACATCACTGTAAAGCTTCGTTGTCATGGTCCAGACATCCGCTGAGGTCAGCGCAGTAATGAAAAGCTCACTGACCACAGACACATTCATCTAAAAGCAGTTCTGCTTATATTAAAACCTGCCTTTGGCAAAGTAAGGGGTGTAGAAGACCTGATTCTGGTGTATTGGATGCAAAAGTGCTGATTTATGGGAGATTGTGATTGATTGGCTGTAATTGTCTCTGATGATGGTGAATTAGGGGTTAAAGGTGCAAACTGAGAGGTTAAACAGACGTGGATTTCTCTTGTTATAGGTGCATTTGATGGCCAGAACATCACATTCCTTCATAGTTTGTAGTCTAAATTATTTTCTTTGGTGACACTGAAGAGAAGATGAGAAAGGACGCAGTGTGTTTTTGCGTGTGATGGAGAGAACGAGAAAGAGTCAAAGAAAGACACTAAAGCTTGCTTGCACCTTTGAAAAAGGAGAAAGATACAAAGAGAGGAGAATAAATAAATGACAAGAGTGATAGAAATGAGTCAGTATTTTCTTTATAAAATGTAATGGTTGTCCTAAAATGAAATGAACTTTGTGGAAAGAGTCAGGGACTTCGTCTAGTGATTACTGTTTCAAATATCTATGAAAGAAGATATACAATCTTCTACCTCATTACTGCAAGCATTGTTCTTAATAGAACATGTGTGCTGTCTCTCTGACAACAGATTATGTTTTCTGTGTCAATATGAGGTGGAAAATTACAATTTTAGCATCATAAGGATATAGGATATGTTTTACAAGCAGTTTTGATTTAAATTGTTATTGTTGCTTCAGTAATACTACAGGTGCATCTCAATAAATTAGAATGTCGTGGAAAAGTTAATTTATTTCAGTAATTCGACTCAAATTGTGAAACTTGTGTATTAAATATATTCAATGCACACAGACTGAAGTAGTTTAAGTCTTTGGTTCTTTTAATTGTGGTGATTTTGGCTCACATTTAACAAAAACCCACCAATTCACTATCTCAACAAATTAGAATACTTCATAAGACCAATAAAAAAAAACCTTTTTAGTGAATTGTTGGCCTTCTGGAAAGTATGTTCATTTACTGTATATGTACTCAATACTTGGTAGGGGCTGCTTTTGCTTTAATTACTGCCTCAATTCGGCGTGGCATGGAGGTGATCAGTTTGTGGCACTGCTGAGGTGGTATGGAAGCCCAGGTTTCTTTGACAGTGGCCTTCAGCTCATCTGCATTTTTTGGTCTCTTGTTTCTCATTTTCCTCTTGACAATACCCCATAGATTCTCTATGGGGTTCAGGTCTGGTGAGTTTGCTGGCCAGTCAAGCACACCAACACCATGGTCATTTAACCAACTTTTGGTGCTTTTGGCAGTGTGGGCATGTGCCAAATCCTGCTGGAAAATGAAATCAGCATCTTTAAAAAGCTGGTCAGCAGAAGGAAGCATGAAGTGCTCCAAAATTTCTTGGTAAACGGGTGCAGTGACTTTGGTTTTCAAAAAACACAATGGACCAACACCAGCAGATGACATTGCACCCCAAATCATCACAGACTGTGGAAACTTAACACTGGACTTCAAGCAACTTGGGCTATGAGCTTCTCCACCCTTCCTCCAGACTCTAGGACCTTGGTTTCCAAATGAAATACAAAACTTGCTCTCATCTGAAAAGAGGACTTTGGACCACTGGGCAACAGTCCAGTTCTTCTTCTCCTTAGCCCAGGTAAGACGCCTCTGACGTTGTCTGTGATTAAGGAGTGGCTTAACAAGAGGAATACGACAACTGTAGCCAAATTCCTTGACACGTCTGTGTGTGGTGGCTCTTGATGCCTTGACCCCAGCCTCAGTCCATTCCTTGTGAAGTTCACCCAAATTCTTGAATGGATTTTGCTTGACGATCCTCATAAGGCTGCGGTTCTCTCGGTTGGTTGTGCATCTTTTTCTTCCACACTTTTTCCTTCCACTCAACTTTCTGTTAACATGCTTGGATACAGCACTCTGTGAACAGCCAGCTTCTTTGGCAATGAATGTTTGTGGTGCACCCTCCTTGTGAAGGGTGTCAATGATTGTCTTCTGGACAACTGTCAGATCAGCAGTCTTCCCCATGATTGTATAGGCTATTGTGTAACCATTTTGAAGACTCAGGAAACCTTTTGCAGGTGTTTTGAGTTGATTAGCTGATTGGCATGTCACCATATTCTAATTTGTTGAGATAGTGAATTGGTGGGTTTTTGTTAAATGTGAGCCAAAATCATCACAATTAAAAGAACCAAAGACTTAAACTACTTCAGTCTGTGTGCACTGAAATTATTTAATACACGAGTTTCACAATTTGAGTGGAATTACTGAAATAAAGGAACTTTTCCACAGCATTCTAATTTATTGAGATGCACCTGTATATTTAGGGTCCCCACAATCATAAATAACCTGGAAATATCAGGGAATTTAACTGTGAAATTTAACGTTATGAAATTATCATATTTCTATACCGAAAAAAAAAAAAAAGGCATAAGTATAAATATGAGACAAAAACTCATAGAGGGGCATTTTTTGCACCAGTATCTTGAATTTTAGGTCATAACTGCATTTAAGGAGTTGTTGCCCTGCATCATATTTGTCAGCAGTCAACTGTATGAAATATAAGACAATGTACAGGTCTGGGGGCTGGGCCAGTGCGTTAACTGTGTAAAAATATTTTAACCACGTTATTTTTTCATAACTAATTAATTAAGTTAAAGTGACCCCCCCCCCCCCCCCCAATATGGTTTTCAATGCTGGAAACAGCTCTGCTGTTTAGTATTTTTTTGGAACCTGTGTTTTTTTTTTTTTTTTTTTTTTTCAAGATTCAATGATAAATAAAAAGTTTAAAAGCATAGCATTTAACACATCCTTGTGAATTAAAGTATTAATTTCTTTAAAAAAGAAGAATAAAAATAGAACCATAGTGTATATTGTTACAAACTATTTCTATTTTAAATAAATGCTGTTCTTAACTATTTATTCATGAGCAAATTCTGAAAAAAATATCACAGGTTCCAAAAACTATTTAGCAGCATATGTTCTGGTGCTTTGTTCTACACTATTTAGACCAAACACCAGAGGGCACAATCTCCAGCTTTACCAAACGAGTTTGCATCACTTGAAAATACCTGCAGTGCAGACACAGAGATGGAGAACGCTGCAGTTTCCTAAATGTCATGTGATTTCCTGGAAAACAGCAGCCTACAGATCCCCTCTGACTGGCTGACATGTAGAGTTGCATAATGTGAGCACAAGTATTTAAGACCACTGCATAGTGTACCATAACTAAAGAACACTGCTCTTTTATCGTCATCGGACACAGCTCTTACATGATATTCAGCTGAGAACTTTCATTTGCTGTTTCCAGATTTGCTTCAGGTTTGTCAGAATTTACTTTATTACATTTAAGTTAAAGTGGGGAGTGTTGTAATGGGGGGAGCTGTCATGATTATAATTAACTGAAACTGAAGCAAAAGTTCCATTAATAAAATAATAATAAAAAAAAATTTAAAACTAGAACAAAAATGAAACTATCAAGCATTGCTTCAAAACTAAGTAAAATGAAACAGAAATGGTCATAAGCTATTTTTTTCAGTTTTCATTTTTAATTCTTTGGTCTACAGCTTGCACAGGATGCATGGTTTGGAAAATGAATGGAACAGCTTAGTTGTTTTTTTTTTTTGTTTTTTTTGGATAATTTTTATATACTTTTACAGAATTTGTATTGCATGTGTGTTGTGCCTACATTTGGTTTTTAAGATAAATGTATGGCTATGCAGCCCCCGAAATGGGCAGGGTCTCTGGCTATATAACCGGCCGCTTCGCCGCCGCAGCTCAGATTTCTTCTCTTCAGCGACGAAGCTTCTTCCTCGCTGACGCCGAGATTCGCCGTTGAAACGCCTCAGTAGCCGGATTGGACCTTTTGCAGCGCTCAGCTCGCAGATCCCGGTCTATCCCCTGTCGCCATCCGGCGGCTATCTAAAAGAGCCTCACAAAAGAGCAAATTTTGACGGCGTTGTTTCAAATGCCGCGCCGTCATTGTAAAGCCCCGTTCACACCGCCAGCGATTTTTTTCGCTGTATGTCGCTAGACTCTGTTCTGTGAAGACGCTTGTGGGCGTTACCGCTGTCGCTCTAATGTTATTGGTAGACTGCACTTCTGGACATATCTTTAGAAAATGCAATCACAAACTATATATATCGCCGGTAAAACTAAGATTTCATTCTAATCTGACTAAGAATTAGACTTAAAATAAATAAAAGTAGCATTCTGCTGTTGGAGAGTGTTGTTAAATAAACTACAGCAGTGCTCAGTGCATTAAATCATTAACCGGTGCTAAACTTCTCACTGCATCATATAATTAACAACACGAACCATATGACTCAAACTCACTTTAGACTGCCAACAGTTTATTTTCCATGCATCATTTTTATGTCGTTACAGTCAAATAATTTAAAACAGTGAGATCGCTCCGAAACTCTGTCCTGTCTTGCGCTCGAGACGGTGAAGTGTGAGCGCCGCTGACAGATTCTTCACTCCTATTGGTTGTCGCTCGCGAAATTCGCTGTTCATTTGCATAAAGTAAAGAAATCCTTAACTTTTGTCGCTTGACCCGCATCGCTTGACACGCCCACATTCCATCGCCAACGGTCACGGTCGCTCTTGTCACCGGAAGTCGCCAGTTCTCCATTGAAAATGAATGGGATCATGTCGCTCTGTCGCTGTGTGTTGCTGACGGTGTGAACGGGGCTTAAGACGTGCAGGACTCCCCTGCACGCTGATGACGGTCACGCTGAATGCGTGTCATGCTTGGAGAAATCCCACGCTGATGCTACACTCAGCGGGACTGACTACTCTCATTGCGAGAGTTTCAGTCTCGCCTCTCTGCGCTCACGGATAGCTTTCTTTTCAGAAAGCGACTCCGCCCCTCGCAACCTCCCGTCTTTTTCCTCCCAGGGACCTGCGAGGAAAAGACAGCGGGGCAGAGGATTCGAGCGGCCGGAGACGAGCGAGCTCACGTTGGCTCAGTGCCCGCGTGCCTCGCCGTCACTGCAGAGAGAGGATTCGCCGGTCTTCTTCACTCAACCTGATCAATGTCCCTCCACGGCTGCGAGCGACATGATCTCGTTCGGTGGGAGTGACGATGAGATGGATGACAGCCTTTCTCTGGCGGCTTTGGATGCGGAGGTGTTATCGGGCTCGGTGTCTGACCCTGCCCTCTTGCCGCCGTCCTCTTCACCCAGCGCCAGACACAGAACGGACGAGGAGCTCATCCATGTGATGAAGGCTTTCAGTGAGCTCGGGCTCGAGTGGTCTCCGCCTGAGGAGCCGTCTCGCAGCAGGCTGGACGAGCAGTTTCTCCCGGGGCGCCAGCAAGCCCCTCGCCAACGCTCGTCCCCCTTCTTCCCCGAAGTCCACGACGAGCTCACTATATCGTGGCGCGCCCCCTACTCATCTCGCATCCGTCCTTCTGCTTGCTCCGCCCTCACCTCCTTTGACGGCGCTGAAGAAAAGGGATACGAGCACCTGCCCCCTCTGGATGAGTCTGTGGCCGCGCATCTCTGCCTGACCACGTCTATCGGATGGAAAGCGAGGGCGAGCCATCCGTCCAAGCCGTGCAAAGCCATGTCTGCACTCGCTGGACACGCCTACTCGGCGGCTGGACAAGCGGCTTCGGCGCTGCACTCTATGGCTGTGCTCCAGGTCTTCTAGGCCAAGATGCTCGCCAGTGAGGAGGCCAGTCTCGATGCAGCTTCACTCAAGGATGAGAAGCGCGATGGACCTGGCCCTGCGCGCCATCAAAGCCACTGCCCAGGCCATTGGGCAGTCGATGTCCAGCCTGGTAGTGTTGGAACGCCACCTTTGGCTCACATTGATGGAGATGAAAGAGGCGGATAAAGTTCCCTTCCTCGATGCTCTGGTCTCATCGAACAGCCTGTTTGGGCCAGCTGTGGAGGGCTTTGCGGAGCATTTTATGGAGGCTCAGATGTCGTCTCAAGTGATGCGACACTTCCTCCCGAAACGCGCCAGCTCTTCTGCTGCTTCTAGTCGCCCCAAGCCTGCGCCGACTCAGCAGCCCGCCAAGCCAACGTTGGCCACTCCCAAGCCCCGACCTAAGGATCGGCAGGATAGAGGGCGTTCCCGCCTCTGAAGTCCTCCTGATCAGCCAGGCAGAAAGAGTAGGGGTCCGAGTCTCGCTACCGCTGGACCACCCCATAAGCAGCCTCTAATGTGCCTCTTGTCACCCCGCTCAGCGCTGGGTGCAGAGGGAAGTGTGTTATTGGTTCCCCACGGGCCCACTCTAGCGCCCGGGCATCCATCTGCGGTGATAGCGGACAAAATGAAACACACACATTTTCGAAAAGAGAGCAAATATCCTCTTCTGCCTACCATAAGTGTCCTGCCCTTATGCAGCCAGTCTTTAGAGCCTATTCAACCTCTTGCCACACGGGCCGAGGCCTGGCAGGCCATCCCCGGTGTGTCAGAGTGGATAATGGCTACGATAAGACGAGGTTATTCACTCCAATTCGCTCGAAGACCACCACGCTTCCGCGGTGTGGTCACCACCACAGTGCGCAGCGAGGACGCTCAGGTTCTGCGCGCAGAGGTGATGAATCTGCTGGTAAAGGGAGCCATAGAAGTCGTTCCTCCATCCCAGAGCGAGTCAGACTTCTACAGCTGTTACTTCCTCGTCCCCAGAAAAGATGGTGTCTGCGACCTATTCTAGATCTCAGACTCCTGAATCACGCCCTGGTAAAAGGTCGTTCAGGATGATCACATTGAAGCAGATCCTCTCACAAATATGTCCAGGGGACTGGTTCATGTCTCTGGATCTGAAAGACGCATACTTTCAAATCCAGGTAGCCCCCATCACAGACGATTATTGAGATTCGCATTCGAGGGGGTGGCATATCAATACAAGGTCCTCCCGTTTGGGCTGTCCCTGGCTCCCCGCACTTTTACGCGATGCATGGATGCGGCTCTCTCCCCTCGGCGACAGGTGGGAATCCGTATCCTCAACTACCTCGACGGCTGGCTCATTCTGGCCCAGTCAGAGGCAGTTTCAACATCGCACAAGACCCTCCTCCCCTCCCTGGGGCTCAGGGTCAACTTTGCCAAGAGCATACTGTCACCCAGCCAGCGAGTGTCATTCCTGGGGACATTTATCGACTCAGTGCAGATGACAGCAGCTGTCTCAGTGGAACGAGCCATGACGATTCAGCGCCGCGTGTCCTCCTTCAAAGAAGGGACCACCCACCTGCTCAAGGCTTTCCAGAAAATGCTGGGCCTTATGGCAGCAGCTTCGTCAGTACTTCAGTTGGGCCTGCTTCGTATGCGACCCATCCAGTTCTGGCTGAAGCAGAGGGTTCCATCCGTGGCTTGGCGTCATGGTCGCCATCGCATAACAGTGACTCGGGCCTGTGTATCAGCCCTGGCCCATTGGAGGGACCCCCTCTGGCTGAAGCGGGGTGTGATCTTAGACACGGTGCACAGAAGGAAGGTTGTCATGACAGACGCTTCCAACAAGAGTTGGGGAGCGCTGTGCGAAGGCAAACCGACCTTCGGTCTTTGGTCCGAAGAAGAGTCGGGTCTGCACATCAACTGCCTAGAGATGCTAACAGTGTGCCGTGCCTGTCAATTCTTCCTGCCGGACGTAAGGGGACACCATGTGCTAATACGCTCAGACAGCAGGTCCATGGTGTCATACATAAAGCACCAGGGCGGCCTCGTCTCGAAGCGCCTCTGCACGCTGGCGAACGACCTTCTTCTTGTGGCTCAGACCTTCACTGAAGGCGACACATGTGCCGGGCAAAATGAACCAAGGAGCGAACATGTTGTTGAGGAACAACGTCTTGCTCTATGCGTTCCCTCCAATTGCTCTGCTACCGCAGGTACTCAGACGAGTCAGGGAACAATGGCACAGGCTTCTTCTAATAGCCCCCCTCTGGAGGAACCAGCCGTGGGTGTCGGAGTTATTCCAGCTGCTCGAAGCAGCCCCGTGGCCCATTTCCTTGAGACAGGACCTCCTCTCTCAAGTGAACGGCATGCTGTGGCATCCACGGCCCGAGTTATGGGCCCTGCATGTGTGGCCGCTCAACGGGAGCCTTTCGACCTCCCAGAGCGTGTCTTGAACACTATGACAGAAGCTAGAGCCCCGTCTACCAGGCACCTCTATGCTCTGAAATGGTCTATTTTCTCGGCTTGGTGCCAAGACCGCGACTTAGATCCGGTTACCTTTGATGTATCAGTGGTTCTTTCGTTTCTGCAGGAGAGGGTGGATAATCAGCGTTCCTCATCCACTATCAAAGTTTACACGGCAGCCATAGCGGCTTTCCATGCCCCTATTGCTGGCCGATCGGTGGGCAGGAATAGTGCGGTGGTCCAGTTTATACAAGGCGCCAGGAGAATTAACCCCCACATCCTCGTACAGTTCCACCTTGGGACTTACCAACCGTACTAAGGGCCTTGGAAGGCCCCCCGTTTGAACCATTGCAATCCACGAGCCTCAGATCACTCTCATTTAAAACCGCCCTGCTGTTAGCGCTGGCATCGGTTAAGAGAGTTGGGGACCTACAGGCCCTTTCCATCAACTCTGCTTGCCTGGAATTCGGCCCTAACGACTCCAAGGTCGTCCTGAAACCAAGGCTGGGTTATGTACCTAAGGTGCTCTCCACTCCGTTCAGAGCACAGGTCATAGCGCTTTCTGCACTTTCCCCTTTGACGGATGACCAGGAATTGTCCCTGCTCTGCCCCGTCAGGGCCCTGAGGGTATACATCGAGCATTCTGCCTCATACAGGAGATCAGAACAGCTTTTTGTCAGCTTCGGTAACCTTACTAAGGGTCGCCCTGTTACGAAGCAAAGAATTTCCAGGTGGTTAGTGGAGGCTATCACCCTGGCATACTCCTCCTTGGGCTTGCAGTGCCCCATTGGAGTCAGAGCCCATTCCATTGCCTCGTCCTGGGCATGGTCCAGCGGGGTGTCCATTTCGGAAATTTGTGAGGCGGCCGGATGGTCCTCTTCGTCCACATCTGTAAGGTTTTACAACCTGGACGTCCCTGCCTTGCAGGCCAGAGTCCTTTCTGCTTAGTTTGCCGCCTCCGGCTAGTTAAGCAGTCTTATGGGTTCACTTGACCAACATTGTTCAAGTCCCTCCTTCACTTGGGCGGTCCATATTATATGGACACTAGGTATACTTACGGGACGACACCCAGGCCATGGATAACCCTGAGGGCTCAGCCTGCGCTTGGTGTATTCTATTGACTCCCCTGGGTCTTCTCCCATGTGTGTCTTGGTTTTGAGTCGTTCCCCATCATAGCACGGCGTGATTGTACTGGTTCCCATACAAGCGTCTTACGACGCAGTACGAGTGAACATATCGACAGGGAACGTACTCGGTTACTTTCGTAACCTCGGTTCCCTTAGATATGGGAACGAGTACTGCGTTCCTGGCCGTGCTATGAGCTGCACGCCTCAGTCGCTTCATTCGAAGAAATCTGAGATGCAGCGGCGAAGTGGCCGCTTATATAGCCAGAGACCCTGCTCATTTCGGCGGGCTATGGCGGCCTGTATAGCCATAGGCTTGCTCAGCGCCGCCGCCGCCGAGCCATTGGTTCGATTTTATAGCACTGCATGAACCAATGGACGTGCAGTTTCACTGCGTGATTGAAAAGGCTTCAGTTGAAGAGGAAAAAAGAGTTTTTCCCATACAAGCGTCTTACGACGCAGTACTCGTTCCCATATCTAAGGGAACCGAGGTTACGAAAGTAACCGAGTACGTTAATAAATATTCAGTGATTCCAGCTGCCTGGGAGTTTTAAATGATATATATATCATTACACTGTCTTTTACAAGGAGGGTATAAGAAGAGGAAAGGAGTTGTAAACCTGAGTGTTTAGACGACCGGAGTCATCAAAACCTGGTGATTTAAAATCAGACGGCATGGGTAAGAAATGTAAATCATAATTGGATTACATCAATATCCTATACATGCACTGAAGTATTTTAAGATGTTTGTATTTCTGTGACGATAACATTTGAAGATGAAAATTCTTCTTTTTCAATTATTGCAGGCCCAGGAGAAGAAACAGCAGGAGAACAAGGAGAGTCACCACTACAAGCAAATCAATGGAAACAAACATCGCTAAAAGTATCTCTTTCTCTATATGTCTATGTCATCTGTCTATTTGTTAAAAACTGTGAGATTTGTATTTTAGTTTTTGATTAGCCAACCCATTACAGTGGTTTGTTCACACATAAAGAAATTGCACACTGTAATCTGGTAAATCTGAGTCCAGCCAATTCAAGATAAAACACTGGGTTTGAACCTCTATTTCCACTCATGTATGACACCATTATTTCAAATTGGTTGTTGAATGTGGCCATAAACCAAGTACCTCTGGATAACACATACAGTACGTAACGCTCTCAAAATACAGAATCTAGAACTACTGAGGAGAGAGAGGGACAGTAGGACGGGGGTTCTTTAAACATCATGAGCTTATCCTCATCTGATATGACTCTAACAACTGAGGTACAATTTTCATGAGACAGTGTTGCATGTTTGTCTCACATTGTGGACATAACTTTAGATTTTATTATTGAAACACCATAAAACATGGAAGCAAATGTATAGAGATCTAAATGGGGGAAAAAGGGCACAACCTATTCTCTCTATTTTTATGTTCTCCTATGCAGTTTTTAACTCACAACATTATCTTTCAGACAGATGAATCCCAGCAGACAGGCAACTCATTGATTGCCAAGAAGACAACAGATAGAGCGCAATCTTCTCTAATACCAGGTAAAATTAATTAATTAATTAATTAATTCATTCATTCATTCATTCATTAACAGACTTTATCACATTGTACAATAATTGTTCTTTCTATTTCACTTTTTTTATTTTTATTTTTAAGCAACACTATCTGAACAGTTTGAATCATTGAGATTGTCTCCTGACTTTTTATTTATTATTTATATATATATATATATATATATATATATATATATATACATACATTTATTCATAGGCTACATGGCTGCAATAACATTTCAGTTCAAAATTTTGCCATTGTTAAAAAAAAAAAAAATGCTTTACTGACTGACGTTTCAGACGTTCAGTTATGCTATCAAAATGTATGCCATCTACATGTATGTAGGCTATGTCGTAAATTATTAAACCACTTGTGCAGCCAGTCACAATTCACAAAGGTAATTTATTCAGGACGATGTTTTTTTTTTTTTTTTTTGTATGACATTCAACATAATGATAAATAAATAGGTTTAGCAAATCAAATGTGATTATTTTTGAGAACCTTGAGATATATATACTTGACTGCAGACACAAATGACATGGTACAATACAAATATTTTAGCGTCTTTTATTTTATTCTCCTATAAAGAATCACAGTTGTCTCTTATTACCCTTTCTGACCGTACATTAGCTGCCAGTGGTGCCTTCTGATTGAAGCCAGCAATTTATTCCACCGATCTAACCTCTTTGGGATCGAGTAAAATTGTAGTTCGGGGTTTTTCTGATGACTGTTGTTACAGCACAACATATCCCGGGCATACTGTAACCTTGTGAACCTTCTGGGAGTGTTTGGTTGATCTTCCTCTGTTAGCTGTGGCTGCTGTGACCATAGACTGACAGCTCACGCAGCTGTTACTCGGACACAAAAATGGCGATGATAAAACACTGTGACGTCACATGAAACCTATGGATAGGAGTGATTAAAAAAAATCTTATTAAATATATTAAATATATACTGTCCATGCTCAACAGGATAGTTCACCCAAAAATAAAACCTCTGTCATCATTTACTCACCCTCATGGTATTTCATTACTATTTTTGTTTTTCCATGAAACGCAAAAAGAGATGTAGGATAGAATTTCAGGGACTGTCAGCCTGTTCCGATCTTTTCTGTTTTGGTTTCATTTTCATTCTGTTCCCTGTTTTGCCATGCTGAGTTAGCACTGAGTTGTGCTAATAAGTTTCCATGGTTTCTAATTAGTACTACACCTGTTATTAGTTTTGTTAATGATGTCCCTCAAGTCTCTGATATTCTTGCTAACGTCTCCCTTTCTGTTCCATGTGTTATACCTGGCTCAGAGATGTAACATTAAGGGAGACGACACGGCAGAAATAAGTTCAAACATAATATTTATTATAACAGAATTAACCAAAATAACGATCCAAAATGTCAGTATCAGTAGTGTTAGTCAGTAGGAAATGCAAGTGAATGGATGTACAAAGTGAAGTGCTGTCAGTGCTAGTGAGTGGATGCGAAACAAAACATAAATCACAAAATTGGAGCGCAGCTCTGGCAAACTGCCCCAAACAACAGCTGAGTAGCAGCGCCGACAAACTCTCGCACCATGTTTAAATAAGAGCTATGACGAGCATCAGATGCGCTCACGTCACACCCCAATCACAAAACCTGCAACAGAGAAAAGAAACCAAAACACCCAAACCAACACAACTCAATCCTAACACATGGAAGACAGAAAGATTTGGTTTTGAACAAGGATTTGTAATGACAGACATTTTTTGGATCAACACCAAAATAATTTAATCATCTTCAATGTTCATTTTACAGTGTAAGACTATGTAACGCTGTTTTCTCTTTTTCAGGTTCACCTGAAGACACAGAGAAAGTAACAGAAAACAACATCCCTGAGCAAATGAATGAAGACTCCGAATCAAATGTCTCAGAAAAGGTATTTGCAGAAAATCTTTATAGAACAGATAAGCTCCGTTATGAAACTCTAGATCAGGGCTGGGCAACTCCTGGAGGGCCACTGTCATAAATCTTCTGTTCCAGATTCATACACATTATTATTATTATTATTATTATTATTAGTTATTGTAAAATCTTACTTATTTACTGTTTTTTGTTATCATGTCAGATATATACAGGTGCATCTCAAATTAGAATGTCGTGGAAAAGTTCATTTCTTTCAGTAATTCACCTCAAATTGTGAAATTCATGTATTAAATAAATTCAATGCACACAGACTGAAGTAGTTTAAGTCTTTGGTTCTTTTAATTGTGATGATTTTGGCTCACATTTAACAAAAACCCACCAATTCACTTTCTCAACAAATTAGAATATGGTGACATGCCAATCAGCTAATCAACTCAAAACACCTAGAAATGTTTCCTGAGCTTTCAAAATGGTCTCTCAGTTTGGTTCACTAGGCTACACAATCATGGGGAAGACTGCTGATCTGACAGTTGTCCAGAAAACAATCATTGACACCCTTCACAAGGAGGGTAAGCCACAAACATTCATTGCCAAAGAAGCTGGCTGTTCACAGAGTGCTGTATCCAAGCATGTTAACAGAAAGTTGAGTGGAAGGAAAAAGTGTGGAAGAAAAAGATGCACAACCAACCGAGAGAACCGCAGCCTTATGAGGATTGTCAAGCAAAATCGATTCAAGAATTTGGGTGAACTTCACAAGGAATGGACTGAGGCTGGGGTCAAGTCATCAAGAGCCACCACACACAGACGTGTCAAGGAATTTGGCTACAGTTGTCGTATTCCTCTTGTTAAGCCACTCCTGAACCACAGACAACGTCAGAGGCGTCTTACCTGGGCTAAGGAGAAGAAGAACTGGACTGTTGCCCAGTGGTCCAAAGTCCTCTTTTCAGATGAGAGCAAGTTTTGTATTTCATTTGGAAACCAAGGTCCTAGAGTCTGGAGGAAGGGTGGAGAAGCTCATAGCCCAAGTTGCTTGAAGTCCAGTGTTAAGTTTCCACAGTCTGTGATGATTTGGGGTGCAATGTCATCTGCTGGTGTTGGTCTGTTGTTTTTTGAAAACCAAAGTCACTGCACCCGTTTACCAAGAAATTTTGGAGCACTTCATGCTTCCTTCTGCTGACCAGCTTTTTAAAGATGCTGATTTCATTTTCCAGCAGGATTTGGCACCTGCCCACACTGCCAAAAGCACCAAAAGTTGGTTAAATGACCATGGTGTTGGTGTGCTTGACTGGCCAGCAAACTCACCAGACCTGAACCCCATAGAGAATCTATGGGGTATTGTCAAGAGGAAAATGAGAAACAAGAGACCAAAAAATACAGATGAGCTGAAGGCCACTGTCAAAGAAACCTGGGCTTCCATACCACCTCAGCAGTGCCACAAACTGATCACCTCCATGCCACGCCGAATTGAGGCAGTAATTAAAGCAAAAGCAGCCCCTACCAAGTACTGAGTACATATACAGTAAATGAACATACTTTCCAGAAGGCCAACAATTCACTAAAAAAGTTTTTTTTTTTTTTTTTTTTTTTTTTTAATTGGTCTTCTGAAGTATTCTGATTTGTTGAGATAGTGAATTGGTGGGTTTTTGTTAAATGTGAGCCAAAATCATCACAATTAAAAGAACCAAAGACTTAAACTACTTCAGTCTGTGTGCACTGAATTTATTTAATACACGAGTTTCACAATTTGAGTTGAATTACTGAAATAAATGAACTTTTCAACGACATTCTAATTTATGGAGATGCACCTGTATGTATGTATACATGTTTGTACCAAGAGCACCTTAAAAATAAAAAAGAAAAAATTCCTTGTTTGTCTGTGCACACTTGGCGAATAAAGCTAATTCTGATTCTGTCCTGCAGAGTTTAGCTCCAACCCTAATCAAACGCACCTGAACAAGCTAATCAATGTCTTTAAGATCACTAGAAAGCTACAGGCAGGTGTGTTTAATTAGGGTTGGAGCAAAACTTGCCCAGCCCTGCTCTATATGGTGCAGGCTGATGGGTCCTTAATCTGCTAGCTGCAAGCTATCACATTGATAAAGTGGTAGTTCACCCAAAAATGAAAATTCTAGGGATGCACCGAATGTTCGGCAAACAAAATTATTTGGCTGAAAATAAAAAGAATAAGCGAAAGAAAAACAAATAAATTGTACCGAACAATGACGTGACGCAATCAAATAGAGTTGCGCGCTAATGCAGCAAACATATCGGCAGTGTGGAAACATTTAAGGTTGTTCGAGAAAGATGCAAAAATCATTACAAGCACAGACAGTGAGAGACTGTTTAGTGCTGCATCTCATGTTTCTGATGAGAAGTGGAAGGGGTGGTTGTTGCTGGTTAATGTATGATGATTGAAATCATGAAATGGCTTGATATAATTAGTAAATATCAGCAGAATGTTTTGTAATACATGCACGAATTGCCTATCTGCTTGTTAGCCAGGGTGCAAAGTTCAAAGCGCGAGGAAAATCTGCACTGAAACAGTGTTACTTGTCAGTTAACATTTTTATGAATTTACAAGGCATGTGGCAATATGATACGTTCTGCAAACATCTTCCCAAAATCGTAATGAAAATCATTTATAAATCTGCTGTTGTCAACAAAAAGCACTGAGGCCTTCCTGCGGGTTTCTGCCAAAATAAAAGCTGAGAAAAAGCAACTCCATCAACATTCATAAATTTTATTGTAATTTTACTGTTGTTCTGTAAAATAAAATAAAAAAGAATAATAATGATAATAATAATTTCAACAGCTCTATTAATACACATTCACACAGTGTTCAAACTGGGATATGTAATATTTTCTAATTTTTTAAAAGAAGTCTCTTCTGTTCAGCAAGGCTGCATTTATTTGTACAGTAAAAAATACATGCCTGATTCAAGAAGGGGGTCTCAGTTTTAGTCAAAGAAAACTTGACACTTTAGCAACAAGATTATTATTAATTAACCATATAGCAGTATTCATTTGGACAGCCATTTTTAATTTAGTCTTAGTCTTACTCAAATGTACATTTTAGATATCATATTTAGTCAACCTTGTCCTGTTTTTGTTTAGTCAAGTTTAAGTCAGTGAAATGTATGAGTATTTTAGTCAGGTTTTAGTCAAATCTTAGTCACATTTTCATCATGCTGTATGATGGTTAAACTGATCAAAATTATTTTTGCTCAAAATTATAATCGTAGTGATTGTTGTCATTTGAGAAATTTACTTTTGCATTTCAGGTATTGCACTTTCACCAGTAAGCACAAATCAATAGAATGTGGACTTATACATGGTGTATTTTACCTCATCTAGTGTACTGATTTATTATAGGCTTTTTATTATATAAATTAATCCCAAAGACTTCTGCAATTTCTCTGTCTAGATTATGAAAACTGCTAAAACAAACGAAAAATATTATAACAGTGAAATTAGTAATTCCACTAATTCCAAATGGCAATAGCCTATTTCTCTATTAAAACAACAGCGGTTGAGCAGGGACGGATTAACGCACGGGCCTACCGGGCACGTGCCCAGGGCACTGGACCAGAGGGGGGCCCAGTTTAAATACACCCGTAACGCGATTTCAACCGTGCCGTGCCCCCTCAGATTTTTGAGGCAAGTGGATTTTGAATGCAGCTTCCAAAAGACAAAAATAGCCGAATAATATTTTTTTATATTTGATAAACAGTCACACTGGTGTGATTAGATCGTTCAGTGTGGCATATCATCAGCTGCTAAATTTAATTCTGCGTTCGCTCAACTTCGCTGGCTGGCACAGAGCCAGAGACAGCAGCGTTTTTAGCTACAGCACAGCATTATAACCAATCACACATGATTCTGTTGAACTACAATGGCCAATAAGAGGCATTCAGATGAGTCATCGCTGAAACAGCTGTTTTATTCAGTGTAAGCGCTCCCTGAAAGAATTCTGCTCTCTGCCGATTTCTCTCATCAGAAACAACAAAGTGCAGATGTGCGTAAGATGTAAGCAAGATATTCATTTCACAATGTAAGCAATATCATTGATTAATGGGAGTTTTTGAGAGTGCTTGAATTCTGGCTAGACTAAAGTCAATGATAATGTTCTTTGATAATGTATGCTGTCTTGCTCTCTTTCTGTACAATATAATAAATAATAAAAGTAATAAAATACGGTATCTTAGGCGCCCTTCCTTATTAATAGGCCTATATAATAGTACCACCCCAGCAAACAAAAATATTTCGTTATCAATGGAAACCGTTACAGTGTTTTCTATTGCAACAGGCACTTGCGTTCAGTCAATAAAAATTGAACGTCTTAATTTGTTTGAGAATGGAGAAAGACCGTTCCATTAATAAGCTCCAGCGTCGTGGCCATATTACCACTTCGGAAGTGCATTATTTCTGTAATAATCTGAACAGCCTGGAGTCACATCCACACATCAAGACATTATGATGATTTATTTCAAGACATTTGTCATGTTTCCATCCTGAAATCTCATGTGTGTTTAACTAATTTCTTGCGCACCTCATAAACCTTCCATTGCAATTTCCAAAGCATCATTTTTAGAGCTAATAACAGGGGCTTGAGCCATTGATATGCAGTCTAACGCACTTATTAGAGAGAGAGAGAGAGAGAGAGAGAGAGAGTGCGTGTGGATACCAGCGTCTGTGCATCTCTCAACAGTGTTCAGCAGCAGCGTCTACTAATAACGAATCTTTAAAGATTAAGTTGAACTGCTTCAAGAACCTCGCTACTGAGAAATGTCATGTAGCTTTTCAGCTGCGAAACTACTTTGATAAATTCGTGGGGCAGCCGCATCACTGACAACAAGTTTCTTTCCGTGTCTCCGCGTGTGCGTGTCTGTACTGTGTGTGTGTCTGTGAGATATAAAGGTCCAAAATCCATTTACTTATATTTGAGAATCGAGACATCTCATGATATAGTTAACACGTTGGGGGTTGGGGGTTGGGGGTTGAGGGTTGGGGGGCTTTCAATTGAGGGGGGCCTTTAATCAGTCCGTTCCCAGGGCACTGCTGCGTCATAATCCGTCCCTGTGGTTGAGTAAGTGCGTTTATTCAGCAGCCACAATCGCAAACAATTTTGACGCTTCTGCAATGAAGAGTGAGCACGTGCGCATGGTTGCCAAATTGCTTAAAATAAGCAAAACACCGGGCAGAAAATGTATCCATGAAAACAGTGACCCTGATAGCACACTTACATCTCGGAGACGTCTATCTGACGTCTGCATTTACATCTGGAAGACGTATTTTTTAGAGTGTTTGCTCATCTGCAATACGTCTATAGGATGTTTCCTTTTAGATGTCAAATAGACGTCTATTAGATGTCTTTAAGATGTTTATGATTTAGAATGTATATAAAACTGACATCTGAAAGATGTCTGTCAGACGTTTGTAGACACCAGATGCTTTCCAGAACAAGAGATCTTTAACAGACATCTTGCAGACGTATGTGTGCTATCTAGGGAAGCTCTGATTCGGGGATTTGAACATTTGATATCTGGCAACTACACTCATGAAAGATCGCGTAGTAGAGGCATGTAGATCAGTCCGCAATAACATTTTGTCTCCTTTTTTTGACGAAAATAAAAATAGGTTTTTGGTAAAGTTTTTATTTTTTTAATACATTTTAGTCTCATCTTATTTCATCAACGAAATTGTATGTTGCTATAAGCCCTATTCGGACAGGACTAGTTTTCTAAACTACGTTTGAGTTTAGATTCTTATCACCTGACGTCTGCGATTTTCATGAACCAATTCGGACGGGACTAACATCTCCGTTTTTATTACAGAGGTGGGAGGGGCTGTTTTTTACATCTGGCGTTTCAGAGATCACGCGCTCCGTATGCGTACATTGCGTATAGTCATTCGGATTGATTACCATTAGTATAGTTTTACTACAAATACCATGGGGAAGCTAAATGGCTATTATAGCAAAACCATGTTAATGTGTGGTTGCTTTAGTTTTACTTTAGTTATTTATTTGTAGTAAACCCATGTTTGATTTTCATAAAGGTCTATATGTAATTTAAAACATTATGTAATTGAGTGCAGAAATGAACGCGAGTAATTTTACCTGACGCTGATATTACAATAGCCAGTCTGAAAGGTTTACATGATCTGGCTCTTGATTTTATTATTGTTTTGAATTTTTTTTATTTCTTTGACTGGAGGCAAGTATCTCAAACATAAGCGCGGTAAGAGTGTCTACGGTAATTCACGTTGGCCAAAACACACAAGGAAACGCGTTGTGAAAAAAAAAAAACCGGCAATCACAGATATCGCATTCGGACGGGATTAGTTTTCTCAGAGGATCACTGAGTTTGCTGAAAAACAGTAGGTAATTTTCTCTGGAATTATTACAGAGGTTGTGTGAGAAAAAAAAAAAGACATGGCAGATTCGGACGGGATTAAAATCACCAAGTACGTGTGTGAAACACAAATTTCTCTAATGACCCCCTGTAAAACTAGTCCCATCCGAATAGGGCTATAGTCATAGTTATCGTTTATTGACCTTATTGTCATCTCGTCTTAGTCATGGGAAAAAAGCTCGTCAACGAACATTTTTCATCATAGTTTTTGTTAACAAAATTAACACTACTACGATTACGTCGTATGTCACAACTCACCCACCATCTCCTCCTCTGAACTCAACATTCCAGGGGAGCTCAATCGTGTAGCCAACAAACTCTCACGACATTTCATTTTCACTGGAGAAAAACTCCATCCCCAGACGGTCCAGCTGATCTGGAGTCAATTCAGGGAATCTCAGGCAGACCTGTTTGTTTTCCACGAGTTCTCCCACTGCCAGCTATACTACTCCCTGACCCAGGCACAGATTCACTGGCACACAGCTGGCCCCAGGGTCTACGCAAATGTGTTTACCCCAGTGAGCCTTCTTGCACAGACACTGAGCAAGCATTGCAGATGGGTCTCCTGAAGGAATGCAATATAATTTTAAGATTTTTAACACATACAAACACTTACTTAAATTTTATAGGTTTGTTAAGAGACTTTCTCACCAGTTTAACTGAACAACCAATTGCTTGAAAAGACTTAATAGCGTTGGTCATGTGAAGGTGAAAAAAAAATGTCAACAAAATATCAACATGAACATGATGAACCAGGAACCCCCCAAAATTGTACAAGGCTCATCCATTTCACTCATAGGATATGCCAAAATATACAGCGGGTAAAATAAGTATTGAACACGTCACCATTTTTCTTAGTAAATATATTTCTAAAGGTGCTGTTGACTTGAAATTTTCACCAGATGTCGGTAACAACCCAAGTAATCCAAGAAAACAAAACAAATAAGTTCAGAAATGAAGTTATGTGTAATAAAATGGAATGACACATGAAAAAAGTATTGAACACATGAAGAAAGGGAGGTGCAAAAACGCATGGAAAGCCAAGACACCAGCTGAAATCTGTCAGTAATTAGAAAGCAATCATGCCCCTCATCAGTGGAAATTAATATTAGCTGCTTCAGTCCCAACACCTACAGTACCAGGATGATGACGATAAAACTAGGGTGGACATTTCAGCAAGACAATGATCCCAAACACAGCCAAGGAAACTCAGTTGGTTTCAGAGAAAGAAAATAAAGCTGCTAGAATGGCCTAGCCAATCACCTGACTTCAATCCAATAGAAAGTAAGAACTAAAGATCAGAGTTCATAGAAGAGGCCCACATAACCTTCAAGATTTGAAGACTCTGTGGAAGAATGGGCCAAAATCACACCTGAGCAATGCATACCACTAGTTTCTCCTACAGGAGGCGTCTTGAAGATGTCATTACCAACAAATGCTTTTGTAAAAAGTATTAAATAAATTTCAGTAGTTCAATACTTTTTCCCTGTGTCAATCCATTTTATTACACATAAATTAATTTCTGAACTTATTTGGTTTGTTTTATTTGTATGTATGGATTACTTTGTTACCGGCATCTGGTGAAAATGATCAATTATCAAAATATCAACAGCACTTTTAGAAACATTTAGTGGGAAAAATGGTGACGTGCAATACTTTTTTTTTACCCGCTGTATATATGTATGTGTGTGTATATATATATATATATATATATATATATATATATATATAATAATATTAGGGCGATTCCCCCAGGGGCGTTGCTAGACCTAAAGCTCTACTGGGGAACAGGCCCCCATTACTTTTTCTATCACTTTTTCTTGAAAGCCTGCTGTGTGCAAGAACTGTGCAACACAATGCACTGTACAAACTTCCGTTGATTAAACCACTATTCCTACAGTACAACAATACTGAGGGAGGTAAACGTATGTATTTAAGTATCTTTAACATACTTAACATGAACATTTACATTGTTTAAGGCATAAATGGCATACACTGTATGGAATTAATAAAAACAGAGAGAATTTTTTCTTGCACATCTGCATTCTTCTACATTACACAATGATAACAATGAATTACATCTTTTCAAGAATTTACAATTACAATATTTCAAGAAACAATTTACTTTATGGCTGCAACTAAAATAAAGAGCATATTTAATCTAAAAAAAAAGGTATTCCCCGGTTTCCCAGCCAAGTCCAAACAAGGTTGGTTCATTTTTTGAGCATTAAACTGTACTGCCTATAATAGCACATACGTAGTTATCTCAGCCATAGTTACTTACTGCCAACTTAATGTCCTAAACTAGAGCTAGTGAATTAAATATTAATTTCATATCTGAAAGTACAGAACACATAAATGTTTTTCTCAGCAACAATGCAATTCTACAGACTTGATAGGTTTTCCTGAGAATTTTTCCTCTAATGTTTGAGACCTGTCTGGCTGGGGATGTACAGTAGTTTGTTTATCAAGTCTTACCCCCTCAAACTCATCATCTCTCCTTTCTGCTACCCTTTCCCTGCTTCACACAAAAAAATCTGATGTCCATCTACAGGAGCCAATAATGATCGAGTCAAAATAAGATGATCGATCATCGATATTATTTAGAGACTCACTTTAGTTTGGTCATGTTTTCATAGCCTACCTCATTCGCGTGCCGCCACTGTGCACAGATGCGTGCTGCAGTTGTTGCAAGGAAACACAAACGTGCGGACATGGATTTCTGCGCAAAAGGATGTCACGAGTTTGTGTTTTCGGTTAAAGTGCGCGCTTTTACAATCGTGAATTAGGTTACAACGTTACATATAGACCATTTTTTTGCCGCGATTATAAATTTAAATGAATACACTTACAAATAAAGTAAATTGTTAAAACTTAAACTTGAGATTTATACTGGGGCACAGCAGATTTATACTGGGGCATGTGCCCCAGTAAAAGGGGTCTAGCGACGCCCCTGCTGCCCCCTAATAGTCGACTAACTGTTAATCGACCAGAAGAGGCTTGGTCGACCAAAATTTTATTAGTCGCTTAGTCGCAGAAAAATAAAAAAAAATCCACATTGGCGAAGTCATGAAGTCCGTGACAGACAGATCGTTAACGGCTGGTCTATGTGGTAATACAGTACATCGGGCAGAACATCCAAACGCTCGCCTATCATTCATCGACCTCAAATATGGCTTATCATCTGAAAGATGTATGTAGTAGCAACTTTACATGGCCGCTCAATCTAATGTTAATCTACAGAAATGTGCGCTATTGAAGTGACTGTGCGGAATGTGGAAGCTGAACAGTAGCTGACTGCAGGACAGATGGAGGTGACGGTGTGCTCTCTTGCTCTTAAAATATTCTCTCACTTTTTCGTCATACAGATAAAAGTAATGCCTCTTTCAAATCTGTAAAGACTCTGTTTATTTGTGTGCACTCGCAATAACAACAAAACATTGCACTTTTGTAAAATAATGAAAGCAATCAGGATGCGCTTTCAGTCGTCTCGGTCTCTGTGAACTTGAGTGTGAAACTCCGTGTATATCTGCCTTACAGACATGAAAAATATATCTATAGAGAATGAAATGTCTACTCAAATACTTTAACAAACAAACATCACCAATGACTCTCACCTACCTGTAGGGGCAACCTCGATCAAATGACAGCCATAGGATTTCATCCAACGTATCGCTCAGAAAATAAGCTAACATTAGCTACTGTGTGCTAACAACAACCTAGCCAACATCACCAACATACCTGGTTGGCGACCAAATATGATTCATCTGGTCAACCAGTTTATTCCACTGCCCACTGACAGGGAAATCGATGAACAGGCTCACCAACCACATGGAAGGACTGTACTGGGCCTGCCACATAAACATAACTACTGTTTTACACATTGTTGCCATATTATATTTTACATTGAATAAAATATTATTATTATTATTATTATTATTATTATTATTATTTATTTATTTATTTATTTATTTATTTTTTAAACAGGGAGAAATCAAGGATGCTGGAACAACCAAAGTCAGACAAGATCAACGTGTACAACAAGAAAAGACTGAAAGTGAAGAAATAGAGCATCTATATAGCAGACTTCATCTTGAAGACAGGCGCAACAACAAACTGAGAGCTGCAGATGTTCTTCAGATAACAGCACATTCATTACAGTTTCATGAGTCTTGTGCTGAAGAGGAGCTGATCCTGAGTTTCCTACAAAAACTACTGATGATGGACTACAGAGCAAGATACATTAAAACTAAAGAGACCAATGAGGAAGATCACACACAACAAAGAGACAATGACTCACCTGAAGATGAGAGTGATATTTTCAAAGCAATATATTTGTCTAACAAAGGAACAAGACAATCTGAGCGAATTGACCCGATGGATGTTCAGATGGCCGTGTTTCATTGTGCTGATGGTTTCCTTAAGCAACTGATAGTGACTAAACTGTCCCAATGTCAGTATGCTTTGCCTTTACTTGTTCATGATCCATTCACACAACAGATTGAGTTTCCTCTCTGGACATTTAGACAAATCAACAAGAGCTGGAAAATGAGAAACACCAACAATGAAATCATCAGTCACATCCAACCGATCTACAAAGCTCAAACTCCAATGGTGTCTTTTTTCAGGTTTGGCTCTGTGTCTTCATCCAAGTCTCATCTGATGAACAGTCTGATCAATGAGAAACATAACACGTTCTTCCACAGGAACTGCCCAGGCAGCAGCAGAACCAAAGTCCTGATGGATGGAGTGGTGGAGATCGCCTGGTTCTGCCCCTCTGGAAAAAACACAGATAAATTCACTGACTGTGTTGCATTTTGTAATCTTCACGGTGATGCAGGAGACCATGAGAAACAGCTGCAGATCCTCACTGAAATGGCCTCAGTAAATGTTGTTGTTTTACCAAGACTGGACAGGAATGATAGACATACAACAACAATCCAAAACCTATACAGGAATCCAAAGCCACTCATTTGCCTTTTTACTGAAGATGAATGTACTGTAACTGAGATGAAGAAAGGGAAATACAAAATCGGGTTGAAAGACCGTAATCAGTCCGATGTATCTGAAGAACTCAGAAAAACTATTGGTAATTGTCTCTCAGAATCACCTTCCACTTTCAGACTTGAAGATGTGTCCAAACTCTCAGACATCAGAGTAGATGAGGAAGATGAAGATGGCTGCAGGAGAGGAAGAATAGCTGCACAGAAGATGATTAATTTACTGGAGAAGAAAGACCTGACAAAAGTCAAAGAATCATTTCTGCCCTGTCAGGGGAAACTGTGGCATCAGTGGAGTCAGAAGAACAAAGAACTACATCGACCTCAAGCAGATATAACAGAAATGCAAATGAGTAGAAAACGAACAGAAATGAAGAAAATCCGTGAAGAGCAGCATGAATCTGATGTCAGCCAGTTTATGAAGCTCTTTATTAAAGAAATGAATTCAGATTCTGCAAACAAGATGTTTTTCCTCAAATGGCTCAGAATCTTTCTTGATGAATATATCTCAGCTGACCTTTATGCTTTACATCACAAGTATGATGAAAAGTGGTCAACAGTGTTAAAACTGAAAGAGAACAATGAAAAATCTGAACATCTTAAAGCTGAACAAGCTGACCTTGAGAGAATATCTGAGGAACTTCAAGCTGCAGCCTTTGGTTTGGAGCACATCATGAGGGAGATTGGTCAAATCTATGAATCGTGTTCATCTGTGAAGAAGAACAAGAAAGACCAGAAGTACGACTTTTCTTCTCTCCCGAGTCTTGCAGCAGAGATGATGATCTCTGGATTTCCACTGGAGCTGATGGATGGAGATGCTGCTCATGTTCCTGTTTTCTGGATCTCTGCTGTTCTAGATGAACTCATCCAGAAACTGGGAGACCAGAGAGTCTTTGTGCTGTCAGTTTTAGGGATTCAGAGCTCTGGGAAATCCACCATGCTGAATGCCATGTTTGGACTCCAGTTTGCCGTCAGTGCTGGCCGGTGCACCAGAGGAGCTTTCATGCAGCTGGTCAGAGTCTCAGATGAGATGAGAATGCTGCTCACCTTTGACTATATTCTAGTTGTTGATACTGAGGGGCTTCGTGCTCTAGAACTGGCTGGGAGATCAACAAGACATCATGACAATGAATTAGCCACATTTGTTGTTGGTCTTGGAAATCTTACACTGATCAACATCTTTGGTGAAAACCCATCTGAGATGCAGGACATTCTTCAGATTGTTGTTCAGGCCTTCCTGAGGATGAAGAAGGTCAGACTGAATCCTAGCTGTGTGTTTGTGCATCAGAACGTTTCAGACGTCACAGCTGAAGAGAAAAACATGGAGGGAAGGAGACGACTGCAGGAGAAACTGGATGAGATGACAAAACTTGCTGCTAAAGAGGAAGTCTGTGATGCAGAAAGTTTCAGTGATATCATTAGATTTGATGTTCAGAATGATGTGAAGTATTTTGCTCAGCTCTGGGAGGGCAGCCCACCCATGGCACCACCAAACCCAAACTACTGTGAGAACATTCAAGAACTAAAAAAAACTATTCTGTCTCATGCCTCAAAATCGCATGGCATGAGGCTGACACACTTAAAAGATCGTATTAAAGATCTCTGGGAGGCTTTACTGAAGGAACGATTCGTCTTCAGCTTCAGAAACTCTCTGGAGATTTCAGCCTATAGGAAACTGGAGACTGAATACAGCAAGTGGTCCTGGAGTCTTCGGAGTGCCATGATGGAAACTGAGAACAAGTTACACAACAAAATAGAAAATGAAGCAATTCATGAGGTTGAGGAAACTGATCTTCAAAGAGAACTGAAGAAGACAAGTGATGAAGTGGAAAAATCCATGTCAGAGTTCTTCGATAAAGACACAGATTCAGATTTACTGATTCAATGGAAAATGTCATTTGAAACCAAAATCAAAGATGTTCAGGAAAACATTGTGAGAGAAACAAAGAGGAAATTAAATGAGGTTCTTCAGCAGCGAGACCTGAAGAAAAAGATTGATGCTCAGAGGACACATCATGAAAACACTCTCTTGGAAAAGAGCAAAGAACTTGCCTTAAAACTCAAAGACAAAGCAAATGATGAAGAAACAGTGAATAAAGAGTTTGATTTGTTTTGGAAACAGTGTGTTAAAAACATCATCAGAGACTCTCCTGCAATCAAAGAGATTGACATATTGACAGATGTGAAAATCCTCCTCAGTGACATCTATAAAAGTGCTCCTGTAGACCACTGGGGAGAGAGCAAGGATATTTTCACTGTACTGAGTTTCTCTGATTATGTGAAGGTAAAGAAATCCAGTGGAATTACCGGAGCTTTCACAAATGCCTACAGATCTGCTAAAGAGAAGTTGGGTTACATTCTATCTAAAGAGGATGAAGCCCAAATAAGATCATTTGTCACAAATGTTTCTTTGCAGACAGACAAAATGATTCAGTCATTTAACATTTCAAAGATGGGCTACAACAAAAGCTGCATTCAGCAACTCACAGATTACATCAAGGAAAGAGAAACTGAACATGAAGCATCAGTGCACTATGTGTTCAAGAATGAATTCTTCATGGATTTGGTTCTATCCATCTCTAAGAGAGCAAGCAAGATGATCACTGACCAACACAGACTGTTCAGGGAAGCCAATGATCCTGTAATATATGTTGAGAAGAAGAGAGAAGAATACTATAGTGTTTTCCAGAAACACCTCCATGGAGCTGCATCAGCTGTCATTTTTGGTGAGATCATCTGTCAGAAACTCAAAGAACCTGTTAAGCAAAGTGTCTACAAGAAGACTGCCAGAGATTTATCAGATGAAATGAAAACAAACTGTGAATCACTGAATGGAAACAGATCAAATCTAGAGAAACACATCCTGAAGACACTGGCAGAAAAGGAGGATTTTGTCAAATACATGGACTACATTCATAATCCCAGAGATTACTTCGAGAGTTTCATCAGAGATGAAGTCAGACAGTATATCACTGGTAAATTCAGTGTCAGTGTTTTACCCAAGATGAAGAAGAACATTAAACTCCTGCAGCAGAAGATAGTAGAACATGTTCAAGTGAACAGTGGAGATGCTGGTTTGTGGTTGAAGGGTTTTACAGAGAAGCTCTCAGGTGTGCTGATCTTCTCTGAAAAAGACCTCAGTGGAGTGAAACATGATGATGTCGATGATTTCAACCTCCTAGAAAATGTGATAAGAAATGGACTTCCTGCTATAATGACTGACATCAGTAAAGAGTTTAACACGCATGCATTTGATGAAAAATTGGACCTCAAGTTCAGGCCAGATGAGCTTCTGATTAACCACTTCTGTCAGTGCTGCTGGGTTCAGTGTCCGTTCTGTACAGC
This sequence comes from Spinibarbus caldwelli, assembly GCA_039654775.1. Classification (NCBI taxonomy): domain Eukaryota; kingdom Metazoa; phylum Chordata; class Actinopteri; order Cypriniformes; family Cyprinidae; genus Spinibarbus; species Spinibarbus caldwelli. The sequence goes on along the minus strand of CM077233.1, from coordinate 34,902,024 downwards.
CGTCTGCACCAACACCACAGAAGACCATCCTGGAGATCACAGTGTTCCCTTCCATCGAGTGGATGGACTCAATGGCTGGCATTACTATGAAACAGAGCATCTCAGTGCTGATATTTGCACAACTTTAGTGACAAGTGGTAAAAGATTTTGTACATCAGGTAAGAAGTTTCCATATAAAGAATACAGAGAAGCAAAAGGAGTTTATGCAGAATGGAGCATCACCCCTGATGCCTCTGAGCTGCCGTACTGGAAATGGTTTGTGTGCAGGTTCAAGAAAGATCTGGAAAAGCACTACAATAAAACATTCCAGGGTCAAGGTGAGATCCCAAATGAATGGAAAAATCTCACAAAAGATTGTGCTATTGAGAGTTTGTATACATACTTTTAAAAAAAAAAAATAATAATAAAAAAAATAGAGCAGAGCATATACTGTATGTGCAGAACATAATATAAAGCAGGGGTTTTCAAACCTGTCCAGGCTTGTTCATGAAACAAGTTCACCAAATAAGCCAGGTTTGTTTTAGTTAGTCTGAGTTATTGTCAGTTAATTTGGTTCCATAAAGCAAATTTACCATAGCTCAAGCTCAGTCACAGTGGCAACTTATGCTGGGGCAGGCTAACTGTCAGGCTAAGCTGAGTTCCTCTAACACTGACCAATAGGAAAAGATTGATATTACTTACCAAATGACTCTCTCACATACAATTATTTGACTTTATTATCAGTCCAAAAATAAAAGCATACTTAAATAATATTTGGCTACAACCGACTGTATTTAATGTATTGTGTCCAAGATTTAAAGATTTTTTTTTAAAGAACTTACATGTAGGTTTAAAATTCTACACGAGGCACATTTAATGTCCAACAACAAATAATGTATATTTTACTCAGAATTATTGTACTCCTATTCTATTGTGCTCCGTCTGTTTAGCGCACAGGTGCGCAACAGCGCTCGTTCTGTTGTGTAAGCCTCGCCCACTCCTAATTAAGTCAAATAATAGTATGTGAGAGAGTCCGTGGTAATATCATTGCATTCCTATTGGTCAGTGCTAGAGGAGCTCAGCTTAGCCTGACAATTAGCCTGCCCCTGACCAGGTTAGTTTCCCAGCATAAGTTGCCACAGTGACTGAGCTTGAGCTATGGTAATTTTGCTTTATGAAACCAAATCAAGTTTTTTTGTGTGTGTGTGTATATGTGTATATGTACAAATGTCACCAGAGAAAATATCTTTCTGCTTGTGTTACAGAATAAACATAACGCATGCATTGCAGGCTCTCGTGTCTTGTGATTTGCTGCTTTTAAAGGGCATATTGCAGGTCAGAGACCCCAGTGAGTCAATGTATAAAAAAATAATGAAGGATCTATATTTTCTTTTAAATATACTTTAAAAATATGCTATTAAGGCTTCTGGAGTCGTTTTTGTGAGAGGATTTTACTTCTGCATCTGAAAACCGCCAAAACCGGAAGTGACGGAACAAAAGGGAGAGTGGTCCATTTTAACCATAGGAAAACAGTGGATCGCAATGACAGTTCGGACGCTGAGGAAATTTTAAACGTTTATTTACACTCGTATGACAGACCATAGATACAATTATGAGCCTGCTAAGCCATTACAAACACAGCAGCCACAAAACCTGATATAGGCATATATGTACCTACTGAAAAAACAAACAAACAAAAAAACAAACAATAAAACCATCACAGAAAATTTTAATGGTTTACACTACAAATACCGGTAACACTTTAGAATACTGTTTCTTACTTGCTGCATAACTAATAATGAATTATTGAAGAACTAACAGGTAATTATTCATTAACACTTGACTCATTACTGTTAACTACTAAGGAAGATGTGTTAACTAATCAGTATGTAATACAATTTTATGATTGTGTTAAGTAACCATTAGCTAATCAATAACTAATGTATTCTGTCATACCTCCTGAAGATCTACTATTAATTATCTACTAGTCAAGGTTCAAGAAACATAACTATGAAATAACTACTACTGAACAGTTATATGCAGTTAGTCACTATAATAATCAGGTTGTGGCCCACAAATCAAGTACTTGAGTAAAAGTACAGATACCCCAATAAAATATTACTCCAGTAAAATTATAAGTAGGCCTATTCATTTTCAAAATTACTTGAGTAAAAGGACAAGTACAAAGTACCACTACAGCAGCAACTTTGTTACAGTCCACTACTACTAATATTAGCCTATAATGGAAATGAAATATGCATTTTGTTTGCTGCACACCCAAAAGGACTCATTACTATAATTGTACATAACGAGGGGTGAGAACCAGAAGGGTGTAAGTGACATTTTGGGTGAAATGGAGATATATATATATATATATATATATATAAAATGAAAGCTCCTGATGGGCTCTTTCTACTGGCAAAAGTACACTGTCATCCATGAGTGTACAAATTTTTATTATAAACGATTGAAATCAGTGCACAAAGTCAGATCAACCTATGGTAAATTTTTGTTTTGGCCCTCCTGTAAAGTTGGTGAAATGTCACTTACGCCTTTCTGGTTCTCAACCCTTATGTTTTTGCCTGTATGGTAAATAATTGCCTTGTGCACATGTTCTGTAGGAAATCTGCTTTGGACAGGAACCCCAACTCCACTGTCTTGCCATAACTATCCAACATACTACAGATACAGTAAACTCTGTAAAATGGTGGTTTGTTAATTAGTTAATTTATTTATTTACCGAAACACTGGGATGAAGCTGTTGGGTCATATTTGTTTTTTTGTTTTTTAGTCTTGGGTAGTTTTTGTGTTGTGTTAACGCCAAAGTTAACACAGGAAAGTTAACTGCAGTTTCCCTGAGCCCAGCTCCCGCACGAGTAATTAATTATTTATTAATTACTAAAAGTTTCACTATATTTTCACTTTAGAATAGGTCGACTGTTTCAGGTTTGAAATAAGTCCTGCATAATTATTTGATAATTATTTATTAATTACTAATGGGTTCCCTATATTTTCACTTTAGAATACTGTTTCAGGTTCTAAGTAATTCTTGCGGAATTATCTAATAATTCTTTATTAATTAATAAATGTTTCACTATATTTTCACTTTAGAATAGGGCGACTGTTTCATGTTCGAAATAAGTCCTGCATAATTATTTGACAATTATTTATTAATTACTAATGGGTTACCTGTATTTTCACTTTCCCTCAGTCCTTGCCTTACATACAGGAATTAAATTAATGGTAATATGGTATATGCTGCGGAGGCACACATACAGTACTGTATATAAAATATAAAACTAAGGTAAGTTATCGCATGGCACTGGAGTGGTGGTGGGGTTCCTATCAGAAGCTGATTTCTTACAAAACATACTCACAAAACAATTCACTACACAGGCAAAACCTCTATAAAATTTATTGCATTTATTAATATTGCATTTTCATACTGCTACTACTGCTACTGCTAATAACATTTATATGAAAGGGTCACAACTCAATGTAATTGCGTATAACTGTTCATTAGTAGTTACTTCATAGTTATTTTTCTTGAACCTTAACTAGTAGATAATTAATAGTAGTTCTTCAGGAGGTATGACAGAATACATTAGTTATTGATTAGCTAATGGTTACTTAACACAATCATAAAATTGTATTACATACTGATTAGTTAACGCATCTTCCTTAGTAGTTAACAGTAGTGAGTTAAGTGTTAATGAATAATTACCTGTTAGTTCTTCAATAATTCATTATTAGTTATGCAGTAAGTAAGAACCAGTATTCTAAAGTGTTACCCAAATACCATTACAAACCATCGACATTTAATCATTAAAAAATGGTTTTCTGTAGTGTGTTTTAGGACATATTCCATTAGGATTTATTGGTTTTAACAAGCCACCAGTAGAAGGCAACCAATTACCAGTAGAGACCAACAGGGTCCATTACAGTTTCCATTAAAACCAATACAAGTCCCATTATAACCAGTAAAACCATTACTAATTTTGTAATGGTGTCTATTGTTTTTTTCAGCAGGGGTTTTATTTATTTATTTATTTATTTTATTCGATATATCTCTAAAATATATCATGAAATATCTCGATTCTCAAATATGTGTAAGTAAATGCATTTTGCAGCACCTTTATTGATTATGTTATTTGGTCTATAATGGGCGATGGGCAAAGTAGCCTAATACTGTAATCTATTAACTACACATAAAAGCCCATCTTTTTACTTAAGTAACGTTACCAGATATGGGTGTCATGCCATAAAATACTTTTAATATGACTGACTTTGTATTTAATGTGAATTTAATAAAAACATTGTAAGTTACTAATTAGCCTATAACACTTTCAGTGAACAAAAAGAGAGCAAAGAACGTTTACAATATCAAAGAACATTTCCACTTCAGTTCAGCGAGTTCAAGCACTCTCAAAAACTGCCATAATAATCTGTAAAGCTGTTTACACTGCGAAATTAATATATTACTTACATTCGTACATCTTCACTTTGTTGTTTCTGATGAGAGAATTAGAATTCAGCGCACGGTGACGAAACAGCGTGTTTCAGCGATGACTCATCTGAACGCCTCTGATTGGCCCTTGCATTCATAAGCTCAACAGAATCGTATGTGATTGGTTATAATGCGCAGCGCTTTAAAAACGTGCGTACCTCTGGCTCTGTGCCAGCCAGCAAACGCAGATTTGAATTTAGCAGCTGGTGATTTTTTTTCTTTTTATATACATATAGTTTACAGGACAAACTGCGCATTTCACCCAAAATTGTAAATTGGCAAGCTTGTTGACTTAGTAAATTAAAGATTTGAAAATTCAAAAAAAAAATTGAAATAATTTTCTCAATTACAAGTTGCCTATATTTAGGTAGGTCACAACTACCTGTAAGTCACACTTTTTGATGCCATTGGTATAACACAATCAACATTGACAGCATACAGACAAGTTGTCCGCTTGTGGCCTATGGTGTTCTGGGTAGCCCTTACCTGCATGTGTTGTGTCAGCCATTAGAAGACTTTATAAAGGTTTTGAATGGCCCCATTTTGGTGACAATCAATAAAAAATAATCACAATCACAAATTGTCTTACTGTATAAAAACTTGTTTATGAAGTTTACATCAGATATATATATATATATATATATATATATATATATATATATCAAGCAGATCTGCATTTATGGTTAATTCAGTTCAGTTTTATTTATACAGCACTAAATCATAACAAATATTATTTCATAGCTGTTAATACTTAACTCAAAACACAACATTGCAACTGTTAATATATATGTAGATGTACCAAACATATATTACCAAAAGAAAAATATACCATCTGACCCATTTAAAAACATTTAACAATCTTTCAGTCAGGGTATCACACTTTATTAATATTTTACTAATTGTCTGGTATGTTGGAGTCTTTTGTGCTTCATGTATGATTGATGATTTCCAGCATCAGAATTTTCATTTTTGGGTGAACTATCCCTTTAAACTCACCTTGATGTACATTGTTCATTGCTGTTGTATGTATGTATATGTGTATATATATATATATATATATATATATATATATACACTGTATATGTATGTGTGTGTGTGTGTGTGTGTGTGTATACAGGTGCATCTCAATAAATTAGAATGTCATGGAAAAGTTCATTTCAGTAATTCAACTCAAATTGTGAAACTCGTGTATTAAATAAATTCAGTGCACACAGACTGAAGAAGTTTAAGTCTTTGGTCCTTTTAATTGTGATGATTTTGGGTCACATTTAACAAAAACCCACCAATTCAACAAATTAGAATACTTCATAAGACCAATAAAAAAATTTATAAAAAAAAACATTTTTAGTGAATTGTTGGCCTTCTGGAAAGTATGTTCATTTACTGTATATGTACTCAATACTTGGTAGGGGCTCCTTTTGCTTTAGTTACTGCCTCAATTCGGCGTGGCATGGAGGTGATCAGTTTGTGGCACTGCTGAGGTGGTATGGAAGCCCAGGTTTCTTTGACAGTGACCTTCAGCTCATCTGCATTTTTTTTTTTTTTTTGGTCTCTTGTTTCTCATTGTCCTCTTGACAATACCCCATAGATTCTCTATGGGGTTCAGGTCTGGTGAGTTTGCTGGCCAGTCAAGCACACCAACACCATGGTCATTTAACCAACTTTTGGTGCTTTTGGCAGTGTGGGCAGGTGCCAAATCCTGCTGGAAAATGAAATCAGCGTCTTTAAAAAGCTGGTCAGCAGAATGAAGCATGAAGTGCTCCAAAATTTCTTGGTAAACGGGTGCAGTGACTTTGGTTTTCAAAAAACACAATGGACCAACACCAGCAGATGACATTGCACCCCAAATCATCACAGACTGTGGAAACTTAACACTGGACTTCAAGCAACTTGGGCTATGAGCTTCTCCACCCTTCCTCCAGACTCTAGGACCTTGGTTTCCAAATGAAATACAAAACTTGCTCTCATCTGAAAGAGGACTTTGGACCACTGGGCAACAGTCCAGTTCTTCTTCTCCTTAGCCCAGGTAAGACACCTCTGACGTTGTCTGTGGTTCAGGAGTGGCTTAACAAGAGGAATACGACAACTGTAGCCAAATTCCTTGACACGTCTGTGTGTGGTGGCTCTTGATGCCTTGACCCCAGCCTCAGTCCATTCCTTGTGAAGTTCACCCAAATTCTTGAATCGATTTTGCTTGACAATCCTCATAAGGCTGCGGTTCTCTCGGTTGGTTGTGCATCTTTTTCTTCCACACTTTTTCCTTCCACTCAACTTTCTGTTAACATGCTTGGATACAGCACTCTGTGAACAGCCAGCTTCTTTGGCAATGAATGTTTGTGGCTTACCCTCCTTGTGAAGGGTGTCAATGATTGTCTTCTGGACAACTGTCAGATCAGCAGTCTTCCCCATGATTGTGTAGCCTAGTGAACCAAACTGAGAGACCATTTTGAAAGCTCAGGAAACCTTTGCAGGTGTTTTGAGTTGATTAGCTGTTTGGCATGTCACCATATTCTAATTTGCTGAGATAGTGAATTGGTGGGGTTTTGTTAAATGTGAGCCAAAATCATCACAATTAAAAGAAACATAGACTTAAACTACTTCAGTCTGTGTGAATTGAATCTATTTAATACATGAGTTTCACAATTTGAGTTGAATTACTGAAATAAATGAACTTTTCCACAGCATTCTAATTTATTGAGATGCACCTATATGCATATATGTATCAGTGGCGAGCAGTGACTTTTTTATCCTGGTATGCTGAGTGCTAAGATTAAGACTATGGAACGATTTTCCGGACTATTTTCAAATAGAATTGCAAATTGTATTTTCAATTGCGTTTTCCATATGTGGACGCATAAATTGTAACATAATCCAAATGCAATCTCAATTCCTCAGCATATCCAACAGCGCAGAAAAACTTGATGATCTAACAGAAACTATGGACTCTCTCTTTTCTAGCACTTTAGATACAGTTGCTCCTTTACGCTTAAGGAAGATCAAAGAAAACAGTTTGACTCCGTGGTATAATGAGCACACTCGCACCCTAAAGAGAGCAGCCCGGAAAATGGAGCGCAGCTGGAGGAAAACAAAACTAGAGGTATTTCGTATAGCTTGGCGGAAGGTACCCTATCCTACAGAAAAGCATTAAAAACTGCTAGATCTGATTACTTTTCGTCTCTTCTAGAAGAAAACAAACATAACCCCCGGTATTTATTCAATACAGTCACGAAATTAACGAAAAATAAAGCATCAACAGGTGTTGGCATTTCCCAAGAGCACAGCTGTAATGACTTTATGAACTACTTTACTTCCAAGATCGATACTATCAGAGATAAAATTGTAACCATGCAGCCGTCAGCTACAGTATCGCATCAGATAGTGCACTATAGATCCCCTGAGGAACAATTCCACTCATTCTCTATTATAGGAGAGGAAGAATTGTATAAACTTGTTAAATCATCTAAACCAACATGTATGTTAGACCCTATTCAATCTAAACTACTAAAAGAGCTGCTTCCAGAAGTCATAAATCCTCTTTTGGCTATTATTAATTAATCATTGTCATTAGGATATGTCCCCAAAACCTTCAAATTGGCTTTTATTAAGCCTCTCATTAAAAAACCACAACTTGACCCCAAAGATCTAGTTAATTACAGACCGATCTCAAATCTCCCTTTTCTGTCAAAGATACTAGAAAAGGTAGTATCCTCACAATTATATTCCTTCTTAGAGAAAAATGGTATCTGTGAGGAATTCCAGTCAGGATTTAGACTGTATCATAGTACTGAGACTGCTCTCATTAGAGTTACAAATGACCTGCTTCTATCATCTGATCATGGTTGTATCTCTTTATTAGTTCTACTGGATCTTAGCGCTGCGTTCGACACTATCGACCACAACATTCTTTTGAATAGACTAGAAAACTTTGTTGGCATTAGTGGAAGTGCCTTAGCATGGTTCAAATCGTACTTATCTGACCGCCATCAGTTCGTAGCAGTAAATGAAGAGGTATCATATCGATCACAAGTGCAGTATGGAGTACCTCAAGGCTCAGGACTAGGGCCGTTACTTTTCACGCTTTACATGTTACCCTTGGGAGATATTATCAGGAGACATGGTGTTAGCTTTCACTGTTATGCTGATGATACTCAGCTCTGTATTTCTTCACGGCCCGGTGAAACACACCAAATTGAGAAACTAACGGAATGTATAGTCGATATAAAAAACTGGATGACGAGCAACTTTTTACTGCTAAATTCTGAAAAAACAGAGGTGTTAATTATCAGACCTAAAAACCCCACATGTAATAACCTAGAACACTATCTAACACTTGACGGCTGCTCTGTCAATTCTTCTTCATCAGTTAGGAACCTAGGTGTGCTGTTTGATAGCAATCTTTCATTTGAAAGCCATGTTTCTAGTATCTGTAAAACTGCGTTTTTCCATCTCAAAAACATATCTAAATTGCAACCTATGCTCTCAACGTCAAATTCAGAAATGCTAATTCATGCGTTTATGACCTCAAGGTTAGACTATTGTAATGCTTTACTGGGTGGTTGTTCTGCACGCTTGATCAATAAACTACAGTTGGTCCAAAATGCAGCAGCTAGAGTCCTTACTAGAACCAGGAATTATGACCATATTAGCCCAGTTCTGTCAACACTGCACTGGCTCCCTATCAAACATCGTATAGATTTTAAAATCTTGTTAATTACTTATAAAGCCCTGAATGGCTTAGCTCCTCAGTACTTGAGCGAGCTCTTATCACATTATAGTCCTCCACGTCCGCTGCGTTCTCAAAACTCTGGCCATTTGATAATACCTAGAATATCAAAATCGACTGCGGGCGGCAGATCCTTTTCCTGTTTAGCGCCCAAACTCTGGAACAATCTACCTAACACTGTTCGGGAGGCAGACACACTCTATCAGTTTAAATCTAGATTAAAGACACATTTCTTTAACCTGGCTTACACATAACACACTAATACACTTCTATTATTCAAATCCATTAAAGGATTGTTAGGCTGCATTAATTAGATCAACCAGAACCGGGAACACTCCTCATAACACACAATGTACTTGTTACATCGTAAGAAGAATGGCATCTACGCTAATATTTGTCTGTTTCTTTCTTATTCTGTTTCTCAGTCCGTGTCCGGATCAGATGGTGGATCGGCGCCGGGAGATGATGTCTGCGACCCTGATCGTCGGCGGAGGTCGGACACCTGGATGAGCCCCGGGGACATATCCCCAGTGAAGACCTCGACTTAACCCTCTGGGGTCTGAGGGTGTTTTGGGGGCCTGGAGAAGTTTCGACATGCCCTGACATTTGTGCTTTTTTCAGTTACTTATAAAAATATAAATGGCTAAAGTCTAATAACACTGTAAACAGCACAAACTGGGCTATAATAATATGTTAGCAGCATTTATGTACATGATTGTGTTTTTGAGAAAGCAACGTTTATGCGTGGTTAGTGAAAAACTAAAATTTTGAAGTCACTGAAATAAGGCCATAAAACACTTACAGAACATCTGTTTACAAGACTTTTGAGAACTGGATCTTGTAGCCTAGAATTTTTGCTTCAAAATTATGTGAAAATCAGCTTGTTTACTCTCTCACAGAAAACAATATATTGATTTAAATTTTTAAAGACATGTTTTGTGATCAAAAGCCTATATGCGAGGGCGTCGCAATGGTCTTGAATATTAAGTGATTCTCACCTGAGAGACAAAGGGCCCTCCCCTAATGGCCCCTTAATGGCCCATCAGTGTGACTGTGACTTTGAGGCAGGTAAGAGAGAATGTGAGGAGATTGAAAAAAAATGTTTTTTTTTAATTATTTGTATTTTATTTACAACACAGTATAATCAAAACATACATAATGAAGGTCAAAGACGCATTATTGTGCACACTGATCTAACCACAGAGATGTGAACAGACTTTGAGTCATTTCTGCAACAGATTCTGTTCAACAAGTGAAACAAGTAAATCATACCTGATATTTACTTGTTTTATTTAAGTGTTTCTGCTTCTTTCCATGGATTCAAGAAGAAAAAAACAATCAGTAGTCAAGGAGCTTGTTTTACCATAGTCAGTGTAGTTGAAAATCTGATGTTGGTACAGCACTCTCAGAGGAAAACAGTTTGAAGAGACTGAAAGTCAGCAGGATTCATCTGTGGTGCAGGTATCTGATTCAATAAAATACAAACAACCAAAAAAAAAAAAAAAAAACATTTGTGAGCATGTTAATATCAGGAGCATCTGTATATATGTAGCCATAGACTCACTCATGCTTTGTACTATCGTAAGAACAAAAACATTTTATATCTGAGAAACTAATTATTATTGTTTGGCACATTATTAAAATCTATTTTTGAACAGAGTAGGCTATTAATAATTAACATGTTCTTAACATACTTAGATTCGTAGCATTGATCATGTTACAGTGTACATTCATATTACCTTTGTTTTATATAGAGCATGAAAACATCATCGCACTGTAAGAAATTTAAATACAATGAATTGCCTATCATATTCAAAATGTTTTACTCAATTTCAAACATTGTAGTCATGAATTGTAGTTTGGGAAAAACCCAACTATGATTTTGTAGTCATATAGCCATCCTGAACATCATGTATGATTTTATAGTTGCCTAAGATATGATTCTGCAGCCATAGACTCACGCATGCTTTGTACTATAAAAGGATGTCCTTTGTACTATAAAAAAAGGATATTTTATATTTGAGAAGTAATTGTTATCATTTAGCACACTATTAAAATATATTTGTGAACAGATTATTAATAATAAACATGGTCTAAACATTCTTAGATGCGTAGCGTTCATCATGTTGTAGTTTGGGAAAAACCCAACTAGTAATGTGTTCAAGTTTATGTCACAATAACACGTTAACTAATGCAAAAAAAGAAACATTACTTACTCATCAGATTGATCTTCTCTTCTGGATGAAATCTCGTTCTTCTTTTGAGGGAAATCCAGTCTTTACTCAGCGTGTCTTCTTGCAGAAACGGACAGTAGCCGCGATGAACGAACTCCTCGCGCTTTGTTTATGTTGGGCGTTTCCATGCGCACGTGTCTCACGTGGATATTTACATATGAACGGCGCGAGCCGCGAGGGGGCGGGGTCGCATTAAAGATAATGAGTTAGACGGGAAAGACTGAACATCGTGTTGGTTTCATACGGATTACTTTATCACAGAATGTTTGTTTTCGACATGACTAACTTCGTTGAACAATAGACACTTCAAGCTTTCTATAGATATAACTCCCATGTCTGTGTGCTGAGTATTTGCTGAGTTACAGTTCATTTTAGTGACGCGTTTCTAAAAGCAACTCGCGGAGACGGAGAAGGCAGAGAGCGCACCCTGTTTGTTTTCTTTATTCTTCAAAAGCACAAAGTTTAGTTGTTATAATGAGCGTATACAAATAAAAGTAGACCCCTTACAGATTCGAATGGTGTATTGCTCTTATCTGTACGATCAGAAATGGCAGAGTAATTCAAGCTCATTTCGGCCTTATCAGGAAAATCTGCCACAAAACGCGTATTCGCGTTTGTCGACCCCAGAGGGGTCAATAAAACTAAAAATTACAATAAAAATAAAAAATAAAAAATATACAATAAAATATACAATAAAAAATATACAATAAAAATATACAATAAAACTAAAAATTAAACAAAATAACTATAATATAATAAAATACCTAACTACTTAATACTATTATTGTTAGAAATTGCAACAATATAAAAATAGAAATATAATACATTTATACATTTAAAATTTAATTAATAAGTATTAATAAGTATTTAAAATTTAATTAATAAGTAAAAAAATAAATAAACAATAATATCCTGGTCAGAGGAGAACTGACCCCCTGACTGAGCCTGGTTTCTCCCAAGGTTTTTTTCTCCATTCTGTCACAGACGGAGTTTTGGTTCCTTGCCGCTGTTGCCTCTGGCTTGCTCAGTTGGGGACACTTAATTTCTAGCGATTATCGTCAATTTGATTTCATAGATACTATTTAAACTAAACTGAGCATCTCTGAATTCAATAATGAAATGCCTTTAACTGAAATTTTAACTGAAAAGAGTGTTTAATCTTATTATTATACATTACTGACACTCTATCCTCCAATTTGATACTGTTAAGTGCTTTGACACAATCTGTATTGTTAAAAGCGCTATATAAATAAAGGTGACTTGACTTGACTTGACTCTGACAACAAGTTTCTGTCCGCGTCTCCCCGTGTGTGCGCGAGTGCGTGTCTGTACTGTGTGTGCGTCTGTGAGAGAGAACGGGAGAAATTGTGATTTCCGTACATAAAAAGGTGGAAGACATGGAAATAGTTTGTCATTTTTACCCTATTGTTTGTTATATTTATTTGCTTAATGTCTTCTGGGGTTTTGGTTCTTTTACCGTTGTAGATAGCCCATAGTTTAACAAAAATATTATACGTATATCTCTTCATAGTGTTTGGGCCCCCCTGGACGAGCGAGCATAGGCAATCCTACATTTTTTGGCCATTTTTTTTTTTTTTAACACTGGTGGTCTGTCTTTACGGTGGTTATAATCCAGGGCTCCCAGAAGAGTTCTTGCCTCATGGACTAGTGGTGAAAAGCAGAGCCACATGCTGGCATGCATCAGCAAGTGGCTGTGGAATGGTTCAAGCTGACAGGCTGATCTGGAGAAACAGTTCTTCTTGTGTTCATATACATATTTATTCAACACATACTATAATAATAATAATAATAATAATAATAATAATAATAAAAGTTTTTTATAAGAAAGGAATATTTCAAGTTAAAGTGCCCCTATTATGGTTTATGAAAGGTTCATATATTTGTTTTGGGAGTCCCCAACAAACAACAGGTTGACATGCATGCAGTGTCAAAAAACACTTTCATTGTCTTATAATATACATTTATTTTTACCTTATTTGCCCAACGACTCCCAACGATTCATTTTGCTCAACGATTCATTTTTCCAAATCCCTCCTTTGCATGACACTAATCTGCGGTGATTGGTCCGATTGGTCTCATTTTTATTTCATCTCGCCTGTAATGCCTGATAAAGCAGCGTTTGTGAGCGCAGTGCTGCTTTGTGTACAGTGTTACCGGCAGGGGCGCCACTACGGATTCTGGGCCCCCTGGACAGCATGTTCACTTAGGCCCTCCTGCGTTCCAGTTGTTGTTGGTGTCCCCCTCCGTACAGATCATGTTCCGGTAGAATCCCCCTCGGTAGAAATCGTGATCGCATTCCCGGTAGGGGCCTCAAATTTAGGCCCTATCCCGGCCCTGGCCCTGGCCCTGGCCCAAGACGCTCAGGCCCTAGCCTGGCATGTGTCCGACAGCTTAACAGAATTACCAGCCCGAGTCCGACCCGAGCCCGTCTTTTTTCCACCTTCTCCCAAATCAGATTATACTGTTTCAGCTAGGCTATTAAAATAGTTCAGTTTTGTATGTAATGGCAAAGTGATTATATTTCGTTTTTTTTTTTTTTATTAACTTAATTTAGAAAAATTAAAAAAAAAAAAAAAAAAAATGAGCATTTTTTTGTTCATTAAATAAGTTTTTTCTTTCTTAAAGTAACGACCAAGCGGCCAGCGGCAGACCGGCAGGCTGATCAAAGCTATGTTTCATCAATTTAGCCTTCTCAAATCATCACGACTTGCCTAAAATAAAATGTATAGATATACTAAAACAGTTCAAGCATATAACAATGTTTAAACGTTAAACCTAGATAAATGTGAACTGCATCCTAGTTTGTGCGGAAAGTGGAAGTTAAAACGCAGGACATGGAGGCACCAGCGCAATCAATTGCATTTTTGTCAATGTAAACAACTTATGCCATAATTTTTGCTCATAAAGGTAAGAGTAATACATCATTCGGAACTGTAAAGGGTCTACTTTTATTTGTGTGCACTCACAATATCAACAAACCCTTTTTATAAAATATATAAAATAATTTTATAAAATAAAGAAAACAATGATGCGCCGTCTCGTCTTGAACAGGAGCGCTTCACAAAAATGAACCGAAAGTCAGCGAATAACATGCCTCACAGACATGATAAATATATCTATAGAAAGCTTTAAATTACTACTTAATGAAATAAATCAAATCGAAAGCAAAAACTCTTTCATTATAATCCGTGAAGATGCACTTCTCTCTAAAGGAGCGTCTAATGAGGAGATGGCGAGACAGGATCATCATCTTCATCTTTGCGACACTGACACAGAAAACACTAGTTTATTAGTAATTAATTCAAATATCTCCTTACTATTTCCCCCTGACACATTCATGGTAATTACTTTTGCTGGGGCTTTGGAGCAAGCTTCAGCCTATTGTGTGTATTTGAACGCACAACTCTTCAGCTGCGCTGACGGCACACTCTCTGCTGCTGCGGGACTCTAAACACCATTGAGCCGCTCTTGACAGTCGCGGCACAGCCTTGTGTTGTTTCCACCAGTGCGGCAATTTTTTCATCACTAATTGATGGATGTCTAAAATATAAAAATAAGGAGAAGCCTAAAACAGGCCCGAGGCCCGAGGCCCGGCCCGTGTCTGAACTATGACGTGAAAATTGGCCCGATCGAAGCCTGGCCCTAGAGGCGTAAAAAAGTCGGGCCCGGGCTGAAATGCAGGGCTCTAGCGTTCCCCTCGGTAGAAGTCACGTTTCCTCTTCGTCCGTCGGGCCCTTAGAATCATCCTAACTTCCCACCCCCCCTTACGGCGCCCCTGGTTACCGGGAAAACAGCTATTTTTACTGCTCCAAAAGCAGCACCTAGTGGCAAAGAATGAATTTGCATTTTCATTCAGACCAATGTGAAAATCAAGTTTTCCCAGGTCTGCACGTGCAACAAGTGGGCAGGCAATATGCTAATGTTTCATGTTGACGTTAACATGAAACGACTTGGGGTTTGTTTTTAAAAACGACTCGTTTAAATGATTCAGAGTTGACCCTTTCTTTAGAGAAACAATTTTATACACGGTGCATTTTCAGATTTAAAACTTTGCAGGATGTTTTCATTCACTTAGAGCTGTGTTACACACTGCGTGAAAGGTCATTTTCAAAAATCCATAACAGGGGCACTTTAAATACTTAGCGTTTTTCAAATAGCTTACTATTAACAACAGTGATGACTACAGAAAATCTGATGCAATAAATTTTTTGAAATAAACATGAAGGTGCTTCCAGAACTTACCTGAAAGCTAGATATTGGTGGACATTTCTGAGCCAGCTCTTTTTGAAAACTACAGCTGTCAGTGCCTTGTGAGCTTCTGAACCACTCTCCAGCCATTGTTTGTCTTGGTTCTCTGACAGGCTACCATATAGACAGTGACCACGGTTCCATTCGTGCTCATTTGTCACATGGTGAAGCACACTGCTTTATAGTTTCTAAAATACAGATCCTGTAATCAGATCATACAGTGAAAGAACAACAACAAATCCTAGATATTCTAGGAGTTGTAGTGTGTGCTGTAATAAGTCTGCTGTGCCCGAAGACAATCTGATCTTGTAACACTGAATCTCAGTGCACATAGATGCATTGGACTAGGTGTATGGAAGTTATCATCATTATTGTATTTAGTCAGGAAAAAAATGGACACAGTTGAGAGGTGTATTACTTACAAGGAACTGCTGTTCCGTGTCTGCCTTCTTACAACAGAACCAGAAGTGATTCACAATGTCTTTAAGACAAATATCACAACATAAATGTAAATGCAGAGTCACAAAATTACTTGCAAAGTACACTCATTTATTCAAATTGTACAACATATTACTGAAGACAGGTTAGATGCATTGTTGAACTACAGAAAAAAAACAAAAAACAAACAAACAAAAAAAAACATACAAACATGTTTGTCCTGCAGAAATGTCTGAACATGACAGAGGGGTCCATCCAGACATGCCATCTGCCTAAATGTTGCATATTTGAGAGAGTTCTTCTCCTGTGTTTTCTTGATGATTTTTGAAAGTCCCTGCATGCAGTCTCTTTTAAACTCAAGGACTCTGAGCTCAACAATTTTCCTGCTCTGGACCTGGGAATTAAGCAGTCAATAATTTGTACATTAATCTGATATGTGCTGCTACCGAACATAATTTATAAAAATATCTTTCTAAATTACCACATTACCTTGAGGACAGTCAGTCAAGTCAAGCCAATGTCAATGTCATTTAGTTGGAGCCAGTTGTTTTTGTCAGCTAGCTGCAGTGTTGTGATGTCCTGGAGGACCTCTCTCTTCATGAAGCATCTCAGTAGACTCAAAAAATAATCTCAGACGTAAATGGAAGTACCTTGTACTTACTCTGGTTTTATTGTTGATGATTTGACACGATCCATTTCTTCAAAGCTAATTTAAACACAGTAAGTTATGTATTAAAGGATTAAGAAACTTTAAAATAATGTTGCACACATAACAAATCTGATTCACGAGTAAAATTAAATTAATTGCTAATTACAATACTCTTGACATTTAAAAAATGTAAATGGTGAAAAATAATTGCTACACATTCTATTTATTTATTAGGAATTTTATGTAATTTTGCCTGCTTGGATGTTTCCTTGATAAAATTAACAGTACAGTTACAAATGTTGATGAAAACTTGCTGTCTTTATTAGGCACTAAAGCTTGTGAAAGCTTTTGTGACATGATGCTGCGACAGCGACTCTTGAAAGATGTAGCAAAACTGAGCCCTCACCATCAAACCTCCTCAACTGAAGGCTTTCATAGCCTCATACTGAAATTGTGAATGTGGCATTCTCTTTTGTGGGAATGTTGAACATGTGCGAGTGTTGCAATATCATTTCTGTTCAGAAATAATTCTACATGTGCATCTGTCACACTGTCCTATATTGGAAAATACATAATTTATCACACTTTACCTAAACAAATTTTAATTTAATTATGTAGGTTGCTGCTTGATGCTCTCCACTACAATGAAAATGCCAATCGTCAATATGCATGCAACGAGAGTGGTGAACCATCGCTCAGAGTCAAAAGTCAAATGTATCACCTCATTTTGATGTAGTGCTTATAGAACTACAATAACTATTTCAAGCATTTTGTATGTTTTATACACAGCATAATAGCATGTATTTGACAGAATTGTCAAGCTGACAAAGTAAACAGCATTTTGAGTGTTTATATGGTAGTCAACAAATGGGACATTTTACTCAAAATTAAGTATCTTCAAAAGATTTTGGCTTTAATCAAATTTCCCCAAGAAACCTGGGGTCCTCCATGATTCTTTCCGACAGCAAAGCACTTGAATGCGACAAGCTCGTAATCACAACTTCAGAATTGGGAAGTAGGACATTTCTGCACATGAAGGCAGCATTATTCCTCATTTCCTTACAGGAATCATGAAAATTCACTCACCCAAATCAAGATGGACTCGTACAGCTGCAGCTCACATGAAAGTGGTATGTCTGAACCAGGGCCGTAGCTGGCGTCTGCGGGGCCCCGGGGCAGGTTGTACCCGTGGGCCCTGTTTGAAATTGTTTAATTGTATGCCTGATCTATTTAGTTATTTGTGCTATTTACACAATATTTAAGTTTTTTTCAAGTTTTTAGGTGTCCTGGTACATAAACCGAATAATCAAATGTAAAATAGCACTGCAGAGTCTTCACTGTAAAAATGAAATATACAGCCAAACCAAAATTTATTCAGATGCATTTCTCACATTATCACAGTGTATTCACTATAGTTTCGAAACTGGTAATAAAATATGACAAGAACTCAGAGTTAAACTGTGTCAGAACAAATTCATCTTGATAATGTCAGATAACTTTGACAGAAAAGTATGTAATGGATTACAATCAACCAAAAATCCAGAAAACTGTTAGTATGACAATATTTACACCAACTATCAATACTTTGTTGACCAATTACCAAACAATGCTTAATTTTGTTCAGTCTGTGGTGTAAAAAGGTATCATTAGCAATTAAAGAAAAAACACTTAAGCAAAACATGCTCAGGTCAAATTGTCTAAATAATTTTTGGTTCCAAATTTTTTATCAATTTTACTTGTAGTCCACTGTATGCAGATTTGTTTGGTATGTCACAGTTTACTTTATTTTGCTATACTCACTTACATAAATGAACTACAGTGTCCTGCACCCACTAGTAAAAAAAAAATAATAATAAAAAATAAAAAAAATATTATATCTGGTGTCTGAATAATTTTTGGTTTGTGGATTAATTCTTGTTAAAACTACAAAGTAATTCAGTCAAGAGCAGTGAGTGATTTTTTTTTCTCTTTCATTTTCTTGGATTAACATTAAGGACACCGACAGCAGCTAGTAAATTAGGTGCGGTCACTTTAAGAGACAATGCATCCATTATAATTATACACATCCAATTTCTTTCCCCACTGTTTACTTTCACTTTAGAAATAACCGACAGTTTTTTCGAGGATGCTCTCCAAGACCGGTATTTTGACATAATTTTGTATGTATATGTCGGAACACGAGTAAGAAGAGGCTAATTCGGTGTTGAAGCGCTTTGAGACGCGTCTCTCTGCGTGCGCCCTGTGCGCGGGTGCTGAATTGGGCTCTTTCACATCATTTTCTGTTTGCATGTGTAAACTGCGATGTGCATTTGTTCGTTCAGGTGCAGGAGGACGCGAAGGAGAGCTCGGTTCGGTGTTGCTGTCCGTGAGATGCGGCTCTCTGCGTGGGCACCGAACACGGCGCGCGAGTACTCAGTTGAGATTTTCCGCGTCTTGTGTTTGAATGCTTTAAACTCTTTTGAATGTTTAAGTTGGCAAGGCTTAAAAACACGTGCAAACGGTAAGCTTTCGTGACGACGCGCAGCAGTGGCCCGTCAACTGTCCTGAGCGTCTTTTTAGGCTGGCCTCAGCCAGTCGGTTGAGATCGCCGGGGGCCCCCCCTCAGCCGTGGGCCCCTAGAATCGTCACCACCTTTCACCCCACTAGCGACGGCCCTGGTCTGAACTAGTTGACACAGGAAATCAACTGCGTAATAAGAGGTTGACTGGCAAAAAGTATTTTATGTATTTTGAAAATACAAAAATACTAAGCTTAAATGTATTTAAATACAAAATACATTAGATTTTTTTCAAAGGTATTTAAATACAAAATAGTATTTTGTATTTTAAATACATTTATCAGAAATACTGCCCATCCCTGACTGTATGATAAATGAATCTCTAACATCGTACATACACCTTGCACTTTGTTGCTTATGATTAGAGACTTTGCAAACGCCTCTGATTAGCTACTGCATTCCTAAGCTCAACAGAATGGTGTGTGATTGGTTATAATGAGCAACGCTGTAAAAACACATAAAAATAAAATATGTAACATGAGCAGGTCTAAATTTAAAACAACAATCAAATTTTTTCATTTAATTTTAATTTTCACTAGTTTCATGTTTCAACTATTATAGTTTTATTGAAAAACCAGGGGAGCCCCCAAGTATATTTTTTTTGGGTGTTATGGGGGGTCCCTTGATGCTTATGGGAGGTCTGAGCCCCCCAGCCCCCCTCAATTCGAACAACACTGTATATGCATGTATGTATGTGTATATATATATATATATATATATATATATGGTGGTGTGTACTTTGTTTAATGGGACTATTGTAAATATCAGCACTGGATTATTGGATTTTCTGTGCACTTGTAAAAACAAGTTTACAAGTTGAGCCATCATTTTGTCTTTTGGTTTTGTTTTGTTTTTGTTTTTTCAGACCTAAACACATCACACAGTACACCTAAGGAGACACAATTGTACTGAATCACAAGATTTGCTTTTCTCTCTTTTTCATACCACAAAAGGAGAAATAAAAAAATAAAAAAAAAATCTTGCCGATGGTCAACCCATGTAATAGCTGTGCATAGCAAGCAGTCTCAAACGGATACAGAAGTATTATGGATAGTTATAATAAGGCACATGGTGTATTTTCAGTGTTCTGAAGGCATCCTGTAGGTTTTTGTGACACAAACCAGAAAGGTTTATTATGTAGGGAAACTAATGATGCTGGCCATTCATTCCTGAGAGAAGCCGCTCATACACATGAGAACTCACTTTGTTGTCATGACACCTGGAACACAACTGGGATATACACTACATAGCTACACAAACCTTGACTGTAACATTCAAATCACACATTATCATTATGTCTGTGTTACAAACATTCAAGTAATCAGAAGTAGTAAGATAAAAGTTTATAGTTTGGATAATAACACTATGGCAGTCTATGGCAGTGATCAAAATAGAGTAAATCACCTTTTAAAAGTGACTTGATGCTTCAAATGATTGAATCCATTACAAATAAACAAATAAATAAATCTCATTCATCCTGGAACAAAACTAGTTAATTCTGAGTGGGTCATTGAATGATTCATTGAAATCATTTCTTAAAAATTATTAATTAAATAATGGATATTTTATAAATAGACTGCAAATATTTGGATTTTTCAGAAGCTTTATTAAATTACATGCTATTTTAAGTTGTCTGTTTTTTAAGAATTGTGGGAGAAAGCTAAGTGAAAATATTTAAATTGAGAAAATACTGTGACAATTATATTGAGTTTGGTTTAATGAAAACAGTGACAGGTGACCAAAAGGAGACCAATTTAGTGTCTTCAGGTGCTAGCAAACGAAACCATAAAGCGAGTCAAGTCAAAGCACCATCTGATTACAATGCACCTAGAATATACAGTAAGTGCTAAACTAAAGATTTTTCCTGTCAAAAGAGCAAATTCTAGTAAGCATATATCACTGTAAAGCTGTAAAGTTGGAAGAAATACCAAAAATGCCAAAGGTTTTAAAATACCATGTTGGTAATGATAGACCTGTGCCTTATTTAATGTTTGTGAGCATTTACTAGGAACAGTTTTCAGGTGCACCTTGAAAAAAATAAAACATTTTCTATTGTTACAATCTCTTTGTTAAACACTGGACGCAAACTAACAGGCCTGCAGTGAATCTGTGAATGACTAGAAGTGACTGCACATGTGCATGTCTGTCAGATGGACAGAGAGAGAGAGAGAGAGAGAGAGAGAGAGAGAGAGAGAGAGTCTTATTACACTTCATCATCTGCCATCTGTTTAAAACACTCAGACTGACACAGAGACACATGTACACCTACAAGTGTTAGTTCCACAGCTCAGACCAGTCTGCTTATTAATGAGTTAAGATTAACTATATATATATATATATATATATATAACTAATATAAAACATAACACGCTGTAGGACGACATCTCTGATTGATAACTCATTGAAGACATTGGATTATAGTAAAGCAAATCACCATTAACAAGTAAGTATATTTACTACAGTTTAGGTCACATGATTCACTCCTCCTGTTGAAAATGCATGCTTTTACATGTTCCAATATTTACATTTATTTGCTATTTGCAACAGAAAATGTCCATTGTATTTCCTCTGAAAGTCTGCCTAGTGAGAGATCCTAATTTTGTTGGCTTCAGATAGAGTTTCCAGGCCTAGAAATAGAAACTGTGTGTGTGTGCTTGACCAAATGTCCCCACAAGGATAGTAAAACCTGAAACTTTTGACACGAGGGGAAAAAAAAAGAAGAGAAAAATAGTGATGTTTATCTGAAAGTGTAAGAATGCAAACAGGTTTTCTGTAAGTGGTAGGTTTAGGGTTAGGGTTGGGTTGGGGGATAGAAAATATTGTTTGGTCAGTATAAAAGTAATAGAAGTATATGGAAAGTCCCCACAATTCACAGAAACAAACGTGTGTGTGTGTGTGTGTGTGTTTGTGTACTTAACCATATTTTAGGGACAAATTTGTACCCAAAAGTGAGCTAAACCTGACAAAAGCTCCAAAAACCTACCTTTGGGGACATCCTCATTTGTAAAACAGGTATAAATTAAAATGTATAAATTAAAGTTGTTTTATTATTGTAAATATGCAGAATGTTTTCTGTGAGGGTTTAGGTGTGATTTAGGATTATTTTATCAAATCTATACCCATCTGTATACTAACTAAAGTATCTGAACTAACTATCTGTATCTGTAACTATCCCAAAGAGGCACAAAATCACTTTCACTGACTTCTACATTAAATGTTCCCTCCTGGTGGAATGACCTGCCCAACTCAATCCCAGCAGCTGAGTCTTTAGCAATCTTCAAGAATTGGCTAAAAACACATCTCTTCCATCTTTATTTGACCCGCAGGATTTTCAATGACATAAAGTTAAACTGCTTTGTAAATTTTCAGTTTGCCCTGATAAACTTTACTATATAATATATCAAAGTTACTAATAATTCAAATGTGCAACAAGTAAAAAAAAAAAATAAAAATAAAATAAAAAATATTACCATACAGCATTTAAAGATGTGGGGTATACGTCCATGGTATAAACATATTTATAAAAAAAAAAAAAAAAATGGGGCAAAATGTGATCATTTAAAACTTTCATGCAAACTGCTATAGCAACATAAAAAGATGCACGCAGTATTAATTAGCATTATTTTAATGTTAAACTAGCATTTTACATTCCCTAAATTCTGGTGATGTGGGCATGTCAAGCATTTAAGACTGTGACTTAACCAGCTCACCCCTTTTACAACAGATTTAGTTTATCAACAACTGACCATCACAAACTAAATAAGTGTAAATTTTATTTACAATAATCAATACTACGTCTTACTTTTCACACCATCACTCACACACACTGAAGGTTAGAGGATCTCCCAAATTTTGGCTCGTTTTGACTCAAACAATAGACTTGTACAAGTGCTTCTGCATTCTGCTTATTATGGTATTTCAGTAATTAACGACATACCCTGCATAGGTATTTTACAATTTGGCTCAATATACAATATGAGGTTCATGGTTCGGAAACAAATATTGATTTTATGTAACAATTAAATGACACCATACGACGCAAAGTTGCTCAAACAGAAAAAGCATACATTATTATGAGGCAGCCCTCTCATAATTATTCATAAGAAATAAAGTTCTATGCAGTTGAGCATTGTTTAATTACACTAATTAATAGTATAAGGCTATTACCAATCAAATGAAATCAGTATCAACAAACGTACATCTTTGCACTGCAGAGGTGCACAGAAACTGCATTTCTATGTATTTACACTGCAATTACAATTGTATAAATAATGTTATGAGATCAATGTTTTAAATATAAAATTTTGAATATAGAAATATGAAATGTTGGAAAAATGAAATGATGCTAGAGCCATCGTCACGAATCCGGTCCATGGACTTCCATTCGCTCGCCACCAGAGGTCACTCCTCTATCATATTAACTCTCACACAACACAGACTGTTACACATCACCCTGGACTACATTTCCTTTGTTCCATTACACTGATTGGACTCACCTGCTGTCAATTACACACACACATAGCTGTAACCAATCAGACACGCTTTATAAGCCTTGGACGTCCTCGTTCTGATCGCCAAGTATTGTTCTGCGTTTATCACTCTCCTAGTGTTAGCTGCGATACGGAGCTAGTTTCTAGTTCAGTTTCTAGTTTACATAGTCTAGTCTTAGTCCTGCCTTGCCTGTTTTTCTCGTGTTCTGATTCTAGCCTGAGTTTCCTGGATTTACCCTTGTCTCGCCGTTCGGACTCTGTTTATGCCTCGCCTAGAATATTGCTCATGTTTCTGGATTACCCCTCTTGTCAAGCCCTCTGGATAACGTTCGCTGTCGACTGACTTACACCTGATTTGGATTATTCTTGTATCTCATCTGTGCCATACCTGTTTGCTGGTGTTTTGACCACGTCTCTGTATAATAAAGCTTGCAAATGAATCCACACGTCTCTCGTCTTGTTCGCCCCGTTACAACCATTCATTTAACCGATTCTGATTCATTAATGAATGAAGCAAGCGACAAAAGCCAAAGCTATTCTACCACAAAACTAACTTGTTAATATGAACTTGAATATGTATATTTATAAGAAAGTATGTAAAACATATGCTGGAGTACAAACAGAAACCTAAATATGTGGAGGTAAAAAAAGTTTTTAATAGGCTACTCTACTTTTCAGAAGCATAAGTTAATTAAAAGAGTACTTATACTTGAATAAACTTTTAGTTAGTTAGTTAGTTAGTTAGTTAGTAAAAGTTTAATCCCTTTAATTCAAGGATCTCCAACCCTGCTCCTGGAGAGATACCGTCCTTCAGACTTCAGTTCCAACCTGCTTTAACACACCTGTCTGTAATTATCAAGTGATCCCGAACACCATTGTTAGCTGGTTTGGGGGTGTTGACTGGCTTTGGCGCTGAAATCTGCAGGACAGTAGCTCTCCAGGAGCAGGGTTGGAGTTTCATCGTCAAATGATTTGAATGAACTTCAGATAAGTTTACGTGTCATGGTTGTGTAGGTGCTGATTTCTCTTGACTGACTGCAGGCTGAAGAGGCTGTATTTATGGCTCAATATGACCAGTGAGTCTTTCCACAGATTATATTGTCTTTCAGGAACATTATATAAGTGCACAACTATCCAAATGCTGATTGTGTTTCAGACTCGAGGATAAAGATTCGCTGGATATTCATGATAACCCTCCAGCTCCAGACAATGTTGTAAAGGAGGATGACAACACTGTACGTATGTCAGTCTCTCTCTTGTGTCTGTATTTTATGCACACGGCTCACTTTCTGTCCTCCTCAGGTTTATTTTGTGTATGATGAAGAGGTGGAGGAAGAAGAGGCCCCTCCCCCTCCGACCCCTGAGCCTGTAGTTCAGGTCAATGACAGGCCACACAAATTTAAGGACCACTACTGCAAGAAACCCAAGTTTTGTGACGTCTGTGCACGAATGATTGTTCGTAAGTTCACATCTCACACCGCCATTGCCAATGAAATCTAAACACTCCTCAACAACAAGAAGCAATTGTATGTGTGTGTGGGTGTGTGTCTTCCCTTTAGTGAAAACAGCATATAGAATATTCTGTTTCCACTGCAATCAGTAAAGCCTCAGTACAGGCTTCATCCAACATGATAAAGTCCCATACATTAACTTGTTTACTTAAATGTTGTGGCATTACTATTAGGTCCATATCTTTCTATACACATCTGTTTGCAACATCTTAACCAAAGGATCCACTGCGACATTCACACAGTGGGATGCTTTAGAAAGTGATGTTTTTTTAGTCCAGTGATCCTGTTGTAGTAGTTCTTCTGTCTGTGGTTAGGACAGTGGGCAGGTCAGCAGGATGATGATGAAGTAGGCACTGATCTGTGTATGTGTCAAAGTGTGTAAAATAAAGCTGCATATTATGCTCATGTGAATGTAATTTAGAGAAATAAGAAGAGTCATACCCATTACAAAAGGTAATTTGGTATAATAACTTATTTCTTTTCTACTTTCAGTCAATAATAAATTTGCCTTGCGCTGCAAAAACTGCAAGACCAACATTCACCACTCGTGCCAGTCATATGTGCAGTTCCAGAGATGCTTTGGCAAAATAGTGAGACATTTTATTATACATATATGATACGGTACAATCGCATGAAACTGATATTTTTTTTTTTATTAATATCTTCTTTGTTAGCCGCCTGGCTTTAGACGGGCATACAGCTCTCCACTCTACGATCAAGAGATCAATAACCCAGGTGAGTATGATGTATTTATGAGAGAGAATTTTTTACAACACAAAAAAGACTGCAGTGTTTAAAAAAGAAAGAAAATAATAATAATTGGTGACACCTTGTTTTAACGACCAATCTTCACTATTAACTAGCATGCAAATTACTAGCATATTAGCTGTTTAATAGTACTTATAAAGCACATATTAATGCCTTATTCTGCGTGACCATATTTTAGATCCCTTAATCTAACCCCATACCCAAACTTAACTACTACCTTACTAACTATTAATGAGCTGCAAATTAGGAGTTTGTTGAGGCAAACTTGCAGTTAATAGTGAGAATTAGGCCTTAATAAAGTGTGACCAAATAATCCAATCAAGTATGTTTTATGCCATGGTTTATGCAATCTTTTCATGTGTTACTTCTTGATTGTGTGTACCTGTTTCTTGTTAGTCTTTTCACCGTGTGTGTATATATAGCCCTTGTGTTTCCTATGTTCCTTGTGAGGTCTTGTTTATGGCTGTTGTGCATGGTGAGCCTAGTTCTGATAAGATAAAGTCTATGTTTTACAATGTTTGAAGATTGTGAAATAAAATGCTGTTAAAATGACTGAATGATAAAATGTGTTCAAAATAAACTGAACACAAAATAATTATAGAATTGAAACTGCATTTGCATAGGTCAGCAGAACCGCACTGATCCGGTGTTTGAAACACTGAGAGTGGGTGTAATCATGGCCAATAAAGAGAGGAAGAAAGGTTCTGAGGACAAAAAGAATGTAAGGGGTCACCTTCTGCTGTCAGGAATTATTAAACATGTACCTGAGGTCTTCCTGTTATGAAGAATATAATGAACATGTATCTTTTCTTAAGATGATGATGATGATGATGGAGGAGGAGGAAGCTCAACAACCAAAAGAGGATGGAGAGGGTGGTGAGGGTAAGTTACATTGTTTGTTCTCTGTATGTTGAAATTCCGCAGGTGAAATGCAGTCATCGCATTAGGAATCCACAAGATTGAGAATTTCATTTAAGGGGTGTGAGGTGAAAAATTTCCCCATGCACTTTTCACATCATGTTTAACCGGCAAATTTGCCACATTTACCCATATAAAACTGTTTGGTTCTTCTTCCAACTTCTGGACAGCTGGGGAACCTGCATGATAGAGTCCTGCATGGGTCCTGTTTGATAAACTCGCACCCGCCCCGCACCCGCAGTAGTTAACCGAATACCCGACCCGTTATCCGACAGCAACACTAATTTAATTCCGAACCCGACCCGACCTGTTTGACATAAAAACCGCGACCCGAACCGCACCCGCATTAAATCTACATAAGGCAGACAAAACACCTTTATTTTATTTTTAATGTAACAAGCAATTAACAAGTCATTCTGAGTTAATGTGTTCAAAAATTAATAATAACATTTAACACACGCAGCCCAACAAGTTAACAGAGAGAGAGAAAGCAACATTCAACGTGTAAACAATATAAAACTATTGTGTACATGTGAACAATCTATTGTAAACAGGTCTAAAGGGCTTATATTAATAAGCCAAATATGAGCTTTTCCTTCATAACCTATAAAAACAATTAACTTTATAGGCTGCATAAAAATATGTAGGACTGGCAGCAGTGTCGAGAGAGAGAGACAGAGGAGAGAGAGAGAGAGAGAGAGAGAGAGAGACAGAGGAGAGAGAGAGAGAGAGAGAGAGAGAGAGAGACAGAGAGAGAGAGAGAGCGCACAACATCCAACGTGTAAAAACAATATAAAACTACTGCGTACATGTGACCAATCTATTTTAAACAGGTCTAACAGGCTTAGATTAGTCAAATATGAACTTTATAACATATTGAATATGTGTTAGGCCTATTTTAGAATGAGAAACAGACTAAAGCTTTTATTCAAACTGTGAATAGATTAACTACAGAAAAGCGAGCAAAGAGCGCTCCCTTTAATATAATCACTAGACCTACAGCTGTCAATCAATGTCAATACAGCTGTCGATTGGCTACAGTGCTCAGTGTTTGCAAATCCCGCTGCAGAAGCCCGGTCTTCAGACAGAGTGCGCGAACACAAGCACGGGACAATTTGAAAGGAGCTGCCTATCAGCGTGTACTGGATTAAGTGGAAATAGTCTTGGTTATAATTGTACCCGCAACCCGCCCGTGCCTATCACCAGTCCGACCTGCACCCGCACCGCACCCGACACGTCAATATTATTCCACCCGTTACGTCAATTTTTGCGGTTCACCCGTTGGGTACCCGCGGGTACCCGCCCGCGTGCAGGACTCTGCTGCATGATAACCCTCCCCTCTTCTCTACTGTTTATATACCATAATTAATTAGTTTAGATTCCACCTCCACTATTATTCATTTAATTGTTGTTTGCACATTCGTTATCTGATTTTTGCTCGTCACTTTGATACAGTATGTCATTCGTTTTCTTTCTCCATATAGTCCATATTTGACGTGTATGTGTCATTTCAGTGTTTTATGCATTACATGCTTTAAACATACATATTTGTATGGGCTGGATTTAATTGTCAATATAATGCATTTTTCCAGAATGAATGAATTTTAATAGGCTTTATACATATATACAGTGGGGAAAAAAAATAAATTTGATCCCCTGCTGATTTTGTACGTTTGCCCACTGACAAAAAAATGATCAGTCTATAATTTTAATGGTAGGTTTATTTGAACAGTGAGAGACAGAATAACAAAAAATTCAGAAAACCTCATTTTAAAAAAAAGTTATAAATTAATTTGCAATTTAATGAGTGAAATAAGTATTTGACCCCTTCTCAAAACATGACTTAGTACTTGGTGGCAAAACCCTTGTTGGCAATCACAGAGGTCAGACGTTTATTGTAGTTGGTCACCAGGTTTGCACACGTCAGGAGGGATTTTGTCCCACTCCTCTTTGCAGATCCTCTCCAAGTCATTAAGGTTTCAAGGCGGACATTTGGCAACTCAAACCTTCAGCTCCCTCCACAGATTTTCTATGGGATTAAGGTCTGGAGACTGACTAGGGCAATCCAGGATCTTAATGTGCTTCTTCTTGAGCCACTCCTTTGTTGCCTTGGCCGTGTGTTTTGGGTCATTGTCATCCTGGAAGACCCATCCACGACCCATTTTCAATGCCCTGGCTGGCTTCAATGCCCTAGCCCTGATGGTACATGGCCCCATCCATCGTCCCTTTGATGCGGTGCAGTTGTCCTGTCCACTTAGCAGAAAAACACCCCCAAAGCATAATGTTTCCACCTCCATGTTTGACGGTGGGGATGGTGTTCTTAATTTCTAACGATTATCATCAATTTGATTTCATATATACTATTTAAACTAAACTGAGCTAGACAATGACATCTCTGAATTCAATAATGAAATGCCTTTAACTGAAAATTGAGTGTTTAATCTTATTATACATTACTGACACTGTCCTCCAATTTGATACTGTTAAGTGCTTTGACAATAAATAAAGGTGACTTGACTTGACCTGGGGTCATAGGCAGCATTCCTCCTCCTCCAAACACGGCGAGTTGAGTTGATGCCTTCTGGGTGCCAGGATTTCAGTCCTTCATGGCGTAGTGTGTTACCAATTGTTTTCTTGGTGACTATGGTCCCAGCTGCCTTGAGATCATTGACAAGATTCTCCCGTGTAGTTCTGGGCTGATTCCTCACCGTTCTCATGATCATTGAAACTCCACGAGGTGAGATCTTGCATGGAGCCCCAGACCAAGGGAGATTGACAGTTATTTTGTGTTTCTTCCATTTGGGAATAATCGCACCAACTGTTGTCACCTTCTCACCAAGCTGCTTGACGATGGTCTTGTGCCCCATTCCAGCCTTGTGTAGGTCTACAATCTTGTCCCTGACATACTTGGACAGCTCTTTGGTCTTGGCCATGGTGGAGAGTTTGGAATCTGATTGATTGATTGCTTCTGTGGACAGGTTGTCTTTTATACTGGTAACAAACTAAGATTAGACTCCCTCTTAAAGGGAGTGCTCCTAATCTCAGCTCCTTAACTGTATAAAAGACACCTGGGAGCCAGAAATCTTGCTGAATGATAGGGGATCAAATACTTATTTGACTCATTAAAATGCAAATCAATTTATAACTTTTTTGAAATGTGTTTTTCTGGATTTTTTTGTTGTTATTCTGTCTCTGACTGTTCAAATAAACCTACCATTAAAATTACAGACGGATCATTTCTTTGTCAGCGGGCAAACGTACAAAATCAGCAGGGGATCAAATATTCCCCCCCACTGTATATATACACTATATTGCCAAAAATATTGGGTCACCCCCTTCTAATGAACAGGTTTGACTACTTTAGTCATTTCCATGAGTACAAATCTTAATGTTTAAGCATACAATGATATTCTAGGGAATTGTGTGCTTCTAATTTTATAGCAACAGTTTGGACAGGACCCTTTTCTATTCTAACATGACAATGCCTCTGTGTATAAGGCAAGGTTCAAAACGAAATGATTGATTTAGTCCGTTGATTGATTAAGTCCTAATCCAAGCTGAACACCTCTGGTGTGACTTTAAATGCAGATCTTGAGCCAAAAACTCATCACCAAACACCAATGACTTGTACATATGGATACAGTCATTTTAGACACTTCCAAAACTGTTGCAACAGAGATGGAAATACAATTTTTAAATACATGCATTGTGTTTCCATCTTTGTTGCCACAGTTTTGGAAGTGCCTTTTTCTGTTCTAAAGAAGGGGGTGTCCCAATACGTTTGTCCATATAGTGTATGTACAAGTCATTGGTGTTTGGTAAAGAGTTTTTGGCTCAAGATCTGCATTTAAAGTCACACCAGAGGTGTTCAGCTTGGATTAGGACTTGGCTTTCTGCAGACCAGTCAAGTTCTTCCACACGGACTAAATCAATCATTTCTTTTTGAACCTTGCCTTATACACAGAGGCATTGTCATGTTAGAATAGAAAAGGGTCCTGTCCAAACTGTTGCTTTAAAATTAGAAGCACACAATTCCCTAGAATATCATTATTTGCTTAAACATTAAGATTTGTACTCATGGAAATTACTAAAGTAGTCAAACCTGTTCATTAGAAGGGGGTGACCCAATACTTTTGGCAATACAGAATATATATTATATATATATATATATACTGTATATATTATATATATATATATATATATATATATATATATATATATATAAATAAATAAATAGTCACTGTAACAGACCAAAGCAGCTGAGAGACATCACAGATAGCTAGACCTGCCACTGGGCATCGGTCCAATAGCACATTGATACTCAGGGATATCAGTACAACTGGATGAACCGTAGTGGATAATGTGCTGTTTCAGTCAAAGCAAACAAATCTACTTTCACTCTGTCAAATTTCCTCCAGAATAACTCCAAACTGTATTTGATTCCAGTTTCATGCCAATGTTAGAATGGGCCATGACTGAGCCAAAAAACACAGCAATATATTATCACCAGCTTAACAGCTTACTGATCTCTTTCAACTAACAATATGACATTGGCCTGTTAATTCTGGTTGAGAGAGGAAAAAGAAGACAGTTTGCATTTTAATCAGTTTATACTGGCTTTTTATATTCATTAATTCCAAAAATATATTTTGAATGGGCACACTTTATCCTTTAGGAAAGCAAGATGGAGACAAGAAAGATAAAACAGCAACAGATGACAAGGTAAAAGGCTGCGGCACTAGTGTTCATGCTGTGTCAAACCAAGAAACATCTGCATGTACCTTTTAAACATTTAAAAGTTGCATGGGCTGGTTTGTCAACTTTATGTAGACTTTATATACTTTCTTGTTCTGACCCTGATTGTGTCCATAATATTGAATATTATTATTTCATTTCGAGTCTAAATGTGTGTGTGTGTGTGTGTGTGTGTGTGTGCGCGCCCTTGAGTTTGTCTTGTCATTTGGTGCTTGTTGTAACTTGGGTAGTTTTTAGCTGTCATTAGAGGTGGTTGCTAAGCCACATATCACTATTACTATTGCTCATAGTGATGGTTTAGGGGTTGAAACACAACTTTAAATACAGCACTTCAGTCCATAACTCGCCCCACAATGTTTGTGCTATGGGCATGCAATATACCTCAAAATGTGTGGTTTGCTGTGGAGAGCTGTGCTATTTAAAGGGGACATCAGATGCCCATTTCCACAAGCTGATATGATTCTGTAGGGTCTTCATGAAAATTCTATAACATACTTTTGTTAAAATTTCTCAATGGTAGTGTAAAACAACACCCTTTTTACCCTGTCAAAAACAGCTCTGTTCACAGCGAGCCGTTTCGGTACTTGTCACTTTAAATGCTAATGAGCTCTGTTCACCCCACCCCTCTCTTCCGTGGGGTGACGAGCAGTTCTCATGAGACTGTAAACTTTAGCCGCATTTAGCCGTGGAACTTGCTAACTAGCACATAATTAAGAAAGGCAATATGCAAAGATTCATAAAAGAACCTTATACTCACTTCTTCTGTAGGTGAGGATGGATCACGAATGATTCATGTGAACATAGATGCATTTAAGTAGATCGGGGGTGCATTCCCTTCAAAAACAAATGTAATACACTGCGTCTTCAGCGGCTCAGATGTAGGGAGTAAATGACGACTGCTATGTTCATTATTACATCCAACAACAAAACACACTACAGGTGTCTTCTACACCTGCTCTGGTGTAGTAACAATGGCAGACTGATGACAGCTCACTCAGGGTGGGTCTGTGCTTCAACAATGGTGGGCCAGTGTCAATCAACAATCGTGGGAGGGGTCTTGGCCTGTGTGACATACATCTGGCTAGATTCTGAGAATGGCTTCATCTGAGAAAAGGGTTATTATTTATGGGTTTTAAAAAATATAAAAAAGCACTGGGTGGATTTTTATCATTATAGGGTGGTTGTGTACACACACTGCCAACACACATTTATGTTCAAACACCATGTAAAAGTGAATTTTGCATCTGATGTCCCCTTTAAGACTTTTGCTTAGTAGGTGATGAAGTAAAAATCCTATAAACCCAAGCCATATCTAGAAACCAGAATTTAAGTCTTCACTCTGGTCAGAAAGAAAATGTTTGTACTCATTCCTGTCTACTACTTCTATATTAGCAAGAAGCACATACCAAACTTCAGAGTGCATATGGTACCTGCTCATAACTTCAGTAATAGATGGCTTCCAAAAAAGAAGAAAAAAGATACAGAAAACCAGTTATGTCTTAGATAAGTAGTTAAAAATCATAAGCAGATGTAATCAATAGTCTAACTTTTTGTTCACTTTATTATATTTTATATTTATTATATTCTGATCACTGGGTGGCTTCTCAGATCCCTTCATGAAGGTTTTATATAAAAAAAAAAAATTTAAAAAAATTATATATATATATATATATATATATATATATATATATAGCTATATTAGCAATGCATTTGTTAGAAGTATGGTCGGTACTTAAATTTACCAACATTGGGTTTAAGCTCATTCAGCTCACGTGCAAACAATTCAGAAGTTATAAGCAAAAAAATAAAAAATAAAAATAAATAAATAAATAAAATCATATATTTTGAAGACTAGGTAGTGCCTCCTGAGGTGCAATTTGGAAATGAGATCTATGCCAGTTTCCAAGTGTAGCAGACTTGTCCCTGTTTTTTGAAAAATTTCATGATGTCCATCAGCCTCTCTGCATTGCAAGAGGAAAATACATGCATCCTGCCTCATCAGTATCTATAAGTGGTCTATAAGGCTGACGCAGCTTCCGCAAAAAATAACAATACAGTGAGCATCACTGATGTGTGCCCCAACTGAATTAAACACTTGCATTGTGGTTCCTACCAAAGATAGTGTTCAATGACCCACACAGGAAATAAGATCACAAAGTAGATTTTTAACTAAGTAGATAATAAGATTTTGGGAAACTCCCTTGTCCTGGGGGTAACTGCAAAGTAACTGAGACCAACTAGTGACCAAAGACTGTTGATAACTTTGGCTTGTTTTCATTGTCAGAAGTTGAATTGTCAGAAATGTGGTGAAGGTCAGATAAGTTGTTTTTCTGAACCCATATCATTATGCCAAATGCCATGGGGCTTCCACTGACCACAATGCAGAGGAAGCAGAAAGAAAACAATACAAGACTGTTTTAACCTTTTTTTGGTTCTATAGAAAAAATAAAACAAATTTCTTTAACTGTGAGAGACTTTGTTAAACACATGCTTTGGCAAGTAGTACACACTTCAACATGTTACAACTAAGTCTGAATCTGGTTCTGGTCATAACAGGCAAATAAAACCCTCTAACCTTCTGTTGATGTTTGCAGAACAAGAAGCAGCAGCAGACATTCAGTCAGTCTCACTATTATATGGCTTTGTATCGCTTTAAAGCCATCGAGAAAGATGACCTGGACTTCCAGTGAGTTTATTCATATATTTGTTAATATTTCAGTTTAGCCATAGCTTTCATGCATAGTCATAAGCATCATAAGTTATTTATTTGTTCCATTTATAAATCTGAACAGATGTGTTAAGTGTGTGTTTGTGTTTCAGTCCAGGAGATCGCATCACAGTGCTGGATGACTCCAATGAGGAGTGGTGGAGGGTGAGTTCCTCCTGCTGGAATTCTATAAGAAAGTCTGGAGTAAAGTGTTCTTTCCTTCCTATGTTTATTAGCAATGGAATGACTGGGAGTGATCTCAACAGAAGTCTCCTCACCACAAAGGATTACAATATTTATCAAGGACACATGCAGAGCTAAAGTATTACTGGTTAATTTCATTGTCACACCCAAATTCAATGGAGTTGATAAAACCATGTTTTTGACCTTATAAGCAAATAGGAAAGAACGAAGATACAGGCTATGGTTGAGAGTATGGTTGTAATCCATATTCTGTTTTTATTTTTGTTTTGTTTTTTTTTGAGATTTCAAATATAAAGTTGGATTTATAACACACATCTGATCATGTATTAAAAAAAAAGTGTACACCGTGATGTTGAATATTCAGTGGCTTAGAAGTGTCACTCTTGGAAATAGTGGTAAGTGGCCCATAAGCTGTAAGGGAACGTCTCGGGTTACGCATGTGACCATGTTTCCCTTTGTAGGGAACTCAATGCTGCGTCCCTCTAGTGGACACAATGGGGAATGCTGCCAGCATGACCGGTGTCTGAAGCACTTGTGAAACAACACCAATCCTATTGGTCCACGTGACCGGTGACGTCATAGGCGGGTGCCCGGAAGTATAAAAGGGCACCTGCTGTATACATCACCAACTTGGTTGTCCGAAAGAGACGTAAACAGGCAGACCGAAGGCATGGCCAGGGGACGTAGGTTACATTTGTAACCCGAGACCTTCCTCTTCTAAGGAATTCAACGCTGTGTGCCTCTAGTGGACACAATGGGGAACGAAAACCAATCACGCCATGCCGAGGCACATGCCTGTCCACATGGTGAGAGAACACAAAGGAAGTAACAGACATACAACAAGCCTTTCCTCAGAAAGGAGCCAAGCCACTGACACATTGGGCCACTCGCACAACCTGGCAGAAATGGGGGAACCCAATTCAGATAAAGGGGCACATCCCACGCAAGTTAAGAGCACAGCTATCCTCCGATAGCTATGCTATGTGAGCAATATTAGCCTAGATACATAAGACCACTAATGAGGCTAAACTAGAAGTCTCTAGAGGGGCTCAAAGAGATTGCTACTAACAATCCCAGAGTAAGGAAAGTAGTTGCTGATCTAGAACACAGCTATCCTCAGATTGCTATATCCTATGTGTCTTATGACGGCTCATAGACCAAGAATAAAGAATACACGGCTAGCCTAGATAGCCAGGTAATGTCTTCCTACAAAGCTGCCCAGACCACAGAGAGTGGGCTATCTACTTACAACCCTTGCAGGGGAGATACCACTGTCTAGTCAAGGGCTTAAGGAGACCGCTACTTAAAGACCCTAAGAAGGGGTGCAGTCACTGAGCTAGCACATAGATATTGTGACGAGTCAGCTGCCTCCCCCCTTATTATCAGCAGCACCCCGTCCCTTAATCGCCGCCCTTCACCAGGCTCCCGACGGGAGTGGGTGTGTGAGAGAGGAGGGGCGCTGAAACAACCAGGTCTGGCGGCGTGTGATGAGGCACACCTGAAGGGAATGAAGCCTCATCACCGCCGCTGTTAAATGCCGAGCGCGCCTCTCCTCGAGAGACCGGTCTCTTCCCCGTGCATGCACGCTGGTGTCCTCGTGGGTCCAGGAAGGGTGCGTAGAGGGATTCCCGCGCCGTCATAGACGTGAGCCGCCGGACCCGCGGTCCGAGCGAAACCGCACCCGTAATACGGCCGCCGGGCCAGGATGCCGGGCCGTTCAATCCCGTCAAGCGCCGTGGGCCAAGAAGGAGGAAGAAGCCGCTGGAGAAGCCGCCGCCCCTCGCGCCCCGGTCCTTAGAGGGGAGCGCGTGCGGCCGCCGGACTCCGCCCCTTACCTGGACCCTTCCTTCCAGAACACTGCCCCTCCTTCACGAACCTCGCAGCACGACGAGGACACCAGATCCCCTGTTTATTTTGGACACTATTTTCCCCTTTGGACACGTTATTTTATTATTTGTGTTAAATAAAAGCCTCTCCGAGGCCTGACGCCACACCCACTGTGTCTGTCGTTGGCTCCTCCCATCACAATATCCTTTGATAGCTACGCATCTAGGAAAAGGCTACCAGAAGGGAACCAACAGAAACTACCCAAACCACAGGGAGTGGGCTGTCTACTTACAACCCAAAGAGGGGAGACAGCACCATCTTGGTAATAGCTCAAGTAGACCGCTACTTAAAACCCTAAGCAGGGGAGCAATCACTGACCTAGCACATAGCTATCCTCAGACAGCTAGGCTCTATGAAAGGGGACTGCTACAATTGCCAAGACCACCAGCAGTGGGCTGTCTAATTAAAAACCCTGTAAGGGGAGACAGCACTATCTTGGCAGGAGACTGCTACTTAAAAACCCCATGCAGGGGAGCAATCACCGAGCTAGCACATAGCTATCCTCAGATAGCTACATTTCCAGGAGAAGGCTACCAAAACTGCAAGTTAAAACACAGCTAGCCTCAGATATCTGTATTCAAGTAAGCCCGTCCTGCCATAACAATGGCTGGAGTATAACCACCCTCAGATGGCTATACTAAGAAGTTCCCCAATCAGTAGGCGCGTTTCCATTACCCTTCAAATTGCACAAATTGAAATTGCGAATTGAAAATATGCCTAATGGAAACGCGTCAGTTTCGCAAAAACGCCCATATATCGCAAAAAAGTTTTTACACTCGCAAGAGGTGCTTTTTCAGGCAATGCGAAAAAGAAATAGTTTGCAAAACTGCAATGGAAACGGTTTTTTTCGCATTTACAGGTCACATGGCGTATGAAAAAAGTCATATGATCATTCTTCAATGTATTATAACCTCCAATAAACACTTAATATGTGGCCGCTCTCAAGTACAAGGGGCTTTTCCTGCCATTAATGCTTAGGTAATTTACACTGAGGTGCAGTGTGGCTCTGATACGGCCACCGGAGTTGATCTCAGCCACTCTAGTCTATGCTTGTGTTTATATGAGCCGCGCAAGTTTCTGAAGCAGCTCTCCGTGCTGCTTTTATAAAGATACACGCACACGCCTCCTTCGATTAAATACAGCCAAAATCCGTCAAAATCCCACCACAATCCATTGCCATGACTTATCGCGAGAGGAAAAAATTAAGTTTTTTTTTGCATAACATTGGTTAATGGAATACTTTTTTATCGACATGTATAAAATATCGCCAAAGTTTTGCGCAAATTTTGTCAGTCCCACAGTAGGCTAGCGAAGCATTACATTATTGACCAGAAGAGGGCTGGACACAGCTATCCTCGAATAGCATTTCCCTCAGATAAGGCTGAAGATTCCCCAGGCCACAGAAGTGGGCCACCTACTTGAAACCCAGAAAAAGGAGACAGCACAGTCCAGGCAAGGGGTCCGAGGAGACCACTACTTAAAAACCTTAAAAAGGGGATCAGTCTCCGAGCTGGAACACATTATCCTCGAATAGTAGATTCCAGACAAAGATTTCAGCGCTTACTTTAGAGAGCTTGTGCCAAGGGCAACCAAACCTAGCTTTAGAGCATAGCTGCCCTCAGACCGCTACATTTCAGAGCAAAGTAAGCTCAAGTTGGAGAATAACCATCTGCAGACAGCTACACTCTGAGCAGAGGCTGTTCACTTAAAGCCCTGAAGAGGGGGAGCAGTCTACTCAGCCCAAACATATTAAGCAGGATTCAGAGGGACCGCCTGCTTAAAAATATACAGAAGCCTGGGGAAGCAGCCCACTCCTAAACCCATCCGGCTTAACACAGGAAGGAACAGTCCCCAAAACCACTCTAGGTCACTGAAACACTCTGGGAGAGATAGCTCTTAAGCGTCTCTTCACACAGCATTCAATATATCCACGCCCAGCGAGGCTATTCAGACACAATAACATGCATATTAGAGAGGCACAGCTGAGCTGAATTTAGCTCCGCCCGCAATCTTGTGATTTCGCATGCTTGGAGCTAAAAACAACTCGGTGCTCAAATCTCATCATTATAGCAACACGAGCATTAACCGTGGCATCAGGCAACCCAATTGTAGAGGGTATGCGGACGCCACAGATCAAAGCAATCGCCGCAAGCTGAGATAAACTGTGCTGTGGTAACGGCCCAAGACAAACGCTTTGCCTTGCATCCTTCGGAAATAGGAACAAGCGTGAGCGGAGTGTTATCATTGTGACTCATCACGATGAGCACGTAGCCGCTGAGACAAGAATGCAAAAGTTAGAATATGCTCTGAATAAGTGTTAGAATCCAAACACGGAGGCACACATTCCCTAAACCGCTGCTTGACTCACCATTGAATGACAATTCACACATGTTAACAAACAGACGGCTCCGAAGACAACAAAAATTGGTGACGTATTCACCAGGTGCCTTTTATACTTCCGGGCACCCACTTATGACATCACGGGCCACGTGGACCAATAGGATTGGTGTTGTTTCACACGTGCTTCAGACAACGGTCATGCTGGCAGCATTCCCCATTGTGTCCACTAGAGGGACGCAGCGTTGAGTTCCCTAGAAAGGGAAACATTTTTATCATTGGAGGGGCTTTGCTTTAAGCAGTGCGTGGCGACATAGGATTGCTGTGGGTGACTCAGGGAGTGAGCAGGGCACAATACCAGAAAAGCACGGATTATAAATAATGTTTATGATGAGGATGGTTAGGACTGAATGATTAGGCTCCATGTGATGGAAATGTGTTTGGTTTTGCACACAAGATAAATATTGTGCCTTCTGTTGTATGGTCAGAATAGTGTAGAATATAGCAAAAGGGAGATTAAGATTAATGGGTCATTTAGTTTACAATTACTAAGTAGTTGCTAAAAATGCTTTCTTGAAAAATGGCCAGGTTTGAACATGCTTATGGTAACTTTTAGAGAAAATATGCATATGGATGGCTTATTCTTAGGGTGTACTCACACTAGGCGTTTTGAACCGTGCACGAGCGTGTTTGACCCCCAAAGCCTGGTTCGTTTGACTAGTATGATCGCTCCGTACCACGCTCGGGGGCAGTTTGTTTAGCCGGCCCTGGCTTGATTGAAAGAGGGGGGACAGAGCGCGGTTCAGTTGGGCTTGAGTGTGGTACGCATGTATTGTAAGCGCTAACCGTGCCGGAGCTCTTCTGATACGTGCAGCATGATTTCTGAGCGGCAAAAGTGATAGATCTGTTATTAGGGTCGTGCGTCACCGCGTCCCAAAGACTCAAAATAATAAACCACAAAGTTAACAAAACGATGCACCCCACTGTGTTTTGCGAGAGCGCTTCTCTGCTGCCTTCACATGCTATCAAAAACTTCCTATTTCCCACTTATGAAGTTGTGATTACAAGCTTGTTGCATTCAAGTGATTTGTTGTTGGAAATAATAAAATGTAATATTCCAATGGTTGATAACCATAAACATTCACTGCGTTAGACTGTCAGCTTGTTATGATTCTTTTCAGTCAAACACATGCTTATTTCATTACTTATAAATACATATAATATGCTTCAAATGCCTATATAAATAGGCACTACTTTAACAACAAGACAAGGTGATGTAGTTGTTGTTAGAAAAAAAAAGAATAATAAAGAATAGCATTGACAGCAGCAATTGTTTTCCCCTCCAACATTTATGGCCTGCCTAATTCGGAAAGTCGAGTATCAAAATATACTCCAAGTAGTAAATACGACTTCAGAGGTCGTTCGTGTCCAATTTCTGATTAGGAAACTCGTATTTACGATAATTTCGACAGCACGTGAATGCAGCATAAGCGTGCTCCGGCCCGGAACGTAAAGTGCAATGTGAGTGCAGGCCAGCAGGGGAGTGGGGACAACTGCGCAACCGTGCCTAGTGTGAGTACACCCTTAAAGTGTTTACACCTTAAGCTGAGATAGAAAAAAAAAATTAAAGCTTTGAAGTAAACACTAGCCCAGATATGCTTTAATCTGTGTGTGTGTTCTAGGGTAAGACTGGGGACAAGACCGGATACTTGCCCATGACTTACATCATAAGGGTGCGAGCAGGCGAGAGGGTGTATAAAGTGACACGCTCCTTTGTGGGAAACAGAGAGATGGGCCAGATTACCCTGAAGAAAGATCAGGTCAGTGTGTGTCTGTGTGATGACATTGAAGCAAGTCAAGTCTTTTAGCAAATCAGCGCACACAGCTGCTTCCTGTTGACTTCTCAGTGCAAACAGCTTCTCAATTTATATATTGAGGTAAACCAAAGAAATGGCAAAAAAAGTTTTAGATGAGAAGGTGAAAAGCTGTTTTTTATTTATTGTTTGTTTGCACAAATGGGGTGTTATGCTACCATTTTCTGTACAGTACTTCACCTGTAAATCTAAACATATAAATGTCAAAACAACAGAGTTATTTCATGTTATTTGCATATTCTGCTAAAAATGTGGTGAATATAACAGGAAGTGCAGAGGAAGAAGGTTGAAACTAAAGATATAATACCATAATGTAATACACATCAACTATACTGTAAGACAATCATTATCTTCTCATTAGTGCAGATAAGGGTGGGTGGCACCATCCATAAAAAAAAAAAAAAAAAAAAAAAAAACATGTCAACAGGAATACCCCTCACCCCCTGTATAATAATAATAATAATAATAATAATAATAATAATAATAATAATGATAATACATTTTATTTGAAGGCACCTTTCAGAGCACTCAAGGACACTGTACAATTAAGAGGTAGTTATAAAATCAACAAACAACAAACAACAAACAATGACTATTAACATAAATTGATCAAAGAAAGCTAATCTAAACAAGTAAGATTTGAGATGATTTAAAAGTAGTCAGACAGTCACTTTCTCTTATAGATTGTGGAAGAGAATTCCAGAGATTAGGAGCAGCACAACTAAATGCCCTAAGACCCCATAGTGGCTAAGCGAACAGAATGTACAACAAGGGAAACAGAAGAAGTATATCTGAG
The DNA here is from genome assembly GCA_039654775.1 of Spinibarbus caldwelli. NCBI lineage: Eukaryota > Metazoa > Chordata > Actinopteri > Cypriniformes > Cyprinidae > Spinibarbus > Spinibarbus caldwelli. The sequence continues at coordinate 34,860,421 of CM077233.1, read as the reverse complement.
AGTATGCTTCAGGATGTAGATGTGAAGCAAATCAGAGAGATATGGGGGTGCGAGATTATGGAGAGCTTTAAAAGTGAGAAGCAGAATCTTGTACTCTACTCTATATTTATCAGGAAGCCAGTGTAGATGATAAAGAACTGGAGTGATATGCTCGAAGGAGGAGGTTCTAGTAATTATACAAGCAGCTGAATTCTGGACCAACTGAAGTTTATGAAGGAGTTTGTGAGGTAGCCCAAATAGAAGAGAGTTACAATAATCAATGCGCGAGGTAATTAGAGCATGTACAAGAATAGCTGTGGAATTTGGTGTGAGGAATGGCCGAAGACGGCTAATGTTCCGTAGATGGAAGTACGCAGACTGAGTGACATTGTTCACATGCTTTTCAAAGGATAAAGTACTATCGAGAACAACGCCCAAACTTTTAACCTGAGTAGATGGGACGATTATAGAATTGTCAACAGAAAGTAAAAAACTATTGGACTTTAACAAATTGGATTTGGTAACAACAAGGAGAACCTCTGTTTTGTCAGTATTCAGCTTGAGAAAGTTACACAAAAACCAGGATTTAATCTCCTCTAAGCAATCCATAAAAGAGGAGGAGAGAAGGCTTAGAAGACAAATAAAACTGGGTGTCGTCGGCATAGCAATGAAAACTGATGCTGTATTTCCTAAAAATGTAACCAAGGGGTAGTAAATAAATGACAAATAAAATAGGGCCCAAAACAGAGCCCCAAGGAACACTAGTGGTAACAGGTGAAATGTATGAATTGAAATTTTTAAGTTGAACAAATTGTGTGCGTCCAGAGAGATAAGATCTGAACCAACTAAGAGGGACACCAGTAATACCAATAGAGAATAGTCTATCTAAAAGAACTTGATGAGAGATTGTATCAAAGGCTGTGCTTTAATTGAGTAGAATGAGTATAGTTAAAAGTCCAGAATCGGCTGCCATCAGCAGATCGTTAACGACTTTTACCATGGCAGTCTCTGTACTATGCAAAGGGCGGAAACCGGATTGGAATTTTTCGAACAGGTTATTTTTTTTAAAAGATGGTAATGAACCTGAGATGCCACAACTTTTTCCAAAATTTTTGACAGAAAAGGCAAATTGGAAATTGGGTGAAAATTGGCAAAATTAGTAGGGTCAGCTCCTGGTTTCTTAAGTCTTGGAGTTATTACAGCAGCCTTGAAAGATGAAGGAACCACACCAGAGGTGAGAGAAGAGTGTATAATATCAGTTACTACACCAGATAGAGAAAATAAACAAGCTTTAACCAAGTAAGTAGGGAGTGAGTCTAACTGATAAGTTGAAGACTTAGATTGTTTGATAAGACCTGATATTTCATCGACAGTTGGAAGTTCAAAACTAAAAAATAAAGATAAAAGAGAATCATGGGAAGGTAAATACAACAGATCAGATACCACAATATTTTGAGGGGTTAATTGTTGATGGATATTTTCAATTTTAGTATTTAAAAAAGTCATTAATTTATCGCATAGATCATTAGAATATAGATGAGAGGGAAGGGTATCCGGAGGCCATATCATATTATTTACTGTATTAAACAAAGACCTTGTATTCCCTTCATTTAACCCAATTATATTAGAATAGTAATCGGATTTAGCAGTTAAAAGAGCATTCTTTTAATGAAGCAAATGATCTGAATACATATCTTTATGAACATTTAAGTCCAGTTTTGATGTATAAACGTTCCAAGCGACACCCCTTAATTTTAAGTTGTCTCAGTTCTGGTGTAAACCAAGGTGCAGAATGAGTAAAATAAACAGTCCGAGTTTTTAAAGGTGCAAGTGTATCAAGCACACTGTGCAGTCCCTCATTATAATAAGAAACCAAATCTTACGTAGTAGTGAAAGCATTGCTCCTGAAGAAATTGTTGAGTTCATCAGAGAGAGCAGATAGATCGATGTTCTTGATATTACGAAATGAAATGGAACGACCCATGTTAGTTTTTTAAGTTAACACTGAATGATATTAACTTATGATCTGATATGGGCAAGTCTAGAGCATGACAGTTGGAAGGTGTCACACCAGAGCAACAAATAAGCTCAAGAATATGGCCTTTACAATGAGTTGGAAAATCGACAAATTGCTGTATTCCAAAACCGTCATGATATAAAATCCCTAGTGAGAGTATTGTTGACATTGTCAATGTGTATATTAAAATCACCCAATATAATAACTTTATTGACTTCTTCATCTCAAAATGTTAAGAATACAGAAAAATCATTTAAAAAACTTGTGTTGCTCCTGGGTGGACGATAAACAGTGGCTACAACAGTAGGAACAGGCCCATTAATTTGTAAAACAGTGGACTCAAATGATTCATACAGAGGCATGTTTATGAGAAACTTTCTCGTTATAAAGTATTGCAAGTCCTCCTCCTCAGCCAGACACACGAGGTTGACAAGTGTAAACAAAGCCAGGAGGGACAGATTGATTAAGCTGCAAGAAATCATGGGGTTGTTGCCATGTTTCAGTGAGACAAAGGAAGTCAAACTTACTGTCATTCAGGAGATCATAAATAAGAGGTCCTTTGTTTAGTAACGAGAGAGTATTGAATAAACCAAAAGTAAGATCAGTCATACCAGATTTGATGCTAGTTGTCCTGGCGATATTTGCCAGCATACTGTGGTTGACAGTCCGTATTGACTTCTTAGGCGGACGCTGAGTGGATGACCAGAACGATCGTATTGGACCGGTGTCATCGTAGATATAATTCCGCCGTGCCCTGCGATGGATGTACTTCTGCCAAGGATAGTAGATAATATCCTGGTGAGGTTGAAGGGTCTCAGGTGGTTCAGTAACACGGAATCGCAATGAAAAAAGTTCCGCTGCAGTGTATTGGAGTATTGATGTCACTGGATGAAAAATAACAAACTCCAGGGTGACTCTTAGAAAATGGAGCATCGTCACAGGCCATGTTTGATCCTTTTAGTTAAAACGACCAAGAAAGGCAGCAATTGCAGGCAAACTCCAACTCCAGGACAGCATGAGAACAAAGCGTCGAGAGTGCTCAGTTGCGTCAGTCCAATCAGTTAAGTTCAAGTTAAAAAAAATCACTGAGTAGCTGGTTTCCTTACTGAACAAGACGGTCCAAACTGAGCCTTTTAGTTAAACGACCAGGAAGGCAACAGTTGCAAGATAATTTAAAAACAGTCGAGGAGCAGCGGCAGCAGTACATGCCAGAGTTCACTCCGGAAGTGAGAATTTGTATGTCTTGTATGAAAAATCTGGTCATCCTAATTAATGTTTGTACAAGTAAACGAGAAGATAAAAGTCAAAATGTATTTAGAGGCAGTTTATTGACTGATTACTAATTGATTGTTAAGATCTCAACATCTATTACTGTGTCCTGGTTTGTAGATTGTGGTGAAGAAAGGAGAAGAGGTGAATGGATATCTGAAGGTCAGCACTGGCCGTAAACTGGGCTTCTTCCCTGCTGACCTGCTACAGGAGATTTAATCATGAAGAAAATAAGTAAAGCTTAAGAATGGATGGAGAAAGACGAATAAATAAACAAGAAATGACAAGAAAGACAACAATATCTGACCTAACTGTCACTCTGACAGAAATATGAATACATGTGCGTGAACACAGGGCCTAAATTTAATACTCACCAAGCACTATATATGAATACAAAAGATATTTACTCAGAAAGAAAAAACAAAGTTTATCACCTGTTGACCAGTTATTTCATTAGGAACATAATCAATGAATTCACACTGCAAGAATGATAGTGTAATCCTAGTTGATGTGAGTGACATACAAACCGTTTTCTGAAGAAAATCCCAATACTAAATTTTATTTAGGAAAAGTTTGTTTTCTCTAGAACTTATTGTGGCAATACTTACATTGATCACATTTAGCGACCAAAATCAAAATTACTGGGTCTTCATGGAGACAGGCTAATCTCAGATGTCAGTGGTTTAAAACCCTGTTCCAGGAGCCTCCAACAGTGAACACTTTACATTTCTCCTTAGAACAGAGTTGAAAACCACTGTCATAGTTTATATGATTAAATGACAAAACAAAAATGATCTGTTTCTGTTCTGCCTCTGATGAATGTTTTTGAAAGTTTTAATCACTTCTGTAAGGGTAAATCTTAATGCTACAGCGAACAACCTTCTAGAGAATTGTGAGCTTGTTGGAACAGCTTAGGAAAGGTTTTTTTTGTTTTTATTTATTTACTTTTTTCTTTATTACCACTAGTTCCTCTAAACAAAGCGAGTCCATAAAGAAATTCTGGTAACATTTTAGATTAGGGAACACACATTCATTAGTTACTAGTTTGCTGCTTATTAATAGTTAGTAAGGTAGTTAAGTTTAGGCATGAATGTCGGATTAAAGGTCTAGAACTTGGTCATGCAGAACAAGGCGTTGATATGTGCCTAATAAGTACTAATAAACAGCCAATATGCCAGTAATATTCATGCTAATGAGCAACTAGTTAATAATGAAAATTGGACCTTAAAATGAAGTGTCACCGAAATGGTTTACTGAGGTGTGAAAGAACTTGAGTGCTGAACCCCACTGAACACATTTGAGTCGTTCTGGAACAGAAAATGACCCTCCTCAAATTAAAATGGCAAAAATAAAGGCATCAAAATGAAAAAAAAAAAAAAAAGCAAAGTCTACAAATGTTATGTCTCATAATGACAAATTATCTTTCCTGTCAATAAAAATATAAAACACAATTGATGATTTGACATACAATTTTTTTACTGAAATATCAATAATTACTAATAATTCTTCACACTCCTCTATTTCATTGCCCTGTGCATCTGGATGTATTCATAGCTCTTCTTGCCATTGCTGGTCCTCCCTATATGCAAATCATACAGTGGCCGAGATAGCTCAACACACTGCAACTTCAGAAAACACATGCAAATAGAAAAATCACCAGCAAATCAAGAAAACATCTTCATCAATTTGACAGCAGGTGCTGCAAATGCTCACAACACAAACAAATAAAGAAAGGCACTGCAAAACATCTTAACGCTAAAAGTATCTTGCCATTTTGAAGTGTGTTCCACTTCATAAAGTGAACGAGGGAAGTTTATACAGACAGACCCTCGACCCCTCGATTTTGACCGAGGGAGCGAGTCTGCTTCATATGCACACTTCAGGCCACAGACCAAAATGCAACACGGTTGTGACATCATCGCAGATCACGTTTAATTTATCCCCACCCCAAACAACTCTATAATATATAACTTATTTATAATTTTTTTTTTTTTTTTTCCATTTATAACAGCCCAAGCATACCTATATACATATAGAATGCTGCACCAAACAAATTTGTAAGGGAAAAAAAATGTAAATAATAATCCAACTCCATAGTGGATTCTAAGTGATCAAGGGCTTAGGACATTCCAGTTCAGCCCATTCCAAGGGTTCCGCCAGAAATGGGCACTCATGCAACGTAATCAATGATGTACATCCGAGTAAACGAGATGGTTTGCGAGTGAAGGGCATAAAAAAATGAACTGGAACGCAGCCTAAGACTTCTCTCTATTCCTTAGTAAAAGTTTGTCTCAGCAGATTTGTGAATAGGTTTTAAGAGAAAATTCTTAGCTAAAAACTTTTTCTGCTATTAATGAGAACTCTTAGTGGTAAGATAAAATTTTTGTAAATACAGGCCCAGGTAAACAGTCCAAGGATCAAAAACACAAGCAAGGAAAACATGGGTGAAACAACAAATGGCTAGAAACATACAAACAAACAATACTCAGCAATCTCAGTCTGTGTGTTTGCAACCTTTATAATCCTACTGACTGGAAATGGGTGGAGTCCGATAATGAGTTCCTAGGCATAGGGTATCTGGGAAATGGAGTCGGGGGTGGAGTAGCAAAGGTATGGGATGGATTGCCCTCTAGAGGAGTTCATGTGCACGCCAGTTAGAGATCGTGACACATGCAGTATCTCTATAGATTCCAAATGAAAGTATCTGTCAGAAGAAAAAAAGAAAGTAAAAGTGCCAAGATCATGAAGCAATGATGTTCAGGGGGCCCGGAAACCATAGCAGCGCCCCTGGACATAGCAGCATGGGACAAAAGACAAGAGCACACAGTGAGGAAACAAACACTCAGCACATGTGAATGAATGCTCACAATGAAAACAACACATGGACGAGAGAGTGCATGGCCTGAGTAAACTCGAACCGCACGCTCACACAAAGAAAAGAAGATACACGAGTGTCAGGGCTCTGTCACATAACCAAGAATAAACCAGACCAAAGTGAAAGAGCCTTGACACTTTGAACTTTTAGTAAGTCCCCATGCTCCAACTTCTCCCTGATGCTCTCCATTGTCAACTGTCACTTGTATGCTAATGCATGCGTATATGCGTTGCGTAGCCTATTGCGTAGGCAATGTATAATATTTATAATATAATCAGTATTTCATACAGTAGCCCATAGGCAGAAATCCCGGGGGGTCAGGGGGGACAAGACCCCCCCCCATCTGAGGGTTGTCCCCCTTAAAAATATGATTAAAAAAACATGCTGTGTATTGTAAATAATGTTTTATACTTAAAATAATTGTGTAAGTAGTAAAACAACATAAATGCAAACAGGGCAAAAATGCGTTTTAAGTTTAGAAACATTTTGAGTCCCCCCCTCCTTTGCCTCACAGTGCTTTAGTCGAAATGCTTTCCTCTTTTGTATCATGCAAACAAGTCCGGTGAGAGAGAACAAAGCTTCAATAGTTGTGGAACTCCAGTAAGTAAGGCTGTCAATTGGCTATTTTATTCACTTAAATATCGGATGAAGTGACTATTTTCTCTTTGCAAGAGCAACTTGTTTCTGAGAGCGCGCGTCCGGTTTTGCGCGAGAGCAAAGAAAATCCACGTGCGAGGGAAAAGATTCGCTCTCCCACATTATATTATGCGTGCGTGTGCTTTGTGCATATATGGGCACAATAAAAGGAGAGAAGCTAAATGAGCCCGAGTCCAACCCGAGCCCAATCTGTAAAAAAAAAAAAAAAAAAAAAGGCCCGAGCCCAGCCTGAATGAACTCAGCTTCGGGACCCGACAGGCTTGCAGAGCTCTACTACTTAGCCTACTTGTCATTTGCATTTCTTTGCTATTGTTTTAGTTTTGCTTCTTATGAATTGGCGGATCACCTTTATGAGACTGTCTGGGTCCGGAGTCATCAGTCGCGAGCATCAACATCTTCATCTTACTTTATTTTGGTTAGGTCCAGTTTCTTCTGTAGTTGTTGTATATTGTAAAACATGCTGAATATCCATTCATGCCATGCAGCGGGAAACAAGTATATACTATAGCAGTGGTCTCAATCTCAATTCCTGGAGGGCCACAGCTCTGCACAGTTTAGCTCCAACCCTAATCAAACACACCTGATCAAGCTAATTAAGGTCTTCAGGATTACTAGAAACCTCCAAGCAGGTGTGAGTTGGAGCTAAACTGTGCAGAGCTGTGGCCCCCCGGGAATTGAGTTTGAGACCTCTGTACTATAGGCTATGTAAGATATCAGAGTGAATCAGACAATTTAAGATTCGATCAGAACATCAAAACATGAGGAGCCAAAATTCCACAAAGAGGCCCAAGACAACAGAATGTTCGTAAATCAGATCCCTAGCGCTAGCCAGTCTGAAGCAAGCCAACCAACCAACCAACTATTTCACTGAACAACTCACAACATTAACACAAAAGAACACTTATTGATAATCACAACTCAGGAAGGAGATTGTCAAATTTGGGGCAAGTAACCAAGATTGATGGTCAAAAACACAGCATATCATGACCATCACATGAGGAAAATCATTTGTAGAGACTTTGTTGGGTGGGTTCCCTCACCCAGGACAAGAACCAGACTGAAATTCCTAATGAGACCTTTTAACCTCTTTGGTCTTCACAGAACACATTCTTACTGAACAGAATGGCACAGAAACTGGCTTCAATGCATATGTAGATGCACCAAAATCATCTTAAAAGGACTTATGAGCAACTAATCATTTCTGTGCATAACTCCATAGTATGTAACCCACACATTTGACTATCATGTTCTGATCACTCATTGTGTATGTCTTTTTAATAACTATTAAATAGCTTAAGGGTTTATATTCATGTTTGGTATGTGTGAGTGTGAAAATTCTTGCTTGAAATGTTTCTTCCAATCAATTCTTTGTCAAATGTATCATATTCTGGTTATAGAAATCATGTCCAAAATTATACTCTGCAAGAGTGGGAAAATTCGGACCATGTGACTGATAAGATAACATCGTGGATTTATGTATTGGGAGGAGAAACAGAGCAACACCCCGAGCTAAGACAATATCTAATTGGTCAACACACCATTTTGGGATGTGTCCAAAAGCCCAGTTAAAAACTCAGGACACCATGAAACGCCTTTGTCATCGCCTTTTGCCTCGGCTTTTAGCCGCCCTTTTATCTTTTGCTTTTAGTCATGCTTTTTGTCATCACTTTGTGCGTTTGAGTGCCATTACAGCATGCTTCGGCTTGCACACCCACTGCTACTTAGCCACGATGAGAAGAAAACCCACCTAGTCTTGTTACTTCTATTCCTTTACTTTAGTTTCTTTTCTTTCCGTTGAGAGTTTCGTATTCTGAGTTAACATTAAGTTTTGCCCGCCGTGTCTCCGAGTTCACCTCGAGTCTGCGCCCGCCTCAAACCTTCAACCAGCCCACAACTCTGCAACTTCAGCCAACGCCCAAGACTTCACTACAAATGACCACTGAACTTTCAGCCAATCAGCAACCTTGGGAAACCCCCTTTCTGCAAAGACAACAACAAAAGGGAATCCCTTAACACAAAGGCAACGCAAGTACAAACTCCAGATTCTAGCTGAACTGGTGCATTTAATATAAATTTTAACCTCATTGAGGAACTCAATGCAAGGGTTAATTCACTGATTGATGGTTGTTCAGGTAGTTGTCCATGAGATGGAAGTCATTAGTAAGTTTAATTTAATGTATTCATTTATTTTCAAAATAACGATTTAAAATATTTTCAAATAACTACATTGTATGCATATTTACTTTTCATTTGAAAACATTATTAATTAAAAATAAAATAAAATCTTTCAGTCACTACAAGCTACGCCCATTCTACTAATGTCTTAGTGCCAGATTCCACAGGACACCTTCAGAGGTCTTGTGGAGTCAAGTCACCTTTATTTATATAGCACTTTTAACAATACAGATTGTGTCAAAGCAGCTTTAAAGTATTAAAGAGGAAAAACAGTGTAATAATGCAAAAGGACAAAAGTAAACACTCAATTGTCATCATCCAGCTCAGTTCAGTTCAGATAGTATCTGTGCAATCAAGTTGACAATATAGTTGGAAATTAAGTGTCCCAACTAAGCAAGCCAGAGGCAACAGCGGCAAGGAACCAAAACTCCATTGGTGAAAGAAATGGAGAAAAAAAACCTTGGGAGAAACCAGGCTCAGTCGGGGGGTCAGTTCTCCTCTGGCCAGATGAACCAGCAGTTTGTTCCATGCTGCAGCAAAGTCAGATTGTGCAGAGGACTCATCTGGTTCACGTGGTCTTGACCTGATGGCCGTCTAGGAGACAAGGTCTTCACTGGGGATCTGTCTCTGGGGCTCATCTAATTGTCCTGGTCTCCGCTGAGATTCAGGGCTGTAGAGGTCATCTCTAGGTGCTGATCCACCATCTGGTCTGGATACGGACTGGATCCAGGTGACTGCAGTGACCATCTGATCTAGATACAGACAGGATCTGGGTGGCTACGGTGACTTTGGAATAAGAACAAAACAGATCAATATTAGCTTAGATGCCATTCCTCTTATGATATAACAAGTACATCAGGTGTTATGGAAAGTGTTCTCAGTTCCAGTGGACCTAATTAATGTCAATGCCTCAACACATCAGAGCAGCACAAATGGGACCTACACAATATTAGGCAGTTGGTATTAATGTTGTGGCTGAGTAGTGTATTTTACTTTTATGCTTAGTTGTATATGTTAATGTTATTTTTCTATATTCCATCTGTTTCAGTTGTAATTTAATTGTCAGAGACTTTATTTTCTAAGTATTCTAAAGTTGTAAACTAAATGTGCATTTGAGATGTATGATGAATTAGTTGCTTTGCTTTATTCTGAACTGGTGTAATACATTTTTTATCTTTTATTAACTGTTGCCTGTGTTTTTACTGTTGTCATATTGTTGTCAATTATATTTTAATTAAAAAACCCATTTTGAGTTCATTTAATCCAGCAGTAGGCCTACAGTAAATTTCAAACAATATTTGAAATAAATAAAACAGTCCACCATGTTTATTCATATATTACCTGATATATAATGTATGTATGTATGACCTGCTGTATAACCAATCATTTTAGAGCAATTTGTTGTAGCCACTTACCCTGTAACTACATGGAGCAAGGGGGGAACAAACACCACTTTAAATTACAGCCCGCAAATGTTGTATTTACTCTGTAACTACATGGAACAAGGGAGGAACAAGTTGGACTTGTTCACGGAACAAGTGTATATTTGCACAGCAATTACAGAGAAAAATATTACACTGGTTTTAATTTAATTGTTTGATGGTCAAATTAAACCCTCTACTTTTTCTATAAAAACATCAGAAATACAAATGTTGTATCATGTATTTTTTCAGCAAACAGCTGGAAAGAGGTAAGCATGATGGTATATCATACAAAGTTATTTGGTGATACTGGTGTTGGGAAGTTGCTGGTGTGAAGTCAATGAGATCGACAAATAAGCTTTCATAAGGTAAGTAGACTCGTGAATTATAAATCATAGCATCATAGCAGAAACTCATTAACTCATTTCACTAGATGTCCAGTTTTGTTGTTCAGTAATCTCCATCATGTATCCTTAAATAACAGAACGGTTAAAAAATACCTAGGCCTATAATAAAATACCAATATAAAATTATAAAAAGTATATTGTCTTTCTAAATCACTCCCAAACATACGATTGTTGTTTAGGCCATACATACCACGTAATATCAGAATAGGTATCCTTTAGTTTCAAAACACTTACAGTATAAATGATTTGTAATTTTATAGGTTGTTACCCCTTTAAATGTAGCATATTATTCCCCTATACCTACACAGAGGTACACTATAATTACAAAAACGTTACGCTGTAACTTCAGTTTACTTACGCAGTTCTTTGCAGGTTGCATATCTGGTTGTAACCCCCTTATTTCCCAAACATAACACATTGTTCCGTTATACCTACACGTACGTTCTTTATAGGTACACTATAATTACAGAAATGTACACCATAAATTCAGTATACTTACGTAGTTCTTTGCGGGTTGTAATCTAAAGCTTTACCACATATTCTAGTATTTGTCCATAACAAATGAATAAAATAATATTATACTAATAGAGAATATCCATCTATATATTCATAGTTCATATATATTGTCTTGAATGAGAATTCTAATGTTCATTTTGCAATATAATCTGTTATTTTTTTTTTTTTTTGTTTAGTTTTTTTTTTTGGTGAGTAGATTTGCTATAATATACTAATTGCTATATTGGTAGAGTAGAGTCTTCTGACTTGCACTGTTTTCACAGTCTTATGTTCAATAACAGCAAGGCAAGACAGTCTCAGTAGCCAAACAGAGCTGCCAGAGCTGTTACTAAGGCTCCTTTGCTTTCAGCATATCAGTTGGCAAATGACCTCTTTGAAATCACAGGTGTTATCCAATAGAAACTTTATTTAAGTCTAATTGCAAACACGTGCCAATCACAATCAACCTTCTGTTTGGAAATGCTGCTGAACATTTATAAACGTGCAGAGCAGAAAGCAAGAATACACAAACTGCACTTTCATTGCGCATTCAACTGCACATTCACACGATGGATCTACAGAGGCCTAAAAAGCATTTTACACTAGTAGAAGTTGTCGAAGAACTTTGCAAATCCAGTGATGAGTAAAATCATCATTCAAACGATGATGAGCAAAATCTTCACTCAAGTGATGATGAACCAGATGTGCTTTTGCCAGAGGAAATGTCTGATTCAAACCTAGAGCAGTAAGTGATTTTTTTTTTTTATTCTATTACACAATCTTTACAAATTTTACTGGGTTATGTGTAAATGTGACATATCATACAATTGTATGTTTATAAGTATACATTTAGATGTACATTATATATAATTGAATTGTGCATGTACTATGCAAGTTTTATGCTTTATTCAATTTATACTATATTGTTACATGTACCATATTAGTTTTATCCTACACTGTAGTAAAAAAATAATAATAATAATAAAAAAAAACTGTAAAAAGACTGGCAGCAGAGTTTCCAGATGGATTCCGTTAAATTACAGAAAACAACCATTTCACACAATTACAAGCAAAAACTGTAAAAATACAGAATAGACTTTATGATCAAAATTAATTAAATTACAGTATATTACTGTTGATAATATACTGAAAAATTTATAAATTACATTAAATTACATAGAAAAACAACCAACTTAAAGGTTAATCACCAATTTAAGGTTTTAATGAGTTATTTTATAAAATTGCTCTGTCCATCTACAGTAATTTACTTTTAAAGTAAAGTTTTTCCATGTACAATAACTAAGAAATGATTTATAAAAATGCAGTAAGCTCATAAAAAAAAAAAAAAGTTTGCATATTTACGGGATTAATCCTTTTTTTATATACAGAGACAATCTCACGTTCAATCTCTCAGCTTCAACGAATCTCTGTAAGTTAAAAGGTATTTAGAAGTTATTTTATGTCTACCTAGAATATTTGTTAAAATACAGATACAGTTAGTCAAAAGTTTACATACACCTTGCAGAATCTGCAAAATGTTCATTATTTTACCAAAATAAGAGGGATCATACAAAATGCATGTTGTTTATTTAGTACTGACTTGAATAATATATTTGACATAAAAGATGTTTACATATAGTCCACAAGAGAAAAAAAAATAATAATAATTTATAAAAATGACCCTGTTCAAAAGTTTACATCCCCTTGATTCTTAATACTGTGTTGTTACCTGAATGATCCACAGCTGTGTTTTTTTGTTTAGTGATAGTTGTTCATGAGTCCCTTGTTTGTCCTGAACAGTTCAACTGTCTGCTGTTCTTCAGAAAAATCCTTCAGGTCCCACAAATTCTTTGGTTTTTCAGCATTTTTGTGTATTTGAACCCTTTCCAACAAGGACTGTATGATTTTGAGATCCATCTTTCACACTAAGGACAACTAAGGGACTCATATGAAACTATTACAGAAGGTTCAAATGCTCACTGATGCTCCAGAAGGGAAAAAAAAAAAAAAAAAAAAAAAGAAATGCGTTAAGAGCCAGGGGTGAAAACTTCATTATTATATCATTAAAAATCTATTTAAAGAGACGTGTGAAAAGTGCAGCACATGGCATTAACTGCAGGCATTTTGTTAGCCCCAGTTATTTCTGAACTTTGCCCAATCTTGGCTGCTTTAATTGGGTCAACTGAGCAGCTAAGATTGGGCAAAGTTCAGAAATAACTGGGGCTAACAAAATGCCTGCAGTTTTTTTTTTTTTTTCCCTTCACCGAGAGTTTGATTAACAGGCGATCTGACCAATCATTTTTGTCTGACAAACAAACCAGACTGGTGAGTAGATTAACGTTGGTGGATTTGAACTTGAAAAATGGTGTGTATTAATGTCTTTTCACGGTTGAAACAAGATGCCTTCTGATGTTCATTCATGTTTATTTCATTCTATAGCTAGTAAAGATGAAGAGATGATCGTTTAATGTGCTGCTACAACGATCTGTCACAGCACACTAAAGAGCCACAAAACAGTATTTAATGTTTGAATTCCTTAGAAAAATTTATGTCGGCGCGTTGACAGTGTCCTCTTTGCTCCGTGATGTTTTCACTGCATGAGAACATGAGGTGTGGCATAAAAGTGCCATGGTTTATCAGAGGTAGAAACGGTTACTAAGGGGGGTGGGTCTTTGCGAAGGGTCAATTTAGAGTAGTGTGAGGTTGCTGGCTCAGGTTCTGAGATGATAGCATGAACATCTTTCTTACTTTAATTACCAAACTAAAATGACATGCTCTAATTTTTTTTTGCATTTTTTTCCCCTCATATTAAAGATAATATTAAACATAAACTGTCTGAAATGACCTACATTGCGTAAAAATGTATGTATATAAACCATCAGTTGAAAATAAAAGCACAAAACTGCCAATCTGGGACATGTGTCTATAATGGAAAACACTCGGCAGTAGTCGCGCCACATATATTTTCAAATTCAGAATTGGCCACCTAAACAAAACAAGCTAGCTTCCCACAAAATGTCACTATGAAATTTATAATAAAAATAAATAATTTGTGGTTTTTTGTGTTTTTTAGTTTTGACGTCATACCACATGATATCCAAATGTGGTAACTACATACCGGCCGTTAAAAATGTTTTTTTTTTTTTTTTTTTCAAATTTGAAAGATAGATACAAACCTGTTTGATGCTTCCATGGGTCCTTGGCAAATTGGTATATGATGCAACATCCTATCCTTTTTAATGGATTTCAACATAAAAGTCCCAAAATGGTAGTTTCTTGATGGTCGCACCACACAATATTTCATAAAATGGACATCATCGGACAAAGTTTGTTTGTATATTATGATGGAAATATAAATGCAAATGGTTTGCAATTTTATACAAGATTACAAAACACTTTGAAAATAATGCCAAAAAGTGCAGAAAATTAATCTGAATAAATTTAGGGTAATTTCAAAGATAATTCCAAAAAGGTAATTCCAAAGCAGCAGTTATGGCCAGACGGTCGCACAACATGATATTTTAACACTTCAAATAACAGAAAAATTACAAATAACTAATGCTTTTTGAAAAGTTAAAGTGAGTACACACATAGGAGAGGTATTACATACATATGGCATCTTTTTTATGGATTTAAAATGCAATCGGACAGAAAATTTAGGTGTCTCATCATTGACCCTTAAGTGGCATTTCCTTAAAGTCATCAAGTACTTCATAAACATGAGGCTAATAGCCAATACCCGTGTTGTGTGGCTGACTGCAAACATGTTTTTTCAAATACAAAGCTTTGAAAATGCATTTTTATTGACACCACAAAAACCCATGTGTGACACAATTGGACATCATGTCTGGACCATATACATGTGACAATACAAATAGTCCGAAACAGTGCACAGATCTCAAAGATTTGATTGCACATCTCATATCACACCTTTCTAAACAGATGGTAAACTGTCCGTTTGCTAACTTTGGCAAAATATTTAAGGTACAGTCATCATTTTCATCCCATATATCCAGGACTCATAAACACGCAATAGCAGGGCAAGTATCCATTACATGCAGAGTTAGTGTGTACTGAGCCAGCTTCTGATGTCAACTAAATATTTGCAGGTGAAAATGCAACTGCATCTGAAGAAATGCTAGAAGACACTGACATGAGTGCCATGTAAAAAAAAAAAAACAAAAAAACAAAAAAAACCAAATTTCTTTGTATGTTCTACATGAAACTACAAGCAAAACACCTCATTCCTTCATCCACCGTGCAGAAGATTGTTGAAGAAATAAATATCTTAGGTTATATTCTATTTTAAGGTGTCCTTGTTACAGTGTAATTATAGATTTAAGTAGTCAGTAATATTAATTAACTACATGTACATACTATATGGTTATATGACTAGGGTTTGTTTTAGGGTTACTTGTATGTAATTATGCATAATTAATTGTTATTACAATAGCAAGTACATGTACTAAGTAAGGCTGTCAATTGGCTATTTTATTCACTTAAACATCGGATGAAGCGATTATTTTCTCTTTGCGAGAGCAGCTTGTTTCTGAGAGCGTGCGTCCGGTTTTGCACGAGAGCAAAGAAAATCCATGTGCGAGGGAAAAGATTCGCTCTCCCGCATTATATTAAAGTGTTTTCACGCTACAATAATGCGCTCTCGAAATTTATCATTAAAATAACGCCTTAGTCTCCCTGCTACACTAATAGTAGTAGCTTTCCTCTGTGTATACATATCCTTACAACTACAATTTTAGCTGTATTATTTGTGTCCCCTTCAAAATCTGCTCTTGAGAAATTTTATGTATAATGTCCCCCCCTACTGTTAGATGAAATTTACGCCTCTGCAGTAGCCATGTGTGCTTTGTGCATATATGGGCACAATAAAAGGAGAGAAGCTAAATGAGCCCGATCTGTAAAAAAAAAAAAAAAATGGCCCGGGCCCAACCTGAATGGACTCAGCTTCGGGACCCGACGGGCTTGCAGAGCTCTACTACTTAGTCTACTTGTCATTTGCATTTCTTTGCTATTGTTTTAGTTTTGTTTCTTATGACTTGGCAGATCACCTTTATGAGACTGTCTGGGTCCGGCGTCATCAGTCACGCCATCAGCATCAGCATCTTCATCTGACTTTATTTTGGTTAGGTCCAGTTTCTTCTGTAGTTGTTGTATATTGTAAAAAATGCTGAATATCTATTCATGCCATGCAGCGGGAAACCAGTATATACTATAGCAGTGGTCTCAATCTCAATTCCTGGAGGGCCACAGCTCTGCACAGTTTAGCTCCAACCCTAATCAAACACACCTGATCAAGCTAATTAAGGTCTTCAGGATTACTAGAAACCTCCAAGCAAGTGTGAGTTGGAGCTAAACTGTCCAGAGCTGTGGCCCTCCAGGAATTGAGTTTGAGACCTCTGTACTATGGGCTATGTAAGATATCAGAGTGAATCAAACAATTTAAGATTCGATCAGAACATCAAAACATGAGGAGCCAAAATTCCACAAAGAGGCCCAAGACAACAGAATGTTCGTAAATCAGATCCCTAGCGCTAGCCAGTCTGAAGCAAGCCAACCAACCAACCAACTATTTCACTGAACAACTCACAACATTAACACAAAAGAACACATTGATAATCACAAATCAGGAAGGAGATTGTCAAATTTGGGGCAAGTAACCAAGATTGATGGTCAAAGACACAGCATATCATGACCATCACATGAGGAAAATCATTTGTAGAGACTTTGTTGGGTGGGTTCCCTTACCCAGGACAAGAACCAGACTGAAATTCCTCATGAGACCTTTTAACCTCTTTGGTCTTCACAGAACACATTCTTACTGAACGGAATGGCACAGAAACTGGCTTCCATGCATATGTAGATGCACCAAAATCATCTTAAAAGGACTTATGAGCAACTAATCATTTCTGCGCATAACTCCATAGTATGTAACCCACACATTTGACTATCATGTTCTGATCACTCATCGTGTATGTTTTTTTAATAATTATTAAATAGCTTAAGGGTTTATATTCATGTTTGGTATGTATGAGTGTGAAAATTCTTGCTTGAAATGTTTCTTCCAATCAATTCTTTGTCAAATGTATCATATTCTGGTTATAGAGATCATGTCCAAAATTATACTCTGCAAGAGCGGGAAAATTCAGACCATGTGACTGATAAAATAACTTTGTGGCTTTATGTATTGGGAGGAGAAACAGAGCAACACCCCGAGCTAAGACAATATCTAATTGGTCAACACATCATTTTGGGATGTGTCTTGGGATGTGTCCAAAAGCCCAGTTAAAAACTCAGGACACCATCAAACGCTTTTGTCATCACCTTTTCCCTTGTCGGCTTTTAGCCGCCCTTTTATCTTTTGCTTTTAGTCATGCTTTTTGTCATCACTTTGTGCGTTCTTTGAGTGCCATTCCAGCGTGCTTCGGCTTGCACACCCACTGCTACTTAGCCACGATGAGAAGAAAACCCACCTAGACTTGTTACTTCTATTCCTTTACTTTAGTTTCTTTTCTTTCCGTTGAGAGTTTCGTGTTCTGAGTTAACATTAAGTTTTGCCCGCCGTGTCTCCGAGTTCACCTCGAGTCTGCGCCCGCCTCAAACCTTCAACCAGCCCACAACTCTGCAACTTCAGCCAACGCCCAAGACTTCACTACGAACGACCACTGAACTTTCAGCCAATCAGCAACCTTGGGAAATCCCCTTTCTGCAAAGACTACAACAAAAGGGAATCCCTTAACACAAAGGCAACGCAAGTACAAACTCCAGATTCTAGCTGAACTGGTGCATTTAATATAAATTTTAACCTCATTGAGGAACTCAATGCGAGGGTTAATTCAGTGATTGATGGTTGTTCAGGTCTATGCAATTACACATATTGCTGTAAACTTGGGATTTCACATTTTCATTATCTTAAACTCATTCTTTCCTCACTTCTCTCTTCCTGAAACTTGTATGAATGTGTGAATGTGCGTTCATGTGTTAGATTAGTTTATGTCTTAGATTTATCCAATAAAGCCTTATTTATATTGAAAAGAGAAGTATCTTGTGATTTGTGCTTACAAGTTAACGTCTTAAACTGCCGATCTTGTTACTGTGCTAATTAATAGTGTTTTCACTATATTTTGGATTTTAATATGAATCGCTGGCTGACTCTGTGATCTGCCGTAAAACAGTGATTCTGTCCAAATTCCCTATAAAATCATAAATGATTCCCTAAATTGACCTGTCCCTTACAGCTATTATCTGCCAAAATGCAGATTCGTCATGCCACAACTTTTTACGCAAATGAGATGGAAGTCATTAGTAAGTTTAATTTGATGTATTCATTTATTTTCAAAATAACGATTTAAAATATTTTCAAATAACTACATTGTATGCATATTTACTTTTCAGTTGAAAACATTATTAATTAAAAATAAAATAAAATCTTTCAGTCGCTACAAGCTACGCCCATTCTACTAATGTCTTAGTGCCAGATTCCACAGGACACCTTCAGAGGTCTTGTGGAGTCAAGTCACCTTTATTTATATAGCACTTTTAACAATACAGATTGTGTCAAAGCAGCTTTACAGTATTAAAGAGGAAAAACAGTGTAATAATGCAAAAGGACAAAAGTAAACACTCAGTTGTCATCATCCAGCTCAGTTCAGTTCAGATAGTATCTGTGCAATCAAGTTGACAATATAGTTGGAAATTAAGTGTCCCCAACTAAGCAAGCCAGAGGCGACAGCGGCAAGGAACCAAAACTCCATTGGTGAAAGAAATGGAGAAAAAAAACCTTGGGAGAAACCAGGCTCAGTCGGGGGTCAGTTCTCCTCTGGCCAGATGAACCAGCAGTTTGATCCATGCTGCAGCAAAGTCAGATTGTGCAGAGGACTCATCTGGTTCCCGTGGTCTTGACCTGATGGCCGTCTAGGAGACAAGGTCTTCACTGGGGATCTGTCTCTGGGGCTCATCTAATTGTCCTGGTCTCCGCTGAGATTCAGGGCTGTAGAGGTCATCTCTAGGTGCTGATCCACCATCTGGTCTGGATATGGACTGGATCCAGGTGACTGCAGTGACCATCTGATCTATATACAGACAGGATCTGGGTGGCTACGGTGACTTTGGAATAAGAACAAAACAGATCAATATTAGCTTAGATGCCATTCCTCTTATGATATAACAAGTACATCAGGTGTTATGGAAAGTGTTCTCAGTTCCAGTGGACCTAATTAATGTCAATGCCTCAACACATCAGAGTTGGTTTTTTTTGCAGCACAAAGGGGACCTACACAATATTAGGCAGTTGGTATTAATGTTGTGGCTGAGTAGTGTATTTTACTTTTATGCTTAGTTGTATATGTTAATGCTATTTTTCTATATTCCATCTGTTTCAGTTGTAATTTAATTGTCAGAGGCTTTATTTTCTAAGTATTCTAAAGTTGTAAACTAAATGTGCATTTGAGATGTATGATGAATCAGTTGCTTTGGTTTATTCTGAACTGGTGTAATACATTTTTTATCTTTTATTAACTGTTGCCTGTGTTGTTACTGTTGTCATATTGTTGTCAATTATATTTTAATTTAAAAACCCATTTTGAGTTCATTTAATCCAGCAGTAGGCCTATAGTAAATTTCAAACAATATTTGAAATAAATAAAACAGTCCACCATGTTTATTGATATATTACCTGATATATAATATATGTATATATGACCTACTGTATAACCAATCATTTTAGAACAATTTTTTGTAGCCACTTACCCTGTAACTACATGGAGCAAGGGGGGAACAAACACCACTTTAAATTACAGCCCACAAATGTTGTAGGTTATTTCTTCAACAATCTGTAACTACATGGAACAAGGGAGGAACAAGTTGGACTTGTGTACAGAACAAGTGTATATTTAGATTACAAGAGAAAAATATTACACTGGTTTTAATTATGAAATACTTGGATAACATGCTTTTCGTCCGCTTGAAAAATTACACGCATGCGCAGTATCATCAGATCATCGGTTCTCAAATCGGATGTGTCCGAAAGAAATGGTTCTCGGTTCAGTGTACTGGTGATCCGAAAACCGTTGCAACCGGTTCTTGACTCGAGAACGAGAACCGCTCTAGCAGTGGGCGTGTTCGTTCGTTACCCGGCTCACTGCTCTGCTCGTGTTCATCATCAGTTCTCTCTTCACAGCAGTTCACTCAATGTACTGTTTGAGTAAATTAATAACTCTGGGATATTGGTTTACTTTGAGACAGAGGGAGTGTCAGGCACGTTAAAAAAGTGAATAACTTAAGTAATTTGTGTATTAGTGCTTATTGGAGACGCGAACCATTTCAAACGATTCAGTCTGATTTGGTGAACTGGTTCAACCGGTTCACTAAGAAGATCCAGTTAAATCGAATGATTCATTTGCGAACCGGACATCACTAGCAGCCTGCCTTGAGGTCTAGGTGAATGCGATGTGTCTGTGCATAATTTCAGAGATATATACTCTGCTTTGTATTTTTACTACATTTGACACTTTTAATTAGTTACTTTTCAGATTTTGAATATTGACACAAAATTTATTATTAAATATGTAAGGGATAATCAACAGCCTGCCGTGCACTAAAGGATTTTAAATGCAAGACGTGGAGGCAAAGGTGGTTGCTTCCGCAAAGTGCATTTAAAATCCTTTAATGCACGGCTAGCCGTTGATTATCCCTCTTATTCCATGGTCATTTGCCAAGTTATAGACAAGTTAAAACTAGTATTGCTCTTTGCAGGGCAACATTTGTCCGAATGGGTAAAAATGACAGTTATTTTCGTCAGTTAAGGCTCGTTAGCTCAGCATTCTGCCCACTTCAAATCAGACACAGAGATGAAATAGTGCGGTAAGATCACAATCATCACATTTATTTGAATAAATTATAGCATGTATTTCAGTTAATTATCGATCGAGAGAGAGAGAGAGAGAGAGAGAGAGATGACAGTTGTGTGTGTATTACCTGCGTCTGCGCGTCTCTCTCTACAAACAATTACTTCAAAAACAGCCATTTTACCATGCAAGTGCAGCACAATCTGCGATCTTCAAACTCACTCTCTCTCTCTCTCTCTCTCTCTGTGTGTGTGTGTGTGTGTGTGTGTGTGCACGAGTGATGTGTGTTGGTTAGTGTGCATCAATTAAAGCAGCGTATTAATATGGAACGGTGACTAAACTGACTTGCAACTACCTGTGCATTAAACGGTTTTACTGCATACCTGCCAGCCAATCAGAATCCAGTATTCAGACAGACCATGGAATAATAAGTAATAAATTATGCTTTACGATCACAGGTTAAATCCAGAAGGATATAGACTAGAAATAAAAATTAACTAACGTTACACCATTACAATCAACAACATTACCTACAGCAAACAAATGCTCAGCCGCTCGGCAGGATTGATGGACTCCCTGCAATTAGTGGTCATTTTTGTGATGCTAGACCCAACGATTGACAGAAGGTTGTCAAACTGTCCCCTACTCATCCTAAAATAAGCCTTGAAACAACCATCATCAAGGCGAAGCTCCTGGACCAAGTGGTGGTACTCCCCGCGGTGTCTCCTCTTTCTGAGGGTCTCATGTACCCACACGGATCTCCATTTCCCTGTCTCCTGTGTAAGGATCCACCCGCCAGCCCAAAAAGCGGAATCCAGCAGCCTGGTCGAAGGTTTAATGCATGTTCGGTCTTTTACTTGCGCCTCTGAATTTATCTGGATTAGTTTAAATTTTAGTCTAGCTCCGTGTTCAATCTGACTCCAACTTCAAGTGATCATAAAATTTAGGTAATATTTCTAATTGAAAACTGATCACAAATATCGATTGTATATTAATTTAGATATTTGATTATTCTGGAAATCCCATACTTTCAATTATTTGTTTATTAATAACCCAGTGTCACTTAGCAGTTCACTCGGCCAACTGTGGATGCACGGCACAAACTCACCAGTTCAATACTTACTCAGAGGATACAGGGTGATTAAATACCTTAAAGTTGGCGGCACCCTGCAAGCACATAACAAAAAGTGTACTTTTCCCTAATCACGAAAGCTGTAACTTGTTAAGTCAGTGACAATCAGCAATCAGAAGATCCCTAAAGATGTGCCCCATGGTCCATTCAGTGATATTTCAGTATGATCTGTCCTGGACGCAGATTTGTGGAAACACTAGACTACGATTTTAATCTACTAGAAAAAAAAAAAAAAAAAAAAAGATTTCAGAAGAGATCAGAATAAATCAAAAATAACAATTTATTATTAGTCAGGTAAAATTGTATCATGCCGATTACATAGCCAATTCAAAGATATCAAGTCATATCAATACAAAACATCAAATTTTCAAAGATGAATCTAAGAGTAAAATACCTGACTTCAGGAAGATGCATACTATGGAGCATATGAAATACACTCAGAATCGCAAAGTAGTGTTTTGTCACTTCCTTTATATACCCAGATAACAAAGTTTCAAATTAGTTGTTAAAAAAATAAAAGTCCTTTTGGTTTTTTAGGTTCTGGTGCTCCAGGGTCGCACCTGGCCGGAGATAGATAAACATTCTCACAGACCCTTAAAGAGGGACACGCCCCTCAGCAGCAGAACACAATTCTACAAAAGTTTTCAATCTTTCTCATACTATAAATGACTACTGTGAAATTGAGACCAGTTTACCAATCGCACAGAGACCTTTAGAATGATGCCAAACATGAAAGAGTTATGATTATGAATTCTGAAGATACAGTAAATGCATGATATATGTATAGTAACTTGAGTTCTTGGCCAAAAGTAGCGCAATGACCATATCCCAAATAATAAAACTCAAAATATGTCATTTCCATACCTAAAATACATATTTTACAGCCACAGGTATGCAGATAGATCATAAACACAGCAAAAAGGCTTCCTACCAGTGGTCATCCTTCACAAAACGTAACATTTACCACAGGTTATCACAGGTAGAATGCAAAATGTTTCAATACAGGCATTTCAGTCAAATGTAATTTATGCAATATGTAGCAAATTAGCTCAAAAGGGAAATATTTATAATTAATTATAACTGGTTATAATTATTAATAAATATTTAGATTAGATCTTAGAATTAACTGTAGCAGAATT
Organism: Spinibarbus caldwelli; assembly: GCA_039654775.1. Lineage (NCBI taxonomy): Eukaryota > Metazoa > Chordata > Actinopteri > Cypriniformes > Cyprinidae > Spinibarbus > Spinibarbus caldwelli. Next base: position 34,836,995 of record CM077233.1, on the reverse strand, counting down.
GATATCACAATTATTTAATCTGGCCGTCCACTGAGCAGACAATATAATCATTTATCAGTTCTAAGAAATTTATTTTCCTGGCCAAGGAAGAATAGCTTTCCTACTTTATGCAGTACTAGCAATAGTTTAGCATGTAGCAAGGATCAACATTCAGTGACTTCGAATCGTGAGCAGCACACAGAAACAATCAATTTGTGAATATAAGGGATTTAATAAATGTAACTATAGCTAACATACAGCTAAATTAAGCAAAACACATATATACAGAATTAAGGAAAGTAACGAAGAGAGAGAGAAAAGCAAAAGAATGGCAGTATTTCACAACAATTAACCACAACCTAATGAGAATCATCAGAGAATTCAAAAATCACCTTAAACAGGGGGCTCAAACTTAAACACGCATCTAAATAGTTGTAAACGTTACTTGCACTGGCTTTGTTGCTGAACAAGAGTCCTGATGCGATAGATGACATATCCTTTAGGAGTGAGCTGAAGGTTTTCCTCTGGTGCTTCTTGAATAAAGGAAAGTCCACAGCAGATCGAAAAAAGTTATTTGAAGATTAAAAACTGCCAGAAAATCAAAGTCAAGAGGAGAGTTATGAAAAGTCTTGGAAAGTGTCTATCTCAAGAAGAAAGAGTTTCTGAGCGCCGAATAGTCTTGAGTTCAAAACTTTTGATAGTTCATAGCCGCACCCACCTTTTGGGTGGAGTGGCCAATCAGAGGCATGAATTTTGAGCGGAAGAAACTTTCTTTGTCTCCGTTTATGGCCCATTTGCATTTTTATTGCTGGTCTGGAGAGTGTGGTGCAGTTTTACTTCAAAGCATAGTAAAAATTGTATGATGCATTTCATGATCACATAGTGTACAACATTGTTCGTGGAATAAAAAGAAGATCATTTTGATACCAAGAAAGTTTTGATACCTAGACGATATTAAAGCAGAGATACACTCAAACACTTGAATATAAGCGTTTAAAGTCTAACTAATACAAATAACGAGTGGTAACTAGGCTAATATAATAGAGAAACATACAAACAACACATGCATATATCAGATACAATGGTAACTGATTAATTATAGTCTAAATAAAGAAAATGTCTCTGTGTGTGTGTGATGTGTATTGGAATTGGAGACAGGCACCACTGGTCTAGTCAGGCCATTGGTGCCTGGCACGGTGGCCATTTACAACTCTTTGGAATGTGTTTGAAGTTTGATGGGGAGACCAGAGAGCAGATCTGGTTAACCTCTTCTTGATAGTGGTACAGCCATTTAAATTTAACACCCATATAAAAGTAGACGGTGAGGCCAGATTTGTAATTTATATGCAAATGTCAAAAGGCTAAAAGTGTCTCTTAAGGCATAAAGTGTAAACAGCCATCAATGATCCTAAGCAGACACTACACATATTTCAATCCTTTAACCCACAGGAGAAAATCAACCCGCCACAACAATTTAAAATCAGCCCAATTCCGTGCAAAAAATGTAGATTTGGCAACCCTGCATCCAACACAAGCTGTATCCATATTAATAACGGCTCCCTGATGCACGAAAATTATATTCAACATTAGAAAGAACATCACCTACAGCTCAACCTGGCAAAGACTGAGCTTCTTGTCTTCCCTGCAACTCCAACCCTACAGCATGACTTCACGATTCAGTTAGGTTCATCAACAATTGCCCCATCAACTTCGGTCAGAAATCTCGGTGTAATCTTTGATGACCAATTGACCTTCAAAGAGCACATTGCAAAGACCGCTCGATCTTGCAGGTTTGCACTACACAACATCAGAAAGATCAGGCCCTTTCTGACAGAGCATGGTGCACAACTTCTTGTCCAGGCCCTTGTCATTTCTAGGCTGGACTACTGCAATGCTCTTCTGGCTGGACTTCCATCAAACACAATCAAACCTCTACAAATGATTCAGAATGCAGCGGCACGTCTGGTCTTCAATGAGCCCAAAAGAGCCCATGTTACACCTCTCTTTATCTCCTTGCACTGACTACCGGTTGCAGCTCGGATCAAGTTCAAGACACTGATGCTTGCATATAGAACATCCACAGGCTCAGCACCCGCCTACTTCCACTCAATATTACGAATCTACACCCCCTCCAGAAGTCTGAGATCTGCTAGTGAGCGACGCCTCGTGGTACCATCACAGAGAGGCTCAAAATCACTCTCCAGAACATTCTCATTCACCATTCCTGGCTGGTGGAATGATCTTCCCACCCCTATCCGGAATGCTGGATCCCTACCAATCTTTAAGCAACAACTGAAAACTCATCTCTTTCAGCACTACTTGACTTCATCCTAAAAAAAAAAAAAAAAAAAAAAAAAAAATTCTTTCTCTTTATTTATTCCTTTCCTTTCTAGCTTGTACTTATTTGAACAATGCCTGAGACTTGTTGTTACAAGCACTTCCTCTGTCTGATTGCCTCTTCTAGACGAATCGCTTTATGTATTCCCCAATTGTAAGTCGCTTTGGATAAAAGCGTCTGCTAAATGACTAAATGTAAATGTAAATGTAGAATGTTTGCAGGAGCAGGCAGTAATGGTCAGAAATTCAGCAGAGCGGGATCAAGAAAACAGTCCCGCACAGGGATTTAATACAAAAACGCACACAATGAATGTTGACAGTAGAAAGCAAAAGCCGAATCCCAGACATTTTAGGTGATTTAGAAATCCCAGCAGAATGCATTTTTTAAGGTCCAAAAAGAGGACATGTCTGGGGAAAAGAGGACATATGGTCACCCTAGCCATATTACCATTCCAACAGTGAAATATATTTTCAATAGGTGGATCTGTAGCATACCCAGGCCTACCAAATTGTCTACGTCTTACTGCTCTGTGTGCAGGTGATTGTTTTTAATTATTGTGTTAGTGAATTTAGTTGTACTGGTTCATTTGAACGTTCTGTGTTCTTGTCTTTTTAAAAGTCATGTTATTTTCTTTAAATTAACATATATAGAGCCACATAAAATGGATGGTGTAGTCTATGTATTTCTTATCTGTTATTATACTTATGTTACTGTTCTTATCCAAGAAGTGAGAGGACACGTGAGTGGTGAGCAATCCGACAATCTGTCCTCTTTTTATTCTTCTTAACAATTCTACAACACAACTACGGGGTTTTCCAGTACATACAATGTAACACAGAGGAAATTAAAGGAAATCAATTCTTGTTTCATGAATACACAAATATCCAATGTATTTTTTACTTTCTAGTCAATGATGTATGATCACAATGCAGTAGGGTATATAGGCAACTTACTTCCACGTTCCGTAAACCATAGTACATCACTTCTGGTTTTGTACGCTCTACGCTGACATGGCGCTGTTTTGTACACAAAGCCTTCAGGAGCTGCCAAAGAATAACTAATGTCCATCGGATATGCTTGTTAACATCCAAAACTCCGGTCACCAAAATGGACAAGGGATTTAAGATATGTGCTTCCTTATATACAATGGATTACGAGGGTATGTAAGATAGCGGAACAAAAATGCTGTTTAATATGTCACTATCTAGCTAACGCTAATATAATCTACCAAGTATTTTTATGGATGTATAGATCTACATATTCACATTAACACATTGTGAATTTTTTCCATCAGTGTCAAATAAAGACAGGCTGACTGTTGATGTCAGCATTAAGGCAGCCTCTCACAGGTCTATGAGGAAAAGCGAGAAGTCACACAGCCTGAGAGTAATGTTAGGGATGGTGTTGTCACAGATCGACCAGGCTCCCACGCCAGCCAATCACATCGCACACCCTCACCAGAATACTAATGAAACGCACCTGCACGCACTCAACACATCATTACCTCAAGCCATATAAGCACGCACCTCACCACAGTTTAACGTCCGGTCTCGTTTACACATAGTGAATGATGCTATCACAGCGACCTACCTGCTACTTACCTCCTTGTGTACCTACCTCCAGTGTTCCCCGTCTGCCTGCTCCAACGCTACCCTCCGGAAGTCTGCTACTCTGTCTGTGTGAGGTGTGTGCCCTCGATCTCCACTGCTTAATACTCCTGTCAAGACAAAGATCTATAATCATTCTCTCATCTTCCGTCAATTGATATTCTGCTCACCATTTGCTCTGCTGAACATTAATAAACATCTGTTATTTTCCCGAGTCTCCGTCTGAGTCTGCTGTTCATAACAGAAGACCGGACCTGACACTAAGGACAGCATGAGCAACACCGACCCTTTCCAGGAGCTCGTTGACAATCTCAGACGAGTTCTACTTCCTTCACCGGCTCCACCGCCATCACCACCGATCACCTCCACGACAAACACCATCACTTCTTCTGCACCCCTGATCGCCAGTCCCATGGCCCGACCAGCGCCCTTCTCTGGTGTGGCGGGGGAGTGCAACGGGTTTCTCTTACAATGCTCCTTAGCCCTAGAGATGCAACCGCAGCTATATCCCACTGAAAGATCAAAGATCGCCTTCATCATATCCCTCCTGACAGGTAAAGCTCTGCAGTGGGCTGAAACTATCTGGTCACAATCAGGTCCAGTCACTCAGTCTTTCCATAATTTCATCACTCACTTCCGTGAAGTGTTTGGCCACTCAACAGCCGATCCATCCATCAGTGATCAACTCTACCATCTCCGACAGGGAAACAGATCCATCCAGGACTACGCCCTTCAGTTCCGCACCCTCGCTGCAGCTAGCGGATGGAACGAACGATCATTACTCACCACTTATCGTCAAGGACTCGAACCTAAGTTGCGGTTGCAACTCGCAGGATATGATGATTCCAGTGGACTGGAGCATTTAATCCAACTATCCATTCGTTGTTCAACCCGAATGCAATCATGTTTTGAGGAATCAGCCCAACTTACCCGTTGCACTCCTCAACAGCGCCCCCAAGAAGCAAACCGCCCTCCAGAACCAGTTCACGAACCCATGCAAACAGATAGTACCCGTTTGTCATACACAGAGCGGCAGAGGCGAATTACCCAGGGCTTATGTTTATATTGTGGAAATAGTGGACATCTAAGATCATCATGCCCCATTCGACCTCCTCGACTCCCGGTGAGTGCTATTCGACCCTCTATATCCAGAATGAATCCCCTATCTACTGTTGTAATACTTACTGCCTCCACTGTATCCATTCAAGTTCACGCCTTACTCGACACAGGATCCGCCGGAAACTTCATTTCAGGGAGCCTCTGCCGCCAGCTCAATCTCCCAACCGTTACCAATCAAACCATTTATCAAGCCCAATCGATAACTGGAAAACCCATCAGCCGCCGCCATGTAAGACTCAGTGCGGGTCCCGTTCAGCTACGAGTGGGTGAACTACATGAGGAACAACTCCATCTGCTGGTTCTGGAGGGATCTACAACGGACATAATCCTCGGACTTCCATGGTTCGTACAACATGATCCCCAGATTTCCTGGCGCTCGGGAGAAATCCTGAAGTGGGGCAACCAGTGTTTCCCAACATGTTTCCCTCGTCTACCTCACCCAGCTCCTCGTCAGATCCAATCTCTACCGGTAAACTCCACCTCCATAGAAAGCCCTCTTGAGAAACAGTCTGTCTCTATACCTTCCTGTTATGCCCCCTTCAGAGATGTCTTCTGCCCGAAGAGGGCCTCCCAATTACCTCCTCACCGGCCATGGGACTGCGCTATTGAACTGATACCAGGTGAGCCAGTGCCCAAAGGGAAAATCTACCCGCTGTCTCTACCGGAACAGAAGGCCATGGAGGAGTACATCGAAGAGGCTCTTCAGCAAGGCTACATTCGCCCTTCGACATCCCCTGCTGCTTCAAGCTTCTTCTTCGTGGCAAAGAAGGACGGAGGCTTGCGGCCTTGCATTGACTACCGGGCACTTAACAAAATCACCATTAAGTTCCGATACCCTCTTCCTCTCGTCCCAGCAGCCCTGGAACATCTCCGCGGTGCCACCATCTTCACCAAGCTGGACCTCCGCAGCGCGTATAACCTCATCCGGATACGCGAGGGGGACGAGTGGAAGACGGCCTTCGTAACCCCTACTGGCCACTATGAATATCTTGTCATGCCGTATGGTCTTGTCAACGCCCCCTCCGTATTCCAAGACTTCATGCATGAGGTGCTCCGGGAGTATTTACACCGGTTCGTCTTGGTTTACATCGATGACATCCTCATCTACTCTCGGAGCTTGACCGAACATCGTCTCCACGTTGCGGAGGTCCTACAACGCCTACGCAAGTTTCATCTGTTCCTCAAGGCTGAGAAGTGTTCATTCCATCAACCGTCAGTACATTTCCTAGGATACAACATTGATAGTGGTGGCATCCGTATGGACGAGGGGAAGGTGGAAGCCATCAGGTCCTGGCCAGTCCCTACCACAATTAAAGAACTTCAAAGATTCCTTGGCTTCTCCAACTTCTACAGACGATTCATTCAGAGCTACAGTACCATTACCAGTCATCTAACCAACCTCCTACGGAACAAGCCCAAGTCTCTGTCCTGGACATCTGCCGCCACAGAAGCATTTGAACACCTGAAGGACGCCTTTACCCATGCTCCAATCCTCGTCCATCCTGATCCCACGAAACCCTTCATTGTAGAGGTAGATGCCTCGACTACGGGGGTTGGAGCTGTGTTATCCCAGCAGCAGGGGACCCCAGCCAAACTTCACCCATGTGCCTTCTTTTCCCGTAAGCTCAGCCCGGCGGAAAGAAACTATGACATCGGCAACAGGGAACTTCTGGCCATCAAGCTAGCCCTCGAAGAGTGGAGGCATTGGTTGGAGGGTTCACAACATCCATTTATCGTCCTAACTGACCACAAGAACTTACAATACTTACGCGAAGCCAAACGACTTAACCCTCGCCAGGCCCGTTGGGCACTCTTCTTCACCCGGTTTAACTTCACCATCTCTTACCGTCCAGGATCCAAGAACACTAAAGCCGATGCCTTATCACGTCTACATACTCCACAGGAAACTAATGAAGAACCAGAATCCATCATTCCCGATAAACTCATTGTCTGTCCCATCCAATGGAGTAACGACTCTGCCACCTCCTCCAATGCTTCCACAGACATTCCGCCGGGCTGCCCACCAGGAATGCAGTATGTCCCTCGATTACAACGCAATCACCTTATCCACTCTGTACACACTTCACTGGGCACTGGCCACCCCGGGACCAACAGCACCCTCTCGCTATTGAAGAACCGCTACTGGTGGCCCAACATGGCAAGGGACGTGAGAAGGTTCGTCCAGGGTTGTACAGAGTGTGCCATTTCCAAAATTCCTCGCCACTTACCAGCAGGCAAGCTCCTCCCGTTACCCGTTCCAAATCGTCCATGGTCACACCTGGGAGTAGATTTCATCACCGACCTGCCAGATTCTGACGGTAACACATGCATTTTGGTGATTGTGGACCGATTTTCAAAGTCTTGTCGACTCCTTCCTCTCAGGGGCCTGCCCACAGCCCTGGAAACAGCCGAATTATTGTTCAACTTCGTCTTCAGATATTTCGGCCTACCGGAAGACATAGTGTCGGACCGGGGCCCACAATTTATCTCCCGGGTCTGGAGGGGATTCTTCAAACTCCTAGGTGTGACCGTGAGTCTGTCATCAGGATACCATCCCCAAACGAACGGGCAAACGGAGAGGAAGATCCAAGAAATCGGCCGCTTCCTACGAACCTTCTGCCATGACCACCAGGACTCTTGGAACCAGTTTATTGGCTGGGCCGAGTACGCCCAGAACTCCCTACGTCAACCTTCTACTGGACTCACTCCCTTCCAGTGTGTACTCGGTTACCAGCCACCCTTGTTCCCCTGGTCTGGGGAGCCATCTGAGATACCAGCAGTGGATTACTGGTTCCGAGAGAGCGAGAGGGTCTGGGACAATGCTCACCATCATCTTCAGCGAGCAGTGCGCAGGCGCAAGATGACAGCAGACCTTCGTAGGTCCGAAGCCCCCCAGTACCAACTGGGACAGAAGGTCTGGCTGTCAACAAGGGACATCAGACTGCGCCTGCCCTGTAAAAAATTAAGTCCCAGATATGTTGGTCCCTTCACGATCGTGAAGCAAATCAACCCGGTCACCTTCCAGCTACAACTTCCTCCACAATATAAGATCCATCCCACATTTCACGTATCACTGTTAAAACCTTACCACCCTCCTATCTCTCCCTCCACAGAGCCTGGTCCAAGTGAGGAACCCCCTCTGCCACTGATTCTGGAAGATGGCGCCGTATACGAGGTGAAGCAGATCCTGGATTCCCGGCGCCGTGGTGGTCAGCTGGAATACCTTGTCGACTGGGAGGGCTATGGACCGGAGGAGAGATCTTGGGTTCCCAGGAATGACGTTCTAGATCCAACCCTACTCGAGGAATTCCACTCAACCTACCCAGATCGACCAGCTCCCAGGGGAAGAGGTAGACCACCACGCCGTCGGGGTCCTCGGCCCTCTGGAGCGGGCCGTGGAGAGGGGGGTAATGTCACAGATCGACCAGGCTCCCACGCCAGCCAATCACATCGCACACCCTCACCGGAATACTAATGAAACGCACCTGCACGCACTCAACACATCATTACCTCAAGCCATATAAGCACGCACCTCACCACAGTTTAACGTCCGGTCTCGTTTACACATAGTGAATGATGCTATCACAGCGACCTACCTGCTACTTACCTCCTTGTGTACCTACCTCCAGTGTTCCCCGTCTGCCTGCTCCAACGCTACCCTCCGGAAGTCTGCTACTCTGTCTGTGTGAGGTGTGTGCCCTCGATCTCCACTGCTTAATACTCCTGTCAAGACAAAGATCTATAATCATTCTCTCATCTTCCGTCAATTGATATTCTGCTCACCATTTGCTCTGCTGAACATTAATAAACATCTGTTATTTTCCCGAGTCTCCGTCTGAGTCTGCTGTTCATAACAGGTGTGGGGGTTCTGTTCGAGTTCTGTCTGTTTTTTCTGTCTAATTTGTGGTTACAATGACAACTACAATAACCATTGGTTTTAATAAAAAAGGTCATCACCAGACCAAAACTCACCTGGCTGGAAGGAGGAATCAGGTGAGATAATTAAATGGATAGTTCACCCAAAAATGGAAATTCTGTAATGAATTACTCACCCTCATGTCGTTCCAAAACCTGTAGGACCTTCGTTCATCTTTGGAACACAAATTAAGATATTTTTGATAAAATCCGAGAGCTCTCAGACCCTCCATAGACAGCAACACAACTGAAATGTTCCCAGGTCCAGAAACGTAGCAAGGACACTGGTGAAATAGTCCATGATACATCAGGGGTTCAACCATAATTTTACGAAGCTATGAGAAGACTTTTTGTGCTCAAAGAAAACAAAAATAACTTTAATCAAAATCTCTTGCATCAAACCTGACTTTAGAGTAAACAAACATGGCGGACGATGGGCAAGAAGAAATGGTGAAATGTTTGGACTGCCTTTTTCAGAAAATTAGTGGAGGAAATAAAGTTTTGGATGAAGTCGTGTTGATGGTGTAAACATACTTTACAACAGGGGTCACCAAGTTCAGTCCTGGAGGGCCGGTGTCCCTGCAGAGTTTAGCTCCAACCCTAATCAAACACACCTGAAGCAGCTAATCAAAGTCTTGTTAGGTATACTGGAAACTTCCAGGCAGGTGTGTTGAGGAAAGTTGGAGCTAAACTCTGCAGGACACCGGCCCTCCAGGATCAAGTTTGATGACCCCTGCTTTGCAAGTTATAGCTTGAGCTGGAAGTGAGTAAAATTCTATCAGCTTGTTTTGTGATTGGGTATTGTTTTCTTCCAAGTGACAATCTACAGAGCCTGTGCACTTTTTCCTTGGGCTTCCCCCACAAAACAGGACTTCTGATCATAAATATTCAATATGTTGTATGTTTTTGATTTGAGATTGTGGCGGCCCTTACCTTTTTCTGAGCAGATTTGGACACTCTTGACACACCTCACACCACAGGAAAAATTTTTATTGGAAATCTCATTAATCTGTAGCGCAATCAAGGTAATCAAGATAAGACTTTACCTAGGATTGTCTGAAGTGGAAAATTTATATTATCTTGTAGTGTTTGACTGCCTTTAGCTCCCGTCACTGTAATTTCTGCATGGTTCATGGATGGTTTTACAATCTACAGGGTCATAGGCGGTATGGTAAAAGTTATTACTATAGGACATGCTGCACTCAGTGGTATTGCTGAACACCCCTACTGTACACTTATCACAACAAAGTGCTAAAACTGTTTCTCTATTATATTTACTTCTCTGTGCGTGACTGTTGCTGCCCTTGACATTTCCACTACTACTGTCTTTTACAGAACCACACTCTACATGGGCTTGGTTGGGGACCCGCTGGAGATACATTCAAAGACTTTGATATTACAGAGAAACCTTTAGTGGCAACTACAGGCATATGTGAAGAGAAGACCCTTGTTGAGACAGTGTTTGGCTTGGCACAAAGGGGGAGCGTGCTCTCTTACCAGCAGCCTATATTGCCCACGAGGTTGCCCAAGATTGTCCACCTTCCCCACCACTGCCTCTTAGGGAGTACAGGCTTGATCCTACAGAATGTGTGCATGTGTGCACTGAGGAGGACTTCCACCTTAAGAGCTTGATGGTCACAATGGACATGGCCTATAAGATTGAGAACAGGAGTGGCATCAGCTCTTCACATTTCAGAGAGGTGTGTTTTGTCAGGGGAGTCGATTCTGCAGTGTCTCTTGCTGAAAGAATCCTCAAAGGAACAAAGCAGACCGCCGAAATGAAAAGAGGTGCAGACATGGAGACTGAGGCTGCAGTAGAGTATTGCAGGATTAAAAATGTCAACTACACACCCTGCGGGCCTCATCATCCACCACGATGCCCCTTGGCTTGGTGCCTTACCATTTATGATCCATCCACACAGCCCCTGTTTGGACCGGTTGAGATTAAGTGCCCAGATGTAAAGAGCTACGTGGACTGTAAATATCTTCGGCACTCCATGAAAGCCATTCATATTTCTGGCAGATACAGGGTCAAATGAGTTGAGTTGAGTTGAGTTGAGTTGAGCTTTATTGTCATTCCGCTACATGCGGGGGCATACAGTGGAACGAAATGTCGTGCCTCACAGGACCACGGTGCTACATAAATACAGGCATACAGCAATGAAGTAAAACAATATAAACCTATACACAAACTATCCTACTGATAGATTTTGACTATAAATATACTATCTATATAAAAAAATTACCTATACATAAACTAAAAAATACAAACTATACAAACTATACGAATGCTTCAGATAAATACTGTACATGTGCAAAGAGAGACAATGTGAGTTCAAGCAGCTGGCTGGGGAACAGTGCAGGATGATTTGTAGTGCATGAGCAATTAAACATACATATATTACTGATATTACTGAGTCTTTTTGTGGGATTTGTGTGCACACAGCAGTGTGTGTGAAAAGTGACTAGTGCGCATAGAGGAAGAGAGTGTGCTACTATAGGTGGTTTGTACAGGCCCACTCACCTGTAGCACTCTTCGATTGCACAAACAAAGTTCCATAAGTTCCAGATTGTCCATGTTTCAGGAGGTAGGGGGTTTGTATGAGGTTTCAGAGAGGGGCGGGGTGACTTGAGTTCAGGGCTCTCACAGCCTGGGGGAAAAAGCTGTTGAGCAGTCTGGCAGAGCGGGCTCTGATGCTCCGGTACCGTCTACCTGATGGTAGGAGCTGGAAGAGACTGTGGGAGGGGTGTGTGGAGTCCTTTACGATACTGTTGGCTTTGCTGGAGCATCGTGAAAGGAAAATGTCCAGGATGGAGGGGAGAGGGGCACCGATGATCCTTGCAGCTGTGTTCACTGTCCGCTGGAGGGTCTTGCGGTCTGCTGCAGTACAGTTCCCGTACCAGACAGTGATGCAGCTGGTCAGCACACTCTCAATGGTGCCCCTGTAGAAAGTGGTGAGGATGGGTGGAGGGAGACTTGCTCTTTTCAGCCGGCGGAGGAAGTGTAGGCGCTGTTGTGCCTTCTTGGAGAGTGACATGGTGTTGGTGGTCCAGGTGAGGTCCTCTGTGATGTGCACCCCCAGGAATTTAGTGCTGCTGACTCTCTCCACAGGCGAGCTGTCGATGGTCAGTGGGGGGTGATCAGCGGAGTTTCTCCTGAAGTCCATCACAACCTCTTTTGTCTTACCCACATTGAGGGACAGGTTGTTTGCACCACACCATTCAGCCAGCTGTGCCACTTCCTCTCTGTAGTGCGTTTCATCGTTGTTGCTGATGAGACCTACCACTGTTGTGTCATCAGCGAACTTGATGATGTGGTTGGAGCTAAACTTGGCAGTGCAGTCGTGGGTCAGCAGCGTGAAGAGCAGCGGGCTGAGCACACAGCCTTGTGGGGCACCTGTGCTCAGTGTGGTAGTGCTCGAGGTGTTGTGGCCGACACGGACTGACTGAGGTCTTCCGGTTAGAAAGTCCAGAATCCAATTACAGAGGGAATTGTTAAGGCCCAGTAGGTTTAGTTTATTTGTGAGCTGTTGTGGGATTATTGTGTTGAATGCTGAGCTGAAGTCAATGAACAGCATTCTAACATAAGAGTCTTTATTTTCTAGGTGGGTAAGAGCCAGATGGAGGGTGGAGGAAATTGCATCGTCTGTGGAGCGGTTTGGACGGTATGCAAACTGGAGCGGATCGAGTGTGTTGGGGAGGCTGGTTTTGATGTTGTGCATGACTAACCTCTCAAAGCACTTCATTATGATTGGAGTCAGTGCTATGGGACGGTAGTCATTTAGACAGGACACAGGTGATTTCTTTGGTACCGGTATGATTGTTGTGGATTTGAGACATGTGGGGACGACTGCCTGGCTCAGCGAGGTGTTGAAGATATCTGTTAGGACATCTGTCAGCTGTACAGCACAGTCTTTCAGTACACGGCCAGGTATGTTGTCGGGACCCGCAGCCTTGCGTGGGTTAATCCTAGATAGGGTCTTCCTTACGTCGGCTGGAGACAGACAGAGCGCCTGGTCGTTGGGAGGTGTGGGCAGTTTTTGTGCAGGTGTGTCATTCTGCATTTCAAACCGTGAATAAAAGTGGTTGAGTGTATCTGGGAGGGATGTGTCATCATTACAGGCCTGTGGCGGGGGCTTGTAGTCTGTGATGGTCTGAATGGCTTGCCACAGACTCCGTGTGTCTCTGCTGTCTGTGAAGTGATTGTTGATTTTTTGAGCATATGACCGTTTTGCATTTTTGATGCTGCGGGACAGATTGGCTCTTGCTGTTTTGAGGGCTGCTTTATCTCCTGATCTGAAAGCTTCATCTCTGGTCTTTAGCAGCCCACGAACCTCTGCTGTCATCCATGGCTTCTGGTTGGCGCGTGTGGTGATGGTCTTTGTGACTGTCACATCATCTGTGCACTTTTTGATGTAAGCAGTCACAGTTTCAGTGTACTCCTGTAGGTCTGTGTGGTTGTTGTAAGTGGCTGCCTCTTTAAACATGTTCCAGTCTGTGTCCTGGAAGCAGTCCTGCAGTGCAGAGGTAGCATTTTCTGGCCATACCGTGATCTGCTTTTGAACCGGTTTGGTGAGTTTGAGAAGTGGGCTATATGCTGGGATTAGCATAACAGAGATGTGGTCCGAGTACCCGAGGTGGGGGCGGGGTTCGGCTTTGTATGCGTTCTTAACATACAAATGTTGATCACTGGCCTGCAGTGATATTGTGATTTGTGCCCATGATGATATGATGGTGCAGCGAATTTATGTTGACCTGAAGGTAACAGCAGCCATTAGAGAGAGGGTGGACCAGTTTTATTTTAATGTTATAGACCAAAATACCTGTCTTTCTGCAAGAGGTTGTAATGATTGATTCAGGATAATGTTAGTTGTTAAAGACTTAGTTCATCCACAATTTTTTTATTTTTTTATTTCATCATTTTGATTACCCTCGAGTTGTTCCAAACCTGCATGAGTCTCTTTCTTCTGCTGAATACAAAATATTTTGAAGAATGCTGGTAACCAGATGATTTAATAGTACATAATAGTAGTTTTTCCTCACATGGAGGTCAAAGGCTACTGTCAACTGCCTGGTTACCAGCATTCTTTAAAATATTTCCTTTTGTGTCCAACAGAAGAAAGAATCTTATGCAGGTTTGGAACAATCTGAAAGTGAGTAAATGATGAAAAATATTGGGTAAACTAACCCTTTAAGTTGGTTTCTTGACCATTTGTATTTTTCATATTTTAATAGGCATAATAATGTCAAATAGTTTGTTTTCTTTGCCCCGGCATCTCACATTGAGGTACACAGCAGAAAACATTGCTAGGATTTTTCCGCTTCTGATACTTTATAGCTTTTGACAAAGGCATTTTCTTCTCACAAACATTCAGATATCAAAATAATAAAAGAACATAACACAAATAATAATAATACAAATAACATTAAAAAAAGACGTGTCAGTTTAAATCTACATCAAAAACCCATTTCTTTAACCTGGCTCTTCTTTTTTAACTTTGAAAACTTATTTATTTTTCTGATGAAATGCAAATAAATAAGGTTTATTTTATTTAAATGATTTATTTACACACTTTTTACATAGAATTTAATTAACCATAACTCAAAATTTAAAGTCCTGAAAACTTAATATTTTAAAGAATTTAACGACATAATTTTGAATTATACTTAAAAGTGAGTAGTAATTGTACTTAAATTTATGACAACTGATTGTCTTTATGTTTACTTAAAGTAAAATTTAAGATATTACAACCTAAATGCATTTTTAACAACAAATTTAACTAAAGGAAAGCTCACCCAAAATTGAAAATTTGCTTTTAATTTACTCAGGCCAGCAATTTATGTATGTATGTATGTATGTATGTATGTATGTATTTATTATTATTATTATTATTATTTTTTTTTTAACTAAAAATGTCATTGAAATAATAATTTCTCCAATAATAAAACTTTAAATAAAACCGGTGACGTGTTTTATTATGTATATGTGTTTTCTGTATGTACATTTCTATGGGTTCAATAAGTTAGTTTGCCAACCGCCAATAAGCTAGAAGAAGAAGAAGAAGAAGAAGAAGAAGAAGAAGAAGAAGAAGAAGTAAATTTCTATGCACGTCTGTGGTTTCAGCGTGTGAACAGGACTTTTATTTTGGGACTTTTAGTGTGGCGATGTGACGTCATATGTCTGCGCCGCGCTACTGCGACTGTTGTGACTCGGCTGAAGAAAGGTTTGTGTTTTTAAGCGTTTAAAGTGTTTAACTTTAATGAACGTTATTTTGTGAGTAAAACGCATGCACACACGAGTAAAAGAAAAGGTGCGCCTCATTTCGATCCCTATATTGTGAATCCGTTTAACGTAAACATGAATTCGGCCTCTGGCCATAACGATGAGACAAAAGCAGCTTTCAAACGAGTCAAATGAATCAATTGCTTAAAAATGATTCACTCGCTCGAATCACCACACGCTGAAAACAAGTGTAAATGCAACGAGAACAACAAACAAACGACATCTTTTACAAACAAATAGCAAATGTTTTTAGGAATTGTAGTAAATTAAATGTAATGTGAAAATCATTAAATACCAACTAGACCTATAATTTATATTCTTTTACTAATTTGTTATGCTACTTTTTTTAATCAGCTTATTTAAGGCCTTACTGAGCTGTTAGGGAGCTGTTTGAGACAGCTTTGATTTGGATGTATAATTATAACACTTTAGAATAAGGAACACATTCACTGTTAATTAAGAGTTTTCCCTCAATAAACTCCCAATTAGCTGTTTATTAATAGTTAGTAAGGTAGTTGATAAGTTTGGATTATGGGATTTAAAATATGGGATTTATAAATACTAATAAACAGCCAATATGCTAAAGTGTTACCTTTTTTCTTTATGTTAATTGTTCTCATATTAAACATGACAGAGAGTCCAAATGCACAAAAAAAAAAAAAAAACCCCTCCTGAGATCACGTCATAGGCTACTGTTATAACGATGGCATTTATTAAAGAGGAGACTGAAGACATTAAGATTGAAGATGCAATCAGAGTGAAACAAGAAGATACTGAGGAACAAACAGGTTGGTTTTCATTCTCAAAGCTGAACTCAGTCATTTGATCCTTACTTAAATAATCCAGCTCTACAGACTTATTTTCAGAGCTTTATTTACACATTTTGATTTTCAATACTTTGGACTAATAAACTTCTAAGTGTTTGTTCATCAGCCCCTGTGTAAGAAATGACACACTGTATGATTTTCTCCTAATTAAGTGATTAAAAGCATTTGCAAAAGTTTTATAATGTTGTTCCCATTTTCCTCTCTGGGGATTAAAAACAAACAAAAAAAAAAAAACTTTACTACCAAATTATACACTGCCTGGACAAAAAAAAAAAAAAAAAGTTGGCACATGGTAATATTTTAGGATCTGATCATTATTGCAGTGATTAATATGTTTCTGGCATGTTGTACATTTGGCAGCAATTCTTTTAACCTTAATTAATGCAGTGTGTGAATTTTTATTTCTCAAACAACCATGTTGGAAGATGTACCCATGTCTATATTCCAGGATGACTATGATCAGATTCATCAGGTCAAATTAGCTCAGATCAGTAGCCTAGTGCATGTAGGATTTAGCAAACATGTTGTTGGATTTATGCTTAAAGCCTTCTACACACTGCACGATTTTTGGCTGTCCCAGACGAAAGCTTGGCATCGTGAAACAATCGTGACGATTTCTATGATCATGACTCCTAATCTGTGGTGCTGTTTTGTACAGTGGGAGATGTTCAAAGACATGATCTTGCGACCAAAGATAGCCTGCGATCATTTTCTGAAAGTGTCATAAATTCAGCTTGATCCTTTACTGACCAGCCAATAATGAGTTAGTGATCGGTCCACGTGTCGATTACATTCATTGGTAGTGACTGCTTTTAAATGTCTTGTCTGTAATAGTATACACATGCTTGATGAAGGTCAATAGACTGAAACATTGCTGTTTCCTGTAATAAATTTCTATATTTAGCGTGAACTGATAGTCTGCAGGATTTTACTTTTTATTAACTGACCAGCCAATAAAAAAAACAAAACATGAAATGGCGTTGATCAACGTGACATGGAGCTAAAACTTAAAACCGCTCACCTCAAACTTTAACTTACTCTTTCACAGCTTCCTCTTTTTTCACCAAACTGTGCTTCGTCATGCTCTTTTTGTTTACCACTAGCGCATGTTGATGCCGTTTTATTCTTCAATAGTAACTTGCGTCGTAGCCTGAGTCACTAGATACAGTCTGCATACATGTTGTACCCAAGAACCATGTCACATAGTGTGATTTGTAATGATCTTATTGGATTGCTAAAATCGTGCAGTGTGTAGAAGGCTTCATGCTGGTTTTGATGTCTCTTGCTTTATGCCATTAAAGTGGTATTAATATGTTTTTCTCTTTAGACCTAATGACGTTAAAAGAGGAGAGTGATGTACTAAATGAATCGGAAGAGAAAAGTCGGTTTGATTTCATGCTCAAGACTGAAATGGTGTCCTCACCAAAAACAGCTCAGAAGACCGAATCTAACAGTTACTTCACATGCCGTCAATGTGGAAAGAGTTTCAGTAAAAAACGAAATCTTGAAGTGCACATGAGAATTCACACTGGAGAGAAGCCTTTCACCTGCCAACAGTGTAAAAAAAGTTTCACTCAAAAACAAAACCTTAATGTCCACATGAGAATTCACACTGGAGAGAAGCCCTTTACCTGCCAACGGTGTGGACAGAGTTTTACCAATAAAGGAAACCTTAACGCCCACCTGAGAAGTCACACCGGAGAGAAGCCATTCACCTGCCAGCACTGTGGGAAGAGCTTTACACAAAAAGTAAACCTTGAGGTTCACATGAGGCTTCACACCGGAGAGAGGCCTTTCATGTGTCTTCAGTGTGAGAAGAGTTTCATATATAAAAGAGACTTGAAACGGCATTTGCCGATTCATTCTAGAAAGACTTCAAAGTGTTCTGAGTGTGAGAGGTTTAGAAAAAGAAGAAATTTCAAAAAACACCTTTGCATTCAGTCTGGAGCAAGGCAGATTAATTGTGATCAGCGTCATAAAAAAAATATTTTGCCATCACACAGAAAAAGTCTTCACACCTGGAAAGTCACAAGTATGTGAGACCCTTTTGGTGTTCTTTGTGTGGAAAGAGTTTTAAGTAACTGCATAATTTACCAGAAAATATGTATCTGTGTACAATTAAAGCTAAGGTAGACGGTTTCTGTGCTACTTGTGTTACCTAGTGCAGAGGTCCTCAACCACCGGGTCACGACCCTCTACAGGGCCGTCGGAGAGCTGCTACCAGAGTTCTGGGAAAAATGTTTATAGATATGACGCTCTGTTATCTATTGCACATTAATGATTGTTCTAATTATTCTATATTTTCATTGTATTCGATTTGATATGGAGTATCAATTTGACGATTTCATGTTAAATCTGTAAATGAAAGATTGCTTTGATCTGTCATGGTCTATATTAGGGGTTGAATCGGAGCGCAGTTGATCTGTGATACATATGGACCAGACCCCACCGTTCGGCACGCATGTGATTCGCAGATTAATTTGCCAATTTACACATTCAAGCAATTTTAAATGACAAGAAGAAGAAACAAAAGAGAACTCAATTTGTTACTCACACACTGTTCTCACACACAGCCAAAGTGCGCACAAGCATAGAGACGTGTTTCAGACAGCGCAGAAATACAGAGTTGATTCCTCTTTCGCGTCACCCTGCATTTAAGATACATAGCTGTTTGATAACCGCCAGCAGAAGAACAGCGAATGCCATGAGTTGCACTCTTGAAAGCAAAGCCCCCAGACAGTGACCATGTGCTGATTCTGAATGCGTCTGTCACATAGACTGACAAAGGAGTACACTTTAAAGGCTTGCGCACTCAGCTGTTCGTGAAATGAAGGTTTGTGCTCGTGTATCCTACCTCTCTCATTCGGCACAAATCCAAATATTCCATAATATTTCCATATTTGCGAAGTAATGTATCTGAATGCTAAACTATTATTTATTATGTAAATGATAGGCTTTGTACTTCAGTCGCGTTCCAACAGTGACACAGAGGCGGGCGCACTGATGTCTGGTTCACTGTACTTTATTTTGATAAAGTACCAACTGTGCTGTCAAGTTAGCAATGCTGGAACTGATATGTTTTGTGTGTGTGTGTTTGTGTGTGCACGCGCCGGCGCGATCACTTCAACTGTTTCCTTATACCAGCAGAATCAACTTTAAACACTTATTGTCTTATTAATAATACATCACTGTATAAAGGTCTGCTTTTATTTGTGTACACTCACAATGAAAACAAAAAAGAAAACAATTAGGATGACGCTTTCTGCCATTTGAGTTTCCTTTCTGTGAACAAATTAAGCGTGTCACAAAAATGAACTAGTCAGTCTCCAGACCTTAATCCCAAAGAAAATCTGTGGAGGGAGCTGAAGGTTCGAGTTGCCAAACGTCAGCCTCGGAACCTTAATGACTTGGAGAGGATCTGCAAAGAGGAGTGGGACAAAATCCCTCCTGAGATGTGTGCAAACCTGGTGGCCAACTACAAGAAACGTCTGACCTCTGTGATTGCCAACAAGGGTTTTGCCAGTAATTTTTTGCGAAGGGGTCAAATACTTACTTCACTCATTAAATTGCAAATCAATTTATAACTTTTCTGAAATGCGTTTTTCTGTATTTTTTTGTTCTGTCTCTCACTGTTTAAATAAACCTATTATTAAAATTATAGACTGATCATTTCTTTGTCAGTGGGCAAATGTACAAAATCAGCAGGGGATCAAATTTTTTTTTTCCCCCACTGTATGAGTATAACTACATTAAAACCATTATATACTATTTATAAACAAGCTGTGAAAAATTTAGCTAAAAGCCAAGGAGTTATCATCCCAAATTATTGACGTTTGACTTTTTTTATTTTTTGCTGATGTGTGTTTGATGTACAAACTATTTCATGATCTTGCACCACCACCTCTTAAACAATGTGTGACTTTCTGTAAGGACAATATCAGGCAGACTAGGTCATCAGTTAGAGGTGACTGTTCAACTAAATTTAAGAAAACTGTTTTTGGACAATCAGCCTTTTCAGTTACAGCAGCAGAAAGATGGAATTTAATACCTGCTTATATTAGAGAGTGTACAGCATTTAGTATTTTTAAAACTACGCTTAAAGTATGGCTTAAGGAAAATCAAATATGTGATCACTGACTTTTTTTTTTAATTTAATGGAGTATGATGTGATATTATATGTGTTGTATGTATTGTATTACTTGTGGCTGAATACTGTAATTTTGTAACAATATCCTGCCCAGGGACTGCAGATGCAAATTAGCTTTATAGCTAACTCTGACACAACACTTTTGTTGTGCATTGTCCCTATATAAATAAATGAAATAAACTAAAACTCATTATTTTTTTTATAGTTAGAGGATCAAATAAAGATGGAAGAGATGTGTTTTTAGCCGATTATTGAAGATGGCTAAGGAAAGAGTTAGTTACTAGTTAGACTTCTTCGAAAAATATAATTCCTGACTAAGTGTATGAAATGAAGTGAAACATTTTGAAATGTCATTTCATTGCATCTGAATGTCTCACGATGCCAGGATGTTTTTAATGTTCTATAAAATATAAAACAATACGATATAAAAGTAGTATGCGTGTTTACACTGTAACACAATGAATGTTAGAGACTAAGAATGTTTAGCACAAAGCTGTGTGACTGTTCAAGTCTCAATGTTTAGAACGGTATCTTCAATAATGTGTCTTTGACTTTCATTATGTAGATTTTGATTATACGGTGTTGTAAATAAAGTACAAATAATCAAAATCCCCATTATTTTACTCTCCTCACATGCTTTCTTACCTGCCTCACAGTCACATTCACAGTGATGGGCCATTAGGGGACGGCCCTTTGTCTCAGGTGCGAATCACTAAATATTCATAGCCATTGTCACTGCCTTGCATATGGCCTTTCTAACACAAAACATGTCTTACAAAAGTTAAATCAGTATATTGTTTTCTGTGAATGAATGAGCAGGATGATTTTCACATCAATTTGTAGCAAAAACTCTAGTCTACCACATCCAGTTCTCAAAAGTCTTGTGAACAAATTTTCATTCATGCTGCTTACATATTATTGTAGCACAGTTTGTGCTGATTACAGTGTAATCAGACTTTAGCCATTAATATGTTTTTAAGATACTGAAAAAAAAAAAAAAAAAATTTCAGGGCATGTCAAAAAATTTTCGGGGACCCAAAATGCCCTCGGACCCCAGAGGGATAAGGCACGTTTCAACTGCCTTCGGCAGTTAAGGGTGTCACCATGGTGGGCATCACAGATAGTGGCTGCATGTGCCATTCTGCACAATATAGCCATTATCAGAAAGGAGTGAGTATCGCCACAAAGCCAGCCTCTCCACGATGAAATTGACTCCATCACATAAGATCACCCAGCTGGCACAGCTGTCAGAAATGCAATCACCATACAACAGTTTACTTAATAAAAGCACATTGAAACTGCAGATGTGTCTCAAACTGTTTTATTGGTTATGTGGCTTGGGAGGGAGAAAGAGAGCAAGTGAAAGTTGCATTAATAAATATTCATAGTGTTCATACTGAAGTGTTGCTTGGTTAATATGTTCACATACTGAGATCTGTTTTTCCAGCTGTTTGAACTCAGATGTCCAAAGATCATCTGATGATCAGATTTCGGACAAAATTTGACAAATTTTGAAAGAGCAGTAAAAAAAAAAAAAAAAAACACTGAATACTGTACTTTTCAAAAAGCCCACTACTGTAATGGGCAGAGTTGAATCTGATCAGAATTATGAGACAAATCAGGTGTATTCAGAATTTTGTTTCTGACAAAGGGTTCAGAAGTTCTGTCATGACAACTCTCGGAGGGATTGGCATAGTAATGTACATGACAATGTTAATAAATTTGGTCTTAGCGGAATAGATCTGCTACGCTGCTGTTGCAGCAGAGCAAGTGCTGAGACTTGCTACTGGCAATACATCCACAACATGCTGCTGTGAGCATGTAATAAATATTGCTGCTGCACATATAACATATATGAATAACCTCCATAGCATATATGATCACCCCATAGCAGATCTATACAGGTGGAGCTGGGGAAGGTGGAGGCTTTCTGAAGTGTGCTACAGCAAATACTAGCCAAGTATTTGAATGTTGAGCAGCGAGCTCATTGGCTACCGATACAGGAGAGAACCAATCAACTGTGCTATGTGATGATGTCATTAGGTGTGTTTGACTTAAAGCAGCGCTGCGCAGAATGATCAGTGTATGACATCAAAGTACTGCGAGAGCGATAAGAGAGCAGATGGATCCTTATGCTTTTGAATCGCTCTCGCTGTACTTTGATGTCATACACTGATCATTCTGCACAGTGCCACTTCAAGTCGAACACACCTATTATATCATATTGAGTTAGAGCTATCGGACTGCGCCATCTAGAGTTTCATGCCAGAACTTTGTATTTATACTCTTTTGAAAAGTAAATTTTTACACTGGTGGTAGCACTATAGTGTTGGTCTCAGAGACCCCAAAGTTGTTCAAATTACTTTTCTTTACAATCACTACAAATGGGCCAATTGTTATACTTTTCCTATTTATGGTTCATAGGGCTGCGATTGGGAAGAATCTTCTTTTTTTCTTTATTCATAAAGCACTTTCAATACAACTCATGGTTGGCCCAAAGTGCATATAATATACAATACAACTTAAAACTGAGAAAATAGAAAAACAATAAAAACGGGAACACAAAACAATACAATACAAACATTAAACTTGATTGAAATCTCTTGATAATAGGCGTTTTAAGCAGATACTTAAAACTTGGTAAAGAGGAATCAGTTCTAACCAAATTGGTAAGTTATTCCATGGACTAGGACCAACAGCAGCAAAGGCTTGATCACCTCTGCAGTGGAGCCTAGTTCTAGGAACGACAATGAGACCAAGATTACAAGATCTCAAGGAAGGATTTGGAAATTGCTTCTGAAAGGTATGACAATGCTTAATTATGTAGAGATTTAAAAACAAAGGTTAGAATTAAAAAAAAAAAAATCTAAATTTGATTAGTAGCCATTTTAATGAAGTGAGAATGGGTGTAATGTGATCGAATCTTCAACTGCATGTCAACAGCCTTGTAGCAGCATTTTGAACCATCTGCAGACCCATTAAAGAGGACAGGGTTACGCAATAGTAAGAGTTACATTAGTCTAAATGAGATTAAATGTATGAATGATCTGTTCAGATTGTTTTGCAGAGAGAAAATACTTGATTTTCACCAGACATCTCAGAAAAAAACTCGATTTGACCACAGGACTAATTTGCTTCTCAAAACTCAGGCTACAGTCAAAAAAAAAACAAAAAAAAAAACAAGATTTTACACATGGAGTAATGTAAGAAAAGGGATGGCAGAAGTAATGGACACAGTCCTCATATGGCTTTAAGCCAACAAAAATATGTTATAGCCTTATTTTGGGAACAAAAGGACTCTTAAGCTGTTTTCTGATCCCATTGCTTCTGTGTTGGTTTCCTGTGTTTAGTTACCGTTTCCCCCCATTCCCTGTGTTGTCTGGTTTGTTCCCTCATTTGTTTCTATGGTAATTCATTAGCTCCACCCCCCTGTTAGTTTAATTACCCTGTGTATTTAGTCTTTGTTTGCCAGTCGTAGTTTTACTTTATGCAAACTGTTGCATGTTTGTTACTCTGTCTCTCGAGCCTTAAGAATATGTAGCGGAGCACTTAAAACATCTCAGTTGTTGTGGCTATGCATGTAGAAACTAGGGAAATGCCGTTGACCATTAGAATACCAAAACCTATGCTTTCATATTGGGTTAACCAATGAGGGCATAGTGAGTTACACACTGCAAAGGCTGTAGTACAGGTGTGTTAGGAATATAATAAATCAAACTTCAGGAGTTTTGGATGGGTAGGAAATGCAAAAGCAAGGAAAGTATGTCTACATAGTATACAACATTGTCCTACTGTCCCATACCCAGATATCCCCCCTTGGTTATAGTGCAAAGCTACTTGGACATGAATTTTGCCAATAAAATAATTATATTCACAGATGGTTCAAAGAACCATCCTGAAAATGGATACAGAGGTGCTGCAGTGTAGTAGTTGCATCTGATAGTTTGTCTGCCCACAAAAGTGTTAGATCTGGGAAATCATGCAGACTTGATATTCTAAATAAAATATCAAACAATAATTGGATTACATAAAAGGTTTGAATATATTGTTTATTTGGGTTCCTGCACGTGTAGGTGTTAAAGGAAATGAAGAAGTGGATTTATTAGCCAAACAAAAAAGACTTTTACAATACTTACCCAGATGATACAGTAAGGTGACCAGATTCATGCTTCCCGGGGGACATGTTCTGCACAGAATTTCTAAATTGCCCAAAAGGTTATTTGTTGTTTGTGATGCGCCGTTCAAGAGTTGTATGACATCAAAGTACCGCAAGAGCGAAAAGAGAGCAGATGGCTCCTTATGCATTCGAATCACTCTAGCGGTACTTTGATGTCATACACTGATCATTCTGCACAGCATCACTTTAAGCCGAACACACCTAATTTTTACTGATTCCCTGTCATGTGTTTGCCTTGGCCTAATGTGATTTTTGCCATGTGCTTCCCATGTTCATGTGTCATGTTTTCATTAGTTGGTCTTGTCATGTGATACTCTGCTCTGTTTGTCATTAGACTTGTTCGAAAAGGAGACCAGCCACCTAGGTCAGGCGCTGCAGTTGCTCAAAATCGGCTGCGAGAGCCTTGATGACGACACACTTTATTCTCATTGGTCAGATTCTGTGATGACAAGCACGACGTGTGTTTCAGCTTTATTCTAACAATTCAATTCTATTAATTCTCACAAATCTGTGTTTTTATAACAGTAAAAGCTTTTTTTTTTTTTTTTACTGTAGTCGCACTGTTATATTGAGTCACGTTTATAATAAAACACTGATAAAAGCATATTGCCCCCACTCTATTGGTATTTAAATAGTATATGTTTATGTTGAACTGAAGCAGTATATATTCTCTTCTGTTGCTCATGAAAACGTTTCTGAAACGTCTGTGTATTTGACAAATATTGCATTTAATTCACTTAATCTGTGATAAGAGTATGCAAACACCGTGCAAGCGTCACTACCAGGAGCAGAAAGTGTCCGACTTGACGGCTCCGCTTTCAATTTCGCCCTGACTGCAAGTGGCTACTCTGGCCAGCCGGTTGCAGGCTAGTGTAGTTCATCTTGAACAAGCCTAAAAGTTCTAAAAGTTCTTTGTCTGATTGTTCAGAGGTGTTTCTTGTTTAGTGAATAATCCTTGATACATAAACAACCACAGAGTTAGCAATTTTTTTGATAGCTTGGGGGAGTTTCCAAAAGATGTTCCTTTTCCAACGATCATCCAAGACTTTAGAAAAAAATTCTATTCATGTGCAATACTCTAACAAACAGGTTCAAGACTTCACATCAGATACTTGCGGGCAACATTGCATGGTTTTTTTTTCTGTACCACATGTCAAAAGGATACGATTATGAAAATATTGTTAATGTATTAGGATAATCTGATTAAAAATTATAACATGGTTGCTCGATTTGTAAAGAGACTGAAACCTCTCTGCGATACATTTAATTGTATTCAGTGTGTACAGATCTGTAAAACATCTCTGTAGTACTCTTAGAACTCACGTGTTATTTCATGTTTAATAAATAAAAAGATATGTAATCACAAATTTATTAATATGTATGTAAGGTATAAATAAAGACAAAGTGTAAACAATCGTATCTTTTCTGTCTTGGCATCAAACTGATAATTCAACATACAGCTTAATACAAATATTTCAAACATATACTTACAAACAGTAATATTAAAAAGTTAACCACCCGCTGGCATCAGGAGTCGGGGAATTAAACACATCTCCAGCCAGGGTGCTAGGTTATGTTGTAGTCTTTGACATATGCTTTTTGCCTCTGCGTTTTTTCAACGGGGTTGTCATGACGGAGGTTGACTATGTGCAGGTGATTTTCTTTTAAGGGATTCAACCATACGTTTAACTTGCAGGTTGTTTATAGTTGAAAATGATATATTTAAAGTGCCAAAAGCATCCAGAAATTCACCCCATCCACATGGTCTGCGTTCAACCCGGATCGTTTGAGGTGCTGTTATACATTCCCTTTAAATAAAAACTCACCAGAATCTGTCCATGAAGACACTTCCTTAGACATTTTATTAAAATTGAATTTGATGTTTTTGACTCCTTTGTGGTACAATGTTTAAGTACAAATTAAATTACAGACTTCAAAATATACTCATGAAATCACAAGTGCCTGAAAAAAACTACTTAATTACAGTAATGCTGAGTTCACACTACACAATTTTAGCCTCGATTTTCACTTGCTGACAGGTTTTGTGAAATCGCTGACAAATGCCTGAAACCAGAGGCAAATTGGTGCTTGTTCACACGAGTGAGAATCACACAGTGTTAATTATCAAAGACGCGATCTAAGAGAATCACAGACGTGTCGCTGACGCTGAATTATTTGGCATGCTAAATATTTGGACCTGTTGGCTATTCAAAATCCTGCTGCGTGAAATGAGTTCTGACTGAAAAATACATCGGTGATGACCAACAGCCAATGAGAGAGCGAGATACAGGACACCGGAAAGTTCGTGGAGGAGTTATATGAAATGTAGTTTGCAGACCAGACAAACGGTGCATTCCAAACGGGATATATCGCCCTCCGAAGGGCACTTTGGAGTGAAAACAATCATGGCCGCCATATTGAAGGGTCATTCCAAACCAAAGTGCTCAAAACTGGCCACTTCAAAGGGCCCTTCGGAATGAAGGATTTCGAAGGGTACAACTGATGGACACTTCGGGCTCTCATGATGCTTTGCGCAGATTCTTTGCATGACGATGGTGCCTCTGTGTGGGCACGGGATGATGACGCAGAAGTGTACTTCAAGAAACAGTTGTTTGATCATCTACACCCTTCAACCCTTCAAAGCTCTCACTCTGGAGGGTAAACCCTTTGAAGGGATTAGGGCACAGGGATGAGCCCTTCCGAATGGAACACAGGGAAAGTTATTGGTGATTCTTCCCATTGTAAAGTCATGCAGTGTGTAACCTCCTGTCGCAGATCCATCGTGCAATGTGAACACAGCAGCAGCTGAATGCTACCCCAGATAGTCACATTTGAGATTGGTTGAGGGATCCTCAATAACTGCTGTGCTTCTGCAGGAATTTCAATGGTTGGGATTTCCTCAATGACTGTGTGGCATGTTGATGTTAATAATGTTTTGTAATCATACCATTTAATATTTAAGTTTGTAAAATTGGACTTCAGCAAGAATGTCATCCCACAAAGAAAGTTGAATTTGTCTATCTTATCAGCAATCCAACAATTCATTACTTCACCTTCTGTTTGGTTATAGAGCACCATTTTTACTGATTGTACTGCAGCAACTTTAGCCTCCAGTGTGGGTATCTAGTGAGAGAGAGAGAATAATCAGCATTGTTTTTATTTCATATCTTAAGTTGTCTTAAATTTGTATTCATTTTATGTGTACTTTGAAATGTGGGGTCCTTGGTATGATTTCTATGAATAATTTAGAAGCAGTTATAACTGAAGTTCAGTTTTAAAGAAACATGTATGAAATACAAAGTGAGACTTATGTGATGCTGTGTCTAGAGTCTTGATTTCTGCAATTGTTGGGTGCTGTTTTTGCTTTGGAGGTTTATGAGGAAATGGTAGCATTGTCACTTCTAGTCCCGGTTCATAGACAAGGCTTAAGGCTAGTCCTAGGCTAAAAACCATGTTTGAGCTGTCTCAACTCAAAACAACTTGCATGTCAATATCTTAACATATGTCAATGCCATTGTTTTGTCTCAAGATGCACACCAGTAAGCTGTGTGTGTGTTTTTTTGTCTTTTTTTTTTTTTTTTTTTTAGTAATTTTTATAAAAGCTGCTTAAATATTCTAATTTAACTAAGGTCTACTCCTGGCTTAAGCTAAGCCCTGTCTGTGAATCTGGGCCCAAGAGTTGTAGTTTTGAAGTTCTCAATATCATATTCAGATTTGGTGCAGCCTGGAAGGTTGCAGAAAGAGAAAATGTGGTATTGTTACAAAAATGTTAATTAAAAAATGGTAAATTTTATACATTTGAGAATTTAAGGAAAATATTGGGTGAGTATATTAAAGTGCTAAGAAAAATTAGGTTACCATACTGATACACAATTTAATTGAAACAAATAGGAAGTGGCACTAAATTTATAAAGGTAGACTTACTTGGGGTATTTTTTGCATTTATGATTTTTATTGTAGAGCACTTTCTTGAAGCATTGTGGTGGATCAGAGGTAAAAAAAATGATAAATACTGTTCAGTTTCTTGCACAGACCGATCGTTTCGTGTCTTAAGACCTCAAAGTATCGTTACGAGCCGCAGGATTTAATTTGGTTTTGTCTGTGTATGTTTTTGTTTTTTTTTCTCTCAAAGACGTGGAGCCCATTGACTGCCATTATATGACTGACAGACTGCAACGGTTTGAGTTAAAAATCTTCGTTTGTGTTCTTCTGAAGAAACAAAGTCACCTACATCTTGGATGCCCTGGGGGTAACCAGATAAACATCAAATTTTCATTTTTGGGTGAACTATCCTTTTAAACCCAAATTATTGTTATTTTAATAAGGACATTCAAGTCAGATTAAATCACATACCTTCTGTCATTTTTTGGGAAAGTAAAAAATTAATGCCCACATCCTATTTTTGCATGTAAGAGCAGCACATAATCGCGGCATGATGATTAAATGACAGTCTGAAAGCTCTAAAACGCTGCCTTCGAAGGCAGCATTCCAAGGCGGGAAGGCATCAAGGCACGTCCGAATCCAGACTGACCTATCGGTAAGCCCCGCCCCCCTTAGTTACTGTTGCTCCCTCGGACAAACAAACACCAACAGAGTTGCTCACTCTCTTATAATGACAGCTGTCAGTCTGAAAACCTTGTCCCACGAAGTTTTTGAACAATTTTGGACACAGAAGGGCCACCATTCAAGTGGGAATTAAATATGTCATAGAGGGATATAAAATATTTTAAAATAAATATGGTGGTTAACTCGAAGCGAGGGTTTACAGATCATAATGCAAGCAGTCTCATATTACGGTCGTCACGATCGCGGATGACATGCAGGATCACCACTGTTCATGTATCGCAGAGTACGATTAAATTAATGTACGTTTAACCAGTTTAATATGGAGATGCACTGAAATGTAGACCTTCATTTATGTGTTTTTGACCTACACTGTACATGACGCAAGAACAGTCCGCTATTTAGGTTTGTACGTTAGCATGGACTCACTAACTTTAACGTTAGCTAGTTTAGCCAGAGATACTTTGCTGAAGCACAAGATGACATTAACGTTCTGCTTGAGCAGATGAAAATTGTAACTTAATGAGAGTATGACAACCAGAAAATGAACGTTTTTGTCTTCATTGGGATTAGAGTTGAATGCTTAGGGACATTTTGCTCTGTTTTGTTTGGGTTTAGGAAATGTAATAAAATAAATTCTATTTCCTATCCTCTTAGGATACCTGGAATCAGTGTCACAAGTAACCCAGGCACTCGTTTTTCCATTTTTGTAGCATAAACACCATCAGACCGATGAAAGCTTCAGATCTTCCAATGTTTCTCTATGACGCTAAAACCGAAAGATGTCAGAGTTCTGCTCTCCGTGCAACTGATACTCGACAGCCATTGGCTAGTCTGCGTTCGAGGGGAGGGGCTTACTGATAGGTCAATTCTGCTTCTCTTACTGTCTCTGGAGATACCTTATTTTGAAGGCAGCATAGATGTATCCTTCGCTGCCTTTGATATCCCATAATCCTGTGCGTTCCATTCCGTGACGGTTGAGCTAAAAGAATAAAGATGGCGTCTGAAAGTTGCGTTTGGTGGTCAGTTTGTATGTAAATATATATTTCTGACTAACCTTTTGCACTTTTGATGTTATTTCTAGTGAGAAATCAGTATTATAGTAATTAAATATTTGGTTAGTTATCACCAAAACTCGTTCTATTTTGTTGTAGATCATTAAACCCTTACACTGCCTCAGAAGCCTGTCCAAAATCAGTTTCATGAGGTGCCTTCATGCAAAAACGCTGCCTGCAAAGTCATTGCCTGATAGGGCAGTGAGCCAGCAAGTCAAAGTTGGCTAAGTTTTCGAATGCGGCCAATATTTCACCTAGCATAACGGATTTTTGCGCCTTTTTCTGTTACCGTGCATGCAGTGAGCTATTTATGCATGCAAGTATTGATTTATTGAGTTATTTAGCCATGTGACTGTGTGTGCAAAAAACATTTGCATTTTGGAAAACATTTAATATGGTGGCTTTTAATAAGTTAGTGGTCTTCTCTTAGAATAAAAAATAAATTTGTAAGACTAACTTCTAATAATAAATGTAATATTACATTGGTTATGCAAGGTGCAAAGTAAACAGAAAAAAAAAGTATTCAGCAGTTTTATTAAATATAATAATTAAATATAATAAAACTGGGGGGGATTGTAGTGTTTTTTTCTAATGTATCTTGTAGACGGGACTTTTACTTTGGTTTGACAATATGACGTCATTAGACCGCGCCGCTGAAGCTGTTGTGATTCGGCTGAAGAAAGGGTTGTGTTTCTAAGCGTTTAAAGTGTTTTAGTCAATGGAACCCGTACGGGTAGCTTTAAAGTTTTGTTTACAAGCAATTTAAATTACTTAATTATTCTAGAATATAACTTTGCAATATTTTATTTAACAAACATGGACGTTATGTTTTGTGAGTGAAGCGCATCAGCACATGGGTAACAGAAAACGCGCGTCTCATTTCGCTCCATTAACAGTCAATCGCTTTATCTTAAACCTAAATTCGATCACTAGCAAGTATTGATAGAGAAACGCTTTCTGAAGCGAGTCATTGGAAATAATTGCTTCGATTCACTTCACGCTGACGACATCTGCTGCTCAAAACAGTGTAAATGCAGCGAAAACACGAACAAACGTGAGTAAATACAACTTTTACAAATCAAATACAAATGTTTTTAAGGTAATGTAATCTATTAAATGTAATATACAAATTATTACATACAAAATATAAACCATATCTAAATAAGAATTTTCTGTATAATTTGTTTTCAATTAAAACATTTAATCCCAAATTTTTCTCACACATGAATATATCAAAATGACGTGCCATTAGTAACCCCTTGAAATAATCAATAGTTGTTGTTTGTTGTTATTATTATTATTATTATTATTATTTAATTTTTTTTTTTTTTTATGGAAAAGTGTGTTTTATGGTTGGTCACAATTGTGACCTGTGGGATAATGTGTATACTGAAATAAAATTATTTCTGCAGTCATAAAACTTCTTGGATATCTCAGCCCAGTTATTAACCCATTTTAAACTTTCATCACATTCTATGGTTACTATTATACATTTAAAAAAAAACCCTTATAAAACACTGAGCAGGTATGCTAAGATACAAAAAAAGTTATTATAGTGTTTAAAGTCAGTATTGTTGCCATCAACATGTTTACTCATTCTGTTCTCACTCAACAAAACTAAATAATTGTGAATTCATATATTAATACTAGACACTTTGAGATAGAGACACACTAGACACAAAGATGATGTGTACCAAAAATCTTTGTCACATCTTTAACATGCTTTACTAGCCTTTTGTTTTGGAGCTTTGATGCATCATCATCTTCTCAAGGTGCAAACAGGAAATAAACTGCTCCGGTCATGTGACAATTGCACTAATCATGTGAAACTGCACATATTTAACTGAGACCCTTTATGTTTTCCACATTTGCAGAAAATGCACTACAACACCAGCGAGTAACATTTTTAGAGCTTTATAAATGAAAACCTTCTTTACGGTCACTATTGTGACCGGTGGGATTAAATGGGTTAATTTGTAATGCTAGTTTTTATTTATTTATTTATTTATTTATTTTTTTGGCTAATCAGACCATTTTATCAAGTTGACTGATTCCCTTACAGGTGCTAGGGAGCCGACTGAGACGCGCACAGAGATTTGGTTTGGATTTGTGTTTTTCTGTCTGTTCATGTTTCTCCTCTTAAATGTCACAGAGTGTCCAAAGACAGAGACACTCATGGTGAAGCAGCTGAGATCTCGGTGACATGGTAACGATGGCATTTCTTAAAGAGGAAAGTGAAGACATTAAGATTGAAGATGCAATCAGAGTGAAACAAGAAGATACTGAGGAACAAACAGGTTGGTTTTCATTCTCAAAGCTGAACTCAGTCATTTGATCCTTATTTAAATGTCAACCTCTATGAAAAGGATTTGTTTTTTTTTTTGTTTTTTTGAGTTTTCACTTTTTTCATGTGAGTAAAGCAGTTTTATTTGACATGTCATGGTTTGTTTCATGTGGACAGACATGTTGAGATCACGTGACAAGACAAATCCTAATGGCTTGTTTCCACTGAGCGGTATGGTTCAGTACAGGACGGTATGCAATTATTTCCATTGTGAGAAGTTGTGAATGGTACCAAAATGGTGAACCGTACCATACCGCTTTTTTGGTACCCTTCTGTTGGGCTACCTAGCACAGTTGTTAGGTACCTAATTGGTGGAGCTGGACTAGCTGCAGAACATTGATTGGTTGACAGAGAATCGTCACTTGTGCATGCTACACGAGGAATGAAACATCTCCTTCACTCGTTCCACTATGCTGCTTATGCGTGTTGGGCTTGTTTACATCAGAGTGCACAAACACAAAAAAAAAAAAAAAAAATTTAAAATATTTTCACACACAATGTCATGCTTCCTCCTTTACACAAGAATGATGTCGATCGCTACTTTCCGGCATACGCCACGCCTATCAAGTAAGGTTACTATTGGTGGTGGAAGCGCAAGCCAGACCAGGGTGTACTGCCTCGAATCGTACTGTACTGTACTGTACTGTACTGACCTGTAGCGTTCAGTGGAAACAAGCCATAATGCTGCCTTTAAGTGCATCTCAGAAGGCCCTACTTCCAAGCTCGGCATTTCTTATGACATGTCACATATTAAATTAGGGAAAATAATATAGAAGTATTCAAAACAATTCTTATATAACATTAAACCCAATTTCAATAGCATGTTTTCATAATCATTGAAAGGCAAAATCACAACTGAAACTAAAATTTGATCCATTGCACAGCCCTACTAGCTCGCATTGAATTGTTTTTCAAATATGCATGAAACGCATCTTAATAGAGACACGTGATATAAGTCGGTGCCAGTCAGTGCTGCCATTAAGTAGGCAGTCATTACTGTAATTTTAACATCAGGTATTACATGCACATTCATTTTTGACAGACTCAATGTCACGATATTCAAATGATGTGGATTTGAATACAGCTCGTAAGTTATTTCTTAGCTGGCAAGTAATCAGTGAACAACAAATCAACAAACAAGGACAAGCACAAAAAAAAAAAAAAACACTAAAACACCCAAATGCCTTGTTTGTAACACCAATTTTTTTTTTATTTGTTTGGATTTTTTTTTTTTTTGATGGAAATGGTAATGTGTGTAAGGAGTGAACTATGTTTGATATTTGGGTAATTACAAGGCGTGCTTAAGACATTTAAAATGTTTTTGCGTAGTTCTTTATATTTATTTTATGGAATAAAGTTTATTTTGTGGCTTGAATAAATTACTTGTTACTCAGAGACTGACATGTTTGGCTTGTCTAAAATGTTACCTTCAGCTGTTGCAAATTTGCTGACTTTTGAAAATCAAGTTAATTTTTTACCAGGATAAGGAATGGTTTTTGATGCGAGAAGTTGTTTGAATTGTCTCTTATAATACAAATATTTCATTTAAACCCATTTAAGGCAGATCTTGTTGCAAATAATAGTAAAGAATAAACTGTTGCTCCATTATTATGGCTTAGCTGATTTTGACATAAATATTAATTGAATCAAGCAATAAATAATTTTGCCTACTGACACAGCTTGGTAGAGTTACTGCATGCATGTTTTTCATTTAAAGGGTTTTGGTGAGCAAATAAAATGAACCAAACAAAAATGCAAATAAAAAATGTTGCCTCCGCTTCATTTGCTCCAAAGATTTTGTGTTGCAGCCTTTTC
Source organism: Spinibarbus caldwelli (assembly GCA_039654775.1). Taxonomy (NCBI): domain Eukaryota; kingdom Metazoa; phylum Chordata; class Actinopteri; order Cypriniformes; family Cyprinidae; genus Spinibarbus; species Spinibarbus caldwelli. The sequence continues at coordinate 34,802,826 of CM077233.1, read as the reverse complement.
TCCTCCAACCTTTGAGATGCAGGGGAGTGAGAAATTGTAAAGGCTTCACCTAGTTAGGGCACTGAGGATTTAATATCAACACAAGTCAGGACTGTAAATTAGATCATCTCAGCAAGGAAAAACATGTCATGTTTTGTTTGCCTGTGAGGTATAGGGGTTAACTTCACCGCTTGATATTCAAGCACATTCTACTAGAAGTGTTGTTGCTTCTCAGTCATTATCTAAGAGTGCATCTGTGGAGGATACTTGTGTTGCGGCAGCACCAACGTGAAGAGATATCACATATGTAACCTTAACCTGAATAGAGAATGAGATGCAGCTTAGTTTTTCATACGTCTTTGTTTTTGCTACGATTTCATTTTTACAAATCTGAGAAGCGATGGCCTGAACTCATCCTTTTGAGGCATTGGAGACGCAGTGCAGTTGGTGTTAGCGCCATCAGTCAATGAATTGGCATGATTCTATACAGGCTTCAGACAATTGGTCAAGCTGGCGTAGTTCCCATATTGTCAGCTACTGATACAGCATATCAAAGTGCAAAGATGTTTTTGGGAAGTGTGCTAAATACGTGTTTGTGTTGATTTTTTTTTTTTTTTTTTTTTTTTATGCATCTAAATGTTATGTCTGTTGTTTTGTGGCATTAATCTGGAGTTAACTTTTTTTTCTTTTCTTCCTCTCAGACCGAATTGCACTAAAACAGGAGAGTCATAAACTAGATGAAACAAAAGAGAAAGATCAGTGTGAGAAACATCACGACTTTGTAACAGAAAAGTATAGTTGCTCACAAACTAAAAAGTCTTCCTCACGAAAAAGAACAGGATCTAGTAGTCGTTTCACCTGCAAACAATGTGGAAAACGTTTCAGTCAACATGGACACCTCAAAGTCCACATGAGAATTCACACCGGAGAGAAGCCCTACACCTGCCAACAGTGTGGAAAGAGTTTTGACCAAAAACGAGCTTTTACAGTCCACCTGAGAATTCACACTGCAGATAGAGCATTCACCTGCCAACAGTGTGGAAAATGTTACAGCAGAAAAGAAAACCTTAGGTACCACATGAGAGTTCACACTGGAGAGAAGCCTTTCATCTGCAAACACTGTGGAAAAAGTTTCGCTCGAAGAGGAAGCCTTGAAAGCCACGTGAGGATTCATACTGGAGTCAAGCCTTACACATGCTCTCAGTGTGGAAGGAGTTTTACACACAGACCAACTCTTAATGCCCACATGAGAATTCACACTGGGGAGAAGCCTTACAGGTGTTCTCAGTGTGGAAGGAGTTTCGACCAACTTGGAAACCTTAATGTCCACATGAGAATTCACACTGGAGAGAACCCTTTCAGATGCCTGCAGTGTGAAAAAAGTTTCAGTCGAAAAGGAAACCTTGAAGTCCACATGAGGATTCACACTGGAGAGAGCCCTTACACCTGCCAACAGTGTGGAATATGTTTCACTCAAAAAGGAAACCTTAACATTCACATGAGACTTCACACTGGAGAAAAGCCATTCATGTGCCAACGGTGTAAAAAGTGTTTCACATATCAAAGAGACCTGAAACGGCATTTGCAAATTCATTCTGGGAAATCACAGTGTTGCCCAGTGTGGAAAGAGGTTTACAAAATAGAGCAATTTTAAAAATCATATGCGCATTGACTGCAGAGGAAGAGAAATGTAATTTTGCTCCGTGTCAATTACATTTGCCAACACACTCATAGATATACCTGGGGAAAAAAAAAAAAATGTAAATGCGTGACCCTATTTGTGTTCTTTCTGTGAAAGAGTTTTAAAGGGCTTTTTAAAATGCTGTTCAAAATGGCACCAGAAAATAAGTATCTGTGTGAAAGTAATTTAGATTGTACAGAGGCATAGTTCGTATGACTAAGTTTAAAGTGCCCCTATTATGGGTTATGAAAAGTTCATATTTTGGTTTTGTGAGTCCCCAACAACAAGGTTGACGCATGAAAGGTCAAAAAACACTTTCATTTTCTTATAATATGCATTTATTTTTACCTTACTTGCTCAACAACTCCCAAACGATTCGCTAGATGATTAATTTTTCCAAACCCCTCCTTTGCATGACGTTAATCTGTGGTGATTGGTCTCATTTTCATTTCATCTCGCCTGTAATGCCTGCTAAAGCAGTGTTTGTGAGCGCAGTGCTGCTTTGTGTACAGCGTTACCGGGGAAAACACTATTTTTACTGCTCGGCATCTAGTGGCAAAGAATGAATTTGCATTTTCATTCAGACCAGCGCGAAAAGAACAAGAAGTGGGCGGGCAATATGCTAATGTTTCGTGTTGACGTCAACATGAAACGGCTTAGGATTTGTTTTAAAAACGACTCGTTTCAGTGATTGAGTCGACTCTTTCTTTTGAGAGACAATAACTTTATACACGGTGCACTTTCAGATTTAAAACTTTGCAGGATGTTTTCATTCACTTACAGCTGTGTTACACACCACGAAAGCTCATTTTCAAAAATCCATTATAGGGCCACTTTAAAACATTGGAATCAGCATGGTAAATAAACTCCTAACTTGCAGTTAATTATACAATGTAAATGACAAATTATGAATTAAATGACTTCAGTATGGCTACTTTTGTGGCTATCTATGTATTTGTCTGTCTGTCAGGATTGTTTAGGGGCACACCTTAAATCTGGGATCCTCAAATCTGGCTCGTGAGATCTACTTTCCTGCAGAGCTTAACTCCAATCCTGATCAAACTCGCCTACCTGTGATTTTCTAATGATCCTGAAGACATAGATTAGCATGCTCAGGTGTTTGATTAGGGTTAGAGCTGAACTTAGCAGGAAAGTGGATGTCGCAAACCAGATTTGAGAATCCCTGCCATAAATCAACCAGCAGCTCAGGTATTCGCACATTTACCCATTTTAACTGTATTATTAACAAATGCTTTGATAATAAATGGACCGCATTGCAGCAGCATTACTGTTGTTACAGCACAAAAATCATAGCTTAACAAATGTATATCCATAGATGCAAATAATGTGATCAGTACAAAAAACACAACTAAACAAATACATTAAATGTAACCATGAGGTAAGTGGTCATTAGAGCATCAGCTATATATATATATATATATATATAATTTTTTTTTAATTTATTTTTTTTTGATGGAGGTTAGTTTCAGTATCGTTTGCTGCAGTTGTCCATATCTTGTGTTTTTCAAACTTGTGCCTCTCCTTAGAGCTCGAGCACTTAGAGCCTTAGAGCACGTCCCCCTGTGGACCACTAGGAGCTCTTGTAGTTGGGCCCCAAGATCTTTTATCTTGACTGAACTACATTTGTAGAGCCTCCTTGACATCAATCTCTTTTTCCAATAGGTCCCTCCATACTTATTCTAAGCGGTTCCTCCACTGTGTCTATGCAGAGACCCTCTGAAATCAGATTTATTACTCTTCTGTGCTGAAAATCCCTTTTCACACAGAGCAGAGGAAACAGAGAGGACCAGCATAATGTGCACAAGATGTAGTATGTTCTGCAAAGAATAGAATGTATAGTTTATATGTAATTTAATCGGGAAATCATAGTTTACAAATAAACTTTGATGACAGCGGTAACAGTAGTTTAGGGACTAATTCTCATTATTAACTAGTTGTTTATTAGCATGCATATTATGAGCATTGTTGGTTGTTTATTAGTACTCAAAGCACAAATTTATGCCTTAATAGTGAGCTAGTTTTCTACACCGTTAGGGCGATTGTAGACTTGGTCCATCATGTCCGCCTTTTTCCTTTGCATGGACAGCATTGCCAGCTCCAGCCTGAAATTAAAATGAATTGGGCATAAAGGCTGATTTATATTTCTGCATCGGGCTATGTGTCAGTTTTCATTTATACTTCTGTGTTGTTGTCTGCGTCGACGTGCATGTTGTTTGTGTAACCTCCAGTTCCACAGCAAAAGCCAAAGAAGAAGCAGCTCGTCGGATATTTTAGGCAATATAGAAATCCTGGCAAGGATGCGTCCCAAAAAAATGGCCCGTATGGTCACCCTATGTATAATGCTATGTAGTATAATAAATAAGACACTTGTTCTTTGCTTTGTTTTATTTTAAATAAGAAAGTGTAACATTAAAATATATTAAAGTGCACATAAACACACACAACTCAAGTACATACGGAGGGAGGGGTTCTAGCAGACCAATCACAGCGCTTGCGGTCCGCGTAGAATTGACACGCTGTTAGAATTTTTGAGAGGTGCACGTCAGGCTATGGCGTAGGTTCGACACAGAAGTATAAATTGGGCTTGAGGGTGGTATAAAGCTGGGGAAGAATTGACTGTATAAGAGGGCGGAAGAAAAATGTGAGAAATTCAGGAAGTCGTAGGTTTGAATCCACGCCGTCACAAAGTAATGTGTGTATTTGATTGTATCAATTGTTTCGTTTTTAAGTTTGATGAGGAAGATGTGAGCTAGAACTCTTCTGGACCCTTAAGTTATTGTGCCAGGCTTACGGCCTTCTCTTTCCATTCAACAAAAGCTCCTCGGACCTCAGCAGATCTCTTTCTTAGCTCTTTTTCCACTCTCTACCTGGAAGAACATTTCTACCTCAGAACATCTTTGGAATTCATCACTCTTCAACCTGGAAGAACGTGATTGGGAGTCCAAAACCTTGAAACCATTAAGACCTTCATCTGAGACTGCATTCCGGACATGCGTCACGACCAAATGCATTGCAAGTATTGTACATTTAACTAAATGAAACAGAGGTTATTAGTACAAGTTATGGACCCCGTCATAAACGGCGCTGATGGTTTTACTCAGGTGGTTAAATGACTTTTTCCATAACTGCATTCTCTGGTTTTCCTGATGGTTTCATCCATCAACTCTCATTAGCCCTTTCCCCATGTATGAGTGATCGTATGTGTGTGTGTTAGACTAGTTTGCATTAGTGTTTAGTTAATAAAACTCTTGTGCACAAATGACATGAGTTTCTGATTCTGCCTTGCATATTAATGTCCCTTTACGATTTTGACCCTTGCTACATGCTCTAATGCATTAATACTTAGGAAAGTATTTTCTGTGGCTATGAAAATATCCTTTCTTAGAGTTGATATAAACATACATTGAATGTTCGCTGGACGAACAGATCAGCTGATGGCAATTTAATTCTGCTACAGTTTATTACTGTCAGCCAATATAAATAATTGTAATTAATCATAATTAATTGTAATTATTTATATACATTTCCCTTTTGAGCTAAATTTGCTACACCTTATACATACTCACATACACATTTTGATATTTTACTTAAAGGTGCAGTAGGAGATCTTGGAAAATGTTAACTTTAGCCTGATAGCACTGAAAGCAAACGTCCCACCCTCCCTGCAAATCGCCGTCCAAAGCCACGCCTCCTGAACACATGAATGTGAAGTTCGCAAACAGATCAGACGACCAGAGACAACATTACTACAATACGTCTTATGTCATTTACCAGCGAGACAACTTTATAGTACAGTTAGTAACAGTACTACAATACCAGGAAGGAAGATAAGGTTGTTGATGTTTGCCTGCCATTCTCGCTCTGTCTGCACAGCGTATGTGATTGCGCTGATGACGTATCCTGTCTGCGCTAACCGGGTGCGCAAAGGTATGCAAATATATGTGTTGACGGGCAGGTAGGAAAATCAACCAAAATGCTCAGAATATATAAATATATATAAATACATTTAGACCACTTAACTTGATTGCTATCGGAATGTGAAGAGACTTTCAACCAGCATAACAAAAAATGTTTCTGAAGACAATCACCTATTGCACCTTTAATACTGCTTTCTCTACACATAAACCTCTCTATTATAATAATAATATAATTGTTTAATGTTGTTTAATATTTATTATATATTTCCATATGTATTATAGTGTATACATAACCATACTCGCATATACCTATATTTTGGTATTTTACTTAATATTGCTTCCTCTACACATAAACGTTTCTATAATAATATAATAGTTTGTTGTTTAATATTTATTATATATTTCCATATGTATTGCAGTGTATGTACAACCCGAATTCCAGAAATGTTGGGACGTTTTTTCAGTTTGAATTAAAGACTTTCAAATCACATGAGCCAATATTTTATTCACAATAGAACATAGAGAACAAATTTTTAAATGGAGAAATTTTACACTTATCCACTAAATGAGCTCATTTCAAATTTGATGCCTGCTACAGATCTCAAAAAAAGTTGGCACGAGGGCAACAAAAGAAATTTTGAAAAGATTCAGCTGGGAGAACATCTAGCAACTAATTAAGTTAATTGACATCAGGTCTGTAACATGATTAGCTATAAAAGGGATGTCTTAGAGAGGCAGAGTCTCTCAGAAGTAAAGATGGGCAGAGGCTCTCCAATCTGTGAAAGAGTGTGTAAAAAGATTGAGGAATACTTTAAAAACAACGTTCCTCACCCTCAAATTACAAAGGCTTTGCAAATCTCATCATCTACAGTGCATAACATCATCAAAAGATTCAGAGAAACTGGAGAAATCTCTGTGCGCAAGGGACAAGGCTGAAGACCTTTGTTGGATGCCCGTGGTCTTCGGGCCCTCAGACGACACTGCATCACTCATCGGCATGATTCTGTCATTGACATTACTAAATGGGCCCAGGAATACTTCCAGAAACCACTGTCGGTAAACACAATCCGCAAAATCACAAACGCCGTGTCCTCCGGGCTAAAGAGGAGGGAGACCTTCCAGCGTGTTATCAATGTTCAGTTCAAAAGTCAGCATCTCTGATGGTATGGGGGTGCATAAGTGCATACGATATGGGCAGCTTGCATGTTTTGGAAGGCACTATGAATGCTGAAAGGTATATAAAGGTTTTAGAGTAACATATGCTCCCCTCTAGATGACGTGTATTTCAGCAGGACAATGCAAAACCACATACTGCAGCTATTACAACAGCATGGCTTCGTTTCTCAGTTTAAACATTTGCTATGTTATCTATCTTCTATTGTGAATAAAATATTGGCTCACGTGTTTTGAAATTCTTTTAGTTTTCATTTTATTCAAATTTAAAAAAAACGTCCCAACATTTCTGGAATTCGGGTTGTATACATATCCTTAATATTGCTTCCTCTACACATAAACCTGAATATAATAATAATAATAATAACAATAATAATACTTTAACATTAAATATAGCTGGAAGATAAAGAATAGAACACAGCCAACCAAGAGAGCAAAATGAACGTACCACACAGAAACAATCATCATATTCTGTAACCACTGCTCCTTAGTAATTTTTGCTTTATTTGGGCAAAATATTTTGCCTTTGTACTGGCTATGGCCAGTTTCTTGTGTACAAAATTGCCCACATTTTCTGGACGTATTTGCTTTTACAGTATAATTTTACAACCGTTTGGTTGGGGTGGCTGTGTCATTTGCAGGTTGGTCAGAGGAAATTGGGTTAATGGTGGAAAATGGGGCTGGTCAGGGCAACAGTAACATCTGAGAAACAACAGGGCAGTGGGTGTGTCAGGAACCAATGGGTGTGGTGCTGTCAGCCTGGGATAAATTGTTCTAAGCTGGCTGAACATGGCTGAACGCTGAGGGTGTAAGGCTAATGGCTCAAATGAAGTTGCTATGGCAGATATACAGGCAGCTGAGGGCTTGATCTTTCTAAAGTTTGTCTTTGTCTGTCCAGCTGTGTCTGGTGGCATCTGGTAGTTATGCAACTGGTGGCTATATTGTGGAGACACAAGTGTTACGCCTAATGACGTATTAACTTTTGTTTTTATTATTTATACAAAGTGTTATTGGCGTTTGTATTGTTGTTCTCTTTCTCTCTCACTCCTTCTCTCTTCTAGTGTGTTTGTGCCTAATAGGTTAATGGTGATCATCTGCGCTTATCCACCTGTGTGCGCTGTCCACGTCCCTACCTGCACTCGTCCTGGAGCCAGAGCATCCAATGCCACTGGACGTGGCTCTGGAAGCTCCAGCCCTTGCAACAGCACTGAGACCTCCTGACCCTTTAAACGGTTATTGTGCCACGTTGTAAGGGTTCTCTGGTTTACCTCAAGTAGCTGAAGGGTTGTTTTGCTCATCACCATTCCATTGCTCAGGATTAGCTCCCGAATTTTTCTGTTATCACGAAGAATGAGATTTTGTCCATTTTTTTTTTCTTGGGCTTCGGTGAATGTTGCACAACCTTATGAAAATTATTTCATCAAGGCGACTGTGCTAGAGACCCACTAGAACACAAAACACATTTTTGTGCTGTTGACACCAGGAGTGAAGACAGCTTTTGTGAGGTCCACACGATTGGCCCAGCGGAGGTAACCAATGGTGGCTGAAGGTTTCTTGCATGTTTGGTCTTTTCAGTGTGCAAAGTTATTTGATTTAAGTTCAATTCTGATCTGACTCCATTTTATTATGACCTCGAATTTAGGTTGAAATGCAAATTTTTTGTCTTTCAGTGGCGGGAATTTCAGCGGCTGAGGTAAGTTGGTGACTTTTCAATTGACAAATTTTCTTCATATGAGTTTGCTTACTTGCTTTACCAAAGCTTAACATGTCCACCCTGTCAGCATAAAATATGCCAGAAGTGATTAGAATACAGTATTTTCAAAATATGTAAGTTTAAATACTCCAAATTATCTTCAACAACCAGACTAAATATTTAGCTAGTCACAGTTTGTTGTAAGCTAATATGCTAATTAAAGCTCAAAATGTCCACTCTGTCGTTGTTCTAAAATAGACTGGACTCGATAGAGTGGACATAAACATGACAGGGTGGACATAGCATTCATTTGTAGTTAATATTGCTAAAAACTAAAATAAATGGGGGGGGGATCGATGTGATTGAGGATGTAATTACATTATTATTATTATTATTATTATTATTGTTATTATTGTTATTATTATATTAGTTTTTTAATAACCCTGTTTAGGAAAGGGACATCATACCTTTCATAAAATATAATTTGCATCTTAATTTTGCAATGAAACATATTTAACAGTAATATATATGTCCATGACAGGGTGGACATATCTTATGGCTTATGCTTCGAATAATGGCCCATAATTATCTAAAAAAAATGTGTGGGAGCTTAGCTAATATGTTTCTATAGTACTTGAGTGTCTACTATTTATGATATGACAAAGCGATTGGGAAATTGAAAATTTTTGAGTATTGTGAGGGTTGAAAGGCACTGGTGATAGTGACCCTTCCCTTAACATTATGAGAACCTCAATCATGTACAATTAACATTAAATGTTGAGAATGTCAGAGAATGTTGTTCTAAGAACATTTTCTCTTAAGATTACGAGAACCTCAATCGTGTACAAATAACATCAAAAGAACGTTCCCAGAATGTTGTTCTAAGAACGGTTTCTCTTACCATTACGAGAACCTCAATCGTGTACAAATAATATCAAAATAACATTCCAAGAATGTTGTATAAGAATGTTTTCTCTTAACATTACGAGAATGTAAATCTACCATTAATAACGTTTTTAGAACATCCTATAAACCAGTGGCGTGCACAGATCTCTGGAGGGCCAGGGGCGAAATGGCGTTACGATCGGGCACAATTGCAGACCGGGAGCACATAGACCGGACCGCAAAGGCACTTTGTAACGATCAACCTTATTGGCCGAATTATATGGATTTAAAATGGGGTCAGATTAAACTGTGTGAGGTAAAATAAGTGTTTTAAAAAGATGAGACAACAACAAAAGTAGAGGGAATAAATTGTTTATTTACAGAATTCACAAGGGAGCTAAAATAACACAAAACTAGAAAACCTAGGCTGTTAAAAGCACAGAGTCTTTCAGTTCCATACCATTAAAACAGTCCTTAAGAATTCCAGCGTGCTGTAAGTCCCAATGTGAATGTAAGAAGTGTCTACCAGTGTATATACAAAAGTCCACGGAAGTGATAATCCAAAAGTGCTGGAAAGGTAAATCCTCCAAGGTAACTCCACTAATCCAGTTTGTTGATGATCATCAATTGGTCGTAGTGTGAGCAACAACCATGCTTGTTTGGCATGCTGCCTCCTTTACGCTGTCCATTTCCTATTTCCTGTCATGTGATCAGTCACATGACAGGCAGACCCAGAGTCACTTAAAGACATACATTAAAATGGTTAAGAGGAATAAAATGGCTAAGACAACATGAAAACTTATTAAAACTCAAATATACATAAAATCATTATAATATATTGAGCATTTTAAAACGTGTCCTGTGTAACAGTGTCACAACTTTAGCGTCGGACCTCAAAGGTCCCCCCCTTCCTTGCATGCCGCTGCTATAAACATAAACATATTTTAAGAATATTCTGTCCTAACCTTTAAATACCTTTGAAAAAAACATTAATGAAAGTTGTGGGAACGTATTAATGAAAGTTGTGGGCCTATTTCAAACATCTTTTCTCTCTAAACCCCGAGACACACTGCACGATTTTTGGCTGTCCCAGATGAAAGATTGGCATTGTGAAAAAATCATGACGAATCAGAAATCGTCACGATTGTTTCACGATGCTAGTCTTTTGTCTGGGACAGCCGAAAATCGTGCATTGTGTCTCGGGCTTAAGATATTAGAAAAAGTTGTTTCCTCCCAGTTACAGGCCTACTTAACAGCACACAACCTCTATGAGCCATTCCAGTCTGGCTTTCGTCCATTACACAGTACTGAAGCAGCCCTGGTTAAGGTGCTTAACGGCCTTCTCTTAGTCTCTGACTCTGGTGCTCTTAATGATCTCCTTCTGTTAGACCTCAGCTCAGCTTTTGACACTGTTTGTCATGAGATACTCCTGTCACGGCTTTCAGCAACTGAAATTACTGGCACAGCCTTTGCATGGTTTTCCTTCTATTTGACAGGGAGTCAACAATTAGCATATACCAGAAACACAAATCATCCACCAAATCCATCAGTTCTGGTGTACCTCAAGGTTATCTTATGGGCCCTCTTCTCTTTTTTTATATTTATATGCTACCAATTAAACAAATAATTAAACGCTATGGGTTTAACTTCCACTGTTATGCTGATGACATTCAGATATATTTTAGCACACCTTCCACCTCTGTGTTTCCTTCGCCTACATTAACAACTTGCATCAAGGAACTCAAGCTTTGGCTGAAGGCAAATTACCTTGACTGCTTGCTTCTCATTGGCTCTAAAGCTGTTGTATCTAAACTTTCTGGTCAATTTATAGATTGGTATGGTGATCTGAGTATGCCCTCCACGACAGTTCACAATCTTGGTGTTCTCATTGATTCCACTCTTTCATTTAATGATAATATTGGTAGAGGTAAAGACAGCTTTTTTCCATGTATGTAATATCTCTTGTATCCGATCCTCTCTCAGACAGCAGGATGCTGAAACTGTTATACATGCCTTCATCACATCTCAACTAGATTACTAATTCATTTTTTTATGGTCTTTCAGCTAAAAATATCAAACAATTATGTAACACTTTAGATTACAGCCTGCAATTTACAGAGTAAGTAAACAGAATTTACAGTGTAACTTTTTTTGTAATTATAGTGTACCTATTCAGTCCCTTCGTGTAGGTATAAGGGAGTAATATTTGATGTTTGGGGAATAAAGGGGTAACAACCTGTAAAATTACAAATAATTTATACTATAAGTATTTTGAAACTAAGGGGTAGCTATTGTAATATTACATGGTATGTAGTCTATGACCTACTATGCTAAACAACAATCTTATGTTTGGGAGTGATTTAGCAAGATGATATACTTTTTATAATTTTACATTGGTATTTTATTATAGGCCTAGGTATTTTTTAACCATGGGTTACATATTCTATTATTAAAGGATACATGATGGAGATTACTGAACAAAACTGGACATCTAGTGAAATGAGTTAATACGTTTCTGCTATGATTTATAATTCACCAGTCTGCTTACCTTGTGAAAGCGTATTCGTCGATCTCAGCAACTTCACACCAGCAACTTCCCAACACCGCTATCTCCAAATAACTTTGCTTGATATACCATCAAGGTTCAATGCAGCTGAAAACAAGCTTACCCCTTTCCAGCTGTTCGCAAAAAAAAAAAAAAAAACACGATGCAACATTTGTATTTCAGTGGATGTATACTGTGATGTTTGGTTATATATATATATATATATATATATATATATATATATATATATATATATATAATTTATTATTTTATTATTAATTAATAAATTTATTTATTAATTATTATTTATTTATTTTTTTACTCAAGGGTACATTTTACTATTTATACATGTACACTAAATGCATGTCCATACCCATATGTGGCGATATTTCAAGTCTCCAGTCTTACATTTATCCATTTCATCAACCACAAGATGTCACTCTGGCCTCCAAACTTCACAAGGCTTAATTCACCCTTGCCTAAGCGAGCACTCTGTGCTCTACTGTTATCCTTGAAGTAGAAACTCCCTCAATTCCATAAGACAAAGACATGGAAATAAATTCTTCTGCTTCAAGGTGTTAATAAGCTTGATAGTAGCATATATTAATTCTGGTTAAAGATTTAAAACCTGATAGTTCATTTACATTTTTTTTTTTTTCAAACGGCTATGCGAATAATTCTGCTTTTTATGAGTAACTTGTTAAATGAATGGGCCTTCTTGACAACTAAATCTAAAAAAATAAAAATAAAATTCTTGAAGCAGAATAAACAGTATCGATTAATCTATATTTCCTGTAGTGAACCCAATAATGCATTTAGTTCCTTTTAAGGAAAGATGACAGTAACGTTGCGATTTTGCAATTTAATGAAACTAAACAAAATGTTAATGTGATTATTCATGTACACTTATTAAAGTGTTACCAGCAAAGAATACAGTATCTATCTATCTATCTATCTATCTATAAATCGCGTTTGGTCTCGTACTGTATCGCGTACCTTGTTAGTGTCTGCACTTGCTTGGCCATTTATTGTGATTAACAGGAAAGTATATTCGGCTGAATTCAATTAGTGATTTGTTAGACGGGTATAAAAAAGGTTATTATACTGCGGCAGCCCTCGTGTGAAGCCCTCGTCGTGTGAAGATCAAAGAGTGTAAAGACCATCGACTCTACCGTGTGACTCCACAGGACAGGGATAAGTATCGCTTTTTATTTATCCTCTTTCCTATTACTTGTTTCACTTCTGTTTTAGTTTTTTATAACCATATCTTACTTGTATGTTTGGCTCAGTGTTATTTTTTTAGGATTACTGTTAAACTAATGTAGTTTGATTTGTATATGTTATCTATTTTAATTTTAGTTACAGTTGTAGTAATGTTTGTCATTTTATTAGTTTTTTATTATGTCTGTATATTTTATTTAATTTGAGTTATTTTAGTACTTCAGCAAACTAAATGGAAATGAAATAATATTGAATTTATGTGTGTGTGTATGTGTATACATATGTAGTTGTTTTTGGTGTTTGGCTTAGTGTTATGTTAGAATCATTATTATACTCATACCTTTTGTTCTCTTAATATTTTGAATTGTTTGTAGCTTTATTTTGTTTTCATTTAAATGTTGTCTAGAAATTCTGTTGTATGCATTTGCCATTTTTATTTAATGTATTTTTTTTAATGTGTGTGTATATATAGTATTTATAAAGTTTTAGCTTTTAGTTTTGGATCAGTTTTAGTTGTTTTAATACTACAATTGATTGTTTCAGTTGTCCTCATTTGTATAAAAGCGTCTTTGGATAAAAGCGTCTGCTAAATGACTAAATGTAAATGTAAATGTAAAATATATATATATATTTTTTTTTTTTTCTTTTTTTTTTCTCTTTATTCATCTTGCACAAAACACAGAATATATGCAGTATTTCTCATACAAGAATATGCAAAAGTTAAATATTAGATTGCAACTGCATGAACAAATAAAGGTTTCTATTTGTTATATTCAATATTTCAAATCATGAACTGAAAGGCACCAAAATTCTGCCCCACCCTGCAATGACCAGACCTAGTCGAGCCCCTTGGTGGTGAGTCAAACTTCCCTGAAATTATAAAAACCTTAGTTATCTTTGTTTGCTTGATTCCCAGTTTATAGGATTTTGGTTGTTAGGTAATGATAAAATGCTCATATTTATAAAAAAAAAAAAAAAAAAAAAAAAAATGGATCTTTATATATTATTTGAAAATCTCTGGGGGTCAGTAGAGTAAACACACTAAGTAAAATGTCTGCCTATTTCCTGTGTTTGTTTGTTTGTATGCCTTGCCAATCTTAAGAGAATGTGTACAGAAGACCTTGAAATGAAGTTGGATGACAGTAATTATAAAAATGAAGACAGTAATAAGTGCAGATAGAAAGATAGTGAGAGAGACAAAGATAAACATGTCTATGTGCGTTGTTCTCCATGTGTCATTCTGAACAGATGGCTATTTTTCCAAATGATCACAGACTTCAAGGGCAGGCCTGAGGGAGCTCGATCTCCTTCCCATGAGTCTCTGCTGTTCAGGTTCTGTTTACAGAAAGACAAACATCTGCTCGTCTTCCTTTCGCCCTTTCTCATGCTCGCTAGAGAGAGGTCATGTTATCTCTGCAATTTTGGGGATTTCTATAAAGCTTAACATCTAATGCACATGAGTTTAGTTTAGTTTATAAAGCACATTTCAAACAACAGAAGTTGTAACCAAAGTGCTGTACAGAAGTATAAAACACAGATTAAAACAATGATTAACATACTGGATCAAAACCTTGAAAACATGAAGAATATAAACACTCAATTAAAACAGAAAAAACAAATAAGTTTTTAAGGAAGATTTAAAAGTAGAAACAGAAGGGGAAGATCTGATATAGAGAGGGAGACTGTTCCAGAGTCTGGGAGCAGCCACAGAGAAAGCCCGGTCACCTTTAGTTTTGTAGCGTGAGCGAGGAACAAAAAGAAGTAATTGATTGTAAGAGCGTAAGGATCTTGAGGCATTGTACGAGACAAGAAGATCACCGACGTACTGAAGGGCAAGACCATGTAATGCTTTATAAACAAAAAGCAAAACTTTAAAATCATTCTGGGACTTAACCGGTAACCAGTGGAGAGAAGCAAGCACAGGAGTAATGTGCTGACACTTTTTAGTGCCAGTCAAAAGCCTGGCTGCTGCATTTTGAACCATCTGCAGATGGTTTACAGTTGAATTGGGCAGACCCAGGTATAACGAATTACAGTAATTCAACCTTGAGGTGATAAATGCATGAATGACAGTTTCAAGGTCTTTCTTAGAGAGCATCATCTTTATTTTGGCAATCGATCTTAGCTGGAAGAAACTGCTTTAACAGTAGCACTGATCTGCTTATCAAAACTCAAATTAGAATCAAAAATGACACCAAGATTTTTGACACTGTCATGAACATTTGAAGATAGAGAACCAAACTGATTAGCTAAGTTAGAGGTCATATGTGGTGGGGCAAAGATAACAATTTCAGTTTTGTCATTGTTAAGCTGTAAAAAGTTTGTGTCCAACCAACGTTTTATGTCATACAGGCAGTCAAACAGACCAGACAAAGAACCATTCTTATTTTTGATCGGAAAGTAGAGCTGGGTGTCATCGGCATAAAAGTGATATGATAAATTGTGTCTCTGAATGATATGACCAAGTGGAAGAATGTATAAAGCAAACAGAAGAGGACCCAGAATAGAGCCCTGTGGTACACCGTAATGTATTGGAGCATGTGAAGAAAAACAATTCCCTACTTTAACAGAAAACGTTCGCCCTTTGAGGTAAGAGGCAAACCAATCCAGCACAGAGCCACGAAACCCAGCAACATGTTCTAGTCTGTGTAAAAGAATAATGTGATCTACAGTGTCAAATGCTGCACTCAAATCAAGCAAGACCAAAATACAGCCAGATCCTGTGTCCAGAGTAAGTAATATGTCATTTAAAACCTTCAGTAAAGCTGATTCAGTACTATGTAGTTCCCTGAAACCAGACTGAAATTTGTCAAAAATCCTAAAAGCACTCAGATATGAAGAGATCTGATGGTAAACAGCTTTTTCCAAAACTTTGGAAATAAAAGACAGTTTAGAAATGGGCCTGTAGTTATTCAGGTCATGCTGATCTAAATGAGGTTTTTTTTTTTTTTTTTTTTTTTTTTTTTTTTTTTTTTTTAACAGTGGCTGTACTGTAGCATGCTTGAAATTAGTAGGTACAACCCCATTGGTCAGTGAACTATTAACAATGGCGGTCACAGCTGGACTTAGAGTTGAAAAAACCTCTTTAAAAATATGAGACAGCAAAACATCAGAAGGGCAAACTGAGGATTTCATACTAGAAACAATACCATGAAGCTGTGAGGGCAACACAGATTGAAAACGTGAAAGAGTACTGTCACAAAGAGGCATTTCTAGGGATGAAGAGCCCTGAGTTGAAATATTAGAGCAAATACCCTCAATTTTATGGATAAACTGTGTTAGAAACTGATCGCAAAGGTCAGTAGAAGCCTCAGGTAGAACATTAGAAGAGGGATTTAAAAGGGCATTAATTGTACTAAAAAGAACCTTAGAACCACTATATATACAGAGAGTTTTGTGCAATTAAATCAGACATATATTTAAACTGAGCCTCCCTAACAGCATTCTGATACTGCTTAAGACATAAACAAAAGTAACACTAGTCCTTTATTCTGCTCTTTATCTCATGCTAATGAATGTCTATCAGAGTGTTTTGTGAGGATATAACAGTTCTTAAAATGTCTCTTAAAAATGCACACACACATTTTTGAAAAAAGTTCCTACATCCTACAAGTTTATTTTCCTCTAAATACACACTAATAATAATAATAATAATAATAATAATAATAATAGAGTAGTGAGGTGCAAGGGAATCTCAACATCTTCATGATTAAAGTTGAGGCAACAACCGCAACATGTTCAGAAGTCTGGTCCTTCCTTCTTCAGGTTTTTGTAGTCTGTGTTAATGGCCACAAACTAAAGAAGCAAAAAAAAAAAAAAAAAAGACATGCAACATTGATTGTATGGCAGGTGTAGACAGACATTGGGCAGTATAACTTTCTTCAGTACTTTTCTCTTTATTATAATGCCTATTTTTAATGCCATTCTTTGATGCATATAATGCCTGTTCTCGTTATTATAATGCCAAAGTTTCTAGGTTTCTTTTATTTAGAAAGTGTAAATCAGGTGGACTACCACAGTTCTAAAGCACATCAGTAAACATGTGATAGAGAGAATGAAGTTCTGCTTCACATCACAGGAAAGCATGCAGACTGGCGTCTTTACACTGCTGCTCCATCATGTCAACTCGTGAGCATATCGCATGCATGCAACTTTAAAACACTAAATCCAGCCAACCTAGTAATCTATACATGAAGGCTAAGAATATAGGGGAGCGCGTGATACAGCTAACCCGTGTTAGTTTGTGCCCTGCACATCATTAAATATTTCCACACATGCTAGCATAACTAAATTCATGGCATTTACTAGTTGCCATATCAACACTATATATACAGAGAAAAAAAGTATGGCAAAATTCAAAAATCTTTTGAAGATATCGCTGAATATTTATTTTACCATAGTAAAAGTACATTTCTGGCTAAAGTAAAATTTTCAACTCATCCCAGCTTATGTGCTGCAATTCAGACCATCAGGGAATTAACATCCACAGGAAATACCAAAACATCCTGTTCTACACTGAAGTCATTTGGTTGAGTGGTGAAATGTTCTTAATCTTACCGAAAAACACGCAGATAATCTAGAATCTATTCTTTGAGTCTCTTGTGTGCTTCTCTCGGGCAGCGCTATTTCTGTTTCTCACACATCTATGAATAATCATCAGCTCTCCAGTCACCTAAAATGCAACTGTGACTGAATGTTTGCAATAATAATAATAATAATAATAATAAGTCATCAACAGGGCTGTGGCTAGAGAGAAGAAAGGTGGCGATGATTATCATGGCCCCTGTTCAGGGGTCCTCCGTGATTTCAATGCAACTAAAACCTGCTCTTTTAAATAGAAATACGGAATAATGCTAATCTAGTTTTAGTATGAATAAATTTGTACTAGACAAATCATAACTGACACGATTGTTGGTTTTAACAAGCATGGACCCTTTTCACAGGCTGGTATGAGGCATTTCTACAATAATTAACATGTTTTTTTTAATTTTATTTTATTATTATTTTTTTTTTAATTGATATACTTGCATAGCTGTATTTTGTGTTATAGCACCCTGACAAAAACAAAACAAAACAAAACAAAACAAAAAAAAACCCTACAAAAATAATTTAAAAAAAAAAAAAAATCCATATTTAGTTAACACTGCTTATATGATGTCAACAGCGGGCTTATATACCTTATACTGGTAGCTTGGACTGAGCTTATTCCAGGGTTCAGGGTTGCTGCTCTTGTTCCAGCTGTCAGGAGTCAAAGATCAAACAATGTCAAATAAACAACTATTTCTTTAGTACAGGGGAAAAAATGGACTACTAACTAAATAAATCTTATTAAACTGTCCAACATATTCAGTGGCATTAATGTTTGGTTTTCCCCTGCTACTATTTTCTTACAAAATGTGTTGTTTTTTCTCTTGCCTTTAATGAGTTAAATATTGTCACAAAAAAATAGAATAAATATTAATATAAATATTGTCATACCTAGTATTTAATAGACTGAATGAATGAAGACTATGGGGTGCTTTTGAAATGATTTTAGCTCCACTTGAATTGAACTGAATTGTGAGTCAGTCAGACATTCTTGATGCTTGTGCTGTTGACAAAATAACTTATTGTGCACAAGATAGATGTATTAAATGCAACATTGTTTTTTTTTTTTTTTTGTGGAGGGGTGGGGTGGGGGTATGGAAATAGGACCAAATTAATTATCAAAAAATTGAAAAAATAAATAAATCAAAATTGTATTATGTCTGAAGTCACTGTTAATATGCTTTACCCATTAATGTATTTTGTTTAATGTAATAATTCTCTTACGTGACATGAGGTCCTTTGGCAAGACGAAACAAATAAAGGAACGCTCCACCCATGCCCAGACAGATGAAGAAAAACTGTGGGATAAGCTGTGAAAAATGATATCATTGTATTTTGTAAATTGCTCTCTTGGAAAGTGCTATAAAATAAAAGGTTTATTGTGCAGTAATCTAGACATTTGATTAGAATATTTTAAAGCACAATATTTTTTTTTCTTTGTCGTCATCTTTTATTTTCTTTTCCAGAATAGGATTACTAATGTCATAGATCCAATTGTTGTTTTTTCAAGGTTTCATTTTATATTTTACTTTTAATGTTTTAAATGTTTGAAGAGCGTCCACAGTAGATGAGCACATTAATACTACACTGTTACTCAAAAAGCATATTTTCAATTGCTCAGAAGTTAAGTAAAAAAATAAAAAAAATCCCACAGAGCATGCAATACTATTGGTAACATATTAGATACAAATAGATCTTTTTAGAAAACAGGTTATTACTCACTCCTGGATGTTTCCTGACCTGATCTCGGACTTTCTGCAGCATCTTTACTGGAGATTAAAAAGCAGAACTGTGTGTGTCTGTGTGTCCTACAGCTGCTATGAAGGGGGAGGGGGGTGTTGAGGATGAATGGGAGGTTGCTCAAGGAAGGAGAGAGAGAGAGATTTAGAAACACTTTATTTTTTACAAATTCTTACATTCTTAATTCAAACATCATATCCCAAATACATTGAATACATTGAAATGCAATTTAAAAAATTAAAAAATATTATTTAAAAACTGAAGACCAATTGATCTTCATTTACAACACATAGAATCTCATTAATACACCACCTTTCACAAAAAAAAAAAAAAAAAGTTATTTGTAAGCAGGAACATGCACAGACATTTTGAGGGGCAGGTATGGGATCAGATTCCCGCCTAAAGTATTGCAGTCACAGATAAAAAAAATAAGCATGAAAACAAAATATAAAAACGCAAGTAAAAATATATTGCATAAGATTTAAAAATGAAAGCAAAATTTTCAGAATAGCAAACAATGGTCACGGAATGAAAAATAATAAGCATAAATCAAAAAATTAATGCATTTTTAAAAAAAATTAGCATGAATCAAAACTTTAAACATTTAAAATCAAATTGCACAAAATTGAAATATTAATGCAAAATTATCTGACTTGCGCACAAAATCGTGTTTTCCGTGTTTATATTTCTGTTTTTTCTGCTCTCAGACATTTTCTGCTCATTTTTATTTTTTGTATGCTTACGCTGTTTTTCCCTTCACTCGTTTCCACATTCTGCGATTGCTTTCCCAAATGTTGCGGTTAGAGTTTCATGTAAATCAGGGCGGGTTTAAGCATCATCATTGGTCCACTAGTTCTTGATTGACAGCTCCTCCTCAGTCAATCAGTCGAAGAGGGACGGTGACGCCACTCCAGTGCGCCTCATTAGCTGCCGATGCTCAGTGTTCACTTGTACAGGTGAAAATGGATAACTGTCAGCGGGGAAACATCTTTCCATACAGGACACCATTATATGTGTCTGCCTGCCACTGCTGTACGCCTGCCTGGCGATCCGTTAACGTTAAATGAGCCATCCTAGTGACCTGTCATGGTTATATTCACCTGTATTTATTCGGCTATGGCCACATCGCGAAAGGGAGCAGCCACAATATGCACCGGCCTCGCAAAGTCACCGTTATATATGTCTGGTTCGCCAATACCTGACTAATAATAAGTCTTATGGTTATACTGTTAGGAGAGGATAATATGAGCAAGAGTAGTACATCCCAGTCACAATTGTTTAGTTTGCTGTATATTGCTCGTAATTGTTAACTGTCTGTAGGCAATAATTTGCTTATTTTTTTCATGTATTTTTTTTTTTGTGTACAGTATGTAATTGATAAGGTTGGTGGTTTTGTAAGATTTATCATATTTTGTGTTTCTCTGAGATTATAAAATGATATGCAGTTAAGGAATAACAGGAGGAAGAGTGTTTTCCCCAAATATCAGCTCCATTGAAAATCTTTATTGAACTGTAGTACAAAATCAATATAACAAGTAAATTTTGAGTGAGTTATAGTGTAACTATTTTCTCATTTTGCTCTATTTTGATGAGTCCAAACAAAGCCACAGCAGAACAGTGTCCTACAAGCAACACACAGCAGCCTTTCATACTGAATGATTCACTTTATTCCTCACTGAATGAATCTGCCGTTTGAATAAATGATTTAATATCTTACTCTAAAGATACTTGCCGCCACCTATTGGGTGTTTTACTTTCAAATTGTTGCTGCATTCTAACTTTATATACAACCCCAAATCAGAAAAAGTTGGGACAGTATGGAAAACGCAAATAAAAAAAGAAAGTAGTGATTTCTAAATTTACTTTGACTTGTAATTCATTGCAGACTATATGAACGCAAAATATTTCATGTTTTGTCTGATCAACTTCATGTCATTTTTAAATATACATCCTTTCCTGTCATTCAGACCAGCAACACATTCCAAAAAAATTTGGGACAGGAGCAATTTAGGGCTAGTAATGAGGTAAATTGGTTAAATAATGATGTGATTTGAAACAGGTGATGTTAACAGGTGATTGTTATGATAATGATTTGGTACAAAAGCAGCATCCAAGAAAGGTCTAGTCCTTTAGGAGCAAAGATGGGCCGAGGATTGCCAGTTTGCCAACAAATACATGAGAAAATTATTGAAATGTTTAAAAACAATGTTCTTCAAAGAAAGATAAGAAGAGTTTTGGATATTTCACCTTCAACGGTGCATAACATAATTAAAAGATTCAAGGAATCTGGAGGAATTTCAGTGCATAAAGGACAAGGGCGCAAGCCTAAGCTGAACAACCGTGATCTCCGATCCCTCAGGCGGCACTGCATCAAGAATCGTCATTCATCTATAAGCGATATCACCACATGGGTTCAGGACTCCTTTGGCAAACCTTTGTCAAGTACCACAATACGTAGTTACATCCACAAATGCCAGTTAAACTGTACTGTGCCAAAAGGAAGCCCTATGTTAACAGTGTCCAGAAGCGCTGTCGACTTCTCTGGGCTCGGAGGCATCTGGGATGGACCATCACACAGTGGAAATGTGTACTGTGGTCAGATGAATCAGTATTTCAGGTATTTTTTGGGAGGAATGGACGCCGTGTGCTCCGGACCAAAGAAGAAAAGGATCATCCAGACTGTTACCAGCAACAAGTCCAAAAGCCAGGGTCTGTCATGGTATGGGGTTGTGTCAGTGCCCTTGGCAAAGGTAACTTGCACTTCTGTGATGGCACCATTAATACTGAAAAGTACATAGAGATTTTGGAGCACAATATGTTGCCTTCAAGACATCTTTTCCAGGGACGTCCATGCATATTTCAACAAGACAATGCAAAACCACATTCTGCACACATTACAAAGTCCTGGCTGCGGAGGAAGAGGGTACGGGTACTTGACTGGCGTGCCTGCAGTCCCGACCTGTCTCCAATAGAGAATGTGTGGCGCATTTTGAAGCGCAAAATGCGACAACGAAGACCCCGTACTGTTGCCCACCTTAAGACTTGTTTGCAGGAAGAATGGGACAAAATTACACCTGAAACACTTCATCACTTGGTGTCTTCAGTCCCTAAACATCTTTTAAGTGTTGTGAAAAGGAATGGCAACATTACAAAGTGGTAAATGCTTTACTGTCCCAACTTTTTTTGGAATGTGTTGCAGGTCTGAATGACAGGAAAGGATGTATATTTACAAATGACATGAAGTTGACCAAACAAAACATGAAATATTTTGTGTTCATATTGTCTGCAATGAAATACAAGTCAAAGTAAATTTAGAAATCACTACTTTCTTTTTTTATTTGCGTTTTCCATACTGTCCCAACTTTTTCTGATTTGGGGTTGTATTTAAAACGTTAATTTTATAGTGTTATGCAATTACATATGTAGCTTGTTGCATAGTGTTTATTTAAATACACATAATATGCAAATAAATCATTCTGTATATCAAATCCACCTGTTCTCTGTAACTGTCTCCACTGTAACACTATCACTTTCACTGCTCAGTAGTCAAATCTAGCCAAGTCAATGCAAAAACATTATTCGTTCATTCATAATTAATTGACCAATTTACTCATTTAACATTAACGGATTGCCAGGCAGACGTACAGCAGTGACAGGCAGACACATATAACGGTGTCCTGTATGGAATACAGGATGTATTCTCGATGTATTTTTCGATCCAAGATGGCGGCGCGGTCAGACGCAGTGGCTACTCCGGGTCCCAAAGAGTGCTTTTATGTCTTTTAATGTCGTCTGTTCGTCTCCAAATAGTGTCAGTTTACCACTAATTCATAAGGAAATCACTCCAAAACTCATCTATGATCACCAAAGTCTTTTGGATATCGGCAACGCATACAAACACCAACTCTTGCCGGCGGCTACTGAGAAGCTACGAGGCCATTGTTTACTGCTGAAGCCAGACCTCGAAACCGCAGCCTCGCCTACTGATGCTACCACCGCACAAGGCAGCATCGCAAGCGAAAAGCCAAAGTTCTACCAACGTGAACTTTGCAAAAAGGGGAAACAACACACTGGACTTTGTTTATACAACAGAGAAAAACACATACAAAGCTGAACCCCGCCCCCACCTCGGGTACTCGGACCACATCTTTGTTATGCTAATCCCAGCATACAGACCACTTCTCAAACTTGCCAAACTGGTTCAAAAGCAGATCACGGTATGGCCAGACAATGCCACCTCAGCACTGCAGGACTGCTTCCAGGACACAGACTGGAACATGTTTAAAGAGGCAGCCACCTACAACAACCACACAGACCTGCAGGAGTACACTGAAACTGTGACTGCTTACATCAAAAAGTGCATAGATGATGTGACAGTCACCAAGACCATCACCACACGTGCCAACCAGAAGCCATGGATGACAGCAGAGGTTCGTGGGCTCCTAAAGACCAGAGATTTAAGCATTCAGATTAGGAGATAAAGCAGCCCTTAAAACAGCAAGAGCCAATCTGTCTCATGGCATCAAGAATGCAAAACATCAGTATGCTAAAAAAATCAACAACAACTTCAGCGACAGTAAAGACACTCGGACCCTGTGGCAAGCCATTCAGACCATCACTGACTACAAGGCCCCACCACAGGCCAGTGACGATGACACATCCCTACCAGAGGCACTCAACCACTTCTACTCACGATTTGAGATACAGAACGACACACCTGCACAGAAACTACCCACATCTCCAAACGACCAGGTACTCTGTCTCTCCCCAGCCGATGTAAGGAAGCCCCTATCCTGGATTAACCCATGAAAGGCTGCAGGCCCTGACAACATACCTGGACGTGTACTGAGAGACTGTGCTGCACAGCTGACGGATGTCCTAACAGACATCTTCAACACCTCGCTGAGCCAGGCAGTCATCCCCACGTGTCTCAAATCCACCTCCATATTTCCAGTACCAAAGAAGTCACCTGTGTCCTGTCTGAATGACTATCGTCCCATAGCACTGACCCCAATCATGATGAAGTGCTTTGAGAGGTTAGTCATGCATCACATCAAGTCCAGTCTCCCAAACACGCTGGACCCATACCGTCCAAACCATTCCATGGACGATGCAATATCCACCACTCTCCACCTAGCTCTTACTCACCTGGAACAGAAAGACTCTTATGTAAGAATGCTGTTCATTGACTTCAGCTCGGCCTTCAACACAATAATCCCACAACAGCTCATCCACAAACTAAACCTGCTGGGCCTTATCACCTCCCTCCGTAATTGGATCCTGGACTTTTTAACTGCAAGACCTCAGTCAGTCCGTGTCGGCCGCAACACCTCCAGAACTACCACACTGAGCACAGGTGCCCCACAGGGCTGTGTGCTCAGCCCGCTGCTCTTCACACTGCTGACCCACAACTGCACTGCCAAGTCCAGCTCCAACCACATCATCAAGTTTGCTGATGACACAACTGTGGTAGGCCTCATCAGCAACAACGATGAAACGCACTACAGAGAGGAAGTGGCACAGCTGGCTGAATGGTGTGGTGCTAACAACCTGTCCCTCAATGTGGGTAAGACAAAAGAGGTTGTGATGGACTTCAGGAGAAACTCTGTTGACCACCCCCTGCTGACCATCGACGGCTCAACCGTGGAGAGAGTCGGTAGCACTAAATTCCTGGGAGTGCACATCACAGAGGATCTCACCTGGACCACCAACGTCACGTCACTCAACAAGAAGGGACAACAGCGCCTCGACTTTCTCCGCCGGCTGAAAAGGGCAAGTCTCCCTCCACTCACCCTCACCACTTTTTACAGGGGCACTATTGAGAGCGTGCTGACCACCTGCATCACTGTCTGGTATGGGAACTGCAGTGCTGCTGACCGCAAGACGCTACAATGGACTATGAATATTTTTACTTGCGTTTTTAAGTTTTGTTTTCACGCTTGTTATTTTTTTATCCGTGACTGTAATACTTTAGGCGGGAATCTGATCCCAAACGGGGAAACTTTAGCCCTCGCTGGGCTGGATTCGTGGACTGGAGCCGACACTGGAGCGGACTCTGGAGAGGGAGTCTTCATTGGACTGTACTCGAGAGTGGAAGTCAACTCTGGACTGAGTTCAGGGACAGGAGCCATATCTGGACTCCAAGACATCCCATCATATTCCACCAGTATTCCCAGGGGCACATGGGCGGCAGCCCTTTTGGATGAGGGCTCAGGTGCAGCAGCCGTGACGGGATGGAGTTCTGACATGGAAGTAATGACTGGATGAGGTTTTGGATAAGGGAGTCTGAGAGGGGGAAATTTTTTCAGGGCCTTCCAGAGGGAAATTACCACAGGATCCACCACTTTCCCTCCCAAGTCAGCGCTGTTAGAAACCATCTTCCTGGCTCGAGGAAAAACCCGTGACTTTGGTTTTAAGATCTTACACACTGAAGTGGACTTTGGGACTGGAGTCGGCTCAACAGAATATACCGCTGGTACCAGGCCGGCTGGAGTGTGTTGGGACGGCAGCAACTGAGTTACGCTGACGTCTTCATCGACCTTGCCAACGGTGAATGATGAAGCATCTAACAATAGCACATGATCGATATATTGCGCCAGGGAACCAGGGGTTGTAGCTGCTGGTACTTGAAAAAGAGCTGGTCATCCAGAGCACTCCAGAAAACAGTTTTTAATGTCCCATCATTCCAAGGTACCTGGTGGGTGAGCTGGAGGAACTCCTCAACATAGCGCTCAATCGTGCGGCCGTCTTGGGTTAAGGAGAGAATTAGTGTGGCTGGATCAAAAAGGGAGTTCATCTTGCTGTTGTCTGTATTGGTCCGATCTTCTGTTACAGAATGAGACTCACACAGAAGATAATAATAATGCAGATGGCATTTATTAACAGTAACAGAGGTAAATGGGTCAATGGCAGGTAAGTGGGATGTTCTATGCAGAGGTTTCATAGTACTGGTGAGGAAAGTCGTCAGAGTCTTTTCCTTACAGGAAATCGTGGCAACAACGGAGGAGGAATGGATGACAGCACACACCACGATGGAGCAATCCAGGGAGACACAGTGGAGACTTGGGAGTAGACACATGCTGGAGAGGAGCACAGGAGGTAAGTACATCAAATTATAGCTGGAGTAGCATAGAGTATCCACTTCGCATGAACAAGACCGGACACTGGAGTGGAGTGAGGTGTGTGCATATAAAGCCATCTTGATGAGGGTGTGCAATCAGTAATCAGGTGAGGGTGTGCATTGTGATTGGGTGGTGAGTGAGCCTGGCCGATCTATGAAAATAGCAATCCCAGCACTATTATTTGAACCATGACTCAAAACAAGCTTTCCACCCCTCCACATACCCCATTCTATTTTATAATTAATCACATGATTGTCATGAGTTAACTCGTGATTAATCGCAACTTAATCACACTTTTTTGGGGTGTTTTATCTGTTGTAAATGTACCTTAAATTAATACTTTAAGTTTTTAAAACTCTAATCAACATGGGCATGGACAAATATGGATGCTTTATGCAAATGTATGTTTATTATTAGTGAAACCATACTCAACATAGAGCATGAAGACTAGACAAAACGTTCAAAGGTCAGATGTTTTTCAAATAGCTTATTCATGTCTATTAGACACATGAAAAAAAGAACATAGAAATACCAGGTTCCCATTATTTCTCTTTCTTTGCACTGAGCAGTTTACTTACACAAGCCTGTTTATATTATTTGCAGGACAGGGCAGATCACGTCTTCTGAACATGCAAAACATGACCCATTAAGACTACATAACCAGCTCTCCCTTCCAAGATGTTAATCTGCACAAAAATCCTGATTTATAATCGAGCCATCGTCTGATAAAATCAAATACACATAAGATAAAAACAATAGCTGTGTTGTGATTTCGACTATACTTGCATGTAAAATTAGAGAAGCAACATAATATCTGGTTTAAATAAAAGTGCTGCTCCTCTCAGCCACTCGCTGAACAGAGCAGACACAAAACCTCGCGCTCATGTGGCAGTACCGTTGAGTCTCAGAAACTAAATAAAGTTTGTCTAATTTGCGTTAATCGCGCATTAATAAAATTAGTGCTGTTAAAATGAATTTGCGTTAACGCATTATTAATGTGTTAATTTTGACTGCCTTAGTTAAAAGTTTCTTCAAACGAAATCTCTTCTTCTTACTTAACTCATCGTAGCTTATAGTTTTCTGTAGCAACATAACAGAAGCAATGAATATATCCACATCTGGAAAAAAATCATTAACTCCAACCACTTTTCCAAAGGTTACATCCAAGAAATCATTTATCTCCTGCAATGTATACACATCCATAATTTGGGAACCAATTTCAGAAATATCCAAACAGGCATCATCATCATCCACTATCTCATTATCATTGCTCATTTCAAAGCCCTGTGATATTTCAGGTTGTTGCTCAGTTTTGTTCCCACCAACCACACCAATCATTGCTTCTGCACCTACTCCACTTAACTCTGCTATGACTGCATCTTCCTCATCCCTCACTATTCTTTCGTTATTCTTGTTCTGGTTTACAGTAACCGTAGGCCCATCACTAGGCCTCACATTGTCACCACTGGTAATGACACTATCATGTATTTCACTTATAGCTTGAGGTTGTACTTCCCTGACATTTGAACCGTTATCATTATCTCCATCATCAAGTATTCTCATTATTCTGAACCTTATGGGGACATGCAACCTTCTTTTGCCCAATGTCACCACATTCGAAACATTTCATACAGTACTTCCGGTACTCGCATATACTAAAAATGATTTCATGCCACAGTCTGAAAGAAACATTCAACTCTGGTTCATTCAGAAACATAAAAACTTGTCTTCTGAATGATAACACATGCTTCAAAGCTTCATTTTTACATCTAAGAGAAATCATTTTAATTGGACTAGCAAACTTTCCGTAATTCGCAAGAGCTTGGTCAATTTCACCGTTCTTAATGAATGGTGGCACATTTGATATCCTTACTCTAGTAGTTGGGGTAACCAGAGGTGAAACAGTAATATGTGACCCTGGACCACAAAACCAGTCTTAAGTCGCTGGGGTATATTTGTAGCAATAGCCAAAAAAACATTGTATGGGTCAAAATTATTGATTTTTCTTTTATGCCAAAAATCATTAGGACATTAAGTAAAGATCATGTTCCATGAAGATATTTTGTAAATTTCCTACTGTAAATATATCAAAACTTAATTTTTGATTAGTAATATGTATTACTAAGAACTTCATTTGGACAACTTTAAAGGCGATTTTCAATATTTAGGTTTTTTTTTTTTTTGCACCCTCAGATTCCAGATTTTCAAATAGTTGTATCTCGGCCAAATATTGTCCTATCCTAACAAACCAAACATCAATGGAAAGCTTATTTATTCAGCTTTCAGATGATGTGTAACTCTCAATTTTGAAATTAACCCTTATGACTGGTTCTGTGGTCCAGGGTCACATATAAGCACCACTTACCTCAACACCAGTGCTGATCAAACGATTAACCAAGTTTTCTTCTTTTATGAAAATAACCACTGCCTTATTAAATGGCATGCTTTAATGCACAAGTGTAACAGTACTTTTGTATTTCTTTATTTTTTCCGTTCTCCTGCCTTAGTTCCTTTTTACCTAATTTCCTGTGTTTCCCCTTGATTGCCTTATTCAGTTTACTGGTGTTCAGTTAAAACTGCTGGTTGCGTTTGGCCAGAGGAGAACAATGGAGTTTTGGTTCCTTCAACACACTATTCTCCTGGTTAAAGGGGTGGTTGACTTTTTTTTTTTTTAGCTCTTTTTTAATTGTGTTTATGGGGTGCAGTTTAACATGTTAATGCTTTGTATTTAAAAAACAAAACAAACAAACAAACAAAAAAATATATATATATTTTTCACATAATTTACCTTTATTCTACACCGCTCTGTCCCTTCTCCTTTGAACACTCCAATGACTTCCTGTTTTTATGAAGCCCCTCCCTCAGAAATACACGATGGGCTCAGATTGGTTAGCTTGCTCAGTGTGTTGTGATTCGCTAAACCGCCTCTAGTGCGTGTCTAAACGTCACACCCCTCACCTCAGTAGCATGTGCTACGGTGTTATATTCTAAACAATGGCGTCGTCAATATTGCTTATCAGTTTGAGCCCGAATGAGGTGTAGATGATATTAGTGAAGAGGATCGCGCAGAACCTGTGCAAGCACGGCTCTTACAGGACGTTTCAGAATGGTATGTTTCTTTGTTTGTTGTTGTCTCATACTTTTAGATACACTGTTATTTGTAAATGCTACCGCTTATGTTAGCTTTTAATATACGGTTTTATCCTGATTAAAGCTTTCATACTGCACAGCAACTGCATGCGCATCGATGTTTAACACCTCATAGCCATGTGAAAAATATCTGTCTGTCTATACACATAAAGTGTATAATTGGAACACAGTTTATTGGAGCTGATGATCTGAATGAGAGAGAGAGAGAGAGAGATGCAGAGCAGAGTGTGTGCAAAGCAGGGGACGCGAGGAACAGGATTAAGAACCGCTGCTTTAGAACATTGATTTGGAAACTTGTGAATTCATTAGAATCGTTAGAAGACAGAATCGTGATTCATGAATAGATTTTTTCATACACCTCTAGTTTTGACGGCATGGCAACAGCTCTTCCTCTTCTCTAAAGGAGCACAACATGGCCTCGCCCCCTTTGTTGCATGTTCCTGGGGACGGGGTTTATCAGGGTTTGTGACATCATAAACCCGGAAAGTAAATCATTGTAGTCCCTACGAGCAATTTTTGTAGGCATTAAACTGCCAAAATTTTAAAAGACATCACCGTTTACATTAAATTTTCAGCATCGTAACTTCACAGATATTGTTTATGCTCAAACAGCAACATTACACACTAACGTTAAAAAAGTGAAATCACAATTAACCACCTCTTTAATACTGTAAAGCTGCTTTGACACAATGTGTATTGTAAAAAGCGCTATATAAGTAATCGTGACTTGACTTGAATTAAGTCATTAGTTCCTCTTTTGTGTTTATATATATATATTCTCCTCGTTTAGTTCTCTCATTTGCTGGTTATTAATGTGGATTTGCTTTGCTTTGCTGTTTAGGATTTCCCTGTGGATTTATTAAAGACTGTGCATTGAACTACTATTCTTCTTCGTCATGCGATTTAACTCTGTGAAAAGTTAATTTTGTTCAGATTTACTAATTATATACACTACTGTGCAAAAGTCTTAGACCACTAGTATATTCACCAACAAAAATGATTTTGTCAGTTATTTCTGTCTTTTGCTTTAGATTGTCAGAAAGGAATTTCAGTTTACATTACCAAACATTCCTTCTGCCAATAATTGTAAAAATCCAGTGAGATTTTTGTATGCACAATGAGTCTGACAACAGCCAGTGCTTGTGTGCTTCTATAGCTGAAATTTGGAAGCCACAAACATGCCACGAAAGCAGAGTACTGAGAAATAACATCACCCATATTCTTTTTATACTTAGTTTTTCACTGTGAAACAGAACGCATGCCCGGAGAGCCAGCTGACAACGTTGATTGTTCTCCATTTATTTTCCTTCTCTAGTCACCTTTGATCTCATGAGTCTCTGTGAGATCTTGTGTCACTGAAATTGTTCCTACAGTCAACATGTGTGTGGTCTTGTGGTCTGGTCGAATCATCTAGTGTGCGTGTTCAGAGGATTATAAGGCTAAAAATCGGTTGAAACTGTCTTCATGTCTGTGGTCTCCCATGGTTTTAAAACCGGTTAAGATTTGAAAATTGTCTAGTGTGTGGCCAGTCTTAATCTAGAAGAACTGTGGCAACATTTCCAAGATGCTATGGTGGGAGAATAACATTATTAACACAATGAATCATTCAATAAGGTGACCATCTAAGGTGTTGGTCTCAAACTCAATTCCTGGAGGCCCACAGCTCTGCACAGTTAAGGTCCAACCCTAATCAAACACACCTGATCCAGCTAATCAAGGTCTGACAAAGCTACAATCACTTTTTGTAGCTTTAACACAGATTTATTAGATTTGCAGTTTTATTATAGATTTGATTATTCAATGCAAAATCTTCTGTACTGCAGCTAAACATGTGGTAGAAGATTTAAACCATATCACTCACTAAGCCATTCATGTAGTTATCAGATTGTATTTGTATCCTATTTATGCAATAGGTTGTTTTTAATTTAAAATGTAATACATAATGTGATTAATAATTTATAATATAGTAATATATAAATGCAAATATGGGTTATGTTTTTAAGCATTTCCAAGCATATGCAATTACCTACAGTTGCAATACAAAAGATTTTGGGGGTCAACAAAAATCAGTTGTTGAATAAGTATGTTCAAAACTGTCTGCCTCTAGCATCATTCCTTCCCTATTTGACTTCTCACACACTACCTGTGTGTTCACTTGCAGGGATATTTTATCATTTCTAAATGCACATCCTCACCCATCTGTAGCAATATTTCAAGTCTGTGGTATAAATATTTATTTATGCTGGAAAGTGCATTCATTTATGTCTAAGTACACTTTATGATTATTTATTTAATTTTTGCTTGTTTACAATTTCTTTTATATGTTTACATTTTGTTTTTAATATTGCCAGATTCTGTCCTCCTTCTGAATGTATCAATGTTTGTAAGAAAGAGCATGAGTGATCATGCCTTATATCTCAAACCTATGTTTGCTGAAAGAGCAGCCTGTCATCCAGCTCACCATTATCTTGAAGATCTGACCTCTTCATCTGTTCCTGGAATGAATGGCAGTAATGATGCTGATTACAGGGGACAAAACACCAGACTACCCTGCCACTGAGCTTTGAGCTGAAGCAGATGTTGGAACTGAATGAAAGATCAAAGACTGACAGCAAATGTCTCTCACTTATGCAGCAGGTGAAAGCACTTTCACCTCTAATACACAAAAGCTGTTGTGAAAGATGCCTGACCACAGCAACATAACATACACAAACACAAACCCCTGAGCCATGTTAGTCCTTTGATGGTATAGAGGGCAGAAAAACCGAGTTCCAGGGATTATCGAAAAGAGTAGGAAGAAAACAGAGATGTCATACACAAAATAAACAGCTTCTCTATTATTTTTGTATTATCTATTTGTTTTATTTTTATTTATTATACAATTAACAAAAAAAAAAAAAAAAAGGCCTCTAACACTGGCTTGCTCTATTCTTTTTCTATTGTATCTGTTTTCTTTTTATTTATCATAAAAAAATCATATCATTGCTCTTTTTTTGAGTTTGATTGCTTCCATTGTCCTCATTTGTAAGTTGCTTTGGGTCTGATAAATGACTAAATGTAAATGTAAGTCTGTGCTCACCAAATGTTTGTCAGGTGTGTTAATGCTCAGTAAATGGCACCCTCATGTGGTGTAGTGGTACATGTACATGTGTAAGATAACATTCTTGTTATCTTACAGTGTATAAATCTCAGTGAAGTGTTTATGGTTTGTGCCTTTGAGTACATTAAATCCCATCCAATTAAATATCCTCTTGTAAGCCTTGAATCTAATCTTGCTTCTTATTTTCAGAATTGCCTTTTTAATTTCCATCCAATATATAATTAGGTAACCCCACTAACTTTGTGGGGAAAATATTTCCAATAATGAATTTTATATGAAATATTTTTGTATGTTTTTTTTTTTTTTTTTTAAATTTATTTTTAACAAATGTTGGCAACTGCATAAAAATGCCCTTGTTAACCAAGCATGGCAGTTGTGTTTTAAGGCTCAGGGTAATTATAGAGCTAATTTTTGCACCTAGGATTTACACCAAACAGGTAGCCTACTCGTCAAGGAATCATTAGTTTCAAGTAGATATTTTCCCACTTATCTGTGAAACCAAAATACAACTTTCTTTTCCACTGTCTAGACCAGTGGTTCTCAACCACATTCCTGGAGGACCCCCAACACTGCACATTTTGCATGTCTCCTTTGTCTGACACACCCATTTTAAGTCTGTGAGTCTCTACTAATGAGCAGGTGACCTGAATCAGGTGTGTTTGATTAAGGAGACATGCAAAATGTGCAGTGATGGGGGTCCTCCAGGAATGTGGTTGAGAACCACTGGTCTAGACCTCACACCAAAATTTGGTCCTCTTACTCTCCTTTGGATAATGCAATGTGAGAGTAAGCACATACATACAGTATTTTATTCATTTTCTGCATTCACTAATAAATATATGGCATATTTTTTGCAAGCCTCTTTTTCAGTGAGTTGTTGGTGTGTGTGTGTGTGTGTGTGTGTGTGTGTGTATGTCACATAAAGAACCCTTTAGAATTTTCTATATTTCTGCATAAATATGACCCAAAAGTTCATGAGATTTTCACACAAGTCCTGAAAGTAGACAAAGAGAACCCAGTCAAACCCAGGGTAACTTCTAAGCAGCTAAAGGCCTTTCTCATTGGCTAATGTTAATGTTCATGAGTCCATCAAAAAATAGAAAAAAAGGTCTGCACGCTTAATCGCTCTTTATTCAAAAAAAAACAAAACAAAATATGTAAAAGTAACAATGTTTCGGTCAAAGACCTTCGTCAGGCAAACACACATACACGCAAAGGCAACAGCTTAATAAGTACTCAGATTCAAACAGAGTTGCAATTGATTACACCTGTTAGCAATCAAAGTCAATCGTGTGAACAGCTATAGTTTATCACAACTGAAACAAGACAACCACCCAGCAGGCACCAGACGTCTATGTAACGTCCGATTGATGTTGGACATACGTTGCATTTTGGTTGAAAATGAAAATCGGGTTGACGTCAATATTTGACGTCAATTTGACGTTGACTTAACGTTGGATTTTGGTTGCACAACCTAAAAACAACAAAATCTCAACGTCAGCTGACGTCGGTATTGGACATCAATTTAACATTGACATTAGACGTTGAATTTACGTTGAAATTTGGTCACCCAATGTCACAACCAAAATTTAACCAAATATCAACGTCTTATGACGTTGTGTGCCTGTTTTGTGCCTGCTGGGCACATTGAGGCAAAAATTTAAAGGGTTTTTTTTTGCAGCGCGTTGAGCTCTCTCGGCCACCGTAAAAACAACATACTGCATCATAATCATAGTTAATGTGATGAACTACAGCTGTTTGTCACTCTGCTAGGACATCTGTGTGAACTTGAGAAGAAATGAGTTCATACATTCACTAAAAATCAGCGACAAGTGATTGAACAAATGTCTAGTTTTGGGGGAAAAAGCTATCAAGAAAAGGGCACTTGTTTTAATATTTCCTTTCTAACGCAATACAATTTGGCCATTTAATACAGTTTTGAGGGCACTTTAACGCTCTACAAGACTCATTAAAGATATTTTTTGAAATATTAACCAAGCAAGCAGCAGCTCCAGTTTCTACATGACTGACACATCCATACGTCTCTCCAGAACAGGTTTGAGTGGGGAATATGGGTGTGGAGAATCACAGCCCAGTAGTTGACGTGTAAATGATTCCCAATCCCGGCCGATCTCCAGCCTGCTGCACACACACGGATACTGTCTGTCTGTCCGGCAGGCCCAGTCCACGGCCCTCTTCACTGCCTCCCAGTACATCGGTCTGAATGGAGAAGAGCAGAAAGTCACGGACCGCATGATCACTACACCGCATGCAGACGTGTGCTGGTACCTGGGCTCCTGGGACTCTTTTAGTCGGAGGAGAGACTCGAGCAGCCGTCCCTCGTCCAGCTTCTTCACCCGGATCAGCTGCAGCACCAGCAGAGTCGCCACCAGCCGCAGAATTTCAGCATGAGCCTTCACACCTGACACACAAAAACACGCGACTGATTCTGACTCACAAACTGTGTCTGAAAAATAAAGATCTGATTATTTTAAACTATATTCAGATTCAGCCTGATGCATATTGCACTTTAAACTGGAAAGCACTTTCTCATTCTAGCAAGATCTGGGTCAACATCACTGTAGGGTGCCTTTTGGTGTCCTGTACATAACTCATTTGCCATGATAACATAAAAATGACTATGAAAGGGTGTGCTATATTAGGCTAAGTTTTTATATTCATAACAAAAGCATAACTTGGCCCTTTAGATACATTTTCTAGATTTGTTTTAGTTTTGTGTAAGAGGATGTGTGTTATTATGTCCCATGCACTGCTCATTAAATTTGAATGATAGTATAATACTGTCAAATCATAAAATTAAAAAAAATATATATTTTGTTAAACGAGATTACTCAATATGAGTGTATTGATCATTTGGTAATGAAAACGATATTTTTATTTAATAAAAAAGAAGAGTTTGTCCATGTCCCTTGAATGGTTGTCCACCCTGTTGTATTGGGGAATCCGTCCCTTTAAGAAAAGGCCATCCCATTTAGTGACATCAGGACAACAGATTTTTTGTATGGAAGGATTTTCCGGACAATTTTCAAATAGAATTGCAAATTGTATTTTCAATTGCGTTTTCCATATGTGGACGCATAAATTGTGACATAATCCAAATGCAATTGCAAATCTTGCATTACCGTTTGCATTTTCGCTTTCGCGAACGCACAGTGACTGCCACATTTCAAATGAAAAAGCAAAGTCTATTTGCAACCGTATTTCTCATGTCTTACGAGTTATGAACCTGTCATATTTAAATAGCAATATTAATTACCACATTTGCTTTTTCACTCTCTCTGCGCCGCGCATATACATGTCCACCCTGTCAGCATAAAATATGCCAGAAGTGATTAGAATACAATACTTTGAAAATATGTAAGTTTAAATACACCAAATTCTCTTCAACAACCAGGCTAAATATTTAGATAGTCACAATTTGTTGTAAGCTAATATTCTAATTAAAGCTCAAAATATCCAATATAGGCTCTCTTGGACTCGATGTATTATATTATTTATAATTATGATATAATTTTTTTAATAACCCTGTTTAGGAAAGGGACATCATACCTTTCAGAAAATATAATTTGCATCTAAATTTTGCAATGAAAACATATTTAACAGTAATATATATGTCCATGATAGGGTCGACATATCTTATGGTTTATGCTTCGAATAATGGCCCATAATTATCTAAAAAACAAATGTGTGGGAGCTCAGCTAAAATGTTTCTATAGTACTTGAGTGTCTATTATTTATGATATGACAAAGCGAATGGGAAATTAAAACCAAAATGTTTGAGTATTGTGAGGGTTGAAAGGCGCTCTATGGTGATATTGACCCATCTACTATGATTGGCTGGTGTTACACAGTAACAGGTGTTTTTCTCAGTCTGTCTGGATACAGTTGTGTTCACAAGGTACATATGGCACCTAAATAGCACATATGAACAACTGTCTAAATGGGCAGTTCTTGCAATATGGACAAGACCAGCAACAGGCATTTTAAAAAATCTTCTTACCTAAGGAACGGATGCCTTTCTCTTTAAGGAAGACATTTGCAAAAAAGTCAACGTCCAGGTTAAGGAAGCTGCTCAGCCTGTCAGTGCACTCCCAGTATCCATCCTATATCCAAACACATTGCATATGTTCATATTCCCCAACACATTTACATACTGTATAAAATCTAGTGAATTAAATCATGTGTAAACACCTCATGTTGAAGTTCAAACAGCTCATTCCAGGCCACTGTGTCTGGTTTTTCCACTTCTTGGAGTCGTTGTTTCTGTTCCTTTTGCCATGCTACAGGGGCACGCCTTTTGAACAAGAGGGCAATTCTGGACTTAATAGCATCAGCAGAAGGAGATAAAATCCCGCGAATATTGGAGAGAGGTTCCGCTGAGGGAGGAGGAGGCGCATAGTAGGGAACCTGGGAGGCAGCTGGAGGGAGAAGCCTGTCACTCGTGGAGGCACCACGACGAGCAAAAGAAAGACGAGGAGAAGAAGAAAGCTTTCTAGGCTCGCGGAGAAATTCCACTTGGATTTCGCGTCGACGAGTGGCTTTAAGAATGGGAGCAGCCTCTAATGCACCAAGCTTAGCGGCAGGGCAAGGGGGAAGCATTAGACTCTTTTTTTTCAGACAGTCTCTGGAACCAATACTGCTAACTTCAAAACGTGAAGTATGCCTGGAGCTAGGAGGAGGAAAAGAGCGATCTGCAGATCTTTCTTTTATAAACTTTTCAATATTTTCATAGTCATGCTCTAAATCATCATCAAAATCAGCTGCTACACAAGCAGCAGAACACGGGAGATCTTCAGATGTGGAGCTACTGAGCCATTCCTCTGATTCCATCTGAAAAAAATGAAAATCATTGTTGTGAATACTAGAAGCCGAATGATGTCAAGATTTATCACTACATTACAGCATTAATAGACCCTTTTATTGTTACCCATACATCATCATCTTCAGAACTACTAATATGCGCAGCTTTCATCTTCTCTTCAATCCAGACCATATATGGCAAAATATCCACATCCTCCTCTGAAATGATTTTAGGAATATCTGTGAATCCAGTGTCAAGCTCATTTTGTTTCTGCAAAGAGCAAATGAGAGTATTAGTTGGTATTTTTAATTGTCATTCAGTTTAAAATGGTGGACAGAAATTAATTCATGGCATATTTTACTTAAAAATTACTTTGATTCTACCTTTTTTTGTGTGAAAAAAAGCGATTCCCTGTGTGTACAGATGTTTACTTTTTTTTATTGTCAATATCAAACAATTAATTTATGTGTGAACTATATTTATTATAATGGCATGACTGACTAGATACAAAACATTGGTAACACTTTCTATGAAGCTCATATTTATAACATATTATGAGGTTATTTTTAAGGCATTATAATGAATGCATAATGCATTATAAAAAAACTTATATGTTATATCATCTTATGAATATTCATAAGAACAGTTTTAATGTATTATAATATTTACTTATTTGAGGTTATAGCTTTTAAGAGTATGATGATTTATAACACACAGTAAACACGTTGCATCCACTTAAGTTACAATAGATTATATTTCTCATAGTTATAATGTTTTATAAGTCTCATATCTTGCCATCTTTCTTATGCTACTTTACTTAAAGCAATCAAAGACCACTTATAAGTATAGTAATAACAATAGTAATATATTTTTTTTCTCAAACAGCCATAAGATCAAATATCAGATCAGATGAATGTGTAATATAACACATTTGCTTTGAAATATTTTTATTGTAATATCAGTTTGATTATTTTGATGGTACCCTTTAGACAGCTGTTGATAAGTAACTCTGCAACTACATGTCAACTAGCAGTCAGTGGAGTATTAGTAGTATGTTTTTTTATGTATTTGATTGCTTCTATTGTCATCATTTGTAAGTCGCTTTGGATAAAAGTGTCTACTAAATGTAAATGTCTTTTATAATGCTAACACTTTATTTTTAATGGTTCCCCAACAGACAAACTGACTATAAGTAACTTTGCAAGTACATAATACCTACCCTAACCTTAACCTAAGCCTATTAAAACTCTAATGAGAGTTAGTTGACATGTAGTTGCAGTTGCTTATAGTCAATAGACTAAAGGCACCATCAAAATAAAATGTATCCTAACATATAAACATTTTTTTTTTCAGTTGAAATTATTAACTAGCTAACATCAAAATGAATATTAGCCCCACACTCGAATAACACTCCACACCTAACCACTTACAAGACGTAGTAAGATACTGTGCAGATCTTAAATAAACAATGTCAAGATATATAGTCCATTATAAATGTAAAAGTCAATTTAATATGGTGTTCAATGTGTTATAAATAATCATAATCTTAAAAGTTATAACCACAAATGTGTAAGCATTATAATGTATTATAATTGTTGTTATGATTCTTTATAAGATGATATAACATCTTATAAGGTTTTTTTATAATGCATTATGCATTCATTATAACGCCTTAAGAATACCCTTATAATGTATTATAAATATGGGCTTCATAGAAAGTGTTACCAATATATTTTTACAGATTTATTTTTAGATCCTTAAATTAGCAGCAATCATACCCTCTCTTCAATGGCAACAAAGCTTGTGAACTGGGACAAGATGGAGAACTCTTTACTGAGCTCAATGATGTAAGACTTCAGCTCTGCTTTCTTCCCCTGATAAAAGAGATAAAAAACGGCAAGTAAAGTTAATAAATCTGCCAGTTATGTAAAAAATATCATCATGCAGACAAATATTGTACCTCGTGTTCTGCCTCACTGTTAGCTAGAATGCCATCTTCATAGTCTCTGATGATCGCTCTTGCTGTTAATTTGTGAAGGAACTGCACACACACACACACACACACACACACATCTCTTCAAACGCTTGATAAACAATTGATAATATTTCAGATTTTATGAAGTATTTAAGATGTTCACTCACAGTTCCCTTTGTCTTTTGTAGTTCTGTGGTGGAAACCATTGTTTTGATCTCTTGTCCACTCAAATCACCAAACAGTGTGGCCTAAATGAATAAATATTACACAATTCAAAACAAATCAACACAAATAACTGGGTAATTCAGCTAAAACGTACTAATATTTTACAGCCTTTATAACATTACATAGTTATCTTGATGAACCTTGCTCTGAGATTGCTTCATAGGCTTATGTTTTAGACAAGTAGATTCAATGAAAATTTTAATTTAAAAACTAAAAGTCTAGTTTAAAATAATTAAGGCATGTTTTGCACACTGCTGGTTACTAAATTAAAAATTATACGAAGAATGATATTTAATTATTTTCATTTATTATATGCACCAATCAAGGGACTGGAACTGGAACATGAATTTGCATAAAAAAATTCTGAACACCACTGCATGCCACTTGTAACAATATAAAAATGATCTGTAAAAAAATGTAAGTATTTAGCCTATAGTACATATATTTTTACTTAAATATTTTGATGTTTCAATACATTCTTGATACTTCTACATTCAGTCTTCATTTTTCAGTGATTAAGCAAATGAATTGTTGATTTGGAGTTTTGAATCAATTCATTGAAACAGTTTGAACTGATTTACAAAAATTAATAAAAACATACCAACTCAATCTGTAACACTGAAGAAACACTAAAATTACCACTACATTCATGATGTTGCCTAATTTTTATTGTGAATATTCAATATATGACCTAGGGTGGGCGATATGACCAAAATCTTATATCACGATATGAGTAATTCTATATCACAATAACAATATATATCACGATTTAGTTTTTTTTTTTTTCTTTTAAAAAGGTTTTTTTAACTCTTGTTACCAATGTCAATATCAAACTAATTCAAGCCTAAAAAAAAAAAAAAGCTCACTGAAGATAAATAAACAGTCAGTGATGAAATAAGGATAAGAAATTAATTGCAAGCAATAGGACAAAAACTACAATAAATAAGAAACGCTAAATACATTGCGTAAATTAATTAGTCTTCACTGTTAATTATATCTATCTATAGATATAATTAACCTGTGTATTATGTATAATTATATATTATCATTATTAATTTTTTTACTTCATATTATTAAAGTTACAAAAATGATTTAGTCAAGAGCATTGAGAGATTTTCTCTCATTGTTATTTGATTAATATGAATTTAATTGCACAGCTTCCTCTTTAAGACCGAAGTCCAGATCCAATACACTGTTACATGTGTTTTCTTTTTCAGCTGTTTACTCTCTCTTAAGACCTAAATCACTGTGTTTATAGGGATACCCTGCAAAGACAGGGATTCTGACGCATATAAGGGTGTTAATGTAATCGTTCAAAGCCAATAAAGCAGCAAAAAATGCATGCTCCTCTCACACAGAAACAGAAACACATATAGCTCTGTTATTTGTGTTTTTCAACGGCTTAAAATTGGTTGTATTAAAACTGCAGTGCTTAAAAAAGCGTGTCCATGCTACAGATGTATTCCCTCGTTTAGGAATGAGCTCCTCGTTTTGTCCTGGCTGGTCGTTCTCCTGCTCGGAGCCCTGTGGTGGCGTGGAAAGATCGCAGTCATCCAAATGATGAAAAAATATTGCCGTAAACAATGTATTTTGCGACATCATGAAATAAACGATAGAGCATAATATGAAACAATATATTTTATTTCGTCCATGTGATATATATCGTCATATCGCACAGCCCTAATATGACCCATTCCTAATAACAACTACAATAAGTAACAATGCAGTTTTTAAGTAAAGCCTGTCTACCTGAGTGCAGTGTGGCACAAGTCCGTATACGAGAGTGTGACAGTCACTGAAGAGAGCGTGAAGCTGTGAGGGGGCTTGAACAGGAGGCGGCGCTCTGGGATTAAACTGCTGCCACTTCACTGCCACTGATCTGCAGCCTGGAGACTCCATACGCTGAACCTGAGCGCGCACCTGAAATTACC
The DNA here is from genome assembly GCA_039654775.1 of Spinibarbus caldwelli. Taxonomy (NCBI): domain Eukaryota; kingdom Metazoa; phylum Chordata; class Actinopteri; order Cypriniformes; family Cyprinidae; genus Spinibarbus; species Spinibarbus caldwelli. Next base: position 34,761,060 of record CM077233.1, on the reverse strand, counting down.
CACAAATCCCTTCAACTCAAGCCTCAGACTCAAGCCTGGCCCATATTGCAAAGATAATGTTTCAAGTTATTAAAAACAATACAATAAAGAGTGTGATTCACCTTTTCTGCCCAAGTGTGTTTCACCTTTGTGTCAAAAAATTCATATGTTCCTCCACCTGCCTGAGCCAAAGCTCTGAGCATATGACGATTAGCTGTCAAGCTAGACAAACACAAACACAATCAAACTGTGCGTTCAGAAACTCGGTGTAAGTGAAGGAGACACATAAAGAGATTTGTTTAAGGCAGACCCGAGTCCGCAGGTGAAGAGGCGCGTGTGGCAGGAGTTTTCTCGGACCAGCTGTAGGGTCAGAGGCTGGTTCTGAACATGTCCATCAGAGAGCAGCAGCATGTTCCTTGCACCCCGGCCGGGAGGCAGCAGACTCAGGCTCCGGAGAGGCCGCCACAGATCAGTGCTGCCACCAGAGCCGCCACACGACTGAAGAGAGGAGACATGCAATGATACGCAAAAGAACTGAGATTCAGAACCATCTTTAAACATTTGCAAACTTTACTCACCATAATAAATTTTCTGGCTGCTTCAGATGCTTCATCTAAAGGCACTGGTGCAGGAAAAGCTTCCCTGTAATCTGAATCAAAAGAATAAGAGGGATATGAAAATGTCCACATGATGATCAGATCAATAAAACAATATCAGACAGTTTCAGTGAGCTCTAACCAGTGCTGAAAGAGATGATGTTGATCTTCAGTGAGCGGTCCAGAGATTTGAGGACTTGAAGGGCAATCCTGCGGGCGTTCAGCATGGTGTCTCCCCGCATCGACTTGGAGGAGTCCAGAAGAATGACCACATCGCTCACACTGGACGGACCTCCAAAGCCGGACACCCCGCTTGACTTAAAGTCTGGATAAAACACCAGCATGCAGGCCTGCAGGGATCAGATCCGCATCAGTGCTCATTTTTGTCAGGGAGCGTAAGATGGAAAGTGTCAATCTTTGTGTGCAATAACCATGACAGACAGGAAAACAGATCTGAGTGATCATTTCTTTACCTGACTATCTTTATCCGGATGGTTCTCGACCCACATCCTGGGCATGTGGATATTAGAAAGACTGAAGGACACCTGTAACCCTTCAGATCCCAGAGTCTGTCCCGGTAACGTGCTGATCACTGCCTTACAGTCTGTCCTCTGAACAGAGAAAACACTCATACTGTTAATATAGGCTACTTCATGTTTTTGTTTTTGTTTTTTTTTTGTTTTTTTAAGTATGTTAGTAAGACAATGCACCAAAGTGTTACTAACCTTGGTTTTGATGCGGTGTGAAGAGCTCAAGTTGATGATCTCATAAGGCATTTCAATGGACATAGACAGAGAAAACTCCCTGAAGAAAGAGAGAGAGAACAAAAGAGTTAGAGGACATTGAAAAGAGACTGAAATTTTTTTTATCAAAACCATACACTAAACAGAACTATGCAACAACCTTGTAACCAACTAGACCAGGTGCTACTGAATATAAAGTGTGAAGTTACGAAGGTTAAAGTGTTAAATGGTGTTACACAAGGTTTGCTACATGAAATAATTGGCCTTTATATTGTTACTCATCAGCAGGTGCATTTTTAGTGAATCTTGAGTGAATTTCCCTGTGAATTCTCCAGTGTTTGAGATCCTCACCCCTCTGACCGAAGCTCCGTCACACCAATCTTTTCAACAGTGGCCTGAAATGTAACACAGGTGTAAGTCAAAACACTAACAATCCAACAGGATTTTAAATACAGTGACAGAAGAGCATCGTACCTGAGTTGTCTGATTAAGGGCAGCTCTCTGTTGCCACGGTGCCACACTGCCAGACAGTGAGAAGACTATAGAGCCTGATCTGACCACCAGCTCAGTGATGAACGTCACCTTAATCAAAACTGTGGCTCCAGGAGGAAGATTCCCCACGCTGATGGTAAATACATCCTGCCTCACATAAACACATGATCTTAAAGAAACCTTCTGATACATTATCACACACACACGAGCTCCAGATCAGTTACAGTAACTCACAGGTGCATCCTGGTCCATCAGGTAGGCTCCATGACCTTTCTTTATGGCTTGCTTGTACTCCTTACGAGCCTGCTCTTTTTCCTTTACCTACAGGACAAAAACAGATATTAAAAATGTTGAGAAAGAGGCTGAAAAAGCAGAGACTGCATTTGACAAATTCTGAATGACTCGCACCTTTCCAATGACGTGTTTTCCATTGATAAAGGCTTCAAATCCACACACTGCTGCCGTCTCCTCCAGTGGAAAGACATATTTTGCCTCAATGGGAACAGCACTCTGGTTTGTGTAGGTCTGAAATATGATGACCTGGTGGAAGTGGAGAGAAAGTTAAGGATGTGGTTAGAGTTGGGAATTATAATGTAATACTCTGGCTCTATTTGTTGTGGCAAAATGTAAGCCAGAAGAATTAAACAGAGACAGAGACAGACACAAATCAAACAAATCAAAAGACCATGGTTTGATTTTTGTCTGTCTTTTAGTTTGTTAATTCTTTCGGCTTTAATTTTGAAGTTCTTATGTATGTACCCCCGTGGTCTGATTGTGTCCATCACTGTTTTGTTCTAGTTCTAGTTCATTAAGCTGTTTTGTATATCATTTTGTTCTTTTAGTTTGATTGCATATCTTTAAATTGTACTTCCATATGTGAAAGCCTTTAACCCTCATGGACTGTTACGGGTCAATTTGACCCGATTTGATTTTTGAGTTGTCGGAAATATCAGTTAACTTATGTTTTTTTTTCTTGAAATTTTGTGACTTTTTCTCATTTAGGGTCATGAACATTCATGCAAATTTTGTTATTTTAGATTTTTTACATACTATTTTTTTAAATACTATTTAACTCATGATTTAACTCAGATTTTTTAAATACTATTTAACTCATGTTCTTTTTCTTGAAATTTTGTTTCTTTTTCTCATTTAGGGTCATAAACATGCATACACAGTTTCAAAACACTGATGTGTTGTTGTGAAATGTACATACAGAAATTTTTATACGTTTGCGATGTTCACGGGTCAGTTTGACCCACATAGGCAGCCATTCAAAAGCAACTGTACAGACATAAAATAACAACAAATTCCTTTATTGTATGTCAACTTTTATTTTGAAGTTATGTATGTACTCCCGTGGTCTGATTGTGTCCATCACTGTTTTGTTCTAGTTCTAGTTCATTAAGATGTTTTGTATATCATTTTGTTCTTTTAGTTTGATTGCATATCTTTAAATTGTACTTCCATATGTGAAACCCTTTTATAATATTTTTTGACTGTATTATATTGTTTTTTTTGTTTGTTTTTTTCAGTTTATAAACAGTATAATTATTATTATTTTTTGTAGTATCATACCTGACACAGCAGGTCCATCAGCTTGCACCTCACATTGACAGCCTGTAGAGGAAGTTTCTGACCACTGCTGTCCAGCAAACCTGCGTTCATCTCCTCCAGAGGATTCTTAGTGGACTCCAAACCCTCACTGTCATCACTGGACACTAAAGAAACACATTCACACAAAACCACTGATGAATTTAACAACACAAATCATAGCATTCAGCTTCACAGAGCATCAGATAGCTCTGAGGAATCTATCGCCCCACCATGTAAAAAACTCTTATTATTAAGGATTGTTAATTTAACACAAATGTAATTATTTAATTTTAAAGAACACAATTAATTCAATCCTATCCTATGTAAATTCTAAAATGGTTTGCTTTACTTTAGCAAATATCAATAAATTGTGATGTATTGTGATTAATTTGATTACAAATTTTGATCAGTGTGACCAGAGTCTATGCACGAATGTTACATATTTCACTTCAGATTTTCACATACTTTTGAAAATCCAGAATTTAGGTGATCCTGATAAGCGCTCATTGTCACAGTTGTAAACACAGCATCTTTGTTACCAGACGGAACATTAAAGAATGCGACACATACGTCTCCCAGAAATCCGGTTTAATTCAACCAATCCAAAGACGACTTCAAAACTCCTGAAGTGTTTCCAATTTTGTGTGCCATACGCATCAGCATTTAGCTAACGGTCCGTGGGCATGACGTCTGAGACTGAGACTAAGCTTTACTCACAGATATCAGGCGTTGTGTCTGTGAGCTCCACAGAGGTGTTGATTTGAGGCTGGAACTCTTTTAACTCGTCTCCCTCCAGACTGTACCGCACCACATACTTCAGTCTGATCTGCTCTGTGTTATAGACCACAAACTCATCATCCTGTCAAAGATAAACACACACACACAAATACACATCAGAGCACAAAAACACAAGCAGAATATTTAAGTACACAGAAAATGAGTAAGAAAAGCACCTCAAATTCAGAGAGTCTGTTGGGAGAGCGTTGGACTCCATGAACACTGTGGTAGCCGTCAGGAGCACAAGTCAAAGTGGTGTCTTTCTTCAGCAGCTCCTTACACCGACCCAACGCCACTTCACACACCAACAGCAGCCGAGAGCCGTCAGTCTCACTGGGCTTGGAGTATTTCACACTAGTCCTTTAACACAGAGAAGAAACGTACTGACTGGCTAAAATCTCCAGTTGTCATTATGATTCACATTCACATTATCAATAAATCTGTTATATTAATCCATGATTGAGTAATGCTAAAGACAACTGACTTCAGAGAGTCACTGAAGTAGATTCCTCCTCCAAGATTCCCGATATCCGTCCTCTCAATTCCATGCTGTTCGACTCCAACCCTGGGCAGCAGCAGACCTCTATAAAGAATGTTTAAAAAATGTAAATGTAAAAAAAATTAAAATTCACTTGGTGCATTCATTTTCATTTATTTAGATTTTAATATCAGCCAGAAGAAACATGATTCAGCGACACGCAGTGTGTCTGTCTTCATTCGCCCCACCACAGTATATGTGACCCTGGAGCACAAAAGCAGTCATAAGTAGCACAGGTATATTTATAGCAATAGCCAACAATACATTGTATGGGTCAAAATTATCCATTTTTCTTTTATGCCAAAAATCATTAGGATATTAAGTAAAGATCATGTTCCATTAATATATTTTGTAAATTTCATACTGTAAATATATCAAAACTTAATTTTCGATTTGTAATATGCATTGCTAAGTACTTCATTTGGATTTTCTCAATATTTTGATTTTTTTGTACACTCAGATTTCAGATTTTCAAATAGTTGTATCTCAGACAAATATTCTCCAATCCTAACAAACCATACATCAATGGAAAGCGTATTTATTCAGCTTTCAGGTGATGTATAAATCTCAATTTCAAAAAATTGACACTTAAGACTGGTTTTGTGGTTCAGGGTCACATATATGGTATGTGACAGACATACTGTGAGTGTGTGTGCTGTTTTGTCATTGCATGTAAACAAAGGTTTTTTAAGAATGAGCTCTAACCGTGACAGTATTCCAACAAAACTGTTGGGACTAGTGGAGTGGAGGAGGGGTTTAATGTTGCCTAAATCCTCCATAAACAACTGAAGCTCCACCCCTCTGCTGACACGCAGTATCTGCTGAATCTGAACAGGCCTGTAGTGCATATAAGATTAACACCATCATTTAAATACATGCACTGAAATATGTTTATGTTTTAACTTCCGACCACAATCAGCACAATCAGCTTTACCTCTCCTGAAGCAGTTGAGAGACAACATGAAACTCAGGGTTTTGTGGTGGAACAACCTCAATGCTGCACCTCAGAGCTCGATACTTTCCCAGAGACGAGGGGCTTCCCAGAGCGGCCTCGCTCACATTTACAATATCTCTGATCAGCTGGAGACCACAGAAGAGTGAAAAGGTCAGATCTGCACTGTTGAATTAAAAAGCCAAATTCATCTACCAAAATCTTCAAATGTGAAGGAATTTCACTCAGTATTTGATTTTAATGTATTTAAATAGTATAATCATTGTATTACAGTAAATTAAAAAAATCTATGTATTAATTGGTAATGATCTATTTATATAACACACAATGATTTTTAAGAATAATGAGAATTACAAAACAACAAAAAGTAATAAAAACACGAAGAAACTGAGCTTAACTATCATGAAAATAATATTATTACACCAAAATCTTAACGATCCTAAATAAGGATGTACAAATTAACTCATGATGCGATGCGATTCACAATACTGATACTCTTTTAACAAAATGAGATTGAGGACAAATTATAAATGAAAAGTATTCTTTTATTATTTCTTAGACAAAATGCTGCACATTTCTTTGTGAATCGGAAATGTCAAATAACAAAACTAAATTGACATTTTAAAACAAATCACAAATCAAATAAATAAATAAATAATGCAAATAAAATAAATATTTTGATGTAAACAAAATAAGTCTTTTTCTCTTTCCATTTAAAATGAGAGCCAACCACTGTATATTAATCACGATTCAAACAAAGATGCTGCATGAGCACTTTATTAGATTGTGTAATTTCGAAATTTGAAGCAAAAACAGAATGGTCTGACTTTTTTATCTTTGTGAAATATTACATGAGATGTTTCCTTGGTTACTGCTGTTAACAAAGCAGCTCTGCACTAATAAATACCATTTCAATATGTATTATACATAGATAAGATGAAAAGAAAATACCACCTAATCTTTTCTGAAGACAGTCAGTTCACATAAACCCCCAATTGTATCACGATTTGCTTAATATCTCAACCAACTTGAGTTGTCATATTTTTATCGATTTTCAACCAGCTTGGCACGCATTGATCCACCCTATTCCTAAAGTATTATAATAATTTTATCCTATAATTGATGTATGTGATACCTGACAAAGGTCCAGTTTCTGAGACACAAGCTTGTGTTTGGAAGGAGGGTCGGTCATTCTGAGGGGCAGAAGAGTGTTGACCTCCTCCAGCAGGGCTTTGACTTCATCCTCTTTCTCAGTCTTCTGTGCCTGCAGTAACAATCCCTCCACCCTGCTCACCTGCAGCAGCACAGAGCCAATAAACACAGCGTTAAACACAGCAGATTCCTGTCAGCTTCTTTACTGATGATCTGCGCTCATTCTCACGTCATTGAGGCTGATTCTGGAGACAGGGACTGTCAGGATGTTATTAAGGGAACCGAGAGCTTCAGTCCAAACCAGCTCCACAAAGACACCGACGTCCTGAGACAATGTGCTGCAGTTCAGCTTCTCCTCCAACAGCAGCTGCCAATCAAAAGAGTGAGCAATTACTTCTAGGGCTGGGTATCGTTCAAAAATTTTCGATACCGATACCTTGACATCGATACCGGTTCCTGAACGATACTTTTTTTGATACCAATTTTATGAAATCAGTAACAAGATTACATTATCTCAAAAAACTTTGGTTTTTATTCTTTTTTTTCAGCTTGCTGAAATTGAAAAAGATTCATCTCCTGAGCCACTGCACAAAGGAACTAAATATATCCAACACAATAAATCAGTGCAAATAGTTTTAATAAAGCTCAACACATCTGTTAGGCTATGTTTACACTAGTGCGTGTTCGTTTTAAAATGCATAGCTCAGACAGAATCATCATTTCATTTTCCATAGATAGCAGACTGCTCCGTATGCTTTCGAATCGCTCTCGCGGATGTCAAACACTGATCGATCTGCGCGACGCTGCTTCTAGTCGAACACATCTAGTGCTGCAGGCTTATTGGCTCACTGACGCTGACGGGATTAACCCCTTAGGTATCGAATTTTGGTACCGAATGACAAGACGTCTTTTGATACTCGATGGTATCGAGACCATTCAGTCGGTGTCTAAAAAGTATCGAACACGATACCCAGCCCTAATTACTTCACACCCATTAGTCACATGTTATACATATATCAAATAAATTAAAACAGATCTGCGTTGTGTGTATCTAACCTGCTGAAGGCTGTAGGATGCCAAGCGGTCAACCTCAGGTGGAAGTGTGTGTGTCTTTGTGAATCCCTCAGTCTCCGTCTCCTTCATCAGCTGCAGATATGCTTCCACAGCATCCTCAGACGTCACGCAGAACACAAGCTTGTCCTGAACCACTGCGGTCTATAGCGAGAGAGAGAGTCCATCACCGTCACCACAAGACAAATTCAGCACCTCCGTCACATCTATGATTCCAGAGATAACAACATTCTTGATGATCAAACCTCAGCTTCACGCGAGACTGAGCACAACACACGATACTGCTGGCCTGCTCGGCCTTTGGCACTCTGCAGCTCCAGAACAGACAGAGTCTTGGGTTTGACCTGAAACACAAAAACACTTTCAGACAGTGGTGGGCGCTAACAGAATCAAGAATCTGTTAAATGGGTCATCATACTGTACATTTTTCACAATTTATTTTATTTTACCCCCTGATGTCCACTAATAATTTTATTGTGATTGATGCATGAAGTCACTCACCCTCTCAAAAACTGAATACTTGGCCACTTGAAAATATGAAGGAAATTCAGGCAGGTCATGGTCACCTTCTCTGTAAACTCTGCATAGAGTAAATGAAAAGAGGTAGTCAGGTAATCAAGCAAATCTAAGTGCTGCAGAAACTGATTAAAAACCAAAAACTGTTGAACAAACTCAAGAACTGACAGTGACAAAAAACACAAAAGCGCACCTGAACCTGCCAGGACGGGGTCCACCCTTCTGAAGAATCTCAGCTTCAGTCTTTGGGAGTTCAGGGTGACCCTTGAACGTCTCTTTTCTTGGTATGTGTGTCAACACTTTTATCTCTTTATGGTGAAAAACAACATAATGTCAACAGTGCCACGAAAATACATGGTTTAATCTCACTTAACACTCTCATAATCCAAATATGATGTCAAATACATTTCTCAACAAAAATGTACTGCAACACAAGACCAAACATATACAAACAGAACCAAACACCCAATGTCAACAAATAAAACTAATCTGACTGTGACACTCCCATCTGTTCTGTCCCTTTGACCTCCTTTCACATCGGATGCAAGTAAACCTTACAGTATCACTTTAAACAAACAACTGACATCTGTTTTACTGAAGAGAGACAGCGATACAATACATTCACAAGGTAGTGCTTGTTTGGCAACCACAGTCTGAAGAAGTGCTTTGAATAAAAAAACTAAACCAGGTTTCTAGATCACAGTGTGCTAATACAACCACAGAAAACTAGCAGTCTTCATGAACTCCTACCTGAATTAGGGAGGAATTCAGAGGTGGGATATGGCAGCTGTGGGGTCAAATTATGCTCCGTCAAAGGCAGGAGATGCCCTTGGTCCAGACAGCTCCACACATACTGCGTCCCGACCACTGGGATCTGCAGCTTCTGGATGCTGCGCTGCCGGTTACTGCTCAGATCATTCACACTGCTAGTGACTACAAAAGAGCACTGGAGAAGATAAACAGAGGTCAGAAGAGACACTGCAGCTCTGTACAATCATTCCACTGATAAAAACATTTTGGTGTCACTAGCTATCCCTGCTGAAAAAAACAGCATATGCTGGTTAGGTATGTTTTGACGCTGGGATGCTGGTTTATGCTGGTCCATTGCTGGTTTATGCTGGTCTTTTGCTGGTTTATGCTGGTCCATTGCTGGTTTATGCTGGTCATGTGCTGGTAAAGAACCAGCATAAACCAGCAAAGGACCAGCATAAACCACCATCCCAGCATCAAAACATACCTATGCTGTTTTTTTTCAGCAGGGATGTTTCCATCACCCTGCTTTTATGCACATTTTGAAGTATCACATCAGAAACGAGTGATGGAAATGGTGAATTTCGAATAAAAATGCCTTAATTCGCAAAAACGTTTTTACGCACGCTTGAGGTGGTTTTTGACTTGTGCGAAATAGGGTTAATGCGAATAATGGGAGATGGAAATGCATTTTGCGAATAAATTCTTCCAAACACATCAAAAAAGTCATATGACTTTGCTCTACGGGACGGCAAAACCTGACTAACCAGTGGACCGATCTCATTCCACAGCATCTGAAATGTTGTTATGGTCATTCGGAAATGCCCGAGCAAAGTCTGTCATCAAAGTATTTCTGTATAATTGCCTCTCAGAACTGTTGCACGACTGCGTTCCCAAACAGCAGGAGGCGCAAGAAATTTATTATATATGAAAATTATTATGTTCAGTGGCTTCTCCTAGTTTTCTTAGTGATATTTAGTGCCAGTTCATCAGGAAGTGACGAATTTGTTCTCTTTGACTCGTTAGATGGAAACGGTGTTTGTTTGCAAATGTTTTATGCGATATTCTAATTTTACTCATAAGTTAAATTCGCAACTTTGGATGGAAACCCGGCACTAGCTATGTTATGATATGTATGGGATATCGCATAAAAAAACGGTGGATGGAAACGCCAAGATGCGCATAAATTCTAAACTCAACTATAACTAAATTCTAAACTAAGTAGGATACATTTCTTATCCGTTAAGAAAACATGTGCATAAACTACCACGGAAACACTTTTACCGAATAAATTCCTTAATGCGCATTAAAACAGACACGTGATTTGCAATGGGACAGCATAAAACTGGACCAACCAACAAACCGATCTCATTGCACAGCACCTGAAACGCTGGTTTTGTCATTCTAAAATACTTGAGCAAAGTCTTGTCAAAGTGCTTCTTTATAATTAACTCCCACACCTGCGTTCCCAAACAGCAGGCTTTGAAAATAAGATAACATTTATTGTAGGCTATACACAAATTATTATATACATAGCCTTCTCGTACTGCAGAAATGTATTTTTCTTCTTTGTGATATTTAGCGCAAGTTAATCAGGAAGTGACTACTTTGTTCTCTTCAACTCACTGGATGGAAACGATGCTTTATTCGCAAATGTTTTCCAATTTTGCGCAAAAGTTTAATTCGTAACTTTGGATGGAAAAATACCGTTAATGTTTTTTTTTTTTTTATTAAAAAAAAAAAAAAAGAACATTATTGGTACCATTCCTATGTTCCTGTTGCAGGAACTAACAGAAAACAAAGAAAGTGACTGTTTTTTATGCAACTTTGAAACCTAACTTCTTACCCATATCTAAATAATCATTTGCTTTAGACAGAAGAGACAGAAAGGTAGTTATTAGGGGGGAAAAAAAAAAAAAATGAGCACGTACCTCTTTGTTGATGACATAAGAGATGTTTCCTCCATTCTCCAGAAGAGCTGATCTCAGCTTATTCTTCTCTTTAAAAGGCACATTTTTCACATCTAACACCACAGTACAGTTTCCAAACACTGTCATTGTGCCACCAGTGTCTAAACATGCCGAGAAAAGAGACAGAAAGACTAAGAAAAACGGCAATGAATCCTACAATAAATAACAATCATATGATAAACGCATAGCGTGTCATTCTATTTCCGTATTACCACAAACAACTACACATAGGCTACAAGTAAACATCTCCACTATTCATTAAATAAATCAGACCGCATAATAAATATATTGATATATAAATGAAACAAATCAAATGATCTTTCTTTTGATATAAATTAATTAAAGACTCGCATATAACGCAAATCCTGCTGCAGTATCTAGTGTTGTCATGAGTATCTTACCGCGGACAAAGTCAGAGTCGAGTGACACGTTTAGATTTGAAGAAAACACATGAAGAAGTAACTAACCTGCAGTATAAAATTCAGTAAAAGTGCTTCCTGACTCATACTAAGCCTACATACAGTAAAGACACGCCTCCCTGAGATAAAAACATTAGACGGGCTCCATCCAGTGGTCTAGACACCACTTTTTAAAATTAACATTCGATCTCCTTAAAAAAAATAAATAAATAAATAAATAAAAAACACATTTTATTTTTAATAATTAATTGTCTCATTTCTGTTTAAGACTTAAACAACTAAAATACTAACACGTGACCTAAACGCATGTCATACGTAACCTTACAGTAGGCTATATGCATGCAAACAAGCAGAGGCTTCTGTTGTGGGATGATCCCAGTGATCCCTCTCTTTCCTCTGCTCCATCCACTGAGAAGGCGAAGCAGTGGATTTCAGAAACATCGTGTCATAATGTTCGCTGAACAGCTGAGATTTTTCTCAATCCGCGGTGCTTTATAGCAGCATCATTTTGTTGCATGGGTTTCGTTAAGCATACTTGCAGATAAGATACTTTTCGACTTATGTACTCAGAAATGTGCCCATCAGGACAGCTGTCATAGTCAGGGTCTTGCTTATCTTCTTCAAATATGTGTTCACATGCCCTTGCAGAAGTCCCGAGGAAACTGTCCTGCACTGCTGGCTCTACCTGTGCCTGCCAATAGGCATACTGTTCTTCATAATGATCCTCACGGACGCTCGGCTCCTGAAGATGTGCAGATGTTGCGTATGCAGATGCTGTAAGAGTGAGTGCTGCTGCTGTGCTGGTGGCTACTGTATGTTATCACCCAGAGCGTTGTGAACAGGAAGGCTGGTATTACTGAGGTGTTATTTGGAAACACCTACTCAATGTCTTTTATGCGGCATCGCTGTGGATAGTCGTTGCATTTATAGACGGGGATTGGTACGTTTGCGTGCGGACCATTAATGTGAACAGTACCGGGGAGCAAATTGCGTGCAAGGATCTACCAAATCCACGAGAAGCAGAGACTCTAAGAAAATATGATGGTGAATCACGGGTACATTTTCTATACTGCCTTTTATCAGCTTCTATTGCTATTCCTACATTTCTCCCTCTGTCGTAAATAAAATTCTATAAATAAAATGCTGTCCCTCAATCAGAAAGAAATCAGATTTACCCACCTTTATAAAGGTGCAAAGGAAAAAAAGCAACAAAAACAAACAAACAAATTATAATGAATTAATGAATAAAAATCCCCTGGTAGTTAGAACACCATTACACTTGCTTATGTGGATTTTCTTTAAATCACCTTACTATAGTCACTACCAAAATAGGCCTACCGTAAACACTAATAAAACAGTGGTAATTCACTATTAACTATCACTGTCATCAAAAATATGTCTGTGTGATATTTAAAATATGCTAAAAATGTCAAGATTGAATTTAACATTATTTATATAATAATAATATAGTATAGTATATATCACTTATTTAGCAATATTTTTATTTTTATATTTTCAGCTTTCATTTTAATTTTAGTTTAACTTAGTAATTTTGTCATGTGCTTTTGTTATTTTTTCATTGATTAGTTTTAATTTTTCTGTTTAGCTGTCTTTTAGTAACTTTTAGTTTTTAATATTTCTTTAATATTCTTTTTTTTTTTTTAAGATTTAAGTTTAAAAAAATTTATTTGATTTAATTTAAGATACCAAAACAATATTAGTTTTAGTTTTAATAATTTTAATTTTTAGTAATTTTAATGATTACATGTATTTTTTTTATTTTTTATTTTTGTTTTAGTTAACAGTAATTACACTGGTCTGAAACATGATGCAGAATTGCCACCATTCATTTTTAGAGTAATATTTAGATTGCAGTTACCATTAATAGACATCTTTACCAATTCGGTGAGCATGAAAAACATGATATTATGAAGGATTTCACTGAAATGATACTTGTGAAAATGGTGTATTGTATTTATTCTTTGCTCATTTTATATTATGTTCTACATTGGCCTATGCTACTTCTCATATTTTCATTTATCTGTTTTTTTTTTTTTTTTTTTGTCTTCTAGGTAATTGGCCTAATTCTTATTCCTGGCCTTTCATTTTTGTTGACGATAAGTTCATCTCTCATGACCCGATGGAAGCCGTATTATGTGGAGCGGGAGACTTCAGCCATTCTGGAGGACAAACTACATGCAAAAGCTGTGGAGAGAGCCAAACATGTCAGTGAGCATTCACTGAGGAACTTTCAAAATCCACACATGAACATTCAGGGTGATGCTCATCATGTTCAGTATCAACAGTTAGGGAACGCTGAAGAAGACGTGTGGCACAAAATATCAGACCCAGCCCTACATTTAATGGAGTTGCCATAGGCAATGTAAACTTTATGCCTGCTACCTGCATCTTGCCAAAGGAATAGTGTTTTCACATTTATTTACATGTTCTAATGCAGTTTTAATAATTGTGGGTTTATTTTCTGTTTAAGGAAAGGTGCTGAGGTGCTAAGGAGGTTATTGTGTGAGGATACACTGCTGCTCAGAAGTTTCGGTCTGTAAGATTTTTTTCTTTTGAAAAATAATATTTTTTTATGAAGTATGAATGCATTAAATAAATAAAAAAATGACAAAAAGACATTTATAACATTACAAAAGATTTCTATTTCAAATAAATTCTGTTTTAAACTTTGTACTCTTCAACTCCTTAAAAAAATATTTCACATTTCCACAAAAATATTAAGCAGCCCAGATGTTTTCAACATTGGTAATAATAATAAATGTTTCCAGAGCAGCAAATCAGCACATTAGAATGATTTCTGAAGGATCATGCAACACTGAAGACTTTGCCATCACAGGATTGTTTATATATATATATATATATATATATATATATATATATTTATTTATTTCAAATAGAAAACAGTTCTTTTAAATTGTAATAATATTTCACAGTATTACTGTTTCTACGGTAATAAATGCAGCCTTGGTGAGTGGAAGAGACTTCTTTCAAAGACTTCTTTCAAATCAGACCAGTCCCAAACTTTTGAATGATAGTGTGTGTGCAGTTATTGTTACAATAAGACTTTCAGATCCAATGCACAACAACAAGAAAGAAAAATGAATTCTTTATACAAAAAGCTTCACCGTTTACAAAAATACATTTTCTATTCAAAAATAATTAATGACTATGCACTCAGTTTTTTATTTTTTTATTTTTTTTATTTTTTTTTGGCCCAATATATGAGCAAAATTAAAGGGCCGAATATATAACATTCTTCTTTTTTTGTAAACAAAGTTTTGTAAAAATGTTTACAGTTTTCACACTATCAAAGACCACTGGAATAGATTCTATTAAGTCTTTTGGATTAGCCTATACGGAGAAGTGAAGTATAGTAAGTGGAACAAGTTGAAGAAATTTGTTTATATAAATTGGGAGTTAATGAGGCAAGTGTTTTCTATAATCAATATAATTTATAATTTTCTATAATTGATTTTATTAATAAAAAATTAATCTCTTTAAAAATATTCCTTTAGAATATAAAGCTATACCTGTATGTATATGAATGTTAATTATTTGTGACCTTTAAGATTCACTTCCCTCTCTCTTCACAGTAAAATTCTTCACTTAATATCTTAAAATCTATTGGGCACATCACTGTTGTGTATGACTTGCATCTGCTGAAACACAACTGCTTGGGTTCATTTGGGTCAGTCTCCTTTCAAATATAGCTGAAGTTTGTTGAAGTGTAAGTAAGTCTATTAAAATATAAGTGGACAAATGTGATTGTTTGGGGGCTTTATTGTTGTGGAACCAGTTATATGTATTATACCATGATGATCATATTGCATTTTTTAAGAACCACATGTTATATTTGCTTTGCTATGAATAAGCATTTTTGATATTTGGTATCCCAGTCCATGAATATTGACGTATTTATCATATGTGTCACGGTGGATGTCAAAGATTTTTCAGAAAAGGTCGGTTAAAGAAGAATAGATGACAATATGCTGTGAGCCTGCAGTTCCTCCATCCCATCACACGAGGTTCCTCCTCACCAGTGTTAGTGCTCACACCTGGGTTACACATTCTCTTCCGTTATATAAAACACACTTACTAGTTATGCATGTGTGTTGAGAAGCCACAGCTGTTCAGTTGCCGTATTTTTTGGCTGACTGATTTGTAGACTTTGTGTGTTTTGGCTCTAGGTGAAGCTCAAGGCCACGATGAGTCCTGCAAAGCTGTGAGCCATTGTGCCTTTGACCACACGTTGCTCCAAAGAGACTGATTAATCGCTTTGCTCTGTAGTTTTATTTGCCTGTTGACATTAACATTGATTTGAATTTGCATAATCTAACTTTAATACATTTTTAGCACAAGATGCTAAACATGGGTTAGATGGTGTTATTTACATGTACACCCTTACCAAAAAGTAGTATACTTCAAGTTTAAGTAAAGTTCAAGTATATTTTTAAGTATACTTTATGTAGTAAGTATACAAATATCAATGTACTAGTAGTATACTTGTAAGTGTACTATTTCAATACTCCTTGGGACTAAATTGGCCCACTTTCTAGTATATAAAAGCATACTTTTAAGTATACTTTAAGGATAACAGTAATAAACTTTGAGTTCACAACTAGTTTAAATCAATGTTTTTAGCTTGTACTGCAACTATACTAAAAGTGAACTTATAGGTATACTGATAGTTTACTAATTAAATACTTGAAGTAGCATTTTTAGTACACTTTGAAGTATAGTCTCATTAAACTACTAGTTTAGTAGTTTTATACTGCAAGTATACTCGTAAGTTTTCTTTAAGTGAACTTTACATCATACTTTAAGTATACTACTATGTCCCTATTTAGGTATTAATTTGTATATTTTGTTATATGAATATCTGAACACACAAATCATCAAAAGAAAGAACAGGGTATCTGCTTGTAAACAAAAACATTTTATTCTAGTTTCACACAGTGTTTTTTTTTTTTTTTTTTTTTTTTTTTAAACACTTGAATGTGGGTAAGTTTCATAAATAAAAAATAAAGAATACAGGATAACAATGAAAACGCACGAGTATAGCTCAAATATATTTAGACTTTTTCTAAGTATAAGTCAAGTATACTTAAATGTCATTTTAAGTATATTTCTGAGAAGTACATACAAAGTAGACTAAAAGTATACTTTTCTATTTTTAGTTTGAAAGAAGTACACTAATAATAGCACACTTGAATAAACATCTTTTTCGTAAAGGCAGATATAAATATTTAAGCTTTTCAATGTAATGAGCATACATTGCCCACAGAAAACCAGCTAAGACTTAGAGTCAAAGAAGAACAAGAGTGCTTATCCCCATACTATCCATAAGAGGACAAAGAATGGCTTCACGCTTGACAATTCAGTTTCAGCCCTTTCAAAATAGTTTAAGTCATCAGTTGTGCCTGGGAGAAGGTCAGTGTGAATCTGTACTTCAAAGGAACTCTCTTCGGTTGCCCCCTGCATAATGAAGCTTCTGTGATCTCAGATCATAATGTGATTCACTGGACATCATGCAGCTTTTTATGATTCATTGCTGATGCAGATTCTGTTTTTGAGAAATGTGTCATCCAGTTTCAGTGTCAAACCTATCAATTTCTCCGCATGATCTGAAATGTCATGATGTCAAGCAGATAAATGAGATTAATTTTTTAAAATTTTTTAGAAGTGATGAAAAGATTTGCAAATACTCACTTTGAGGGATACAGATTCTTCCTTTTTGAACACTAGGGGGAGGCACATGTCCTCTTAAAGGGATAGTTCACCCAAAAATGTAAATTCTGTCATCATTTATTCATCCTTAAGTTGTTCCAAATCTGTATGAGTTTTGTTCTTCTTCTGAACACAAAAGAAGATATTTTGAGGAATGTGGGTAAGCAGTCAGTTTCTTGTCCTCTTCGACTTCCATAGTATTTTTTCCCAAATAATGGAAGTCAATGGGGACTAGCAACTGTTCATATTTTCTTTTATGTTCAACAGAAGAAAGAAAGTCATACAGGTTTGGAACAACTTAAGGATGAATAAATGATGACAGAATTTACATTTTTGGGTGAACTATCCCTTTAAGAAATGTTTTTGCTGGTGACTCCAGAAAAAGGTAAAGATGAACTTTAAGATGAAATAAAGTACTCACATGAAATACTCCTATTAGGCACTTTCACACACAGAATACGACATAAACAAAGCTTTTAAATCCCCTATGTTGGTGTTGTATTTATGTTGCTAGAAGAGGCTATCATCTTGTAGCTAGTCAGCTTGCTCTAAGAAAACAATTTGCCTGTCCTGTGAATACTTCGCTTTTTGCAATAGAGTTTGTTTGTATTGATTTGGATTTGTGTACTTATGTACTTTTAGCACTCTCAGAAAAAAAAAGGTACACAAGCTGTCACTGGGGTGGTTCCTTTTCAAAAGGTACACCTTTGTAGCTAAAGGGTGCATATTAGTACCTTAAAGGTACAGTACATATTAGCACCTAAAGTGTACATATTAGTACCCTTTGAAAAGTTACTGCCTCAGTGACAGCTTTTATACCTTTTTTCTAAGAGCAAGGGGTAAATAAAATACAAAGATATTTTTTTGAGGGATACAGTCAATGACAAGCTGTTATACTCTGAAAGGTTTTTTTGTTTCTGTTTTTTATTGGAGAGAAGTTTCATGCACACTTTCTCTTGAATTTCTACAATAATGTGGAATTAATTTCATGTTTGTAAGCTTTACAGAATCTCAGACACGTTGATCATCTGAGATACACTCAGACACTTTGATAAACTGTAAAGCTGATGCCATTTGTCTGGACCAGAGGAGGGCCACAGTCTGAAAAGAAAAAGAACTCTTGCAAGAATCAACGTCTGAACACTGTCTAACAAGCCTCACATCCTCATTCAAGACAACACACCCAGCGGAGAGAGACAAAGGTTTCACACCTTGTGAATGATTACACTACAGAGATCACCAAAACCACTATTCTTAATCAGAGTTTATAACAATGCAACTGTTCATGTTTTGATGTCATTTGAAAGGTCTCTGTGTCTGGTAAAAGGTCTCATTCTCTTAAACAATAGGACAGACAGCCATCAAGATTAGAAAATACTGAAAACAGACTACTCCCAGTGTCTTTGATGCAAATTTCCTTCTGTCCCAAAAGGTGATAACTCTACTTGATCAATGCAAATTCCAATTGTTAGTCCCTTTCTCCATTTCGGGGATGTTTATCTTAGTCAGAGTACTTAAGGAAATCTTGCAAGAAGATCAAGGCCTTCTGTAGCCGGAATGAATCCGTGGTAGGAAATGAGCTCACACACTTCGTACTCTGTATTTTTCTAAAATCAGGTATCCATCTTACTCTTAGATTCATCTTTGAGATTTTGATGTCTTGTATTGATTTGATATTGTTAAATTGGCTATGTAATTGGCATAATAAATTAATAAATTGTTACATTTGAATTTACTCTGAAATCATTGACTCTAATTAATTGTGTAAGTCTATAACACTGCAAATCTGCGCTCAGGTTAGTAACGGACTAAACTGTTTAGGGCTCTGGCTAACACACTGGCATTAGTTATGTATACTTAGACAGTAGAGGTTATTGGGTTTTTCCATTTAGAACAACAGTGTGCTGTTGACCAACCTAAATTCAGGTCAGCCTCAACCTCTGATTAATGTAATATTATTCTAACTAAGTGTAGGTGAGAAATCACAGCATGATTATATAAAGTTACTTAGAAGAAGTTAAATTGGTCAACTTGGTTTTATAGTAATGATCATGACGTCTGGTTAGATATAGTACCTTAGTTACTTATAGTACCTTAAAGTTACTTATAGTTACCTTAATTAAGTGTGTACAGATCTATGGGGATTAATAAAAGTATTCTAGAATGAGCAAAGTATTTCACAGGCCATCCAGAATATTAGTCAATCGCCTCTGTCTAATTACCAAGAATGATGAGTTTGTGAGTATGAGATCTGTACACCGGCCGCTACGAGACTCAAAGTGTTATAGGAATTAAATTAATGAGATTCAATACGATTAAAGAGTGAAATAGAATAATCAAATATCTGAATAAGAATAATAATAATTAGAAATGAACAAACAACCGATTGGCATTTCAGCCTTAAATTTGAAATCACAATAAAATGGAGTCAGATTAGAGTTTAACTTAAATTAAAGACCAAACACGCAGGAAACCTTCCGTCACTATTGGACACCTTCCTTGGACCAATCGTGTGGACCTTACATGTTCTTGTGTAAAAGTATGTTATTTGCTGTTTTTTCTTCAATTATATTTTCAAGGCTGTTTTGAACCTCTGATAAGACTGAAGTCATCTTCAAAGGTTTCTTTTTACAGGCACACATCGGAAATGTGCTATTTTCTGAGACAGCATAGGAAATGTGGGCTGCTGGTCCAGTTCTACACAGCTGTGATTGAATCTGTCCTCTTGACCTCTGTGTTCGTCTGGTTTGGCTCTGCATCATCACACTCTAAGAGGAAATAATTGGTTGCCAGCTCTCTTCACTCACAGACATAAGCATCTACAGTAAGACGAAAATGAAGGTGGGAAAAATCATAGTCAACCCATCCTACCATAGCCATTATCTTTTTCCCTGTCTCCCCTCACAGCAGAGAACAGTTATGCCCTGAAAACTAGGACAAATCGACACCTGCACAGCTTCTTTCTCCAGGCCAGAGCCCCTGCCAACATAGTCAACATGGTAACCCAGCAAACCTTTTTATTCACATTCCAACTTCCAGTAGTTTATCTTAAAGCGTCTTGTTAAACTTTTTGTTTTCTATGCAAAATAATTCACTTTGTGCTCTTAAGCCATACCATAATGTCACTGATTTATGATAGCATGACCAAGTGACATTGTATTCTTAAAGAAACAAAGCACAAAGCTCTCCAAACATAATATTTTACAAAAGTTAGCTTTTGAGCCATAAAAAACAGAAAAACATTTCAAAATGATTTTATTTTGAATGAATGAATTAAATAAATAAATACTAAATAAATTTAGACACATTTAGGTGTTGTTAACTTGAAGGGAAATGACTTTGTACTTCCACTAAAGTTATCTTCAGACCAGTTAATGGTCAGACTAGACAATTTCTATGGACACTGCAATGGTTGTAATATGATGTCTCACTCTCCAGCATCTTTTTAAAACAAAATTAGACATGTAATACATTTTTACAGTATGTATCATTGAAACATTTTTGGGGCCAATATGTTTGTTAATAAGATGCTATCACTGTTGTTAAAACAAGATGCTAGTATTGAATATTTTATAGTTTAGGTGCAGCATTGCTGGATACTTTGTCTATTTATTGTAAAATTTCAAAACAAAGCCATGGGAGTATCAACAGATCTCTGATCAACACAATAGTGTTTAGCTGATTTTGTTTTTGACTAAATGAGTGTCTTTTCAGTCAGTTGAGTGAATAATTCAATGATTCACTCATAAAAACAGTCATTTGAATGAATGACTCATACATAAAGATAGTGACTTGTGACCACAGAAAAATCCCCACCACTAATAACAGACTCTATCTGGAACAAACACAGACAGGCAAGTCCCAGTGCAGATTTTATTTTTTATTTTTTTCTCAGTAATACTGCCCTGCCTTGGCCTTGGAACACCCTCAACTTTAGGTTCTCTCACACTTTCAGCAGTACTGAACCCACAACATGAACTCTTGAGGGGCGCACACCCACACGCATAAAACGAAAAAAGTCAAAGCATCTAACCTCTGTGTTTGTGGCTTTTCAGAAAATTAAAAGAGATTAAAACACATTATGGCTTTACAAGTCATAAACAAGTGTTGACAACTGGTGGTCTTTGCATCCAGAAGCCCACACATTTTCCTCAGTTTGTGACTTGCCAGAAAACTGCAACAAGAAAAATTCTTCCCATCTTCACAACCAGTAAATGATCATGAGTTTTCCTCAATCATCTGCCTCCTCTTTGTTTAGGCCTATTCCCTCAGAGCTTTTTCCTGAACTTTCTATATCACCTCCCACAACTCTAAACACATCTCCACTGACATTTTGATAAGTTCTTCTTCTCTCTCAGCTGAAACTGCACTTTCATAGATTGAAAATGGACATTCAGTCATCCATAAACTGTATGTATTTGTGTTGTGAGAAAGCCCCAGATGCATTTTCACATGGCTAATGTCCATATCCTCCTAATGGCCTTTCTGATGGCTTGAATCTGATTTAAGAGCCATGTGCTTCATATTTATGGAGACAAAAAAGAGATACAGGGAAAGACATAGAGGCAAAGGGGAGTGAATGCCCTTATAGCCTACTTAAAAATGCGTTCAGCAGTTTAGTGCTAATTTAAAAGGTTTATGAGTGATCAAAATGGTGTACAATCACATGAGATGACTGTATTCATAATAGTTTTCTGTAAAATGTGTTTTAATTATGTGGATGATGTGAGTAGTGATGTTTTTTCTGAGTACAAGTCCATACTCCGGCAAAACCTGCTAATAAAAACACAGCCCAAACGTTAATAAAGACACCTTTTACAAATCTATTTTTAATTATTTTCATGAAAGTGTAATCTATTAAGTGTAATTTACAAATCATTAACTAGAATAAAATGTGAAGAATCTGAATCTAATTTCTATTCATTTATTTGTAATGCTTATGTGTTTTTAGGCAGGACATTGTTAATTAGGCCAAAATCAGGGGCCATATTCACAGCATTCACTTAAGATTTTAAGGCTAAAAGACATTTTGGAGCAACTCTAAAAATGCCCCTAATTTTAGTACATTTTTAATCTAAGAGTAATTCAGTAGGACTGATTCAAAATAATCAGAAGCATACATGTTATTGTAAATCATATGTGACCCTGGTGTCACAGATCGACCAGGCTCCCACGCCAGCCAATCACATCGCACATCCTCACCTGAATATTAATGGAACACACCTGTAAACACTCAGCACCTCATTACCACACACCATTTGAGCTCACACCTCACCACAGTCTAACGTCCGGTCTCGTTTATGCATAGTGACTTATGCTATCACAGCGACCTACCTGCTACTTACCTCCTAGTGTACTTACCTCCTGTGTTCTCTCCAGCGTCGTGTCTCCTGTGTACCCCAGTCTGTCTGCTCCAGCGATCCCTTCTGGAAGTCTACTACTCCGCCTGAGTGAGGTGTGTGCTCGGACCCAAATTGCTAATACTCCTGTCAAGACAAAGATCTCTAATCATCTTCTCATCAAACTTCATCTGGTCTACTGGATATTATACTCACCCTTTACAATCACCATTGCTCTGCTGATCCAAAAATAAACGTCTGTTGTTTAACCGATTCTCCGTCTGAGTCTGCTGATGTAACAGAAGACCGGACCTAAACACCAAGGACAGCATGAGCAATACCGACCCCTTCCAGGAGCTCGTGGACAATCTCCGACGAGTCCTTCTTCCTTCACCGCCACCACCGCCAGCAACACCGATCACCTCCACGACGAACTCCATCACTTCTTCTGCACCCTTGATCGCCAGTCCCATGGCCCGACCAGCGCCCTTCTCAGGTGTGGCGGGGGAGTGCAACGGGTTTCTCTTACAATGCTCCTTAGCCCTAGAGATGCAACCGCAGCTGTACACCACTGAGAGATCTAAGATCGCCTTCATCATATCCCTCCTGACAGGTAAAGCTCTACAGTGGGCTGAAACTATCTGGTCACAATCAGGCCCTATCACCCAATCACTCAATAATTTCATCACTCATTTCCGTGAAGTTTTTGGCCACTCAACAGCTGATCCTTCCATCAGTGATCAACTCTACCATCTCCGACAGGGAAATAGACCCATCCATGACTACGCCCTCCAGTTCCGCACTCTCGCTGCGGCTAGCGGATGGAACGAACGATCACTTCTAACCACTTACCGTCAGGGACTCGAACCCAGGTTGCGGTTGCAACTCGCGGGGTATGATGATTCCTGTGGATTGGAAAATTTAATCCAACTATCCATTCGTTGTTCCACCCGCATGCAGTCATGTTTTGAGGAATCAGCCCGACTTACCTTTTGCACTCCTCAACAGCGCCCCCAAGAAGCAAGCCGCCCTCCAGAACCAGTTTACGAACCCATGCAAACTGACAGTGCCCGCTTATCGTACACTGAGCGGCAGAGGCGACTTACCCAAGGCTTATGTTTATACTGTGGAAATAATGGGCACATAATATCATCATGCCCCATTCGACCTCCTCGACTCCCGGTGAGTGCCATTCAACCCACCATATCCAGAATGAAACCCCTATCTACTGTTGTAATACTTACTGCCTCCACTGTATCTATTCCAGTCTACGCCCTACTCGACACAGGGTCCGCCGGAAACTTCATTTCAGGGAGCCTCTGCCGCCAGCTCAACCTCCCAACCGTTACCAACCAAACCATATACCAAGTCCAATCGATAACTGGAAAACCCATCAGCCGCCGCCATGTGAAACTCAGTGCGGGTCCCGTTCAGCTACGCGTGGGTGGATTACATGAAGAACACCTCCATCTGCTGGTTCTGGAGGGATCCACAACAGATATAATCCTCGGACTTCCATGGTTTGCTCAACATGACCCCCAGATCTCCTGGCGCACGGGAGAAGTCCTGAAGTGGGGCAACCAGTGTTTCCCAACCTGTTTTCCACCTCTACCTCACCCAGCTCCTCGTCAGATCCAACCCCTATCTGTAAACTCCACCTCCATAGAAAGCCCTCTCGAGAAACAGTCTGTCACTATACCCTCCTGTTATGCCCCCTTCAGAGATGTCTTCTGCCCGAAGAGGGCCTCCCAATTACCTCCTCACCGGCCATGGGACTGCGCAATTGAACTGGTACCAGGTGAGCCAGTCCCCAAAGGAAAGATCTACCCGCTGTCTCTACCGGAACAGAAGGCAATGGAGGAGTACATCGAAGAGGCTCTTCAGCAAGGCTACATCCGCCCTTCGACATCCCCCTGCTGCTTCAAGCTTCTTCTTCGTGGCAAAAAAGGACGGAGGCTTGCGGCCTTGCATTGACTACCGGGCACTTAACAAAATCACCATCAAGTTCCGATACCCTCTTCCTCTCGTCCCAGCAGCCCTGGAACATCTCCGCGGAGCCACCATCTTCACCAAGTTGGACCTCCGCAGCGCGTATAACCTCATCCGGATACGCGAGGGGGACGAGTGGAAGACGGCTTTCGTAACACCTACTGGCCACTATGAATATCTTGTCATGCCGTATGGTCTTGTCAACGCCCCCTCTGTATTCCAGGACTTCATGCATGAGGTGCTCCGGGAGTATTTACACCGGTTCGTCTTGGTTTACATCGATGACATCCTCATCTACTCTCGGAGCTTGACCGAACATCGCCTCCACGTTGCGGAGGTCCTACAACGCCTGCGCAAGTTTCACCTGTTCCTCAAGGCTGAGAAGTGTTCATTTCATCAACCGTCAGTACAATTCTTAGGATACAACATCGATAGTGGTGGCATCCGTATGGACGAGGGGAAGGTGGAAGCCATCAGGTCCTGGCCAGTCCCTTCCACCATTAAAGAACTTCAAAGATTCCTCGGGTTCTCCAACTTCTACAGACGATTTATTCAGAACTACAGTACCATTACCAGTCATCTCACCAACCTCCTACGTAACAAGCCCAAGTCTCTGTCCTGGACATCCGCTGCAACGGAAGCATTCGAACACCTGAAAGACGCCTTCATCCGTGCTCCAATCCTCGTCCATCCTGATCCCACAAAACCATTCATTGTGGAGGTAGATGCCTCTACTACGGGGGTTGGAGCTGTTTTATCCCAACAGCAGGGGACTCCAGCCAAACTACACCCATGTGCCTTCTTTTCCCGTAAGCTCAGCCCGGCGGAAAGAAACTATGACATTGGCAATAGGGAACTTCTGGCCATCAAGTTAGCCCTCGAGGAATGGAGGCATTGGTTGGAGGGTTCACAACATCCATTCACCGTCCTAACTGACCACAAGAACTTACAGTACTTGCGTGAAGCCAAACGGCTCAACCCTCACCAGGCCCGTTGGGCGCTCTTCTTTACCCGTTTCAACTTCACCATCTCTTACCGTCCAGGATCCAAGAACACTAAAGCCGATGCCTTATCACGTCTACATACTCCACAGGAAACCAAAGAAGAACCTGAATCCGTCATTCCCGATAAACTCATTGTCTGTCCCATCCAATGGAGTATCGACTCTGCCACCTCCTCCAATGCTTCCACGGCCATTCCGCCGGGCTGCCCACCAGGAATGCAGTATGTCCCTCGATTACAGCGCAATCCCCTAATCCACTCCGTACACACTTCACTGGGCACTGGCCACCCCGGGGCCAACAGCACCCTCTCGCTATTGAAGAACCGCTACTGGTGGCCCAACATGGCAAGGGACGTGAGAAGGTTCGTCCAGGGCTGTACAGAGTGTGCCATTTCCAAGAGTCCTCACCACTTACCAGCAGGCAAGCTCCTCCCGTTGCCCGTTCCAAATCGACCATGGTCACACCTGGGGGTGGATTTCATCACCGACCTGCCAGATTCAGACGGTAACACATGCATTCTGGTGATTGTGGACCGATTCTCAAAGTCTTGTCGACTCCTTCCTCTCAGAGGCCTGCCCACAGCCATGGAAACAGCCGAATTATTGTTCAACTTCGTCTTCAGATATTTCGGCTTACCGGAGGACATTGTGTCGGATCGGGGTCCACAATTTATCTCCCGGGTCTGGAGGGGATTCTTCAAACTCCTAGGTGTGACCGTGAGTTTGTCATCAGGATACCATCCCCAAACTAACGGGCAAACGGAGAGGAAGATCCAGGAAATCGGTCGCTTCCTACGAACCTTCTGCCATGACCACCAGGACTCTTGGAACCAGTTTATTGGCTGGGCCGAGTATGCCCAGAATTCCCTACGTCAACCTTCTACTGGACTCACTCCCTTCCAGTGTGTACTCGGTTACCAGCCACCCTTATTCCCCTGGTCTGGGGAACCATCAGAGATACCAGCAGTGGATTACTGGTTCCGAGAGAGCGAGAGGGTCTGGGACAATGCTCACCATCATCTTCAGCGAGCAGTGCGCAGGCGCAAGATGACAGCAGACCTTCTTAGGTCCGAAGCCCCCCATTACCAACCGGGACAGAAGGTCTGGCTGTCAACAAGGGACATCAGACTGCGCCTGCCCTGTAAAAAATTAAGTCCCAGATATGTTGGCCCCTTCACGATCTTGAAACAAATAAACCCGGTCACCTTCCAACTACAACTCCCTCCACAATATAAGATCCATCCCACATTCCATGTCTCACTGTTAAAGCCTTACCACCCTCCTGTCTCTCCCTCCACAGAGCCTGGTCCAAGTGAGGAACCCCCTCTTCCACTGATTCTGGAGGATGGCGCCGTATACGAGGTTAAGAAGATCCTGGATTCCCAGCGCCGTGGTGGTCAGCTGGAATACCTTGTTGACTGGGAGGGCTATGGTCCGGAGGAGAGATCTTGGGTCCCCAGGAATGACGTTTTAGACCCAACCCTACTCGAGGAATTCCACTTAACCTACCCAGATCGACCAGCTCCCAGGGGAAGAGGTAGACCACCACGCCATCGGGGTCCTCGGCCCTCTGGAGCGGGCCGTGGAGAGGGGGGTAATGTCACAGATCGACCAGGCTCCCACGCCAGCCAATCACATCGCACATCCTCACCTGAATATTAATGGAACACACCTGTACACACTCAGCACCTCATTACCACACACCATTTAAGCTCACACCTCACCACAGTCTAACGTCCGGTCTCGTTTATGCATAGTGACTTATGCTATCACAGCGACCTACCTGCTACTTGCCTCCTAGTGTACTTACCTCCTGTGTTCTCTCCAGCGTCGTGTCTCCTGTGTACCCCAGTCTGTCTGCTCCAGCGATCCCTTCTGGAAGTCTACTACTCCGCCTGAGTGAGGTGTGTGCTCGGACCCAAATTGCTAATACTCCTGTCAAGACAAAGATGTCTAATCATCTTCTCATCAAACTTCATCTGGTCTACTGGATATTATACTCACCCTTTACAATCACCATTGCTCTGCTGATCCAAAAATAAACGTCTGTTGTTTAACCGATTCTCCGTCTGAGTCTGCTGATGTAACACCTGGAGCACAAAACCAGTCTTAAGTCGCTGGGGTATATTTGTAGCAATAGCCAAAAATACATTGTATGGGTCAAAACTGATTTTTCTTTTATGCCAAAAATCATTAGGACATTAAGTAAAGATCATGTTCCATGAAGATATTTTGTAAATTTCCTACTGTAAATATATCAAAACGTAATTTTTGATTAGTAATATGCATTGCTAAGAACTTCATTTGGACAACTTTAAAGGTGATTTTCTCAATATTTTTATTTTTTTGCACCCTCAGATTTTCAAATAGTTGTATCTCGGCCGAATATTGTCCTATCCTAACAAACCATACATCAATGGAAAGCTTATTTATTTTTGAAAAATTGACCCTTATGACTGGTTTTGTGGTCCAGGGTCACATATTATATTGCACTACAGAGAGGAAGTGGCACAGCTGGCTGAATGGTGTGGTGCTAACAACCTGTCCCTCAATGTGGGTAAGACGAAAGAGGTTGTGATGGACTTCAGGAGAAACTCTGTTGACCACCCCCCGCTGACCATCGACGGCTCAACCGTGGAGAGAGTCAGCAGCACTAAATTCCTGGGAGTGCACATCACAGAGGATCTCACCTGGACCACCACCGTCACGTCACTCAACAAGAAGGGACAACAGCGCCTCCACTTTCTCCGCCGGCTGAAAAGGGCAAGTCTCCCTCCACCCATCCTCACCACTTTCTACAGGGGCACCATTGAGTGTGCTGACCACCTGCATCACTGTCTGGTATGGGAACTGCAGTGCTGCTGACCGCAAGACCCTACAACGGACAGTGAACACTGCTGCAAAGATCATCGGTGCCCCTCTCCCCTCCATCCTGGACATTTTCCTTTCACGATGCTCCAACAAGGCCACCAGCATCGTGAAGGACCCCACCCACCCCTCTCACAACCTCTTCCAGCTCCTGCCATCAGGTAGAAGGTACCGGAGCATCAGAGCTCGCTCTGTCAGATTGCTCAACAGCTTTTTTCCCCAGGCTGTGAGAGCTCTTAACTCCAATCCCCCTGTCCCCCTCTGAAACCATGAACACCTCAGCCCTCCCACCCCCCAACTCATTAAAAACTGTTGACAATTTTACTAAGTGCAATTCTGAATGTGCTACACACAGGTGAGTGGGCTATACAAACCACCTGTAGTAACGCACTCATTCCACTATATGCACACTAGACACTTTCTACAAACACTCCCTGCCACAAAGACTCTTAAGAAAATATATGTCTTCTTGAACATTGCACTACAAAATAATACGTTTACTTGAGCATTGCACTACAAAATCTTTTTGCACTATGCACTGTCTCCCACAAAATCTCTCTTCTGCACAATAATTTAATGTACAAAATATATATTTTTCTGCACAATTTCATGTACATATATCTCTTTAGCACAATTTCATGTACAGTATTTATGTAAAGTTTTTGTACAGTCTCAGTTTGTGTATGTGTGGTCAACTAGGTATAGCAGTTATAGTATTTTTAGTATATGTATAGTCAGATAGTTAACTGTTGTATTGCTCTATTGTTTTTCCTATACTTGCATTGTTGTATGTTTATCTTAGGTTTAACTAGTATGTAGCACCGTGGTCCTGCGAGACATGACATTTCGTTCCACTATATGTCCACACATGTAGCAGAATGACAATAAAGCTCGACTCGATATACCCAATTTCTGACTTAACCCCCTGCCCCCCGAACACAATTTCTACATAACCCCAAAACTCTGCACAATCCCACACAGCTGTTTACACAGCACTATATACATTTAGCGCAAGCAAATTAGCTTTAGTGTGTGTGTAAAAATATCACAATGCTTGTATTTGTGCAATGAATGAAAACACTGCCTTTGTATGCCTTTTAAGTAAGGTATTTGGTTTAATGTTTTTTCTTTGTCCTTGTGAAATATCCATTTATTTTTTGGCAAGCTTAAGAGGGAATGAAATGTATATGCCCAGGGAAATGTTGCTTTTCTTTTGTGTCTGTCGTTTACCACAGGGAACAACTTCTCTTTTAATCCACCTTTGTTGAAGACAGAAGGGATTGAGATGAATAAAATTGAAACTGACTCTGGCATAAATAAATGAGAGCTCATCTGGATCTGGGTGCAACACAGGCTGAAAGGAAAAAGACCTGATTCTGTTTGCTCTTTCTACCATTTTAATAAACTGTCTGTCTGTTGTTAGAAGCTGTGAACTTAGAGAGGTGCATATATGATACAGAGCTATATTATTTGAATTCACAATACAGAAGCAATGAAGGCTAAATTATGTTTACGTAATATTTAAAGAGGAGGTATGTAATTTTGTTGATTTAAAAAAAAATATAAAAAAAAATTGTGTCCAAACCCACAAGAGCTCTGTTTATCTTCGGAACACAAATTAAGATAATTTTGATGAAATCCGAGAGCTCTCTGACCCTGCACAGACAGCAACGCAACTGAAATGTATCCAAACCCAGAAACGTAGTAAGGACATCGGTGAAACGGTCCATGTGACATTAGTGGCTCAACTTTAATTTTGCGAAGCTATGAGAATACTTTTTATGTGCAAAGAAAACAAAACAAAACATGGTACTCTCAAAAATGTTGAATGACGGTAACTCGGGGAGAAGAATTGTTGAATGAAATATGTAATTTTTGTTTTCTTTGCACACAAAAAGTTATTGTCGTAGCTTCGCAAAATTGAATTTGAGCCACTGATGTCACCTAGACTGTTTTATCAATGTCTTTACTTCGTTTCTGGGTCTGGGTACATTTCAGTTGCGTTGCTGTCTATGCAGGGCCAGAGAGCTCTTGGATTTCATCAAAAATATCTTAATTCGTGTTCTGAAGATAAACGGAGTTCTTGTGGGTTTGGAACGACATGAGGGTGAGTAATTAATGACAGAATTTTCATTTTGGGGTGAGCTATCCCTGTAATGACTTTAATGAGGGAAGGAGCTATAGTGACATAATGAATGACATAATCAAATTTTAAAAAAAAAATGACAGATTAATGTAAAATTATTAATTTAAAGATGTTGATTGTGTGTATAGAAACAATATATTCAAAATTAATTTTAAAATGTGCACATATAAATAAGCAGTTTGGAAGTGTAAGAAAATCAAATTATTCAGGTGCTAAAGAGATCTCTTGGAGCAGTTACACTCTCTGATTAGTGGAGATTTCTGAGCAGAATCATGGGTAATGTAGTTGTCCATCTGGAATTTCACTGTTAAACACTATTATTTAAAAAAGTTGAAATAATGCAGACTTGATTGCTTCATTGAAAGCATATACCATTGATTAACAACCTCGTGGCTCACAGTAGGTCTGTCTTCAACAGTTTATGAGTTATCATTAAAAATCAATTCCCCTGTGGAGATAATGAACTGTTGCACTCTGTTACACAGATTTTCAGATTTAAAGATGAAGAGTGTAATTTCTTGCAGTTTGTTTAAGCCCTTTATAAAAAGATTTTGAAAACCATACGTTGATGCTTTATATCATGGTACTAAATATTTTTACAGTTTTAAACAAAAAATATTTTTACCAATTACTTCAAAGTACTCACTGGAATATCATGCAAGTACTATTTTAAATGTCCAAAAATGTAGGCCTATACAATTTTTTTTAAGCATCACAACCAATGGCATAAGTGTGGGGCGGGGCTAAACAGGAGTCTTTGAAAATAGTCATCATTTTAACAATTCTGATTGGTGACGCTAGTGGGGCAGATATTACTTCATCTTAAAGAGTCTCTTTTTGAATCTCTGCAGCTTTGCAGTGTCAGATAAAATAATATACATGGCATAGACCTATATATATATTTCATTTTGAGCTTACATAGACAAATTCACAGCCCATATGAGAGTCATTCATTCTGCTCCAGATTATGTGTCAGATATTCACTGTGCTCTGAGAACAAAGAATCAACACTTCATCCTCAAAGAGAATTCAGTACCATGCTTTTACTCCAGTCTGCCTCTAGCCCCATGCTATTATGGCCAGAGATATTAAAGGCCAGAGAAGGTGAGGACAGGGCAAAACTACCAGCAAATAAAGCAATGAGACTGAATGTGAATGCTCTCAGGAGTGAACCTCAATAAAATGGCCCTGTGTATTGTCATGATTATTAACCTAATATAAAACATTTATGATTTAGAAAGATTAATAAGTTTAATAAAGTGAGATTGCCTGTCAGTGTTGTTTTATATATATATATATATATATATATATATATATATATTTGTAACATATGTATATTTTTCTGTAGTAGGAGGTTTCATGTATTAATTATGAGTGGGTGTGGGTTAACATAATATACAGCAATGTTAAACTGATGTGTTTATTAAAAATATTAGCAGCTCAACAGTCAATCTGATCAAACTTCACCTGTAAACAGAAGGACACCGAATGAGAATGAGGCTTACTGTCAGATATTAACCACACCATGTCAGACAGTTTTGACATATTGTTGGATCCTGCAGCAACTGAACAGCATTACATTTAGAAAATATAATAAATCGTAACTGTCACTTTTAAAATTGCCTTGTAGTTATTATATTTATATTTTATAATTTTTAAAACACTTTTTTACAACGTTACCTATCTCAAGCTGAGCATGTGTCAAGGAAAGTGTCTCTGATTTTGTGATGTGTCGTTCACTGCGTCACACGTCGGCACTCTGTTGCTTCCAGAAGCAGTATTTTAATATACAGCAGTGCCATGTAGAGGTTGCAAGGTCCGTTATTTTTGTTCTGTACTGTAATTTTCAGGAGGTCAGCACTCTGGAATTTTTAATAGCTTCTTTTTAATAGCTTCTCTAAGTGGTGGGCTAATGTAAACCCTATGTCTTTCTTTGAGGCCTTTGAATGGAAGAGTGCATGACTGTGAATAATTTGTGAGGTTAAAGGCTGTAGAGCTTGTCTGTGGAGATTGGAGGGGAAAACAGAGCCATAGGATTCTGGCTAAGATTCAGGAAAGGCTCTGGGCTATTATAAGAGCATTAGGTTAGGGCTCCTGTGCATTAGGCCGTATTGTAAAAGGCTAGTGGCAGCTGTTACTCTAGGGCCTGTCTTTATGCTGGAAGGGATGTGGTTCATGATCGTTTAAATTAGAATTGCCAGGAGAAGGGCAAGGGTTCCTTAACTTTTTCATGCAAGGACCCACCTTGAGAAGTATAATTAAGATTGAGACCCACCAAAAGCTTAGTAGAGTGAAAAGTGTTCTCTTTAAGTTGATTTTTTTTTTCCTTTATCATATTATAAAATGTTTGGATCACTTTCAGATGATAGGAGGGCCCTCAACTATTGTCTTGGACAAAAGGGGGCCCTGAAGGGTAAGAACCACTGCAACTGCAATGTTTATGTTATGTCTTTATAACCTTAAACTAGACTGCTAAGCCCTATCAGCTACCCATCTTATGTCCAATTAGACTTCATCATTCTAATATCAAGAAGTGTAATGAGCAGTATCGAGTTAATGGAACGTTGTGAACAGGACTGAACACATCTCACCATGGGTCATAAGCTTGAATAAAGCTTTATGGCTGCACAAACATGATGCCTTGAAGCAAGAGGAGCTGTGTGTCGATTTCAGGATGTGGATGGATTCCACCTTCTCCACTTAGATTACATAAACAAACTTCTGCAAAGAGCAGAGATGAATCTTTCAGTATAGCCTCTCTGTGTAAGAGATTTGCATCCCATGGTGCTGGTAATTTAGAGAATCTTTAAAGATTTTATCTGTGTCCCCGATTTTCATCAATAATGGTACAGAGTTTGCACACAGACTAACAATGGCTTGGTTTGGTAATTGTTGTGACTGGAAATCTGAGCAAACTTCAGCCAGCCCAAATGTCTTTCTTTCTTTCTTTCTTTCTTTCTTTCTTTCTTTCTTTCTTTCTTTCTTTCTTTCTTTCTTTCTTTCTTTCTTTCTTTCATTTAACCAGTGCAATGCAAAATATCCTTTCACTCTGTCTGCTTTCATGGGCTCAGTTGGAGAGATCAAACATGCTCTACTGAAACCATCAAAACCAGTGCCTATCATAGCTGGACTCCTGCGGCTTGGCATCGGGCAGGATTCTTCATCCTTTACTCACACTGCAACAGAGCCTCAGTCACACATCAGTCACACTGTCCTCTGAGCCTGTGTTCTTGCTTTTCTTGTGGGGGAAAAAGATGCCTTGACTTTACCATATATTAGATTAGAAGGTCTGCTTTTCTTGACCAACATTGCCGTTCAAGTCAGTGCTTGATTTTTGTGGGTGATTATTAACTGATTTAACTCAAATGTTTAATTTCTGTGAACTTCTGTTTTAACTGAACTACATTGAAAATTTCACTGTAGTTTAAGTAGTCTTGTTTAGCACATAAACAGGTTGAATGATTGTGGAACATATCTTGTAATTCCAACTTGAAATGTTGTTTCTCATTTGGGACTTCATACATTACAATGTGACATTTCGCAATGTGACTATTACTCACAAATATAACTTTATTTATTGTAATTGCATTTATCAGAATTGTGACTGTCTCTTGTTTTATGACTGTACTGTATATCTCACAATTTCAACATTATCGCAGTTTAACTGTTTCTTTCAATTGCAACTTTGTTTTTTCATAATTGTGACACTGTATATCACTACTGTGGCTGTTACTCATTTTGTGATGTTATATCTCTCAGTAGCGAATTTGCTACAGTGTGGCTATCTCACAAATACAACTTTAATTTTTGTAATTGTGACTATAAAGTATATCACATTGCGACTTTGTGTTGTTTTGTGACTTTATAATCTTACAGTGTGACTTTATATATAACAATGTGACTATTTTTTTATTTAAATTTTCCATTTTTCTTGTTTTTCTAAGGTGGCTTCCATAATTTGTAGTTCTTTGGTTTCTGGTCTTCCTAACGGAGAGTCCCTCAGTGTTTCTGTGACTTTATTATCTTGTTTTTATTTTTATTTTTTTGTGATAATTTTTGTGAGAAACTTTGCATCCATATAACAGGATCTCAGTTTAAACAAGGCTGATTATCATAGTCCAGTTAGCCTCTGCTAGCAGATACCATAAGCAATTTTATCCATTGACGACTGTTCAAATGTTTTCTTTCTTTTCACGGGTCATGCAACAGGGTGGCAACAGTCATTGAGATGATGAGAATGCTAATGGACATCTATCTCCAGATATAGAAGGCATATTATAGAGTTTAACCCAGTCATGTCCTCAATAAGCTTATGAACCTAGTGACAAACAAACATTCTCTTTTCAACTTTAATCAAAGCAAATTCACATCTTTTAACGTAAAAAGACACAGAAATGCAGATATACTGAGTTGCAGGGAGGTAGTATTCAGAGAAAGTCACCTATCTCTCTTGGCACTGTACTCTGTTCGTCTCTATCTCCAAAGACAGCACATGCACACAAGCATGAAATCAAAGCTCATTCTCTCTCATCTTTTCTCAAGGCCTTGATCCCTTTTCAGTTTTTCACTCACATACTGCCTCGCTTCCTTCATTTTCTCTCTCTGCCTATGATTTCACCCATATATTTCTTTCTATTCTCTTTTCACTCCGAATCACTTCACTCCTCTGTTATATTTGCTTTATTTCCTCTAGGAATATCCGTAATAGAATTTACAGATAATTTGCAAAATCGGTCTCAGTTTATCACAATATTTGAGGCATTGATATATTCTTTGTTTAAATAAAATAAACATCCAACATGCTTGTGACTGAATGGACATCTCTGTGCTTTGTAACTGAAATTTCAAGAGAACAAAGCAGTAATATATGCAAAAGCCTTTGCAAAATCTGGCCTATTGCATAATGTTCTGCTGTCTCTACAGTATATTTACAGAAAGTCTAAAAAAAGCTCTTTTTCTCTCTTTCACACACTCGTCTTCACACCTGCATCTTCACATTAACACAGGTCATTATCACTTATCTTTCTTCTCTGTTTCCTCTTGCATTCTCCTCTCTGCCAGTAAAATCTCACTTTTTATTTCCAGCTACATTTTGAAAGCATTTCCTTCATTTTGTCACCAAACACTCATGCGTCCTGTTTTGCTCACCAACGTCTTAAATATTTTGCAAAGGCAGTCTAGCATCCCCTGAGACACAGCTTGCTGGTGAAGTGAGAAAAAAAAAAATAAATAAATAAATAAATCACACAAAAACAAAAACTCTGTGTGGAGCAACAACAGAAAGTAGTTTGTAAGTTTCAGTCAAGTATACATAGTGTTAGTGTGTCGACATGCCCTTGTTCTATCTACCTGGCAGGATCCAAACTCTGAGGGAGATATTTCCATGCTCGGTAACACAACTCTCTCAATTAAACTCGCAGGAACTTATTTGATAGTGTAAGGAACGTTCTTTTCTTTCTGGTCTGGTTTCTTAACATCTGACGCCCATCCATGCAATTACTTAAAGGGCACTTATTATGCAAAATTCACATTTACATGTTGTATTGGCAGTGTGTGCACACAGCCACCCTATAATGATAAAATCCACCCGCTCCTTTTTTTAATCCCCATAAATCATAATCAGTGTCTCAGAACAAGCTGTTGGCAGAATCTGTAAAGTGTGACGTCACACAGGACTGTTGATGGACACTGCCGTATTTGCAGAAACCCCGCCCTGAGTGAGCCACACACAATCCGCCAAGTTTATCTTCATGCTTGAGCATTTAAAAGCAGCATTCAAATAAGAAATGTTTTCTTATTGAAGCTATAGACGTTATTCAGTCCAGAGCTGTTGTGATTTTCTGCTTTTATTTTATTGTTTGGGTCATATTAACAGCGTAGACAGCATGTACTGTACATTTGACTGCTGTCACTTAATACACAGATCTAATATAAACATGCGATTTCTTTTCCAGCTGTTCACCTTCACTGACTGACTGTGTTTTTGTAACTTCTGTAAGACAGTACTTAATTGTTTAGTACTCACATGCAGTGTGACAGCCGCTTTCTGTGCGCTCAGAAAACCATATATCAGAAGTTTAAACTGATATGGTTGAAAACACATGATTTGTTTTTTTGGCAGAGGTATGAGCTGTAAAGGCACAGCCCTATTCTGGAAAAGGGGCGGGGAGCAGCAGCTTATTTGCATTTAAAGAGACTTGCACGAAAACAGCATGTTTCTGGTTCCACTTAAAATAGGCATTTTCAAATTAATATAATAAATGATCTGTGGGGTATTTTGAGCTGAAACTTCATAGACATTTTGGGGACACCTGAGATCTATATTACATCTTGAAAAAAACGGTATAATAGGGGCCCTTTAAGGTAATAACTGAAAATATGTGCTAATGTAGCATTACTGAACTGGGAAGGACATTTCCAGTTCCTAACATGATTTGCATGGTTCTGAATGAGAATGAATATTAGTGTTTAATAATCTGGTATGCAGAAATTTAGAGGAGTTCTGTCATGTTGCAGTTTTGAGGGTTACCATTGTGGATCTTGAGCTGAAATAATTGAGGATTGGTCTGTTTATTGGTTCACACAAAGAGAAATTTACCAATACAGCGAAAAGTCTTGTGCTTCCTGCCAACATACCCTACATATACTACCCTTGTTTCTTGCTGCTTGTAAAAAGAAAATTACATTTACCATGGAACCACAATTGAATTAAGTTCAGACAAAGAATCATATATTTCTTTCCCGCAACGTCTATCAGAAAGTCTTCCCAGAAGAATGGAAGCTTTTAGGGATGTTCCTCTCAGGGGATGATGGGAAGGATAAGATACTAATCAGCGACGGAGCTCCAGGAACATCCAGCGGCATTACCGTGACAAGCTGCTTCAAGGAGCTAGCGGGCCTTTCCAAAAGACATTTGCATTACACTCATATCTGTGCACATGTAAACTCTGATTCTTCCTCTTTCTTTTTTAATCCTCCTATTTTTTCTGTAAATGTGCTGTTCTTCTGTAACTTCCTGTATGTGTAAATGAATTCAAGTGCATGAATCACTAGTCTTGTAAACCTTTTTTATAGCAGCTGATTTACACAGATTGCAGGGCGAGATCTGTAAACATTATTTGTAGCCTTTATTGCTTGCTATGTAAGCATTAAAAACTCTTTTTGTAGAATTTACTACAATTTTACTAATTTACTCAGTTGGTAGTAAATTAACACAAACACATGAAATTTTGAAGAAATGTTTAAAACATATACTCTTATAATCTTAATAATAATTACAGTGCACTATTGTGGTCTCTCATCTTGGATCATACAGTAACTATGCAAAACCAGTTTTAAATAATCATTCACATGAACTAGTGAAATTTTTATTCACAGTCTGCTGATATGTTAGGTGAGGGAACCGTGTGTTAAACTAATAGCTTGCACTTGCAAATATGGCCTATTTATTTCCAACTGGCACGTAACACTGAATAATGTGGATTCGCTGGCTGAATTCACAGAACATGTCCAAGCTTCTCTCAGCCATCGATCACGAACACAGTAATGCGTTTGTGCTAATGAATGGGAGTTCCTAGCATCTTTGGTCACTCTGTTATCTCATGGTAGTTGTTATGCAATAAACTAGGAGTAAAATTAATACTGTTTTGTGGCCAAGTGCAACATATAGTATTAAAGTGTCAGACACAAATGAATAATTCTCATTCTGACTTGCAAGAGCTGTTTGCAATTTAAAAGTAGTGCGGCCATCACTTACTGCAGTGTTATTCACTCTGTGTTTGCCTGTAAAAATAACTATAGATTTTTATGAAAAATCCAAACTTCAGCACTTGTCCTTCTTGACAGCTTCATAATGGAAATATTGATGAATGGATGTGAATGTAATTATGTTTGATTTTTATTTGTGTTTTTAAGCACAGATCAGGTGGTTTAATTTGAGCACAGACCATACAAGAATTTCTTTGCTGACAAAACAGTAACCAACCTTTTTCAAATGCAGCAAGGGCATTCTATTATAAGGTCATCATGAATCATTGTCAGCATCTCTGCTGTGTCTGTGGTAAAAGTGTCAGTTCTGTCCTACTGACTATTGTGTGAACAATTAATGTTACAATTAGTAATCGTGCTATGGTCTCGGTATACACACACACACACACACACACATATATATAAACTCTGTCAAACAATTAATCGCGATTAATCACATCCAAAATAAAAGTTTTTGTTTACATAATATATGTGTGTGTATTGTGCATATTTATTATGTATATATAAATACACACACATACATCATATACTTTGAAAATATTGACGTGTTTACATGTATATATGTATATTCATAATTTATATCATATATAAACATATTTAATATATAAACAACATATTTTTCTTTAATATATACATGCATGTGTGTGTGTATATATATATATATATATATAAAATATACACAGTACACACACATATATATTATGTAAACAAAAACTTTTATTTTGGATGTGATTAATTGTGATTAATTGTTTGACAGCGTTAATATATATATATATATATATATATATATATATATATATATATATATATATATATATATATATATATATATTAGGCTTGCTCACTGATGGGTTGTAAAGCATTGTTTAATTCAGTTTAGTTTAATTCAATTTCATTTCATTTATGTATATATAGGCTTGCTCACTGATGGATAATTTAATTTAATATTTAATTTAATTTACATATCTATGTATGTATATGTGTGTGTGTGTGTGTGTGTGTGTGTGTGTGTGTATATATATATATATATATATATATATATATATATACACATACGTACATACATACGTACATACATATATAAATTAAATTTTATTTAATTTTATTCTAAAAAATTTATCTGCTATACAGCCAGTGCATTTGAATTTCAACAACTGCTGTAATTCAAGACCTAAATAAATAGTCCAAAACATTTTAAAACCCTGAAATACAATTAAAACCAACCTTGTATCCCAATACGGCTTTTAAATTTTGTATGATTCTGTATTATTTGCAGATATTGAATAGTTCTAGGGTGTTCAGTTGAACATATGAGGATACATCTGCCCTGTGCAGGATAGATATATAATTACTGGAATCTAAAACTTGTAAAACCTTTGACTGTCACTCTATATGAAGTCAAATCTTCTCCATACAGCTCCAAAGTTTAGCAATAAGTTGTTCAAATCTGTTTCTCCTAGGCAGGTGTAGCTGGTAATATGAGCTTTGCGGGCTTGTGAAACAGCACAACCATTCTGCCTGAACAGCAGCTAATTAGCAGATTCGATGTTTCATGATGATGGAGTACAACACAAAGCAGGACAGCAGCGAGAAGCCCATTGCTTAGCAGCTATAAGTCAAGACACTGGGCAACTGGCAACATAATAGACACACATATCAGTTTTATCAGTTTGCAGGCCTGTATATCCAACAATCTCCGTCAATGGGGACATTTGGCTTCTCCCAAGTTATGTAGTTTTGGTATCTACTATCATTATTGTCATACTTCATTTGTGGAATTACTCAAATATGTCTTCAATAAATCATTTTGCATCCCTGTCAGACAAATAACAGTGACAGCTACACAGAGAGCGGATGAATTAGTAATGAGGAGACATACGGTACAAATTCTCTGGGATTTTCAAGCATATAATTTTATGCTGCACCCGGCGAGGTAGCCACTTTGACGGCAGACGCTTGGGAAGGCTGGCACAAATAAGCAACGGCATCACTAACAATTTTGCAGAGAGAGTTACTCGCATTATTTGTGGAGGACGGATAAAACTCACTTTTGTTCCTCTTCTTGACATTTGTAATACAAAATACTAGGCTACATAACTTAATAGAGTTAATTTTCCACAAAACTTGTCATATTACAATAAATATGTCACATTATAGTGGAAATGTTTGGTGTCTAACACAAAAGTGAACATGTCATTTTGCACAGAGCGAGAGCAATCTTTTGGTATTATCAGAAAGCATTAGGCTAGTTTAAACAATATTGCATCCAGTATCACCAAGAAAGTTAATCTTTTTTTAAACAACACATTGTATCAGTCATAGACAAGATAAATATATCAACCACTCAATCTAAAAACTCTTAGCACCCAATACTCTTATCTGAAGACAGCTCACACATTCACCTGCGCTGCTCAGTATTAATAATAGAATCAGAGGGAAGAAATGCCACAGTCAATATGACATTTTCCCTTAATGCTCCTAGCGGAAGTTTATATGTGAGAGCAAAACCTAGCACAAGACAAGCCATCTGCTCTTATCACACAGCTAATGACAAAACATTTGTACCAGTGTGGTAACATTTGGGTTTGTCCTGTTTATCTCTGTCAGCTTGACATTTTCACCTCAGAGTGTTTCTTTAAGTCTCTTTTTTAATGACACTGCAATACAAGCATTTCTAGAGACATAATATTGTCTCAGCTTGTTTTCCTCTCTCCAAAAAACAGATTCTTTAATTCATCCCATGCCTTGATTTGTTGTTAACGCTCCGACATGTTCGACAGTGACAGGTGCTAGCAACCGATCCACTCAGCTGATAACTTCATTAAATCAATTAAACCTGTCACTGGGTCGCTTCATTGCCATCCACACGCTTGCTGCACCAATTAGTTTCTCCCTCTTGGTGTTTTTGAGCACGCATCTCTCATTTGCCACAATTCTGCTCCACAATTAGCGACCAAACAAACAAGATCTTGCAGTTTCCAGACAGCATCAAGATCTTAGTTTGTGGCTCAGTGAGAGCTTTGTGTGGGTGGTTATTAGACTTACTGCAATCTGTGATTACAACAAATTATTCAATTATCATAACTGAAACATACTGTATATGTAACTAAACTGGGCTGAAGTGGCCTGTTCGTAAACGCAATGGTGAAAGGAGAAACCTTTTATGGATAGCACCTTATAAGATTTGAATCTACAATCTTTGGGTCTCAAGACCAGACTGCACCACTTTCTTCACCAGCATCTGAACCTTGGTCAGCTGCTTCAATGATAATTATCAAACTACAGGCTACTGAATAAATGCACTCTGAGAAAAAAGTGTAATATGTACACTTTATGTGCTAATATGTACCTTTAAGGTACTAACAAGCACCTTTTAAAAAGGTATCACCCCACTGACAGCTTTTGTACCATTTTTTTTTCTGATAGTGTGCAATATTAATTCAAATAAAAAGCTCAGCTCTTTGTCTTACAGCAAAAATAACTTTCTTAACCACTAATTTTAATTTTGTCTAATTTTCAAATAAAAACTTCAAAACAAACTTAAAACTAGTTAAATTTACATACTGTATCTAATTATAAAAATATATCCTTAGAATATATCTTAAACTAATTATATTATGTTATATTATATTATATTATATTATATTATATTATATTATATTATATTATATTATATTATATTATATTATATTATATTATGCATTTCAGGTGCCATGGTAAATTATTATTATTTTTTTTTTTTAAATGACAATCTTTGATGGAGATTTCATTTTAAGTTATTCTTAAAATAAAATTTAATTAAATTATATATATATATATATATATAATTTAATTTAAAAAAATCGAGTTTCCACCAAAATCAGTATTGTATTTGGTCAGTATTGAAAAGTCCATTTCTAATTTTACGCAAAATGCGATATCCGCCGAGTTATTAGGTCATGTTTTCTCTCTTTTTTTCCAAACCGCGATAAACGCCAGCCTCCTAGACGCGATCAATCCGCTCAACCAATCACAGCGCACCATTCCAGCACTCTAGACAGTAATGACGGCGCTTTGAATACAACCGGTGTCCTAGTTTTCTTCATCTACTTTGTACTTTGTGATCAACAAACAAGGGCTGCACGATAAATCGCATGTGATTGTCATGCGCATCTCGTCAGTAAAGCCGGTTCTGTGATTAATAGTAACGGTAAATCTCCATCACCTGCTTTCAGATGGAGCGGCATTTAATACACAGAGCCGTAGATCACTGACAAGCTGCGCAATATCACGATCATAATCGCAGATGAATCGCATTCGATTATAAATGCGATATTGCATAGCTTGTCAGTGTTAGTGTTTTTATTAAAGCCATTTATGGTTTTGTTAATACAGCATATAGCACTAGTCAACTAAATGAATGTAACATGGCAAAGATGAATGTAAGGGAAATATCATTTTGGAATTTCTGTGGTCTAATGTGATATTGTTGTTCATGTTCTTGTTCATGATGAAATTTTATTTTATTGTTGTAATTAATTTATAGCAAACAAGATGACCCGTTGAATTCATTTTGGGAGCGATGACTGATTGAATGTATGTTTAGTCCAGTGCCTGTATATAAGATTATATAAGATTATATACTGTATATAGTAGGGCTGCACGATATTGGGAAAATATGCGATATGCGATATTGTTGTTGAGTATTGCGATAACGATATTTCTTGCGATATAACATTTCCCTAGAGAAATGCTATTTTTATTAGCTTTTTTTTTAAAAAAAAATTATATATGTAATGATCATACTAAAATAAACAGGTAATAGATATTCTTCTGATCGAATTAAATCTAATTCAGGCTAAAAAAAAAAAAAAAAAAAAAACACTTTTAGACTTTAAAACACTATGAATGTCTGAAAACCTTAGCAGATATTCTGATTTCTGGTTTGCCATAGACCTGCAAACACAAAATGCATTACTCTCAAACGTGACTTTTTATTCACGTGTAACCATACAATCATCAAGAGCATCTTAAAATGAGCATCTTTTAAACAAAATATTTCCTTGCCTTGCCTATTTTTTTAAAAATAAAAATAAACATTATTAAATAAAATTTAAATAAAAAATATTATTAAACAAAGTGTACAGGCCTTAAATAAATTGGTATGTAGTGGAAATACTAACATCTTGTCAACATCCACATAAATAAAATAATTAAGTAACATTATTAACATGTAAACATTAAGTAATAACATGTAAACCTATGTTTTAGCACAATGCAATACCAAATGTGTTTAACTGTGAAAGCTATTTTATTCCAGGTTTTTTGCCAGGAAAACTAGCATATTGACTTTGGTAGGTTTTAAACATGTGCGTTGGCACGTCACAACATTTCCTGATGTACTAAAAAGTCTCTCTGAAGGTGAACTACTTGCTGGTATACAGAGATACTTCCTGGCTAGTTTACTCAGGTGTGGGAAGTCGACCTGATGGACTTGCCACCAAGTGAGAGGGTCCATCTCACTGTCTATGGTGGGAGACATCACGTAGTTGTTCAATTCAACTTCCACAGTGTGTGCTGGTTCCATAGATGACGGCGCTGGGGATGTCTTGAAGAAACTGCCCAGGGATTTTTTGGCCTTCTTTAGGGTGACATTTGATGGACCCATGCCCTGGTGATCTTGATTACTTAGGCTTTGCTCCTAAAATAGAGAAATAGAGTAAATATTGTAAACAAATCTAGTTATAGTGCATTATTTTGTCACTTACTATTGTCATATTAACATTTACCTGTGGCACAGTTGCTTCAATTTCAGACATCACCCTGGCTCTGATGTCTGACACCTTGTCAGAGCTGATGTAGTCGGCTTTGAATCTGGGGTCCATAAAGCAGGTCATGTCCAGAAGTTCTTGAGTTGCAGGGTTGTCATACTTGCTGTTCATGTACTCTAGAATCTTCATCTTTATGGACTTTGTTAAATCACTGTCTTCTTCCTTTGCAGCAAGAATTGAGGTGTTCATCACGTGAAGTACAGGTTTCACATATGAAACACTTACGTAACTTTCACCTGATAGAGCATCTGTAAATTCTTGCAGAGGCTGCAATGCCTGGTTTATGGACTCGAGTACATCTAGGTCCTGCCAAGAAGGAACTAAATGTCTTGACTTTCTGTCTGCTGACAGGACATCACTTATGGCCCGCTGCTGCTCTAGAACTCTCTGAATCATTCTCTGCCTCGAACCCCACCTTGTAGGGCATTCTGTGATGAGGGAGTGCTCCGGGAGGTTGTGTTCTTTTTGTGCTTTTTTCCCCTTCCAGGTGTGGGAGAAATGTCCCACTAACTTTTTGCAGAGACCAACAGCTCGAGTAATGCGCTCATCACCTTTAACAGCATTTTCTGAAG
This sequence comes from Spinibarbus caldwelli, assembly GCA_039654775.1. Classification (NCBI taxonomy): domain Eukaryota; kingdom Metazoa; phylum Chordata; class Actinopteri; order Cypriniformes; family Cyprinidae; genus Spinibarbus; species Spinibarbus caldwelli. The sequence continues at coordinate 34,716,270 of CM077233.1, read as the reverse complement.
AGTTAAGAAAAAACAAAACAAGGACATACAAGGTGAAATAACATTGCAATATTATAATTACAATTTTATATAACAGCATTTGAGATAGAAAACTGTCAGCTACAATTTATTAGCCTCTGTGGAATATATTTCCTAAATAAACACATTATCTTAAACATTACAATATCCAAAATCATGTCTAGTCTACATGCATCTATACAAAGAACTGTACCTTTTTTCCGTTTTAATTTTATTGCAAATATAAACATTCAGCACTCACCGATGGCCAGATGCAAGCGGTGTCCAAAGCATTGTAGTCTGACCCAATTATTAAGTTCAGTAGCCTTCACCACATTGGCGCCGTTGTCCGTTGTAATGGACACTTGATTTTCCTCTTTTAAGTTCCAGCTGGCTAAAACATCACGCAGCCCATGGGCTATGTTTTCACTGGTGTGGGATTCGGGGAAATACACAACACCCAGACAGCGTGTTTTTAATTCAAAGTCTTGAGTAAGAAAGTGAACGGTATAGCTCATGTAGGGCTCAGTCGTACGACTGGACCACAGGTCAGTGGTGCTAGCGTAGAAGTCCACTTGGCGCAGCTCGGAGCTCACCGTCTTCACACAAGTGTCGTACATCTGTGGAATTGCGACATCAGAAAAATAATTTCTCGATGGCAGCTGATATCTTCGGTCCAATTTGTTAATTAGACCCACAAAGCCTTCCTTGCTCACGATGTTAACAGGTATCATGTCTTTAGCTAAAAAGCGTGTGATAGCATCTGTTAATTCCTTGTGGCGTTTCGACGTTTTTCCGTAAGGCGTTGCATTTGTAAAACTTTGATCGATGGCTGTCTGTACGACTCCCTTATTGTTACTTGGCTTTTCGTTAGCAGTTTTGGTAGATTTGTCCTTACATTTTCGGAAGTCTTCATATAGCTCCCTGTGGTTGTGTTCCAGATGACTGTGGAGATTAGTTGTATTTCCTCTTGACGTGACCACAGTTTTTCGGCACGACTTACACAGTACCTGCATTTGTGACACGTCTTCTCTCTTGAAGCCAAAATACTGCCATATTTCAGACGTACAGTTCTTTTTAGGCACAAGTTCTTCGCTGCTGTCATTTTCCTCACTTGTCTCTACTCCCGCCATATTTATTTTCCACTCTCTGCTCCGAGCCACTAGATTCACCTTTGGGCCCGGTCTAGCCAATAGCATATAGCACCTACTTGGGAGGCGAGTATATAGATAGTAAGGCCCCATCTGATTGGTCAAATTTGGACAACCTATGCATGCAACAAATGCTTGGCACATAAAATAAATTTAATTTATCGCAACTCTCTGCGATACGGATATCGCATATACTATTATCGCAATAACGATAATTTTGCGATATATCGTGCAGCCCTAGTATATAGATTGTTTATAAGATAAGTTCAGAGGCTGTCATATGTGGATCTACTTACTCTGTTGTGTATTTTCAACAGTTTCAATATGAAAAATAACTTTCATATTGATTCAATGGATTTATTGCATTTTGAAAAAAAGAAAAAAGAAAAACGTATCATGGATTTATTGCATTTTTGGGGGAAAAAAATAATACAATTTTATAATAAATTTGAATTTTTAATGTTATTATAACCTAAAGATGCTATGTGAAAGTTTGAAACAGAAAATATTGGTTTTCACCTTGCCACTTTCTTGGTAAAGAAAACACATTTTTACTCAAATTAATCTAAATGGATTTATAGCGTTTTGGAACCAAACTCTTCATATATATATATATATATATATATATATATATATATATATATATATATATATATATATATATATATATATATGTGTGTGTGTGTGTGTATCTTTTTTTTTCTTTTTTGGCCAAATTAGAAGAATATAGATACATAGAGTAGATAGAATAGAATAGAATATTCAAAGTAAATCTATTTCAAGATATATCCTTTGAAAACAAGTCTAATGAAACCAATAAAGCAATATTGTTATGCCAAAGTAAATTGTTTTAATTATTATATATTTGTGCTGAAAAAAGTCAAAAACAGTTACTTTTCAATTTTTCAATTTTTTTTTTTTTTTGCAGTGTATGAATTAGCTGGCTGATGGTCTGAATATCAAGCGTAATCTCAGTGCTTTGCTGAAAGCGCAGTTGTGTGGTCACGGCTGATGTGACCTGAGGTGGCTATCATCAAGCCGTGGCTGATGAGTGATGAGAGGGGACATCTGCTCCTCATGTTCATCCTCTCACCCACATCTGGCTGACATTCAGACCAACACAGCTTGCTGTCACACACCATCAAAGGCCTGTGGACAGTGACAGCATGTGACATGCAAGAACAAAGACAGCCAAGTGCTTCATACTGTATGAGATACAGAGAGCGAGATACAGAGTTCACGGGATCAGCGTTGGAGAATGCAGTCTGAAATTGCTTTATATGGCAGGTTTCTCAGGGAGCCAGACCTACACACGCACTCCAGCCAACCTGACACTCAATCATTAATCACATACTAAACTCTAACTGGAAGACAAACTCTCCTGCACGGCCATCATCAACAAATCTTCAGTGTGTTCTGGAACTCTCTGCTACAAGTGAACTTTTTACTATTCTGAAGAAAATATGATTGCAGTAATGATCACATTACTTTTCAGATGTTAAGGTGTTCTTTGTGTTTGTAGCTTGTTGATACAAAAAAAGGTACAAAATTGTCATTAGGGCAGTACCCTTTCAAAAGATACTAATAGTGGCTTTCGCACCAGAGGAGCTTTTTCATAATTCCTTGAACTATTGGCGGAAGTACCCACTTTTTGGCGCATTCACACCATAAGAATTAGGAACGTATTTGGTTCTAGATACTCCGTTTGGGGGAACTAAAGATGCTTTCACACTGTGTAGCTCCTAAAGAACCAATTTCTCCCTCAGGCCGTATTTCTGGTTGCATTCGCACCAGCAGTGGAAACTCTGAAGCAGCCGACAACGATGTCTTTTTAGCAGCATTTACAAATGTCAAAAACCGGGGAATGGAGGACGCAGTGATCAGAGCTGTTTTTGTTGTGTGTTGCGGGTTTTGTGATAACGGAGATGGAATGTAAATGCACATGATTGAAAGTGAAAATCTGACTAAATCTCCTATGACAACTTGCAGTGTTACACATCATCGAAGCTGAGAAAAGAACACGACGCTGCAGACAACAGGTAAATGCCATTATTGCGGTTTTCAATGTTTGTAGAGTAAATATTTCTACACGGCTTTTTAAGAATGTTTTGTATGTGTTTGGCCAATCAGCGTACACTTACATCACTGATAGTTCCTATAGAACTGTTTTAGACCCTACTCTGAAGCAGGAGCTAATTTAGTTCCTCCAAACTGAGTTCCTAGAACTAAATACGTTCCTGTGGTGTGAACATGCCAAAAAGTGGGAACTTCTGCCAGTAGTTCTAGGAACTATGAAAAGGTTCCTCCAGTGCGAAAGCCCCTTAAATTAGCTCCTACATCAGAAAAGGCTTTTGCACCGTGTAGTTCTGAGAACACAGTTCTGGGAGATAGTCGGCAGGGTGGATTAGAAACCTATTTTCTCATCAGACCCTTTCTTGGTTGCATTCGCAGCAGCAGGAACTCTGAAGTGTCCGACAGTGACTTTTGAGTATTTTGAGGTACTGCTAGTTTTTCTTAGTAGTTGCTGGCGTGCCTGTTTTTTTTTATTATTTTTTTAACTTTATTGGCATATCACAAGTGAATCACAGTTACTACTTAGAGTGGTTTGAATCCCTAACAACCCTAAGTATAAGAAAAAGTGTCTTGGTAAGAAAAACAATTTACAGTTCTCTGTCTGAATATGCAGTCATCAGCACACCTCGTACCTACATCTCTGTGGATTCATTTTGCAGATGAACCTGTTTTTAGATGAGAGCTTAATTCAGCCCTGACTTCTCGTTTCACAGGCAGCTTGTTTGGCCAGTCAAACACTGTTAGGTTTATTAAGTCATAATTAATGTTGAGAAATATTGAGTATGACAACAACGGTGTGGTTCATTATTCCTGGTTACTTACAGTCTCCCTGAGCTGGCTCATGTGCTGCTCCAGTCACTTCACTGGGAATAAGGCACATTAAAATGCTAAAAGCTGACTTTTTGATTGTAGTTCTCCAAAGTTTATGTAAAAAATTATTTTCACTCATTCAGAAATGCTGTTTTGAGATATTAGTTACTGGCAACCTCTGACATTAGGTTTATTTTTCTGACTCGTTGCTGGCTGATCTACAAGACTGCTAATCCACTCATAGTTGTGACAAATCTGTGTTTGCAAATGGAAAACAAGAAAATGGAAGCAAATGGAAAAACTCAAGAATGTTTCAGTGATTTGTCATCCACCTCATTACAGCATGTTCCGTTTCTGTGCATTTCATTTTGTATAATGGATTTAGTCACAGACCAATGGGTGGGCTTAGTCACTCTAAATGTATCCTGGCCAGTCTCTTGTTGTAGATTTGATACATTTCCTTGCAGTAATCTCCACAGTCACAGCCCTCTGACTTTAGCCCTGTTTGGATGGGACTCATTTTCTCAGAGGAGGTCAGGTTCATTTTTGTTTTACAGAACATATCTTTGTTCTTCCTCAGCCTTTTTAACAATCTCCCAATATCGTCTGAATCAGTACATACGATCATTAACATTCCATATTGATAACTGTAGCAAACAAGTACTTTGGTAAACCATGTTGTTCCACAGAATAAAGAAAAGCATACTTGTTTGGAAACAACATGTAAATGATGATAGAATTTTCATTTTTGAGTGAACTATCCCATTGACTGTCCATTCTTTCATAGGCTACAGTAAATGCTCGATCAAAGGACAGATCACTAGGTTAGAAATGATCATTTACCCCAGACTGAAGCATCCTAATAAGACCTCATCTTCATGTTGTGCATTGGCTAAACTCCATATCAACACCATTCACCTACCTGTACTTTTCAGTTGCTGTTCTTTAAAGAGATAACAAATTCACAAATATCATCAAAAGAGCGCTAGTACAATGCCACCTAACCAGCTGTTTCATGCTTCATTTTCTTGAAGTTTCTGTTGCAGTCTCTAAAGAAACATTTAGATGAATTCTGATTTGAATTTTCTCTAATGAATTTATCTGACTCTTCAACTATTTTGGTTGCATTCGGTATAATATCAACCTTTATTTTGCTGCATCTTAGTGAAAACATTGAATCCTCGAGGAACATCTGTGGAGATGCATCCATTTCCATCAATTAAAACATAATATTTAAAACGACGCACACACATCAACCGTGAACAGTATGTGCAGCTGCTTACATGTGTTGACAAAAAAGAAAAAAAAAAAAGAATAATGAGTTATAAGTTTTTCTAGTGTTCTGGAAATATAGAATTTCTAGTACTGTCAGAACAACTAGTAAACTGTTTGTTTTTTTGTTTTTGTTTTTGTTTTTTTGTAGAGAGAAATTCTGGAATAGGTTATTTACATCACATTCATCACTTCTATGTGACATCACTGCTGTTTGATGTTATTTACACAAGACTGACTTTATCAGTCATGGGAATACAACACTGCGCTGCAGTATTGTCTCATTGCCAGCAATTGAACTGTCATCTGTGAAGCTGTTTATTGATTCTCTCTGAGACCTACAGTGAGAGAGTTTACGCATGATCTGTCACTGCTCAGGTGAAAGATTCCAGTTCACAACAATCCCGTATCAGAAAAACCCTGCTTCCTGGGGGAGATGCTAGGCTTGTGTTTCTGTGTTACAGCTCTCCAGAAGCCGGTCACCTGTGTGAAGGTAGCTGATACAGTGTTTTCCACTTTTCCTCTTCTGCACATTAACACATAGTGTTTCAAAAGGCAAGTGTGTTATTTAATTTAATGGTAAAATACAGCACTTTACACTTTACTTAGAGTAAAAAAAAAAGTTTTTTTTTTTTTTTTTATGATTAGCATTTTGTAATGTTTCTGAAATAAGTATATCATGCCGATTAAGTCTACATTTATGTATTCAAAAATACAGTTAAAAATATTTTTGTTAAATATTATTACAATTTAAAATAACAGTTTTCTATTTAAACATATTCTAGAATGTGTTCTATTCTTGAGATGACAAAGTCATTACTTAATTCTTCAGTGTCACACAATGCTTCAGAAAGCATTTTATTTGCTGATTTGGTACTTTTTCATTATTTTTTATTTATTTATGTTTTTTTAATAAAAAGTTACAGTTTACAGTTTTTGCTGCTTATTTATTTATTTATTTATTTTAATGGAAACCATGATGCATTATATTCAAAAGTTTGGGTAAGTATATTAAAAAAAAAAAAAAAAGAAAAAAAAAAGAATACTTTTATTCAGCAAGGGCACAATAAATTTATCAAATGCAACAGCAAAGAAATTTATAATGTTACTGTAGAGTCATAAACTTGTGCATTTTACATAACGAGGGACCAGGGATATTAAACCAAAACTAAAAACAAAAACAAACGTTAACTGAAATAAAGTAAAATAATAATAAACTTTTATTTCAGCTGTTTCTCATTTTCATTTAGCTTAACTTGATGCACTAAAATAACTAAAACTGTAATGAAAATTAATGAAACAATACAATAAAAATATTATATAAAAAATAATGTATAGATCTATTAAGAAATTATATTTTAAAATATTATGAATTTTTACACAAAAACACAATAGATTGACTAAAACTTTAATTAAAATGACAATTAAAATGGAACATATAGAAGTTAAACAGCTGAAGTTTAGCTTCTTATATTGTGTGTCCATTTTTTATTTTATTTTATTTTATTTTATTTTATTTTATTTTATTTTATTTTATTTTATTTTATTTTATTTTATTTTATTTTATTTTATTTTATTTTATTTTGTTACTATTTGTATTTAAAATGAATGCTATTCTTATGAATTTCAAACTGTTTTCAACATTGCCATTAATGAGAAAACACAATGCATGTTATTGGGAAAAAAATGTGTTTTTTTAGCAAGTCCAAACGTCTCCATGCTAATTAGCTAAACCATGACTCCTCTGTCCCAAAAGAGCAACTTTGGCTCAACAAATGATGCGAATTTTAGGCCGGAATGAACTGTTCTCAGGTGTCTCCGGGAAACCTCTTTATAACAATCATAATTTTTGCAAATAACTCTGATTTTTACAGACACGGCAAGCAAGGGAATGTGGGACAAAGAGAAAAAGGTCATAGTGAGCAAATCTCTGAAATCAGATCGAGAGACGTGTCCATGTGGTTAACAGATCCTTTTGTTGTGGCTATTAAAGCTAACATCCATATGACCTGAGCAAGCCTTGCTGTGTGTGTATACACTAGCAACCAGCAGATACAGACTAAAGGGAATAAAAGCACTTCTTTTCACACTTAGTAAAATCTGATAGATTTTAGTATGTGCCCCTGTGGAGATCTCCATGGTAACTGTTAGCATTGAGCTTGCCGAGCTTTAACTGGTGGCCACTGTGAGAGCTCTGGATCTAAAACAGTGTGTGCCAAAGTCTGAGTCACGACTGAGTCACAGCTCAGTCCTCCCTCACTGGCCTTTGAGTACACTGACATACTCGCCCGTGTCTTTCTCCCCACACTGTGACCCACACACCTCACCCATCAAGCGCTCTGTTGGACCTGCGGAGCACCATGCACTGCCCTGCCTCTCTCTTCCCACATCTCCAAACACTCACGTTTCTCGTGGAGTGAATCATCTGTTTATTCTAATGCTCCGATCACGCCTAGCATACGTTTGGAAGAGACAGGCAGGTTAAACAAATATATTAAAAGTGAATTATATATGCCAGTGGTTGTTAAACTTTTTTTAGGAACAGGACGGAGACCTGTTATGTGTGTTGCAGTTTTAACCTGGCCTAAATTACTATGTGTATAGAATTCTATTAGTGCGTTTACATACACTGCGATGCATAGTAATCATTACTGATGTATGAAGTCATAAACTTGTGCATTTTACATAATGAGGGGCCAGGCTTATTAAACTAAAACTAAAACCAAAAACAAATGCACTAAATAAACTTATTTTATTTCTGTTAGTTACAAGGCAACATTTCACATTTTTATTTAGTTTAACTTGATGTACTAAAACTCTAATAAAAATTAATAAAAATGATATATTTAAAAATGTTAAATAAAAATTATTATATAGATATATTAAATTATTTTAAAAACTTTTATTCATTATTTAAAAAACAATACTGAAATAAAAATGACAAAAACACAATAAAATGACTAAAGCTTTAATTAAAATTACAATTAAAATGGAAGACGTTGAAATAACAGTGAAAGATTTAGATAAACTTTAGCTTCTTAACTTCATCTTTAACTTCACTTAACTTATTTTATTTCACTTAAAATTTTATTTTATTTTATTTTAGTTTAGTTTAGTTTAGTTTAGTTAAAATAAATTCCCTTAATACAATCCTAGCAAGCAAATCCTAGAAACAAAAAAAGGAAAATAAATGTTTTACATTTATTTATTGAAAAAAAAAAAAAAGCAATTACTTTAAAGGTAGACGTTCTGCCATTTTTCACCTGCACTGCTCAAAACATAATTTTGAGTTAAGTTTTCTCTTGTATAGGGGTTTGTACTACTTTATTAATTACAGTGTTTAATTAAATGAATTAAAGGTAATTATTTACTTGAATACTCATTCTGAATTCATAATACATTGATTATTTAAAGGTTAATTCAGTGGTAATTTGCATCTTACAAAACAAATTGAAATATTGTTTTCAGTGCACATGTAAATGTTTGATAAATTATGATATAAAACTCTTAATTGACACCAATGGTTTTGAAACTAAATTCTCAGAAATTATATAAATGCATGGTACTCACATATTGGCCATTTAGTGCATATGCTACAAGCTTGTATGCAAAAAGACAACATGTGAAAAAAAACAAAAAAAAACACTATAGATGAATGTTTGAGCAGGAGATATGTGATCTATTGTAAGGAGGTTTTGAACTCTCAAGCCTGGAGTGTGTGGTTAGTGTTGGGGAAGGAAAGAGTGACAGCTCTCCTCCCGATGCCTCTTTCAGGCTGAGCTGCTGTCATGGTGACTGATTCCTCTGGGTGCTCTACACCTGAGACAGCTTAAGCATTGAGAAGAGAGAGAGAGAGAGGATGAGCGAGGGCTGACCTGCCACACACACACACACACACACACACACACACAATCAGCTATTAATGCTACAGCTCATGAGGAGCTCTGAAGAGAAGTATGCTGTGTGTATTAACACTTAGAGGTGACTGACATCGGCCCTTCCTCTCATCTCCGAGTGTCATAAATATGCTTTAAGCATAAGCCTCTGTCATAACTGTCACTTGTCTAACTAATTACCTCTGAACACATTCATTTTGCTATATATTTGCATTTAAGATACATTGCTTGACTTCATTTGCATGATATATATGCGTTACCAAAAATACATACGAATGTCTTTGTTAATTACACACATTCATGCACATACTTCTGGAGAGGTATATGCCATCTTTAATATAAAGCTCAGTGTTTAAGAGGAATATAATTATAATTTGACCACATATAAAGGCCCAAATATGCTATATATATATATATATATATATATATATATATATAACTGTTATTTTATATATATATAAAACTGTTCACCTCCCCCACATACACACACACACACGCACGCACACACACACACCCATCTTTGACTCAAATTGACTCATTTATCTTAGACTTTGATTTATCTCCTGAGACCTGGACATGTAATATGGGAATGATTTTGAATGACATCTATTTTATTATCAACAATTGAAAAAAATGAAGAACAGACCCCAGCTGACATGTGGCTCTCATGAATGTTTGTGATGTAATATGTAGTGCTGTCACACGATTAATTGCGATTAATCGCATCCAAAATAAACGTTTTTTGTTTACATAATATGTGTATATTTATTAAATATATATAAATACACACACATGCATGTATATATTTCAGAAAAAATATGTTATGTTTATATATTAAATATATTTATTATAATATAAATTCTACTAATATAATATAGACATAAATACATGTAAATATTTTCAAAATATATACTGTATGTGTGCGTATTTATATATACATAATAAATATACACAGAACACACACATATATTATGCAAACAAAACTTTTATTTTGCATGCGATTAATCGCGATTAATCATTTGACAGCACTAGTAATATGTATTAGACATCACAGAACAGCCTGTGTATTCTGCCTGCATTAGACAAGATTTTGATTTATGCATCCGTTTCATCTTCAACAACAGTTTTGCTTTGTGTATCACCATGTTGTTTGTCTGAAAGGATTTTGGAGTTTTGCATTTGGCCGTATGGAGTGAATTTTGGACAGTTCTGCCCAAAGTGACATGATTGTTGACCAGGACACTGCATTATGGATGAGCTACAGACACTTATTTCTCCCTGAGCAACCTCTTCCTGTCTGTCTCTCATTCTCCTTCCTCTCTTTCCTCTGTGTGTTGCTAAGTGCATTATACAATTGTCAAGAGTGAGGGGAACAGAAAGAAGATGGGAATGTGAGTAAGCGGGAGAGAGCCAGAACTTTTAAAAGAGAGAGAGAGAGAGAGAGAGAGAGGCACACTGTGTCATCCCTTGTGATGAGTGCACACAAACACTGCTAGTGAGGACACTAGCTCACTGTGAACCGAAATCTCTACCAAATAAATCCGGCCTGTGAAATTGCCAAGCACCTCAGAAAGTCAATGAAAGTCATTACTAGTCCACCTGGCCAGAACACAGTCTGTGTCACTCTGAGTTATTATGTCTGCTTTTCTGTCCTCTGTGTAGTCGTTTATGATATGTGCTAATGATTCAGTGGCAATAGACGCAAGGCATTAATGTTTCTAGAAAAGCAGTATGTTTTTTTTTTTTTCCTCCAGTGCGCTTTGATGAGATCTTTACTTTGAAATTATGTCTCTTTCTAAAACCCCAGTCTGATGTTAATCAAGTGAGTGTTTGATTACAGCATGCTGTCTGTGCTTGCTTTTGTAGGACTTTATTTTAGTACCCAGAAAGCCCACATGCATATTGGAGACAATGAATTGGAGAGCATCTTAACACTCTAATTAAAATGTACAAACACATGATAAACATCTTAAGAACAGATTCACATGCAGCGGCACTTTAAACTGGATACAAGCATACATTTTATACAACTTTAAACACTTGCTCTTTTTCACTTCCAAAAATTAAATTAACAGTATTTTACTGTAACAATACATTAAATGTACCATTATTTATTTGTTTTTTTTACTGTATATAGTAAGGGAACTTGCCTTCTAACCAGCTAACAGGTTTTTACCTTAGCATTTTTACAGCCATTTGCTGTTAAATTTCCAGTTTTTGTTTTTTTTTTAGTGTGTTTGCTGATGATTTGAAATTTTGTTTCTTTTGGAATAGTTCAACCAAACATTCTGTCATCATTTACTCACCCTCATGTCATCATCAGTTTGTACAGTCCTTGTGTAGCTAAACATTCAAATAAAGTCATACAGGTTTTGGAATAATATGAGGGTGAGTAAATTTTGATATTATACCCCATTACAAGGATAGTTCACCCAAAAATGAAAATTAGCTCATGATTTACTCACCCTCAAGCCATCCTAGGTGTATATGACTTTCTTCTTTCAGATGAATACAATCGAAGTTGTGTTAAAAAATGTCCTATCTCTTCCCAGCTTTATAATGGCAGTGAATGGGGTTTAAGATAAAGTTGGATTTTTGTAAGAAAAATATCCTTATTTAAAACTTTATAAACTGTAATCTCTAGCTTCTGCTAACTGTCATACAGTATGTGCATTCACAAGAGAGTGGCGTTCCAGCAGATGATGTAGGACGTAGGCGAATGCGAGCCTGGTCTCATGAAAATGCGTATAAATAGTACGCCAAATAAAAATGAAAACTCTTGGTATTGATATGCAAAAATGGACTTTGGCTTGCATATGATACGCAGTTTTCGCGTGCATATGTTACGCATCTACCCCACAGCCCCAATCCTACCCATTGCACAGCATATACACGCCAAAGTCAATTTTTGCGTATCAATACCAAGAGTTTTTGTTTTTAACAAATAAAACAACGGTCACTAGACAAGGCTTTGTGAAGAAAAATGTCAGAGGATTTCCATATAAGCCAAGAGGAGACTGGTTTTCCTTTGATGTAAACAAAACTTAGTTCTCGCGAGACTAGCATATTCTCACCGCAGCTTACACTCTCTCGTGAATGTGAGTTGGTGGAAGCTAGAGATTACGGTTTAAAAAGTTTTAAATATGGATATTTTTCTTACAAAAAAAAAAATAAAAAATGCATTGATTTGCTTCAGAAGGCTATAACTAACCCCCCAGAGCCATGATGGATTTATGCACTTTTATTGGACTTCATCCACCTAACTTTATCTTAAACCCCATTCACAGCCATTATAAAGCTTGGAAGTGCCAGGACATTTTTTTTTAATATAGCTCCGATTGGGTTTGTCTGGAAGAAGAAAGTCATATTCACCTAGGATGGCTTGAGGGTGAGTAAATCATTGGGTAATTTCCAATCTTTGGGTGAGCTATCCCTTTAAGGGTACATTTACAAACAACAATGGTAATGTTTTTACTTTGCAGTTCTGAGAAGTTTTACGTACAGGTGAAACATTGTCAAAATGATCTCTGTTCACACAGATCCATGAGTATGACTAAAAACACTGCATTATTCATGCCAGGCCAGTAGTTGGCAATGTCACTTTATAAAAAAAAACACTACATGTCTATGCACATACCTATAGATTAAACACGTAATACTCATCTACATGACATCACCGCTGCCACAAATTTGCATTTTTGTAGTTTACATGAAGACGATGTTTTTGTTTTCGAAAACTTGCACTTTGAAATCCTTTTTTTTTTTTAAAAAAGTTGGCATTTTCAGGATCCCAAAATGCCCTAGTTGTGTTGTGTTTGTTTTTATGGCCATATCCCATGAAAAATGCTCAGTTTAATTTGAAAACTGCGTTGTGTAAATGCGTCCTAATGTTTGTATTGTTCTCCTTTTAGGTTCCATTGAAAAATAAATGCATACAGGTTTGAAACAACATGAGGGTGAGTAAAAAATAAAAGAGGTGAATTATTCTTTCAAATGAATTTTGCTCAGTATAACACATTAATCATCAGCACTCAACCCTTCCTTTCTCCCAGCTCAGCACTCTGCTTTACATCCTTCTCTGTTTCCTCCTCCACCACTTCACCTCCACTGCGTGTCCCAAACCAGCCCACTGTTTTCACACCCTCTCAAGCTCAAAAAAAAAAAAAAAAAAAAAAAAAAAACAATTACATAACTCACTGTTGCTCAATAGAGATCGTGTCACTGCTGTGAAACATACAGCATCGGGCATGCACTGTAAAAATTATTCTGTAGTTTTTACAAAATAATTTTGGCAGCTGTGGTTGCCAGAATTATTTTGTAAAAAATACAGAACAAACTGTAAAATTTACAGTATAAAACTGTAATTTGCGAATAAGGAAAACTGAATGAAAACTAGTAAATTCAACAACACACACTGCTATTAAAATCTGTTTTGAACTTTTAACATACTGACAACCACCATAATAATGCAGGTGGTAAAAGAGAAAGCCACATGAAGAATCAAAACTCATCACAAGTAGCTTCACCACAAGCAGAAGTATAAACTAATATATAGAAGGTGCACAGAGTCATTCATGCAAACACAAAACACCATCACAGTAACACACATGCTACTTAAACAATGCAATAAACTTTCATTAAACAACAGAAGAAGTAACATAAAGCCCAAATGTACATCAGAATCAGAATCAGAATGAGCTTTATTGGCCAGGTATACTTACACATACAAGGAATTTGTTTTAGTGACAGAAGCTCTACAGTGCAACAGAAAGACAGCAACAGGACAGGACACAGATAATAAAAGAATAATATACAAATAGGCAATGTACAAATAGCAAAAACACAGTATATAATATAGACAATTATGATGTACAGGTCTGATATGTGCAAATTTGAAATGAAAAAAAAAAGTATGTGTGGTGAATAAATAATTTATAATAGTGTTGTATGTTCCACGTTTCATGTCAAGTGTTCATGAGATGGATTGCCTGCGGGAAGAAACTGTTCCTGTGTCTGATCGTTCTGGTGCTCAGAGCTCTGTAGCGTCGACCAGACGGTAACAGTTCAAAGAAGGAGTGTGCTGGATGTGAGGGGTCCAGAGTGATTTTGCCAGCCTCTGGATAAGTACAGTTCTTGGAGAGTGGGGAGGGTTGTACCAATGATTCGCTCAGCAGTCCGGACTACCATCTGTAGTCTTCTGAGGTCAGATTTGGTAGCTGAGCTGAACCAGAGAGTTATTGAAGTGCAAAGGACAGATTCAATGATGGCGGAGTAGAACTGTTTCAGCAGCTCCTGTGGCAGGTTGAACTTCCTCAGCTGACAAAGGAAGTACAGCTTCTGCTGGGCCTTTTTGACAATGGACTCAATGTGATTGTCCCACTTCAGGTCCTGAGAAATTGTGGTGCCCAGGAATCTGAATGACTCCACTGCATTCACAGTGCTGTTCATGATGGTGAGTGGGGGGAGAGCAGGGGGGTTTCTCCTGAAGTCCAGGATCATCTCCACAGTTTTGAGTGTGTTAAGCTCCAGGTTGTTAAGACTGCACCAGACAGCCAGCTCCTTAACCTCCTGTCTGTAAGCAGACTCGTCACCGTCTTGGATGAGGCCGATCAGTGTAGTGTCGTCTGCAAACTTCAGAAGCTTGACAGAGGGGTCTTTAGATGTGCAGTCGTTGGTGTACAGGGAGAAGAGCAGTGGGGAGAGAACACAGCCCTGAGGTGCTCCAGTGCTGATGGTGCGGGTGCTGGATGAGAATTTTCCCAGCCTCACTAGCTGCTGCCTGTCTGTCAGGAAGCTGGTGATCCACTGACAGACGGAGGTGGGCAAGGAGAGCGGAGTTAGTTTATTCTGAAGGGTGTCCGGGATGATGGTGTTAAAAGTGGAGCTGAAGTCTACAAACAGGATCCTCACATAAGTCCCTGGTCTGTCCAGATGCTGCAGGATGAAGTGCAGACCCATGTTGACTGCATCATCCACAGACCTGTTTGCTCTGTAGGCAAACTGCAGGGGGTCCAGTAAGGGTCCAGTGGAGGCCTTCATATAAGGTTTATCATATTTGAGTTTCTGCCTGTAGGTCGGTATAAGATGAACCAAACAGTGATCAGAGAGTCCTAAAGCTGCCCGCGGGAGAGAGTGATATGCATCCTTTATCGCTTTGTAACAGTGATCCAATATATTACTGTCTCCGGTGGGACATGTGATGTGCTGTCTGTATTTTGGCAGTTCGCGGGAGAGATTTGCTTTATTAAAGTCCCCGAGAATGATTAGAACAGAGTCCGGGTGTTGTTGCTCTCTCTCTGTGATTTGATCAGCTAGTTTCTGTAAAGCTGAGCTCACGTGCGCTTGCGGAGGAATGTAGACACTCACAAGAATGAACAAACAAATCTCCCGTGGCAAATAGAATGGCTTGCAATTAATGAATAGCATTTCTAGATCAGAACAGCACATCTTCTTTAACACAGTTACATCTGTACACCACGTCTCATTGATGTAGAAGCACGTCCCGCTGCCGCGCAATTTCCCCATTGATTCTGCCTCGCGATCTGCTCTGATCAGCTGGAAGTTAGGCAGATATAGCACACTGTCCGGTATGGCGTCGTTCAGCCAGGTTTCCGTGAAACACAGAGCAGCAGAGTTTGAAAAATCCCTGTTTGTCTGGGAGAGTAGAAGGTGTTTGTACATTTTGTTGGGTAGAGAGCTGAGATTCACCAGATGGATGCTAGGCAACGCTGTTCGAAATCCGCGCTGTCTGAACTTCACAAGCGCGCTGGCTCGCAGGTCATCCCTAGTAAAACTGATGGTGTCTGAGAAACAAAAAACTGGAAAAACAAACAAAAACAGTACAAACACTGAAGAGATAGACTAGATACATAACTGATAACAAAAACTATTACAAAAACATGATTATTTAAAGAAAATACTTTCAAATGTGGAGTGTCATGCAGGGAATTCTGGGAATATCAGTTTACAGTTTTTGACTGTAAATTATACATTGATTTGCTATTTTTTAATTCTAAAAACTGTTCGATAAACAGCATTTTACTGTAAAATTACATTAAATGTCTGGTTAGATCTTTTACAGTTTTTCCCTGTATATAGTACAGGAACTTACTGTTAACCTACACTGTAAGAAATGACAGTGATTTTAATGGTAAAAAAACTGTGAAAAAATGCTACAGTAAAAACCTGTTAAATGGTTAGCGGTAAATTCCCCTAAAATATACGGTGAAAAACTGTAATAGACATTTCAGACAATTTTATGGTGAAATATCGTTTTTGGAAGTGAAAAAGAATGTAAAATTTACAGGGAAAAACCGTAAATTGACATTCCCAGAATTCCCTGCGTTGCATTTCAAATTGGATGTTTTTTTTTTTGAAATAACTATGTTTCTTCCAGCAACCACAGCTGCAGGTTTTTTACAGTAAATTTTACAGAATTTATTTACAGTGTATTAACAGTTTTTTTTTTTCTGTAGCGTTTTTACAAAATTTTAGTTAAAATCACACTTATTTTTTACAGTGTGCAGCGGGAGTGATTAAACTTCAGCGTGTTCATCAGCACGGAGGCTGTGGCCGCTCCAGCTGCCCGGGATCGTCGGGTGAGGAGTGATTGGCTTTATGCTCAGAACAGGTGGGCTCGGTGTGCAGCTGGACCCCTCGTCATCAAACCCCACTTGATGAAAGCAAACAATTCATAGCAGTGACTTCTGGAGGATAACGTGAACCCAGCAGAAAAAAAGAGATGGTAGCAGCTGAACTGTTAATGATGATGATGATGATAATGACAATGTTGAAAATACATGTGGCTACAGCTGCGATGTGGACAAAAATGCTGAATGTGTCAACTAAAATGAGTCACAAATTCATTTAAGCTTTGAGCTGTAATGTGTTTTTGTTTGCTGAAGGATAGTTTAGAAATGTAAAGTGAGTTATCTCCTCCACTCTCTTCCTACAGCCCACTTGTGTGGTGATGAGGATCCTCTTTAGAAGTCGGAGGCTGTTTCTGAAACCTGCCTTCGCAGGAAGTATACAGAGGTAGGGAGGCATTAAGGCACATCCAAATCCAAAGTTTAAAGTAAAGCACTGATGTATCCTTTCCTGTCTATTACATCACACAGTCCTGTGTACCAGATACTGTTGGTGGAAAGTATAAAAATGCTGTCGGGTGGAACACTTTAAAGAATTAAACGCCCATTTTTTTACGTTTACAGAGTATCTATTTACACTAAGTGCATATAGCCATCTTGTTGGCAAAGGCTATTTACACTAACTCCACCCACCATTTTCTGGTTAAGCCAGACTAAATTACAAATTAAACCAAACTGCAGTAGTGGAGAGTATAGACAGTCGTTTGAATTCACCTTTCTCATTCTTCTCCATTTTGGTAAAGGTGCAAATAGCATCTGCCTAAAATATATTTCTGTGTTAAGATTGTCAATAAATATGTGATTTGTTTCCTAAAAATCTCATCTTTGTTCTTAATCACTAGATGTGACATTGAAGTTTCTTGAAAGCCTGTCTGAAACCAGATATTAAAGGTTCTTGTTAATACCAACAACAAAATATTACTTTGGCCATACTTGACCACATTTCACGTACTTCACTTCACTTCACTTTACTTTTATGAAAGGCAATATACATTCTGAGTTTTACTGACTGATTACCAAATAATAAGGTTAGTACACAGTGGACCAATTAGAACAGTTTAGAGGTAACGTGACTTTTAAAAAGCTCTATTTACCTTTGTTCTAAATTGCTATTATATATTTATTTAAATTAAACGTTTCCACCATTTATGTAGTCAATGCAAAGTCATGACAAAATGAATTTATGCCACTATTATCCAAACATTTGGAGCACCCTTTTTGCACAAAACTTTGCCTGTTGACCTCTGGTTTTGTGTACAAGCAGAGTCCCTAGTAGATGCACCTGAATAGGTTGAGAGCTGTGTGAGCTTGTTAAAGCACGCACACATCTGCCAACCTTGTCTGTTAATGTAATGGTTATGAAGTTGTAGAGCAGCTCATCACAATGATCACCTTTATTATAGAGCGAGTCACAGATTATCTGTAGACTGGGAAAGATGTAATAAATGGAAAGAATAAAGACCGTGTCTGATGACCCTGCTGTCATGAGAATAAAAGAGTGCATTAGAAAGGACTTGTTATTGGGGAATGAATCTTCCTGGATTGTATTTACCCTGGACTAATTCACATTCACCGTTCTCAAAGCACTTCAAAGCACAGAACGTTTTAGTTTTTGTTTGTTTGTTTTAATAAATACTGTAAGTCATCATTCAGAAATAACAGCCCCTAGAGGAACAACAGCATTATGCTGTCAACAGTTATCATATGTCATATTTTTTGGGGGTGGAAAAATCATTCTAGCATTAATTGACATATTAACAGCTAATTCATATGTATAATCTCATTTGTACATTTTACAATTTGTATACACCCCACTGATGTTTAATTTTATCGGTGGACCATACAATTTTTTATGGTCACATCATACAAATTAATATTAAATAGCCACCTGTTTTCTTGTGAGATCAGGTTAGTAAATGTACTATTAGTAGCTTGTGTGAACATCTATATGAGTGAGTTATTAAAAACAGCGAAAGAGGAAAGAGCATAGGAAAGAGTGATCTTATATTAACACTTCACAGTAAAAGTCTCTCTGATGAATAACTGATTCAGAGAAAAATGTAGCAATTTGACATCCCTGTGTACTAATTAAATGGTATATTAACTTTGTCTTGTTATACCCTTAAGTCAGGGTACATGAGTACAAGTTTGCAGGCAAAACCATTCTACTGTACACTTGTTAATGGAAACGTACATCATTCTTTGTCTGACAGAAATATCTATTATTTGTCATAATTGTGTTTGTGACTAAAACCAAGTCTCTGTGAAAAATGACATCTAGTTTTTTCTCATTTATCTCTCTTTGGTTCCCATAATGATTCACTATAGGTCCTGGGAATATCATCAAAATGAAGACAGTTTTGTTGGACATCTGAGGCGGTGCGTCTGGTTTATCCTGTCAGAATCTCCCTGGGTCCTTACAAGCTGTCATACGCCACTTTGTTACATCCATTTACACACCAGCTCCTTCAGGACTTGTAATAAAGAGTGATTTCTCACTCTCCAGGTTGTATCTTCACCCATCATTCAGCTTGGACAGTCTGTGTGAAAGCCTCCATCCAGGCCGGAGATGAGGAAGAATTGCCTCTCCAATGACAATCACATCGTCATGTCAGAATGTTCTCATATCCTGTTTCATTAAACTCAGATTTTGGTTATAAGATATTACACTGTCAGGTCCTATTGACCTTGCCATTCTGTTGTCGGTGCTGCTCATATTAGAAAAGGAGGCAGAGGAGAGGAGAAAAATAACAAAAAGCACATTTTCTTACAGCTCATTAATACGAGCTTTTCATCTCTGAAGAGTTATTCCCTCACCAAAGCCCTTTTTGCACTGGATGTCATGTTTTATTCAGATAGTCTCCGCATCAGACATGAGTAAAGTTAACACAATATAATGAAATATTCAATAATTCTTTTGTATTCCATCTCTTCGATAGATGTCTTGCTTCGTAACGTTTCTCAATTGATCTGGAGTTGGTACTTCCAGCCAGACCACGTTTGTGCTGCTCATAGTTGTTGTCATAGAAGGCATATACTATATGAGAGAGTGAAAACGACCCACGGTGGCTGGTATTGTATAAAAAAATATGAAAAGATTTGATTCTCTCCCATCTAAAATAGGAAAATAATTACTTAAGATTGCTTCAGATGTAATTATTGTCCCAAAATTGTTTTTGATACAATCTGCTAAAAAGAGAGCATCCAACCAATGCAGCGCATTACATTCCCTTGCATGTTAATTAATTCAGCTCTCAACGCTTCTCCTCAGTGTTATTTTGGGTATGCATCAAGCACTTCATTACTGATGCTTCAAAATACAAGCTTTTCTATTTGCAAGAGGAGCCTGTGCTAAACATCAGCTAAAATAAATGTTGAATTTGCACAATTTTCATGGAATATTTTTACTTTGACTCACAAATTGCTTCGTTTGGTTTCCTTTTTTTTTTTTTTCCTCAAACTATATCATGTTCTTAGACCAATGGTTTTCAACTGGTGGGTTCACAGACAGAAAACACATTTAAATAATACAATTCAACCATATAAGGAAATAGATTATTAATCTAATAGTATGAATAAAATAATAAATAAACATATTGTCACTTTATGCTGTTCAAGGAGAACACAGGAGGAAACGTTTAACAGTCTTTAATCCAAGAAACACAGGGAATAATCACAACAGGAGCTTGAGCAACACACGTAGTAACCAAGTAGACCCGACAGGGGAGAAATGCACAGACAGGAACTAATATACACAGAGTAATCACTAAAACACAGGAGCAGGGAATGAACCAATTAGGCTTGACGAGGACAGGAACAGGAAAATAACCAAATATGGGCATAAACACTGGAGCACAGGGAGCATGTGGGGAGCAAAACACACACAGACAGTCCTGACACATATAAATATGCATGCCAAATTAAGCAGGTGCCAGCATGACATTCACTCATCCTTGAAAACCCAAACTACATTAAACATGTAAAAAAAAAATTACTTGCAGCAAGGATCAGGATGGTTTGCACTGAACACAATGTATTTTGTGTAACACACAAATGATGGATTTGTTTATTACAAACGTGCTTTTCATTTTACAAGATGTTGATTGATGGACTGGAGTCATTATTATGATGTTTTAATGGACTCTGACGGCACCCATTCACTGCAGAGGATCCATTGCTGAGTAACTGATGTAATGCTAAATTTCAGCAAATGTTTATTTTGGGGTGAAATGTTCCTTTAATTCCAATGCTTGATTTACAGGTTATTTTAGTAGTTGATGTCTAATGTAAAACCGTGCCCTAGTTGAGAAGTGGTTTTGCTTGTAGACATCTTTCATAATTCTTGAACGTATTCTACCCGGTTGTAGTGACTAGATAGTAAGCAATTTTGTATTCACACATGTGCGTGTGTGTGTGTTTCGTTTAACACTATTAATGTGTGTGTGTGTGTGTGTGTGTGTGATTGTACACATTGGAAAAGATGAAGGGGAAGAGAAAAATTGCTCTCACATTTTAGCTCAGTATCCCTTATGAGCTTCCAAAAGAGCCCCAGAGACATGGCAAATGGAGGAAATGAATGATTTATTTACTTTTTGAATGCAAAATATGCAAATGTCAGATGAAAAGCATAAGCAAATCTATCTCCCTGAAGCAACAACACAGTGTTAAGTTGCTCCTTGAAGTCATCATAAAGCTTTAAAAACTGACCATGAAACCATTTTTCCTTTCCTCATTATGGGACTCAAAACTATTAAGCAGATGCCTCACTTGTGCATTTTACATATGAGGTTTGGGAATGAAAGAATTTAAGCAGATGATCTGCTTTCATAAGGAAGGTAATATAAGGTATCTGAAGGTGCCTCAAGGTGCAATCTCTCATTGAAAAGATTCTGTAGGTTTCTGGTTTAATAGGCCTAGCACTGGTGATGCTGTGCAGAATTTAACAAATATGTACACAGCTGTTAAACATTCAGATAACTGCCAAAACATAGCAGATACCATTTAAAGGCTTAGTTCTGTTTTGAAAAATATTATTAAAACTCCAGTGCCCAAGTAAAAGCAGTTTTATTTTACATGGAGCGAACCGCCTCATGTGGGTCGAGATCACATGACCAGCCAAATACTACCAGAAAAGTAACAGGAGATGGACCTGTTGTATATGAATTGGATATATGAATGGGAATTATGGCTGGTACTCTCTTAAAAATAAAGGTTTCAAAATGGTTCCTTTTTGTAAACCATTTTTGGTTCCCCAAAGAAACTTTCATTTTATTTTTCTTAGTCTAAAGAATATTTTTTAATCTGAAGAACTTTTTTTTGTTTGTTTTTCCAATTTAAAAATTCTATGGATGTTAAAGGTTCTTTATGGAACCATCGATGCCAAAAAAAGAACCTTTATTTTAAGAGAGTATAATCACTCCACCTTGCAGTTAAAAGGCACCAATCATCTTTTCAGAGGCATTGCAATGCTCAGTATTGCATTTATAGAAATTATAAAACTAAAGAGCTAAAGAAGCACAATGTACAATGACATTTTTGACACAACATTAACACAAATTACGCACAAACATTTCTATGTATATTAAAAAGGTTCTGGACAAGCTGTTCATAATGAAACTGTCAGATAATTGTAATGAAACATTGGCAAGTTTATAATTTTTTATCATTTACTCTATTATAAAACACTTAGCCATCTCTCTTTGTATAACAAATGACTGACAGCAATCTTATCTTTGACCTATAAGTATGATTGGGTTTGAATTGATTTTGTAAAGCCTCATCTTTGTGGATGCAGACGTTAAGTGCATTGCTCGGGGGCATGATGGTGGCGCCTGGAGCAGGACTAGTGAAATCCACCGGGAACCGCTTCACTCAGCTTCCTAACAGTGATGGAATTAAGTTGTTCAAACTTCCTGATTATTTGTGCTTCTAAACCAATGTTCTGTTACAAAAAGTGGAAAAATAATAAAGTGCAATTAAAATGATTTTTAATGATGGGGAAAAAACTGTCTAAATGTCAGAGCAAAGATATTATGCACAGTTTTCACTAACAAAAACAACACAGAATAACGAGTGGTTCATTACAGAGAACAATATGATGATATTGCACACGGCTTGTTCCCTCATTAGATCGTCTTTCTTTAGATTGACTCGAATATGTTTTTTGTTCCATGCACTGTGATGGTATAACAACTCCCAATTAAAAACAGGCCAGTATTGTACTGTACAGTATATGCAGCAATAACAATGGAGTGATTGTCCTCATACCCCAACCTTTATCAGAAGAGATCCGTCTCTGACTGTTCTCTGACTTACATATCAAGAAAATCATTTTACACAAGACACTGGGGTGAGTTGTAAAACCATCAGTTTAACCAATTATACATGAGCAGGAGTGAAATTATACATGAGCACCACCCTCCAGTATTAAAAAATAACACAGTTACAGGTCAAAAACAAGGTGAGAAGCAAAAAAACTTATTTCATTTAATTTCACATCTGGCGTATAATTTGATTTGTGACCATGTCAGTGAATATTAAATGACACCACTGATATCATCTGAATGAACAGGTAATTTAATATAAAACTTCCTCATGTTCATTTATTTATTTAATTTTTATATTATAGCTTATCAGATGAGGAGGGTTATAATTTTCCAATATGCATCCATACTAATGTAGTTTGCAATTGTACATTCTTTTAGAATTTTACTTAAAATGAAATGGAAGTGGCTGGGAAATACAATACATTTATGCACAAATCTGAATATGCCCATGTTTTCAGCTGTTGGTACAATTCAGTCTGCTACTAAAGTAGTTTAATATTTTACATAAATATTGGTATATTTAATACAAGTATTTTACATACTTTACATTAATTTGCACACTTTAGTGATAATAGGAGATTTCTAAATGAATTTGTAGCAGATACACTATTGTTCAAAAGTCAGGGGTGAGAATTTTTAAAAAATGTTTTTTAAATAAGTGTCTTTTGCTCACTAAGGTTGCATTTATTGAATCAAAATACAGTATAGTAATATTAAAAACATAATTTTGTGACATATTATTGCAATTTAAAATATTTGTTTATTTTAATATATTTTAAAATGTAATTTGTTCCTGTGATGCAAAGCTGAATTTTCAGCATCATTACTCCAGTCTTCAGTGTCACGTGATCCTTCAGAAATCATTCTAATATGCTGATTTGTTGTTTCGGAAACATTCCTTATTTTTAGGCTATCAACATTCATGTTTCAAGGTTTTTTTTTTTTTTCTTTTTTTTTTTTCAGGATTCTTTCAAAAGATTCAAATTCAAAAGAACAGAATTTATTTGTAATAGAAATCTTTTGAAACATGATTTGAAACGTGAACGTGAAAAAAACATAAATGTGACCCTGAACCACAAAACCAGTCAAAAAGGTCAATTTTTTGAAATTGAGATTTATACATCATCTGAAAGCTGAATAAGTAAGCTTTCCATTTTGATTTGTTAGGATAGGACACAATTTGGCTGAGATACAACTATTTGAAAATTTGGAATCTGAGGGTGCAAAAAAAAAAAAAAAAAAAAAAAAAAAAATTCAACATACTGAGAAAATCGCCTCTAAAGTTGTTCAAATGAAGTTCTTAGCAATGCATATTACTAAACAAAAAAAATAAGTTTTGATATATTTACAGTAGGAAATTTACAAAATCTCTTCATGGAACATGATTTTCCTTATACAATGAATTGTTGGCTATTGCTACAAATATACTTATGCTACTTATGACTGGGTTTGTGGGCCAGGGTCACATGTCCCCATAATACCTTTTATTCTTTAGGGACTGGTTTCAAAACTAGGGGCAGCTGTTACCTGATGGTTTAGTTTGGCCTTGCGCCAAGAGGGCGGAGTTATGCACCGGTAGGTGGGAGGAGTGATCGTTTGAAAGCGCAAACTCAGGACAGCAGGAAATAAAATGTCAAATTCCCATAATTAGAACTTTCACCTGCTGCGGCGTATGTAAACAACATGAGTGACAGCTTACAGAGCTCGCTGCTCTCTGACTTTTAAACCAGTGGCGATAAATGAAGCGTGCAATTTCGTAAGACGCTAAAAGAACCCAAGCATGCACCGTTTAAAAGGTTATTCGAGGATGTTGCCAAACAGACTGTAAATGAACTTGAGTAGGCTATCGTTAAAACGAAAACGCACGCTTAAATTGCAGTTCCCAATGATAAGCATTGTATCAAAGTAAACGGCGTTTGCGCTTTTAATAGCTGATAAACTGCGCCGTCGCTAGTGACAAAGTGACTTAGCCATCCAAAACTGACTAAAGCAGATTTATTTGACTGGGACACAACTGGTAGGATTCCCCCATCTGCTGTCCTCGGGCGAGGACCGCCTCTTTGTGACAATAGAGAAGAGCTGAAGGTGATCGCGGGCGCGGCAGCATCACCGTATTGCTCTTCACGGAGAACGGACAGGGGCACCACATCTGCTCATATATCCGTCTGACAAAGCTTCCACAAGTTTATGCACGACCACAGCGAGCCGGTTATTTGACGCGAACTGGACGAACTGGTCTGTCTCCTCCGCGCGTGGGCTGCTCGCGCTGCTGGGAACTGGAGAGCTCAGATCCATCCCAGCGTTCAACTCACTAAATCGGATTCAGGAAACCATCCAAAGGCTTTATTCAGTCGCACGCGCGTCTCTTAACAAGCACGGCTGTTGTTCGGGGGCTGGATATCCGTCTTTTAGCCGCGCCAGACGCGTTTGACTCGGGAGAGATTGAATCGTTGTGGAGTCGGTACACGCGCTTTGACGCGTTCCGAACAGGTGTACGCGTTCATAACTTCATCCACACTCATTTCTGAAGGTCTGAGTGGCGATTAGGAATTTATAACCATATTTGCATTTTTTTTTCTTCTACAATATCTGGACTTAATCGGCAGTGCTGAAACAGGAGAACTATGGATATCAAATGGCTTATTATAGCCTTTGCGGTTTTGGGTAAGTTATGTGTTTACTACAGATTTCATCATTTTATGACCCCCCTGTTTAATTACCCCTAGAGCTAATTAATAAGATGCCCTTTTAATTCATTACATGAACTTGCCGCAGTTTTGTGTCGTTTTTCATCAATGGTCCTGGTATTTGAGAGGATGCATTGACGCGGAGGCTGCACGTTAATAATCTGGTGATGCTCGATTTTTATTTTTCTCATCGAGACGTTTCCATGACTGTGGATGCTTGTAACCCAAGTTATGAGGCTATGCAAGTATGTATAGTACATGCTGGAATATTAAGTAGTTTTTGATGTGGTCCAGTGACTAAGTTGTCTAAGTAAATTGATAGTAAATTGATAAAAGTTATCTCAGGTCGCTTGTATGTTTTAATGTGTTATGTTAGATGTTGAAAAGGTTTCTTATACGATTCTGTGTATTCCTTAAAACATCTTAAAGCTGTCATTTTGGCTACAAACCATGTATGTATTACAAACAAAAATTCAAGATTATTGTATATACTTATGTGGTGTTTTTACACTCCATTGTAATGAAAAGGTGTAGATTCTGTATGAGCATGGATTGAATGTGAGATGTCAGTTGTTTATAAATCTATTTACTTGTTTAACATGGATGTAATGGTGGCTGAGTTGATTGACCCAACAGCGTGCTCTGACTTGTTATCCCTGTTTTTTTTTTTGTTTTTTTTTTTCAAACTTTGACAAACATGAGGCAGCTGGGTCTCAACAGCTCTGGTCAGATGAGTGGGGTTTGGTTTGGGGTTAATGTTGGTTTAGAAAGCCCAGCTGGAGATTAATGTTCCTTTATGGGAGACATTAAATCAAGTAAACACTGGAGCGCATTGATTGATTTGAGGGCACTACACACAATTTCACTCTTAAAGGTGCACCTAGTATTTTTTTTATTTTATTCTTTTTTGGCTAATTAGAAGTGTTTAAATGCAAAGAAATTAACAACACTTTTGAGAAATAGCATTACAGTGATGTTCACACATGATATGAAGACTTGAGGCTTGTCAGTCTTCAGGAAAAATCTGATTTTATTGACATGGAGCAGGTTGCCCTCTTATGGGTGCCACTATGTTGACATCACATGATCAACCTCTGTAGATATGGTTCATCTCGGAAAGATTGCATTTATGAGATGAACGGTGATGAATTGTTATACAGGTGCATCTCAAAAAAATTGAATATCGTGAAAAAGTAAAAAAAAAAAATATTGTAACATTTCAAAAAGTGAAACTTTCATATATTCTAGATTCATTACATGTAAAGCAAAATATTTCAAAAGTTTTTTTTTGTTTGTTTTAATTTTGATGATTAGAGCTTACAGCTCATGAAAGTCAAAAATCCAGTATCTCAAAATATTAGAATATTTCCTAAGATCAATAAAAAACAAAAAAGGATTTGCCAAACAAAGTTCAGATTCTTTAAAGTATGTTCATTTATGCACTCAATACTTGGCTGGGGCTCGTTTAGCACAAACTCCAGCATCAGTGAGGTGTGGCATGGAAGCGATCAGCCTGAGCTCTGCTGAGGCACTATTGAGCTTCAGCTCGTCTGGATTGCTGGATCGACTGTTTCTCATCTTTCTCTTGAAAATATCCCATAGATTCCATATGGGTTCAGGTCAGGCATGTTGTGCTGGCCAATCAAGCACAGTAATATCATGGTCAGCAAATCACTTGGAAGTGGTTTTGTCACTGTGGGCAGGTGATAAAGTCCTGCTGGAAAAGGAAATCAGCATCTCCAAGCTTGTCAGCAGAAGGAAGCATAAAGTGCTCCAAAATCTCCTGGTAGACGGCTGCATTGACTGTGGACTTGATAAAACACAATGGACCAACACCAGCAGACATCACGGCACCCCAAATCATCACTGACTTCAGAAACTTCACACTGGACTTCAAGCAGCTTGGATTCTGTGCCTCTCCAGTCTTCCTCCAGACTCCAGACCTTGATTTCCAAATGAAATGCAAAATTTACTTTTATCTGAAAAGTGGACTTTAGGACCACTGAGCAACAGTCCAGTTCTTTTTCTCCTTAGCCCAGGTAAGATGCTTCTGACGTTGTTTCTGTTTCAGAAGTGGTTTGGTAGCCCTTTTCTTGAAGACGTCTGAGCGAGGTGACTCTTGATCACTGACTCCAGCTTCAGTCTACTCCTTGTGAAGCTCTCCCAAGTGTTTGAATCGGCTTTGCTTGACAGTATTCTCAAGGTTGCGGTCATCCCTGTTGCTTGTGCACCTTTTCCTACCCAATTTCTTCCTTGCAGTCAACTTTGCACTTAATACGCTTTGATACAGCACTCTGTGAACAGCCACCCCTTTCAGTAATGACCTTCTGTGACTTACCTTCTTTGTGGAGGGTGTCAGTGATTGTCTTCTGGAGCTTTGCCAAGTCAGCAGTCTTCCCCATTATTGTGGTTTCAAAGAACAAGAGATATATGGAATTTATATGGTAGGGATTGTCATTTAATGAAACTCAAATGTAAATATTCTAATATTTTGAGATACTGGATTTTTGTCTTTCATGAGCTGTAAGCTCTATTCATCACAATTTAAAAAAAAAAAAAAACTTTTGAAATGTTTTACTTTACATGTAATGAATCTAGAATATATGAAAGTTTTAAGTAACTTTTTGAAATGAGTTACAATAAAAAATGAACTTTTTCACGATATTCTAATTTTTTTGTGATACACCTGTATAGAACATATAACAATTCAGTTTATAACACCTGCATAAATTAAATATAAACATAAATGCAAAAACACACCGGATGCGCATTCTGTATTTATAATTTTGTAGAAGTACAGTTAAAAACCTTGCTGTATTTTTCTGTAGAAAAGGTAGCCTAAATCACTATCTTTCTCTGACCAAGGTGATTTGAACTCACATGACCTTGTAATTATTATGACTTCCCAACTCATAAATATGAACTTCCCAAGAGAATTTTAAAGTGCAGTTACCGTGACTGGTACTAATAATAACAATGGCAATAAATAACAATAAAAATACTGATTGTGATGAATAACAGCTAAATGTAGGCCTACACAAAAACTTATCGAGTGCTGGTTTAAGCCTTCTAACAACAGTTTTAAATCTTGACCTATTACTTGGCAAAGACAAGTCTGTGTCATTACAAGTTTATGACACTGAAACACATCTAGTCCTTACAAGCCAGACGTCACACACACCTGGATTCAGACTCACCTGTGTGTCATTGGGTTAACAAGCACAGTGTATTAGACACACAGACATGTGTGTGATTACAGTTTATGATCTTAATGTATCTCTGTTGATGATGACACTAGGTTATACACTCAAAAACTGATGGACAACTGGAGCTGTGTTTGTGTTGTGAGAAAGCACGTTTTGCCAATGAACTAGGTTAATATGACACTGAGCTCGGACTCCCGTTGGATTATCCTAACCCCCCACAGACTGTATCCCCCATATCCATGTAGATAAGTGGAGACAGAATGGAACAGGCTGTTATTTCATTAATCAACACTTTTCCTCATGCAAAACACTTTTTAAGCTGCTGTCAGTGCACACCCGCGAGTGCCAGTCAGAGAAAACCATTAATGTGTACATTTACATATTCTACTCATACCTCCCTCCCCCATTCGCTTTTGTCCCCTTTCTTTCCTCCTCACACAAGCAAATACTGTCATACTCATTCACACAAGCTCTCTACCTCCTAACAAACAACAGATGGCTGTACCATCCTGGACAAGAGGCATGTTAGTTCTGCAGGGAGGGGCTACTGTTGGCTTTCTTATAACTTTTAATGTAAAAAAAAAAAGACGTCAGTGTGGTTGCAAGCTTTTGCGTTTGCTCTCAGCAGGATGATTTGATTTGAGTGTGAGAAATACGGTTAATTTGTACCATTTTTGGCCTTTTGCGTTACTATAACAGACCAGTTCCCTAGATCATCTTTGATAGAGGCTCATACTGCTCCTTTAGCGTTGAGGTTCTATTAAATTACATGCAATTATCATATTTCAATAAAGAAGATCTTTAAAACACTGTGGGTTTGGACGCAGGGGAACTCGAGGGTTTTTGAGGAAATGCATGAACAGCTCATTTTCGTATTCACATAAGCAGGTGAGCTGTATTTGAGTGAGCGAAGCAAGCCTTTCTCGAACGGAGCAGAAAATATTTATTTTTTCATTCTGAGTGAACATCTTCCTACCCCCCCGTTCTTGTGTTATTCTCTAAAACTGCTCGCATAACAGCAGGAGAGGCCATAAAAACCTTCTTCGTTCACACAAAGTTAATAGGCCCACAAACCGGTAAACACAACCGTAAAAAGCCTTTTTTATAGTAGTGTCACTGTTGTATTCATAATTAGCTTTCCTCACTCGTGGGAAATACTGTTTTTATAGGACCATGTGGTGTAGGGCTAGGCAATATGGCCAAAAATATGATCACACTAGCGATTATTTATCTTGATATTCATTTATTTTATATTCAACGCGGAAAAAAATGTTTCCACATGTTTGTTAGACCTTGAGAATGAAGGGAAAAAAATAACCTGTTTGGTCACAGTTAAACTCCATAGAGTAGACTAACTTTTAATTTAGGACCCCATGAAATCAATTTTATTTTTTCCTAAATTCTGTGTTTTTCATTTTTTTTTCTGGATTCTGAGTTTTATGGTTTAATACAAACTTATCATCAAAAATGGTGTCTAATGAAACAGATTTAAATGATTGCATTTCAACTTTTTAAAATGTAATCAAATGAAAATATAGACATTAATTTACAGTCTGTGTAAAGATGAAACTACACCATCAATCACACACAGACAGATTGACAACTTTGCAGTTGTCTTTTGCTTATTTCTGTTGTGTGTTTAATGCTGTTTAGATGAATCCATATTTTACAATAAGTAAAATTGTTAATAGCTTATCATCGATAGACCAGTTTTATCACAATCTCTATGTGATATGGTTTATGTAATGTTCATGCTTATCAAGATGTTACACTTGCGGTGTTGTGGTCTGGAGATAAGGCTAGTGTGTGTGTGCTAGATAATGTTTTACTGTGTTTGTCTGATCGCAGTGTTTGTTTATGCATAAGCAGTGTCCCCATAAGCAATGTTATCCCTTTTGAGAAACACACTAGTCTCATAGTATGCTAATTTTAACTACTTTTCATCCATTTTAATGCAGCTGTTTGAACACCATAGAGGAAGCTGTCATAAAGAGAACGACAGAATGGAAAAAGTGAGTGCTAGGAGAGATTATTCAAGGTGTTTGTCTGAAGCCTTTATTAGCCTCCCACAGACTCAGGCACATTAGCCGAGCTTAGCTTCCCTGCATGGAGTTCACAAAAAACAATGCTCAGGCTGGGCTTAATAAAGCCTCACTGAGTGGATTTTGGTTTTATTAGAAATACAGAGGAAATTAAAGGTGCTGTAAGCAATTTTAAACATTTTTCTAACTCTGTTTTGCTAACATGCCCTTGTCATGCAAGACCCCCCTGCAGCCTCCTATCCGACTTTTGCTAGGTCTGTTAAAAACCTTAGCACATTATTGTGATATTTTGTTTTAGCTCAAGAGCTTTTCTTAACCAGAAAGCTATGCTGACGAATAGGCTAATAGGACTAACTGATAGCTTGCTAAGCAAAGGCAAAATGGTCATTAAATGGTCACATTTTTAATTAGCTTTGTTTATGAAAATGTCATAGATAAACACATTTCGTAATTAAGAAGAAATTCACCTTAAACAGATTTTCTCCTATTTCTAATTAGGAATCACATAGTCTACCCTTAAGTTGATAATGTTATGCTAATTTAGTAAGTTCAGTAAGCTAGTGAGTTCATTCAGGCAATGTTTTTACTCAAAAGCCCTCTGTTGTCTAACACAATATTCAAAGGCTGCCCTCAGACAGGCTCATTTATTTTCAGTATTGCTTCTATAATTATGACAAAGCTGCTTGTTTTCAAACTTTTTATTAATTAACAGAAACTACAAGTATTGATTTATTAAATCAATTAACCATTATTCATTTTGGGGGGGTATGAAGTATGATATCAGTGCACATTCTGATTTGATGTACTTTAAGCATCTTGATTTAAAAAGTATTTTAATATATTAATAATTTATTAATTAAATACTGTTAAGTCATCCTGCAGCCCCTTTTGAATGTTTGCTGCATCACAATTTGAGAACCATTGCCTTAGATTCAAACCACGAGTGAGTCCTTTTGATTGATTCATTGAAAGAAATGGCTCATATGTTGAATCAGATTACACTGGTTGTGCAAACATAATTCCAACTCGGAAAAATGGATTTATGCAGCGTGCATGGAGTAGATTCAGCGTTGAAGGTTGTGAAGGAAACATGGCTTTCTCAAAAACCCCTTTGTCCATGTCAGCAAAATGATTTACAGACAGCATTTCTGACTGGCCACATAGCCTACGACTGTCACAAACACAGGTGTCATTTCTCAGGACACCCATTTCTGTGATGTCAGGTAGAAGAGGTATTTTAGGTGTGGTGTTCCAGAAAATGTGGGCATCAAACCCATAACTGCTGTGGTGAAGTTGTGTTTGAAGTGGGAAACAATGGTAATTTATTTATACGTACTAACTTATAATAAATAAAATTATATTACAATAAAATACATTTTTTTTGTGATGGTTTTGGTTAGAGGAGGTAGGACTCACCGGTTGACTGCCAAAACTGTGGGGGTCATTCCTGCCATGTTAGTGCTCTACCAGCCATCAGCGCTGTTTACACCCAGCGTTCAGCTTCAACACAATGGGGTTAAGAGTCCCAGCGATGTGTAAGATTCTTGTAGAACACACACAGACACACATTGCACAGATACACAGTGTGTTCTTAGGAACATGATCGTTGCACTCTTTCTGAGGAGCCTATTTACACCTCCCACACAACACTTTGGTATCTCGCCATGGCTTTTCAGTCAGTCGTTTCACTCTGTTGTAGAACATGAATGTCCTTCAAAACCCTGAGAATGTTGCTGTAGTTGGGGGGCTCTCAGTTGCCTGACTCCCGAGTGACCCGTTGCTCCAGAATGCTGATCCGTGAATATTTAGCTACGAGCGTCTAGCTGGGATCCCAGGGCTGGTACGCTGGGGTCCCAGGGTCCCATCTGTCTGATACGTTCCGTGTATGTTCAGGACTGCCTTGAGATGAGGCCAGCGCTACACGTGTTTATACATTCATGGCATCCACGCTTCAGGGGATTATTACCGTGGTGAAGATCTGTATATACACTTAAAAAAGCAATTACTTTTCAGAAAGTATACTTCTTGAGTTACAGATAATAAGGAATTTGAATTAGCATACTCTACTCTTTCAGATGTTAAATTTAATTTGCACCTGCTATTTTCTTCTATTTAGGTGAGATTGCTTGTAAAAAAAAAAAAAAAAAAAAAACCTAAAAAAAATCTAAATTGGTCTTCACTTTTTGGTGTTTGAAGTCGTCTCTGTTCCATTCTACAGAAAAAAAAAGGTTATTGATCTAGTTTTCTATGAAAATATGTAGTGAAAATGTCTTTGACATATCCTAGTCTATATTACCTCAGCTAACCCCTGTGTTCTGCATAGAATTTAGAATTTGTAGTGTTCAAATATATGTGCATGCATTTAAACTTAAAAGCAAGCATTTATTTTGATGTTATATTGATTCTCTTCAAATTCTCCTAAAATGTTGTCTTAAAAGACAGCATGTCCTGGATGAACTCCCCATATCAACATTTTAATGTTCAACTCAAAGTTCTGGATTAAAAATGTATGAGAATTGACTGAAGTTTCTGCATGCTTTATATTGTCAAATTCAGTAAACTGTCCAAAAATAAGCCACAGCTTTATAATATACTTTCTATCCCTGGTTGTACTATCATGAGTAAAAGGTCAAGAAGGCATTTAGTGTGGGTGTGTCACTTTCCAATTGTTCGTCTTTATCAGGTCTACTGCTGTGAGACTTTATCAGCTTAAGCTGTGTTGCACTTGAATCACCAGTGTTGTGTGTGTCCTCTCAGGTTCTTTGTAGTTTATTTTTGGTTCCTTCTCTGTGTGTTTGTTGGTGCAGGTAGGTATGTGCTTGCCTGAAGTGGCTCAGATTAGATCTAAACAAAATGGAAACATGCAGCAGGGGGTTGGGGGTTAGTAAGCTCATTTCTGCCCCCTTGGCTATTAGACAAGATCTCTGTAGTTGGCTCTGATCCGTGCCTGGTACCTGCCTCTGGCTCATCCACACTTACAGGAAAACAGACCTCCTCTCAAGATCTGACCAAGAAACTGAGGCTTTTTCCTGCATGTTGGACCTCATTCAAGTAGCTTTTTAGTGTTGCAGTCGCTTCTTTGAATTTCTCTTGAAGAGATCTTCTCCTCCCCCCAACAGCTGAGCACACACACAATTGCATGACCCCCATACACAGCAAACACCCACACCCCTGCAGAAACACTTCCACCTGCCCACACAAGACATTCAGATAATTTACTATATTTAACAACATTTATATCTTCTGTAGTAACACTTCCAAAAGTGTGAACATTTAAGAAAGTTTTTAAAATCTTGAATTTTGACAGTCAAAACCCTGTTTTGAATTTAGAATTTTTTTTGACAATAGTAGGTAGTTCATTATCATTAAAATACAGATTCAGATCTGTCATTGTAGCTCTGTATGATTTATATCACTTATAGAAGAGGCATAGAAATCTGACACAGAACAGGCTAAAGGACTGTGCAGAGTTTAGTGGACATAGCTTGAGATTTCTAGAAGGATTTAAAGTCAGTAGTTTTCAGTGGAAACTTACAGGGTTTTGCTTCTGTTTGAGAGCTTGACATACAGTAGCTTGTAATTCCTCTTGGAGCTTTCAGTCAGAACTTTTCAATGGAAACCTATAGGATTTTGCTCTGGTTTGAGAATCTCTGGTGAGTTCAAGTACTCAGAAAAGATATAGCAATCCGAGCTAGAACAGATTGAGTTTGGTGGATATAGCTCAGGAGCTCTAGTTGGAATTACATTCAGAAGTTTTCAGTGGAAACCAATGGGAAGGGTTTTGCTCCTGCCCTGTTTGAGACTCCACAACTGGAAAAACATATGTACAGTAGGTTAGAAAATATGTGGCAGTTTTGAGTCAGGACAGTTTGTATGACTGTGCAAGGTGAAAAGTTTTGGGTTAGGGATTTTGAAAGAAACCTAGCCCAAGTTTGTTGACTTTATCATGTTAACTTATCTAGAGTTCCTGTATGCCCCTAATACCAAACACTATCAATAGTCCTGGCGTTCCTCTGGGGAAGGTCCTGAACAGCAGTGATTGAGCCAACCCTAATAATTAGCATCTGTCATGCCTGAAAACTGCTTTTGGAAGTAGACGAAAGCCTGACTCTTGATAGACACTGCCATTACTGCTTTAGCAAACCCAAGGAATCTGAGTGATCGCACTTAAAACGACAGAATAAAGCAGGCAATCAGGAGCAGTGTGTTGGCAGGGCTTCATTAACTCTGGTCAGATTCCTGCTGTCTGATTGTTTTTCTTTAGAACAAAGGAGCGAGTGGATGGGCAAAAATGGTGGAGTAGGAATGAGGGATTAGAGGATAAAGGCTTCCACTTTTCTTTTAGGACACACTGCCATCCAAAGACAGAACGTGACTGACAATTGCTAGGGAAGCTAGTCAGAAGAGACTAATTAATTGTTAATTAGCTTTCTTTCTAATGTTGTGCTGTGTGCACAAACATGGAGATGGAGATTTTGAGTTAAAAGCTAAAAGCTGTCATTCACTCAAGAAACTCAAGTTTAGTTTAGCTTGAGGTTCAGTTGGGTTGTCTTTGACAAGTACCAGTCATTAGTTGACTTATAATGATTTAGGGCTTTAAAGTGTGTCCATACAAACAAAGGGAGCAATGGAAAGAGGGTAGGGAGGGAGAAGTACTCCAGAGAAACGAGACAGTCTGGGGGTCTGTGGGTGGCTAGACTAGACACTTAACAGGCGCGAGTGGTTATCCCGGTGGGATGTTGGAGCGCAATCGAGTCGACTGGTCACAAACACTAAATATTTTAGCATGTCCATGGAACTGATGGATGGAATGGTGGAGTGGGGTGTCTGCAACCCGCTCATGAATAATTCACAAGGGCACTCGAGGGACAGTGGGAAGGCGGGTCAGTCTGTGGGTGGGGGTTGATTGAATAGATAAAGTGATAAGATGGGGTCCAGAGAAGACACAAAGTTTGTACTGTTCTGAGCGATTGACCGTAAGTAGGACATTCCTGGACAACATATTTTTTTGGTCTTGGGCAGCTTTACTGCTGGGGCTACTTGCTTCAGCTAGACTGCACTGCATTCTAAACCATCATTTTATTTTTTGATTTTAAGGGGTCGATACATTTATGTATTTCGGGGCTGTAATTGTTTAATCACCATGCCCAAGGATCCAAAACATGTCCTACTTGGATAAATCATATCCTAAATTGAGTATACTTTAGGGGTTTCTTCACGCCTGGTATTAAGATGTGTTTTTAGTGATCCGATCACAGGTGGTCAGTTGACATACGTCGGCAATTAAAGTGATAATTCACCCAAAAATGAAAATTATGTCATTAATTAGCTACTCACTCTCATGTTGTACAAAACCCTTAATACATTTGTTCATCTTTGGAATACAGATTTTTTGGTGAAATCCGAGAGCTTTCTTACAACAATGCAACTGACATGTTCAAGACCCAAAAATGTAGTTAAGACGTCATAAAAATAGTCCACGTGACATCAGTGGTTCAACCTTAATTTCATGAAGCTACAAGAATGCATTTTGTACGCACTGAGTATGGAATATGAATTCTATTGAATATATGAACCCATGTTGCGTGGAAAAGAAAGTGAGTGAAAAGGATAAGAAGGGCAACTGCAATCTGTGTTTTTTGGTATAATTCTGCAACATTTCAATGGCATAGTTTGATGCACCTTCTCTCAGCATATCTAAGAATGATCATGTGTGGGCAGTGAGTAGGCAGCGCTTCACTTAAGGCAGGGAAGCATTCAAGACTGTAGTATTTCCACTACAAATGTGATGTGATTGCTTGCGTTTTTGACTGCATACACATGTGGTTTCAGTGATTCAATCTCAAAACACTTTAGACCCT
Source organism: Spinibarbus caldwelli (assembly GCA_039654775.1). NCBI lineage: Eukaryota > Metazoa > Chordata > Actinopteri > Cypriniformes > Cyprinidae > Spinibarbus > Spinibarbus caldwelli. The sequence continues at coordinate 34,679,303 of CM077233.1, read as the reverse complement.
GTTTCCACCTGTATTTAGCACTGATCACTTGTGATTGGATCTTCTAAAACGCATTGCAATGCCAGGTGGAAATGGGGCCTAACACAGTCCTGTTTGCTCTCGCTACACACTCGAACACTTCTGTTTCACCCATTTTTAACTTGCTCTTTTTTTGCTCTGTGAAAGACTCCAGGTGAGGTTACTTCTGAAGTAGTGCAGCGTCGGTCATAAATTTGGGGTCATTAATCTGTTTGTGGCACACGTAATTTAAAGTGCCCCTATTATGGATTTTTGAAAATGACCTTTCATGCAGTGTGTAACTAAGTGTGTAACTAAGCTCTAAGTGAATGAAAAGATCCTGAAAAGTTTTAAATCTGAAAGTGCACCGTGTATAAAGTTATTGTCTCTCAAAAGAAAGAGTCGACTCTGAATCATTGAAACGAGTCGTTTTTAAAATGAATCCCAAGCCGTTTCATGTTGATGTCAACATGAAACATTAGCATATTGCCCGACCACTTGTTGGTCTGAATGAAAATGCAAATTCATTCTTTGCCACTAGGTGCCGCTTTTGGAGCGGTAAAAATAGCGTTTTCCCCGGTAACGCTGTACACAAAGCAGCACTGCGCTCACAAATACTGCTTTATCAGGCATTACAGGCGAGATGAGATGAAAATGAGACCAATTGGACCAATCACCGCAGATTAGCGTCACGCAAAGGAGGGGTTTGGAAAAACAAATCGTTAAACGAATCGTCTGGGAGTCATTGAGCAAGTAAGGTAAAAATAAATGCATATTATAAGACAATGAAAGTGTTTTTTTTGACCTCGCATGCATGTCAACCTGTTGTTGGGGACTCACAAAACCAAAATATGAACCTTTCATTATCCATAATAGGGGCACTTTAAGGCTCCTCGAGACCCCTTTATGCTCTCCTGCTGGAAGAATGAAACATGATCTGACATGCTAATAAAGGGCAACTTAGACTAAATATTTATCTGATTACGGAATACAATGTAGAGACTCACTTTAAGATGAAGAGAAATTGAGGAGTTGTTTTGTTGTGTCTTCTCCCTTTCTGATGATACAGTAAAATTAGGTTAATATTGATCTAGATTGAAATTAACTAGTAAATGAACTAGCCAGATCAATAAACACTATAGCTGCATTTAAAGTATGCAGCATGAATCACTGCTGACAATTTGAATCTGTTGGCCACTTCCTCTGCCTGTGGTTCTAATGACATTCACTGCTTCCTCTGCCTCAGGATTAAGTGAAAGCTGAGGGAGGTATCCCTGTTGTATTGTGAAATATGGCTTTAGTGCAATAGCCTCTCCCATTTATCTTCTGCACTCTCTTATACTACTATGCAAGAAATAGTTTTTGGAAAGATCTATGTGTTTTGTTTCTTGTTTTGGTAATTAGTATGGCCTCCATAGCATATATAAACAACATTGGGAGGCTCATGACATCAGAAGATTTTTTCTTTTGGACCTAAAGGTACGGTGTACTAGTCTGGATAAGGTTTTTCTTACTTTTTTTTCCCTTACTACTCTTATATACCAACATCTTGATTACTTTTGAATACGCTAGATCAGGGGTCTGGATCTGGGCTTTATGTTTTAAATCTAAACCAGGATTTCTCATCATTTTTGTTACCAAAATCCCCCAAATATGATGATCCCTTTGAGGAGGACCCCGTCCTAAAATGTGCAAGGCAGCTTTATATTTTAATATATTATAATAATTATAATATAATGAATAAAGAGCTAGTACTGTGAAAACGAAAATACTTAGTATAAACCTAAAACAAAACAATGTCTGTCAATAGAAAAAGAAAGTATATAATTAATGATAATATAAATTATTATATTAAATAATATAATTAATTATGTTTATAATAATCCATTATTATATTTAAAAATTCTTTTAAATATAGAAATGAACTACAAGGAAATCCAGGCAGCTAGAATTTATTTAAATGTCTGTTACTGGTTGTCACAGTGTTTTAGTCAGTAAAATCACCACTAAAGATGTGGATCTGGCGTGTTGGTGTGTGTAATCAGTGTGTTTGTATTCCACATACATCTGCATGTGTCATCCTCTGTAAAGTCTTAACATAAATGGGCACAATGAATATTTAAAATGTGTGTATGAGATGTGTAGACGTCAGGCTCTCAGTCTCACCTTTGTGTTGCACAGTAAAGAGCAAAGTGTTAGATGGGTTCATGGATTATTGATGGAGAGAACAGTGCTGAGCAGAGCAGCAGATGGTTGTGTGGCCTGTATGTTCCTGCCGGAGAGGAAAGAGAGAGCACTGATTGGCTGTGTTTGCATGTATGTGGTGCTTTATAGTGAAGCTAGTCTTTCCAACCAGACTTTTGTCTTTCGGCATATACGTTCTGGACTGCCTTTGTATCTTACTCTGGCCAAGAACCACTTGATTTGTAAGGAAGAATCAGTCTGTAAATGGCCAACCACAGTTTATTTGTTATTTATTTATTTATTTATTTAATTTTTACATGACATTTGGATTTATCTGAAATGGTAGATGTGACAATACATTTAGGGTAAATTGTTATTGCAATTTAAAATACATAAAAAAAAATCCAGGTTAGTTGTGCTTGTTTGTAGAGCTGCACAATTTTGCCAAAATTGCGTGATTTATGTACTTTATCAAAAAATAATTAATAATCATAAAATAATGATTGTTAATCTTATTATTACTACTAAATAATATAAAATTACTTATAATTAAAAAAAATAATAATGTAATTATATCACTGGAAAGTTAGGAAAAATACAATATCATAAAAATATAATAAATAGAAAATATAATAAAATATATACATGAACATGAAATATAATAAAATACAATACAAAATAATACAAATACAATAAAATAATTAATTAAAATACAATATCATAAGAATATCAGTTGTAAACGTTAAATCAAAATCATCAAACTTTTTTGACACAAAAGGGAAGGAGCCCTTAAGGCTTCTCTTTTTTCGTTTTTTTTTCTTTTTTGTCAAGTACTCCCAAATGCACTTTAGAGCAAACAAAAGATTTCGATTAATCATGTAGCCCTAGTAAACATTGGCTTGCTCAGGACTGTACCATAAATCAGGATTCGACTGATATATGGGATTGCCAATGCGCTGGACCTTTGCCCCTGACTCCAGCTTCTTATGTGTTTTAAGTATCTATCAAGGGGGAAGTGGTGTGTGGCCAAGTATGGTGACCCATACTTGGAATTTGTGCTCTGCATTTAACCCATCCAAGTGCATACACACAGTAGTGAACATACACCTGGAGCAGTGAGCAGCCAATGCTGCGGCGCCCGGGGAGCAGTTGGGGGTTTGGTGCCTTGCTCAAGGGTCTCACCTCAGTCGTGGTATTCCCTGCCGGACCCGAGACTCGAACCCACGACCTTCGGGTTACAAGCCCAACTCTCTATCCATTAGGCCACGACTGCCCCAATCAAATGTAACAGTTTGCATCTGTGTGAAAGGAATCACTTGTGCAGTCACACACATGTTTTGAATCAGGCCCAGACCTTTTAATTATATTTAGGACCCTTGTAATTTTGAGTCATGTTGAGCGTCAGGTGTCCAGTCCTTGTACACATGCAGTGTGTGGTGGACGGTAGTATCCAGCACCACCTGTTTCTGTGTCCCAAGGATATTGTTCAGTTCATATCATTTGTGTGTCCATAAAGGCAGCACAAGCACTGATTCATCCAAGAGCCTGACCCAGAGTCCAGAGGAGAACCGCCTCGGCCCAACAAAGAGCTTCATAGAGCTACAATAAACAGCTAACTGCAGAATCCATGAACTGTCTTATCTTCAGGGTCGATGCTTTTGCTTCAGCGCTGAAAATACTCTGAATGGGTAACTATAGGTTCACAGCGTGCTCGTCTCTTGAAAGAAATGAATCTGTGTTAAACAGAGGCCAGCTCTCTCACCTATTGTGTGCAGCAGCAGGCTTCCTTTTGAAACGAAAGATGGAGTGGCTGTGGAGGGCTAAATTGTTGCCAATTACAGGGATGGGCCACAGAATAGCCTTTACTCTTTTGTTTGTGTGATATATCCATTAAGGAGGAAAGGGCAGAATGCTCAGTCCTAATGACTGGCTTGTCTGTGTTGGCCTTATAAGTGCTTTTTTGGCTAATGCATCAGCATTTTAAAAAGCACACGCTAATGTAGACTTCAGTGCCTAATGCAGGGTGCTTTCTTCACAAGTGCCGTGCACTTACATATGCACGTATTAGGGGTGAGCTAAACGACATATTTTCTGAATAGACTAGTCGGTGGGTTGACAAAACAACTAGTCTATTTAACCCAACACAAGACACGATACACAATTTAATAAGCAGACAAAACTGACTGGTTTTGTCCAAACCAGTCAGATTAATGTGTGTTAAAATTTACAGACAAATTGATTGTTGCTGGAATCTAATTGGAATCATTCCATATTTGATCATTGATTTGGCGTGCTCATTTTCACCTGGTTTTGCGTTTAGATTAACTCCTATATGATGATAAAAGTAATCTATTTAAAACACCGAACACTGTCAAATGTAATTCTTAGCAAAATTAATAAATATATTTTTATACTGTACATTATAATGATGCGATGGCTAAATTTACTTACAGCACTTATAAATATAGATTTTTATTTATTCTATTTTATTCACAAAGTGGAGTTTTTAATATCTATTTTAATTTTAACATATATATATATTTTAAATATTGGCTTATATCAGCCAAAATTTGTGAAGCTTTTGTGAGGCTAGACTAAGTGTAACAGTGGTTGAGAGACTTTTTTTTGTTTTGTTTTTTAAAGTTGTACCTTTTTAATTTATTATATGCCACTTTTAAAACACAGTGGTCATGGTAGGATGCTATAAAGAAGTTGAATTTGAAGACACTAACTTGCAAACTATCGAATCGCAAAAACATGGCATGTTGTTGAAACTCTTAAATTAAAGCCACGCTAAAAATGTTCAAACTAATAAACAAAAAAACCATGATTGTTGAACGACTACTTGACCTACTTGTTCAAGGCTCTACTGTATGTGTAGAAATGCCTCTTCCCTTCTGTGCATCTATGCCTGTTCTTGTTTTGAGGGTAATGGTGGTACATTGGTCCATCTTCCTGTTGATGATGAATCCAGAAGACATATGAAAGATTTCCAGCCTCTTGGGTTTTCCATTCATCTGGGTTCCCTGCAGCTGAGGCCTGGAGGAAATTGCCTTTTAGGAAATTGAGTGGAAACAAATTAATTTGGTAGTGTGTGAGCCTCTGTTTAACAGGAGGTCAGTAGCTGATAGAGCCTATCACTGCAGTGCTGACCAGAGACCCCTTCGCCTCATTCGCTCAACACTTCACTGACCTGCTCCATTACCAGCACTCCCACGGCTGGTTTATTCCCCTTCATTCACATAAACAGGGAATCAGCTGGCGCTCACTCTTGACACGTTTCATTTGAGAGCTGTGTTCAGTGTCACATACACATCAATCTGAATGCAGTAGTCAAATAATCCACAAGCATTTACCCTGTTTGCTGCTGGCCTTTTGATGTGCAACCAATGATTACCAGACCATCTGCGTGACGTATCATTAAACGAGCGCTGTCGCTGCATATAATGTGGAATGTATATCATACTTCCTGCTTTCTTGCTATATTACATCCTCATGTTGTTCCAAATAAATATGACTTATTTTTTTCTGCAAAACACAAAAGAAGATGTTTTGAAAATGTTCCGTGTTTTTGTCAATACAATGAAAGTCAGTGAGGTCCTGTGCATTTTGTATAGAGAAAAAAAGTTCTTCAAAATATCTTATTTTTTGTTGTGTGGAAGAAAGTAAGTCATCCAGGTTTGGAAAGACATGAATGATTTTGTGGCGAAGTAAATACTACAAGAAAACAAATTTAATTTCTACATTAAATAATTTAGTTCAGACAAGAATAATTAAAAAAAAGAAAGAGTAAATTCAATATTAGTCCTCAATTTAAGCTTAAAGTTTGAACTTATAAGTATATTTTACTTGTAATTGTTTATTTTTACAAAGATTGTTTCAGGAAATATCAAAGTCATGATCCCGTTGTTCCCATCATGCACTTGGGCATGAATAATTAATTCATTTTTTGCTATTTTCGAGATGTATTTACTGTTTTATAGTTGCTTTTGTTGTTAGGTTAAGAAACTTGCTGTTTTGTGACATCTGGAGTTTATTTTTTTTACTCAAAATGACCCATTCATACTCAAACACTATTCACTGATTGTGTATCATGTGCCAGGTCTCTGTGTTCATTAACAACTATATTGAGTAAACATATTACCTTAAAAAGAATAACAAGCTGTCTACTTGCTTACATACGTGATTGTAACCTAACCACATGCTTTATTGGCTTTTTTTTTTTTTTTCAGTGCCATGTTGTTTGAGTAAAGTTTTACAAACTGTGGCTGAGTGAAATGTACTTGAGTATTGCTGGGTAAACTTCAAAAAATTAAGTAGAAATTACTCATCAAACTCTAACTGGCCACGTTAAATTTACTTACTTCCTTTGCTAATTTTACATAACTTAGTTAAGTAGATTTTACTTAATTCCATACTTAAATTTTGTTTAAAAAATATGTGCAAAACTTGCAAAATAAAAATTAAGTAAATTTACTGTAAATAATGACAATTTTAGGGTCAACTATTAATTTTTAAACTCTAAAAGGCAGAAACTCAAATACATTATTGCTCAAAAGTCTCTTATGTTCATCAGTAATTTTTTGAGTATTATTACAATTTAAAATAAGTTTTCTATTTGAATGTGTTGACAGGTGACATCAAAAGTTGTGCAGTAATATTTTAACGAAAACTGGGATTTTTTTTCAGGGTTCTTTTATGAATAGAAAGTTCAAAAGAACAGCATTTATTGGAAATAAAAATCATTTGTAACATTATAAGTGTCTTTACTGTCACTTTTTATTAATTTAATGCATGCTTACTGAATAAACTTATTCATTTAAAAAAAAAAAAAAATTGTACTCAGTTTGAACTTGCCACTTGAATGGTATATATATATAAGAAAAATGTCTATTAGCCTTCATTTTATTGCTGAAAGAACAACCATAGTTATCAAAATAACAGAGACAATAACAGCAGGAACATTGCTCACAGCAGAAGATATAAAGTCTACAAATTTCAAGACATTTATTGTCTGAAGACTGTAAATTCTGAAGCACTTCGGTAGCTTTAACTGCATTGATTTAAAGGACTTAAATTTAGAGACGCCACTACTCGAGACGACTTCAGCATGCTAAAACACTGGTTACAGATGCTATAACGGCATAATTTGTAGTACAGCAAAGGAAAAAAAAAATCTCTACAAGTTAGTCAACCTCACCAGTGAACCATCCTGACCCATTTTTACTAGCAACCTTGTAAAATATCTCTTCCATGATGCTATTTGCAATGCTTGTCATGTGGAGGTCAAAGCCACTTGTGTTGAGAGGTGCGTTCAGGCCTCAACAAGAGTCTTATGAAGGGGCCTCTGCTGTCTGACTTAGTTTATCACCTCCTATGACATTTACAGTGTCTGTGCCTGCTGGGCTGAAAGATAAAGCTCTCAGGTATTATTATGACTATATTGTAGAGCGAGAGTGATTTTTATGGTAATTGCACTTCCCTGTCCTTTCCTGGAGGGTGTCTATGTGTGTCTGTCCTCGCCTCTGTTTGATTTAAGTGGAGCACGTCCAGTGGATTTTCTGCCCTGTGCTTGTTATCCTTCTCGGCCAGCCGTGTCTGGCGTCACAGGTGTTTATTCAAGCACAACACACCACTTTGTGCAAGCACGTTTGTGCATTTGCTCTTTTCTCTCGTGCATAGATAAAACTCTGTTGGAACATGGCAAAGGAGGTTAACTCTGCGGATCTCCAAGTTTTGGAGCCTGTATCATGAGAGCATTTGAAGTGACGTGCACCTAAGAGGGAGTGTTTGACACAGAAACAGGGCTTTCTTGTTAACTTGCTTGAGTTATGGTGAGTCCCAGACGCGCCGAGGTGCACAGAAGTGGGATTATCCGTAGCTGGTTTAAGAACATGGTGTCACATTATAATGAAGCAGTGAGATTGTGCCTCTGTGGAGGAAACGTGGCATGCTTCTCACGGATTAGTCCTTTATTCCCTTATCTTTGTCGTGTGCATAATCCGCACACAGTCGTCCCGTGTGAACGTTTGTCCTGGTTCGCACTCTCAGTGGGACACTGGAGCTCCGAGTCCAGCAATCACAAGCTAGATAGAAGGGAACAGTTTGACGGCACAGTGGGTTGAGTAGATTTATATTGGCAGCAGAAGCGGAGCAGGTGAAACTAGATATTAGATGTGGGTTAATGCCGTGTTAGGACGGGCAGCTGTGGTCAGAACGTAGGTAGAACGCCTCTGATGAGGGATTTAGGACCTCATTTTCAGCCTACGTGAGCCGTCGTTTCACTTTGAAGTCTCTCTGAGCCTGTTAAACCTCGCTGAAAGGGTTCAAAGATCTCTGAGACAGACACAAGCAGCGGGGATTCTCACATGTGGTCACGGGCTGAACGAACGAAGAGGGCTTGTGAGGAGAAAAAAAACAAGGGGAATAGAAACCGAGAGAGTGATGTTGCTCTGTCTGAAAGGATAAAATATGGTGTTTGACTTTGTATTAGGTTGCATCAGCTCCCCTGAACATATGTGAAGCACTTCACGTGATGACATTTTTATGAGCAGTCGTGTGCGGACCTCAATTTGCCGCAATCTTCTTACTGACTGAAGTCAGTCTGCTTACCGGCTCTTCAAGCACAAACAGAGCAGCTCTTTGAAGGAGTATATGGATGTTATGTACTTAAAGGGATAATTCATCTCAAAATGAGAAGTCTGTATTCAACCTCTTGTCTTGTGAAATCCGTATGAGTTTCTTTTTCTTTTATTTGAACACTATGGGTCAATGACTTAAAGGGGTCATATGATGCGATTTCATGTTTTCCTTTGTCTTTGGAGTGTTACAAGCTGTTTGTGCATATATAAGATTTGTAAAGTTGCAAAGATTAAAGTCTCAAACCCAAAGAGATATTCTTTATAAAAGTTAAGACTCTGCCACGCCTTTCTAAAACGGCTCATTCAAACACGCCCCACATGTCTATGTCACGGTGTGGGAAGATTTGCATAACACCACCCAAATGTATTCGCAATGAAAGAAGGCGTAACTTTTATGATTGCTGTGGTATTGTTGTTGCCACTGGCGCCATGTCCTGAAGACACTGTGTTTCGTTGTGAAAGCGAAAGTACTTTGGCCTTCCAAATGAGTTCACAACTACAAATCAGTGGTTAAGTTATATTTACACCACTGTTCCATAACAGTACAACACAAACATTCGAGTGTGTGCAGCGCATTTTACGGAGGACTGTTTCCTGATCCTGGGAGAGAGTAGCCTACAATGAGAACACTATGAATGGCTGTGAACACTATAAAGTGGTGCAATTCCAATGTCGCAAGGACAGTCTGGTGCTTCTGACTCACAGCCTGTAAGTACATTTCAATATTTAAAGAATTTGCTACTGACTATTCAAACACGAGTTCTGAGCTGTGTAGAGTAGTGCTTGTTGTTTGGCGTTTCTACAATCACAAATGCAGACATGGTAATGTTTAAGCGGCGCGGCATGGCGCAACGCGTAAAAAGACAGTATAAGTCATTATAAACAATAATTATGTCCTCACTGAATGCAACAAATGCCTCATTTATAGTGGGTTTTATTGTTTTAGTCTCGTCACGCATCACAATACGGTAAGGGGCGTAACATTTCCGTCTCACGGTTGAGGTATTTGGCCAATCACAATCCACCGGATAGCTGGCCAATAAGAGCTCGCCTCGCTTCTCAGAATGATGAGCTTTGTAAAACTCGGAGCATTTCAGAAAGGCGGAGCATAGGGAGCAACAATAATTTACAGTATGTGGAAAATAATGTGTTTTTTGAACCTCGAACTGCATAAACATTGCATTACAGCAAATACACAAAATAATGTTCTTTTTAGCAACATCATATGACCCCTTTAAAGAGTCTCCATGATTAAAAATCTGACAAGTTCTGGCAAATTATGCAAAAAAATACTTTTTGGATTTTAAGAAACTTATTGATGTTGGAGTACATAGTCGTGAAAATCTGCAGGTCTCTTCTCAATAATTTTGTAGGCTATTTTCTTTTTTTTTCTTTTTTTTTCTTTTTTTTTGCATGTTTGTTAGACCATATGGTATTTGTTGGTTGCACTATTTGATTTTCTTATTGTTTGATTTTCTTAAGTTTTTTTTATTTTTTTTTTTTTATTTAAATAATCAATGATGCATTTTGTTATTTTATATATATATATATATATATATATATATATATATATAATTTTTTTTTTTTTTCTGAGGAACAATAATAAAGGATCAGACTAAAAGCTGTTTAGCTATTTTCTATTTTAGAATAATTTCAAATGTGATTTACTCTTGTGATGCTGATTGTTTTGCTTTTTTGATAAATAGAAAATTCAAAACAACAGCATTTATTTAAAAAAAGAAAACTTTTGTTGTATTATAATTGTCTGTTGTCACTGTTGATCAATTTAACGCATCTTAGCCAAATAAAAGTATTAATTTATTTCAAAAAAAAAAAAAAAAGACCCAAGATTCTCCATGGTAGTGTACAATGGAAAGGAATGGAAAATAGGATTTTCAGTAAATAATGTGTGATTTTTTTTTTTTTTTTTTTTTTGTTCCTCACACTAAGCTGTTGTGTTTAGATAAATTACAAGACACATCTAGTCCCTATCTGCTTTCAATATATGGAATATAATAGCTTGTACATTATGCTAAATGTCTTTGGTGTTTCATGGAAGACAGTAAATTTAGAAGGACATTAGGATGAGTAAATTACAATTTTACTGTGCTATTTGAGTGAACTATCCTTTTAAATGTGTATATTGCGCTCATTGTCCTGGAATACATAGTCAAGGCACCTTTATTTATATAACGCTTTATACAATACAGGTTGTGTCAAAGCAGCTTTACAGTATTAAACAGGACAATAGTGTGTCGATAATGCAAGAAGAATATCTAATCCCATCATGCATCTCACAGTCTCACTTTGTCATAAGTTTTCTCTTGTCCATGATAGTTGAATTTGTGATGTAGAGCCAGACCATCCATGCTTTGTTTTTGTGGTCATCCCTTTAAGAACTGGTCAGACAGAAAGGCGCCGTGTTTTCTGTCCTACAGTGGTTCTTGTTTGCCCATCTAAAGAAAGACTTTCTTTCTTGCCTGGCAGACAGCACTCCAGAAATGTATCAAATTGTGAAAACCATCCCACAATGCACCAGTACGCGATTAGAATGAGGTCTAAAACCGCTTGCATTCCTTAGGGCCTCCTTTTCAGAGTCGTGCTTATTGCATTTAATTCATTTAAATAATATCAACAGGGCTGTTGGAGTTTATGGGGAGATTTTGTCTCATCTTAAGAGCCTTGAGCAGTGATGTTTCTGAAATGATGTCACACTCAGAATGCAAATCCCATTAAACTGTGCTTTTGCAAAAAACAGAGTAAAAAAACTGAAAGAAATTCAAGATATAAAATGGATTTATGAGCTCAAGGAAAAAAAAAAAAGTATCCAGGGACTGAGGGCCTGACAAAACAGCACAATGAAAGCGCTGGAGGGGTGGGGAATAAAGATGGAGTAGCTTTGCATATACTGCAAATATGGCTCCACACACCCAAAAATGAATGTCTTCTATTTCATATCGTTTTTTCGACTGGCTGGGTGCAGCTCGGTGTATGAAGCCGTTCATTTTTCATTTAAATAGCCTTTCCGGGCATGTACGCTACTGCTCGGAGGCGCAAGTCCATTGACTGCCAGTGTGATGGAAGTGAATGGTAGACTGAAAGAAAGAGGCCAGCATGCATTAACTTAAAAAATGCTACTATGGTGATTTATTGATGAAGTGAATTGTGCCTAAAGACACACTGTTTGTCCTAATGTCTCACTTGCACTTTATTTTTCTGCTAGGATGCATTTTTGACCCGACCCAGTGACCGCAACCAGCAGTTGCACAAATTACATCCATGGTCTACAGGCAACGGGTTTTCTAACTGCTCTGTGGTCCTACAGTCTTCTGATTCACAGATGTTTTACCTTCTTTGGTTCATTATGAAGCTCCGTGTACCTTCCTGTATTTCCTGCTGGCCTGTTCTGTTCTCTAGCCTTGAAACCATGCAGCCTGTCTCCTCCTCAGGATATTACATATTATATCTTTTTCTCCAGACTCTACATCTGCATATGACCCTCTCACACACCACGCTGTCCCTAGATTACCTCTCTGAATATAGCTTTGTCTCCTATTTTGAGCCTAACCATGCATTCTTATCAGAGATTGTTCTTATCTGCAGCATAGATGCAATGCTGCTTTCCAAAAGAAGGCATCTTTGAAGGCATCTCGTAATTACACTGCATAGCTTTCACCTTGAGATCACACCTATGATGCCTTAAAATGATATTGGAACAGAGCCTTAAGACTGATAACTACAATGATAAAGATATAGTTTTGAAAGTCTTTCTAAATGAAAAAAAAAGTCCACAGCTATAATGATAACTGCACAGAGGAAAGATATCATAGATATCATATGCAGCGTGTGCTTATAATAAACAGAACATTATTGTACTTGGTGTGGATGCTAATATAGATATTATCTTCTTTGTGTGAACAGGCCTTTAGTACGGTGGCCCAGTCGTGCACAAGCACAACACAACTAAATCGCCACAAAACAACACATTGGACTAATTTTGTTGTTGTGTGCTAATTACGCTATGTTTTGCTAATTCCGTTGCGTTGCGGCTTGTTTCCATTGTGGCTTGTTTCCACTGTGTTGCGACTTGTTTTCGTTGTGTTGTGCTAATTTCATTGTGATGCGTTTTGATTCCACTGTGTTGTGCTAATTTCGTTGCTTTGCAGCTTGTTTCTATTGTGTTGTGCTAAATTCGTTCCATTATGTTTTGTTTCTGTTGTGTTGTGGAGATTTCGTTGTTTTGTGCACTACTGGGCCACCGTACATTAGTCTTACCACAACCCACTCAACAGAGCAACAAGGCCAGGATTCTCCTCTTCTGTCATCCCCACAGAGCAGACATCAGGACTGCTGTGGTCATGTCTTGCTCGCTGAATGGTTTTGTATTGATCTAATCAAACCCAGAGCTGTCTTACTACTCATTTCCTGTCCTTCCATTGGGGCTGTAGCCCACAGACCCCTTTTCCCCCTATCTTCCTGCCATTGGACAGTTAAATAACTTCCATTCTTAAATATAGTTAATACTTTATAGAAACTGATTCATCGCCACACACACACACACACACCAGTACAGCTGTGCCTCCAGCTGCTCACCCGCACACACACAGGAAGCAGTGTGCCACCCCCCCGTCTGCCTGTACTAAAAGACCGGTGTTGTTTTTTTACGTGGCACAGCTGAGGTGCTGACTGGAGTCCCTGTCCTGGCCTGGAAGAGGTAGTGCATATGCTTTTCTCTTTAACACTCTCTCACACACACGTTTGCTTAGCTAATTGGGGGCATTCCTTATACTTTGTTAGCTAGTTATGAAAACAGAAGATTTTCTACATTTATTTTACACCTTTTGGCAATCCCTTCCTTTTTGTTCATTCTAAATTTGTTTGTCTAAATTTGTTTATTCATTCTTTTTTTGTTTATTCATTTGTTTGTTCTGTCTTCCATTTTTTTTTTTTTTTTTTTTTTGTTCTGTCTTTAGTAGTGGTCGACCGATATATCGCCAAGGCCGATATATCGGCCGATATCTGGCATTTTTCAAATATCGGCAATGGCCGATAAGTTTTTCTGTTTGGCCGATGCGTTCGAGGCAAGACTTTTATTTTGATGGCGCTGATAACAGCAGCGCCTGAGCACACAGTGCTCACATTCTCCCTCTTCTTCGCCGTCATCGTTAACAGTCTAATACAGATAGAAGTATGTCTAATAATCAGATAGAACGGTTAAACGGTTTTTAGTAATAAAAAGGCAAACATTATAATACTTTCTCATTTGCCCGTCAGCATTCAGCAAATACGCATTTACATCATTTAAACAAATCTTTAAATGACTAATGAACATTTAATTTCACAAACCTTGCAAACTTAGTCGAATCCTTTGTGAGATCTTGTGAAGTGTGCATGTGTATCCTGCATGATCGAGTGTTCTCTGTGTGACTTTCGGTGCGAATTGAATGCTTTAAACTGGTGCTGTCAAATGATTAATCACGATTAATTGCATTCAAAATAAAGGTTTTTGTTAACATAATATATGTATGTGTACTGTGTATATTTATGTATATATAAATCCATACACATACAGTATATATTTTGAAAATATTTACGTGTATATATATTTATATTATTATATTATATATAAATATATTTAATATATAAACAACATTTTTCTTAAATATATACATGCATGTTTTTGTATTTATATATACATAATAAATACACACAGTACACACTCATATATTATGTTAACAAAAACTTTTATTTTGGATGCGATTAATCATGATTAATCGTTTGAGAGCACTACTTTAAACATTAAATTTGTGATTTCAAATTTTGCTGCGATTTATGCATTTGCCCACTGTCATATTCATGACATTTTCACTGTGTGCTGTATGTAAAATGAATATTATTCCCAATGCACACAAACTTCCCAGAATACTAAGTGCTCTGTTGGTTACAGTGTTTACTTCCTTTTTAATTATATTTTTATTAAATATTTATTTATTTGTGATAAATACTTTATCATCTAAAGTATAATATGTTTATTTTACATATGTATTTTTTAATTCATTTTCAAATATTTCAGATTTCTTAAACATTAATTAAAATAAATACAATTATATCGGCTTTATATCGGCCATCGGCCACCCTGCTTTCCAAGATATCGGTATCGGCTGTCAAAAAAAACAGTATCGGTCGACCACTAGTCTTTAGTAAATTTTTTGTCTTCCTAACTTGCTTGCTTTGCTTAATGTCCTCATGCATATAATGATATGTTTAGTTAGTTGTCTAATGATTTGAAGTTGAACATAAGGAGGACTCAGCTGTGTCAAGAAGTGCATGACATCTGGATAATGTAGCCTATTGTATTGCTTTAATGTTTGTCTAATTACAATCTCAAAAATGCCAATAGGTCTGCTGCCTTGCATTTCTCTCAGTTTGTATTTTGGCACAGTAACTAGATGCACGGGCTCTGACTTCCTTGCTTTATGTGACTCTAATCTTGCACCTCTCCTGTGAAACCTCATTAGTCCCAAGTTCCTTCTTATCTCCAGTCGGGACAGGCTTCTTAAATCTGGCTTTTTACTCAGCCGAGCTCTGTTAAACATTAAACATATCAAAAAGCTGCTTGTCACTTTCTGGTTCAGCTCAGCTTTTAGATAACAGACAGAAAGCCAGCACCTTAAAGTATTACTGTATGTAGAAGTGAAGTGACAACAATCACAAAACAGGAAATGGAAAAATGTCAAAAATACAAGTTTAAAATGACATGAGAGTGAGTAGATAATGAGTTTTCATTTGTTTTGCTCCTTTTAAAGCTCAACATCAATCCTATTAATTTATTTATTTTTTGCTCAAATCTGTTTTTATTGGTTTGATATTGTTCACTTTACATTCACTGCAGGCTTGAACAGACAACCGGCATGAAAGCAACCCCATTTGCACGTTTACAAAATCAGTAAGTCATGTGCACTGCTTATGTGTACATAACAAAATTGGCATTAAAGAAACCATTCAATTCCAATCTGATGGTTCACGCTCAGGTCACATGGCCATGAATTGGACACATAATCGGATCAAGGACCACATTTCAAAGCTGCCCAAATCGGATTGAAAAGATTGGATTTTTTGTGTTCACACTGCTCTGAAAAATGAGATCTGTGTCACACAGACAAAAGAAATTGGATTTTGGGTTGCCAAATGCTGTGAACTTGTATTCCTTCTCAATACGATCCCCTCTTCTGGTCATTTGCCTCGGCTACGTCCTCCTCTAATTGGCTGTGGTTTCCCGCCAAGCCCCTTTTTTGCTCTCCTTGTGAGGAAGTGCTTACTCTCTGGCCTGCTTCAAATGAGCAGAAGAGATTTTGGTAATTGCTCCGCTGGGTTTGGAGTTTGTGAGGTGTGGTGATGGTGGTAATGGTCTAGGCCAATTTGCTCCGTGTGTGTGTGTGTGTGTCCTGTTAAACACCAGAGCTGTGCGTCTTTTGAGGGGTGTTGCGTTACTCTCTTGGGCCGTGAGACACGGCATCATGGCTTGTGTCTGTATACACAGCGGCTCCATTAAAGTGCTTTTGGACTCGATGTGTGAGAGGCAATTAAAGCAAGACAAACAGCAGGCTTGGGAAAGTGGTTGTCTCTCATGTCCCAGTATTTATCAGAGACTTTTGTGCTGACCAAAGACTAGACTGTAGTCTCCTCCTGCATTGTCTTCCTCACTCGTTCTTGTATTCTACCATTTAGACAGGTTTTCTTTTGATCTTTGCAGCTTTGACCGCATTTGATCTAGTTTGCTCTCTTATCCTTTGTCTATTATCTACTCGCATTGTCTTCTGTTTTTAATTGTTGTCATAGATTTAAAGTGGTTTTGTTCTGTTCATTTGTTCCCGTGGGACTCTCTTTACAGTGATTTGTGTAGTAATAATTATGGTTGGGAACTGAGAACTAATTCCTATTCAGTGCTTTCATTTGTCAAAAAATACAGTATCCAAATGATTTACATGGCATTCAGTTTTGTTAATATAAATAACTGTGTAAACTTTTCTGTCCAACTCTCCAGGGAACGCTCTTTCCACAAAAAAAAAAAAAAAAAAAAAAAAAAAAAACGTGTATAATGACTTGTTCTTTATGTAAACAGTGTGAGATGTTTATTTATTGAATGTCTCGACATCCACCTTAGCTCTTTTTGAAGAGTTTGTGAGATAAGCTTTGTGTATAACATTTTTAGTGAATTGGTTGGTTTTGGGATTACTACTTTTTGAATTTTATTTTTATTTTTTCTCTTAATATTTCCAGTCCCCATCAATTGCATGGGAATCAAAATACCTTTGGTTCAATGAAAAAAATAAATAATAATAAAATAAATACAATTAAAATAAAATAAAATAAAATAATAAAGAAGTCATGCAGGTTTCCCACAACAAGAGCATGAGTATTGACGGTGTTTTCAGTTTCAGTCTAATAACTGACTGACTGAATCGTTGAACAGATGAAGAGTTGAAATGCAAGTAATTATATTGTTGTTATTACATTGACATGTAGAATATTTACAGAGATTTATGTTAAAGGAATAGTTTACCCAAAAATAAAAATTAAGTAATACAAACCTGTATGAATTTCTTTCTTTTGCTGAACACAAAAAAAGGAACATTGAAGATAGCTGATAACCTGCAGTTTCCATAGTATAAGAAATACAAACTATGGAAGTCAGTGGGGACCAGAAACTATTTGGTTACCCATTTTCTTTTTTTAAAAAAAAAATATAATTTAGGGCTATTATACTATAAAAGAAGTACTAAAGAAGTAGACTACTAAAATAATTGTTAAGGAACAAATCCCTTCACTAAAAATAATGCAGTAATAATTGGCTCTATGTGATTAGTTTACACTGTAAATTAGCAGGAATTCAGATTAGTAATGCTGGATGAGTTTAAACCGTTTAATGAGATTTATTGTTGTCAGAAGTATAAGGTTGCTCAGGACCATGATTTAGAAGCTAAGTGAAATTAAACTTTCCTGAAATGTCTTACTCTCTCGTGCGTAGCACCCAGAGGACCAAAAGCTCCTGTGGTGTACTTTAATAAACTGGTATTAAAATGTGTTTGAAATGGACAAAACTCTTATGCCATCCTCCTCCTCCACAGGAGAGAGAGAGAACGCATGTGTTGTTAGAAACGCATGGTGTTTTATACGGTATGTGATCCATATTTAATGCTGCAGAGCTGATGGCAGGCCAGAGCTGGTTATTCTGGGGAAGTCTTCTGTGACCCACATGGAAACGCTGCTTTCATCAGCCGAGCTCAAAAAGAGGAATGAGCCTGACATGAATGTTCCAGTTAAATATCTCCGAAATGTCTCTGGATTTAATGTGTCATATGAAATCTTCATCCTGCTGAAATCAGACTGATGGCTCATGGTCTAGCAGACTGTCGTTTTCATCTGTTGAATGACAGGGCTTGTCACTCCAGCCGTGCCAGAATTGCAAAATGGACCCTGGTGCACTTAATAATAGAAACCCGGTTTGATCGCATTTCATAACCACATACTGTACTATAAAGACTTTTCCTTTGAAATGATGAGACGGCATTGTTTACTAGTGGACATAAATGTCTCCGTGGAGTCTTTGTTTAGAATGCAAGTCCTGCAAATCAGTCTAACAGATGTATGAACTAACTCAAACTTGGAGTGCATGCTGAACTATGTAACAGTCCATACTCTTGCAGTGGCCTGTTTTGACAAGTAAAGTCTGGTTTTCTGGGGAAATGTCTCCCAGACAGTCTTTGAGTCCCAGACTCCTGAACAGTGGCTCTGAGGACTTTGGCACAGTGAAGCGAAAATTCAGCAGACTGACCAGGGGTCACATCTTCAATAAGGAAGATGCTTGAAATGAGAGTACCAAAAGTGAGGGTGACATGGATGTGAAGTGCAAAGAAGGGTGAATTTTTAAGCGTCTGTGGGAATGTAAACAAGACAGAGACTTGGAAGAGAGTTAATTTGGTGCTAGCATTAGACTGAAAGGTGCAGAATGCCAGTTAACTGACTGTCTGATGTTGGTTACTACATGCAAAAAAAGCATAATCTGGGCAGTGATTGGTTGGTTGCTATGTAGCTTATGAAGGTTTTTGTACTGTAATTCTACAAGGAAACAAATTAGAAACAAAGGTGCAAGGATAATATACACGTCTATTCAAAACTGTAAGATATACACTTCCGTAAGATTTTTTAAATATTCTTGAAAGATGTCTTTTATTCTGACCAATGCTGAATATTTGATTAAATTGGTATTGATTTTATTTGATTAAAATTTTAAAATAGTAATATTATGAAATATTATCACAATTTAAAATAGGCCTAATTGTTTTCTGTGTTATCTAATATATTTTGAATAATTTATTCCTGTGATGGCAAAGCTGATTTTTTTTTTTTTTTTTTTTTTTTTTACCAGTCATTACTCCAGTGTTAGATGAATGATCTGCAGAAATCATTCTAATACGATGATTTTGTGCTCAAGAAGCATAATATTATTACGAATGTTTATGTTTTGTGAAAATCATGATTTTTGATGAATAGAAAGTTCAAAAGAACAGCATTTATTTGAAATATAAATAATTTCTAACATTATAAATTTACTGTCACTTTTGGAAATGTAATTGTTTTAATTTCTTTTATGGATATAAAATAAAAATCTTAAAAAAAAAAAAAAAAACTTTTGAATGGTAGTAGAAATCTTTAATATGTATTTAGGATATTTTTTTTTTTTTTTTTTTTTGTAAAGAAGCCTTTGGACAAATAAAAAGGTATTAGCAATTTTATTTGAGGCAATTAGTTATAAGAAATATATATTTGAAGCACATTTATTTTGCTTTGTTTTAAGAGTTACTTCTGTGAAATATTTGTGTTTTATAATATAATTTTAATACAGTATAGTAAGTTTTAAAAGTCATAATATTGGTAGTACTGCAAAAGCCGTTTTTATCATCCCCATTTGTACATAATATTCAATTATATTATATGTCATCTAGGCGGTCATCAGACTACCCATCTTTATAGTCAAATATTGACTTAAAATATCCCTGAATGTGGTCCAGACCTCATGCCTTGCTCTGTGAGACTAGTTTGGCTCTATTGTTGAGGTATAATTCTGACTGAATAGAGAACAATTTACTGCACATGAAGGTGTTTATGGGGAGCCAGGTTGGCAGAGCGTAAACATGGGTCTCCTGCAGAGCCGGATGTCATGGAGGGAGAGAGAAACGCAGGGCATGACAAACATCAGATCACCTTGGGAAGTGTAAATTATTCCCATGTGCACGGTTGTGCCTTAGTGCAGCACAGTCAAGATAACCCAGCTGTCTGCTGCCATTCTATAGAGCTGTTTACTGACGTACAGTGTTGGGTAAGTTACTAAAAAAAAAGTAATCCACTACAAGTTACTAATTACTTCTTTAAAATTGTAATTTGATTACATTACTGATTGCTGCATTTAAAAAGTAATCAGATTACTAATTACTTTACTTTCAAGTTTACTTTACTTTTCAAGTTCACCTAAAAAATACACTACAAAGAGAAACTCATAGTTCTTTCATTAATTTCATATTGACTGAAACAAAATACATAAGTAGGCCTATTATTTGTATACTCTGATACACTCCCAATATCAACAAAAATTTTCTTTATTTATTTATTTTTTTTTAAGAAAACAAATAGGGTGTGCTTTCTGCATTCTCAGTTTCCGTGAATATCTTCGTGAAACGAGTCACTAAAATGAACAAAAATGACATGAGAAATACAGTATATAAAGCTTGAAGTGTCTATTATTAAATGAAGTCATGTCGAAAACAAATATTCTTTGATAAAATAATCCGTATGAAACCAACACGAGGTCCAGTCTTTCCCGTCTGAGCTCACTTATAATAATGTGATCATGCCCATGCACATTGCGCGGTATACGATAATCATCCACGCGAAACCAAGCTTGAGACGTGCGAACATGTAAACGTTCACGTCACCTCTGTAGAAAGATTCAAGTTCATCTCGGATACTTTTAGTTTTTGGAAGAAGATGCGCTGTGAGGAATAAGCCTCGAATTGTGATGCCGACACGGCTTAATCCAACGGAGGATCTCATTCTGATGAGTCATTTATTTTTTACTGTGACATAAACTTGTACACATTCACTTGTTGAACTTTTCCCAAGCTATAATGCCAGACTAAAATATGTCGAGTGCAACATTTTGAAATATGATAGGCAACCTTTCATTGCATCTAAATGTTGTAGGACTCATCTGCATTTTAGCTGGCATTCTCCAGTGATTTATTAAAGGGCATACTGACGTGCAAAACATGATTTTTAATTCTTTTTTTTTTTTTTTTAACATTGCATTTGTTACTTATGTAATGTAATTTTATTGACATAAGTAACTGTAATCAAATTACATAAATTTAAAATGTAACATTACTTTATTGTGTTACCAGGAAAAGTAATTAGATTACAGTAACACGTTACTGAGTAATGCGTTATACCCAACTCTAGCACTAGGATGCTGTTTGAGTGGTGTTTTTTGGAGTGTCTGAGTGTGTAGGACAGCACAGGAGTGTGTGGGAGTACAGGGGTTATGGGAGGGAAGGAAACAGATAAAGTAAGTGATAAAAGCCACTTTCAGTTCACTACGGGATGGCCCAGAGATGCAGATGCGTGTGCATATTTAGAAGTAATTAAATCACTGATGTCTCTTCTGAGGCGTGGGGAGCGTTCACCCACACACGCTCACTCATTGTCACAGATCCGCACCAGACGGGACGCGCTAGCAGATGGGCTGCGTCTTTTTTCTGTTACAGATTGGACAATGACATCCGAGGAATGACTTTCTCACTGTTCTCTCAACTCCAAATGTTCACACTTGTCTTCCTTTATCCTACGCTTTTGTCAAACTCTGGCAGGCTGGACGACGTTAGTTTATTGGTTAACGTCTTTTATTCTGTACAGAACTGTCATTATTCTCACAGAGGAGGTGTTGTGGCTGTCTCAGAGATGCAGATGCTATAAAACTTCTGAAAGTAAGAAATAATGCCACCTGTGTGTCCCGTGGTGGCTTGAGAGAATCAGATAGTAAATAGATACTTTTACACTGTAATAAAATCCTGTTAAATTCAGGTTCACCTTAAAATTCACATTAAGATTTTTACAAAATAGGTTAAATTTATCAGTGTAATATATATATATATATATATATATATATATATATATATATATATACATTTCTCTATAATAATGATAAAAAAATGTAAGTGTCTAAACTGTCTGTTTATTTGTTGCCTACTGTACTGTTTGTACAGTAAGTGTTTATGTGCCTATGTTAATTAATAATAATTAATATGGTTAATAATATTAATAATAAAATATTATATTACGATTGCAATTATTATTGTTCTTATATGCACACATTTCTACATGAAATGAAATATTTGAATATAACTTGAATATATATATATATATATATATATATATATATATATATATATATATATATATATATATATATATATATATATATATATATAATATGTATGTATGTATTTATAAGTAGATAATGCCTTTAAACAAAAGTCCATTTTCCAGATATATTCTCCAAATGTTCAAGATGAATATAAACATAGTGTACTATAATTTTACAGGAAAATAACAACATTATACACACACAAAGATGAATAATTGCCACTTTCACACATGAAACCCATTAAATTGCACTAAAATTGCCAGATTACCTTTTCTAGTGAATGTTCTGCATCTACTATTCACATTTTGCTACCATTCACTCATCTGCACCAAAATGCTGTTAAAATGTTATAATGTGATTTGTCTTCGGTCCTGTGCATTGCTTGTTTCCTAAGGAGGCTAGTTATTTGTTATTTGTTTTTTTTTCATAAATGAGACCATCTTCAGTTTCATTAATCAGTCAACTAATTTCTTCATCTGCTCGCATGGAGAGAAGATTTTCCATTTCAAAACCTGTCCAATTTGACAGCATTATTTTCCACATCATTTCCCAATCCAAACATTCCTAATGAACACTTAATTTAGGTCTTAGGTCTGTTTAGGCACATCTCTTGCTAAGTGGGCTTATTTTTATATGTATACCTGAGCTGAGTGTGTTTACATGAACTCATTATGATTTACTGGCACTTTGACCTTTATTTGTGTGTTAATTGTAGTTTTTACAGTGTAAGTTTTTGATTGCAGCAGAGTTTACATGTACACTTTTTTTTGTTATTTTGTCTTCTGTCGTACTGAACCAAATTAATATCTCGTTTGCAGTTTCTAAGAACTAAGTTGCACAGATAGCCTATATTTATCAGATGAAATAATAAACACAATATAGCTTGATCTCAGCCAGTTGATCAACACATATCATCGTATCACCATCATTTCTTAATGTTAAAGCATTGAGGGATAAAATAACAGTTCGACCCTCTGTAATGCAGCTCTGAAATGAATTGTATTGTGATACTAAATAGTTTTACTGTACTTAAATAGAGCAAATAAAGAATTTCTTACCAAGAGTTGCTGAACTCAAAGAAGCGTTGCTTTATGAACACGGAGAGTGATCGCAACGAGCTACATTACAAATAACATTTCCACACGTGTTTTCATACATTATTTATGTGAGCACTTATAATTTCAAGCAGATTGGAAATTATGAATCTGTAATAAATACATACAAATGACAAAGGCAAATTTTGGTCAAGTTGTTTATTTTCATTGAGCTTCTTTCACCATTGTGTTGTTTCTAAGCAGAAAAGATGAAAATTGCGCTTCATTTCAGATCCGTTTTCCACTCCGGTCATGAGAGCAGATAGTTCATTACACAGCAAGCGTTCTCCATTCTAATGTGTTTATAAGTGTATAATTGAAATTTTAACTTCTACCTCCACTATTTCCCAGTCTCTACTGTAGTGTCGGTGTCCCCAAATCACAGAATGCCGCAAAGTAATCGGTTTATCACGTTTACATGGCAGCATTTTAATTTTGTTGGGTTTATAGAAAGGTTTATCCCCCACCCCTCTCAAACCGATTACAATTTATTATTCAGTTTGGGCATTTTTATTCCAGTTGAGGTGTTTATATGGTGCATTTTCATTCAGATTGAAACCAATTACAATGCTCCATGTAAACGCACCTACTGTGTGTGTTTCTTGAAAAGTGGTTCTATTGAGTGTCTGTGGTTACTGTATAATGGGCCTATAATGGGGATTTCGTGACTCCACATGCACACAAACACACAAATTTCAAGCATTCAAAAGCTTGAAGGTTTTCTTATCAGACAGGAGTGGACTTTTTATCAAGATTATAACTAGATTATTGAGAAATACCTTTTGACTGGTTATGATGGTTCACCTGAAACATCATAAATCAAAAATTAAAATATTGAGATGTTTATATTGAGAATACTCACATTTTTGACCCATTCTGTCTTTCTTCCAGTGGTCTCATGCTCGGGCCAGCGGCAGGTCACAGTTCAGCCGGGGCCCTTGATCCGAACGGAGGGCTCTCATATCACCGTCTGGTGTAACGTGACCGGCTACAAGGAAGGCGTCGAGCAAGACTTTGAATGGTCCATGTACCTTTACACCGCTCCCGATCGAGAGATCCGTATCGTGAGCACGTCCCAGCACAACTACGCCTACGCCTTGTACGCCCAGCGCGTCAACAGTAAGGAGATCTACATCGAGAGGCTAAGCGGAGACTCTGTCCTGCTGCACATCACCAAGCTGCAGGCCACTGACCAGGGCATGTACGAGTGCTACACTCCCAACACCGACAGCCGCTACCTGGGCTCCTACAGCGCCCGCACCAACCTCACCGGTGAGCCCCTCCGCGCTCTCGCTTAACCCTGGTTCATTATGTAGTGTGCTTCCTACAGCACTGTGTTTTTGCATTCATGAGCCTTATTCAGACTGGACAGGTTTTCCCGCAGGAGGCTGGGTAGATGCGTGTTTCACAGATGTACTTTGTGATTTTATTCTCGTCTGAATCAAACACATCTGTGATTTTTCTTTCACAAGCTCGGTGCAAATTACAGAGAAAATTACCTACTGTTTTTCAGATAACTCGAGGGTCCTCTGAGAAATCAAATTCCATCCGGATAGCAATGTCTGTGATTTGTGGGATATTATTATTATTTTTTGCTCCTCACAACTTCTCATTTTTTTTGACCTTTCATTAAAAGCCATAACTAAAGCTGTCAATCAGCACAAGGAGAAAGATATAGTTACAGTATTGTCCTTGTATTTAGACCTTTTTCACCAGCTTTCTGTGTAAAATGGTTGGTGGTTCAAGCACTAGTGACAGCCCATACAATTTAAAAAGAGAATTAAATCAATAAAAGATTAAAAAGAGATTTAAAAAGAGAATTAAATCAATCTGAGACAAACAAGTCCTGTCTGAATCTGTACTTGAAATGTCAGGCATCATATGTTAATAATAGGGATGCACAATAGATTGGAATATATTAACATTTATTCTTATAAAAGTTTTTGTTTACATAATGTGTGTGTATACTGTGTATATTTATTATGTATAAATAAATACAAACACATGCATGTATATATTTAAGAAAAATGTTATGTTTATATATATATATATATATATATATATATATATATTACATATATTTATATATAAAATAAAATATAATAATATGAATATATAAATGTTTAAACATAAACGTTTTCAAAATATATACTGTATGTGTGTGTATTTCTATATACATAATAAATATACAAAGTAAATATACATATATAATGTAAACAAAAACTTTTATTTTGGATGCGATTAATCGTGATATGTATATATGTATAATATTGGTTGAATTATCCATAACCATTTCACCTATTTTTACATTTACCATCTTCTAACTTTTTTTAATGTTTGAAAACTCCTGTTAGATCTTTGGAAAAACTCAAAATGAATATACATTTTTATACTGTACACTGTTATGTTGTGATATTTAAATTTACTTCTAGCATTTTAAAATGACTAGCCTAATTTTAGTTAGAATTGTGTAAATTGTTAATTTGAAAATGAAAATTATTATCATCATATCTGTATCAGCAAAAATTGTAAAATTTGTGCATCCCAATTAATAACTGTGACAAAAAACACATTTAATCTGAACAGTACTACTGATTTATTATAGAGTCTTTGTAACTGATTTTAAAGTTTTCCCCAGCAGTTTCTAGCAATGCAGTTTTGGATTTGCTTGGATAGTCACTTTTGAGGTTTTTTATTATTTTTTTTATATTAAATTTTGAAATGCAGCTTTTTTTGGAGCCGTCAGCCTGAATCCTCTCCAACTCGTCATTGCTCATGTTAATGAATCTACGCTAATTGGTGGACTTTTAATGCCTGAGTGGATTTATGCTGCACAAATCAGTCACTGTTCTGGTGGAGTAACAGAGAATCTACCTGACAGAATGCCAGTCCATCTGTGTGCCAGCCTACCCTATTATTAAGTAGGGCACAGGCTTGTAATGCTGCCTTGCCACCTGCCACCATGATATCTGTATTAATAGTCCTCTTAATTGCAATTGTAATTAAATGTTATCCTTCCAGCTCTGCTCAGACACACATACCGCTCATGTCTCATCTATATGATAGCAGTCACATGGGCTTATCAGTGACCGTAACTTATTACAAAAAGCTCATTGTTAACAGTTCGGCTGTTGATTGTGACTAACCGTGTGGGCTGAGTTGTCAGCGCCAGGCGTTGCTGCATAGGCTCACATGCACCGCATGTCTTGAGAGGCTGCACAAATGGACATGTGGACCAGCAGGAACAGTTTTAATATGGGATCGGTGAGTCACGAGTCGTGTCCGGTGTGGGCCGGGGAGCATCACACTGAGAGAGCCACCTGTTTAAGGACAGGCTTGTTGCTCAAGATCCCTGTCCCTCTTTAAACACACCATCATTCTTCCTGCTGTCTCTACATGCTAACGGACCTCATGGAAGCGCTCCTTTTTTACAAGCATCCTATTCCCATCATCACATAGCCATTATTATGGGTGAAAAAATAACTTGAGATAGTCATTGTCTCCGGTTGCATTAAACCTGTGGCAAACAAAAGGTCAAGGTACAGTATAGTCATGTGATATTTATGGTTCAGTCTGTAGGAAGAGCTTAAGAATTTATCTAATTTAAGTTAAATTCTTGAACATTTCTGATTGAATGGCAGTTGTTGCTGAAGACCCACTGAATTTTTTTTTGGGAATGCAAACTAATGTTGACAATTATTCTTAAGTTATAAAATAGAAGAAAATTGCAGTTAAGAAGATTTTCAGTCTTCTGACTGGTTAAAAAAAAGTACGTTGTACGCTCAATTGAGTTCAGTTACTGTCTTTGAGGTGCTTATGCTAGTAATAAAATACATTTATACTGTTCCATGTGAGTTACTCTCCCTAATGCTGCAGGATTTCATATTCCTAATGAAATGCAGTATTTAATCCCTTCTGTTAGAACAGGGTGAAACAGAACTGTTAGCGTGTTTTAGAAACACAAACAGTGTTTGTGTGTGTGTCAGTGTGCTGTGACCTTTGCATCTGATCTTTTCTCACATCCTGAAATTCCCACAGTGCACCAGGATCTGCTCTAAAACCTCCTTCGGCCCTTTATGTCTCTATCAGGCAAGCTTATGCTTGAAAGAGAAGCTAAGGTCAAAAGTAAAACGTGGCTAAATTCAATAGCTCTGACAAATACAGATAACAAACAGGGATATTCCAAAATATAGTGAGCTGCTGTCCACAAATGAAGCTACCTGTCTGAAAAGAGAGACCTGATTAATGATCGCAAAGTTCATAGTTCATATCACGCATATATCGGGGTTAAATGGTCATGTTTAAATGCAATTAAACTGCAGGATGCGCTAATGCTATGCTGAGGTTAAGATTAGGGTGTAGGTTATGATAAGGGGTTAGTATGTGTTTCAGCATTGTGTAATCAGCACTGATGACCAATGACGGGGATTGTGCTTGTCTATAGTTTGGGGGGAAAAAGTGAACTAGTCCAATTTAAAAGATGATCTGTGGACACTAGTGCACCAGTATTTTCGCCAAATGTTTTTTTAGTGTTTGAAACAGTTTAAAAACAGCTGTTGTTTTGGTAACATTTTACAATAAGGTTAACAACATTAGTAAACATGAACTAAGAATGAACAATACTTCTACAGCATTTATTAATCTTAGTTAGTTAATTTCAGCATTTACTAATGCATTATTAAAAATCAAGTTGTGTTTGTTAACATTAGTTAATGCACTGTGAACTAAGATATATAAACAATGAACGACTGTATTTTCATTAACTAACATTAACAAAGATTAATAAATAGTGTAATTGTTCATTGTTTGTTCATGTTAGTTAATACATTAATGTTAACAAATGACGCCTTATTGTAAAGTGTTAGCGTTATTTTTGCTAGTCTGTTTGGTGCTGTTAGTTCCAACTTGCTTCCCCTGTAATATTAGAATATTTCACCCAATATTTATGAGCTCTGTACTTTTTTTTTTAATTTTTTTTTATGGTGCGGCAGGGATTCCAAAATTGGCCAAAACGAGACATCTGACAGAGCATAATTTTGCTACCCACTGCCTTAGCTTAGAAGTGCCTAAAAATACTGTTAGCAGCTCACTAGCATTTGGAACAAAGCCACTGAAAAGACACAGCATATGTCTGACCTTCAGGGATTTTCTAGTCATTGACAGGAATAACTCAACTAATCAAAAATGTCAGCCATGCTCAAGTGTTAATATCTGTAGGATTCCACAGACTGTACTGGGGCTGTTTGTGTGTGCGTGTTTAAGCTAAGCTAACAGCTGAAGCATGTGATGATTGAAGTTGTGGAAGCTGGTCAGGGAAAATGTAATGCTATATATACATCTTTGCCCGGTGTAATAATGAGTATGTGTGTTTTCATAGATTAATGCATGATCAGTATGCTTCATAAGCGGGTTAGGAATGTGTGAGCTGAATGTAGGGCATGACTGGGCTGCTCTCAGCTGCTGACAGGAGTAATGGCTGTGCTCATTGTGGGCTGTATTTTTAGGCAGTGTACGCGAGGTGAAGGGATGAAGTACATACTAACTGGAGCCTCTGTGTGTCTCTAACCTCTTAACCCATTTCCCCGCGGCCTCGCTCATATTACAGGACAACCCTCGCATGCTTTTCAGTTCCTCACCGCCTGACAGCTGCATGCGTGCTGCCATCGAAAATCAGCCAGCCCTCTCTTTCTCAGTTATGCTTTTTTTTCTTCCTTAATTCATTCTGTAATCACAGTTAAACTCAGTTTATATACATAGCCGCTGGCAGTTCTGGCTAAATATCAGTATTCCTGTCAAGAACGTGCAGATCGTATTTCACCCAAAATCAAAATAACGAAATAATTATATGGCGCTTCACAGGCAGTTCATAAAAATATATATATTGCTTTTAAATTAAGCTTACTCTCCTAATTGTTGTTATTATTATTGTCTTATTCTCATTCTAAAAATGTAACAAATAAGTTAAATTTTAGACAGTATAAGATATATATACATACACACACACACACACACACACACACACACACACACACACATTTGTTTTTGTGAATTGTGGGGATATCCCATAGGCGTAATGGTTTTTATACTGTACAAACTGTATATTCTATCACCCTACACCTAAACCTACCCCTTACAGGAAACTTTCTGCATTTTTATTTTCTCAAAATAACTCACTCTGTATGATTTATAAGCCTTTTGAACTATGGGGACATGGGGAAATGTCCTCATAAATCACCTTCTCCTTGTAATACCTGTGTTATACCCATGTCATTATACAAATTTATGTCCTCATATGTCTGACACACACACACACACACACACACACACACACACAGAGTATATCTTGTACTGTTGAATTTTTATTATAGTATTGTGGTTTATTTACTTAATAAAACAAATCCTTTCCAAATGCAAAATCATTGCCAAAGCCATAACCCACAAAAATTGGTACTAATTCAGACTTCCAGTGCTGTAAAAAGTTTTTTTATTTATTTATTTATTTTTTTTAAGAATGAAAATCACTGAGTAATAGGGAAATAAGTAAGTAATAAGCTAAGCTAATGAGAAATTTGTGGGTGAATGTGTGTAATGATCAAAAATACATATTTTAATGTTATGAAAAATAGGCTCAAATGTCTTTAAACAAAAATACAGTTTTCTTTTTTTCTTTGTTTCTGGGACGAAATGTGACCCTGGAGCACAAAACCAGTCTTAAGTTGCTGGGATATATTTGTAGCAATAGCCAAAAATACATTGTATGGGTCAAAATTATTGATTTTCTTTTATGCCAAAAATCATTAGGATATTAAGTAAAGATCATGTTCCATGAAGATATTTTGTAAATTTCCTACCGTAAATATATCAAAACCTAATTTCTGATTAGTAATATGCATTGCTAAGAACTTCATTTGGACAACTTTAAAGGTGATTTTCTCAATATTTAGATTTTTTTGCACCCTCAGATTCCAGATTTTCAAATAGTTGTATCTCAGCCAAATATTGTCCTATCCTAACAAACCATACATCAATGGAAAGATTATTTATTCAGCTTCCAGATGATGTATAAATCTCAATTTTGGAAAATTGACCCTTATGACTGGTTTTGTGGTCCAGGGTCACAATTCTGACCAAAGCATGTTTCTTTGAGATTCACCCTTCTAGTGTTGTCAGGTGTCTCTTGATGAAATGTGCAGTCTTTTTAACTCTTCTGCGTTTGTGTTCTGTCCTTTAAAAGCTGTGTCCCTGTAGTCTCTAATGTTTATTGTGCTTGGCTATATCTGGTGTTTTGCATGATGTAATGATGAAATAAGACGATAGAGTTCAGTTCTCCTGAATAAACGGCCATTTCTATGCGTTCCCATGGCGGCATGCTGTTTCTGATGTCAGTGGGTGAAAAGGAAGCTCTGCTCACTCCTGCCAAAGAAAAATGGTTCAAGCAAACGGGTGAAACATCCTTCACTCAGCTGCAATGATTTATTTAACAGTTTGCTTCTGAAGAAGATTTAGAGTTTTGTAGTTGTACATTTCAAATGGTTTCTTCTCTTCTCTAGCTTGGTGCTTTTTTCAACCCTGTCCCCAGTGATGCAACTCTGTTCAAACATGAGCGATACAATCACTGCTGGGTGTTTGGCACGGTGTTGTTTTTGTTTTGGGTTTAATTTATTTATGTATTTGTTAGTTAAACATTTTATGGCTTTGAGCTTTCAGGCTGAAATCCTCTTCCTCTGACACTTGCTAAACTAGGCTGCATTTACTCTGTCAACCAATTTAGTGTATTTTTCCCCACGGTTATCTGGCACAGACCAGGTTTGGTTACAAAAATGCTTTTTTTTTTTTTGTGGACCACTTTCATATGTTATTAATCCAGTGCACATCCAGTATCTAAACACTCCTATCTGATTCTCATTTCACAATTTTCTGTATTTAATATCCACTGTAATAGATTTTGAGGTCTGTGCATGTCCAAACATAGTAGTTTTAAACCTTCAAGATGTTAAGCAATTGTGAAATGTCAAGCATGTTTTTTGCAGCATGGAGATATATATATATATTTTTTAAGATGAAAAGAAATGAGTATAAACCAATTAAAAGTGTGAAAGCACTGCAAGTCACAATTATGAAGTTTTACAGTACACTCAAGGCTGGTTGTGTGCACATATCTTAACATAACTTGAAGGACATGAATGAGAATTCATTATTTCATTAAATACTATAATAATGAACGATATGAGTAAGCATCTCCATTATTTCCAAAGGACAAAAGTATGCAAAGAAAGGGCGTTTCTTAGTTTATTCTGAATGGCATGTATACATGAGTACTCAGAATATATGAATGCTTAATGAAGTCAAATTATTCTTCTCCTTTTCAAACTTAATTGAATTCCTGAGATGTTGTTGACCCTCTTAAGATATTTGAAAGAATGTAGAGGTTAAGGTCGTATTTGCTGGAGTCAAGTAAAACATTTAAGGACAGCTAGTGCGTTTTGGCATGTCATAAATGTAAACATGGCTTTTACTGAAACCACAGGGATGTGTTCTTGTTTTAACCTTTAATTTTTGTCTTTTGGGGTGTGGTTTTTGATCGTAGGCTCCTATAGATCTCTTCTATTGAGTGTGAGTGTGTGTTTGTGTGTTAGAAAAGGTTATCATGTGGGAAGGATTTGGGTTAATTTTGTCATTTGGTGACATTGAACACTCTCTCACACACACACACACACACACACACACACACACACACACACACACACACGAATACATTTATGTACTGTAATTGAATGTTCTCAGTTGAAATCTGTTGTCTTCACTTAAAACAATTATAATTGAATTGAAATGCTTTTTTTTGTCCCTAAAGGGACATTTTTCTTGGACTACATGGAGCTGTGCACATGCATAATATATTATCATCACAAATCTTACAAATGAAAAATTAGAGAAATACTCTGTGATGCAATGTAAAACATTTGTAGGAATACAAATGGCTTTGGCATTTTTAAGCTAAGGGTGAAGCTATTATTCTCTTTTCAAGTCAAGTCACCTTTATTTATGTAGCACTTTATACAATACTGATTGTTTCGAAGCGGCTTCATAGCAGTAAACAAGGAAATCAGTGATGCAAACTTCATCATATATGAGGCAATTCTGAATTCTGCTGTAAAACAGCTCTAAAAAGACAGTAGTGCTATTATTCAACTGGAGTCAGTTTAGTGTTGGTTCAGTTTAATAACTGTGCAAGTTCATCAATTATAAAACAAGTTCAATTCAGCTGTAAGCAGCCCTACAGAAATAATGCAGTCGTTATTCAGCTCGAGTCAGTGTTGATGCGTTTCAATGACAGCGTCTGTGTTGCAAAACTCATCAAAAGAATGTATTTTTATTTTTTATTCTAGAATGCCCCCAAAAGAGATTTGTACTAACTTCTGTGAAGATTTTAACCCCCAGTAGGTTTAAAACATGCAGACTGTATCTGCAGAAAGCTGGACTGTATCTGAGACTCATTTGCTGGAGAGCTGATTCACTCCTCTGAAGTTTCCACTGGGTGTGCATGCCAACATATATCCCTCCTTATCTGCTCTCCTCTAAAGCCCACATCAGCTGTCCTCCAAGACGGGCCCAGTTCTGAAGTGTGTCTAAGCAAAGTCTGGATTTATACAAGTGTCCAAAGTTTAGTTTTAAAACATTTCAAACACTTTGAATTTATGAGAAGGTGTAGAGAAATTGATGATGTGGAGCACTAGAGATGAAGTGGAGAGAGAACTGAATGTCCTGACCCTTGTGGTTACACATTTGATAGATATATCAGGAAGATTTCTGTAAGTTTTTTACTTTTTAATTAATTTGTTCCCTATTAAGATGTTCTCAAAGTAGTAAAACTAGATGACTTTTATTCTTACATGGGTTTAAATGAAGTCTGATATGCAAAACAGTAACATAAATTAAAAACTTAGAAGGAAAATGCTATTCACAGAAAGCTTTGTTAGCAATTATAAATTTTAATTTACCACAACCTTTAGTCCTATGACCTGAATTAATACTTAATACATTAAATTATTAACTGTATTCTACCTTGGAGCAAAAGTAGGTTTTCTTACTGACGTTGTACATGTTCATTTGGGAATGAGGGATCATGCATTTTAATCCACAGCATGGACTACTAAAATATTATGTTTTTGGATGTCTTTAAAATTGTACAAAGCTATCCAAACTCTCAGATCTTCCATAGACGTGCATCAAAAAAAAGAGAGAAAAATCTTGTACATGAGAGTTTCTAAGGCAGAATTGCTGGTCATGGCTTAGTGAAGGGTCAGTTGCATTGCTCTTTCACGTGCTGTTGTTGTTTAAAACTGCTGCATAAGCCGTTTCAGGGACAAACAAGGTCTTATACTCTCTAACCTGACATAATTCAGGCCCCTGACACCAGATCGCCTTAAACAACCTGAAATACGAGTAAGAGGAGCAAAGAGAGAAAGCCAGAGAGAATAGAGTCAGCGGTGAGTCAGGCTGGAATCAGTAGCGTATCGTCTGAGGTGTGTCAGCTTCATGAAAAGGGAGAAACTGTATACTTCACTACAACTATAAACAAGAATCATGGTCTCAGCACACCTGGACAGGCTGCAACATGATACATCTATAAAACACACTCACTTTAGCACGCAGGATTCTGCCTGTGGTGATGAAAGGTACTGTACAGATGAATCTGTGAACTTTGTCATTAGCGCCTGGGAAATTTAGAGTGACAAACCACAAGAACAAGGTGATCTTTCTTCTCTTGTCTGTCGTTATCTGTTGGTCCATATATGGTGATGTTTTGAGCCCTCATTGCCATCGCTGTAAACACTGGTGCTTTCACTGTAATCTGTGTTTTGGTGACCTTGAGAACGGTGTGTGGAGCTTTTCTCAACGAGTTACTGCCTCTGTGTCCTTCGTGTGTTTGCCTGTTTTAAACATTAGACAATACTTTTTGGAAGCTGCAGTTAGTTACTCTTTAAATTTGTTATAATACTGTAAACTTTTTTTTTTTCCCCAAATATTCAGCACCATTCTTTTTTTTTTTTTTTTTTTTTTTTTTTTTTTACATGGTTACAAAATATTTTATTTCAAATAAATGCTGTTCTTTTGAAATTTCTATTCCAATAAAAAGGATCACTGTTTCCACAAAAATGTTAAGCAGCATAACTTTTTAACCATTTCTTGTGTGGCATATTAGAATAATTTCTGAAGGATCATGTGACAATGAAGTCTGAACTAATAGCTGCTGAAAATTCAGCTTTGCCATCACAGGAATACATGTTTTAAAATATATTAAAACATAAAACAGTTATTTCCGGTTTAAACTGTTACAGCTTAATTGTTATTTACATTGTAATTTATATATACAGTTATATAAACAGTTTTTACTGTATTTCTGATCAAATAAATGCAGCCTTTGTCAGCATAATATTTTTTTTTCAAAAACATTAAAAAATCTTATCAACCCCAAACTGTTTAACATGTTACTTTTTTGTTTATGTAAAGATTAAGTAGTTTCTGTTGAAGCCTGTTTCCATATCAGATTTAAAATTCACTGCAATTCAATTCAATAAATAATTAAAAGTCTGTCAAATGTGACTATTTATTGTACTTTATATCTCACAATCATAATTTTATCTAACAATTGCTATTTTATATCTCGTATTTGACCCTTATACCTATCTCAGTTGTAACTATATCTCCTACTTGTGACTATGTTCTGTAAATGCAAGTAATTATTAATGTTTTAATACTTTCTTACAATGCGGCCATTTCTTTAGATTTATCTCCAACTAATTTTTGTTCACAAATTCTTTTTTCTTTACTCTTAAGGGGAAAACAGGCTAAAATAAATTGACACATAGTGTTACCAAACTGAATTTTACAATTAATGATTTTATCTTCAAACAGGTCCCACCATCTGCCATCGGTTGGACTTGCATGAAGAAACATTACATTTTGTAAAAAGTAGTGATGTAGCGTCTTTTGCTGTTGTGAGACTAATAATATGTGACCCTGGACCACAAAACCAGTCATAAGGGTCAATTTTTCAAAATTGAGATTTATAAATCAACTGAGAGCTGAATAAATAAGCTTTCCATTGATGTATGCTTTGTTAGGATAGGACAATATTTGTCTGAGATACAACTATTTGAAAAACTGGAATCTGAGGGTGCAAAAAAAAAATTAAAATATTGAGAAAATTGCCTTTAAAGTTGTCCAAATGAAGTTCTTAGCAATGCATATTACTAATCAAAAATGAAGTTTTGATATATTTACAGTAAGAAATTTACAAAATATCTTAATTGAACATGATCTTTACTTAATATCCTAATAATTTTTGGCATAAAAGAAAAATATATAATTTTGACCCATACAATGTATTTTTGACTATTGCTACAAATATACCCCAGTGACATAGTTTTGTAGTCCAGGGTCACATATAATGTTACATGTAACATTCCCCAGTGCTGGTTGCAAAATGTGTCGTCAGCATGTGCAATACTAGCATCTGAGAGGAGGTTTTGAAACATGACTCTCCCAGCATTGATCCAGCAGAATGGGAGAAGATCTGGAGCTGAGCTTTCCAACCTACGCACAAGCCCTCGCAAGAAACACAGAAAACGACAGCCTGCACTTTATAGCATGTGTAGCAGGGAGTCCTCCACCCCCAATAATCACATGCTCACTACTCCATATAACACCGAGAGTGATATTAAACCCTGAACCAGGCTATCGGTGGCTCTGAATGCCAGCATGTGCTGCGAGCACTCGTTTGAGCCGGCGATGAGAGACCTCCCCTCTCTTAATCATGGCAAAACACATGAGCAAGTTGGGCAGCAGTGCCTGAGTCATTAAGAGCTACGGCGCTAGCCCTCTTCAAAGCTGTCAGCCAGCGTATTTTGACAGCGAGGGGAGTCCAGAGGGGCGTTAGTAATTTAGGAGCCGAGCTCCTGCTTTAAGAAGTGTGCTAGCGTGAGTCAGAGGTTGCAGGCTGGTGTTTGTATGATACCTCATTAGAGTGTGAGGAGCAGTGCGGTCTGGCCTGACTTTAGAGAGCGCTGGACATCAGCCTAAACCTCTGAGTGAAGCCATCACATAGGCTTGAGAAGTCCTTCAGTTTAATAAAGTTCAAATGTCTTAACCTGCTGTGGTGTAAAGCTGAAGTGTTTAATTTCAGAGCCATTAATATGCCAATATCGTCACAACATCTGAATAGCAGTGAACGGTTTTAGCTTTTTAATCCTACAGATCTCCAAATATCATGTTTTTTATAACAAGGAGAGCAAGGAAAATGCTTCCAGTTTTCCTAAGGTGTACTGTATTCTCAGCAAAGATGAGATTTAATCTTTTAAAAAATGTTGAGGATCGACTTATGGACCTGCTGAGGAGGAAATGATTTTTTATGAGAATTTGGTACATTGTGTGAATAATGTTTGATACAGTGAGATACATGTGTACTCCAGCAACATTCGGCATGATTCTCACAATCAATAATAGGCATAGCTGTTACTTTGAGCCCAATTCTAATTTGAATAAGAAAGGAAAGTTGCCTCAAATAAGCATTTTAACTAGTGCAGTGTGTTTTTCTGACTACAAGCTAGAAGACTAGTGTGTGTGTGTGTGTGTTTTTTTTTTTTTTTTTTTTTGGGGAATAGATCATTGATTTTTTTTCAAAGTGTTTTTGATTGACATTTGTGGGCTACTTTGGGCAAGAGTATCCATATAAATGCATCTCTCATGATAGATTTTAGTGAAAAAAATGATTACTGTATTTATGACCAGATGTTTGACCATTTCAGATTTCCCAGATGCTATAATTCACATTTACATTAACATTTACTCATTTAGCAGATGCTTTTATCCAAAGCGACTTACAAATGAGGACAACAGAAGCAATCAATTGTAGTATTAAAACAACTAAAACTGATCCAAAACTAAAAGCTAAAACTTTATAAATGCTATATACACACACACATTAAAAAAAATAAATTAAATAAATATGACAAATGCATTCAACAAAATTTCTAAACTTAACATTTAAATGAAAACAAAATAATTGCTGTGCTTTCCCACTTAATCTAAATTGTTTGTCATTTTTATCCTAGTTTTCTGGCCCAGTCTCTTTTTGTCGTTTTTGTTTTTGTCTTTTTGCTATGGCAGATTGTAGGGATCTGTGAGGTTCAGGTAATTAGAAAATTTGCAGCAGTTTTTTTGTTTTTTTTTTGCAAAGGAACTCTCTTATATTCACCAAGGCTGCATTTATTTGATTCAAAATACAGTTGTCAAAAAGCCTTGGAATGTTGGTTAGCTGATCAGAATGAAGCGTTCAAACATGCTGTGGTTTGAGTATGAAATCATATTACAGAGTCAGCTGTATTCCTCCTCATGAAGAGGACACGGCGCTGGAATGATTGTGCTAAGAGAAAGGGGTGAAGAGTTCACTTTGAGTCCTGTAGCGGGGGTAATGTAGCGTAATGGAAGCGTGTTTTAAACACGGTTCTGCTGAGATCAGCGGGAGAGCTAAAACTGGAGATAGCTGTTCCTCTCATCTCTTTTAGAGAATCAGCGTAGAAGAAAGCAATCTGTTTCTCCTTTTATATTTCATCTTTAAAACTCAGCCAACTTTCAGCCAACTAAAATGTCCTTTTCCATTATTCTGTGACTTCAGTACATTCACCTCTATGAGGGAAATTGATTTGAGTGGTTGTGAAGTGCTAAATCGTCTTGCCTGCCATAGTTAGGTAGAAGTTTGGTCTTTTCTTATGTGAGGAGAGGGGTGAGGAATGTCACATGTTTTCTTCCGCTGTCTCTATTCCTTTATTTTTCACTATGTGTGTGCCACTTCTGGTTTGCACTGATATTTCTATGCCTGTACTGTGAGTTTAGTTTATATGGCCAGGCTGAAGTCGGAGAACTAGAGCTGCACCTCCTGTCTTAGGAAGGACACAGTCTTCATATCAAAGGCTTTCTGGGAGTCAGGAAAAGCTGCTTAAACCAGCCAGACAAGAGAAAGTATGAAAATGAGAAAAATGGAGTAGAAGTTGTGGAGACCAAAGGAAGAGGGGGCAAGAAAGAGATGGTCCAGATGATAACAGAGGAGAAGTGAAGAGGGGATGAGACGGACGAGTCAGTGGAGGAGAGTTGGAGGTTATTTTTCGCCTGCTATCACCCTTTTATCAGACTGTCAGAGTGCTGGGGGCTGTTTCATAAAAGACGCTAAGTCCAAAACCTGACTTGAAATAACCTAACAAATCCATCGGGACTAAAGCGGTTTTATAAACGACAATTTAAGTTCATGCAATCTCACTAATTTGATCCAGGTTCAGTGAGTCAAGATTATTTAATGCACACGCTGTTCTTAAGCAGCCCTTAATGTCGATCATGGATCAATCGATCCACTATGGCTAACAGCGAATATATTTGTGCTGTTTAATGCACTTGAGACGTTGTGTTTTCCCCAGTGCATAACGGACATTTCAGAGTTATATTCTTCATCTATAAATGTTAGAAAGTCATGCAAATATATCCATTTTGCTGTCAGGAGTGGACGAGTCTTACGCGGGTGAACAAGCGCTGCTGCGCACTAAACAGACGGAACACAAGAATAATAGCGCAGTAATTCTGAGTAAAATGTACATTTTGCTAAAATATTTGTTGTTGGACATTAAATGTGACACGTGTAGAATTTTAATCCTACATATAAGTGTATTTTTATGATAGAAGTAACTGTAAATCAAATGTAAGCTGTATTCCTCATCAGTTAAAATGTAGTCTGTTTTCTATTATTTAATTTAATTTTTAATTCAGTGATTTTAACTTTTAATTCAGTGCTTTTAATGCAATGCTTTAAAGAGCAATTTTAGATTGTAATGTTTTAATGTTCTACTAATAACCATAAAAGATACAGCTGTCATAAAACCCCAGAGAAAGGTTGCATGGCTAGAAACTGCTGATCGACGGAATGCGCAAGTAGCAACTACGTGAAAT
Source organism: Spinibarbus caldwelli (assembly GCA_039654775.1). NCBI lineage: Eukaryota > Metazoa > Chordata > Actinopteri > Cypriniformes > Cyprinidae > Spinibarbus > Spinibarbus caldwelli. The sequence goes on along the minus strand of CM077233.1, from coordinate 34,639,911 downwards.
TGTTTTTCATATATCTTAAATTAAAAATTAAATTTTGGACATAATACAATAAATACAGTCGGTTGTAGCCTAGGCCTGTATTTTCATTTATTTGATTTATTTAAGTTGCATTTTCAGTATACTTTTATTTTTGGACTGATAATACAGTCAGATAATTGTGTGTGAGAAAGTCAGTGGTCATATCAGTTGGTCAGTGTTAGAGGAGCTCAGTTAGCCTGCTCCGGACCAGGTTAGTTTCCCAGCATAATTTGCCACAGTGACTGAGCTTAAGCTATGGTCAATTTGCTTTCTGAAACCAAATCAAGTGACAATAAGTCAGACTAACTGAAATAAGCCTGGCTTATATGGTAAACTTGTTTTATGAAACAGCCCCCTGGTCAGTGTCTGACATATCTTCATGTCTGTCCTGTGGAGCCTGCAGATTTCATATTCCACAGGAATGATTTTGTGGTTCGTTTCGCTAACTGTGTTTGTTTGGTTGAATTTTGTCAGAAGCATCTGGATGTAGTTTAGTGTAAATAATTAGTTCACCCATAAGTACACAGTTACTGTCAAACACACATCAACATACATAATTTCATATTCTAAGTGACTCTTCTGAAGTCATACGGTAGCTTGGTCTTTGGTTCTCCAGTGTAACCAATGTAATGATGTCAAACCACATATTAAATATATTTGATGGAAGAAAGTATTTGCAATTTGACTGCTTCAGTGGATGTGACGGTTATTCTTGAATAATGACTAATCATTCCTCACACAAAACTATTGTATCTACTTCAAAGGACTTGACAAAAGCATGTGTATGGACTGCTTTAATGGCTTTTTATGATGATTTTTTCTTTGGAACTTGACAACCGGTGGTCACCATGAACTGTCACTGTATGAAAATAAAATCAATGTGACAGTTCTTTAAAAAATATTTTGGTAGAAAACTAATGGCGTACGGGTTTGGAAAGACATGAGGGAGAGTAAATAATGATGCGTTTAATTTCATTTTTGGGTTAATTCTTTCTTTAAATGTGCTGTAAGAGATTCAGAAGTTTTGCTAACTTTCACCACACTTTTATCCACACCTTATCCACAACGACATGCCTTCCTTCCTAAAGCATGCAGAAAGAACATGCACAGATTGACAGGCAAAGAGCATTTCTGGTCATTTTTTAAAGCGCAAACAGCTCCCTCAACTTTTTTTCCACCTTCTTACAGAGGCTCAAGCTGTCACAGAGAAAAGTGTGATTTCTCAGGACACCTATTAAAGTGATATCTGTCAGGTAGCAGAGGAATTTTATGTGATCTTCAAAAAGACGAATCCCAGAAATCAATTGTTTTGATTTAAAATCTGAAAGTGCTGACAATACAGACGGTTGCGCAGTCTTTAACACATGCTTTCATTGGGCACATATGAATTGCACGGTTTGCGCTGTAGGAGAGATTTCTTTCTTTCCATTTGTCTGACAGTCCCATAGGCCATCGGAAGCTCCTGGAGTAATGACATAATGGTGTACTGAGATGCCTCCTCCGGCACGGCCAGATTGGCTTTAGCAGTAATTGAAAGATATTAGAGCTGTAATTTGCTCTGAACAATCTCCACCGTTACCAGCCAGGAGCTGCCAGAAGGCTATCAGTAGATTGAAGTGGACTGAACGGTAAGTGGCTGAGAGACCTATTAGGAAAAAAATGCATAAGGAGAGAAGAAAGTTTAACAGCTTGATGGAGGAAGAGTGAGAATACAGTTAGTCAGTCTTCTGCAATCTTCTCTCTTACGACTATTGGGTGATCAATCTGGCACCGTGGAGCGGTTCTTCAAATCATGGGTGCACCAGAGAGAAAGACCTGTGTTTTAGCTACTTGCCATCATGTGATGGAATCAATGGGACTGAGAACATGAACAATAACAAGCTCTCGGCTAATGAGAGTGGCTTAATGGGTTTATATATTTCAAGGGTGTCAACCAGGTTCGTCTTTACACTGGGAAATTGGGCCAAAGCATTCCTCCTCTGCGTTGCTTTAGATTTGATTTGCTTAAACCACTAAACCCCAGGCATTCTCTCCTCAGCAGTGTCTAATGAATGCAACAAATCCTCTGGAATAAAAAAAAAAAATACGAATATCGTTTGTAAATGAATTCAGTGGCTGCTTCTTCGTCGTACACCACGTTCAGACATCCTATTGACAGCGTCTTGCGCGTGATCTGCGTTCCCGCAGAGTTTACTTCCAAGTCTAATCAAACACAACTCAACCAGCTAATCAAGGGTTTGAATTTAACTCTGCAGGAACGTAGATCTCCGTGTGAAGGATTGAACACCCCTGGTTGAACGCAAATGAAGATATTTCTTCTTCTTGTGTGCGCATGTAAGCGAGACGTTCAAGGTGCCCTTCTCTTCTGACTGTGAACTTATTTGCATACAGCCCATCAGTACATCTTTTCTCTATCTGCTCATCACCGCACGTGCTTTTATGGTGCTCACCAAGGCTTATAATTATTCCCAGACGGTTCACCTTTCTGACTGCTGCTCCTTCAGGTCAGCCCAGAGTTATGAAGCAATAAATGAAGCTGAAGAACGGATGAATAAGACACCTATAAATCAGATAAATCAAGACTCTCAGTCTGCAGCAGCCCATTAAAGCCTGTCATGCCATGATCATGTCTTTTGAATAAGTGTAGCGTCTTCTGTTGGAGTGACCTTGCTGTCACAGACATTTTGTTCACCAGGTTATTTGCAACATTGAAAATGTTAATGCCTCTATAAATTCACATCCCATTGTTGCAAGCGATCCCCCGCCTATTGTCTTGTACACAATTGCACGCTCACCTTTGCATTGAGTGTGTGTGTATGTGTGCGCATATGCACACCCATGCAAATACACACTTGCATAAGCCATAAAAAGGAGGCTGTCGAGGTGCACTGGTGCGTGGATAACGGCACTGTAGCCCTGAATCAATAATCAACTTTCCCTTGAGTTAGTAAAATATATTACCATTTCACCCAGCTCATTAAAATGTTAATCACTTTTCTCATTATTTGGAATTTAAAATTTTGATTTACTTAAAATGTCTGACATAATTAGTTTAAATTTGAATTAAAGGGCCACAGTGCTTTCTGTGTCCCTTTTCAGTTACTCCAGCATGAGTTGCTTTAGAACAGCAGTCGCTAAAAAAACTGAATGACAATGAAATATACTTTTGAGATGTTTATCAGTGTACTGTATGTGTAAGAAAAAGTCTATACTGTATAATACACATATACATATGTTTGTATATTTTTATATATTATTGTATATTTTGTATTTACAAATATATAATATTTTATATTATTGTAATTTATCATTTAGATTTACTTTTTATTTTTATTTTTTGAATTTTGGGAGATTTATCATCATTCACTGTACGTATTCAGGGAAAACGTTCTTTCCTGTTAGATCAACAGAACCTCAATTATTTATATTTGACCAAATTCGGAACTGTTTGTAATTGCACTGATGCCCAAAGCAGATGAAAGCGAAACAAGTAAATGCAATATATCACAAGTTTGAATGACTGTGCACTAAACATTAAAATATTCAGTAGTGCTGCATTGTGACCCAGATGTTGGTATAATATGGTATTACAGATTCTCACTCTTAGCAGTCAGCCTGTAGCTCATTTAACTGTATAACCGGGACAACACACTCTTAAACCCCTCTTTATCTGCAGCCCAGCCAGCCAGTTCTTCAAAGCCCTGAAGATAAGTGCATCATTTACTCAGTGCAGATGCGTCCTCTCTGCTTGAATCACACCAAGCATTTATGCACACTTACTGAAAATCTCCAGCCTGTCTCATTTTCTTGAGGTAAAGAGCTGGGTGAGTGTTCATTCGAAATCCAAATCAACCATGTCCAAATCCAAACCCACTATATTCATATCCTTAAAACCTGTCCAGAGATTTTCATCTTACTTCAGTTCTATCTGATGCACATTTTAACCCACTCAACCCAAGACCAGAATTTGTAAAAGGCACAATTTACATTCAGCTGGAAAGAATCTAATTAAAATGAGAGAGGGGATTAAATTAACTGAACATCTACCCATAAAGCTTATTCAGCCACTCAGGATTAAGTATTTATTTTTTTAATGCTTTCATGTATTGCAGGTCATGTTGCAGTGCCAACACAGGGCAAAGTTGACAATCTGTTGTCTTTAATATCCAACTCATTAAAGCAATGTCACGCTCATGACTTATCCTAAACTCCTGCCAGCACTGCTTTCCAATTTCAACTTTTCAACATGAACCTCAGTGGCCAGACAGCAGACAGGGACAAATATCAACCCATATCCTCCTTTTTAGAGCCCTTCAGTTAGGCACTGAACAGACATCTATATCATAATGCATGTAAATCAGTGCTGTCGAATGATTAATCACGATTAATCGCATCCAAAATAAAAATTTTGTTTACATAATTTATGTATGTGTACTGTGTATATTTATTATGTATATATAAATACACACACATACAGTGTATATTTTGAAAATATTTACATGTATCTACATGTGTATATTTACATTCATATAATTTATATTAAATATAAATATATTTAATATATAAACAACATATTTTTTTTCTGAAATATATACATGCATGTGTGTGTATTTATATATACATAATAAATACATACAGTATATTATGTAAACAAAACTTTTATTTTGGATGCGATTAATCGCGATTAATCGTTTGACAGCATTAATGTAAATATTAGCAATTTATATATAGCTTGTAATATTTTTGATGTAGAAAGATGGTCATTGTAAGCAGATGGTATGGTTAAGATAGCAGAGGCTCATTTTGTTTTACTTCTTTTTCTGTTAAAGAAATTTTAAAGCCATTGTTTTTAATGTAACATCTATATTTCTGTACATTAAACCAATTACCCCCAGTTTCACAGACAAGGCTTAAGCCTAGTCCCGACTAAAATGTAAGTCTGAGCTGTTTTAACTGAAATAAACCTGTACTGATTGATCTTGAAATATGTCAGTGCCCTTGTTTTGTCTCAAGATGCACACCAGTAATGTTTTTTTTTTCTAAGGCATGTCTATAAAAATTACTTTAAAACCCTAATTGAACTATGGCCTAGTCCTGGTTTAAGCTAAGCCCTGTCTGTGAAACCGAGCCATAATGATTTTAGAAGCATTATTGAGTCTAGTCACTGTCAAAGGGCCTTAAATAATGTACATTATGCATCTCTCTTTCCTGCTCCCCTCTGCTTTAGTGACATAATGGAGGTTGTGTATGCTAATCTCCTCAAGCTTATGTTAGCCATATTCAATAGACCAGGACAGGGCACATATGCTGCCACCTGTGCCCATTCACAAAGGCCTCTGCCCAGCCTGCTATTCTGTAGGGAAAACTCATTCACCTCATCCGTACATCCCGCCTTCTCTTGGTTGAAATTGAACGGGTGTTCTTTGGTTGCATCTGCTGCCCACCTGGATGTGTGCCTCTACACTCCCTCCTCGTTTCTTGCGTCTCGGCCAGACCCCTGGGCATCCTCACACTCGCAGACCCTGCCATTCAGATCCTCTGCTGCTGCCCTCAGCACCACCCGTGATCCTGCAGTCTGGCTGGGCATTTAAGGAGTAGGTCACCCAAAAACGACAGTTCTGTCACTGTTTGCTCACGCTTATGCCATTTGAAGTCACTTTCTTTCTTCTGTGGAATACAAAAGAGGATAATTAACAGAGCATGCAAGCTGCTCTTTTTCAATGCAGTGAAAGTTAATGGTGACTGTGGCTGTCAAGCAACATCAGATGACCTAAATTAGATGATGACTCCAGAAGTGTGTAATGTAGTGTACAGGTTGTATTCATTGTCATTTTTGAAGCTTGACAGCATTTGGTCACCATTCAGTCATCATATGCAAAATACAACCTAGGCTCATTAGAAAAATGTTCCTCTACCTGCAAAACTCCAACTACTTATACATACAATTCACTGCGGTTTCCAGTTGAAATGAACACTAGTGACAGTAAAACACAAACTTTTATTCCTTTTCACACAAATTCTGATTGCAGGGGTGAATTATTGAGTAATAAAGACTTATTTTCCATGAATTCATTGCATAATACTGTATTATGGCCTCATAACATTTTTACCACAGTCTATGGTTTGTCGATTAATCTGTTTTGAATCATAAAATAACCAGCTATATATATATATATATATATATATATATATATATATATATATATATATATATGACTTTTCTGAAATTGTAAACATACTGGTAAAGCATTGCACTTGCAAAGGGGGGCGATCAAGGATAACTCGCATTGAACATGAATCACAGTAAAACAGCTCAACGACTTGGAAAAGCAAGCTAAAATGCCATGGTTTCTTCAGCAAATGTGTTTTTATCCCAGGTTTGCTAATGTTAATACTATTGCATTTGAAAATAACACACCACCTACCCTAAATCTAACCAAATGTGCATAAACCTTTTAGCATCACTCACTGGACATTTCTTTTCCAAACTGCTGGGATATGTGCAACAACCTACATAATAAAATGTTGCCAGATTTACCTTCATATGTTTTGGGGTTAAAGTTGATTAGTGTAATGCCACTCAATCCCGTTTCACTTTGAAAGTGTCATGAAACCTGGCACAGGCGCAAATTTCCAGTGAGTCTTGGTTGGGAAAGGGACAGTTTGGACATCTTGCTAAATCTATTTTGTGTTAGTAAATAATGACACATTTCATTTTTGGGTGAACTATTCCTTTAACAAAGCTGCATCCTGCTTATTTTGCCCCCACGGTCCAGCTGAAGGCTTGGCCTGTTTGGATGGCTTCCTTCTGTTTCTGTTCACCCTTCGTGGCCAGTTATGATATTAGCTTGGCTCCTCGTACGGCTGATTTCTCAGCCGTGGTTGCTCAGTCTAGCAAATAAATGGATTTGACCTCTCCTGATGACTCTTTTGTACTTCTAATGTCCAGACTGGCTCAGTCTCTATGGTATTTGTGGTTGTTTAATCAGAGGGATTTTTTTATTGGCTCGCCATGAAGGATATCGCACCATTCCATTGTGGTTTACAACCAGCCGCCGCATTAACGCTGAGCAGCCTTTGTAGCCTTTGTCACCTTAATCCTTCGGCGAAGCCTTGGATCTTCCCACTCGTGGTTTACGACAGCAATTCCTCACCCACACGTAATGCTGTGACACACTGGCACAACTAACTGTTAGTCACACACCATGGCACATGTAATGAATCATAAACTCGTTTATTCTCACACTTTCTCACAATGTAACATTTCATACACTCATGCATGGGCACATTAAACACACCTCAACAGATTGATCAGATGGTGAAGCCTGTAACTCTGGCCATCCTGAGGAGTTGTTTAATTGGTCACCGGGGTTGCCCATCTGTGGTAGGCGGCGCTTTTGAAAAGACAAATGGAAAAGTTAGGAGAGACGTGAGCAGGGACGGGAGCTGCTGAGGGTGCGACTGAGAGATGGGATGGAAAAAGAGGAGCAGAAGAGGACGGAGAGCAAGTGACAGAAGGACTGAGAGGGGGGCACGCTGATAGGGGAGGAATCAGGTGCCAAAACCCCCGGAGCACATGGGGCAAAATCTTTGTGCTCATACCTTTTTTTTTTTTTTTTTTTTTTTTTTGAATAAGCTAATCATGAATTAATTCATTTTATTCATTAATCATGATTTTCCCCTCATTATTTGACTGCAGAAGGATTGTGCAAACTGGAACAAAAGCCTGCTCCATGTCATAAAACTACAAAAACATTTATTACATTTATTAAGAATAACCTGTCATTTTTTTTTTTTTTCAACTGCGCTATGTAATTGTTTATTATGATGGTCTGATTTGGTTATAAAGGTGAAGTTAGTGAAGTTTATGTTTGTTAACATGAAATAACCTGTCATTTATTTATTTTTTTTTAACTGTGCTATATAATTGTTTATAATGATGGTCTGATTTGGTTTTAAAGGTGAAGTGTTGCAATTAAAAAATTTAAAAATTTCTTGAACACATGGAATTAAAACACTGTTTGTTTTTAAAAATAGTTTTTGCAATATTCCAATTTTTGGCATAAATTAAATTTGCAGTTTGGATGGAAACACAACTTTTGGCTCAATCAATGTCTGGCCAGTGGCAGATAAGGGCAGTACTTGGGAAACCTGTGAGAAAACATTTACATTTACATTTAGTCATTTAGCAGACGCTTTTATCCAAAGTGACTTACAAATGAGGACAGTGGAAGCAATCAAAATTAACAAGAGAGCAATGATATGCAAGTGCTATGACAAGTCTCAGTTCGCTTAACGCAGTACACGCAGCAAGTTTTTTTTTTTTTTTTTTTTTTAAATGATATAAATAAAAAGAAAACTGAAAGAATAGAGCAAGCTAGTGTTGGAGGCCTTTTTTGCTTTTGTTAATTGTATAATAAATAAAAAGAAAACACATAGATAGAATACAAAAAGATTAGAAAAGCTAGTGTTATTTATTTATTTATTTTTAAGGGATAGTTCACCCAAAAATGAAAATTACAGTTGACAGATTGACGTCACATGGACTACTTTGTCGATCATCTTGGTACTTTTCTGGACCCTTATCGTGTAAGGACCCTTGTTGTCTATGGGAGGGTCTGAGAGCTCTCAGATTCAAACAAAAATATCTTAATTTGTGTTCCGAAGATGAACGGAGGTCTTATGGGTTTGGAACGACATGAGGGTGAGTAATTAATGACAGAATTTCCATTTTTGGGTGAACTACCCCTTTAAGAATAGAATTAGAATAGATAGTGCTAGAGTTCGAGGGTCAAATAAAGATGGAAGAGATGTGTTTTTAGCCGATTCTTGAAGATGGCTAAGGACTCAGCTGCTGGGATTGAGTTGGGCAGGTCATTCCACCAGGAGGGAACATTTCATTTAAAATTCTGTGAAAGTGATTTTGTAGGTGCACAATAAAGCGACGTTCACTTGCAGATCGCAAGCTTCTAGAGGGCACATAAGTCTGAAGTAATGAATTTAGGTAAAGGGGTGCAACAAACAATCATGATTGTGCAACAGAAATTTTGAGATTTTGCACTTGACCTAAATTGCTGCAAATAAATCACTCTCCTTTTGTTAGAGAAAGTTCAGCAAAAAATGAGACTACTGAGCGGCTTGATGCGTGGAGCAAAGTTCATTGGTTCTCGTGCATTAAGCAGCATGTGCGTTGATCAGTGTCTATATGTGAATAAAACCTTAAATTAAATGTATTCATTAATTCAGACATCTTTGATTAAACGGCTCAATTCATATGGGTTAATTTTAATGATGTCTTTATAAACTTTTTTGATTTTGAAATTTTAGCTGCATGGCATTTCAATGAATGGACAAACTTGCTGAGAAAGTATTAAAAATTTCTTCATTTCTGTTCTGAAGATGAACAGAAGCCTTATGGGTTTGGTTTGACATGAGGTGAAGTAAATGATGACAGAATTTTCATTTTTTTTGGTGGACTATGTCTTTAAACAGTCTTTTAAACACATTACATGAATAGTGCATCAAAGAATAACTGGCCATCTCTTTTCTCATGCTAATGCAGAAGCACTGTAAAGGCAGCGTTGGAGCTCATTTATTAGCTGCAGTGCTGCAATCTGATTGGTTCTCTGGATACGGTGACTGTGTTCAGTGTGTTTTGTGGGGAATAGTGGGGAATCACTTTCCTATATGTCTCTATACCTTGTACATTTCTGCTGATCCAAGCAGTCGTATGGCGGGGCGGTCAGCCAGACTCACTGATAAACTCTAGCAGGACAGCTGAGCTACAGCTCAAGAAGAGAGACAGATTCCCGGAGGGGGTTGAAATTTATCAAGAAAAATAGAGAGAGAGCAAAGAGAGATGTACTCACTTCTGTCCTCTACTGTATACTTCTCTTTCGGTTTAATTCTCTTTTTTTCTTCCTCTTGGATCCATTGTCCCATTGTTCTACATCAATCCTTTGCGCTTCCGCCTCTCCGTCTCTCTTTCCTTCCTGCTGTTGTCGTGTCGTAGGTATGCATGCTATCCTCTTTCCTCCCTGTTCTCACCATTTCCTTATCTGCATCTTTCTTTGGTGTGTCAGGGCCTTTCTTCAAGTAGGAACATCAATTGTCTGATTCATTTCTGAAAGGGCCTTGGAAGCCATGACAACACACATTATGGTAATGAGACAGTGACTAGATGTCACAGATGTATTATCAGTAATTATTTTCGTGCTATTTTTCTCCAGTGCGTTCAATTACATCACTAAAAATTCCTGATTCGTTTGATGAGATTTACAGATTACTGCTTGCCTATTGATTTGTTGCGGTCCCTCTTATTGTTTCCTCCTTCTGGAAATCAAATTGCAGAACTTTGCTTGATCTTTTGGGGAATAGAGGTATGGCTAATGAGCTCATTGCTGTAATCGGATTACAGGGCTCTTGTACCCCTAACATCCCATTAGATTCCCCCCTTAATGATGGGCTGATTATCCCAATGATAAAGAGCTGGTAATGCAGCACTAATCCCAGCTCTGAGAGCGAACGGGGTCCAGACATGCAGTCAGATGCTCTTGACAGACCTCTCCATGTTTTATTCACATTTTGATGGTATTTGGAATGATTATTTATGATGAAATTATCATAAACGGTGCTTCCATCAAGGTTTTTGTTAAGTGGAGAACCTCCTGTGACTGTTGGAGGCTCATCGTCCCAGTACGGTTTGTTCCTCAATCTGGTTTTAAACTCCTTGTTTTTTTGATGTGTGAAAGAAGATTATTACTAGTTTAGCCTTGACGCATTTTAGCAGAGTGTAATATTTTAGCCATCATCACATGACAACAAAGCTTGTTTTCTAGCCATGGCCATGAAATATCATTGAATGAACAGTATCACTCTTAATCTTTGCCTTACTAGGGAAGTAAATCTGCTACCTTGTGTCTTTGATTAGATTTAAAGGTGACGTGTGTTACGTCTCAAACCATAATTGTTTTCAAACATGTCCTGGACATTTTGTCTGTCTGCCATTTGTCAACAAACAGATAGTCCTGCCGAAAGTCATGCCATTGGTTGAGCCAGTGTCAAGCTTCAGTGTCAAGCTTCACCAAAAGCATCGTTAGCCAACTATGGTCGCAGCTTCCATTGCTACCAACATAGTTCAACGATTTGGTGTTTCCTGAAAACACAGTTCAAATGAACATTCCCAATTGACAAATGACAGGGGACAAAAAATAGTAGTGCTGTCAAATGATTAATCACGATTAATCGCGTCCAAAATAAAAGTCTTTATTTACATAATATATGAGCGTACTGCGTACACACATGCATGTATATATTTAAGAAAAAAGTGCTGTTTATATATAATTTATATTTACATATAAATTATATGAATATAAATATATACATGTAAATACATGTAAACATTTTCAACTATATGTATGTGTATTTATATATACATAATAAATATACACAGTACACACACATACTGTATATTATGTGAACAAAAAATCTTATTTTGGATGCGATTAATCGTTTGACAGCACTAAAAAATAGTAAACTATTCATCAGGTGCCATTATTCAGTACAGCAGTATCTCAGAGATCTTGAATCAATTAATTAGCAGAAGTACTCCATGACATTAACAACAGCCCTATATTGATGAAACAGAATGGTTCAAATGATGGAAATGCGACCGTGTTTGGGAAACAGTTGTGACTAGCTAAATGTGCACTCTTCAAAAACATCGCTTATTGAGGATGGGCTAATATATATAGTTTAAAATCTATATATATTTAAATAGAAAGGAAGATATAGATTGTACTGTTTGTACATGTTAGCTTGCTTATTAAGTACATATGTCTTATTAACAAGAAACTATGCTCCTAACCACAGGTGGGGAGCTGTAGTACCAACCGCATAAGTTTGTGATGCTGTTTGTGAATGTTTGTTTGAACTATGGTTTCGGGAAACACCGAATCGTTGAGTTTTGCCGGTAACAACGGAACTTGAGACCATATTTGGCTAAAGATGTTTTTGGGAAACGCACCCCTGGTTGAGATCCGGGATTGAGCAATGTCTCTACATATGAACAATTACAGATTAATGTTTTGGTTCATTATAGTAGATGTTTTGTAATTTCCTCATCTATTGAATATTTTATGTATCCATTCATGTCTGGCTATCTGACAGTCTGTTAGTTCAGGGATTTCGTGGATGATAGTGAATATATGTACAGATATATTTTTTTTCCCCTGGTTGTTTACAATACCTTCACTTGTTAGAGATATCATATTTCTTTATTCTCTATTTAGTTTTACTTCTATCTCCTTTGTGTTTAGGACAACTTTAAGTAAATCGTGGCACAGAGCTTACCCCTCTCTCACTTACATATTTTAATTTCATCCCGCTTGGTCCAGGTCAGTGCTTCATCAGCTGCCACCCACAACAACATACTGTAACCTACTTTCTCTGTCATCCATCTTTCTCTCCTTATTCCCTTCCTTTCCACCCTCTCCCCTGTTGACTCGAGAGTTTACACGGAAATATGACTCTGCCATTATTCACTTCATATACAGTATATCATAGATCTTTTTATGATGTTTGCTTCGAGTTGGTGCTAGGACTGTGTGATATGACAATATATATCAGATGGACGAAATAAAAAGTATATCGTTTCATATTATGCTCTATCATTTATTTCGTGGTGTCGCAAAATACATTGTTTATGGCAATACTTTTTCATTATTTCGATGACTGCTATCTTTACACGCCACCACGGGGCTCCGAGCAGGAGAACGACCAGCCGGGACAAAACGAGGAGCTCGTTCCTAAACGAGGGACTACATCTGTAGCATGGACACGCGTTTTTAAGCGCTAGTTTTAAAACAACCCATTTTAAGCCGTTGAAACACAAACAACAGAGCTTTATGCGTGTGCTGTTTCTGTTTCTGTATGAGAGGAGCGTGCATTTTTTGCTGCTTTATTGGCTTTGAACGATTACATAAACACACTTATATGCGTCAGAATCCCAGTCTTTGCAAGTATCCCTATAAACACAGTGATTTTAGGTCTTAAGAGAGAGTAAACAGCTAAAAAAGAAAAACGCATATTTAACAGTGTATTGGATCTGGACTTCGGTCTTAAAGAGGAAGCTGTGCAATATTCGTCTGTCTGCCATTCATATTAATCAAACAACAATGAGAGAAAATCTCTCAATGCTCTTGACTAAATCACTTTTGTAACTTTAATAAGATGAAACTAAAAAATAATAATAATGATATATTTATATATATGTATAAAATCATAATACACATGTTAATTCTATCTATCTATCTATCTATCTATCTATCTATCTATCTATCTATCTATCTATCTATCTATCTATCATCTTCCTAACAAATCTATCTATCTATCTATCTATCTGTCTGTCTGTCTGTCTGTCTGTCTGTCTGTCTGTCTGTCTATCTATCTATCTATCTAGTGAAGACTAATTATTTTACACAATGTATGTAGCGTTTCTTATTTACTGTAGTTTTTTGTCCTATTGCTTGCAATTAATTTCTTATCCTTATTTCATCACTGTTTATTTATCCTCAGTGAGCTTGTTTTTTTTTGTTGTTTTTTTGGTCTCTTTTTAGGCTTGTATTAGTTTGATATTGACATTGGTGATGGATTATGAAAATTCTATGGTATCAAAGATTTTAATATCATAAAATATCATAAAATATCAAAAAAATCAAAAAAAAAAAACTATATTGTGATATATATTGTTATCGTGATATAAAATTTTGGTCATATCGCCCACCCCTAGTTGGTGGACAAGCACTAATGAAGTCCAAACATTCAGTGTGTCGGGATCTGTCTGCCTGTTATTCGAAAACCCCAGACTTCCCTCACTGACTCAGCACTCTGGTTAACCATGTTACAGCTCCAGTTGTCTCTCTGGCATCAGCATTTTTCCACTGAGGCAGACCAGTTGTTCTGTCTCAGGTCTATAAGCATCATTTTTCCATGAAAGTATTTGCCGTAACAGAAGACACACAGTAGTTCACAAGCCAAGGCTGGGGGAAAGCCCCTGTATGCCCTCTCAGATCTTTCCCTCTTTGTGTGGCAGCAACAAAGACAGCAGACAGAGCTGACCGCTCTTCTGGGTCAGGTTGCTCTCTGCACTCATATAGACACACAAACGCGTATGTACGCAAATACAGGCTGTGTGCCCAAGGCTAGGATTGATGGTGTTTCTAATTGGGGATTTTCTCTTCTTTCTTTTGTTGTAGTCCATTGTAGTATTGAAAACAGAGCAGCTGTGCCCCCTGGGGTCAAGGACGGGCATATCAGGGTGTGGTTGTCAGTTGATGTGTGTGACGGGTCTTTTTTCACTACTAGCCTGCCATTAACATCAGTTTCGGGTGATCTTATCACAAGTGGTCAGGTGAGACAGATTTACACTTGGTATTAATGTCTCAATTAAGTCTCCTGTGACTGCTTGTGATCTGATATCAAGGTGTTGTCCATCATTTTGTGGCTACATTTGTCACGTGACACAGTGTGGCAATTCAGAAAAGAGAAAATCCACACGCACACACACACACACACACACACACACACACACACACGCACACACACACTCACACACACGCATAAAACTGTCCACAATCATATTCAAAGGCTCCGCAGCCTTAGTTTTGTTTTCAGAACGTATTTTAATCTATGAACATTTCTCGTTTCCATCAATTAAAAAGGAAGTAAAACTTAAACAATTATAAATACAATTACATGTGATTTATTTTTAGATTTGGCATAATGAGAAAAATGCATGTTCATCACAACATGCTCATGGGGTTTTAAGATTTTGTTAATTTGCATGACTTTTTATGTTTACAAATCACATTTTTAAAATTAGGCTACCTCATTTATTCAGGATATATGAGAGAGAGATGTATGTTTGAAGTTGAAGAGAAGTTGCTGATGCACAGGTCCTCTGGTTGAGAACCATTAATCACTAGTCTAGTTTTCAAGTTAAAGATTTGATAGAGCAATTCACAGATTAATCTTCATTATTCTAATATTAAATGAAAGTACTTTATTTTCTAGTGGAATTATTTACATGTACATACTTCAATGTTCAGGTACAGAGATATTTCTAATGTCTTAGCTAACGTGTTAGATATCCACTTGCAGAAAGCCGCAGATATGAATATGAAAACATTAAAAGCTGGAGAGTTGCTATGGACACCCTTTCCCAGCAGTGTTTGTGATGTGTGCAGAGGATTATAGTATAATTAGCATGATATCAGCAGGGAAAAGAATGCTGGGTAAAAACATGTTGTGGCGGATTCAGCTAACTCACTTTCCAGACGTCTTTCACCTCTCAGCACACAGGTTATCTTAGTCCGCCATTACTTCCATGAGATGCACGGTGTTACTTAAGTCTATCTTCTATATGTGATGTGTTCACAGCCAACGGTAAATGAATCTTATGAGCTTGTTCTTTTTTGTGAATCGACAACCTAAAACATAATGAGTGTAGTCCAACTCCCAAACAAATCAGTTCTTTTAGTGAATCAAAACCATACCGATTTACCAGTTTGGATCAATTTTCAAATGGATGAATATCATTACCATGTTCTTTTTAGTGAATCAAAACCATACAGCATTGGTTCAGTTCTCAAGCAAATGAATATTGCAACCAGATTCTTTTTATTGAATCAAAACCATAAATTATTACCAGTGTAATAATTACCAGTACTGATTCCCAAACAAATGAATCTTATGAGTCGGTTCTTTTTAGTGAATTAAAACTGTACAGCTTTAGTGTGGTTCAATTCTCAAACAAATTAATTTTATGACCGAATTCTTAGTGAATTAGTGAAATAAAACCATAAAGCATAACCAGTGGAAATCCCAACTGACTGATTCAGGCAGTTCTTTTAAGTGAATCAAAAATATACAGCATGACCATTTAAGTCTAATTAGTAAATTATCTAAATTATTCAGATAAATAAGAAGTACTAAAGAAGTACTAAAGAAGTACTAAAACAGAGGTACTAAAATTGTTAATAGATCCATTAAGATACCAAAATTGTACCTGGAAATAAAAAAAATACATTATTGTATTTTTGTTTAGTATATATTTGAGTGTCTGTATGGCATTGCTCGGCTTTGTAGTATTCACTATCCTCATGCTGCATGCTGATAGTTTAAGGGGAGTATATTAATCGTTCGTCTCTCTTCAAAGGATGCTTTTTGCATAAAAGATTTTATCAGAGTTGCTCTGAGGTCATGTTTTCTCCATCAGCTTCACTGCAGATTTCATCAGCTGATTAGTCTGAGTGGAGAAATCAAAGTGATTTTATGTCTTCGTTGTCTTTGATTCGGCCCACAGATGCATCTCATCTGCGAGAATGTGTGGGTTTTTGTTTGTAGCATGTGTGACTGACTCATCGCGTCACTCTAAGTATCATTTTTGTGACTAGGGTGGTAACAGATGTCATATGCTTGACAAATGTATATCATGTACGTTTATTTCGCGATGGTTCAATTGAGTGTCAAGTTGATGCTCAAGCCATAACGTGGAGAAGCTTCATGTGTAGGTGGCGTGATGTGTTTTATTGTTTTACCTTTAGCTTTAGTTATACGTCCGTGGTAAATTTAACTTCAAAGCGATGTGTGTACAGTGACAGTGTTTGATTTTTACTGACTGTACAGTAGGTCTGCACGTTTAATTAAAATGGCTTGGTTCACAGTAAATGTCGCTACACAGAAAACTCCATATCTGCTGTGAATTTAGGTTGCTTATAATGTGCATTTGGGAACACAACATACAGTACACCAACTATTTAGCTAAACTTGTAATGAGAACTTGTAAACCACTTATGAACCATCTGTTGTCAACAAAAGAGAAGTTTTGAAGGGTCCCTGCAGTTTTCCATCACAATAAAAGCGCAGTGGTTTAATGTTTGAAAATGGTGTATGAGAAGAAATCTAATACGTATTAGAATTGTAATTTTACAATTTTTTAAATTATATGTTATGTTGTTCTTCTTTTTTTCAGTCACAGGGCCTGCAATTGTGATTTATCATTACTTAGATGTTTTCTTTATTTTGATTCTCAATATGTGACCCTGGACCACAAAACCAGTCATAAGGGCCAATTTTCCGATTTATACATCATCTGAAAGCTGAATAAATAAGCTTTCCATTGATTTATGGTTTGTTAGGATAGGACAATATTTGGCCGAGATACAACAATTTGGAATCTGCGGGTGTGAAAAAAAATCTAAATATTGAGAAAATGACCTTTATAGTTGTCCAAATGAAGTTCTTAGCAATGCATATTACTAATCAAAAATGAAGTTTTGATATATTTACAGTAGGAAATTTACAAAATATCTTCATGGAACATGATCTTTGCTTAATGTCCTAATGATTTTTGGCATAAAAGAAAAATCATTAATTTTGACCCATGCAATGTATTGTTGGCTATTGCTACAAATATACCTGTGCTACTTATGACTGCTTTTGTGCTCCATCTTTTTGTATCTTTTTGTACATTTTCTCCTTTCAAATGTAGATTGATATCTAATCAGCTAATGTACTGGTCGATTTCTTTCCATGTGCGTCCCTGGTTTTGTTCATTTTGTGCTGTTATGGTAGATTACCTAGTGAAAAAAAATGGGGACATCCCTGACATCCCTATATACAGTCAAAAGTTGGAACTGGTACTTAATCCCACTTTTTTACTGCCAAAGGTTTCTGCTTCATTTATTTGCCCCCTCACATCATGCAAGTGAGTTTAGTTCAATATGTTTGGACAGCAAACGTTGTTATGGTTTAACACAAACTATTTCTTGAGCATCAGTAGTGCATCTGTCATTTGTGGCACACTATGTAATGTATTTGTCTTTCTTCCTGTAATGCCTCAATACACAGATCAGCATTAAAACGCATGATGTCTCCAAGACGGGACACAGTTGTGCAGCGGCTGGAGACAGATGGCTGCATGCTGCAGCGTTTGATGCGCGGGCTGTCTGGACCCCTGCAGGGCAGCCCCGTCTCTGGGGACACGCAGGCCCGTCTCAGCCTGGTGCCTGCCGCTTGTCTCCATCTGCACACAGGTATAATGAGCACGTATATCCACAGGGCGCATGCATTTAGATGTAGCAGTGCCATGCCGAATTGTAGATACGTGTACCAACATGCATGTAAAACCAAAACAATCACAAATTGGGAAGTTGGGCAAGAGCAGATTGTAATTCCAGAAGCAGCAGCAGCCTGTGTATGGATTGGATGCATGAAAAAGAGAGAGAAGGATCTAAATCTTCACATTGATCTGATGGATGTTTAGATAAATGGTAATGGAAATGAGAGCGCTGTGACTTTGCAGACGCAATGCAAAATGGCCATCACTCTTCCTCCGACAGCTCAGCCTTGCCCCATCCATGCTGCTGAGATGTGCACAGATGAACACGCAAGGCTTGTGCTTCATGGAGAGGTTCTACAGATTGTGTGTGTGTGCATAACTATCATTGGTGCAGGTGTCTTAAAATGCACCTTCTGTGTTTATTTGAAGTCATGCACTGTCATACTATCAATAAATCCTGCTGTCGGCGGCTCAGGGGTCATTAGTGATGGACTTCTGACTTAACAGATAGTCTAGAGCTGCTCTGAACACTAGTGAGCTGCCTTGCTGTCTACTGAGCTACCTTCTGAAGCATCTTAACTGAAGTTGGACCTCAAAAGGAACTGTGGTCTTGTTCAGACAGACAGACAATTATTATTATGATTATTTTTTTTTTGTAGTTTGAAATGGAAAAGGCACATGAAATCTGATCCAAGCTGATTTAAGTTCCAAATGTAAATGATTTGAAAACTGATTAACAACAGATTTATATTAATGCATCTCAGTCTGAATGAATGGATTTGGCTTCATGTGATTTTTTTTTATTTATTTATTTACTTTTACAAAAACATTGCATGCATTATGCATTATTTCCCTTGTTTACGCTGATTAATGTGATCGGGATATTGTCATCTTGATGAGAAACATAATCAGTTGCGAAACATTCATCATAAGTTCACGCATGGTGAACCTTTGCAAACTTGTGCTTTTAATGACAAACAATGTAGACCTGCTAGCTGTTGTCTGAACAGAAAATGTCTGATATGGCAACATAATACTAGCATTTTAAGCAGTCTATATTGCAGAAAAGAAGTGACTTAGAATGGTCTACACCAGCTCTCTCAACAATGCACATTTTACGTTTCCTCTGTCTGACGTAGGGCTGAACGATTAGTTGCATTTGCGATAATATCGGCATGCTTACAGTGTTGCCAAGTCCGCGGCTTAAATTACTCAAGCAGTAACAGTGTTAAAGTGCAATTCATTACTGAAGACTTCGACCTTAAGATAATATAGGCTATATAATAAGGTAATATATATATATATATATATATATATATATATATATATATGTATTCTTATTTATCTATTTAAAGTCTGTCAGTTTACAGACAGTGTTTAAAAAGTGCGATCCACATGTTTACATATATGTTTATTACAGTGACTTTGAATTACCTAAATACTGAGTGTGGTAAAGCAACACATTTGTTTTTATATTTCTGCAATCTACTTTAGTTTGTGTGATTTGTTACTGACTTTCATATTAATGTTTACACCAGTCTTATTTGTCAGTGCTTTATGTTGTCATAATTATTACATGTTTACAAGGCTGGAAGTTCAACAAATCAGTCAATATACTACTGTGATTGTAGTTATTAAATAAAAATGTCATTCATATCAATTCAAGCATCACCTAATTTCATCGTAACGTATAGGCCTGGCCTACAGAAAAGAATATTTGTGTTTAATCTATCTAATATTGTGTTGGTCATACTATACAATGATTTATTGCTTGTCTTTGTTGAACAATACAGAACATAAAGAGCTTTAAAAAATAATTGCATATTAAATCGCAATCGCAATATTGGGGGAAAAAAAAAATCGCAATTCGATTATTTTCCAAAATCGTTCAGCCCTAGACTGATACACCCATTTCAGGTCTTGGAGTCTCTGCTAATGAGCTGATTACCTGAATCAGATGTGTTTGATTATGGAGACTCCAGGTTTTGGGGGCTCCGGGAACATAACCGCTGGTCGACACAGACAGTAAAGCAGACATGTATCAGAAACTGCACTTACGATTGGATTGAACTGAATAGTTTGTTGTTAGAATGTTGCTAAGATAATGATATGGTACACTCAGAAAAAAAGGTACAAAAGCTGTCAATGGGGAGGTACCATTTCAAAAGGTACTAATACATACCATTTGGGTACTAATATGTACTTTTAAGCTACTAATATGCACCCTTTCTGGGCAAATTAGGTACAAAAGGATACCTTTTGAAAAGGTACTGCCCCAGTGACAGCTTTTGTACCATTTTTTTTTTTCCTGAGAGTGTACACTTAAAGGGATAGTTCACTCAAAAATTAACATTCTGTCATCATTTACTCTCATTTTGTTCCAAACATGACTTTATTTCTTCTGCATAACACAAAAGAAGATATTTTGAATAACAGTGGTAACCAAACAACATTGGTGCCCAATCCACTAATACATTTCTCAGAATATCTTCCTTTGTGTTTCACAGAATATAGCAAGTCGTACAGATTTGAAATTATGTGAGGGTGACTAAATGACGATAAGTTAAATTTTTGGGTGAACTAAAATACATTCCACAAACAAATATTGGTAACACAGTCTTTTAATTAGAATGAGCTAGACACATAGATTTTCTACACATTGTTCACTAGGACTTCATAAACATTTCTCAGAAGGTCTTGCCTTTTTTTGTGCCTGGAGGGAGATGTATGTCATTCCTGATGAATGACCAAAGGGAGACATAACCGAAATATAGCTATAAATCGCTGTAACACACTCCTCTCTAGAGCGAGACACACTTTTGGAGCCTTTGAGTGACTGCTTGATGAATTTGTGCGAATGGAGGTTATCCCGCTCTCAGTGTCGATTTATAAAACATTGTGTTTGAGTTAGTGATGCAAGTGTTGCTTTTGTTGAAAAACACGGTGCACGTCTCATCACTGATGTCAGGGTGTCAGCGCTGCTTTATGATGGACAGATCCTGGCCTGATGTGTTTAGCTTCCCAACCACTGCTTTATAGCTACTCAAGAGAAGCATTTTCTTAGCCTTCATGCTCCACTTTAGCCATAACTCTACCCTGACCAAGGTTTCTTTCTCTGTAGGGAAGGTCAGATCCTTCACAGTGGTATAGCCTGCATCCGACTGGCACACATTTATACAGAACTGGAGAGTCAGAGTGAGTCTGTTGTGGCTATTGATTAGTTAGACTCATTTAAGGGAGGTGCTGATGTGGCCAGATGGAGTGCTTCCAGTTACTTTCACTACTGGAAAGAGTTTTCTTCTGTGTGCCTCTGTGACGGAGAAAGAATGGCGAAGAAATGGGATAACTGGATGTTGAGGAACAAAGATGGAAAAAGGAATGACGACTGAAGAATGGAAGGGAATTCAGCTTGAAGACTGATATTATGATGGGAAGAGATAAGAATGAGGTAGATGCACAGTGAAAGAGTGATGGTGTCCAAGATAGTCTTCCTGCAATTCTATCTTGCAATTTCAGGTTGATGAGCCCATAAAGAACAATAAACTTATAAACATGTTTCACAAACGTCAATGTGACTATTATATCTAGTGATGCACCGATGTTAAAAAAAAAATTCTGGCTTATAGTTATTTGCTTATTCAAGAATTATTTTCATGTTTAGGCCAGTGTTAAAATTCTACATTATTTTGTCCAAATAAATAAAAAAATAGAACACTTAAAACTAAAATGAGTCATTTTAAAATGCTACAAGTGAATTAAAGGGGTCATATGATGCTGCTAAAAAGAACATTATTTTGTGTATTTGGTGTAATGCAATGTGTTTATGCGATTTAAGGTAAAAAAAAAACAAAAACAAAAAAAAACTTATTTTCCACATACTGTACATTATTGTTGCTCCTCTATGCCCCGCCTTTCTGAAACGCGCCGATTTTTACAAAGCTCATCGTTCTGAGAAGCAAGGAGTGCTCTGATTGGCCAGCTGTCCAGTGTGTTGTGATTGGCCAAATACCTCAAGCGTGAGACGGAAATGTTACGCCCCTCACCATATTGTGATGCCGTGTCCCAGCGCGTTGTATCGCGCCGTGTAAACTGTTACGCCCCATGACTTGAAAAGGACGCAACAAAAATGGGGACACACGAGAAAGTGCAAATAACATACAAAATTTATTAACAAAATAGAACTATACAGAAAAAAAAAAAAAACAATATAACATGAAACAGTCAGGAATCAGTGGTGTAAAGTTAAGTGAATGCATGAAAATGTAATGGACTGTAGTAATGTTGGATGTATAAAGTGAAACAAAGTTGAACCAAAACCAAACGAAACCAGGTCCAAAGTGCAGACTCCCGAGCCAGTTGTCATACAGCTTTTTAAAAGGCGAGACAGGAAACCAACAGCAGGTGTCCTCGATGAACCCATCAGAGAGCAATCAGCTGAGAGGCGGAGCAAACACACAATTCAACCCAGGGATGACGCACAGAAAACATGGGTCGACACACAACAAGCACTGCTCTACACAGCTCAATACTCACGTTTGAATCGTCAGTGGCAAATTCTTTAAATAAGAAAACGTACTTACAGGCTGTGAGTCAGAAGCACCAGACTGTCCTTGTAAAGTTGGAATTGCCCCACTTTATAGAAACAGTCTTTGAGCAGCTGACAGGCTACTCTCAGGTTCAGGAAATAGTCCTCCGTAAAATGTGCTGCACACACTCGAATATTTGGGTTGAACTGTTCTGGAACAGTGTTGTAAATACAACTTAACCACTGATTTCTAGTTGTGTCCTCTTTTGGAAGCCCAAACAAAGTAGTTTCTCTTTCACAATGAAACACAGCGTCTCCAGGACATGGCGCCTGCAGCAGCAACAACACTACAGCGAGAATAAAAGTCCCGCCCTCTTTCTTTGCGTGTACGTTTGAGCGGTGTTTTGCAAATCTCCCCACACCGTGACGTAGACATGTGGGGCGTGTTTGAATGAGCCGTTTTAGGGGGCGTGGTCAAGTCTTAACTTTTGTAAAGAATATCTCTTTGGTTTTGAGACTTTAGTCTTTGCAACTTCAGGGATCTTATATATGCACGAACAGCTTCTAACACTCCAAAGAGAAAGGAAAACTTAAAATCGCATCATATGACCCCTTGAATTAAGGCATGCATCATAGCATTATAAAATATAGTATAAAAAAATTACACTTTTAAGATTATCTTAACATAACACTACTTTTAAATTATTAGTGTTTTTAAGATTAGTTTTAAGTGAACGTTAGATGACGGCAAAGGTAATTTAAATGTAAAAATAAGGGAAATGAGCATGAAATATTAAAATTTTGAATGCATTGGTTTGGGAAGATTATTGGTCTTATGTGATGCCGTCTTTCCATGTGACACAATAATTTTGACTTTTTCATTATTATTATTATTATTATTATTATTATTATTATTATTTATTTTTATTTATCTATTTATTTATTTAACTATTATTATTATTATTTATTTATTTATTTATTTTTTCCTTATTTAGTATTCAGTCTATCTCTGTTAATTTCAGCCACTGTATATATTCTGGCCTTACATGCAGTATTTGTATAAATCTGTAATCTGTGTTTTGTATGATATTGTCATGTACCGGATGAAAACAATAAAATCTTGAATTACAAAAAATAAAAAAAGAAATAAATCAAGGAAGAGTTTGATTATCAAACTATTCTGATTATTGCAAAGGCTGTGATTTGATTCAGTAAATATATGCGCTGTGTGTTTTTGAGCACAAGTAGCTCATGATCCATTTTTTCAGTGTCTGAGAGGGACTAAAAGGCTTGGTGGTTTAATAATACATTATTACAATATTTATGATATATATTTATGATATATATATATATATATATATATATATATATATATATATGTGTGTGTGTGTGTGTGTGTGTGTGTGTGTGTTTGTTGTTATCGGTGTTAATAGTCATATTGATATATAATAATACAATTTTGGGTCAAATTGTGCAGCTCTACAAACAAGCACAGTAAAAAAACATGCTCTGGTCTGATACTGAGATGTGACCCATTGTGCCGAGTGAGTTCCCAGGTGTTCCTCCTCCTGATTGTGGACTTCAGTGAATAGACAGCTGAAAGAGTCGCAGGCAGAGGGCCAATTACTCTCTGATGGGGGTTACAGGTGGAGGCTTGAAGGACCGTCTCCACGTCTCGGCCCCACTCTAAGTGCCTCACAACTGGGCCCTCTTCCGACAGCAGGGCAGTCTTGTCACGCTCTCTGTCATTATGAGTCTCTTGGCGGTGGAAAGCCTTTTAACCTGTGTCATGTCTCTATTTGTCAGGTTGAAGGTATATGACAAATGTCTTCCTTTTTTTTTTTCACAGTTGAGACTCTATATGTTTGCTGCACAGGCTGAAGGAATACAGTCTATCAGTATCTGTTTATATAGTGTGTTATAGTCTGTTATTATTACTCTTTTTAATGATTAGAACAAATCCTTAACCATAATGGCTTCCATGCTTTATTTTGTTGTTTTTTCCAACAAATGTTTCATGTTGGAAAGTAATTCATTACAGATTTCTAATTGCTGTTATTTAATTGTGTATTCTTATATCTGCCTGTTTTTATATTTAGATTACCTTTGCCAGCATCTAACACTTATCTTTAAAAACGGATTCATTTATTAACACTGTTCAATGTAGTCTTTAGCAAATCGTAATGCATTTCTGAATTGAGATCTGTTTTTTATATTGTACATTAATGTTGCATTTATTGCAGCAAATTTAAATTTTGAAGTGTTTATGTATTATTATTATTTATTTGCATTGTAAATAAATTATACATTTAATTCATTTTGTTTTATTTATAGCGTAATTTATTTATACAAGGTGGTATAGAATTATTATGAGACATAAACCAAGTTATAAACCAAATTAATTGTGACATTATCGGTGTCGACTAGAATTTTAATATAGATATATTCTGTTCCCTAGATACCTGGATTAAATAATCATGGTAGTGGCTTTAATTGAACCACTGATAGCACCCTAGCAACCACCAAAAAAACCTAGCAACAAGCCAAAACCCCCTAGCAACATAATAGCAGTACACTGAAAACCACTCGTAACACTGTACAATCATGGTGGCGACTGCTGCTCAGGCAAACAATGCTCACTTTTTTTTGTCTTCTTCAAAACATATAAATATGTTACATCTCGAGCAGAGCTTTACGAGTCTGTGTGGGCTAACAGGCTGTTTTTGTCCACACTATGTCTCAAATATTCACAACTTCCTCTGTCACAAAGAGGTTTTAGCAAGGATGTTTCTGCTATCTCTTTCTCTCCCTCAGAAAGCCAGGGGGACCCCATGCTGTTGAGATTAGTGGCGATTGGACACGGTGTAATTTTAGAGAGAGTGTTTCTGGGTCTTTGCATGTAGATGTATGTGCGCGAGAGAGAATTGCTACGGTGTGAGCGGCACAGATGCTACAGAACCACAGTGACCTTTTTACAGGACTGGATCTAATGAAGTGTGAACGGCAAAGTGAGATTTAAGGAGCTGTTGGTTTTCGCTGTGGAGATGCTCATGCACACCCACACACACATAGTGAAGATGCTGCAGCGTTGCTTCTTACACTCTAGATTTCATTTTGCTCTCTGAAGACTGCATGCATTGTTTAAGAGAGCTCCTTGTAGTAGTTCATGTTTAAAGGGAAATATTAAAATAGAGGGGCCAATAGGCCTGTAGATGTAAATGAGGATTGACAGCAGCTCTGACAGCACCGGGGATGCTCTCTTTAGTGGGATGGCTAATAGTCTCTCATTATAAAGGCTGCTATGAATTATAGATGGAGCCGGAGAAGCCTGCCTGCCCTTAACTACACGACTATCGATCCCCACTGCAGTGTCAAGTGCCAGTACAATTAAGACCTTGCCAAATTGATGTGCTATGGAACCGGTGTCAAATTTTCCATTTTCAATCTAGATATGCTTTATCTGATGGAGGGAATTACCTCAGGCCTCTTTAAAACTGTGACTGATTCGTTCAGAAACTGGTCCAGTCTGATTAGTGAAGCCCACTAGGACTTTGCACAAAAGATATACAGATAAAAAGTGCACTCAGACAGAGAAGTATCCTCGTATACAGTAAATGTGTACATTTACAGCATGTTCATAGTTACAAGAACTTCTAAGTGTTAGCTGACTAGCTTTTCAGTTCAATGCAGTTCAAGAACCTATTTCTATTTCTGTTTATTTTTTCTTTATGGTAGACATTTAGGCTGGCATTACTGTGACTATAATACTTAGCTATAAGTACACAAACATAAATGTTTAGCACAAAAATGTTGTCATGTTTTTGCATGTGATCTGTTTAGACCAATGTGAAAGGGACGTTCAGAATGATGCAAATGCTTAAAGAAAAGCAGAAATGCACCAGTTATATAGTAGGGAATTATCTGTCGATTTGCAAACTTCTGCGTTTGCGAGTGAGCGCTTCCAAATCATAGGTTTATGTAACTGCAGCAGATCTGGGCATTTGATTGCAAGTGCTAATCTTATTGGTTAGCTGCTTTTCTTTGCAGTGCGACATAAAAGAGATTAGAACACCTCTCCATAAAAGTATTTGCATTGATGGTGTGCGACTATTCAAAACAGATGCATTAACTACGGTGGCCCAGTAGTGCACTACGAAACGCATATGTCTAATTTCTCTGTTGTGCTAATTTTGTTGTGTTGTGCTCTACTGGGCCACCGTAATTAACAGTCATTCATTCAAATTAAAATGTTTATCACACTGAATTTTCAAACATTCATCTTGGTTTGAACAGGCTTTCAGTCACTGCTTTTCAAAACTGTGCTGTGTTTGTTTGAACTAGCCTATCCAACATGGCAATTAGCACAGTCAGCGCTGCAAGTTTGGGACGGGAGTATGTTAGGTGCTACTGTGGAAGACTGTGGAATTGTTTGGTAGACCTATGCAGTAACCACCTTAATTTGCAACGGGGAAGTAAGCTAATTTCTGTAAATGTGTGAGAATTCTGTTCAGTGTTGGGGGTAACGCATTACAAGTAACGCGAGTTATGTAATCAATTACTTTTTTTCAAGTAACTAGTAAAGTAATGCATTACTTTTTTAATTTAGAAGAAAATATCTGAGTTACTTTTTTCAAATTTGTAACGTCTCGGTTACGTATGTAACCCTCGTTCCCTGAAGGAGGGAACGGAGACGTCACGTCGGATGACCGACGAAATTGGGATCTCGCCAGAGAGACCAATCCACTTCGAGTGTAACTAAACGAGCCAATGGACATTGGCATGCGATTATTGCATCCAGCTGCCGCTGATCACAGCGTGAGCATAAGAGGCAGCTGATGCACCGCATCAATTATGTTTTCGCTGAGGAGCCGAGCCGGCGACCCGGCAGCTCAGCGGTGGTACAGCGACTGTGGCGACGGGACGTGACGTCTCCGTTCCCTCCTTCAGGGAACGAGGGTTACATACGTAACCGAGACGTTCCCCTTTCAGTCGGTCACTCCGAGTCACGTCGGATGACCGACGAAATTGGGATCCCTACCAAAGCGCCACAGGAGCTGCCCCTTCCAGTGCCCTGTGTAGGGCTCCTGACCCTTCCTATAAGGCAGACGATAGGACCGGGCTCTACACAGAGAAGGTCAACTACTGGTGTTTCTTGAACAACCCAAACAGTAGGACTAGGATAACACTGGGAAGCGTGCCCTTCCGCTTGGAAGAGGCACACTGCGGAGTCACCTCCTCCCAGAGGGGGTTAAGGTGACATTCAAACATGTGAAGTAACCCCGAAGGGCCCTATTGCACATGGAAGTCTCTGAGATGGCTCAGGCTGCATCTTTAGAGATGGCAGAACGTGGTCCGCCAGGGGAAACATGGCTCTAATAAGAATACCGTGGAATACACATATGGGATCCCGACAGGGTCTCTCATATGGGCACTAGCCTCGCACCAGATTTCAAGAATTCATTGGCTGAAGGCCTGGCGCCGGACGCCCCGCCGCGTCTGGACGCCGGAGTGCTGGAGGACTCAACAGGGTTTGCCTGGTTAAGGAACTCTCTGGAGAATTAGGCGTAAGGACGCCGCAAGCCGACTCTGAGCCGGCCCTCTCAGTGCCACTACCCGTTTGAGGTGAGAACACAGGAGGAAACCGGTTCGACACGTAGGCTATAAAACCTAGCGAACGTGTTGGGAGTCGCCCAACCCGCAGCTCTACAGATGTCTGCTAGCGAGGCACCACGAGCCAGCGCCCAGGACGATGCGACACCCCTAGTGGAGTGAGCACGCAACCTGAGTGGGCAGGGCACACCTTGTGCTTCGTAGGCCAAGGTGATGGCATCCACTATCCAGTGGGCCATCCTCTGCTTGGAGACAGCCTTCCCCTTCTGCTGTCCTCCGTAACAGACAAAGAGCTGTTCTGAGGTCCTGAAGCTCTGAGTTCTATCCACGTACTGACGCAGTGCGCGTACAGGACAGAGCAAAGCTAGGGCTGGGTCTGCCTCCTCCAGGGCAGCGCTTGCAGGCTCACTACCTGGTCCCTGAAGGGCGTGGTAGGAACCTTGGGCACATAGCCGGGCCGGGGCCTCAGTGTTGCACTGGAGTCAGCCGGCCCAAACTCAAGGCACGACTCGTCGACCGAAAATGCCTGCAGGTCCCCCACCCTCTTGATTGAGGCCAATGCAGTCAGGAGTAGGGTTTTCATAGAAAGAAACTTCAACTCGACTGACTGCAACGGCTCAAAGGGGGCAGTTTGTAGGGCTCTTAGCACCAAGCCAAATCCCAAGAGGGAAGGGAGGGAGGCCTCGGAGGATTTAACCTCCTGGCCCCCCTAAGAAACCTGACGACCAGATCGTGCTTCCCCACCGACCTCCCCTCTATGGGGTCGTGGTGGGCAGAAATAGCAGCAACATATACCTTAAGGGTGGAGGGGAACAGCCTACGCTCCAACCCTTGTTGCAAAAAGGAAAGCACGGCTCTGATCGAACATCTCCGGGGGTCCTCCTGGTAAGAGGAACACCATTCGACGAACAGGTTCCACTTCAGCGCATAGGCCCGTCTTGTGGACGGTGCTCGTGCTGAAGCGATAGTGAGCGCTACCTCCTGGGGCAGGTCACCTAGAACCTCCGCGTCCCGTCCAGGGACCACACATGAAGTTTCCACAAGTCTGGACGCGGGTGCCAGAGGGTGCCCCGTCTCTGAGAAAGCAGATCCTTCCACAGAGGAATCGGCCAGGGAGGGGCTGTCGCGAGGAGCATGAGTTCCGGGAACCAGGTCCTGTTGGGCCAATATGGAGCCACTAACAGGACCTGCTCCTCGTCCTCCCTGATCTTGCACAATGTCTGTGCTAGCAGGCTCACTGGGGGAAACGCATACTTGCGCAAGCCCTGGGGCCAGCTGTGTGCCAGTGCATCCGTGCCGAGCGTTGCCTCGGACAGGGAGTAGAACCACTGGCAGTGGGTGGTTTCTGGAGATGCAAACAGGTCTACCTGAGCAACTCCGAACCGACTCCAAATCAGCTGGACCGCCTGGGGATGGAGTCTCCACTCCCCAGGAAGTGCCGCTCGAGACAGCTCGTCGGCCGCCTTATTGAACACTCCTGGGATGTGGATGGCACGAAGGGACCTCAGATGCTTCTGACTCCAGAGGAGGAGGTGGCGGGCGAGTTGCGACATGCGACGGGAGCGCAAACCGCCTTGCCGGTTGATATAGGCAACGGTCGCAGTGTTGTCCGTACGGACCAGAACGTCCCTGCCCCGAAGGCGCCCTCTGAGGCGGCACAGGGCAAGGCGTACTGCCAGCAACTCGAGGCAATTGATATGCCAACGCAGAAGGGGGCCCGTCCAAACCCCTGATACTGCGTGCCCGTTGTACGTGGCACCCCAGCCGGTGGTCGAGGCATCCGTGAATACCACAGCATGCCTGGATACCTGCTCCAGGGGCACTCCTGCCTGAAGGAACGAAGGATCTGACCACGGGCTGAAGGTCTTGCGGCAGGCCGGTGTAATCTGAACCCGGTGAGTACCGCGTTTCCACGCCCACCTCGGGATTCGACCATGGAGCCAGTGCTGAAGCGGTCTCATATGGAGCAGACCGAGCGGAACTATGGCCGCAGCTGCAGCCATATGCCCCAGGAGCCTCTGAAAGAGTTTCAGTGGGACCGCTGTCCTGCCTGATAAAGTCTTGAGGCAGTTCAGCACCGACTGAGCACGTTCCTGGGTGAGGCGTGCTGTCTGGTTGACCGAATCCAACTCCATGCCGAGAAAAGAGATCCTCTGCACTGGCACGAGTTGCTCTTTTCCCAATTGACCCGAAGGCCCAACTGGCTGAGGTGCCTGAGCACCAGGTCCCTGTGTGCGCACAACAGCTCTCGAGACTGTGCAAGTATGAGCCAGTCGTAGAGGTAGTTGAGAATGCGCACACCCCGTTCTCTCAAGGGAACAAGGGGCCGCCTCTGCGACTTTGGTGAAGACACGAGGCGAAAAGGGACAGCCCGAAGGGCAGGACCTTGTACTGATATGCCCGACCGTCGAACGCGAATCGCAGGAATGGCCTGTGTCGCGGGAGAATCGAAACATGAAAGTACGCGTCCTTCAGGTCGATTGCTGCAAACCAATCTAGGGGACGGACGCATCCAAAAATGCGTTTCTGCGTCAACATCTTGAACGGCATCTTGTGAAGTGCACGGTTCAAAACTCGCAGATCCAAGATCGGTCATAACCCACCGCTTTTCTTGGGCACAATGAAGTAAGGGCTGTAAAACCCCAAACTCATATCGGCTGGAGGGACCGGCTCTATTGCATCCTTCGCCAGTAGGACTGCAATCTCCGCGAGCAAGACAGGGGCATCGACGGCTTTGACTGAAGTGAACCGGATGCCCCTGAACTTGGGGGGGACGCCGGGCGAACTGAATCGCATAGCCGAGTCTGATGGTCCGCAGGAGCCACCGGGACGGGCTGGGGAGCGCTAACCAGGCTCCGAGAGACCGCACCAGCGGGGCCAACGGGCCCACCGACATGCCCGCGGTGGGGCAGCGAGGTGGAACACAGGGACCGGCCCCAGGGCCTGTGACGGCCTGGCCTGTGATGGCAGGGGGCGGGGTCTGGGTGTGTAGTGTAGCACTCACCTGATTTCTCCTCGCGTGGGAGGAGACACAGGAACCCGGCTTGAGGCTTGTGACAGCCCGGCGTTTGACGACTTGAAGCGGGGACTGGAGTGCTACTGCCCTTACCTGGTTCCACGAATGGGCAGGAGGGGTGCTCTTGGGCAACCACCCACTGCCTGCTGGCGAGAGAGGAGGAGGGAAGCGATCCTGTGATGCACGGATCACCACTCTCCTCCTCTTGAGACCCGGAGATTGAGGAGACCGCTCTTTACTGATGTTTTGGGTACCGCTGGCTGCTGGGCCAGAGGCGGAACAAAATGAACAAAAGATACTCCACCCGGCCCTCCTCCGGGGGAGGGAGTGGTGCAGTCACCATCTCCCGATGAGCAGTCTCCTCCATCTCTGGGTCGACCGTCCCAGGGCCTCTTGCACTTGCGCTTGCCACCAGGTTTGGCGGGGGCCTGGACGGGCTGGGCGTCCTGCCTGCGACCGGCTCCACGACGCTGCCTGGTGAAAGGCTGCTGCGGCTGCGCGGGAGCGGGGGCGGCCGCAGGGGGGCACCCACGGCGACGAGCAGGCTGAGTGGCTGCAGCCGGAGTGGAAGCAGCAGGTTTCCTCCGGCGCATGATGTGTTTGCCTCAGTCTGCTTCTGGGCTGCCGAGAACTGCTGGGCAAAGCTCTCGACAGCGTCGCCGAAAGGGCCGGTCTGTGACACGGGAGCATTCAGGAACTGTACCTTCTCCTGCTCCTTCATGTCAGCGAGACACAGCCAGAGATGGCGCTCCTGGACATCGCACGACCCAGAGACTGTGCGGTCACCTTCGTCACTCGTAGCGCGAGGTCCGTCGCAGCACGCAGCTCATGTAGAACCGCCAGGTCGTGACCACCCTCGTGCAGGTCTTTCAGTGCTTTGGCCTGGTGGACCTGCAGCAACGCCATAGCGTGGAGGGCGGAAGCCGCCTCCCCACAGGCTCTATAAGCACTGCCAGTTAGACCTGACGAATACTTAGAGGCCCGTGAGGGGAGACACGGATCACCCCGCAGGGTGGAAGCGGCTGTTGGACACAGTTGCATGGCCACAGACCGTTCCACCGAGGGGATGCCCGCATACCACAAAGCGGCTCCACCATCGAGGGTGGTGAGAGCGGAAGAACTACAAGATGTGTTTCGGGCAGTGAAAGGTGCCCTCCACGATCTTGTCAGCTCCTCATGCACTTCCGGAAAGAATGGCACCGGAGGGGGGCGCTGAGAACCAGCGCCACCCCCACCGAGGAACCACTCGCCCAGCCTCGAAGGATCGGGACACGGTGGCTTTTTAGGATTCCACACGAGCCCGACATTCTCGGCGGCCCGGGAAAGCATAGCCGTCATCT
Source organism: Spinibarbus caldwelli (assembly GCA_039654775.1). Classification (NCBI taxonomy): domain Eukaryota; kingdom Metazoa; phylum Chordata; class Actinopteri; order Cypriniformes; family Cyprinidae; genus Spinibarbus; species Spinibarbus caldwelli. Next base: position 34,607,281 of record CM077233.1, on the reverse strand, counting down.
CTGGGTCTGGCACGGACAACGCTACCACACCCGAAGGGGGCAACGCAGCCGGGTCATCATCCCCGGAGAGAGAGGGCCCGCCCTCCGATGCAGTGATCGACATCTGGTCGTCAGAGGGGGCACCGAAGGAAACGCGTGGCCAGCGCGCTCCTTCAGCAGCTCCACCGGCTGCGGAGTGCTTGAGGGGTGAGGAGCTCCACTTGGGGAAGCCCTCACCGTAATCCTCAATCACCTCTGACTCCACCGGATCCAGTGTGCACGCCGGATCACGGCAGGCAGAGGGACTCTGCCATGTTTGACATAGCAGAGTCGCACTCCGAGATGGTCATGTCCCCGCAAGAAGAACATGAACCATCCACGAAAGCCACCTCAGCGTGCTGAATGCCCAGACACGTGAGGAAGCGATCGTGACCGTCCTGAGGCGCCAGGAAACGACCACACCCAGAAACGCACGGGTGAAAAGACATCTTTAAAAAGACGCGATCACCCGTGTTGCTCTTTTAGAGAAATTGCTCTTTCAGAGAAAAGCTCTTTTAGTGCTGAAGCACGCAGGGGAGCTGGCCACCGCACACTCCTAGTGTGGCTGTCAGCAGGAAGACGATCTTTCTCTCCCGGACACCGTGACCACCGCTGCCGCGCCGTAACGCCCGCACTCGCTCGCAGAACACTCTCTTGGAAGGGAGAGCAGTAGCTTTAACCACTACCGCTCGGCTCCGAAGCGAAAGGATAATTGATGCGGTGCATCAGCTGCCTCTTATGCTCACACTGTGATCAGCGGCAGCTGGATGCAATAATCGCATGCCAATGTCCATTGGCTCGTTTAGTTACACTCGAAGTGGATTGGTCTCTCTGGCGAGATCCCAATTTCGTCGGTCATCCGACGTGACTCGGAGTGACCGACTGAAAGGGGAACGCCAGTTACTTTGTTTCCCTGACAGCTCTCCTCTCCTCATGTTAAGAGAAATTAGGAGTAAGTGCAGAGCGTTGTGTGTGAACATGATGTTACTGTAGTTCTAAACAATGTAAACATGCATTAATTCATCTTACTCACAAAAAACTGATTCAGTATTCATCAAAATGAATTAAAACAGTGAAATCCAAACTCAGAATATGACACAAACCTGCAATAGTTAAATATGTTACATAACACATATGTGACCCTGGGCCACAAAACCAGTCATAAGGGTCAATTTTTAGAAAATGAGATTTATACATAATCTGAATAAATAAGCTTTCCATTGATGTATGGTTTGTTAGGATAGGACAATATTTGGCTGAGATACAACTATTTGAAAATCTGGAATCTGAGGGTGCAAAAAAAAAAAAAAATCAAAATACTGAGAAAATCACCTTTAATGTTGTCCAAATGAATTTCTTAGCAATGCATATTACTAATCAAAAATTAAGTTTTGATATATTTACAGTAGGAAATTTACTAAATATCTTCATGGAACATGGTCTTTACTTAATGTCTTAATGATTTTTGGTATAGAAGAAAAATCAGTAATTTTGACCCATACAATGTATTTTTGGCTATTGCTATAAATATACCTCAGCGACTTAAGACTGGTTTTGTGGTCCAGGGTCACAAATAACCTTTATGTATTTAATCCCATTTTATTAACCAATGTCTTTGCTGCTGACCTTTGATGATCCAGTTTAACCATACTAATAAGCAAAAATGACTTTAGATAAACTAACATTTATTGCTTCATTGTTTTTTTTTTTATTATTATTATTATTGCTAAGGAGTAGGGGTGTGCCGATCCGATATTCAGTATCGGTATCACTCCGATATTGGCATTTTCTGCCAGATCGGGGTATCGGTCAGATGAGACCGATCCAAATCCGATATTGTGCGTATACTATTGTGTTATTGTTAAGCCCCCCAAAAGTCACAAACACATTATAAAGCACCATAAAGTTTTCGTGCACTATATTTCAAGCATTCTGAAGCCATTCCACAGTTTAATGTGAGGTACAGATGAATATTGAAGTCAAGTTCAGGTAAACTCTTCTCTCCGCTGCAGCTGTCTGTCATCCTCCATTCAGCGTTCAAATTGCGTGTCGCGTTCAATTAAGTCAAGACGATCAATCTCTCTGCAAGATTATTAAATGTTCCTAATATTACACTTGATCTGTAAATAAAGATAAATGGTTTTGCATAAAATAACTTTATCTTGCAGGACTTTATCTTCGTGCCGTTTTAAAAATCGTGTTACTTTCTACCAGGTCTGTTAGATCACAATACTGGACTAGAGAGCACTGTGTTTTTAACAAGCACAGTAACTGGAATTTAAAACTGTTAAAAGAAAAGGCTCAATAAACTATCACACAGATTTAATACGCTACACATTAATATCTCTTCACTTTGTGCTTTGAACCTTTCTATGCGGAGCGCTGTGACTCGTGTTGCTTCAAGCGCATTTGTGCTGCTCTGTATTTGGAGCCTTTCGTATCATAATACTTTTGCACAATGAAAGATTATTGATAGCCTTTCTTGTTCGTCTTATCTGTCATATGTTTATGCCTCATTACTGAGCTATATATTTAAAAGAAATGTCTTTTAATGTTACAGTATATATATATATTTATATATAAATATATTGTTTTTCATGAATGTATTTTACAACAATACAAAGAGCAATGTATATCATTTTACCAGATTTAGTCCTACATTTATTCACTTTTATTTGTTTTTTTGTAATTAATTTTTTAATTATTATTAATTTTAGATTTTATAAAATTATTGTGCACTCATGATTTTTCTAGAGTAACTTTCCTGCTGAAAAAACAGACACCATCACAAAATTTGTAATGGTTTTACTGGTTATAATGGGACTTGTGTTGGTTTTAATGGAAACTGTAATGGACCCTGTGGGTCTCTACTGGATTTATAAACCAATAAATCCTAATGGAATATGTCCCAAAACACAGTACAGAAAACCATTTTTAATGGTTTTAATGGTTAAAAGTTGATAGTTTGTAATGTTTGTAAGGGTATTTGTAGTGGAAACCATTAGTATTTTCTGTTATGGTTCTATTGTTTTTTTTGTTTGTTTTTTTACAGCAAGGTTTTGCTACTGAATTATCCACTAACCTAGTTTATAATAGTATTTTTGTCATAGATTATAATTGTACATGCATTCATTTGTTGTTTTTCTTTACAATAAAGTTGTCTATATTTAGTAGATTGTGTATAACACAAAAAAGTCATGATCAGGTCAATACACATTGAGGTATAAAAATTCAACACTGATTAAAAAAAAAAAAAACTGCCCTGGTATCGGATCGATATCGGTATCGGCAGATATCGGATCGGGATCGGTTCTGAAAAAGTGGTATCGAGCCACCCCTACTAAGGAGTGTTGAACCTTCTTCTCCTGCGTTCTACTGTACGGATGTGAATTTACTTTTCCTTCAGCCTGAGGCTTATTCTTTTCAATTTTTAGTGTTAAAGGGCTTTTACATTTGCTAAAAATATAACTTTTTATGTTAATAACAAACAAGCAAGCCCTGCCGAAATTTAAAAAATAATGCAAAAATAACATAACGCATTACTTTCCATAAAAAGTAACTAACGTAATTAGTTACTGTTTTAGGGAGTAATGCAATATTGTAATGCATTACTTTTAAAAGTAACTTTCCCCAACACCGCTTCTGTTTCATTCGTTGCTATATGTAAATAACTAGAATAATAGCAAAGCACAGTAAATGGTGAAAGCATTTGTGCTACAAACTTGTATGTTTATGATTAGGAAAATACATTAAAAATGTGGTGGATTTTATGTAGGCTAAGATTTAATAGTTTTGTTTGGTGCTATAGTTTTGCATGAATTGCCTTTTTGAATTTACATGCAAGGGACAAGAACTGTGTAGAACTTGATGACAGGCATTCAGAATGTGCTGTAATCTGCAAGTTTCTGCATGGTTCTGTCAGTGCAGATTGTGTGCAAGCCCGGCCTACTCATAAGTCCAGCTGCGGAGTGTTATATTATGGATGGATCCCCCGCTGTGTCGACTGCTCTCATACCAACTCTGTGGGCTAAAAGCCGAGCCAACTCACCACTTCAAACAACATGAGAGCATTCTGTCTCTCTCCTTTCACTTCGACACTCATTTGTTCATTATCTAGCTCCTTTTCTCGTCTTTTCTTTATGTAATGCTCTATTTAATAGCTTTCTGTGTATTTTCTGTGCATTTCAGGTTATGTCACAATAGAAACTTGACATCACAGTATGATGAATTGACGCAAACGAGCATCACAGTAACATTTTTGGATCTATTCTCACTTATGCCGTGAGGGATGGTTAAAAATACATTTCTTTAGATATCCTATGGAAAACCGACAGCACAGAACTCAAAAAAAAAAAAGAAAAAAAAGAAGTGTGACTGAGAAAGGAAGTTAAAAACATCTGGTATCTGTCCACCGAGAGACACTTCCTGCTTATCTATCACATTTGATAAACTCCTGACTAAAGGTGCAGAAATCTGGAACTTCTCAAGAGTTTTTACATGCTTGTGAAAGTATTCCCACAGTCCCTCCAGTAGAAAACGGATTGAATGCGGCAACAAGTTCCTCAGAAACTTTTACACAAACACTCGCACTCAGGCGCAGCTCTCGGCGAGTCATTGAGTGACATGATAAAACCGATGGATTCCCTATTCGCGCTTTATTCTGCGTAGTCTTGAGAGATTAACTGAGATTGCTACTGTGAGTTTGCCAAGACTGTGTGGAGTCCTGAAAGAAGACATGAATCAGTATGGACATGCAAAAGAAAAGTTCAGTGTTTGATTTGTGACTGAATCAGCTTTCAGTTTGCCTATGAAAAACTGTGTGAACTTTTAAAATTGAGTAAACAGTGGTGCCCTATCGAGCAGTAGTCTGACTGAACCTGATCTCCAGCTGTTGGGTAGTCGATAGTCTTGCGTGGCCAGATGGCAAAGGTCTGGTCCACACTGCCGCTTATTCTGATCAAGAAATGTCCATTTAGACAGGAGGTCACCATATACCTGAAATGTAAAGCAACAAATCACAGCTTATTTTGTTTGAAAATTGTGTAAGCTGTTTTTAGTGGCTGTTGTACCTGGTAAAAGGCATCCTTGTTTCCAGGTGGACTAATAAAAAGCATGTGCAGCAAGTCACACCTCTGTTTATCAGTTTGCACTGGCTACCAATAGCTGTTCGCATAAAATTCAAGGCATTAATGTTTGCCTACAAAACCACCACTGGCTCTGCACCCCTTTACCTAAATTCATTGCTTCAGACTTATGTGCCTCTAGAAGCTTGCGTTCTGCAAGTGAACGTCGCTTTATTGTTCATCCCAAAGAGGCACAAAATCACTTTCACAGACTTTTACATTAAATGTTCCCTCCTGGTGGAATGACCTGCCCAACTCAATCCCAGCGGCTGAGTCCTTAGCCATCTTCAAGAATCGGCTAAAAACACATCTCTTCCATCTTTATTTGACCCTCTAACTCTAGCACTCTCTATTCTAATTCTATTCTTTAAAAAAAAAAAAAAAAAAACTTGTCTCTTTTAGACTCGCACTTTATTCATTTACTGCTTGTTTTTCTTTTCTAATCTTTTTGTATTCTATTTGTTTTCTTTTTATTTATTATACAATTAACAAAAGCAAAAAAAGGCCTCTAACACTAGCTTGCTCTATTCTTTTTCTATTCTATCGGTTTTATTTTTATTTGTTATATAATTAAAAAAAATACTTGCTATGTGTACTGCGTTAGGCTAAATGAGACTTGTCATAGCACTTGCATATCATTGCTCTTTTGTTGGTTTTGATTGCTTCCATTGTCCTCATTTGCAAGTCACTTTGGACAAAAGTGTCTGCTAAATGACTAAATGTATGTATGTATGTGTGCCTTAACTCCTGGAAGTTATGTAATGCCAGCCAATCAGATGAGGAAACAGGACATTTTTGTGTGCCGTATGCATCAGACGGTCATTGAGCGGACTGTGGGTGTGCCGCCTAAGGCTGAGTCTAGGTAGTTGAGTGCTGTTGTCAGTTTGTTTTTAGGTCTCTTGATCACATTTCAGAGCTGCTGGATTTGCCTGCTGCAACATAATGCTGGTGCTTATGTGGGGAACAGGTTTTATTTTAGTTTACAAGTATATTCACCTTTTTCTTCCGGTGAAAATGGACACGGCCATTTGTAAATTCTATGGGTCTAGCTTCCGGTCTCATCCGCATCCAGCTATTTTTAGCTGTACAAAACAGCTCGTTTTGCTGCTTGATATTGAAAATTGGTGTGTCTTACCATATTATTTTAATGTATTATCGTAATTATGAACACATGTAGTGTAGTGCAAACAGTTTTACCGTTTACTGCACGTATTACGCTATTCTTCTCGTTATTTCCGGATGTCTTGCCCATATGCTTACTTCCGCGTTGAAGAAAAAGTTGGATACTATACTATTCAAAAGGGGGTCTTAAGTTTTTTGGTCTTGCGCTCACCAAGGCTGCATTTGTTTGATCAAAAATATAGTAAAACTAACTTTCTCTCTTTAATATGTTTTAAAATGTAATTTATTCCTGGGATGGCACAGCTGAATTTTCAGCATCATTACTCCAGTCTTCAGTGTCACATGATCTTCAGAAATCATTCTAATATGCTGATTTGTTGCTCAAGAAACATTTCTGATTATTATATATGTTGAATGTCTAATGTTTAATGTCAGCAGTTGTGCTGCTTAATATTTTTGTGGAAATCGTGAAACATTTTGTTCGGGAATCTTTAATGAGAAGAATTTCAAACGAACGTTATTTATGTCACAGTCATGTCTGTCGTTTCTTGTGTGTTTACCCCTCCATGGCCTTATTTGGTCCTTCCTGTTCCTGTCCTCGTCTAGTTTGATTGATGATTTCTTTCAGGTGTGTGTGTTTAATTATCGTTTGTGTTTAGTTCTTGCCTGTTCTGTTAATTTTCGTCTGGTCTACTCGTTACTCCCCGGTGTTTTTGTGTGTCCCAGCCTTGCCCTGTCTGTTTTGGATTTATTAAAGACTGTATTTTGAGTTCATCCTCGTTTCCCTCGTGTGTGTGCACCGTGACAGATTATTTGTAAAATTCTAAATGTCTTCATTATCACTTTTGTTCAATTTAATGTGTCCTCGCTGAGAAAAAAGTTTTCAAGTTATCTTACTGAGCCCAAACTTTTGAATGGTAGGGTAGTGTATAGGGTAAATGTACCAATTAAGCTCACCAAAATCTACATTGAGACATTTTTAGTGCACAAGATATCGGTTTCAGCACAAGAAGTTATGTTAAAATAAAATATTAATCTCTCACACAAAAATAATTCATTTTATTTTAAATGACAAAAGCATTTCAATTAAGATATACATCATTAAATGCAAAAAGTCTGGCTGTGCTGACTGATTCCATAGAAAATCGGATAGTGTGTGATGGTCACAGACTCCGATTTTTGTATATCCGTATATTTGATATTTTCAGCCTATTTTATAACACACATTGTTTTCATTTGTCACACGTCTCCTAGCAACAACACTCTGTGTGAGTTTGTTGTGATCGGAAGGAATTTAAAGTCTGCTAGTGTGTGATCTTCAGTCATTTAGTGTATGATGGCCAGTTTTCCTTTTGTGACTATTTACTAGGGGTGTGAATCGGCACTGGCTTCACGATTCAATTCGATATCATGATTCATCACGATTATATCAAATTTATTTTGTGCATTTTTATTAAATGATATAAGCAGGCTACTTTTTAAAATAATTATTTAGTTAATTTAATTAATTAATTAATTAATTAATATATAATTAATTAATTATTGTTAAGAGTTAAAAGTAAATATAGCTTCAAAACATACAAGCAAATATAAAGTAATAAAGGGGGGAAAAGACAATTACAAGTAGTATCTGAGAGTGCTTTAAGTATCGAAAGTTTACAGATAATCATAGTTATGGGTTTTTCTTTTTTTCCTCAGCATTATTGCGATTTGATTATTAGGCTACTGATGAGATCATAGACACTGGCAGCTTTAATAGACTGCATTCACACTAATGCACAGATCTGTTTCCACATATCAGACTGTGTTTACATCAATTTCGTATCATAAAAGTAGATGCAAGTGCATTTAACTGCAGCCACGAGCTTCAGGACAAACAAACACAAAGCGCACATGAAAGTCTGTCAGTACATGAGTTTCGTGCATCTAATATGTACTGCATTCCAAACGGCAAAAAAAAAAAAAAAACCCTATCTAAAGTAAAAGACTAAAATAACAGCGAGTGGAAGCACTTTCAAGCAATGCGCACGCATCTCAGCGCATATTCTGTGCAATGAAGCCCACTGCGTTTGTCTCTAGCGCACACACGTGCCATATGCGGGAAAAAGCCAAGCTCGGATTTGAACTCTTTCCCTGCCAGCGTTTTTTAAAAAAGTTGCCAGCCACCGCTAGCATTTTTGATGATTTTCACCTAAATTTGACGGCCCTCAGAACATTTTTTGCTATGAATATAAGAAAATATTATATATCAAAGTAAAGAACCGAGCCTCTGCTTTTAAACAACAACAACAACAACAAAAAACTATTTTATTCTATCTTCATGTGTTCATGTTTTATATCCATTTGAATGCAGATTCACCAGAAATACAACATTTTGGACAAAAAACTGAGAAAAATGCATTTTTATCAAAGTAGTACATTTTCAAGCAAAATACATTCAGATGTCATAATCTTTCACCTGTAAATAACTATATGAATAATTGAAATTGCATTCAGTAAACAGAACAAACAGACACACACACACACACACACACACACACACCTATTCAGATCGACGGGTTATCGGTTAGAACTAGAGATGTTTCTGTGTCTGTAAATGCATCTCTCTCACTGACTACTTCGTCCCGATCAGATTCAAAATGGTCAAAACATGATCTACATACATGATCTATATATGATCTACATGATCTTTGATCCTTCCGTTTATGCTGATCGTCTTCTATTCGCACCCTAAAGACCTGGAAGTCTCGTAACTCATTCCTTACTGTAATACACCTAGAACACGGCGGGGAAGCGTTGGCTCTTAATTGACGAGATATCTCATCAATGGCAGGGAAAGAGTTAAAACAGAGAGTGCATTTTAATTACTCGTGTGACAAGTGCGTATGCGAATGATGTAATAGGCTATAATCGATTATGGTCTATTACTGCATCGATGCAGAATCGTCCACCTCCGCATCGCAATGCATCGATGCAACGATTAATTTCGACACCCCTACTATTTACAAAGTCAGTAAGTGTATGATGCCTGGTGTTTTAAAAATCTGTTCAGATTTTAAAAGTCATGTAATGTGTTCCAGCCTTTAGTTGTCTTTTTCCTGGACAGATGCGACAGGTTTCTGATGGCTCCTTCTTTGAATGGACGACATGCCTCTTTCATCTTTGGGCATAAAATATAGTTACATCTAGATTTTGTCATCTTTAAGCTGTTAAAATAAGTTATTAATCATTTTATAAAGATTAACTTAAAGTGACAACCATCAGTTAATATTTAAAGTCTGTTTATGAAGTATTTACACAGATGTTCAGTGTGGAAGAGCTTAAAGAGCACACTCAGCTTAATGAGAGCAGCGACAATATTTAATACATTTCATGTAATATTTATTAAAATGACAAGATTTTGCAAAATAAATGCTTTAGGTCATGTATGAAGTTCATACATATTTTAATATGAACAACTATCATTAACTATCTATGTAATTATACTTTTTCTTATTGATGTCACACTGAAGCTGTGTGATTTTCATAGTAGTGCACCCTTTAAGCTCACCTTAAAATAATATGAAATCTATAAAAATTACAGCACCTTATAAACCACAGACCAGCAATAAACTGTCAATCTATAATATTATGGAAGTGAAAGTACAAGCCAGTAATGCCTGTGAAGTAATATATTAGCGTAGCACACAATCTTATACAGCTAGTCAGCTAACTGTGTTCTGTAGCACCTGCGCTGTGTTGCTAAAACTATCTTTTGGATCTAACTGTAATTATTTCTCACATACAAGTTCCAAGTTATAATATATTATAAAAGTCTGAACATTAATCTTTTAATTTTACAGTAAGTAGCCAAAATAATGGCTTAAACATCTAAAAAAAAAATGCACATTTAAGGAGCTCCTCTTTTGGTGAAACTTTTCAGACAGCTTTCAAAATGAGCGCCAGTCAGTGTGAACACACGGAGACTCATATCTCAGTGTGAAATGATCTGATTGACTTGAAATTACAGGAGGTAAATGGTAACAAACATATCAATTGGTTAAGACATCAAGTAGGATAATACATTATTTTTTTTTTTATAATCTGAGCTCAAAAATGGAAGTGTGCTTAATGGGTACGTGAACTTAATAGGTACGTTTACCCTATGTTTCATTTGGTCTAAAGTGAGTTATACATTTTTATGACACTTTAGACCAATTAGAATCGTGTGCATGCATTTTAAATGAATGCATGCTGGTATATTTAGGTGTATTACGTATGTGTTTTTTTTATTTTATTTTCAATTCTAATCAGTTCAGTTTTGGGGTTTGAAAAGTTTGTGATGAAGGGAGAAATGTCTTTGTTTTTTGTGTGTTATTTTTAAATTCCGTAAAAACACTGTTTGAGGTGCAGATTTTAGCAGAACACAACTGAACAGCTCATGACTGTAACACTGTGTATGCTGAGGCGCAGTTCCTTTATGATTTGCACGTCCTCTTCCGTGCCTCCCGTGACCTCCACCCCTTCCACACACATGCATCATCTATTCTTCCCCTTCTCCGCCTCCATCGCTCTTCTCTCTTCAGCCTTTCTCTTTCCTCCCATATCCACCCGCCATCTCTGATTCACCATCCTTTCAGTGTCTGTAGCCTTTCTATTCCTGTCATTGGAGATTGTGTGTACAGAAGCATTAGTGGGGATGTGTGTGAGGGCAGTGGTTTGTGTGTGTTCCTTCCTTTGGCCGTGTGTGGAGATTTCTTCATAATGCTTCATGGTGATTAGAAAGGACCAGATAACAGTAATTACCAGATTTTGACTTATTCTAGGCAAGAAATTGGCCCATGCAAAACATGTTGTCGAGATGTTGTGAGTTATTGCTATTTAACAGGTTGCTAGGTTGTTCTGAGTGGTTGCTAGGGCATTTCTAAGTGTATTGGCTCCAAAAAATACATATGAATACCAGAGGCAAAAGCATATTTGATGATAATGTTAGATTAAGGCCATAAGGTGCTGGGCAAGTTGATGTAATATTTAATTATTGCTCATGGCATTTACTGTGTTTTTGAACAGTTTTGGTGGAAGTGAGATGAACAATAACTGCTGAAATGTGCTGTAGCACTTCAATATATGGACCAATTCTCCCTATTAACTAGTTGCTTATTAGCATGCCTATTATTAACATATTGACTGTTTATTAGTACTTATAAAGCACATATTCTGCATGACCATATTCTACATCCCTAATTCTACCCAATAACTACAACTACCTTACTAACTATTAATAAGCAACAAATTATGAGTTTATTGAGGCAAAAGTCATAGTTAATGGTTTGTTAATAGTGAGAATTAGATGTTAAACTATGACCAAATGTTGTACTGCTTAATATTTTTTGTCAAAACTGTGAAAATTTCAGGGTTTTTTTGCATTTGTATTAATTTTTTTTTTTTTTTGTCATATTTTTTATATTTCATTGGGGGAAAAACAAAAACCACAAATGAAATGCACTGTATATTGTATATATTTAATTCAGGCAAATATTACACATTTTTAAAAAATGTTAATTACAAAAAATAATAATAATATTAAAAACTTAAAATACAACAACAGTGTTTGTTTAAAAAGTATAATGAAATAGCAGCTCATATAATAATTGAACTTGTAACGTGTGCCCTTCTTACCACGTGAACACAAATCTGCAAGTGCACAGGTATTCAATTTAGCCCAGTGTTTTTGTAGCAGGCACTTGCTGCTAAGCTTTTGTCACACTAAGCGAATATGTTAATGTTAGATTGCTTTTCACTGTTTTAATTTTCATGCACATTGCAATCTGAGAATTCACTCCGGCAGCAATAATAACACATTTCAATTAACCTCAGTAATATTTACCTAGAATAGCCCTCGATCTATCTCTACCAGCCATCAAACATATTACTTTTCTTCTTGCATCAGTTGTGTGTGTGTGTGTGCGTGTGTGTGAAAGCTGTTTTGTTTCTTGGGGGCAGGTACAAAAAAGAGCCAGTCACTGAGGTGCTTTAGCCTTATTTACTCTGTGTTTCCACTCACCAAACCAATTACTGCACTCTCATCGAGTTCATATTGTTTGACCTTTATCAGAGAGAGAGAATGAGAGCGAATCAGAGACAGGGAGAGACACTGTGTGTTCCTGGAGGAGAAACGAGCAGCGTTCATTCTCATATCCCTATATTCAATATTTCAGAATGCAATTAGAGGAGCTAATTATCTTGGCAGCCTTTACAATGGCGGCAGCTCTGATGGTCTCTAATTAGATTTGGAGTGGAGAGAAAGCCCCATAGAGTTCCCACATATACTCCAAAACAGCAGAGAAAGTCTTAATTCTTCTGTTTCAGACATGGGTGAAATATGTTCGTAACATTGTTCGTTCTTTGGTGTTTGTTCTTTTCACGTCAGTCCCCTATTGTTGTGTCACTTGCTCTCTCGTCCTCGTCAGCAGTAAACACAAGCGCAGTGTGCCGGTGGTTTCTGTTGTCATCTCTGAGTGCAAGGAGTCAGGATCAAAGACGCCACAAACACAAACCTAACATAAAAGCCCTGCCCATGCAAACAGTGAGCTCGTATTTTGACTCTTCTTTTGTGTTGTCTCCATCCATCTGTTTCCCTTCTGTTTGGCGCTTTAGGCCTTTTGATGCTTCGTTCTCCCCATCTTTTGCTTAAGTCACTTTTTTCACTTTTGTTTTGTCCCTGATCGTCTGTCTAATATAAAAACACAAAATACTGGTTCATTATAAAGTGACTTTAACACAGCGGCAGGAGACGGTTGGCAGTCCAGTTTTAAAAAGCTAAATGTGGTTACTGAATATTCACACAGTTCAGTTGTGAAGATTATTGGCACAGAATGGTTTAATAATTTGTAACTAAATCAGTAAGTAATAAGTAAGTAAGCAAGTAAGTAAGTAAATAAATAATAAAACTTCACAAAAAAAGGAAATGTTTAATTGTTATTGTTGTGTAAAATAAGTATTCATTCCAATTCAGAAATGTATTCTTTTTTTTTTTTGTGAAATAATAATACTAATTCACAAGAAAGAAAATGTCTATATATTATTATTATTATTATTATTATTATTATTATTATTATTATTATTATTATTATGTTTTTGTCTAACATTATTCATTCCACTTCAGCAAATTATTATTATTATTAATAATATTATTAATAATAATAATAATAATAATAATAATAATACCTTCACAAAAATGGAAATGTTTAATTGTTGTTGTTGTGGAAAATAAGTATTCAGTTTGTGTGTCTGATAATCATTGATAAACATTTTATTTATTGTAATATAATAATAATTATAATACTAATTTACAAAAAAAATGTCTTCTTGTTATTATTATTATTTTATTATTATTATTATTTTTATTATCATGTTTTTGTCTAATATTAATTATTCCAATTCAGCAGATTTGTGTCTCCTCTTATTAAGTGATAGACATTTTATATTTGTGTAAAATAATAATCATAATAATAATCATAATAATAATAATAATGATGATGCTATTTTTTGTCTAAAATAAGTATTTATTTGACTTCAGCAATTTTGTGTCTCCTCTGCTTTTATAAAGTTTGTATTATTTATTCATCAGCCAGCCTCTCTAGATATGGTTATGAATCAATAAATACCCCTTTTAGTTGACTACTAACACAAACCAACTCCCACATATACCTCTTCTTGCTAAACTTCTGCAGGTGGAATATTGTTCCTGCGTGCGCATTGATAATTCATCTTTGGAGACAGTGGGATTAATGTAGGCAGTGCAAACAGTAAGCCTGAAGAGGGCAACTCACCCTGCAGTCGCTCACACTCAACCTAGAGCTTTATTTCTTTAGCAAGCCAATGGAAATGACATTTACCTTTTTACTGTCTAAACAGAGTGAAGTATATTTATATCTCTGGGAGAGAGACAGCGATTGGAGCTTGATAGTGTCTAAAAATGTGAAGCGAGTTATTCTTCCTTCCTCACAGCTCTGGAGATTCATTAGGTATTCTTGAAATGTTCATGATTGAGTGTTTGAACTCCTGAATAAACAGTAAGTGTCGGCTCGAGTGGGTTTGCGTTTCTGCCACGGTACTTGAGCGGGTGCATTTCAATCTTTTTGTCTGTGTTCCCACAGAGGGTCGGCTGTCACACTGCTCTCCACAGAACCCCAACAGAACGCTGCCTTAATGTCCGAGCTGAAGACAGGAATCGTGACTTTCCTCTCTAGGGAATGCTGCTGAATGTTTAGCTCTTTAAGACGGTGCTTTCAACCTTCAAAAAAGGAAAGGGAGGATAAAAAACAGCAGCTGGTTTTGAGAGCAGATCTCATTTGAGTCTGATGTCTTCCCCTGGGCAGGGTGGGTTTAATGACAGCATGGAAGCGCTTCCAAATGCTCCCAGCACTCTTTACTCGGAGCAGGCTTCCGGAAAGCCTTGTGATTGCGCATAGATCACTGGATAGTGACTAATGACTCCAGTGGTTTGGAGGTTTTTTTTTTTTTTCCTTTCTCAATGGCTGTTATGAATCGAGAGCTCTTGAACCTGATTCACGTGGGTCTCTGTTCCCTCTCAAGACCGATTCTCCTCGGCTTTAATTGGAAGATTGTGTAGATCTATGTGTTCTCGATCTCAGTCTTCTGTGTGTGTGTGTGTGTGTGTGTTCTCTATTGATTATGTGCTGGTTTGATCATTATCTGATTCATCTGGAAGCTGTTCTCTGTTGTGGAGACTAAGAGGTCAAGGTTTTTCTGTTTAGCACGGTCCAGTTAACCTCTGCTGACAGATTCTGTATCTAGATCATTATGGTGGCGTTAAAACATCCTTTTCCATTTACCCCCATTCAAAAGTAGGATTTTTTTTTTTTTTTTTTTTTTTTTTAGGTAATTGTATTAAAATGAATGTATATATTATTGAAAATGTATTATATTATATTGCATTATATTATATTATATTTTTTTTTAAGGTAAGTGGTTGCAATCAATTTATTTTAGCTGCATTTAAATAAACACATTTAGTTGACTAACTTTCAGTGTTTTTTTTCTTATTATTATTATTATTTAAATGTAGCTAAAATAAATTGTTTGCAACCACTTACCTTAAACAAATTTAGTATAATTTTTTTTCAGTGTAGGGAAAATGGATGGATGTATTATAATATATTGAAATGTCAAACAATAAAAAAACCCATTAAAAATAATATATGTAAACATAAGAAAAATAAAATACTTTGTTTTGAACAAAAGAGTTCATATTGTGCTTATTTTAATCTTATTTTGACCTAAATTATTATTTTAACAAGTTTTATATGATTGCTTATCTTATTCTCTTATTGCTTTTATTCATATATTTTATATTATGGTGCCAGACCACAAAAATTATAATAAAAATAAATAAATAAAGCAAATATTTTAAAATTAGTTTCATTCATCATATCATATATTTTAGTTTAGGCTTTGCATTGTTTGATGAAATATTATGAAATGATTCATAATGTAATGAACAGTGTGTCATGACATCACATTGCTGCAGCTAGTGATCAGTCACATGACCCATACAGCTGCAGATGATTGGCCCTAAAGCAACCTGTATCTACAACTGAGCACCCATGAACAAAGATGGCCTTGGTGGAAACCAATTATGTCTCTTTCTCTCTCTCTCATATTGAAGAGTTCCTTTAATCAGTGCTTTATAATACTTAAACTAGAATAATGAGCCACATCATCAGTGCAGGAGAAAGAAAAGGAGCAACAATGACCCCTTGCATTGCATTTATCGCTTGACCTTTATCTCTTCCATCCTCCAATCCAGTCCTCTCTTCATGTAGCTGTGTGCATGTGCTGGTTTGTTTAATTGGAGGCACGTATCAATGTGTACCAGAAACATATTTTTTTTTTATTCCTCTGCTCCCTTTCACGTCTCAGTATTCGATGACATCCAGAAACATTTTAACTCAACTGTGCACTAAACACAAAGAGGCTTATGTGACTGTGTGTTCGAATAGCAAGAGAGAGAGAGAGAGCAGGGTTGTGGGGCAGAGAGGAAGGGACGAGAAGACAAGGTTGAATTGAAACAGACTATATAAATAAAAGTCTGGTGGTGCACTGGGCTGACAGACAGTCTGATTGGGTGTCTTTGCGTCTGTCGGAGGGAACGAGAGACTGAGAGTGAATAGATGTAGTGTTTTCTTCCTCTCTTTCCACTGTGCTTTTGATGTGACATCTCTCTCACTGAGTGTGGGGTATACAGTTGTTGTTCTGACGACCTCTTTAAATCTCTTCTGTCCCTGTCTATCTACTCACCTCTCTGTGTCTTTCTCTCTTTCAGTCACGCTTTGCCAATTATTTTGCTCTCAGCAGCTGTGTGATTGCATTTAAAACGCTGGCCAGAGGGAGAACTGCTCACCCTTTGAAAGAGGGCAGGATGAAGAAAAAGAAGGAGATTTTGTAGATAATGGGATTGAATGAGTCAGGGCAGGTGAAAATCTGGAGGGCGGAGAAGCATTTTGTTGACACAAGCTGCAAAACCTAGTGTGCTGCCTACATAGTGTCTGAGACATCATACCCTGCTGAGGAAAAAACATCAAAATCAGACTAAGGTGGTTTTCTGTCCTTAAAAAAAAATAGACTTCCACAGTGACCAAGCTGACATGTGCCCAAAACCCTTTTAAACCATTGTGACTCTGTTTTTTTTTTTTTTTTCCCTTGCCTTCTGATACATCAGAAATTAGCATCAACATGGTTCCCTTGGCAAAATACAGTAGGATTTTTGCACTGGCTTTTGGATTATTGTAGTTCAGTTTATTTCATTTATTTATACAGGGACAATGCACAACAAAAGTGTTGTGTCAGAGTTAGCTATAAAGCTAATTTGCATCTGCAGTCCCTGGGCAGGATATTGTTACAAAATTACAATATTTAGTCACAAACCATACAATATCACATGAAGAGTTCATTTGCAAAAACCGATAAAAGCCACTTAAAAAAAAAAAAAAAAAAAGAAGCTGATTGCCGTGCATTATTCTCCACATATAGCGCGATCTGAACCCTAAACACATTTTGTCAAAAAAGCCGGTATTGTCCACTCTCAAGGCATCACGAGTTCACGTTTTACTGCAGAAGCCAACAAGCCCCCTTGCTGTTTGTGAACAGAAGCCGATAAGTCCATTTGAGCGAATCAGCGCGCTGTATTCAGGTCAGGTGACAAGGCTACTTTCACTTTGAAAAGACGTGCTAGCTGAGAGGAGTTTCATCAAAGCTGACTAAAAGTGATCGAGGATGGATAATTTCAATAAACTTGAACCTGTGATATCTTCTACAGGGCGAAAAAGGAAAATAAAAGCTGAAACGTTTTCACGGAGCCTTGCAAAAGCAGCACATTACAATGATGACGGAAAACTGTGTATAATCACATCCATACAGTCTATGATCACAACAACAACAACACTTGTCAGGCATTTACATTGTCATCTGAGGAGATTACAAAGATTAAACAAGTTTTTTTTTTTTTTTTTTTTTTTTTTTTTTAACTCTAAAATATGAAATGTGGAGTTATCTGCTTTTGGTATAAAACAAATTTTTAATATGTAAAAAAAACATACTTTCAATGAAGTTTAATTTTGTAAATTACCTGTATTTAAGTTATTATTATTTAATAAAAAAAAACCCAACTGCAGTTTGATTGATATTACTTGGAATGCGCAATAAAAAAAAGTGATTTCTGAAAAAAAATAAAAATAAAAATTGAGTTATCGGTTTTTGCAAATGAACTCTTCACACATCGTACTCCATTAAATTAAAAAATCTAGTCAATGATCACATATTTGATTTTCCTTAAGCCATACTTTAAGCGTAGTTTTAAAAATACTAAATGTTGAACACTCTCTAATATAAGCAGGTATTAAATTCCATCTTTCTGCTGCTGTAACTGAAAAGGCTGATTGTCCAAAAACAGTTTTCTTAAATTTAGTTGAACAGTCACCTCTAACTGAAGACTTGTCCTTACAGAAAGTCACACATTGTTTAATCAACAAACATTTACGATTTTTACACTTTTTGTTCATCAAGATAATCTTCAAGATGAACACAACTCGTATTATTTTTGAAGCTGAAATACAGACTCCAGAAGGAAAAAACTAAAGTTAGGTTCAATGACTTTAATGGTCAAATGTCACCACCGCTAAGATTTTGATAACTCTTTCAATCTTTATTGTAATAATTGACAAGTTGGACAGTTTGAGTTCGAATAGTTTTCAAGAGCATGAATACAAACAATGAGGCTGTAAAAGTGGATGTAGATGTGTTGATGAATGTCCCAGACAACCTTGACAGTTCCATTTAGCCAACTGTTTGCAGCAACCTTTTTCGAGACATGTAAAAAAAACGCATGAGTATGGTATTACTGATGTTTTTATGTTGTAGAATAAAACATGAAAATATCTTGAGCTTGTATTTGTCACGGTGCACGAGGAGACGAGGGTGAACTCAAAATACAGTCTTTAATAAAATCCAAACAAGACTAGGCAAGGCTGACACACAGGAACACCGGAGAGTAACGAGTTGACCAGACGAAAATCAACAGAACAGGCAGGAACTAAATACAAACGATTATAATTATCACACACACCTGAATTAAATGACAAACAATCAGACTTGACGAGGACAGGAACAGGAAGGACCAAATAAGGGCATGGAGGGAAACCTGACACACACCACAGACAAGACTGTGACAGTATTAACCACAGACCTTATTTTAGGCATTAAACAAAAACCCACTCACTTTGGGACAATTGAACTGGAAGTGAAAAATTACTCAAAAACTTGTTTCTGGGATTTTAGGACTCATTCCCTCAGAACTCTTTATTGTTCACTCAGCTCAGTGAAAACTATCAAAGATGACTGATGAAAGGACAGAACATATTTCATTCAGTAGTAAAAAATAATTAATAAAAATGGTTCTAATTAAAAATATATCTGATTAAAATGCACTGTTTGTCCAATTTTAGTGATTATGCTATGTATTTTGTTTATTAATGGTTTTATACTTCACAATAGTGTTATACTATATACTTCACACTTCATTTGTTTGGAGTTCCTGACTCTGTAGATTGTTCCAGTCAGTCACTTTGGAGATTCCATTTATGATTCTGGATGTAAATATAGTACAGTGTGTAGCTAGTATACAGCACTGTAGCTCACTAGGGTTTGAAACAGAGCCAGATTTTACAGTAGTGTGCCTCTGAATTCACAACACACCAACCAGACTGGTGAAATGCCCCCTACAGGACTTTCCTTATGTCCGTTATAGACTGCATTCGAGCAGCTTCTCTTTGCTATTATGTGTTGTTCTCTTTCATCTCATGTTTTGAGGATGTTGCTGCGTTTTTGAGAGGAGCAAGGTGTTCCCCACTTAACCTTCCTCCACTCCTCTAATTGTTAAATGAATGTAATGGAGACAAGGTTAGCAGAGAGTAGTTCATTTGCTGGTGCACCAGGAGGGATAAGCACTCACTTTTTAGCATTTGTCTTCGCTCATCTGCACGGCAAATTGAGTTGCAGTTGCCGATAAGAGAATGCACTCGTGTTAACCTCTGATACCTATTCAGGTCGCTGACTTGTTAAGTGCTGCATGGGTTTTGTGGTTAGCCCCTCACCTTAGAGCGCCATCATCACTGCCAGCTCATGAAAGCCAGGTGTCGCAGGGAATTATGGGCTCTCTGGGTTTTATGAACAGACACTTTTCCTAGGTAAAAAAAAAACTGAGAACTAATGGCCCACTAACTGACTTTCCCCTCTCATAATCTTTCAAAAAGTGAGCTCTATTCACCTCAAATTCACACAGAAGTGAACTGACAAACCATGTTGTCCATATGTTTGCACGGCAGTCTGCTCTTATTTTGGTGAGATTCAATTTGATTTGCTGACAAAATGAGGCAATAGTGAGAGAGAATGTCAAAAGCTGTTACTTAATTTATCACCCCTGTTGTGATTCTGTGATGAGGGTAAGAGACTCACAAGTGAGGGTTGGTAGAATTTCCCTAGCACTTCTTTAGCTGTTATTTTTAGTTGCTAAGTGGGCAGCTGGATTAAGAAGGAGTCTTTGGGGCTCCTGAGTCATGCCATCTGCTCAGGTCAGGGAATTCACATAAAATTTAACAAGGTTCAGCTGCACACTTTAGTGAATTTTGCTCGTCTGATAGCTTTCAAGTGAATAGATGGCACAGACCAGTGGGATAAGAATGGTCTAAACAGAGATCTCAAACCAAGTGCAGGCTGCATCTCATTTCCAAGTTTGTGCCGCTGGCATCACACCTGCATGTCGGCCCTAAACCGATCCAGATAGTGGTCACAGAATCTGAGATGCCTGACATCAGTGCTATGACAATATATGACGTAACAGTAGAAATGTGTCAAACTTTGTTATTACACTCATAATGCAATATTGCCACAGAGGAATTTAAAAAATCTGGCATTGAACAGAAATCTATAGCATTTGACTTGGTACAGCCACAAAGCAGTAAGGCTTAAGTAGCCTACCCCATTCATCCAGTGCAACACATTTTCTTCTTTTCTTTTTTAAAAAGAAACTACCAAAATATCTGAGATTAAAAGCAAAATTAAAAGCATTCATTACTTAAGTCTTCAATGTCACATAATCCTTCAGAAATCATGTCATTATATTTTTGTGGAAACCATGATGCATTATTTTTTTCAGGATTTTTATTTATTTATTTATTTATTTGGATGAATAGAAAGTTCAAGAACAGCATTTATTTGAAATAGAAATATTTTTTTTTTACTGTCACATTTTATCAATTTAATTTTTTTTCCATTCTGAATAAAAGTATTAATTTATTAAAAAATAAAATAAAAGACTGACCCTAAAACTTTGAATAATAGCCTATATTGTATTGCATTTTTTTAATTTTGATTTATAACTTTTAAACAGTAGTCTCACAAGCTTAAAAAAGCAAATTCAAAGACAGATTTGTTGATTGTAATGGGATTCTTACGGTTGCCAGGCAATGGCACAATTTTGCACATTAATATAGAATTCAACTAAATGTGCATAGGCCTATATTGGCTGTTTAATGGCTTTGAACATGGCTCATCCAGTAGCATTTATAATGTACAAGTGTTTCGAGTCTTTTATTTTTAACACATTATGTAATGTGAGGCAGCACTGATGTCTCACTCATAATTTATTTATTATGAATAATTTTATCTTTTGGCTTTCTTCCATCAAGCTAGTCCAAAGTACATTTATAAAATATATACCTGACTGAATTATCTATAAAAGTGTGTATTTTTGGTCATACCGCCCTTCCATACCTCACATCCGTTGACTTCTGAAGCCAGAAGGACATGACTTTTGAGTTGTTCAATATTTGTAAGTCTCAAATTTTGATCTCAAACAAATTGCGGTAGTGTTAAACAATCATCACCGACTGAGATCCCTCTATTTCTCCGTCAGCTCTGGTGTGCTTGTGAATTGAGTGCTAATAGCATTAGATTAGCAATAGCTTTGCGCTTCAGGCCTGATTTGATGACTTAACTTGGAGAGCCAGTAGTTTGATGCCATCAGTATCTTTATGCCATTACAAGTTGAGGATTTAATGTTGGCATGGAAACAGCTAGCTGTCTCCATGGGACCTTGTTGAGTAGTTGTTATGGTAACGAGCTCGTTTCTGTAGAATATGATATCTGATATTTCAGTATCGATCATGTTTCCTCCGGAGACTCTGGGTTTCTTGTCTGTTTAGCATGCGTTTATGCTAAGACGAAGAACCCTTATTGAGTTTTCCCATTACTTGCATCATACTGCATGATGGTTCTGTGGAGCCAGCGATGAGTGCGGGGGTGTACGTGACTCTACAGTAGTGAAGATTGTCCCTCAGGTCTTCGCCTACATACCAACACACACTCGCACTCCTCCACAAAGGAATCTGTGTTAGCGCTTGCGCTCTTTCACACTCCTACACCATCATCTACTCTTCAAGGAATGGAAGAATAATCAGATGCCCAAATGGAAAAGTCCCTCTATTTTTATCCTGGTGTTTCCCCACCTCGGTTGTGATCCGTGAGGTGTTTGTTGGTCACCGTGGGCTTTCTTATTAAAAAACCCAGTGGAGGGCCGCCGCCGCCTCAGTCTCTCATTTCACTATTTTGCTTCTTTATTCTCTCTTTCTGTCTTTGTGTCTAACATCTGTGCTTCTTTGAAGCGACGCTGAAGTAACCTGCTGTTAAACAGTGCCGTCTTTCCTCTGGTTCTTTCATTTCTTACCCCTCGTTTCATTTGCATCGCTGCCGTCTGCTGTTCATCCTCCGTCATTCATCTCTCTCTCACGCAGTCTTTCTCTCATTTCATTAGTTTTATATAAGCCGTGTCCCCACCCCGCCCCGCTCACTGTTGTTTCATTAGCGTCTTGTACCTTTTGTGTGGCTCGTGCGCTCCAGCTCAGGAGTGGTAATGTGTGAGCAAACATGAAGTTGAATAATTGAGCTCTCAGATGCCCTCAGTGCCTGTGCAGGTAAACCAAGAGGATTCAGTTTCACAGCGCAGAAATGTCGAAGGAGTGTATGTGTGAGTCCGCTTGCTCAGTTCAATAGCTTTTCATTTATTCAGGAGAGAAAGAGGTTGATTGATTCATAAAGGCTTTTATGCAGCTCTCTGTAAAGGCTCATTTTCAAAGTGAGTTTGAAGGCCTCTGTTTAAGATTATAACATCATCAAGTGCCCCATGCTGAACCAAGGTGCTCATTCTGCAGTTTTATTTATCATTTTCTTTTGCTGATTTTGAAGAAAAGCATGTGCTATAATGTGTTAAATGGAGCTGAGTGTACTGTTCTCTTATTTCTACTGTAGCTGAACGTATAATTGCATTAGTGATCATATTAGGGTTTGCTTTTATGCTTTTGGTAGGCACTTTTTGTCTGTGTACACTCTATATGTCTGTATCATATTGGTTATCAGTCAAAACTGATATATATATAATGTCAGAGATATATATATATATATATATATATATATATATATTATACATTTATATTGTATTTTGTATCTAAATGTGCACATTTTTAATTTGTTTTATTTATATTGTTTTTAATTTATCAGTATTAGTCAAATATATCATTGTGCATGCTCACTTTCTCTATTTAGATTATCTGTTGCTGTCATCTAACACTCACTTGAAGTTCTTTTTTTTTTTTTCTTTTAAATGTACAAATTTCATGAACACTTAAATGTTCTATTGGATTTTTCTACATAGAAGACCAAGTGCACAGATAACAAACTCGGATAACAACAGCATGAGTTATTGCCAATATTATTACCCCAATTAACGACACAACAAACTACATGCAGTAAAATAAAACATCCAGCAATAAAATAAAATTAATAATAGAAATTTTACATAAGGAGCCCATGAGTGAGAATCAGTTTTTATTCTTTTTATTTTTTTTATTATTATTTTTTTATACAGTACATTATGATGTAGTGATACATATATATTCACTTGTACTATAGCATTTAAAATGGTTTGTTTTAGTTTATTTAAAATTATTTAAACAAAATAATATATCATTTCAGCCATTTATCAGTTATGGGCTATAACATCAAACAGTAGACACTGTAGAATTGCGCATTCCTACTTTTTTATAATGCAACTTACAAATCAGGCCTATGTGTTTAAGCAATTAATGCATTCACTGCATATTAAACCCATATCTTTGTCATTGCTAACACCATCCATGTGCTAGCGTGTTAAGCTACAGGAATGCGTTCCAATCTCAGGGAGACAGTTAATGTCACTTTAACCCTTTAATAGTTTGATCTTCATTAGATATACTTCGGCCTGATTGTTGTCAAGCAATCATAAGCCTGGTACATGCATCAAACACTTCGAAAACCATTTTACCAAGGTGCACAGTGCACCAGGAACATTTCATTACATGCTACTCCAAACACTGGCTGGATGCATTGACATTGGACCTGCTTTGGACTCATGGAAGGGGTGACAAGGTGCAGAAAGCACCAGATGCAGCTCATCACGCACTGCCAGCAGGATTACATTTCCATGCCACTCCTACGATCAGCCTGGAGCTGAGCCAGTGATGTAAGATCCGTCCATAAGCACATAGTTTTGTGTTATACCTTTTATGGCCACACTTATTTTTGGGAAGTCATTTAAATACATTTTCATCTCTGCTACAGTTGAGGAAAAGGTTTGATCGAAATCTACAAATAGTCATGCTTAAATAACTATAAAGTGCCTTTTATTTTTGCTAAAGGCCTGCTATATTTAGGATTTGTAATGATTTTTTTTTTTTATTTTTTTTATAAGTGTCCTGGAAAAGGAAACTTGAGGCATTGGAGACACTGACAGCTGTCAGCGCCTCTTTCAGATAAATATTTTGGCTGCAGTTTTCAAGATGTCACACAGGTTTATTTCCAGGATTTTGGTTTGTCACAAAAATCCATTTCTCGCACAGTGATGTCAGAGCTGTTTTTTTCGCAGCCTGTGAGACGCTGTTCCCAGGCTGAAGATCTGACTGGTGCTAATCAATGCTAGCACCGCACGGAGACGTCTAGCGGTAATGGGATGCAGAATATCATGTTGTGGTGGCTCGGCGCTAAAGGATGGTAGCGTGGTGTCAGAGATGTGCTGGAATGCCCTGCTGCTCTTCTGGAGTGTGTGAGCGTGGGTTTGGGTGGGTCCATGAAAAAAGAAATCTGTGTTTGTATGTTTGGTTTATCTGCAGTCACGGGTCTGCTCTCCTTTCATGCTTCCCCAGCTTCATGCAAACATGTGTCCATGTGCATCTGCAGCATGATGTTTACATATGTGAGCCTATGGCACTGTACACTAGAGAAAGAGGAAAACTCTATAGACTAAACCCATGAGGGCCAGAAACACGCTAAAGGCAAGTAAACAAATGCATACTTAACGTGTCCTCTTACAAACCCTATAGTACTCTAGACATTTATAATTAAATAGATGTGCCTTAAAGCAGATGTGCTGTGAGTTAATATGAAAATATTATATCTGTTACACCTGTAGCTTCTCTCGTGGAAATGCTGAGAATAACAGTGTGCGCTTACATTTCAGTCTGCCACATTTTGGAATACAATGTTAAACAAAAGTGAGTGTGTGTAGCTAGTTGGGATCAGTGTTGTTATTGCTGTATTGTAAAACGAACTGTTAAAAGTAGTTTTCGTTAACTGAAATAAAGCTGAAATAAATGTAAAAAATAAAGATTTCATTCATATTATGGCAACTAAATAACATAAATAACTTGAAGTTGACATACTAAAGCTAAACCTGAAATAAAAATAAAGCTAAATTAAATAATAATAAAAGAAAAAATCAATATTTATATTACTATCACTATCTATTTATATTGGTATCTTTATTAAAAATAAATAAATAAATAAATAAAATACAAAAGCACTTGACAAAATTACTAAAACTAAAACTGAAAGACAACTAAAATTAAAATAAAAAATAAAACAAACACTAAAAATAAAACTGTTTAAATAAAAAATTACATTTTAAACAAAAGCTAATTAAAAATACTTATAAATATTGTAATATAAATGATACTAAAATAATACTAATAGAGATACATGAATATAATATTGCCTATTCATACATTTAGATTACATCTGATGGCATCTAAAGTTATTCTTTAAAAACACCTCTAATTTAATAACACTGTTAAATGTAATCTTGAAAATCTATTTTTCATGCTATACATTATAATAAATTAATGTGAACTAATTTAATTTCTCTTAAAAATTATTGATTTTAGTTTCATTCATTTAGTTTTAATTTTTTAAAACAAAATAGAATACATTTTAATACTAGCCATTAACTGGTTAGCAGTCATAACATGAGTTATCGGTTTCTGACAGAATTTTAATACTGATGCATCCCTAGTAGCATGAAACATTTGCATTGAGGTACTTGTGCAGAGTATGTTTCGGCCCCAACAAAGTACATCTTTCAGTTTGTTCTGTAGTCATATTTGGTTTTTCAAAAAATTCTGCCATATTTTATTGGATAAGGACCCAGAGGCTGATAGAGGGAGAAGAAGAAGTGAGGGGTTGTTGAGGACAAAAAGAGGCTTGTTTTTTCTTGAGGCTATAAGTTAATAAAAGGGTTGAGATTGAGCCGCCCTGCAGGAGAGAATCCTGTTTAAATGTTAATAGGACAAGGCCTGAATGCCTTTAAGGGTGTGTTTTGTTGTTCATGAACTCTACTCTCGAACTAACCTCATGCCCCGGTTTCCTCCACAGTGATCCCGGACACTCTGACGGTGACGGCCACTCCTCAGACTCTCTCGAAAGTGGAGGGGGACACGCTACAGCTGAGCTGTGAGGTCACACACCAGACGTCCCAGCACACTCACGTTTCTGTGGGCTGGTACCTGCGACCCTCTGATGACCCCAATTCTGGTCCACGTGACCTGGTCACCCTGTCACGGGACTTTGTTCTACGGCCGGGTGGACAGTACCGCCAGCGTCTGTCTTCAGGAGACCTGCGTCTGGACAAGACCAGCGCCACTTCCTACCGTCTCACCATCTACAAGCTGCAGCCCACAGACCAGGGAGAGTTCTACTGCGAGGCCTCGGAATGGATCCAGGACCCGGATCGCTCCTGGTACGCCATGACCCGGAAAGAGTCGGAGAAGACGTCTGTCAAAGTTCAGCCCACAGGTGAGTGAGAGTTGTTTGGGGGTTCGTTGCAACATCTTTTAGAGGTTAATTGCTTTATTTTAAAGGGGTCATCAGATGCCCATTTTCCACAAGTTCTTTAGGGTCTTAATGAAAAGTCTGTAACATAGTTTGGTTAAAATTTCTCAATGGTAGTGTAAAACAACACCGTTTTTACCCTGTCAAAAACAGCTCTATTTACAGCAAGCCATTTTGTTTTTTGAGCTACAGCTTTCCTGTAGCTCAAATAGTAGAGCATGGCGCTAGCAACGCCAAGATCGTGGGTTCGATTCCCAGGGAAAGCAAGAGCTCATCAAATGTAAAAACTGTAACTTGAATGCTATGTAAGTCGCTTTGGATAAAAGCGTCTGCTAAAGGCATAAATGTAAATGCAAATGAGCTCTGCTGACCGAGCCGCTCTCTGAGAGACGTAAACTTTGTGAAACTTGCTAATTAGGACATTATTAGGAAAGGCAATCTGCAAAGATTCATTAAAAAACTTTGCACTCATTTCTTCTGGAGGTGAAGATGGATCACGTGCAAAGATAGATGCATTTAGGTAGATCGGGGGCGCATTCCCTTCAGAAACAAAGGTAATCCTCTGTGTCTTCAGCAGCTCAGATGTCGATAGTAAATGATGACTGCTATATTCATTATTACATCCAACAACAGAACACCTCAATCGCTTAGGAGACATTCTAGTCTGCATCTGCTCCGGCGGTGAAACAATGGACTGATGAAAGCTCACTCAGGGCGGGGCTAAGGTAAAACGCTACTGTCAATCAAACAATCGTGGGAGGGGCCTGGGTCTGTGCGACGTCACACAGACAGGCATCTGAGATTGGCTCGATTTGAGAAAGGGGAAATGATTTAACGAGATTAAATAAAAACCACTGGGTAGATCTTTATCATTATAGGGTGGTTGTGTACACACACTGCCAACACACATTTCAGTTCAAACAACATGTAAAAGTGCATATCACATCCGATGACCCCTTTAAAATCCTATTGGATAATTATTCACTGAGATTAATTTAATTTAACACAATGAAGAGAAGAGGTGTTGGTGAAGAAAAGCAAGTTGTTTTCTCACATGTGGAAAAACACACATTTGAGCCACATTCAGTTGCAGTGTGAATATAGCCAAAAGAAAACATTTGAAAACTTTGGAAAATAGTCCAAGTATATTTTATATTTAATGTAACATGAACAAAAACGAGGGTGTGAGGGATAGAAGTACTGTACGATGCTTTCAATAGGCCACATATTTGCATATACTGTTGCAACAAGAACAAGAAAACTCTGAAAATTGGATTGCGAACATTATGCGTGGGTCTAAGACTGTAAAGAGATGATTTACCCAAAAATGAAAATTATGTCATCATTTACTCACCCTCATGTCAAATTTTGCCATAAGTTAAATATATTAAGTTTCTACAATATATAAATATATTGTAGAAACTTAATTTCCTGTAAAGCTGCTTTGCAATGATTTGTATCGTAAAAAAGCGCTATACAAATAAACTTGAATTGAACTGAATGTCGTTCCAAACCTGTATGACTTTCTACTTTCTGTGGAACATAAAAGATGTTGTGAGAAATGCCGCAGTGTTTGTTTGTCCATATAGTAAAAGTCAGCCGTCACTAAAACGGTTTGTTTCAACACTCGTCAAAATGTCTTCTTTTGTGTTTCTCTATAAAATAACATAAAAAGTCAAACAGGTTTAGAATGACATAACAGAAGTTTCATTTTTGGGTGATATATCCCTAAGACATAGTGAACAAACTTTTATTTTTGTTTATATAAAATTAAATATAGTGTCTGTCCTAAGATGATAATTTCTTCAAACACTTTACACCACAGAAGTACATATGCATGTAGTTCAACCCTATTAGACAAATGACTCACCAATGTCATGCTCATGGTCGCCTTGCTCTCTAAAACAAGGCATGCATGACTCTGCTTCCCTGCAGAAATCCTTAAATATGCCCTGTGAGCTGATCACTATCTAAAATTAAGCACATTACCAGAGTCTCTGAGCGGTGGCTGCTGATCCTCTTAACATCAAACTCCCTGTCATGGAGTACAGAGCAGGCATCGGCTCTCACAAGTCCACTCCGCTCATTGATACCGTCAGTGTCATGAAGGTTATCATAGAGCGAGGTCTCTCAGCATCAGGTAGCAACAAGCCAGTTGCATCGACTCATCTAACTCCAACACATCAGTTGAGTAATCATGTCTAACATCTGCTTGATGACCAACACTTTTAAAGAGAAAGAAATGTCAGTTCTGTCATCATTTACTCACCATCGTGTCATTCCTAACTCATGATGTTCTTTCTTCTGTGGAACACAAAAGTAGATATTTTGAAGAATATCTTTGAATATGAAATTCAATGTAGTCCAGAACTTTCAAAATCCAAAAAGAACAAGAGAAATGAATCTAAACCAGGGGTACTCACTATTTTTTTTCATGAGAGCCGCACTGATAGGACAAAGTCAATAGGAGAGCCACTTTTACCGCAAAGTATCAAAAGTTACATCCAGTCATAAAGAGCATGTCTGCTTAACATGTCTGCTTGAGCGGAAGCATGCATGCATTTCCTTGACTTTTTTCATGTTGTATTTGTAACTTCTTGTTGCAATCCTTGTGAGGCATTCAAGATGTTCATTGGTGAGGCGGTTTCTCTGTTTCCTCTTTATAGTGTTCATGGTTGAGAATGTTGACTCGCAAGTGTATGTGCTCACAAAGAAGGACAGCACTTTTTGCACAAGTGGCTTCAAAGTGGGAAAATCTTCTTCAGACACCAAACTCCAGAAGTGACCAACACCTGCTCTGAGTTCATCTTTGAGAACGTCTTTTGTCTGCAGTTCTACCATATCACTTTCTACAGCAGCACGCTGAGTAGGGCAGAGCAGAGTGATAGTTGGAGTGAGAGGTGACACATCCACATGGAAGGGGTTTTCAATGAAGTTGAAAATCTCCTTGTGCTCATTCACATCCTTGAATCTGGATTCAAATTCCCCCCTCAGCTCTTCCAAAGCATTCACAAATTCTCTGTGGCTGAAGTGCTCCAGCAGAGATGGGTCATTTGTGGTGACAGCTCTGAGTTTGGGGAAGTGAATGAATTCTCTGTCAGGTATGTACAGGGCAGTTATTTTGTTCTGAAATGCTCTGATTGCATTCAGCATGTTGTTTGGAAGCTTATCTCTTCCTTGAAGCTTCAAGTTAAGAGTGTTCAGGTGACAGGTGATGTCAGTAAGAAAAGCCAGCTGTGTGATCCAGCATGGGTCTTCCAGCTCTGGCTCCCGTTTTCCTTTGCTGTCCAGGAAAGTGCAAATCTCAGGGAGGAGGCTCAGAAACCGTTCAAGCACTTTTCCACGGGACAACCATCTCACTTCACTGTGCATCAGTAAATCACCATACTCTGTGTCATGGTCCTCAATGAGTTGTCGGAACTGTCTGTGGTTCAGCGCTCTGGAGATGATGAAGTTTACCACACGAACAACTGTTTGCATCACGTTTTGGAATGTATTATTTCTCAGTTTTGATACCAGTGACTCCTGATGGATGATGCAGTGGAAACTGATAAAGTTCAGTATTTCTTCCCTTTTTTTCATGAGCCCAACAAGCCCCTTCTCCTTTCCTCGCATGCTAGGGGCGCCATTCGTGCACACACTTGCTAGACCTGACCAACTGAGATTTTTTTCATCAAAAAATGCCAGAAGTGCATTCAGAATGTCCTCACCTCTTGTTTGGCCAACAAGTAGAAGTAAGCACAGCATTTCTTCTTGGAAAGACTTTTCTTTAGGGAACCTTACCCAAACACACAACTGAGAAACATCTGTCAAATCGGTGCTTTCATCCACTGCGATGCTGAAACACGGTGCTGCTGACACATCTGCGCAGAGCTGGTCACTCACATCCTTTCCGATGTTTTCAATCCGCCTCATTATGGTGGAATCTGATAATTGTAATCCTTTAATTTGCTTAATAATTGCATCCTTTTTGTCAAACTCAGCAAACAATATTTCTGCTGAAGCCAAAAAGCAATCTTTCACAATTTCTGAGTCTGAGAAGGGTTTTTTTCCCCCGAGCCAAAATCCAAGCGATCTCAAAAGATGCCTCAGTTAAACGTTCAGCTGTAGAAGTTGTCCTGTGTATGAGCCTTTGTTGTTCAGAAAGAGAGGAAGAAAGCTGCTCTATTTTTCTTTTCTTTACTTCACTTCCAGGTGGATAACTTTCGTTGAATTTTGGGTGCGTCGTTTGGAAATGCCGCTCCAAATTACTTCGCTTGAAACCAGAGCGGGTTTGTTTGCATAGTAAACACAAAGGGTTTGATCCATGGAGCACAAATAAAAATTGCTCTGTCCACTTTTCTTGAAATTTTCTATGCTCATCTTGTAGGGCTCGTACCTTTCTCTTTTTAGCAGGAGTGGACTCTCCACAAACCCCGTCTCCATCATCTTCCTGTCGATTTGCGGTTGTTGCATGTGCCGAATCTTTAGTTCCCTCGTTTGACACTGTCACATTGCTTTGTTGCTGTCCACTTGGTGCGTGACTTTGTTTAATAAGAAATCGATCCATTTTCAGTCCGTATATAACACAAGCTGACTAGCATAAAATGCTGGAAATAACCGTAGCAAAGTTAGCGTTGTTATAATGTGCGTAGTAGGCCTATGAATTGCCAGGTTAGTGTCCTCTAATTTAATTGCTCCAATTCAGCGATAGCATTTTATTTCTTATTTTTTAATAAATGCCCAAGTATATTCCATATTCACAAGCATGTGATGGATAGAGGGTTTGCATAATATATATTTGTTAATTTATTTTTAATGATCTTAAGTTTTATGGAAAGACCGCCAAAACGGCAGTTTGCCATGGCAACTCTGCAGTGAGTCAGTGACACGGACGTAAGAGCAGAGCAATTTTAAATATCTTTTCTAGTCTATATTTCTATCTTCTAATGCCACAGTTGTGGGTACTTTTAAATATGAATTAGTTGTAGAGCAGACACAGATTTTTTATTTATTCATTTATTTATTTTTTTATGTTATAGCCCTGCTTGTTTTTAATGTTTTTATGAAATATCTGTATTGACTGCATGGTCATATTACCGTATTATGTACTGCCATGTGAGCCACAAATTAAAGCTTGGCGAGCCGCAGGAGGCTCGCGAGCACTGATCTAAACAGTTCATTGTTACATTTCTACCCCTAGTGGCAGATGCAAATTTTAAATTTGTCATAAAGCAGCTGTTGCCCTCTGCTTATTCAATGGCAAAATGAATGAATAATGAATATATAAATGTATATCCACACAAAATAAATGACCGCTGTTTGAAAGAAAGTAGTTTTTCTAGGGCTAATCAACTTAAATAATTGTGTAATAATTATAAAAAAAGTTATTTTGGCCACAATTATTCATAACTACCCATTTTACAGAATTTGTGTTTAATTATTTACATTGTAGTTTAATTATTTACATTGTTCTCGGTTTGTGTTCATAATCATACATTATATCCGGTCGGGTGGTCAAATAGGGTCCAGCCTCAAAAGTTTAAAAAGCTCCTGTATTGCTTTCCATCAGAAATATATTTCTAAAGGTGCTGTTGACATGAAATTTTCACTAGATTTCGGTAACAACCCAAGTAATCTATACATACAAATAAAACAAAATAAATAAGTTCAGAAATAAAGATAAGTGTAATAAAATGGATTGACACAGGGAAAAAGTACTGAACTACTGAAATGTATTTAATATTTTGTACAAAAGCCTTTGTTTGTAATGAGAGCTTCAAGACGCCTCCTGTAGGAGAAACTAGTGGCATGCATTGCTCAGGTGTGATTTTGTCTTCAAATATTGGAGGTTTTGTGGGGCTCTTCTATGAACTCTGATCTTTAGTTCTTATTTTCTATTGGATTGAAGTCAGGTGATTGTCTGGCCGTTCTAGCAGCTTTATTTTCTTTCTCTGAAACCAATCCAGAGTTTGCTTGGCTGTGTTTGGGATCATTGTCACCCTTGTTTTATCTTCATCATCCTGGTACTGTAGGTGTTGGGACTGAAGCAGCTAATATTAATTTCCACTGACGAGGGGCAGGATTGCTTTCTAATTACTGATAGATTTCAGCTGGTGTTTTGGCTTTCCATGCCTTTTTGCACCTCCCTTTCTTCATGTGTTTAATACTTTTCCCCCTGTGTTATTCCATTTTATTACACATAACTTAAGTAGCAAATGAGAATTGCTAAAATTAATGCATATATTTTGAGACAAAGGTCTTCTTTATGATTTTCAGTTTTGTTTAAGATAATTAAAGCAACAGTTTTTAAATAACGAAAGAATATGTGAAAGTATGGTATTTGGGGTAAAAAGCGCCGCTGCTGTTGGGGCTAAAGGTGCACAGTAATTAACATGATAATTAATAGATCACAGACTTTTCCATTTGTTGACATGTCATGGTTAGATTCAGACAGTAAATATAATATATTATGTTGGGTGTCCATATTAGAGATAATCACCATGTTTAGAATGAAATCATCATATTTAAAAAACATAATATTAATCATATTATATAATAAAATATCATTTGTTGTTACTACTATAAATATATATTCAATTATTATTGGATCTCCTTCAATACTTTCAGAATCTTTACTTATTAAAATTATTTTTTTTCTGTATTTTAAAATATATATTTTTTATATTAACATATTTAAATGACAGTATATTTATTGAACAAAAAATAATTATTTTATTTTTCAAAATAAGCAGAAAATAGTACAAACTATGCTAAAGTGATTGTTTTGAACAAGTATTAACTTAGACATTATTTTAAAAAACAGTATTTTATCTGAAGTATTTGTTTCAATACCGTGGGCCTTTTACCCCGTGTGTGGGGTAAAAGGCCCCTCTTGCCACCTCATACATTTATAAGATTTTTAAACAAAATAAACAACTTGAATGATTTATTTTCACACAAAATATGTTGCTCCATTAATGTTCAATACAACGTATATATTTTTTTTTCTGCAATTATACATTTTGGGCACAGTTAATAGCACATTTTTTCTTAAGGGGGGCCTTTAGCCCCATTGTACCCTACTTATTTTACCCGCTGTATATCTGGACTTGGTTGACTTTTATTATATGGCCAGTTGATTGAAGCATTGGTCAAAATTAGCTTCTTTTGTGTTCCTCAGAAGACAGAAACCACATAAAGATGAGTATATGATGGCAGAACTTTCATTTCAAGGTAAATTATTCCTTTAAGTTGTTGTCTAAGTTAATTGTGCCAGACTTTTAGCAATGAGTTTGCTCACTGATGTTTGATAACCCAACATTTGATTTGAGAGCTAACATAAAAAGCAAGATTCTTACTTAAATTGTACTCTGTCACACACTGTAGTTGTATTGGGTGAACAATTCCTTAACACAGTGCCATAGATCTGAACTTTTCCTCTCTCCCGTTCTCCAGAATAACCATATTTCACAGGACAGAGGCTGGGCCAGAAAAATTCCTCCCTCATCTCTGGCTTTAGTCCATTACTTTCCAATTTATTACAGCGCTGTCGCTCCGTCCTGAGTATAAGACAGCATGTACAGCAGACGTGAGTGCTGTCTCTCTTTGACTGACTGAACACACAGGTCTGTAACTCAATCTCAAAGCACATCGGCCCAGCGGTTTGATGGGAATGAGAGGTGACAGCGCACAGGACGGGAGCTGCGAGTGGCATGTTAATTCAGCTCTGTTATTGGCTAAGTCCCAGGGGGTGGGCGGATTGGACGAGTAGAGGACAGGTTGTGATTTTAGGGTGTGGATGTTGGATGGTCTCCCAAGGGCACCTCCACAGAGTCAGGCTGCAGATGGGGACAGAGCCTAATAATGTGATGATTTGCGGTCTTCAGTGGTGTAGGATCAGGGTGAGATGAAGCTCCTCATAGAGACAGATTGACGACTCATCTATTTCCCTTCAGCTCATATAACCAGTGGTTCTTGATACATGGCCATGTAACACTAAATAGCCACTGAAACCTTGACTGTAAGTAGAAGAGTAAATTGACACAAAGAGAAACGGTTCACCGACTTTTAATGCTTGTGAATCACTCAAAATTAAAACTGAAACATACTTTCTTCTGCGGAGCATAAAAGAATATATTTTGAAGAATGTTGGTTACCAAACTGTTTTGGTGGCCACTGACTGACATTGTATGGACACATCTTCTTTACTTTAATATTTACATTTGACTGCTTATTCTGTATTAAACAATTTGGTTTCTGATGATTAAAGATGTAGTCACATTAGTGCAATTTCAACAAAACAGGATCTATTGTAAATGGTGTAGCAATATATGAAGCACCATTCATATTGAAGTCACTTTTAAGCCTGATTTTTGTTGGTCAGCAGTCACCAAATTGAATACGAGCTACATCTACTTTGGGGACTTTTTTTGAGTAATATTTTAATAAAAAATTGTGCAAAGCTCATTTTCACATGGATTTCATTTGATATAATTGGATTATGCTCACAATATTTCACCAAGAAATGTTCATTTTGACCCCACTTTAAAAGTATGAATTACATTAGTAGTCTAACTGATCATTACATTTATAAGGTGACAAAACTCCTGCAGCTTAAGAGAGAGTGAAAAAAAGTTCATGTAACACTAAATAGCCTCTGTTTTGGTGCGAATCCTTGACTGTAAGTGGACATCAGGAAAAAGTACACTAGATGTTAAAAGGACATTAGAGTGGAGTTGAAACATTTCAGTGATTTAGTTGCTTACAATAAACTCATTTATAATGTTTATCGGTAAGTGCTGTTTTGAGAGTCTCAGTATGTGGGGCTATTTACAGTAAATGGCCTTTGAAAGCCTTTAGAGATAGTCATCTGTTTTATTGTAAGCATCTTCCAGTCAAGTGTTCCAGTTTTCTTACAAACTACACTTACTAAAGACACATGACTTTCAGTTTGTTACAGCCCTCTACTGTCAAGCAGTTTTGTTATCAACTAAAACTATTAAAATATTTTTTGTTAATTGAAATAAAGCTGCAAATAAAGATTACTAAACATACTAAAATTGTTAAAACTAAAACTGAACAAAAAAAAAAAAGAAATGAAACCTGCAGTAAAGAGAAATAATAGAAATAGAAAAAATGAAATAAAACAAAACTGAAAAATATAAAAATAAAAGCAAAATTCAAAATATTAATAATTATCATAATAGTATTTAAACTATTCTAAAATAACAATGCTATCAAGACCAAGTGGAAAAAAAAATCATAATAGTAATTATTCTAAAATAACAAGGCTATCAACGTCAAGTGAACAATAATGTATTTAAATGTTATTTTAAGCAGTGGATGTACAGAGATGTTCCTCAGAGATTCAATTTTAGTTATAGACCTGTTTGGTGCTGTCTTTAGGTCATGGACCTTTTTTTTCTCTCTCCTTTTCTTTAAAAGATGCTGGCAATTGCATTCAGGAAGGGTTTATTAAAAACTGGAAACTTTATTAGAAGGTAGTTCTAACACAAATGTTTAATGGATTTTAAAGGGAGTCAAGGTGAATCATTACGGCCTGATCCTTCAGTATGCAAACCAGGCTTCACCTGACTGAGATTCACATTAGAAATTCCAGAGAGCATTTCAAGAGCAAGACTGAGACGAGAGAAGGCAGATTTGTCTGTAATCCCCTTTTCTAGATGGCTGTGTCCAAGTCCCCTTCCAGCTAGACAACATGCTCACAATGTTCTCTGTGTACTAGCCAGTGGCCTGTTAGGCTCCATTGAAAGTGC
Source organism: Spinibarbus caldwelli (assembly GCA_039654775.1). Taxonomy (NCBI): domain Eukaryota; kingdom Metazoa; phylum Chordata; class Actinopteri; order Cypriniformes; family Cyprinidae; genus Spinibarbus; species Spinibarbus caldwelli. The sequence continues at coordinate 34,570,509 of CM077233.1, read as the reverse complement.
ACATGTCTGTGCAGGAGGGATTGGGTGGCTGTTTTGAGGGATTGCAGCCTGTTTATTTATTTTCTTTTGTAGTTGACTGAAATGACTCTGTTGAATTGGCCAGAAAGTCTGGTTTAAGCTAGTAGTAGTAGTAGTAGTTTTGGAACTGCTTGGTCATCATCTTCTACACCATCTTGCACCAGCAACAAACCAGTAACCAACTGGCCATGCCAGTTTATGATGCTCAAGCTGGTTTGTAGATGACATATTGGCCAAAATGACCAACTTGATCCAACTAGAAACCAGTAACCATGTTCCAAAAAAACCATGTTAAACTGGATTTTCCAGCAGGGGAGCTGCTGAAGAGAGGCACACGATTACGCACTCGGTCATGTGCAATTATTCTGTTTTGCATATTTATGTTGACATTAGCTCAATGCACACCATATGTCATGCTCATAACACGTGTAAACGTTTGTGTGTTTTCTCTCATCTGTCTGTTAATGTGTTTATTGCTCTGGTGAACTGTGGGGAAAAACAGAAGTTGTGTGGTAAGCATTAATAGGACATCAAATGGCTCATTGAAGCACATACTACAGCAGATCGATAGACTCATTTTGTGACGAAGCTTTTGGCAGCGAATCCCACACAGCAGCTTGTTCACACAGCCCCCTTCCAGCCACCACAGTTATTACCGCTCCCACTCAACACAATTGTATCTTTCTCTCTCTCTCTCTCTCTCTGGTTAGCTGTCATACAAATCTATTGTGCATACTAAATTCAAATCTAATGGCGTCATTCATGCTGTGAACCCTCAATCCTGACATTTCCTTCCCATTCTAAAATCTTTATTCATGTGACTTTGAAAGTATCCCTCTCCTTATGAATGCCAGATTTGTCCACAGTCGTCGTATTGTACTGTACTTGACTATATAACAAAGCTGTAAAAGGAGGGAGAACATCTTCATAATTAGATTCTAATAAGATGTCAGCCCCTGAGGTCTAGGGTTCAGTGAGCATAGTGACTTTGTGCGTCTTTTGTACAAAGCACTTTTGTGCTCCTGTCTGTCAATCATCTCTTCCAGGACACGTGAAGGAGAAATGATGAAGTATAGGCAGCATACTTTCACTGTCTTCTTCTCTGAGCTGTTGAGCACACTAGAGCATCACTGCAAACAGTTAGATTATTGTTGCATGCTGAATAATTTACATTTCATTTTTAAAGTGGAAACATTTTTCTTTTCTGTTTTTGATCTCCTTTGTTTTTGCAGTACCATCTGCCTTAAATTGTTTGGCTTTGATTACACAGTACAGTGGGTCCTTGATCAGTGAATGCCCTTGATGATGGCTGATGACTGCTGTGCATGCTTCTCATGTGCATGAAATATGTGCAGGTCTGTGCAAGATAACGGAAATATTTTCACTAAATTTCACTAACTATATGAGTACTTTACAGTGCTCATATAGTTATTATTTATATATTTATATTATAAATAATATACATTTATGATATTTATAGCATTATGATATATAAATTGTATTTATTATTTAAATATGTATTTATTTATAAAATAATTTACAAATTACCGTAGTGTCTGTAAGATTTTTAAAATGTTTTTGAAGGAAGAATCTTATGGTTATCCAGGCTGCATTTAATTGATCAAAAATACACTAAAACAACAATGTGAATATTTTTTATGATTATATATATATATATATATATATATATATATATATATATATATATATATATATATATATATATATATATATTTTTTATTATTATTTTTTTTATTTTATTTTTTTTTTTCAAAGAAATTTTTATTTTATTTTATTTTATTATTTATTTTTTTTCCTGTGATGGCAAGGCTGAATTTTCAGCATCATTAGTCCAGTCTTCAGTGTCACATGATCCTTCATTCTAATCATTCTAATAAGCTAATTTGCTGGCCCAAAACTTTTGAATGATTGTGTATTTTTGAGTCATGACCATGGAATAGTCCCAGCAGGCACCAGACGTCTATGTAACGTCAGGTTGACGTTGGACATGACGTTGGACAGACGTTGCATTTTGGTTGAAAATGAAAATCGGGTTGACATCAATATTTGACGTCAATATTTGACGTCAATTTGACGTTGACTTAACATTGGATTTTGGTTGCACAATCTAAAAACAACAAAATCTCAACGTCAGCTGACGTCGGTATTGGACATCAATTTAACATTGACATTAGATGTTGAATTTACGTTGAATTTTGGTCACCCGACGTCGCAACCGAAATTTAACCAAATATCAACGTCTTATGACGTTGTGTGCCTGTTTTGTGCCTGCTGGGGTGGATGATTAATGGAAATTAATTGAACCTTACATTAAAGGGGTCATATGATGAAATTTCTTGTTTTCCTTTTCTTTAGTGTGTTATGTAGCTGTTAGTGCATGTATAAGATCTGCAGAGCTGCAAAGCTCAAAGTCTCCCACAAAAGGATTTTGAAGAGGATCTAAAAAGGATCTAAAAGAGAAGGCTGATCCAGACCGGGCTAAAACGCCTCATTAAAACACGCCCCCACATTTACATTATGATATGGAAATATTTGTGTAATGCTGCCCAAATGTGCACGCAAAGAAAGAAGACGTGGTTTCAGTAACCGCAGTAGTGTTGATGCAGCCATGTCAGGGAGACACTGTGTTTCTATGCGAAAGCAAAAGCACTTTATTTGGCCTTCCGAAAGTAGATGCAATTAGGAATCATTGGTAAAGATGTGTTTACAACAGAACAGCACAACCTAAATGTTCGAATTTGTGCAATGCAATTATTTTTAAAAATAAAAATAAAATAAAATGAGTGAATTCCAACTTTGCAATGACAATTTGGTGCTTCTGAATCAGCGACTGTAAGCATGTTTTGTTATTAGTTTAAGTATTTGCTATTGACTGTTCAAATGTGGAGTTTTGTGCAGTGTAGAGAGAGAGAGAGACAGGGTCATATCTCAGTGGAGTGAGCGGTCTTAACCGCGGCTTGTGTACTGCAAATGCATACGAGCATCATCACTGTGTCTGTCACGTGACTCTCTCGGGCTTCAACTGATGGTAAAACTAAGGACATTATTAACTGTCTTTATATTTACTTTGAAAGCTGAAGCTCGTGATTATAGTGAGGGGCGTTACATTTCTGACGCGTGCTTGTGATGTTCGGCCAATCACAATGCACTGTGTTAGCTGGCCAATCAGAGCAGACTGTGCTTGTCGGAAGGAGGGGCTTTTGTAGAAAACGAGGCGTTTGAGAGAGGCGGGGCATAGAGGAAATACAATAATGTACAATATTTGAAAAATAATGTTTTTTTTTTTTTGAACATTAAAGCATGTCAACATATTCTGTTACACCAAATACACAAAATAATGATCTTTAAAATAGCATCATATGACCCCCTTTAAAATCCTTGCAAGTATTGCTTCATCCACAATATAATGTTAATATTCAGTATATCACCCAACCCTACTTTATGCCCATTCATTTGCCGTTCTTTTAATCCAAAATGTGCTAGGGCTGGTAAAGGATGTTTGGATGTTTATTGATATGTAATGTGTTGAATAGCCATTGATGCTAATTATGAAGCACAGATCTGGGCATGAAAAATCAGCCAGACAGCAATCATCCGGCAAACGCAGACAGATCTCAAATTGTGATGACCTCTCTTCCACTGCAGTCTGATGTAGAGCAGAGAGGTGTATGTATTCACCTAATGTATCCCGTCGCTTTTCTCTCCGTTCCCCCCCTTTATCTCCACTGCTAATTAATCTGTCTGAAGCGTGCGGATTTAGTCCTAATACTCAGACCGGCTCCGATCAGGCGGGCAGTAATGTCCTAATGGAGCATCACACTGCTTGAGTACCTCAGGAGGAAAGGAAAAACAGCCACTGGCCCTTGTCTCTCGGTGATCTGTGAATTCCTCTTTTAGCACATGCCTGTTTACTGTGCTGTTATCTTGGAGAGCAGTGCACGGCGTGAGACACAAATAATGGCTGCATTTAAAAAAAACACATCATCATAATCATCCCCCCATACATTTCCCTTTCTCTGTGTCAGTGCCATGTACTTACGCAGTTAGAGCCTTTCTCAGGAAGTGTGTTGTTGTAATTAGAGCCCAGGGGCAATCACCTCTGAAGAAGCCAAATGAAGTGAAGAAAGTGTTTTTCTGATGAGGCGCACAAACTGCATATCATATGGAAATTAGTTCTATAAATGAAGATTCGTTTGCTTTTGAAGTGAGTGTCGGTTTGAATTTAGTCCAGCGTGGACCGTTTTGTCATGGCTAAATTAGGGCTGGGCTATTTGGCAAAAAAAAAAAAAAAACTAAATAAAAAAAAAAAAAAAAAAAAAAAAAAAATATATATATATATATTTTTTTTTTTTTTTTTTTTCCACAACGTTTGACCGATTCTCAAGTATTTTTTTTTATATTTATTTATTTATTTTTTTTTAAAGATTTTTAACTAGTCAACTTGAAAATGCAACTACAACATGATTCAAGTAACTTTGTCTTTATTGACCCTCTAGTTAAAGAAAATTCTATTCCAAGTGCTCCACACATGAAGTTGTCATCATGATGTAAATGTTAAACAAATCACTTGTTAAATATCTTTGCAGAAAAGATGCATGAACTACAGCTACATATTGTACAAATGTCTTATACATATTATATGTTCAGAAATAATACGAGGAAAATGCTTTAAATAAATCTCAAAATTCAAGGTAATTCAAAATGACATGTAGCCTATAACACAAGGTAGTATAACACAAGTACTATTAAAGGGGTCATCCGATGCACATTTTCCACAAGTTGGAATGATTCTTTAGGGTCTTAATGAAAAGTCTATAACATACTTTGGTTAAAATTTTTCAATGGTAGTGTAAAAAAACACCTTTTTTACCCTGTCAAAATCAGCTCTGTTTTCAGCAAGCCGTTTTTTAGTCCATGTTGCTTTAAATGCTGATGACTCTGCTGACTGCTGATTTTTATCATTATAGGATGGATGTGTACACACACTTCCAAAACACATTTATGTTCAAACAACTTGTAAAATTAATTTTGCATCCGATGACCTCTTTAACTATAAACGTTCTGTAAAAACAACAGCAGCTTTCAGCCTGTCACCATGATGCAAAGATGAAATATCAGACATACAGTAGTAGTTACCATTTTTGTATTCGATTGTGTTGCTTTTCCATAGTTTTTTCTAACGCGTTTGACTGTTGCGCTCGCGTCTCTCTCAGCGTCTCCTGCATGAAGCGACAGTCTACAAACACGACGCTCTAGTTAAAAGAAGTTCACTCTCATCTTCTTGCATGTTTTTGCTATTCCACTGCACGCGTCGCATCTTTGCCAACACAAAAGCGCATTCTGTGTGAACGGCAAAGCGATATGAGCGCGTCACACGTGAGCGGTTAATCACGTGCGTCGACATGTGCTTGAATCGTTCTTTTCTCTTTACTGTTATCATTGGCATAATTGTCAAAGTCTCTAATTCTAACGTTTGGTAATATTTCTATTCAAAATCGTGATTCCTCGATTTCTAAAAAAATAAAATCGTGGGAAAACAATATAAAACTGGATGTGTAATTGGGGATTGTCTTATAAATCATCTGATGATTTAGTTATTCTGTCCCTTGCAGTGCAGGATTGCAACAGGTGCTTCGTGTATGTAAAAGCTGTGGTGTGCAGTCTGATGTAAAATTGAATAGCAAAAAGAATGTGGTTATGATTGTCAAAACCAAAGAGGACCTTAAGCACAATTTTCCATCTTTTTATATAGGTGATCAAGTACTAAATGTGGTGAATAAAAGAAAATATTAGGGTCAAATTATCAAAGATGATTTGAATGATGACGATGATGTGCAGTGCCAATGTTGTAAGTTGTATGGACAAGCAATATGTTGGTTCGTAAATTTTTAATGTGTACAGATGAGGTTAAAATAGCTCTTTTTAGAGCTTATTGTACTTCATTGTATACAGCGCACTTGTGGTGTAATTCTAGTAAAGCTAAAATGAAAAAGCTTCAGGTGGCATTTAACGATGCACTGAGAATTTTGCTTAAGCTCCCAAGGTGGACGAGTGCAAGTCAGATGTTTGTATATAATAATACTGTATATAATATATAAAAATAAAAATAAAAATAAAAAATAAAAGTTGAGCAAACTTAAAAATTTTAGGGCAACCAGCTTCAGCAGATTTTAGAGTTTTCTCAACTTATTTTTTTAGGAAATTTTTGAGTTTTCTCAGCTTTTTGTTGTATAAACTGAAAACAAGAAGTTGAGAAAACTCAAAAAAAAATGTTAAGTTTGCTCAACTTTTTATTTATTTATTTATTTTTTACAGTGTATACTCTTCATGCTGTGTTAAGGAAATACGTGTATAATTTTATGTGTCCATTGAGTAATTCAAGAAATTCAGTTATAATGGTTCTAAGTGATCCTACATTAAGTGATACTATGTACTCCTCCTGATATTGGAAGCTCTGGAATGAATGTTTGTATGTTTTTTAAATAGTGTTGTGGCATGTATATTTATGTTTGTATTGTCTTGTATTTTGTTACTTTTGTGGATATGGACCTAAGAGTCTGAAATAAAGGAATGATGATGATGATGATGATGATGATGATGATGATGATTAAATTCAAATTAATCTATAAAATCTGAAAAATCGCCCAGCCCTAGGCTAAATGATCTTTTCTCTCGGTCTCTCTTTCTCTCTCAGATCGGGACTTTAGTATCCAGGTGACCACTGAGCGCCGGGCCTACACGGCTGGTGAGCCGCTGGAGCTCCGCTGCACCATTGACGCTCAGAATGTTCCAGAGCGCTTCTTCTCGGTGTCGTGGGTCTTCAGCAGCTCACCCGTAGCCGTGATTGGGCCCAGCGCCGTGCCCGTACTGGGACCCAACTACATGGAGCGGGAAGCCACCGGCCTCCTGACCGTGCGCAAAGAGAGCCCTTCCGTCCACCTGCTCAAGTTGCAGCGTCTGCTACCGGAGGACTCTGGGAAGTACATCTGCAGAGTGACAGAACGGGAGAAGACCCTCACTGGAGATTTCATCGACCGCAGCAAGCGGTCCCGTAACGTTCAGATCACTGTAACCCCTCTCAGTGAGTATCATGGTTCTTTATCGGCCCTCTGTTTCTGACTGGCCCCTAGAGTGGTCAGCTGATACCTCTCAACAGCGCTCTTATTAAATGAAAACATGAACCTTTCGGCCTCAGTTCGGATGTTCATTACCTTAAGTGGATTATTCTGGGCTAGTTTAGCTAATAAGTGAATGGTTTAAAAAAGTAGAGTTCAGAAATTGATTTAGTAGTATTATGGAGGCAAACGGCTATTAAAGTTCTTATTTCTGCTGGAGGTTTCTAAAGCACAGAGTATACACTTAGTATCACCCCTTGTTTTCTCAGATGCTTTTCAGTTCTTGTGCCAGGTGTTCTCTCTCTCTCCCACTGTTAGAAGTAATGAGTAAACAGAAGAAAAAAATAATGTGACATAGTGTGACAGAACACTACATCGATTTTTGTCACATTGAGGGTTTTTACATGAACAACAAAATCCTGACAAGTATCAAAAATCAGCTCATTATTTAAGCCTGACAAGACAAGAAGAAATATGTTGGCATGAGATTTTTTTTTTTTTTTTTTTTTATTCCCAGTTTTGACGAGCGAGTTGAATGTATGTATGTGCATTATTTTAAATTGTAGTCCCATTTCATTTTGAAAAAAAAAAATAAAAATACTTGTATTCAGCAACGATGCATTGCATTTATCAATAGTGACAGTACAGACAAAAGATTTATATTTCAAACAAATGTTGTCCTCTTGAACTTTCTATTTAAAAAAGAATGTCTGAATACTTCAGAAACAGCACAACTGTTTTCAACAATAATAACTGAGCACCATATTATCACATTACAATGATTTCTGAGAAATCAAGTGAGGAATGAGGACTGGCTGCAGAAAATTTAGCTCTGCCATCACAGGAATTTATTACATTTTAAAATGCATTTAAAAAGAAATGTTATTTTAAATTGTAATAATAATAATTCACAATATTACTGATTTTACTGTATTTTTCATTAAATAAATGCACTATTGGTGCACATTAAAGACTTTTAAAAATGTTCCCCAAAATTTTGAGCAGTACTGTAAACGCTTCTCTGATTGTTAAAAACTTATCTTCAAATGATCAAGCTATTCATTTAAAAAGGTGATGCCCCATTAAATGCATTTAGAATAGTTGTCTGTGTTTTGTTTGTAGGTTGTATTGTAGCTCTCTATTTGAAAGGGCTTGACTGTAGTTTAAATACTAAGCTAGAGTTTCAGAGTAGCTGCACTGGTAGTGTGCTTGTGAGTGGGCAATGCAGTACGGTGTCCTGTCTAAAATCGTTTAATGCACAGCATTTTTTCACAACTTGGTTTTATGGAGGCCTGAAAGCCCTTGAAATAGCATTGCATTTCAAGTGAGAGTTACTGAAAAGCCAAGTCTAACAGGCATGAAATGAAAGTGGAAACGCCATCGCCTTCAGCATAGCTTTGGTAGATCCCCAAAGTGGATGTGATTGTGCCCAGGTTGAGAAACCACAATTGAGCTCAAGGAGTTGATGAAAGCTAGATGGGGGAGAGGAGGTTAATGAAAGGTTAGTAAGAATACATCTGTTCTGCTCAGACTTTGGCCACCCAAAATCCAGACTCTTCCAACAACAGTCCTTTCACACTCCATAAGTTGAAGGAGATCTTTCTTTCTTTCTCCTCAGGGGAATCAGCTTTTATAGGGTCTTGAAGGAAGTCTGGCAAGTATGCATTACATCAACACGCCATGTTTTTGCAGTTATTTACATGGTTTAGCTACATCAGCATGTTACACATTTGCATAATGCCCACCTGCTGGCTACTTTTTGCCCACCCTCAAAAAAAAGTTATTTAAGTGAAGGAGACACTTTTTTTTTTCCAATATGTGGGCAAAAATTTGTATGAACTTCCAAACCCAAAGCCATAGTTACCATAGATTTAATCCTGTTTGCTGCTGCACATGAAGCCTCGGGAGCTGAAACCCAAATATGGTAAGGGGCGTTCCATTTCCACTGTGATTTGACCAATCAGAGCAGACTGGGGTTTTCAAAAAGTCAGGCTTTAAAGACACTGGAACTACAATGGTAGGTGTTGCAGCAATGTACAGTATGAGGAAAAAATGTTTTATGAACTTTTAATCATGTAAAAGTTTTCAAAATAAAATTATGAACTTTTAAATGAAAATTAAATGGGCACTTTAACATACTGTATATCAATTATGTGCCAGTTTCTCTCTTAAAGCGATAGTTCACCCAAAAATGTGAATTCTATCATTATTTATTTACCTTAACATCATTCCAAACATGTATGACTTTCTTTGTAACACATATATTTAGAATATTCATAAAAAAATGTCCCAGGTTTTTTTTTTGTCCTTACAATGAAACTCAATGAGGCCTGATGTGATTGTGTTGGACCCCTTGACTTTCATTCTATAAGCACAAATATTCTGCAAACATTCAGCAAAATATCTTCTTTTATGTTACACAGAGGAAAGAAAGTCATACATTTTTGGAACGACATGAAAGTGAGTATATTTGGGTGAAATGTCCTTTTAAGATGGCTAGAAAAAGAGAAAGGACTCTTGGAAAGGTTTGTGAATGAGGCACTTTATTACACCATGCTTTGGTCTTTTTTGTCTTTGCCCCCGCAGGAGACCCTGTGCAATATTTGCAGGGTTATTATAGCAGTAGATTGATAGTTGCAGTATGGATTCGAGACAGCACAGAGTTTAGCCTCTTCTTCACCCACATGCTCACTCTCTCTCTCTCTTCCTTCACTGACTATCTAAGTAGATCTTTCAGGCAATATATACGACTGAAGCATCTGCATATAGAGACCCTGAGAGACTGGACTGGGTGAAAGCACAGCCATACCCCAACTGATCATTGTGTAAACTTCTTATTTCATCTACTCAGAGAATAGGAGCACATTAGAAATTGAAGAGGTTTCATCCCCAGATGTTTCGCTTTTGTTATGAATGAAATCAAAGCCTCTTGTGTTCGTTGCCTGGTTGGTCATGGCGGTTTTCTTCTCAAGAAGTTCTGCTAGAGCCTCTTTCTGAAGAGAGCCTTTGGTGACCCATGGGAAGGGCGCAAACTTTGTCTCTTTAAAGTCCCATTTTTGATTTATCACATGCTGCTTTTATAGAGACGTGGTGGTGTGAAATCCCTGTCGAGAAGCCTTTGATCTACACTCGTGCATATATGAGATCATATCAGATCTCTCTCTAGACCTCTTGATGAGAAAACTATTCTGAGGCCTAGTCTGCTGTAGAGTGCAACGGAAAGATATGGAAGAAAAGATGCCATTCATATATTGATTTTAGTGATATTATACAAACCTCAGACCTACCATGAGCTCAAATGTTGTCAAATGATTCAATGTTCTGTAAAAGCAACTTTCAACTTCAACTTAAAAATAATTCTTTAAATTGAAAAACTGTTCTACCCATAGACCTATAGAACACCCACTCCCATAAACCACTGGAAATGACTTCTTATAGGACTGTCAGTCAACTTATGCATATGTTTTGCATTAAATATCACGCTATTTTATACTTAATCAAGGACTTTTTATACTTAATCTTTCTTTTTCTTTCTTTCTTTCTTTCTTTCTTTCTTTCTTTCTTCATTTCTTTCTTTCAAGACAGTAATACTTTAGCAGGCATGCATAAAATTTATCAAAAGTGACAGTAAATACATTTAGAATATTACAAAAGTTTTCTATTTCAAATAAATGCTGTTGAACTTTGCTATTCATCAAAAAAATCCTGAAAAAAGTATCACAATTCCCTCAAAAGTATGAATTAGCACAACTGTTTTCAAAACTGATAATAAGAAATTAAATTGTAAAAATATTTCACATTATTTCTATTTTTACTGTATTTTTGATCAAATAAATGCAGCCTTTGCTGTGCATAAGAGACTTTCAATAACATTTTAAAAACCGTACAAACTTTTGAACAATAGTGTATTTATATTATTTAATTTATTGTATTTATAATATTATTTGTATTTATTACACAATAGTGTGTTTTATTTTACTTTTTGTTACCATTTTTTAACATTGTGTAGCTTTGAATCAAATGTGCTTGGTTCACATCTTAAAACTCTTTAATGAAGAATGTTTTTAAATGCCGGTGGAGAGTCCCTGCTCTTCTATATTGCTAACTACAATCCAAATCCACCAAACACTGTCCAGTACAGGCGGTTCCTACAATACTTGAGGAGCCTGGTGGAGACCAGAACTAGGCCTATGTGTTCTTGCCTCAGGCCTCAGCATCCATCTCCAGGGGCTTTTGCAACTGACTCACAACCAGACACAATATAGTAGAAGAAAACAGACCATTCAGAGAGAAATGAATAGGAGAAATGACTAAAAATGCTAAAAATGGTTACTGTAGGTATAGAAATCTGACCTTTAAGTTAAAAAAGAGTCTGTTGCCCTAGTGGTAAAGGCAGCACCTCAATATATTTTTTCCAGAATGTGCCAGCCAGCTAAAGAAACTAAACTGATGATACAATTGCATTGCTAATTTGATGTTTGTTACTTAGCTGATAAGATGTTTTCTTCATTCAAGCAGCTATGCACCTAATGCATGCAGAGGAAAATAGTGTGTCAGTGTACTTGCCTTTAAGGGACTGTATTACAACGGCAGTTTTCACCCAATGAGAATTTGTAGAGTTGTTTCTTGTACAGCTTGTCATGAGTAATTTACTCATACATAATGTAAATGTACTCTAATTAATATGATAAACTAGCACCAGTGTCATGTTTCCAAAGACTGATGTCTCATTTCCTCTGTTGTTTGTCTGTCTCTCATAGGAAGTAACATCACTGTGTTATTATCCAGTAACACTTCAGAGATTATGGAGGGGGAGACCGTCCAGTTGACCTGCGTTGTTAGCAACACCGTGGGTCCCCTGTCAGTGGCGTGGCAGTGGACAGATAAAGAGGGGGCGGGTCCCGCTGTGAACGTGGCTTCAGTGGATCGTGAGGGCACGGTCACTCCTGGGCCCAGCTTTAGGGAGCGCAGCAGCTTTGGAGAGATCCGGGTGGAGCGGGTTCGACCTGACACGTTCACCCTGTTCCTGTATAATGCCTTCCCCACAGATGAGGGCCAGTACAGATGCAGCGCCACCGAGTGGTCCCTGAGCGGTACTGCACCTGACTGGATTTGGCAGCAGATTGGAGACGAATCCGCCACCAAGACTGTCACTGTAAAATCAGTTGGTAAGATCACATATGTTATTTGGGGAAGAAATTATAATAATTATAATATAAATGAGTGCTGTCAAACGATTAATCGCGATTAATCGAATCCAAAATAAAAGTTTTTGTTTACATAATATATGTGTGTGTACTGTGTATATTTATTATGTATATATAAAAGCACCCACATACAGTATATATTTTGAAAATATTTACATGTATATATTTATATTCATATAATTTACATTATATATAAATATATTTAATACATAAATATCACATATTTTTCTTAAATATATACATGCATGTATTTGAATTGATATGCATAATAAATATACACAGCACACACATATATTATGTGAATAAAAACTTTTATTTTGGATGCGATTAATCACGATGAATCGTTTGACAGCACTAATATAAATATTTAATATATAAACATAACATATTTTCTGAAATATATACATGTATGTTTGTGTATTAATATGTACATAATAAATATACATGGTTCACACACATATATTATGTAAACAAAAACTTTTATTTTGGATGCGATTAATCACGATTAATCGTTTGACAGCACTAATGTAAATATAACTTTATATTTATTTCGGCATTAACATGTTTATCTTATATTCTTGACCAGATTCTTATATGATTATTTATTGCTGCTTATGTATTTGATTTTAATAATATTAAGTATTTTTATTTATTTAATTTTTATAATTATATATTTACATAGGTTTAAAGTTTGGGGTCAGCAAGATCTTTTTAGCATAGTTTTATTAAATTAAAAAGACATTAAATACATTTACAATGTTACAGAAGATTTCTATTTCAAGTAAATGCTATACTATGAACTTTCTATTCATTAAAAAAATCCTTAAAACAAATTTATCTCTGTTGATCATGCAGACAAAAACATTAAACAGCACAAGTGTTTTCAACATTGATGATAATGATAATAAAAACAATAATAATAATGTTGTTGCTTGAACACCATTAAAAAATGATTTTTATGTGACACTAAAGACTGGAGTAATGACTGATGGAAATTCAGCTTTGCAATCACAGGAATAAATTACATTTTTGGAATATATTAAAATATAAAGCAGTTGTTTTCAATTGTACTGAATACTGATATTTGACAATAGTGCTATTTTTTATGTATTTTACTGCAATTGCAGCCTTGGTGAGCAAAAAGTTTTAAAAACTCGTACCGACCCCAAGCTTTGAACAGTTTCTATATGTGTGCATGTTTGTATTCATAAAATATTCCCTCATAAAAGTAAAAAATGCGCTTGAAGTTCAGTGCCAGGGGACAAATATTTCCCCTTCATAAAAAGTTCATTTCTGACACTGTATTTGCATACATAGTGTATTTGTACTCATGCAGTGCATTTTTACTGTCAAAATCACATCATATTTATGACATCATAAATTTTCTGCTTCATAACACACATGCATATATACAAACTCACACTTGAGCTCACATAGTGGCAGGAATATGTACTCACTCAAGTGCAGTAGAGTGTTGAAGTGGCATGTGCACTGTAAAGCCGGATCCCCTCCATATGAAGTCAATATAACCCACTCATGCTCATGTTTACATTGCGTCCTGTACAAGAAGAGCAGTGGAACACTACTGCTGTCAGCATTCCATCACAATCAATAGCCGTGACTTCCCAGTCTGCTCTTTAACTGTGTATGTAATGAGAACACACACACACACACACACACGCACACACACACACACACACTGCAGAAAGGAAAAACTGGCAAGCTGGCAGATGCTCTAAATAAACACATTGTGTGACATAGCATGTGTTGCGTGACAATGAGTGGTTTTTAGACAAGATACTGGATCAGTTCTTGATAAAATACAATATGTCTGTGGTTTTGATGGTGAAGTGTGTAACTTTTTTGATACTTAAAATTAAAATACTTTCTACTCTTCCAACTTAGTTTGTAGAGACAACTCTAAGTCAGTCATTCATAGATGTTTTTTTTTTTTTTTTCCTGAAGAGTTGTTCTCAAACATATGCTCGTTTGCACAGCATTGCATTGTGATTTATATTTTAACCAGAGGCATGTTTTTGGTGAAATATCTGTTTGGGGCAGAACAAAGGTATACTGTATAAAATAAAATGTTATGACCAATTTTAATTAGAATTTTTTTATATCAATTAAGTTAGTAAAAACTAGTGCTGTCAAACGATTAATCGCGATTAATCGCATCCAAAATAAAAGTTTGTGTTTACATAATATATGTGTGTATACTGTGTATATTTATTATGTATATATAAATACAAACACATGCGTGTATATATTTAAGAAAAATGTTTTATTTGTATATGAAATTTATTTATATATAATATAAATTATATAAATATATACACATGTAAATATTTTCAAAATATATACTGTATGAGTGTGTATTTATATATATACATACATATATATATATATATATATATATATATATATATATATACACACATTATAAACATACACAGTACACACACATGCTATGTAAACAAAAACTTTTATTTTGGGTGTGATTAATTGCGATTAATCGTTTGACAGCACTAGTAAAAATATATTAAAGAACATTAATGAAATTAATAAAGGCATGGTAATTTGTATATTAAATTAAAATAAAGCCGGTTTCTCTCTCAAAAGTAACTTTTGTACTTTGAAATGGAAACACATTTTTATGGCAATCTCTAAAATGCTTGATTTTTTTATTTATTTATTTATTTTTTTAATCTTTATATTGGAATCACAACGGATTGGAAAAGTAATTTGTCAAAGATGTGGGAAACCTAAATTCAGCTTTAAGGTTGGTAATCTCATCCAGAATCAAGGCTTCATGCATCCTGCATATTGAATCTTTGATGAGATGATAAAGAGAGGGCTTTTTTTATTTATTCCTCTTAATTATTTATATCCATGCTCTTCCTCTGTGATGACATTGATCATTTTTACTTCCTCTGCTGTCAGGATCAGCTTTGTTGAAGCATTTCATCAGCTGTGCTTTTGATTTGAGGCTCAAAGAGTGGCAGCATGGCGCTCTTGATGTCTGTTGTTTTGGCTTTTACTGTAAGTACAGACTTCTTCTCCAGGTGTGTTGCAGGAGTCACTTTGCTCGAGTACGATGATCACGTGATCATGTGATAGTCACTCTTATGCGTCCGTATGGGCATAGACGCTGTTTGTGTCCTTTGCTCTTGCCCTGTGACAGGTGTGTTGGTGGTGCTGAGTAAAAATAGCAGTGTTGTGTTTTCCAGCGTTGACTCTGGGTGACTGTATGGATGAAGGACCAGGGCTGGGTGTGAAGCAGGGCCCAGTTTGTGGTGTTATTCTGCTGAGAGAGTCTTAACATGCTCATTAGTGTCTGGCAGTGGTGTGGGTGCTGACTGGCTGCAGGCCACCCTGTAGCGGTGGAATCGTTTGGCTGGGTTACACATGACACCCAGAGGTGAGGCCAGACACACGTTCTGCCATATTTTACTTTTTTTTGATTGCTAAGAAAGCAGTTAGAGCTCCCAGCATGTTAATTGGATGGCAGATAAATATACATTTTTGGGTTTAATGAAATGTCTGCTAGTGAGCATGCTATAGGAAATGATTAGGTGAGAAATTTGTATGTAACTTTCTCTTTAGTTTGCAAACTTTTGGAGGTTTAATTTAAAAAAAAAAAAAAAAAAAAAAAAAAAAGAATAGAAATAGAGAGAGCGTCTCGGTTACGTATGTAACCCTCGTTCCCTGAAGGAGGGAACGGAGACGTCACGTCGGATGACCGACGAAATTGGGATCTCGCCAGAGAGACCAATCCACTTCGAGTGTAACTAAACGAGCCAATGGACATTGGCATGCGATTATTGCATCCAGCTGCCGCTGATCACAGCGTGAGCATAAGAGGCAGCTGATGCACCGCATCAATTATGTTTTCGCTGAGGAGCCGAGCCGGCGACCCGGCAGCTCAGCGGTGGTACAGCGACTGTGGCGACGGGACGTGACGTCTCCGTTCCCTCCTTCAGGGAACGAGGGTTACATACGTAACCGAGACGTTCCCCTTTCAGTCGGTCACTCCGAGTCACGTCGGATGACCGACGAAATTGGGATCCCTACCAAAGCGCCACAGGAGCTGCCCCTTCCAGTGCCCTGTGTAGGGCTCCTGACCCTTCCTATAAGGCAGACGATAGGACCGGGCTCTACACAGAGAAGGTCAACTACTGGTGTTCCTTGAACAACCCAAACAGTAGGACTAGGATAACACTGGGAAGCGTGCCCTTCCACTTGGAAGAGGCACACTGCGGAGTCACCTCCTCCCAGAGGGGGTTAAGTGACATTCAAACATGTGAAGTAACCCCGAAGGGCCCTATTGCACATGGAAGTCTCTGAGATGGCTCAGGCTGCATCTTTAGAGATGGCAGAACGTGGTCCGCCAGGGGAAACATGGCTCTAATAAGAATACCGTGGAATACACATATGGGATCCCGACAGGGTCTCTCATATGGGCACTAGCCTCGCACCAGATTTCAAGAATTCATTGGCTGAAGGCCTGGCGCCGGACGCCCCGCCGCGTCTGGACGCCGGAGTGCTGGAGGACTCAACAGGGTTTGCCTGGTTAAGGAACTCTCTGGAGAATTAGGCGTAAGGACGCCGCAAGCCGACTCTGAGCCGGCCCTCTCAGTGCCACTACCCGTTTGAGGTGAGAACACAGGAGGAAACCGGTTCGACACGTAGGCTATAAAACCTAGCGAACGTGTTGGGAGTCGCCCAACCCGCAGCTCTACAGATGTCTGCTAGCGAGGCACCACGAGCCAGCGCCCAGGACGATGCGACACCCCTAGTGGAGTGAGCACGCAACCTGAGTGGGCAGGGCACACCTTGTGCTTCGTAGGCCAAGGTGATGGCATCCACTATCCAGTGGGCCATCCTCTGCTTGGAGACAGCCTTCCCCTTCTGCTGTCCTCCGTAACAGACAAAGAGCTGTTCTGAGGTCCTGAAGCTCTGAGTTCTATCCACGTACTGACGCAGTGCGCGTACAGGACAGAGCAAAGCTAGGGCTGGGTCTGCCTCCTCCAGGGGCAGCGCTTGCAGGCTCACTACCTGGTCCCTGAAGGGCATGGTAGGAACCTTGGGCACATAGCCGGGCCGGGGCCTCAGTGTTGCACTGGAGTCAGCCGGCCCAAACTCAAGGCACGACTCGTCGACCAAAAATGCCTGCAGGTCCCCCACCCTCTTGATTGAGGCCAATGCAGTCAGGAGTAGGGTTTTCATAGAAAGAAACTTCAACTCGACTGACTGCAACGGCTCAAAGGGGGCAGTTTGTAGGGCTCTTAGCACCAAGCCAAATCCCAAGAGGGAAGGGAGGGAGGCCTCGGAGGATTTAACCCCTTAAGGGTGGAGGGGAACAGCCTACGCTCCAACCCTTGTTGCAAAAAGGAAAGCACGGCTCTGATCGAACATCTCCGGGGGTCCTCCTGGTAAGAGGAACACCATTCGACGAACAGGTTCCACTTCAGCGCATAGGCCCGTCTTGTGGACGGTGCTCGTGCTGAAGCGATAGTGAGCGCTACCTCCTGGGGCAGGTCACCTAGAACCTCCGCGTCCCGTCCAGGCACCACACATGAAGTTTTCACAAGTCTGGACGCGGGTGCCAGAGGGTGCCCCGTCTCTGAGAAAGCAGATCCTTCCTCAGAGGAATCGGCCAGGGAGGGGCTGTCGCGAGGAGCATGAGTTCCGGGAACCAGGTCCTGTTGGGCCAATATGGAGCCACTAACAGGACCTGCTCCTCGTCCTCCCTGATCTTGCACAATGTCTGTGCTAGCAGGCTCACTGGGGGAAACGCATACTTGCGCAAGCCCTGGGGCCAGCTGTGTGCCAGTGCATCCGTGCCGAGCGTTGCCTCGGACAGGGAGTAGAACCACTGGCAGTGGGTGGTTTCTGGAGATGCAAACAGGTCTACCTGAGCAACTCCGAACCGACTCCAAATCAGCTGGACCGCCTGGGGATGGAGTCTCCACTCCCCAGGAAGTGCCGCTCGAGACAGCTCGTCGGCCGCCTGATTGAACACTCCTGGGATGTGGATGGCACGAAGGGACCTCAGATGCTTCTGACTCCAGAGGAGGAGGTGGCGGGTGAGTTGCGACATGCGACGGGAGCGCAAACCGCCTTGCCGGTTGATATAGGCAACGGTCGCAGTGTTGTCCGTACGGACCAGAACGTCCCTGCCCCGAAGGCGCCCTCTGAGGCGGCACAGGGCAAGGCGTACTGCCAGCAACTCGAGGCAATTGATATGCCAACGCAGAAGGGGGCCCGTCCAAACCCCTGATACTGCGTGCCCGTTGTACGTGGCACCCCAGCCGGTGGTCGAGGCATCCGTGAATACCACAGCATGCCTGGATACCTGCTCCAGGGGCACTCCTGCCCGAAGGAACGAAGGATCTGACCACGGGCTGAAGGTCTTGCGGCAGGCCGGTGTAATCTGAACCCGGTGAGTACCGCGTTTCCACGCCCACCTCGGGATTCGACCATGGAGCCAGTGCTGAAGCGGTCTCATATGGAGCAGACCGAGCGGAACTATGGCCGCAGCTGCAGCCATATGCCCCAGGAGCCTCTGAAAGAGTTTCAGTGGGACCGCTGTCCTGCCTGATAAAGTCTTGAGGCAGTTCAGCACCGACTGAGCACGTTCCTGGGTGAGGCGTGCTGTCTGGTTGACCGAATCCAACTCCATGCCGAGAAAAGAGATCCTCTGCACTGGCACGAGTTGCTCTTTTCCCAATTGACCCGAAGGCCCAACTGGCTGAGGTGCCTGAGCACCAGGTCCCTGTGTGCGCACAACAGCTCTCGAGACTGTGCAAGTATGAGCCAGTCGTAGAGGTAGTTGAGAATGCGCACACCCCGTTCTCTCAAGGGAACAAGGGGCCGCCTCTGCGACTTTGGTGAAGACACGAGGCGAAAAGGGACAGCCCAAAGGGCAGGACCTTGTACTGATATGCCCGACCGTCGAACGCGAATCGCAGGAATGGCCTGTGTCGCGGGAGAATCGAAACATGAAAGTACGCGTCCTTCAGGTCGATTGCTGCAAACCAATCTAGGGGACGGACGCATCCAAAAATGCGTTTCTGCGTCAACATCTTGAACGGCATCTTGTGAAGTGCACGGTTCAAAACTCGCAGATCCAAGATCGGTCGTAACCCACCGCTTTTCTTGGGCACAATGAAGTAAGGGCTGTAAAACCCCGACCTCATATCGGCTGGAGGGACCGGCTCTATTGCATCCTTCGCCAGTAGGACTGCAATCTCCGCGAGCAAGACAGGGGCATCGACGGCTTTGACTGAAGTGAACCGGATGCCCCTGAACTTGGGGGGGACGCCGGGCGAACTGAATCGCATAGCCGAGTCTGATGGTCCGCAGGAGCCACCGGGACGGGCTGGGGAGCGCTAACCAGGCTCCGAGAGACCGCACCAGCGGGGCCAACGGGCCCACCGACATGCCCGCGGTGGGGCAGCGAGGTGGAACACAGGGACCGGCCCCAGGGCCTGTGACGGCCTGGCCTGTGACGGCAGGGGGCGGGGTCTGGGTGTGTAGTGTAGCACTCACCTGATTTCTCCTCGCGTGGGAGGAGACACAGGAACCCGGCTTGAGGCTTGTGACAGCCCGGCGTTTGACGACTTGAAGCGGGGACTGGAGTGCTACTGCCCTTACCTGGTTCCACGAATGGGCAGGAGGGGTGCTCTTGGGCACCACCCGCTGCCTGCTGGCGAGAGAGGAGGAGGGAAGCGATCCTGTGATGCACGGATCACCACTCTCCTCCTCTTGAGACCCGGAGATTGAGGAGACCGCTCTTTACTGATGTTTTGGGTACCGCTGGCTGCTGGGCCAGAGGCGGAACAAAATGAACAAAAGATACTCCACCCGGCCCTCCTCCGGGGGAGGGAGTGGTGCAGTCACCATCTCCCGATGAGCAGTCTCCTCCATCTCTGGGTCGACCGTCCCAGGGCCTCTTGCACTTGCGCTTGCCGCCAGGTTTGGCGGGGGCCTGGACGGGCTGGGCGTCCTGCCTGCGACCGGCTCCACGACGCTGCCTGGTGAAAGGCTGCTGCGGCTGCGCGGGAGCGGGGGCGGCCGCAGGGGGGCGCCCACGGCGACGAGCAGGCTGAGTGGCTGCAGCCGGAGTGGAAGCAGCAGGTTTCCTCCGGCGCATGATGTGTTTGCCTCAGTCTGCTTCTGGGCTGCCGAGAACTGCTGGGCAAAGCTCTCGACAGCGTCGCCGAAAGGGCCGGTCCGTGACACGGGAGCATTCAGGAACTGTACCTTCTCCTGCTCCTTCATGTCAGCGAGACACAGCCAGAGATGGCGCTCCTGGACATCGCACGACCCAGAGACTGTGCGGTCACCTTCGTCACTCGTAGCGCGAGGTCCGTCGCAGCACGCAGCTCATGTAGAACCGCCAGGTCGTGACCACCCTCGTGCAGGTCTTTCAGTGCTTTGGCCTGGTGGACCTGCAGCAACGCCATAGCGTGGAGGGCGGAAGCCGCCTCCCCACAGGCTCTATAAGCACTGCCAGTTAGACCTGACGAATACTTAGAGGCCCGTGAGGGGAGACACGGATCACCCCGCAGGGTGGAAGCGGCTGTTGGACACAGTTGCATGGCCACAGACCGTTCCACCGAGGGGATGCCCGCATACCCCAAAGCGGCTCCACCATCGAGGGTGGTGAGAGCGGAAGAACTACAAGATGTGTTTCGGGCAGTGAAAGGTGCCCTCCACGATCTTGTCAGCTCCTCATGCACTTCCGGAAAGAATGGCACCGGAGGGGGGCGCTGAGAACCAGCGCCACCCCCACCGAGGAACCACTCGCCCAGCCTCGAAGGATCGGGACACGGTGGCTTTTTAGGATTCCACACGAGCCCGACATTCTCGGCGGCCCGGGAAAGCATAGCCGTCATCTCTGGGTCTGGCACGGACAATGCTACCACACCCGAAGGGGGCAACGCAGCCGGGTCATCATCCCCGGAGAGAGAGGGCCCACCCTCCGATGCAGTGATCGACATCTGGTCGTCAGAGGGGGCACCGAAGGAAACGCGTGGCCAGCGCGCTCCTTCGGCAGCTCCACCGGCTGCGGAGTGCTTGAGGGGTGAGGAGCTCCACTTGGGGAAGCCCTCACCGTAATCCTCAATCACCTCTGACTCCACCGGATCCAGTGTGCACGCCGGATCACGGCAGGCAGAGGGACTCTGCCATGTTTGACATAGCAGAGTCGCACTCCGAGATGGTCATGTCCCCGCAAGAAGAACATGAACCATCCACGAAAGCCACCTCAGCGTGCTGAATGCCCAGACACGTGAGGAAGCGATCGTGACCGTCCTGAGGCGCCAGGAAACGACCACGCCCAGAAACGCACGGGTGAAAAGACATCTTTAAAAAGACGCGATCACCCGTGTTGCTCTTTTAGAGAAATTGCTCTTTCAGAGAAATGCTCTTTTAGTGCTGAAGCACGCAGGGGAGCTGGCCACCGCACACTCCTAGTGTGGCTGTCAGCAGGAAGACGATCTTTCTCTCCCGGACACCGTGACCACCGCTGCCGCGCCGTAACGCCCGCACTCGCTCGCAGAACACTCTCTTGGAAGGGAGAGCAGTAGCTTTAACCACTACCGCTCGGCTCCGAAGCGAAAGGATAATTGATGCGGTGCATCAGCTGCCTCTTATGCTCACGCTGTGATCAGCGGCAGCTGGATGCAATAATCGCATGCCAATGTCCATTGGCTCGTTTAGTTACACTCGAAGTGGATTGGTCTCTCTGGCGAGATCCCAATTTCGTCGGTCATCCGACGTGACTCGGAGTGACCGACTGAAAGGGGAACTCTATTTAGGATTTTGGACTACCCATACTGATCATTGTTCATAGCATATAAAGGCAGCTGAATATTTCCATGTCCACTAGCATTCGAAAGTTTGGGGTGGACATACTATACTTCTCGTTCCATTGACTGCCATTCATACATATGCGAATTTGGAAGACAGGAAACACAGGCTTATACAAATTTCATTGCGTTCCAAAGTTCTTGTTTGGTGCAAATTTATATCACATGAAGACATGTTTCCCATAGAAGATTGATGCCTCGTGGTGTGACCTGTAAGCTGAATTAAAAAAATGCAAACCTTAAATCTGCAGGATTGCAACATTGTGGTAAAGTGGAGTAGATTCTATTTTTTTACACATTAAATATATATTATATGATCAATTATGTATTTATATGCCACCTTATTATGACATCATATTGAGACCATTGCAGTCTTCATAGAAACTTCATGTGCTCAAAATATAGTGACTGCGACTTCAGTTTGATTTTTTTTTTCTCAAGAAATTAATGCTTTCATTCAGCAAGGATGCATTAATTTGATCAAAAATGACATACAACCCGAATTCCATAAATGTTAGGACATTTTTTAAATTTGAATAAAATGAAAACTAAAAGACTTTCAAATCACGTGAGCCAATATTTTATTCACAATAGAACATAAAGAACATAATAAACGTTTAAACAGAGAAATTTTACACTTTTATGCACCAAATGAGCTCATTTCAAATTTGGAGCCTGCTACAGGTCTCAAAATAGTTGGTACGGGGGCAACAAAGGGCTGAAAAGCAAGAAATTCTGAAAAGATTCAGCTGGGAGAACATCTAGCAACTAATTAAGTTAATTGACATCAGGTATGTAACATGATTAGCTATAAAAGGGATGTCTTAGAGAGGCAGAGTCTCTCAGAAGTAAAGATGGGCAGAGGCTCTCCAATCTGTGAAAGAGAGCGTAAAAAGATTGTGGAATAGTTTAAAAACAACGTTCCTCAACGTCACATTGCAAAGGCTTTGCAAATCTCATCATCTACAGTGCATAACATCATCAAAAGATTCAGAGAAATTGGAGAAATCTCTGTGCGTAAGGGACAAGGTCGAAGACCTTTGTTGGATGCCTGTGATCTTCAGGCCCTCAGACGACACTGCATCACTTATCAGCATGATTCTGTCATTGACATTACTAAATGGGCCCAGGAATACTTCCAGAAACCACTGTCGGTAAACACAATCCGCCATGCTATCTGCAGATGCCAACTAAAGCTCTATCATGCAAAAAGGAAGCCATATGTGAACATGGTCCAGAAGCACCGTCGTGTCCTGTGGGCCAAGGCTCATTTAAAATGGACTGTTTCAAAGTGGAAAAGTGTTCTATGGTCAGACGAGTCCAAATTTGACATTCATGTTGGAAATCACGGACGCAGTGTCCTTCGGGCTAAAGAGGAGGGAGACCTTCCAGCGTGTTATCAGCGTTCAGTTCAAAAGCCAGCATCTCTGATGGTATGGGGGTGCATAAGTGTATACGGTATGGGCAGCTTGCATGTTTTGGAAGGCACTATGAATGCTGAAAGGTATATAAAGGTTTTAGAGCAACATATGCTCCCCTCCAGATGATGTGTATTCCAGCAGGACAATGCAAAACCACATACTGCAGCTATTACAACATCATGGCTTCGTAGTAGAAGAGTCCGGGTGCTGAATTGGCCTGCTTGCAGTCCAGATCATTCACCTATAGAGAACATTTGGCGCATCATTAAATGAAAAATACGTCAAAGACGACCACGAACTCTTCAGCAGCTGGAATCCTATATCAGGCAAGAATGGGACCAGATTCCAACACCAAAACACCAGAAACGCATAACCTCGATGCCCAGACGTCTTCAAACTGTTTTGAAAGAAGAGGAGATGCTACACCATCATAAACATGCCCCCGTCCCAACTATTTTGACCTATAGCAGGCATCAAATTTGAAATGAGCTCATTTTGTGCATAAAATTGTAAAATTTCTCAGTTTAAACATTTGTTATGTTATTTATATTCTATTGTGAATAAAATATTGGCTCATGTGATTTGAAATTCTTTTAGTTTTCATTTTATTCTAATTTAAAAAACGTCCCAGCATTTCCGGAAATTGGGTTGCATAATGTTACAGAAGATTTCTAGATAACACTTTACTTAAATCCTTTATGTGTAATGCATTATAAAAGTAGCTTTAATGCTTTAATTATGCATTGTAATGCACCTTATAAAACGTTGCAAATGACAGTTGTGATAATACATTGTAATACTTATCTGTTCATTGTTACACCTTTTGAACGTATAATGTATTAAAACACATGATAAACAAAGCTTCAAATATTATAATGCATTTTATAATTGGTTACAATTATTTATAAAAAAATACATAATACATTAACAATACAAGGTACATTATGAAAACCTTTATAATGCAATATACATAAAGGCTCTAAGTAAAGGGTTACAAATTTCTATTTTAAATAAATGCTGTTCTCTATTTATCAAAAATCCTGAAAAAAATGTGATATCCACAAATTATCACACAAAAATGTTAAGCAACACAAATGTTTCCAACATTGATAATTATAAGAAATGTTTCTTGAGCACCAAATTCAGCATATTAGAATGATTTCTGAAGGATCATGTGACACTGAAGACTGGAGTAATGATGCTGAAAATTTAGTGTTACCATCACAGGAATAAATTACATTTTAAAATATATTAAAATAGAAAATGTTATTCTGAATTGTATTGTAAGTTTATCAAATAAATGCAGCCTTTAAGAGCATAAAGACTAAAAAAAACATTTAAAAATACCCAAGTTTCATGTCCATCATGATGACTTGTGGAATAAGCCCTGAATGGATTCACTGCACTCTTAAAAATAAAGGTGCTTCACGATGCCATAGAAGAACCTTTTTTGTCTAAATGGTTCCATAAAGAACCTTTAACATCTGAAGAACCTTTCTGTTTCACAAAAGTTCTTCAGATTCTAAAAAGGCAAGAAAGAGATGGTTCTTTGTGGAACCAAAACTGGTTCTTCTATGGCATCGCTGTGAAGAACCTTTTAAGCACCTTTATTTTTAAGAGTGTTGGCCTCATAGATTTGCATCCTATCACTTGCATTTTTTTATTTTTTATTTTTATTGCTTTATTATGAACCATAAAATTTAGCATAAATAGTAATACTTGTGAAGAGAAACATTACATATGTATATTGGAAAAACAGTTGTGACAGCAAAGAGAAGAAACCTCAGCGACCAAAGGAACAGCCAGTTGTATAGGGCTGATTCTTGACATGAAAAGGCATCCAGAGGTCGACTGAAGCTCTCCCCTTGAGTCAGTCTGTGAGATCTGAAATCTCTATTGCTACTGTGCGTGAGGCTGGGTGGGTGTACGCCACATGTTTTTCTGAGCATGTCTGTGTGTCTGGAATAATCAAACACGCTACAGCTGTGGCTGTCTGGCTCTGCCTGGACTCGCTCCTCCACCCACGTCCTCAGATGCCATGATAGTTCCTCTGATCATTGATTGCATATTGAAAACCATACAGTGGGTCACACAAAGTAACAATGGGAAAACTGTTGGAATGTGCGACGTGTGATGTGATGGTGTGTCCGTAAAGAATCACGCTCAGCGTGATACAGTCCTGCTCTCTGGAGAAGATGGCATTGATCGTGGCTCCCTGCTGTCTGCAGTCAAACAAGGATAGATAGAAAGACATTACAGGTCATGTGTCTACAAGAGAGTAAAGCACTGGAATCCATCAACACATAGATATGCAAATGTTCTCTCTCTGCCATCCTCTCTTTATTTCTCCCTTATCACTCCTTGTAAACGTCCTCTCATTCTTTGGAGATCTATAAGTCACACATGCTCAGGCCTGTCCTGTATTTTCCAGCATCTCCTCTTGTCAATTTTTCTTTCTTTCTTTATATGCCTGACCATTCATTTAACCTTGCATTGCATTTTTACTATTTTAGTAATACATTTTAATGTTTTAAAGGGATATCTGTCATCTTCATATTGCTCCAAATCTTTGTGATGTACTTTCTTCTGTGGAACATTAAAGAAGATATTTTAAAACCAAAGTTTGGTTACATCTGACTTCCATTGTATGACCAAAAAAAAAAAAACACACACACACTTAGACGTTTCTTAAAATATCATCTTTTATGTTCTTCAGAAGAAAGTCAAAGAAGCAATACAGGTTTAGAAACTGCATTTTATTTAGGCATGAACTTCTTTTTTCAATTTTATAATGTTTAGAATGGTGTTAATATTGTGTATCATAAACTTTAAAGTGAAAACAATGTTATGTTTGCAAATGTTTGTTTTGAATGAGAACTATTTCTCCTTTCGCTCATCTGAACATGGGCAAAATACCCATAATTATTGCCCATTTTATTGCTAGAAATCACAAAAACATTCTGTTTAATAGATGTAAACGTATCAGGACTGATAACAGCATTAATGACATTTGGTATCATATCAGAACAAAAATAGGAGTTATCACCCATCACAGTGAGTTATTAGTGATTTATTTGGTCAAGGATTCCTCAGATTGATTCAAATGTTAACTCTTGAATTTGTGAGTCTCCTGAAATGAACCACACTAAAATCGAGCCAAATGTTGCTTTTTATCGTAGCTAAGACAACACAAGAAAGATGCGTTTTCTTGCCATTATTTTGTGATACACAGTCTTTTTATGTGATCACATTCAATTCTGACTTCAAGCTATTTTTTGTAGAGCTATAGTTTAGCAACTGAATAGCTTTGCGGGAAACACAGCTATAGATCCACCGATAATCCAAAAAAAAAAAAAAAAAAAGCATCCAGCAGAGTGGATTTCCTGTGTTTTTTGGTTGCAGGATTAGTTTGCATGTGCTCAGTAAACACGGGATGTGTGTGTAATCTGCTTTTGGCTGCTTTCTGATGTTGCTGCCCCCAGGATTGAGTTGGCATGCTACAGGTCACCTTGTCCAAATTTTATCAAAATAACACAGAGTAGATTAACTCTGCCATTCTCACGCTTTCCTCCCAAACAGAACAAACTCCTGTTAGCCTTTCTCAGCCTAGTGAACACCTGAACTCTGGGATTTCTCCAGGGAAGTCTATGAGGCTCATTAGCATGCAGACAGAGTAGTTTGATAATGTAGACATCTAACTTTACTGCCCCGTTCCTTTAATAGATAGTTTGCATAATTGAAGGACACAGAGGCTCTCCAAATGAAATTCACTTTCTCAACTCTGCCAGGCCCTGTGGTACTACTGAGATCTGGGCAAAGCTTGTGCCCGGCAGGTGTTGCGTTTACCTGCCCCAGCAGCGTGGCATCATTAGGGCACTGGCAGGTAGGCTGGAAATGAATCTCGTTGTCTCCGGCTCCGTATGACCTCCAGCTGCTGTCATCCGTATCAAGCACAAACACTCAGAAGTAGCCAAATGATGCTTTACTCCTTCCACTGAGAAAATGATTCGAGTTCCGGAAATCTCTTGCAGAAATTTGCTTCCTTTTCAAATGGAAAGACAAAACAGCCGGGGCATTCCCTTGTAATGAGTTTATTTTTCCCATGATCTTGTGTAGTATGAGCAATGCAGATGTAAATTGCTGCTGAAGGCTGCCAGTAGCAGCTCGCCAGGGAATAGACTTGTTGTCTATATGCCCATTAGCAGATTCACATACTCATCAGTATCAGCTGTGAATTCACAATTAAGTCACCCGCAGTTCCCTCATCATGTTTACTTGTGTGACAGGCTTGAGCCGAGGGGGCAGTTAACCAGAACTTTGTTTTTACTTTCAAGCAAAAATAGAAAATGGTTCCACTGGAGAGAATAAGTACTTCAATGGTATTGCAATCATGCTGCAGTGACATACAACTGCAAGCGTTGTTGCAATGCACACACTTTTATCTCTATATATACTGTATATATATATAAATATATATATATATATATATACACACACATTGAGGTAAGGATGGGCACTATGCTCAAAATGCTATAGCATAGTCATTTCATATACATTCATTCATTTATATTATATTATATTATATTATATTATTTTATTTTTTTTTATTTATTTTTTTTTTATCTGGTCAATTCAGTGAAAAATGGTTTTATAATTCCAAATAAATGTATGCTGCTGTATGGTGCTCTGAGATCTTGATGAACACAAAACAAAGGAAGAGACTATTCATCATTAATAGTCTCATCTCAATTATTTGCTACGTAATTGTTTTAAACTGAACTGTTTATGCTTTTCATCTATATTGTATTTTTTATTTTATTTTGTTTTATTTATTTATTTATTTAGTATTTTTATGCATTTCTGTATTTTGTGTTTTTGCCAGTTTTCTTTTGTTTTCTGCCTATTAACATCAAACAAATTAAAATTAGCAGTATTGCTGCTAGTACATTGTCATTTTTTAAGTGCAAAACCAGTTTTGGATTGTATTATGCTTATGTTAAAAACAAAAATACTCAAAAACTAATAAATAATATAAAGCCTCAAAAAATAGAATAAAACACATACCGTAGTTCTGATTGGATGAGTCAGCACATGAACTGGAATCTATATTAATGCATTGTGACGTTGCAAGTATTTTTAATTACTATACATATACTCTTTTTTTTTTTTGTTTTTGCTTCAGAATCTTTCTTCTTCGTGTCGGCCTCCTCCCGTACGCCCAGCGTGACGTTTGGCGACTCGTTCGACCTGCAGTGCATCGTGAAGCCGCGCCACAATCCCAACGTTCCTGCTGCGGTCACATGGCGCTTCCAGCCAGCAGAGGGCGACGGAGAGTTCCGGGATTTGGTGACGTTTACGAGGGATGGCACTCTGCAGTGGGGCGACCAGCTGCTGGGCCTGGGCACCCGCACCACGGTGGATCGCACGCCCACGAACACCAACTTCCGCCTCAGCATCACCCGAGCCGGACGCAAGGAGGCCGGGACGTACCAGTGTGCTGCCCTGCTTTATCGGAGCAATTACGATGGCACCTGGAGCACGGTGGCCAACCGCACCTCCAACCCGCTGGGCATCAGTGTACTGCAGCCTGGTGAGTCTAAAAACAGCTTCCGTCGCAGGAAAGGTACATTTAGGCTACCTGACTGCTCGACTGAGCGCAAGAACCAACTATGACTGTTCTGATGGCACTAAATTGCAGATAAGTTTCACTGACATCCATTACAGTTTGGGTTTGTATTATTTGCTCATGTCAGAATCACTTCCCAGTCTCGAAAGTTAGCATAATTACGACAACTCACACTTTACTGTCACTACAGAAATAAAGATTTCACTGATAATGCACCATGTTGTAGTGTGGCCTAGTTTCACAACTTTCACCCTCACTAGATCTTTCTCTCTCCCATTCTTCTGTCATATGTGCATGTGTGTGTTTCACCAGGTACTGGCCTCTCTGTGCTCATAAGAGTAATTGAGATGATTGGCGTGTATGTGCCGCTGAGGCAGGCCCTCCTAATGGCCTGGAGTGTGCGAGGAAGAGGTTGTTAATATCCTCCAATGTGATTAGAAGAGAAGAATATGAAGAGGGGAAGATGGGAGGGAGGGGGTAGAGAGAGGGTCATTAGAGCAAAAATTGTAGCTCATTAAATCTAGTCCCTCAATCTCTGGACTGAACAATGTCACTCCCAAAAGGAAGACCTCCTCACTGACCTCACACACACACACACACACACACGTTTGTTTGTTTTTCTATCATGGTGGGACTTTCCATTCACTTCTGTTGTTTTAGAAATGTAATTTATCTCACTTCTAACCCTAAACTTAACCCTCACACACAAACCTTTTTTATTAAGACATTATTTAGTAAGTTTTTCAAGATTTTTTCCTCTTGGGGATCACTGGCTGAGACCCGCAGGTTTTACTGTCCTTGTGGAGATATTTGGTCCTCGTAATGTGAACAAAACCTGACCAACACACAGAGTGTGTTTGATGGACATGTGCTGGTGCCCATAATGAACCAGTATTCATAATATACACTAAGATAAGCTGGTTTTTCCTCAGTGTTTCTCAGTCAAGTCAGTCTAATTCCCCAGTCTATATCCCCCTCAACCAATCTTTTTAACGGCACATATACTGTCAAAGTGCAGGTATTGTTATTTTTTTATTTGTAGTTTTATTTGTTTATTTTTTTTTTATTTACTTTTCAAAGTTTTGGAGTGGGTAGGATTTTTTTTTTTTTTTTTTTTTTTTTTTATGTTTTTAAAAGACAGAAGTCTTTTATGATCACCAAGGCTGCATTTATTTGATCAGACTGTAACAATAATATTGTGCAATTACGTTATTACAATTTAAAATAACTGTATTGTAGTTAAATATGTATATAAATATATTTTAAGATGTAATTTATTTCTGTAATGGCAAAGCTGAATTTAGTGTCACATTATCTGTCAGAAATCAGTCTAATATGCTGATTTTCTGCTCAAGGAACATTTCTTGTTATTATCAATGTCGAAAACAGTTTCTGTTTAATATTTTTTGTGGAATTTTTTCAGGCTTCTTTGATTAAAAAGTTCTAAAAAAAATAGCATTTTTTTTAAAAAGAAGAAATCTTTTGTAACGTTGTAAATGTCTTTAGTGTCACTTTTGATCAATTCAATGCATCTTGGCTGAGTAAAAGTATTAGTTTGTTCAGAAAAATCATGCTGACCCCAAACATTTGAACTGTAGGGTATGTGTATATATATTTTAGTGTTGTATTTACTTATTTTATTAGCCAAAGTAGTACAACTTACCACTACCGTCTAGTAACCATAATTATCAAAACAAGTAATTAAACAAAATGTTAGAAAGATTTTGGAAGCTTCATTGAGATTCTAATAATGAATTATGATTTTACATTTCAAAACCAGCAAGCTGGATCACTCAGCTTTTTCTACATTCAGTCTGAGGTGTCTTATGAAGCAGAACTGTTGTGTACAGTATATTGTTTCTGAGCCAGACCGTCTCCATAGAGCTCATTGACATGGAAACACACTCCTGTCTGTCTCTCCACAGCCCAGTCAGAACAGCTGGAGATGTGTTTATTCTTCACCTTCAATATTTATTTTGTGCATGTAAGTGTGGGTGTATGTGTACATGCATATTTTGTTGACATTATTTGTAACCTTGACCCTACATGCCATAAAATTGATTTCAATGTTTGGATGCATGAGAGCTCATGCCGTTGCCTTCCATCTCTCTCCATTTCAAGTTGTGCTTGTAACTGTTGTCTGACTCAGTGTGGAGCAGAGCCCCTTAGTAAGAATCAGTGCAAGGACTTGGCAGGAATTAATTGCTGTGAGACAACCCTGAGGGGGGGTACATGCTCTGCTTTCCCCCGCAGGCCTGCTCCCTGCCCTCCGGCTGCATGCGAATCAGTGCAGCCCGCCGGAGACATGCTTGTAGGTACACTAGCTCATTCCAGCCTGAGGTTCCCTTTTTACAAAGCGCATCTAAACAGTATTGTGCTTTTGTGTTTGTGATGCCTTTTTGAATGTAAGATGGCTCGAATTATACAGACAGAAAAACAATGCAATATAAAATGTCAAGTACTTGAGATATATTTAATGCATCAGAACATTTCTAAATCGATTCTGTTAACATTACCATTATGAGTTCTATTAGCATTAACACTATTACCAACATAACCACCAATTTATTTCTTATTATACTTTCCCTTCCTGAAATCAAAAGCTTTATTGCAGCTGACGCATCACTTAAGTCTATCAAGGGATCAAACAACAAGCATGTGTGACTTTATTTCTTCCATGGAATGCAAAAGAAAAATTAAACTGGTTATTTTCCATGCAATTAGAACCCATGGAGACTGAGGCTTTCAAGCTTTTTAAAGACACACAATTATCATAATAGTATCAAAAAACTATACGTGGTTATTTACTGAGAATATTCATCTTCATTGAGCACATGTGTCATTGTGCCAGTGAACTGGAGAACTAGATCAGTGTGATTCATGAACAAATAATTGTGACCCTGGACCACAAAACCAGTCTTAAGTGTCAATTTTTTTCAAAATTGAGATGTATACATCATCTAAAAGCTGGATAAATAAGCTTTCCATTGATGTATGGTTTGTTAGGATAGGACAATATTTGGCTGAGATACAACTGTTTGAAAATCTGGAATCTGAGGGTGCAAAGAAAAACATCTAAATATTGAGAAAATCGCAGCCTTGCTAGTGGATGCTTGCATCAAAGGCTAGGCCCACTGCCAATAACTGTGGTGACATGGGATGTTGATAAAACCCCACTGGTAGAAGGCAAGGGGAAGCCACTGCCGCACTTTCCCAAGCACAACCATGACTAAATCAGTTTATTCTCAAGTGTACGACGTGAATGGGACCTCTTCCTCAAGAGGTGCCGCGTCCGGTAGAGGGTATCATGAGTCCCAGCTGGCTCTCGACCGTCAGCCTATGACTGTGGGCAAGAAACGCAGGCGAGTCATCGTTGGCACTTGGAACGTGCGCACGTTGCACCAAAGTGGAAAGTTAGAGAACATTTTGCAAGAAATGAAAAGAATGGAGATCAATATCATGGGCGTGTCAGAGATGCGGTGGACAGGAGTTGGAGAGGTGGTGAAGGAGGATTATGGGGTTCTGTACTCAGGTGGTGAACATCATGAGAGAGGAGTTGGAGTCATCTTAGACATGCAACATCATGCATCAGTAAAGGATACTGGGCAATCTCAGAACGGGTCATTCTGGTCAAACTGAATGCCAAGCCTTTCAACATCAACCTCATTCAGGTATACGCACCAATGAACGACAGCAGCGAAGAGGATGTGGACGATTTCTATGAGCATATTGAGATGGCCATAAAGCAGTGCAAATCTCAGGAAAATACCATCATTCTTGGAGACTTCAATGCTAAAGTAGGCGAGGGCAGACAAAAGAACATTGTTGGACCATATGGGCTCAGCATTAGAAACAAGAGAGGTGGGCGCCTAGTTTAGTGGGCCAAGGGTAACGAGTTTGTGATTGGTAACACCTGGTTTGAAGTACCCTATCACAGGAGGTGGACATGGAGGGACCCAGGAAAAAACATCCGCAACCAGATTGATTATATCCTGATCAGGGAAAGGTACAGAAATGCTCTGAAGTCATGTAAAGCCTACCCGGGGCCTGACTGTGGAAGCAACCACAATCCTGTCATTACAAAAACTGAGCTGAAGCTATGGAAGCTGAAGAAGTGCCAACAGAAAAAGAAGCTAGACTTGCAGCTTCTCAAGACAGATATGGATATTAAGAGGAGATACGCAGTGGAGGTTATGAACATATACAAAGCACTGGCTGTAGAGAATAATAACAAGGATGAGACTGAGGTAGAGTGGAACACTTGGAAGGGAAGTTTAACATCAGCAGCAGAGAAGATCGTGCCTGCGGTAAGGAAGAGAATTAAGCAAAAATGGATGACTGATGAGATTCTGGACAAGATGGCACAGAAGAGAAAGAACAAATGGAACCATGGGAAATACGTAGAATTGGACAGGGAGGTTAGGAGGATATGTGACCAAGCTAAAGAAGAATAGTTGAACAAAGAATGTGATGAACTTGAACGCAACAGCAGTATGACATGAAATTTCTCCATCGCAAGGTGAAAGAGATCAGTGGGAAGAATACAGGAGGGAGCGTGGGATGCATCAAGTCTAGAGATGGGGAGATCATCATGGAAAAAGAAAAAAATTGAGAGAGATGGACCAAATACATCAGAGAATTGTACGATGCAAACAGAGATGAGGATATGGAGGTGGGGTACAATGGTGAAGGCCCAGAAATCATGGAGGATGAAGTGAGGTTTACATTAAAGAAGATGAAGGCAATTGGTGCAGACGGAGTGGCAACTGAGATGGTTACTGCCTTGGAAGATTTCGGAATCAAGAAGGTGACCAAGTTGCTTAATAAGATATACCATACAGGAAAGATCCCAGAATCCAGAAGACATGAAACAGGCGGTTTTCATTGCTCTGCCGAAAACACCAGGAGTGACAGAATGCACTCAACGTCGCACAATAAGCCTCATGAGCCATATGACCAAGCTCCTATTGAGATTCATCATGCTAAGGATCCGAAAGAAGATCCATCCAGAAATAGCTCAAGAGAAATGTGGATTCATGAAAGACAAAGGCACGAGGAACACTATCTACATCCTCAGAATGATTGCTGAGAGAGCCATCGAGGTACAAGAAGACCTGTATCTCTGCTTTATAGATTATACCAAGGCATTCGATACCATCAAGCATGAGAACATCATCCACCTTCTGAGGAAACACATGATACGTGGCAAAGACCTCCGAATCATCAAAAACATGTACTGGGAACAATCAGCTATCATCAAGATTGAAAATGAGCTTGGAGAGCCAGTTAAGATCAAAAGAGGTGTTCAGCAGGGCTGTGTGCTGTCACCAGACTTGTTCTCCCTGTACAGTGAGTACATCATGAGGTCGATAGAAGACGTGCCTGGCATAAGCATTGGAGGCCGTAACATCAACAATCTGCCCTATGCTGATGACATACTGCTCATTGCCACAAAGCAGGAGCATTTACAACACATTATGTACATCATAGACAGGGAGAGCGAAGCAGTCGGCCTCAGCATTAATAGTAAGAAAATGGAGACGATGGTCACAGCAAAGAAAAAGGAAAGCCCTCCATGCAGCATCACCCTGAAGGGGCACATCTTGAAACAAGTCAGCAGTTTCAAGTACTTAGGAGCAGTAGTGACGTCAGATGGTAGATCACTCAAGGAAGTGTTGCCCAAGCAAAGAAGGTTTTCATGGACCTCAGAAAGATCCTCACTAATAGACGCCTCTCTTTTTAAGACCAGGCAGAGAGTGCAAAGATTGTGGGCAAGATGAGCAGGGGTCGACAAAGGGAGAAACTGACTGATAATTTGAGCAGATGGTTGGATACATCAACCACGGTCCTGATGTTAAGCACCAAGGAGAGAGACCAGCATCAAGTCATGGTTGCCAACGTCTTCGGCATGGCACCCTGAGAGAGAGAGAAAATCGCCTTTAAAGTTGTCCAAATGAAGTTCTTCCATATTACTAATCAAAAATTAAGTTTTGATATATTTACGGTAGGAAATATACAAAATATCTTCATGGAACATGATCTTTACTTTTATTTTTTAAAAGAAAAATCTTTTTTCATTTTTACCCATACAGTGAATTTTTGGCTATTGCTACAAATATACCCCAGCGACTTAAGACTGGTTTTGTGCTCCAGGGTCACAATTCAGACCGTTTTTGTGAACTAAATCAGACAATTTATTAAAAAAACATCTTACTCAAAAGAACAGTTTGTCCTTTTTAAATCTTGAAAGCCTCAGTTTCAATTCAAAGTAATTGTGTGGAAAATATTAACCAGTACAATTCTTCAGAATTTCCTCTTTTGTGTTCAACAGAAGACAGTGAGTCATGCAGGTTTGCAACGACATGAGGGTGAGTAAATGATGACAGAATTTTCATTTTGGGGTGAATAATTTATTTGAGCAATTAATATTTTCTATTTGGTTGTGCATTTCATTTACCTCTTAGCTCCTGCACAGCTGAAGTAGTTTTGTTCGCCCCTTTTATTTATTTATTTAATTATTTTTTTCCTGAAGGCCTTTAGAGTAAAGTGTGAGTTGTTATGGATGTAAAGGTGAGGTGAGCTCCTTTGCCATGTTGGACTTCCTGCTGGGCAGTCTTATACACTGATGGCTGCAAGACAAGAAATTCTTCCAGGTGCTGAGAAATCAAAGTTGTATTGCCTTAAGGTTTTGTTCCAACAAAGGTCATACTGGAAGTATCAAACCAGAAAGAATAAAACAGAATGTAGAAGACAGTTACTCTTTGTACAAGTCATTGAGCAAGCACTTCCAAACTAAACATACTGTATTTGAAAATTGAATATGCCTATTTTCCATATATGATGGTGTTCCAATAATAATATTAATAATTGAATTTGGAACAACATCATCCTACTACATTCATCTTAAGTTGATGTACCAATGAGCATATATATATATATATATATATTATATATATATATATATTATAAATAAATAAATATATATATATATATATATATATATATATAATATATATATATTATAAATAAATGTTTACAAAAATGTTAAACAAAAGACTAATAAAAATGAGAAAACGCATAACACAATTACTAAAACTTAATCTAAAAATAAAGACAGAAAATATAAAAATAAAAGCTATCCAAATATTATCAAATACTATAATGGTATATAAATAATACTAAAATAACGAGCTAAAACTGAATTAGTGATTGTAACTTTTTAAGAACTAATATGTGTTATTTACATTTACATTTACATTTAGTCATTTAGCAGACGCTTTTATCCAAAGCGACTTACAAAAGAGGACAATAGAAGCAATCAAAACCAACAAAAGAGCAACAACATGCAAGTGATATGACAAGTCTCGGTTAGCCTAACGCAATACACGTAGCAAGGGTTTTATTTATTTATTTATTTATTTATTTTTTATACAGTAGACTAACATATGACTAACATAACAGTGTAGACTAACATATATGCTCTGTAAAAAATTGGAATAATAGGGCACAATGTACTGTATTAATATAAAGGATTTGTTTTAATTTTTTTAACAGGTTGCATTTTGGACTTATGTATATAGTGTTCTGCATACTGTATATAGTTTGCATGTACTATATCTGAGCTTACAAAAAAATAAATTTTATATATACAGTGCACAACATAAATGAGTACACCCCCTCTAAAACTTAACAAATTCAGCAATTACTCTTTACTTAGATGACATGTTAGGGTTCTTTGGAGATATAATGTTCCAACAAGCCTGCTTGATCAATTACCAAAGAAGAATGTCAAAATTATTCAGCAAAATAAGATTTTCTTATCAAAGTGATAAAATGTTGTGTTGCAAAAATGAGTACATCCTCCTGAAAATTACTAAAAAAAAAAAATAAAAAGCTAAAAAAATGTGTATAGGTTTAAGGCTATTTT
Organism: Spinibarbus caldwelli; assembly: GCA_039654775.1. Lineage (NCBI taxonomy): Eukaryota > Metazoa > Chordata > Actinopteri > Cypriniformes > Cyprinidae > Spinibarbus > Spinibarbus caldwelli. The sequence continues at coordinate 34,533,296 of CM077233.1, read as the reverse complement.
TGATCAACATGTAAGTATATTGAACCAAAACTTTTAAAGACAAGTAATTTTCTGACAGTTAAAAGTGTTATATAGCCCACTGAATCATACTCCGACTCAATGCTGGCAGCAGTGGAACTACTTGAGAGAGAACTGCCAGGTGACTTATTTCTTAGCACAAAAGAGGACAATGGTACAAAAGGAATACCAAATTATTGTTTTAAGTGTGAAAATATAGCAGAAGTAGCACCGACATTCAAAAACAATGGACTTGTGACAAGGCTCCTGAAATAATCAGGTTTTCACTTTAAGTTTTCATTTAGTGATGAGTGAATTTTTGCTAGAAAAAGAGGAGGAGAAATAACATGCAAGTGTCTCAGAGCCAGCAAAAGATATGAAAAGAGTGACACTTTATCTCAGAGTATGACGCAGCCTGCAGAAGCAACATGCATGGTTGTTGTCACCACTAGAATTACCTACTGTAGCCAAAGCAAAATAAACTAATTTAACCTCTTCCAAGGCCCATATTTACAAAATAGAGACTTCTGGGAATCCATACTCTGGTCTCAAGAGACCAAGTCAATCATTCCAGATCCAAAAGCATCCAAAATGTTCTGGTGTTGCTAGAGGAGGAGTACAGTGAGAAGTGCTTGGTACCCACAGTGACGTTCAGTGGTAGTAAAGCTCTTATATAGGGATGAATGAGTGCTGAAGGTGTGAGGGAGTTGTGCTTTATCAACGCGTCATGAATTCACACACTACTGTGTGATGTAATACAAAAACTTGAAACAGAAGATGCTACCCGCCCCTCATTCCCTGCGTTATTGGGCATTTTTTCAGCATGACAATGAAGATATTCATTCTCCCAAGGTGAAAATCCTTCAGTGGACATGTATTTCACTCAATCTTAACGCTCTTGAGCAGATGTGGGGGATTCTGTAGAGACGAGCTGAGCAAAACTCCCCATTAAAGACCACAGCATTTAAGGAGGTCGTCCTCCAGGAGTTAAACAGGACAGATGTGAAAATTTGTCATGAACTTGTACACTCAGTGCTAAGAGAGTCAGAGCAGTATACTTAAAGTTCTGGAGGACATAATAAGTACTAGAATATTATACATTTGCTGAATTAAATCTAGGGTGTACTCATTTCTGCAATTCTTCATTTAAACAAAATTGGCTAATTTTACTTATCTTACAGAAAATATTGGCATATGTTTAATACATTTAAATTAAAATTTGTTAAATTTATTAGTTTTTCGCCCCTTATATTAGTTTAGCCCCTTCCACAGGACAAATACAATTCTCTGGCATCTGCATAGCTGCTTTGACACCAGGGACTGTTGTTTTATAAACCAATTTCACACTTGCAGTATTATATTCCAGTAAGATTCTTGATTCCCAGACCTTCTCACAACTCCTTGTGTGTTAACGGTTTAGTTTACACAAAGATCACATGCATATCTTTGAGATGCAGAGTGAGGCAGAGCTCTTTGCTCCACTGGCTCCGTGACCTTACTCTCTCAAGGGGAAAGCTGGCACCCAGACGACCCTTCAACATGCATTTGGGAATCAACTTATCATCCTGAGCACTCGTTTAGTTTCCGTGGTGTGAGCTTTGCTGTGTGTTTATTGCACTGAATGGTAGGCCGTTAGAGAGCACAAACATGGAGATGTTTGAGCAATGGCCCGTGACTTTCCACAGAGATTTTTCTTTAAATCCATTTGAATTTAAAAGTGCACATTCTAAAATTCTGAAACCCTCCAGCCTCATGGAGAACATCGATGCAGAGGCAATCTTGCAGATATGCCGCCTGTGTTTCTGAGTTAAAAAAAAGTATGATTGCTTAACGCGGTCCTGGTGGATATTTGACGTTTTGACATCATAGAGTTGTACCCAACAAACATTTCATAAACATAAACAAACATGGCCCTGCTGTTGATGTTTACTTCATTATTGACATTTGAGAACGGCACTGATGGAGTCCCGGAGTGTCTCTGTCATCTTCTGTCTCTGAATACAGCCTCCTCCAGTCACTCACAGCTAGGACGCATCGGGGCGTTTGATTGGCTGGGAAGTTTTACAAAGAATTGAAGAGCGTAATCTGGGTTACAGCTGCTCTATTTATAGTCCAAAACTCTGAAGAGAATTAGCAGTTTTGAGCCCTGTGTTCTCTTGGGAGCTTCTAATGGGTTTTTGGAGAAGCTGTTTTCTGTTTATGAGTAAAATAAGAGACTTTTACATTTTGTTCTACAACTAATTTTGAAGCCATTGTGTTTTAGACAGTTAAAAGTTCAGACTGTGACTACCTTAAAGGGGTCATATGATGTGATTTCAAGTTTTCCTTTCTCTTTGGAGTGTTACAAGCTGTTTGTGCATAGATAAGATCCCTGAAGTTGCAAAGACTAAAGTCTCAAAACCAAAGAGATATTCTTTATAAAATTTTAGACTCGACCATGCCTTCCTAAAACGCCTAGTTTAAACACACCCCCACATCTACGTCACTGTGTGGGAAGATTTGCATAACACCGCCTAAACATATACGCAAAGAAAGAGGGCGTGATTTTATTCTTGCTGTAGTGTTGTTCATGTCCTGGAGACGCTGTGTTTCGTTGTGAAAGCGAAAGTACTTTCTTTGAGCTTCCAAAAGAGGACACAACTAGAAATCAGTGGTTAAGTTGTGTTTACAACACTGTTCCAGAACAGTTCAACTCAAATATTCGAGTATGTGCAGCACATTTTACGGAGGACTATTTCCTGAACCTGAGAGTAGCCTGTCAGCTGCTCAAAGACTGTTTCTATAAAGTGGGGCAATTCCAACTTTGCAAGGACAGTCTGGTGCTTCTGACTCACACCCTGTAAGTATGTTTTCTTATTTAAAGAATTTGCCACTGACTATTCAAATGTGAGTTCTGAGCTGTGTAGAGTAGTGCTTGTTGTGTGTCGTTTCTCCGATCACAAATGCAGACATGGTAATGTTTGCGTGATGCAACGCAACGAGTAAAAAGACAGTATAAGTCATTATAATCAGTAATTATGTCCCCACTGGATGCAACAAATGCCTCGTTTGTAAGGGGTTTTATTGTTTTTGTGTCGTCGCACCAGGACACACCATCACAATACGGTAAGGGGCGTAACATTTCCGTCACACGCTTGAGGTATTTGGCCAATCACAATGCACCGGATAGCTGGCCAATCAGAGCACGCCTCGATTCTCAGAATGATGAGCTTTGTAAAAATCGGCGCATTTCAGAAAGGCGGAGCATAGAGGAGCAACAATAATGTACAGTATGTGGAAAATTTTTGAACCTTAAACCACATAAACACATTGCATTACACCAAATACACAAAATAATGTTCTTTTTAGCAGCATCATATGAGCCCTTTAAAGGTGTTCTTTATGAATAGGACAAATGTTGTTGTCATTATTTAGGAATTTCTGATTCTACTGCTCAACAGTCTTTTTAAAGGAATAGTTAACCCAAAAATAAAGTCTTTCATCACTGATTCACCCTCATGTTGATCCAAACCTATACGACTTGCTTTCTTCTGTGGAACATAAAAGAAGTTGTGTTGTTTTGTCCATACGGTCAAATTCAGTGGGGTCCAGTGTTGTTTTTATTGTATGGACAATGAAATATTCTTCTGAATATCTTCTTTCATGTTCCACAGATGAAAGAAAGTCATACAGGTTTGGATCAACATGAGGGTGAGTTAATAATTACAGAATTTTAATTTTTGGATGAGCTATGACCTTAGTGTCTTACTTCAGTGTTAAATCCAAAACTTCTAAAAATACATTTAAATTTAACACACAATAAAGTTATGATGTTTTTAATGTTTTGTCTTTTCAGTCATTTCAAAATATCATCATTGGGTTAACATTTATATGAAAGGATAAAGGAAATCATGTATTTTTCATTAAAAAAACAAAAACAAAACAGTTTTGCCTTCACTAGTTCATTTTAAGTAGTTCTGCAGTCTTATACTTGAATTTTTAAAAGTATAAATATTCCATGTAATAATTAATGTAAGCTTAAAATATGAGTTTAAAATAGATGATGTATAGCTTGTCAAGCCACAGAACTTCTCTTAAGTATTTCATGGTAGCTACCCATATACTTCATAAACAATGTAGGACATTAATTTTTCTCTGCTCTATCTTCATATCTGTTTGTGCTAGTTTTCTAAATGTTAAATACTTCTGGCTAAATGTTGCGAGCTGACATTTGGAGAAACAGGTTGCATGGAGAAAATTCTCTGAAAGAAATGGAGACTGGAGTGGAGGTAATGATATGTGAAAACATCATGCATCTGACTGAATGCATTATTGACAGACATTAAATCATGTCTCCAGAAGTGCCTGTTTAATATGCATAAGGCGAAGCTCCTTCTCACTGTGTGAACGTGAGGAATAGAGGCTCAGTATAAATGCAATAAATGAATAAGTTTTGCAAGGATGGCTTCGTTCAAACATACACTACACATTCCTCATGGTTTGTAATAGAAGTTTGCTTTGTGTGCTCAGAGAAGGTCTTGCATCTTGTAATAATAAAAAAAAAATAAAAAAAAAAAAAAACCCTGATGCTCATCTCGTCTCATAGGACCGGTCGTGTCTATGCGTTAAAGCCTTTTTATTCATATTTAATACGTATGCTGGCTCGTGTGCTTACCTCAGCACCCACATCTGGAGTTCCTCACAGCATCATGGGAACAGACCAGGGGGCTACACGTACCCCACTTGATCTCACATCTCATGATGAGAAGAAACATGAAGACGTCACACAGTCTCTTGCTTTTCCCCTCACCCACTTGCTTTTATTTATTCTTTCTCCCAGGCTCTTACTCCTCACACTTCATTTTAATTAATCAAAAAATATGTACCTTTAAAACAGCTCCTTTACATCAAGAGTTAAATGGCATGATGCACATTTCATCAAACATTATGAACATTAAAAGGAAAAAGAAATTGCCCAGCAAAGTGAAACACTGATGAAAAGCTAGTGCAGTACATTCTCTGTTCACATGGAGACTCAGTCCAGGGGGCTGTTTTACTTAACCCTTTGATGCACAAGCTATGAAAACCCCTTCTAATGCACAACATGGGTCAAAAATGACCCGTATTCATTTCCTATGTAATTTCATACTTCACTGGGCATTTTTTATTTTTTTTTGTTATATCTTTTGAAATCAGTTTATTTCAGCTTTTAATAATCCCTAATATATGAATTCCATGATCCATGAATATTCAAAATATCTTTTTCCAATGACCACAAATCAATATTTAATTTTTTTTGATAAGTTTTGTGTTACTACATCAAGTTTAGATGCATGGGTCAAAAATGACCCATCTATGAAAGAGTGATAAAAACAAAAGAAAAGAATGTATATATATATATTTTTTTTTTAATAATTATTTTAGCAGTTATTTAGACCAACACATTTAACAATTGAAATATGTTTATTAGCCACTTTGTCACACATTACATACACATATCACTGACAACCGATAGTACCAAAATTGAACTGTGTGTAGAGCAACTGTAGTGAATTGTAGTGAATGTGACTGAATAAAAGAAAAAGAAGTGAAGTTGTAGGCCAGGGATGGTCAGCGTCAGTGCTGGAGAGTCACAGCCCTGCAGAGTTTTGCTTCAACCTTAATAAAAACCCACCTGCCTGTAGCTTTCAGGTAACCTCTGGTAACCTTTCTGCTAACCCTTAGACCTTGATTAGCTTGTTCAGGTGTGTTTGATTAGGGTTGGAACTGAACTCTGCAGGACTGTGGCTCTCCAGGACCGACGTTTGCTGCCTGTGGTGTAAGCAATGAGGGTGGTAATGTCCAGCACACTGTACCACAGCACCATGGGCCACCTCCATGTTCTCCGCTTACATGAGTAGATGCAAACCATTTTTACTCAATCTATTGGACTGGGTCTGAGTTTCCTCTTAGAGGACTCATCAGTGAGTCAATGAGTCTTCTTCATCTAGGAGAGCTGGATTTATACCCACAACTCCAGACTGACCCTGTGGCACATAGTCTAGGTCATCAGCATCAGATATTTCAAACTCTGCATCAGGACTAAGAATTGCCTGATCTTCCTCGTCATGTTCTTTTTGTAGCATCTCTACAACCATTTCAGCCATTAATCTAGAAAGACTGATACCAGCCATACTAAAACTCTTGATAAAGAAAATCAAAAGCACAAGAATATTTTCAAATGCACATCAAACAGTTGTTCAAGTATATACTCAAGACAGTGGAGACACTGGAGACAGTGATGAAGCCAATCAATAGATATGGGGATAGTTAGGAGGCCGTGATGATGGTCAGAGGACAATGGCAATCTGGCCCGGATGCTGAGGGTCACACCTCTGCTTATGTACTCATAATATATTGTCACTGTCAGACAGAAACCTTGCATGTGCAAAACTGTTACTTTTCAGGAACACTGACAGACATAAAAGGTGACCGATAGCATTGAATTATGACGAAAAATAAAAACAAGGAACTATGTAGATACAAGGTTTTCGCCTGAGAGCGATGATTTAAACTTCTATATAATAACGTTCTTATGCATCTTTTATTTTGTTAACCTAGCTAACACTAGCTAACTAGAATATAGTATGTCAACAACAAGCTAGCTAATAGTATTGGACATGTTTCTCTTTCTCACTAATAATGGATTTCAAGGTCAAGGTAACCTTAGCCTAACATTCAAATATTATGTCTAGTTATTTTTCACAATATATCAAATATTTTCTGTTGTAATAAATTATAAAATAAGACTTACATGCATCAAATATACAAAAGCAGTCATGTTGAGTTGAATGAGGGGAAGGTGAATAATTCTCTGCAGTAAATATGTTCCTACTTTCAAAAAATGAGCAAATATCAAAGGTTTCTATATGGGTAATTTTTGTCTAAAATTGATGTAGAAATACAAAAACTGTGTTTGTTTATAAAGTAAAAAAAAAGGAAAATAAACAATCAAAAGCAATATATTTAATGAATACCTGGAATAATAAATGATAAAATGTATTTCTTTCAGAGATTCATCAAAGAAACACTCAGCCATGATTGACAGCATAGGAAATGAATACGGGTCATTTTAGACCCAATCTGTGCATTAGAGGGGTAGTGATACAAAAATTATTTTTATTAAAAAAGTAATAAAGGAAAAATGAAAATAAGGATTTGTGATGGACAAAAACAAGTTAATTGAATGATGAAATTATTTTCTTGCAAAGATATAGAAAAAAAAAATAAACTTGATCGGGTCACTTTAGACCATGATGTGCATCAAAGGGTTAAGATCTTTTCGGAAAATTAACGTCATTTTTTTCATATTGTGATGTACATCCAAGTGAAACAAATTATAGAAAATAAAAAATGTAGAGCAGGTGCTTGGTTCTATCCATCAGTTGTTGATTAGACGGAGGTAGATCTGAATTTGAGCTTACAGTTGATTGTAAGAAAGGGATGGGAGTAAAACTGATTAAATGACTGGAGAAGTCTGTCATTTAACCAAAAGATTGAGTAACATATATATTTTTTTTAATTAAAAGTTCCGATGTCAAAAAAAAAAAAAAGGTTCACAAAAAGATGTGCTTCTTTAACGCATTTCTAAAATATACAAATTTTCATTTCATGTTAACATTAAATAAGGTGTTTCTTTAGGCCAAGATTCTGATCAGTACACTCATATTCCACCTGTCTTTGGAGTTTGTGACCCTGGACCACAAAACTAGTCATAAGGGCCAATTTTTTTTTTTTTTTTAATTGAGATTTATACATAATTTATACACCACTGATGTATGGTTTGTTAGGATAGGACAATATTTGGCTGAGATACAACTATTTGAAAATCTGGAATCTGAGGGTGCAAAAACATCTAAAAATTGAGAAAATTGCCTTTAAAGTTGTCCAAATGAAGTTCTTAGCAATGCATATTACTAATCAAAAATTAAGTTTTGATAAATTTAAGATAAGAAATTTACAAAATATCTTCATGGAATATGATCTTTACTTAATATCCTAATGATTTTTTGGCACCAAAGAAAAATTGATAATTCTGTCCCGTACAATTTATTGTTGGCAATTGCTACAAATATGTCTGCGCTACTTATGACTGCTTTTGTGCTCCAGGGTCACATATTGTCTTAATCTGGTGATGGCTGTCAGGTTGAACAGTAATTGAGGGGGAAATTTTCCCCAATGTTCAGATTAAGTTTGGCCTAAATAAATTTTTCAGTAGCCACTGAAAAAATCTTGAACCCCCTCCCTCCCCTCCCCTCCCAATCTTGAACATATGATCCAATCCTTCATTTCAGCTTGTTTGTGTTCCACATGATTCATTTGTGGTGTCAGACCGAGAACTAGTGGGATTATTTGCTGAAGTATGGAAGAGATGGATGATTAATATAACAGGCTCTGAATGCTAATCATAGCACATACTCCAAGCACACTGACTTCAATGATTCATAGTTACCAGTGATAGTGCGTTTCTTGCTGCCTTCACACATTAAACAGTGTGTAAATTAAAGGACTCAAGTATGTGTTATCCTATAATTGCTTATCATGCTGATTTATTTCATTTTACTGGAAACCGAGTCTTCAATTTGAAGTAATATTTAAATAATGCATGTTGGACGGTATTATGTTGTTTTTCTTCCAGAGACAAGGAAGATCTCAACATGTAGGCAAATTTGTGTGTGTGTGTGTGTGTGTGTGTTTACGGCTGTGAGGAACGGTGTTTGGCACTGGTGTCAGTCACAGTCACAGCTCTGGTGCGATAGCCGCCATTGATCGCTGGTCCTTCTCTGAGCTGGTATGATGTTAAACTGAGGTCCATCTGTCTGTAGAATTGGCAAGAAGCACTTTTATCTCCCCTGAGAAACTTATATTTTATCTAGAATGATAAAACTGCAACACACACACACATTTTAAATATTTAAGCGCATCCTACACTGGACAGTCGATCATTCCACCCTTCCTCCTGATGGATTCCTGTCATAGATCCATATACATAAGATGTGGTTTGTGAAGGCGGTTTATGCGATTCAGTTTCTCAGGAGGAAGCCAGCACTAATGTCAAGCTGGACGTATGAAGTTTCCAAGAGTAGATTGTTTAAGGCGTTGCTCTGCGTTCATTAAGCTGTCCCTCTGTTCTACTTCTGCCACTAAATGAAACCGGCAGGTTGATCCGAAGCCGTATCATCTTCATATTCAGTTAGTGTTTACGCTTTTTCTTAAATTAGAATTTCTGTCTTCAAGTGCAATAGAGGGAAACTCCTCTAGCTGTGATTTCATCATAAATCCAGAGCACCGATGACGAATCCACACACAAACAGGGTCCCAGCAGGGGCTGCAATGTGATTTTCTACTGTTTGAGCTCAACTTTATAAATCTTTTTACATGTTAAAACTAGATTCAGCATTTAAATGTGAATTTTAGGGGTTGTTTTTCCTCCTGTGATTGCGTTTGTGCTTTTATGGCGCATGTGAAATGCAATAAGATAACACATGTTCATTTATGCCGATCTCGAGGGAAGCTGCCTAACCTTCCAACGTTGTGACACAATCTAATCTGTGTGTGGTGATACCAGTGGATGTGTCCTAATGGGACCATTCCCACTCCAGATTAATGAAGCAGTCAGATGTGGAATATGAAGATTTTTTCATTAGTTTCTCAGCACAAACTGGATGAGAAATGAAACATAAACTGGATTTAATGTTGCCCTACATAGAATACTGAACTGAAAGACTTCACCTACACACAGCCAGATATAAAACACATACTGTTTGCACATGCTTTCAACACAGAAAACAGATTGCCACAGTCAGAGCAGCGGTGAGCATACATGCTGATATATTAGCTCTGTTCAGATCCAAACGTGCTGAGCTCCCTACCAAGACAGCATTTTAAGACATCAGCATTATTTTTCTGCCTTCAAAGACATCTTGTTTTGGCCAAATTTGAAGGCAGCATTGCCTGCACCGTGTGTGTCCTTATACCAGAGAACCCCACAATACATTGCAGTGAGCTCAAATATACATATTTTTCATTTGATTCTGCAAAATAATATTTGTGTGTTAGTTTTGTGTAAATCAGCGTATGATATTGTAACAACAATTTCTACAGAAATAAACTGCAAACATGTGTGTGAGAGATTTTTTGAAGTTGTAAAAAAAAACATTTTTTCAATACAATTTACAATTTCAGTCTTTCTAAAATCTTATGTTTGATTCAATGTGTTATTTACCGTTACTTTTTAATTATTTCTAAAATTTACTAGAAATTTCTGAGTGAAAACTGTATATATACATGAGTGTGTGTTTGTGATTTCCATATAATTAGAATATTAAATGTATATCATTAAAAAGTCCTTTTCTTTAGCAAGAAAACATTAGGAACACATTAAATTGATCAAAAGTGATAGTATCTTCAATTTATTTTAGATAAATGCTGTTCACTGTAAAAAAAAAAAAAAAAAAAAAAAAGTATGATCAGTAAGTTATGGCAACTTTTGTTTTACATTATCTTAACTCATTAAAATAAGTTGAGCAATTTGAACTTTTTAAATAAGTTATGTGAAATTCAACTTGAATTAAGTTTGTTTTGTGTTTATTGAGTTAAATTTAAGAACTTTTGAACTAATTCATCAAAGAATCCTGAAAAAATATATATCAATGTTTTCACAATGATATTAAACATCACAACTGTTTTCAACCTTGATAATATTAGGAAATGTTGAAATGAGATGTTATTTTGCAGTACCTTCATTTATAGTAGCATTACACAAGAAATTACTGAAGAATATAAGCTAGCTACTAAGATTTAAAATGACGTGGTTAGTTTTAGGATTCGGGTTAGGGTTAATACCTTATGAAGACGTAGTATATGCACATAGAACAGGACTGTACAATAAAATGTTACCAAAACGTTTCTTGAGCAGCAAACCAGCACATTAAAATGAATTCTGAAGGATCATGTGACAATCAAGACACTGACTCTGTTGATGTTTAACTGGGTTTATCATGAAACATTCAAGCGTATATGCACACAACTAATTAGCTAACCTAACATTCTTCAACACACTGACAAACATGCTATTTATTTGCCCAAGGCCTTTGTAGTTATCGAAGCTTCATCTGCTGAGCATTGCTTTCTGTTAGCCTACTTCTCCCTGTGTTACTCACGCCATGACTGGATCCAGCCAGCCAGTCTTACAGGAATATGTGTCACCAGACCCGAGGCGGTAGTCAGCTCAAAGCTTCCTCCTCCAGACATCCTTACCTTCAGGATTATGCATGTGAAACAGAAGGAGAAGACTGCGCTGTGTTTTATAGCTCAGTCATCCGATTTTAAACAGCTTCCTCTTATCTTAGTTGCTCCAGCAAGTACTCCACAGTGCTTCCTTGTATTTTCTTATTGTTTGATGTCGAGATGCATGTTATTAGCTTGAAAACAAATCAAAGGATTATAATTAACAAACAATCAATATTAGCTTCCTTCCCCTCTTTCTCTCTCTCTCTTTCTCTCATTCTCGTTCAAACTCGTTCTCATTAATACAGTGCTGTCCCAGTGGCCCTTGTTAAAGTGCTAAGCGTCTTTTACATAAATGGGTCCTGGCAGTGACGGATCAGTGCTCTCCCACACCTGTCGTACCCAGTGGGCACCAGTCATCCTGCCCACTTATGGTTCTCTCTATGCCTGTAATTGACGGCATCTGAATTGTCATGGAGAAGCGCTGTCTCTATGTCCCATGGATGGATCTCTGCTGTCCATCTTCATTAGGAGCACAGTCTTCCAGCAGCATGCACCACAATCTCCCTCCAGGGCACAGAGGATTTATCAGCCTCTCTGTTTCTCCTTTCACAAGACCCTGTAGCTTTACGTTCTGCTTTGAACCTCCTTGTCCATTCTGCTTTACCCCACTAAACCAAACTAGTTCACTTGTCCAGATGTGAACAGCAGGTGTTTCATATCTCCAATAGGGCTGGGCGATATGGCAAAAAAAGAAAAGAAAAATCTCGATTTTCTCAGAACATTTGACTGATTCTTGATTTTGTACGATTTTAACTAATCAACTTGAAAATGTAACTACAACATGATTCAAGTAACTTTTTCTTTATGAAAATTCTATTCTAAGTGCAGCACACGTGAAGTTGTCATCATGATGTAAGCTAAATCACTTGTTAAATATCTTTGCAGAAAAGATGCATGAACTACAACTACATCTTGTACAAACTTGTCTTATGCATATTATATGTTCAGAAATAATACAAGAAAAATGCTTTAAAAAATTCTCAAGTAATTCAAATTCAAAATGACTGAAGGTATAACACCAGTAGAATATTATTAACAATAAATGTTCTGTAAGAACAGCAGCTTTCAGTCTGTCACCATGATGCAAACATTAAATATCAGACCTACAGTAATAGTTCTTTACAGGTTCTTTGCGCTGCTTTTCCATTGTTTTTTCTAAACATGGACGTGTTTGACTGTTGCGCTCGCATCTCTTGCAGCGTCTCCTGCATGAAACAGCAGTCTAAAAACGCAGAGCTCTAGTTATTAAAAGAAGTTCACTCCCATCTTGTATGTTTTTCCTATTCCACTGCCTGTGTCGCATCTTTGTCAACACAAAAGCGCATTCTGTGTGAACGGCACCTGGTGATATATTCTACTTACGGTCCTTCACAGAGCACACGTGAGAGGTTAATCATGTGCGCCAACGTGCGGTTGGATCGTTCTTTTCTCTTTACTGTAATTGTCAAAGTGTCTAATTCTAACGTTTGGTAATATTTCTATTCAAAATCACGATTCCTCGATTTATAAAAAATAAAATCGTGGCAAAACATTAAATTCGAATTAATCGATAAAATCGGAAAAATCGCCTAGCCCTAATCTCCAAGAAACCTCCTGCTCTGAGAGAAGAACCACCTTATTCACAGGTTTCTGTATTCACAGGCTGCAGGACAACACTTTCTGTGTCTAATTTCACTGCTACATGATGTGATCTACAATGGTGGTTCTCCCTGGTATGGAGTTGCATTGCCTGCATATAGTCTTCTGCAGTGTGGGATGTAGTATAGCCGTGCTGATCATGTGCGCAACTTGTGCACCGGTCTTGTGCACCGCAGTTTTACTCCAAGTGCTAAAAGGAGAGCAGAAAATGAAGCCATCATCAACAGGCGAGATGTGATTTTGTTTGGCCTCCAAGTAGCATCTAGATGCTCAATTTCATGAAAGGAAGCAGCTTTTAAAGTGGCCAGCTTCTGACTCTGAAACAACAAGCGCCTCTAGGCAGATGGAAGAGGTTTTAAGATCAAATGCATTTATTTAGTAGCAATTTCTTTGAATCAAACAGCATAGTGGCCATATTAACACCTGTGGGTGAGTGTGTGTGTATATGCTGTGTGTGTGTGTGTGTGTGTGTGTGTGTGCGCGTGTGTGTGTGTGTGTGTGTGTGTGTGTTGTGAGAGAGATATATATATATAGAGAGAGAGAGAGAGAAAGAATTTTTTGAATTTTGAAAAAAAAAAAAAACCCTACAGTTAATCAAGTGGCAATACAAACAATAATTAATACATGAAAAAAAAAAAATACCTTATAAGGAGAACACCAGATTTCCTTCAAAAACAGTACACAATGCTCCTAGATTGCTCCAAATCATTTCAAAAGTTGACAGATCTTCCATAGTTTTATAAAACTTGAAATCAGTCAACACTCTTGATTTTACTAAAGTTAAAAAAAACAGTCAACAACACTTTGACAGGGCTTTTTCTCAATTTTGTTTTCCCCACTGGTATAAATTTCAAATTTAGCTTCACCCAAATTGAAATTCAGTAATTGAGAAGTGAGCCTCATGTCACGTCTGTACTTAAAACCCAAAATAAATGTCTCTGCAGAATATAACTCATCAAAACAATTGAAAAGCCCATTTAAAACCACAAATAAAGGTTCCAACCTAAAACACTGCACAAAAAACATGAAACACTGTTTCTCTTTTGGAGCAGAGAGAGAGAGAGAGAGAGAGAGAGAGAGGATTTTTTTTTGTTTGTTTGTTTTTTCTCATGTTTTTGAAAAAAAGAAAGTCTCCTCTGTTCATCATGACCTGTGTTGAGGGTAACTCATTACAAGTAACGCGAGTTACGTAATCAGATTACTTTTTTTCAAGTAACTAGTAAAGTAATGCATTACTTTTTAAATTACAAGAAAATATCTGAGTAACTTTTTCAAATAAGTAACCGCAGTTACATTGTTTCCCATTTATTGACTGACAAGTCTCCAGTGTCTCCAGGCCCCATGTTGAGAGAAATCAGCAGGAAAGTACAGAGGAGTTGTGTGTGCTGTGAAAACATGATGTTACTGTATTTCTAGACTAAATGTGAACATGCATTAAATCATTAAAAAAAAAAAAAAAAAAAAAAAAACATTCAGTAAACAATTCAAAATGAATAAAACAGAGAAATGTGAATTCAGAATATGATGCAAACCTGCAATAATTAAATGTTAAATAACACAAATATCCTTTGTATGTAATCCAATTTTATTAATCATTGATCCAATTCAACCATATTAATAAGCAAAAATGACTTTAGATTAACCAACATTTGTGCTTAATTTTTTTTTTTTTTTTTTTATGCTGAAGAGTGTTGAACTTTCTTCTCCTGCATTTTAATGTACTTTTAATTTACTTTTCCTTCAGCCTGAGGCTTATTCATTTCACTTTTTGCTGTGAAAGGGCTTTTACATTTGCCAAAAATATAACTTTTTATATTAAAAACAAACAAGCAAGCCCTGCCCAGATTTAAAAAGTAATGCAAAAGTAACGTAGCACATTAGTTTCCATAAAAAGTAACTAATGTAAATAGTTACTTTTTTAGGGAGTAACGCAATATTGTAATGCAGAACTTTTAAAACGTAACTTTCCCCAACACTGATCATGACTGCATTTGTTTGATCAGAAAAACAGTAATATTCTGAAATAGTATTACCATTTAAAAGGACTGTTTTAATACAATTTAAAATCTCATTTGTTTTCAGTAACGGCAAAGCAGATTTTTTAGCAGCCATTAGTTTTCAGTAAAATGTTACATATTAAAATTAGTAGTCATTTGCCCTGTATCTGTGTTTATTTTACATGCTGCTCCTTTATAGGTTCCCAGATGTGCAACAGGCCTAGTCAAGAGACTGATGGAGGTCTTATAGCACCACAGTTGATCTTATTTACATGAACACTGATATTCATCAATATATGACATTATAATGCTCAGTTGTTAATTTTGCTTTTAGAGCTATTTCAGTTAGTCGGCAGTACTACTTGGATGTTCTGGTTTGATTAAAAGTGATACTTGGCCTGACAAATCTGAGAAGCACTGATCTACAGTATTCTGCAGACCGTATCGCAGGAGCCTTTATGTAGAGCACCTTATATTCCTCTCAGGTCCCACAAGCTCTTTACTCCTAATTCAATCACTAGAGCTTTGTGTGCTCCCTTATTTTCCATCCCAGTGCCCAGGCAATAGACCTTACTCCATGACATTCACTGACACAATGGAAGATTGATGAAGCACATTTGTTTCTGAAGCATTCATATCCAAAACCATTTCATACGGTTTTGGTAATTAATTTGTTCTGAAGTGATGCTCAAGGTCAAAATATAGGACACTGTCTCCCACCTGATTCTCAGAGAACCCCTGCAGTACACACAAACTCACACCCACCTGCACTCTGGCTCTGTTCTAAAACCTCGTCAACTGCCTACACAGATAGCATTTTAAGCAGCATAGGCTCATTGAAAACCTGCATCTACCTTCATTTTTGCAAAACTCCAAAATGCATAAAATTCAGTGCACTTTCCAGCTAAGATGAACATCCATTTTTTTTTTTTTTTTAAATCTTTATTAGAGTATTAGAGTACAGCATTGTTAACTTAGCAACAACACCCCAAACTCTTTTGAAATGATTTATTTGTTTTCTGTGCAGCATAAATGAGGTGTGCTATTTGTATGATGCTTAAAGAGATAGTTCACCCAAAAATGAAAATTCTGTCAGTTACTCACCTTCATGTCGTTCCAAACCCATAAGAGCTTTGTTCATCTCCGGAACACAAATGAAGATATTTTTGTTGAAATCCGAGAGCTTTCTGACCCTCCTTAGACAGCAATGTAACTGACACGTTCAAGGCCAAGAAAGGTAGCAAGGACATCGTCAAAATAGTCCATGTGACATCAGTGGTGCAACTGTAATTTTATGAAGCTACGAGAATACTTTTTTGTGCATAAAGAAAGCAAGGTAACACTTTAAAATAAGGTTCATTCAACCTGGTCTCATGGCATAAACGTACCTGGGGGCACTTTTTAGCGAGACTGTTTTTACGTACCTTGCTGCACGTTTCGCCGCAGTTTCATAGAGAAATGTCCACTGAGTGGCGCTAAAACACGGGTTCAATACGTAAACCCTGGCACATTTTTATTACGTTGATATAGGTACGTATTGCTGTGTTTTTATTACATTGCTTCAGGTATGTATTGAGGTGGTTCAGAATTCAAATATCCGGGGACCATCGCTAAAAATTAATGATCGTATTGGAAATATGCCCTACACCAAACCCAACCCTAAACCTACCCGATAGTGTTGAATGCAAATGCAAAATGCAAAACTGATATAAAAACGCATTTGTTGATGTTACACGGGATTCGAAACAGAGCTCCTCAGCTCTCAAGTACGTCTCTGTACTCCGTGAGCTACCAAAAAAACCTACCGTCTATGAAAACCCATAGATATGAAGCTGGATATGTAATGCTAACGTTCAAAAGCATCATTTTTCAAATCTCCCAACATATTAATATTGTTTTGGAGTCATAATATGATATTCTTCAAGTAATTGTTCAAATATTGCGCTTTATTAATCAGAACTCTGTAAATTTGTGTGAAAAGCAATAAAAGGTGTTGAGTAAAAAGGAGTTTTACTGCCTCTAGTGTTCATTTCTTTTGGAAACTGCTGTGATATGTACTTATTGGTACGTATTTCGTGTCTTGCTAAAAAGTGCCCCCAGGTACGTTTATGCCATGAGACCAGGTAGGGTTCATTAGTTAACAGTAGTTAACTACATTAGTAAACATGAACTAAGAATGAACAATACTTCTACAGCATTTATTTTTCTTAGTTAATGATAATTTCAGCATTTACTAATGCATTATTAAAATCGCAAGTTTTGTTTGATAACATTATTTAATGCACCATGAACTAATATGAACAAACAAGGAATGACTGTATTTTTATTAACTAACATTAACACAGATTAATAAAGTGTAATAAATGTAGTAAGTGATTAATAAACACTTAATAAATTTATAAAGTGTAATAATAAAGTGTAATAAATGATTAATAGATTGTAATATGTGTAGTGTTCATTGTTCGTTCATGTTAATACATTAACTAATGTTAACAAATGACACCTTATTGTTACCGAAAACAAAAATAACTTCAACAATGTCTTCTCTTCCGTGTCAGTCGATGCATGTTCATGAGAGTACCACAACACACGACAGTTAGACAGCAAGGCATCTCTTTAATTAAACATGTTTGGAAATTTTAACTGATGGTGCTCCAAATGTCATTTTGCATATTTTGAAAAAAAAAAAAAAAAAAAAAGATTTTCACTCATATGCATTTTTTGGACCACTTGTGAACACTTTTAAATATGTGTCCTTAGTTATCACCAGTGCTTCTTCAAGCTGTCTGTAATAATAACTCCTCTTCAGTAACTCTCCCCTGCCTGTATCTATAAACACACTTCATAGCATTTTTAATCAAAGTCTCTGAGGATGCCACTCATCTTTTTCAAAAGAATTTCCTCACTCACTGAGCTCCCTAGCTAATGTTACTTGACTTCTTCACTCTTCAGTTATCATACATACGAGGCTCTGAGTGCAAAACGACAGAAAGGCCTTTGGGTAAAATGACGAGAGCATTAAACAGATGCTATTCAGCCACATTCATCGTCAGACACTCTCTCCGGCCAAAAGAAAACATTGGATTTAGTTAAATGCGTCTCTCTCTGTGCATACCCAGCAGGCACAAAACAGGCACACAACGTCATAAGACGTTGATATTTGGATAAATTTTGGTTGCGACGTCGGGTGACCAAAATTCAACGTAAATTCAACGTCTAATGTCAATGTTAAATTGATGTCCAATACCGACGTCAGCTGACGTTGAGATTTTGTTTTTTTTAGGTTGTGCAACCAAAATCCAACGTTAAGTCAACGTCAAATTGACGTCAAATATTGACGTCAACCCGATTTTCATTTTCAACCAAAATGCATCGTCTGTCCGATGTGATGTCCAACGTCAACCTGACGTTACATAGACATCTGGTGCCTGCTGGGTATAAACACATGCCACCTATGCCCTCTCTAGCAGACCTCAGTGTATTTACTGTATGCTTTCCGATAGCGCAATCCCAGAGTTCCCTGATAACCCCACAGAGCAGTTTTGCTGCATCACAGACCCGAACCCGCACATATGTCGTAAGTTAAGGGAGGGGGGACACGTCTCAACGGAAGTTGGAAAATTAAAGCAGGACACACGGGGCTCATCTGTGGACTCCCTGCCCGAGCACAGATCCACATAATTACAATATAACCCTAATTGCATTGTAGAAGACTGCTGGAAATCCTGCTGCAACACAAAGGAATCAGAGATGTATCGGCCTAATTAGCATAGATATTAGGCTCCCATTATGTTTTTGTAGCAGATGGAGGGCAGCAGTGCTCAAACCCCATTCTTCACTGTGCAAGGCGGATCTGCTTAAACTGCTCTCCTGAGGGAACACAGCCTCCCACCCCTCACAAGACACACACACAGTCTGTTTCACTGGGATTAAGCTAATTTCAGAACGTTAATATGACACATTTCAGGCTCTGCTGCTTGGATTAACAGTTAGAAGAGCTCATGGAAGAGCAGTCAAGTTTGGAGCTCTAAGCCGGCCTTCGATGTGCTTGGGTTAGTGCTGCGTGAAAAGAAACACGTTTTTTGATGTGTTTTCAACTGAAAGTCACTTGCTCCACTCCATAGTCCTCCATTTCACTTTTCCTCTCATTTTGGCAACTTATCTCTGTTCAAAGGGAGCAGCTCTTCTGCCATTTTGCAATTCAACGATTACCTTTTAATATTACTGCACTCGCTGATTCTCTTTTTTCCCCTTTTTAAAGCATGATGTGCTTTTTTCTCCTTCTCTCAGTTCTTCTCTATCCCTTTCAGGCACTCCTCTGTCTGCTCTTTCCATCTCTGATGATTATCCACCTCCACTTGTCATTGCTCCACTTAAAGCCACTTACATCTGCAAGGCAGTAAATGGATCTCCTCTTCCCCCCTTTAAAAAAAGAGAGCGCTCCAAAAAGTCTTTTATGTTTACAGGTACACCTCCACCATTTCTCAGTCTCCACTCGTGCTCGGGCAAATAGACGTGCTTGTGGAACTCATAAATATGCATGAACTGGGATATTATTATGTTGTAGGTGATTGACAGTGATAAGGACTCTTCATCTGTCAGTGGGGGTTGAAATTAGCAGCTACCGATTAACTGTTCTTCCCTAATGACTGCTTGTGTTTTTGTGTCATCAACAGAACTCTTGAAAGATCGCTGTTTTAATAATGCAATAAGAAATACTTAGAGGCATAAATCCCATTCACATCGCAGGTCACATAAATGTTAGTTTTAGTCTTTTTTCCTGTTAAATCATATAGGTCTGGTTTCACAGACAGGGCTTAGACTAAACCAGGATTAGGCCATAGTTTAATTAGGACATCTGAGTAATTTTTATAAACTTGCCTTAGAAAAAAAAAAAAAAAAAACATTACTGTGTCCATCTTGAGACAAAACAAAGGCATTGATATATTTTAAGAAGGTTTTTTTTTTTCAGTTGAAACAACTCAGGTTTACATTTTAGTCTGGGACTAGGCTTAAGCCTTGTTTGTGAAACTGGAGGATAGTCTTAAAGCCAGTTCACACTGCACCAATAGACCAAGGCGGACAATCATCAGATTACAGTATGTCACTTCCCAGACATTCACGACCCTACAAGTGCTGATTCAGCATGTTCAATCAGCCAAAACAAGCTTCGACAGACGCCAAAAGACACAGAAAAGGTTAAAACACTGATCTGACAAAACCCAATGAAGTGTCTGCTACCATCTGTTGGTGTGGTGTGAAACACCCTTTACTTTATTTTACTAGAGCCAAGGGTAGAGCCATTTTCTCGATTAGATGTGCATCATGTCTTTGGTCCACTGTGAATCAGTAATCAACATTCGAGCATGTGATATGTTGTTTCCTATGATTGGGATTCCAGTGTAATACATTTTGAATGTCGTTACTGACCTTACTCAGCAGCTGCTGATACCTTTTTTACCTGCTCTATCCTTTAATAATAGCCTTTTTGCAAATCCTCCATTACATTTGACATTCAGAGAACAATCTATACTGTTGAGATCAGACTGAAATGATCAGTACGTTGTTTAAAATACATTTAAGGCCGATGTGCAGAGTGGAAGGTGCTACATCCAGTCAGGAACATATGTGCCCCTGAGCACAAAAGCAATCATAAGTAGCATGGATATATTTATAGCAATAACCAACAATACATTGTATGGGTCAAAATTATCCATTTTTCTTTTATGCAAAAAATCATTAGTATATTAAGGAAAGATTGTGTTCCATGAAGATATTTTGTACATTTCCTACTGTAAATATATCAAAACTTAATTTTTGATTAGTAATATGCATTGCTAAGAACTTCATTTGGACAACTTTAAAGGTGATTTTCTCAATATTTAGATTTTTTGCACCCTCAGATTCCAGATTTTCAAATAGTTGTATCTCAGCCAAATATTGTCTGATCCTAACAACATACATCAATGGAAAACTTATTTATTTAGCTTTCATATGATATGTAAATCTCAATTTCACAAAATTGACCCTTATGACTGTGGTCTAGAGTCACATATATTTTTATTTATTTTTTTCTCATTAATTTCTCCTCTTTCCTTTGCACCTCACTGTGACTGAGCGGGCCACATTTATTGCCTCTGACAAAGTTCTGGCAGTGTCAGAGATTTAGTGTGGCATTCATGCTGCGTGACTGCTCCTACAAGCTGTACATTCTGACTTTTACCCAAGATCTCACTGGGAACATATTGTTCAGTGTTTAGTTTCAGTAAATGCTCTTTTTGGACTAACAAGGACATTTTTTTTGCTCAGTTATAGTATGTTTAGCACAATAAACTTTTTTTTTTATTCCTCATGAAATGGCCCCTTTAAAATCTCCAGTGCATGTGGATGTCACTGGAATAAATGTTTTCTTAATGTAATAAATAAATGTTTTGTGTTTCTTGATGGGAAGGCTGCATTATCTTTAGAGATTGTGTCATCAATAAATAATCCAAATAAAAGCATCTTTATCTCGGCAGCGCAGCGTGTTGGTAATTAACTAGGGCTAACAAATTGGACACACGCAGGAGGAGGGAACACAGCTCGCTGTCTTCTTAGAAAATCACAAATGCACTCGTTTTCTGTTTGCTTTTTCCGCTGCCAACCTCCCCCTCCACACCTCCTCGCCCTCCGTCTGAGAGCCGTCACAAACTGCCTCTAATCAAGCTCTGAGCTGTTTAAAATGTGCTGCTTGATTTGCTTCATTTTTGCAGTCTCTCTTATTCTCCCATCTTTCTTTTCCCTCTCTCGCTTTTCATACATTTATTGATTTTCCTAATTCGATTATACAACAAATATGAAATTGCTTGCAGTTTTGTCAAGAACAAATATCTTGTTTAATCAAATTGTTTAATCGTGCCTGGTGGAGTCAGAGTCGGAGAGGATTCTGTCAGAATTTAATTGTCCTTCTACCTTCATTATGACACATGAAGGAGACCTAATAAGGGTAACCCTAAAAGCAAGTGAATGATGGAAACCCACACAAGAGTATTCATAACTATGGCTAATATGAGTGGGGGGATAATCTTATCTTATCTACTGCAACTCTTGGAAGCTAATGAAAGGATAGCTGCTGCTGTAGGACAGAAAGTACAAAGACCAAAGGACCACATTTCCGTCTTGTCAAAGGCTCCCTACTCTGCTCATTTTCTTTATTAGAAAATTGAATGGGGGAAGAGAGATTGGAGCATCAGTCCTCCGCTCCAAGTCCACTTATACATCATGCTGAAAGAAAAGCATTGACCAGGTGTGAGCTTGAAACAGAGAGGGCAAATGTTTCCAATCATATTCGCTATATTGCTTTTCTGTTGCCCATGAGACTAAACTGTGTCTTGGCTGTGAGCTGTCATGCATAACTTTTCTCTGATTTCAAAGCCTCTGTGAATAACTTTATGTAAATCTGAGCAATATTGTGTGATTGTATTTAATTGTGCAGCAGTGCTAGAGTAAAACAACAGTATTAGGTGCTTTGAAAATGGCACCGTGTTTGTAAACATGATTTTCTGAATAT
The DNA here is from genome assembly GCA_039654775.1 of Spinibarbus caldwelli. Taxonomy (NCBI): domain Eukaryota; kingdom Metazoa; phylum Chordata; class Actinopteri; order Cypriniformes; family Cyprinidae; genus Spinibarbus; species Spinibarbus caldwelli. The sequence goes on along the minus strand of CM077233.1, from coordinate 34,510,805 downwards.
TATGTAATGCTGCTGAATGCACCTGTGATCGATGATGTGATCAGCCACAAATTCAGTAAAGAAAACTTGCAAAAGATTCAACTCGCAGGTACAGTTTTAAGCAACTGGCATTAAAGAAAAGTGTATTTGCTTTCCTGCGTTTTTTTTTTCAGTTTTTTTTCAGTGCTTTCAAGCTTCCTGTTTCCTATGGAAACAGGAAGCTTGAGTGCACTGAAAAAAAAAATGATTCATTGAATTTACAAAAAAAAATTTTAAGGTAAGTGGTTGCAATCAATTTATTTTAGCTACATTTAAATAAACACATTTAGTTGACTAAGTTTAAAAAAAAATAAAAAAAAATATTTAAATGTAGCTAAAATAAATTGATTGCAACCACTTACCTTAAAAAAATAGTATTACTTTTTTCAGTGTGTGGTGTATCAAAGAGCTTTTCATATTCTTATAATCTCAACATATTAAGGTTAAAAAAAAGACATGACGAGATCATGAAAAACTGTACAGATGAGTAGGATTGTAAATGTTAACGGCATATATCTGCTAAAAGTGAATTTTCAACATCAATCAAATAAATGTTTTTTTTTTTGTTTTGTTTTTTTTTTGTTTGTTTGTTTTTTTACTTCCTAGTCATCAAAGAATCCAGGGAAAAAAAAAAAAATCATTCCACAAAAAAATATTAAGAAGTGCAACTGTTTTCAGCATTTATAATAATAATAAGAAGAAGAAGAAGAAGAAGAAGAAGAAGAAGAAGAAGAAATATTGTTATAAGAAATATTAGAATGATTTCTGAATGATGCTGTTTACACAAACTACATTATTAATATTTCTGTGATGTTCACTGATACTAGTACTAATTTATAGGAAAAAAAGAACACATTTACCACATAGCGCACACATTTTACCATACAGTAAATAAATCAAAGTAACATCTGTAAAATAGTGAAAGCACCATTACTCTTGTCTATAAGACATGTCGAAATCATGAAAAAATACAGATGAGTAGGATTGTAAATGTTAACTGCATATATCTGCTAAAAGTGAATTTTCAACATAGCACATAAATGGCTTCAAAGCTAAACTACATGAACTAAAAGCCACATAACTCTAATTTTGATTTCACGGGGTCTTTAATCCCTGACATCTCTTTTTCACCTTTGTTTTCTGTCAAAACCGGAGAAATTAGAAAGAAAACGAAGAAATCTGTTGTGTGGAAATCCCATCCATTGATGGTTCTGCTTTAGAGGATTGAAGTCATTCTCCTGCGATTAGCTGCTAGCTCTGAAGGGCTCTGTAGAGATTCCCTATGGAACGACTGCCAGCGCTTTGAGAGCATCTTTAGTGTGCACCCAACCAGTAATGTTTTATGTCTGAGGGCACACAAGATGCCATTTTGCATTTAAAGGATAAATGCCTGTTAGCAGTGTCAAAAACTGCTAAAGTTTATGTACATTTTTGTCAATTTAAATTAGTGCTGTCATCCAAAATAAAAAATAAAAAAAAAGTTCACATAATATGTGTGTGTGTGCTGTGTATATATATATTATGTTTATATAAATACGCACACATGCATTTATATATTTCAGAAAAAAAATTATGTGTATATATTAAATGTATTTATATATAATATAATTAAATGAATATAAATATATACATGTAAATACATGTAAACATTTTAAAAATATATATTTATTTATATATACATAATAAATATACACAGTACACACACACATATATTATGCAAACAAAATCTTTTATTTTGGATGCGATTAATGGATGGATGCTGGCCCACTGCAGATTCTGAATGTACTCTTTATATGTATCCTGAAAACTGTTTTTGAAGTCTATAAGTCACAAAGAATGCACTGAAATGTTATTACAATTTAAAATAACTGTTTTCTATTCTAATATATTTTAAAATGTAATTTATTCCTGTGATAGCAAAGCTACATTATCAACAGCCATTACTTCAAATTAGCGAGGAGCCGTCTTGCTTTCAAGAGCTTTCTAACATTTTTAACATATTAAAAAGTGACTTTGATTCTCATAGTGATCTTTCTTTTGTTATTAAGTAATTTGTTATTTTATTTAGAAGCTAAATTAGCAGTTAGTTAGCTGGCTTTATATGCCAACAAGCAACTGATCTAGTGCAGCTATACCATCAACAACTGAAGGGACACAGACACTCATTCCTGTCAGTTTTGTTGGAGTCTTCTGTTTTAAAGCTGAAATGTGGGGAGATATTAACTCTGACAGCCCTGCAGGAGTGAACAAAGCTCATTTTGCAGTGTGACATTTTAATTTAGATGCTCTTGGCCTGATAGCATGTACAATGATAACAGTATGTCAGCAGACACCGGTATTACTGCAAACATCAAATACAGTTGTGATCATTAATTATTTTTCATAGCTTTCTCTGATTTTTTTTTTTGGAGTGCTTTGTGTGTGGATTTTAAGAATATGGAATAAAGGCCATATATCTGGTAAGTCAAAAGCCTAAATTGGGGAACAATTCCTTTGCGGTTTTATTTTTATAAATCTTAAAAAACCTTAGAGAAACAGTGTTAAATCGGTGAGATTTGACATTATACAACTGAGTTGAGGAGCTTTGCTGCAGGGATTGGTTTCTGGACTGCTGGTTAGAAACGTAAGAGTGTTCATGCCACTGTTATTCATGGAGAAGGTCCAGGCTTAGGGATGATTCAGGAGACTTTGCTAGAAGTGCAGAAATGCGTGATGGGGATTACTGGAGCCAAAGTGTCAGTGGAAAATTGGATTTACAAAAAAAAAAATAGCAGCCATTGCCGATGGTGGTCACACCTGAGGCACCTGTAGTAATCCAATATGTATGCCCAGGATCCCGCAGCCCTGCTCTGCCAAGAATGTTTCTGATGTCTTATTTTTTTAAAGTCTAAAAAATAAGACATCTAAGTCTATTTTTTTGTCTAAAACAAACGATTCCTGCACTCCCTCAGCAAGAGTAAATATGTGACCCTGGACCACAAAATAAGGGTCAATTTTTTTAAATAAATAAGCTTTCCATTGATGTATGGTTTGTTAGGATACACTGTAAAAAGATTACTGTGAAATTTACAGTAACTTGCTGGCAGCAATTGGCAAGTAAGTTGCTGTAATATATTCCACAGTATATTGACTGTAAGTTTAATCACAGTAACTTACTGTAAATACTGTCATTTTTATTACAGTTAAAATCACAGTATCATAATTGCAATCAGAGAAATAGAATGCTTTATTTTTTAAGACAGCAAATATTATTTTAATATTACTGTTAATTGTGTGTAGTGTATTGTTTTTTTGCCACAAAAATAACATTTATTGACTTTAAAATGGGAAAATACATAAAAATGGCATAACAGACTTCAATTTTGTATTTTTCAGTCTGTAAACACTTTATTTTGTATAAACATAAAAATATATAGTTTTTAACTATACAATCTTTTATGACCGACTTTGTTCGAGTATAGGGTATATGTCAAACATCACATGCCAAACCAGAAAACAGTACTCATTACTGCCGCTTGTCAGAGAAAGTGTTAACAGTATTATAAAATAACAGCAATATCTATTGATTTTATTTTGAGGTAAAAAGCTAACTTAGCTAATTGTTTTAAATATCATTTTTCAATACCAGTGAGAAGAAAAATAAAGAACATTTATATATCAATCTTCATACAGTTGCAGTCAAAAGTTTATATACACCCTAAAGAATCTGCAAAATGTTAATTATTTTACCAAAATAAGAGGGATTATACAAAATGCATGTTATCTTCTATTTAGTACTGACCTGAATAAGATCATCACATAAAAGACATTTACATGTAGTCCACAAGAGAAAATAATAGTTGAATTTATAAAAATAACCCTGTTCAAAAGTTTGCATCCCCTTGATTCTTAATACTGTGTTGTTTCCTGAATGATCCACAGCTGTGTTTTTTTGTTTAGTGATAGTTGTTCACGAGTCCATTGTTTGTCCTGAACAGTTCAACTGCCTGCTGTTCTGCAGAAAAATCCTTCAGGTCCCACAAATTATTTTAGTTTTTCAGCATTGTTGTGTATTTGAACCCTTTCCAACAATAACTGTATGATTTTGAGATCTATCTTTTCACATTTAATTTTCAAAAAATTAAGTTTTGATATATTTACAGTAGGAAATGTACAAAATATCTTCATGGAACATGATATTTACTTAATATCCTAATGATTTTTGCCATACAAGAAAGATCTATAATTCTGACCCGTACAACGTATTTTTGGCTATTGCTACAAATATACCTGTGCTACTTATGACTGGTTTTGTGGTCCATGCTGGTTAAAGGTCTATTCAGAAAGATCAGAAATAAACAGGGGATTCCTATGGATATTATTTCAAAGTGCGCTTTTTTAAGTGTATTTAAGTGCGTTAAGAAACATGAAAGTGTACTCTTTAAGTGGCCTTTTATTTCATTAATATATTCTCTTCAAGGACAGTTTTTTAAAAGATACTTTTAAGATTTGAAGTACATTACAAGTGCACATTTAGTGCAATGAATTGCACTTCTTTTTCACAAGGGTACTCACGGACAAGAATATCTGTCTGCCAACAGACAGAAGTGTCTTTTTTTTAATGTATTTGGTCTAAATAGTCTGTAAATCTCGGTATTCATTGTTCTAACAACGTTTCCCCTTTTTTTCTTTCTCCTTGTGTAGTGAGTAAACTGAAGGTGCACAAGTCCAACCAGAGTCTGCAGTTTCTGGAGGACAGTCGGGTGCGTGTCAACTGCTCCATCACCTCTCAAACCAGCCCGGACTCTCAGCATGCTGTGCTGTGGTACGCTCGTAAGGCCGAGGCAGGAGAGCCGGATGAGCTGCTGCTGAAGATTGAACACTCTGGAGCGTTCGAGTATGGAGCGTACGCAGAGGAGGAACGTCTCCGCAGCCGTGTGCAGTCAGAGAGGCTCTCTCCTCGGCTCTACGGCCTCACCCTGCACCGTGCCGAGACCAGCGACTCTGGAACATACTACTGCCTTGTGGAGGAGTGGCTCATGGACCCCGATGGACTCTGGTACCGCCTGGCGCAAGACTCCTCTGGCTTCACACATGTGATGGTGAGACAGCCAGGTAAGAATGTCGTTGCTTATCAAATAGATGTATATGTATATTTGTGACCCTGGAAAAAAAAAACGTCTTAAGTGTCAATTTTTCAAAACTGAGATTTATACATCATCTGAAAGCTGAATTAATAAGCTTTCCATTGATGTATGGTTTGTTAGTATAGGACAATATTTGGAAAATCTGGAATCTGAGGGTGCAAAAAAAACAAAATATTGAGAAAATCGCCTTTAAAGTTGGCCAAATGAAGTTCTTAGCAATGCATATTACTTAATCAAAAATTAAGTTTTGATATATTTACAGTATGAAATTTACAAAATATATTAATGGAACATGATCTTTACTTAATATCCTAATGATTTTTGGCATAAAAGAAAAATTGATAATTTTGACCCATACAATGTATTGTTGGCTATTGCTACAAATATACCTGTGCTGCTTATGACTGCTTTTGTGCTCCAGGGTCACATTTGTATTTAAATGCATATTTATTTAAATATGTCCCACATTTAGTTTTCAAACTTTTTACTTCCTTTTTTTTTTTTTTTTTTTAAGAAATTAATACTTTTATTAATCAAGGATGTACAGTATTAAATTGATCAAATGTGACATAAAGAGATTTAGAATGTTACAAAAAAATCTATTTCAAATAAATGCTGTTTTTTAACTTCCTAGTCATCAAAGAATGCTTGAAAGAACATATCATTCCACAAAAAATATTAAGAAGTTGTAAGGAGTGAAATTATTTCCTTATGAAATTAATTCCTTGTGAAGCCATAACTCAGGAACTCGCAAAAAAACAGATGCCATGCCATGCAATAAAACAATAAAACTTATCTGGAGAAGAGATCTTCAAAGAGAGCAAAAAACACCCCTCTCCTTGCTCATTTACGACCCCCTGCTCTCTCTGCCCCTTCCTCTTTTCCCCCAAAAGGCTTTCACTCAAAGTTCATTAAGAATATTCATATATCACGTGTCATATCTTGTGAATATGTGTTTTTTTCCCTTTTCATGTTTGGTATCATTTTAAAGGTCTCGGTGTGATTGGTAAATTGGTCTCAATTTCACAGCAGTCACTTGTTTTATGAGAAAGACTGAAACTTTTGTAGAGTTGTGTTCTGCTGCTGAGGGGTGTGTTCCCCTTTAGGGGGCTGTGAGTATGTTTATCTTATCTCCAGCCAGGTGCAGCCTGGAGCACGAGAACCCAAAAAACCAAAAGGTCTTTTATGTTTTTACAACTGATCTTTATTTTATTTGGGTGTATAAGGGAAGTGACAAAACACTACTTTGGAATTCTGTAGTCAGAAAACCCCACACAGCACAAGTGAGACTCTGGAGCTTTGCACAAGAACTCTCATACTGCTGTGTGTCTCTGTGCTGTCAGGCATGCAATCCGTTTTATTAAAAAATGTAATTGTGTTAAACACATTGTGCCCATAGAGCACACTGTAGAGCTGTTTGTGCTACTACATGTGCACATAGACTAGTTAAGTTTATTCTCTAAAACATCTGAGTGCTTTGCTATGTGTTTTAGACCGTGTGTCTTGTGTTAAATTAGGATAGCTGTTACATGTGTGACTATGTTAAATTTGTTCGTCTCCTGCGTAGGTCACTTGGCTATTTCCCATATAGCCACAGTCTCTATGTACAGGAGCAGGATTGCCACGCAGTTACAATGTGATTCACAATTGCATTATCCTTTCTAAATTGGCTTTTAATTGTTTCATTATGTAATTGGCATGATACAACTTTACCTGACTAATAATAAATTGTTATATTTGATTTATTCTGAGCTGTCCTGAAATCATTATGACTATTAGACTGTGTTAGACTTTTGTTACCACAAATCTTTGGCCAGGATAGATCAAACTGAAGGCTCATGAATGAACGGAGCAGTAGGCACGTCATCTGAGACCTCAGATTTCTGTCTATCACTGGTGCTAGCAAGTTGTACGGGAAACGACTAAGTAATCTACACTTTTTGTCATAAGCAAGCAGTTGGCGGCAGACAATTAGGTATTAGTCTACCTACACCCTCTGACTAACATCAGACTGGCGAGTTTGTGTCCGTGAGATCTACGCAAAACCCGGGGCGTGAGACTCTGTGCGACATTAGGTCCCCAGTGAACGGATAATTGAAAGTATGGGATGTTTAAAATAATCAAATATTTAAATTAATATATAATCGATATTTGTGATCAGTTTTTAATTAGAAGTACAGTCTCAATTTAATGATCACTTGAAATCGGCGTCAGATTGAACACGGAGCTAGACTAAAACTGAAACTAAATCCTGATAAATTCAGAAGCGCAAGTAGAAGACCGAATGTGCATTAAACCTTCGACCAGGCCGCTGGATTCCGTTGTTTGGGCTAGCGGGTGGACTTTACAAAGTGCAACTGTTTTCAGCATTTATAATAATAAGAAGAGATATTGCCATGAGAAATAGTAGAATGATTTCTGAATGATAATGTGACACTGAAGACTGTAATGACTGAAAATGCAGCTTTGCAGTCACTAAAATAAATTACATTAAAGTGGAAAACAAGTGTAAATTTTTCAAGTTTTCAATTAGAAAACCTGAAATTGTAAAGACATTTCACATTATTAGCCCACTGTTCCCCTGTTCCTCTTACAAATAAATGCAGCTTTGGTGAGCATAAAATACTTTTTTTTCCAAAAACATTAAAATATCTTCTAAACTTTTGAACAATATGCATGTTATGCATTTGGTGTTTTATAATTTTTTATTTTTTAAAGTTTACAATTTTTCTCCATTTAGTTTTTAGTTTAATGTTCATTTTGCTAAAAAAAATGAGAAAAATACACAAATTAGTGTTTTTAAACTATAGCTCTGGAGCTAAAAATTAAGAGACCACTCCAGAACACTGCATCTTTTTTTGTTATTTTGACCAGTTGTCATTTTCTGCAAATAAATGCTGTAAATGACAATATATTTTTGTCAGTAGTTGTAAAACAAAATTGTTAATTGTACTCAAATGCATACCAATAAATAGTAAAACCAGAGAAAATGATAATCTTGCAGTAGTCTCTTTTTTCAAGAGCTGTATATTTATTTTGGTAACAGGGTTGCAGAAATTCCTCAAATAAAATAAACAAAAGAAAACATCTCAGGCCCTCCTGAGATTAACGAGCAACATTTTCTGAAGGTTTTTCTGAAGAATTCTCTGGTCCTTTTTTGTATCTTGCTCATGGAAAGTGCTGGACAGTATTTGCACCCAACTAGCCATGTTGGCCTTTATTCCTATAGCAGACTCCGAAGCTTTTGAGATTCAGTTGTCGGTGTGTGTAGCAGTCCCATGGGCTTACCAGGCCATCTGGCATGAGAGGATCGGAAAGAGCAGCATGAAAACATTCTCCCCCTGAGACCACCGTGGAGCGCAGCCATCCTGAGCTCATGTCTGCCCGAGCTGAATCATTCATCAGCATGTGTGCATTTATGAGAGGAAGACATTAAGAGAGACAGGGGCTTTGTACGTGTAACTCCTCAAACGCAAACGTTCAGCGTATCAGCCCCTCAGGGAGCCCCACACATGGGCCACAGACCTTAGCGCTCACAGTGCAGGCGGCGACGGGGAGTCAGAACCTCATATCGGACACAATCACGACTGCCGGAGCCCAGAGGCTTTATTCATGAGTGCCACACAGCTGCTGCTCCTCTATTCACCCCACGCAGCCGCCCGTGAAGACCCCTGCTGCAAACCGCCTTAGCTATTCATCTATCTGCTCCCCTTTTGCAGATAACGTCCATTTTTGCCTGTAACATCATGACCTCGCTTCTGTAGGCAGGTCTAGTGTGGTTCAGGTGACTATGTCAGAAAAGGTTTGCATTAGTCTGATGCCATCTGGACTTTTTGACAGCATTGAATCAAAGCTTTGAGGAACCGGAAGGACAGATCCCAACCTGACACAACACACTCTTCAATATTACTGCTCTACGCATGGGTCCTCGACTTACCGCTGTTACACAGACACGTTTTGTTGTGTTGTTTGTCCTCAGGTCCGTTGAGCAAGTAGCTTTAGGAGCACAGGTGGCCAAGACATCTGCTCCTTTGAAACAAATCAAGGTCAAGAAAAGTGTGTTTGGACGCTTTTTGCTGGTCAGATAACTTCAAAAAGTGATCAATTATTATTATAAATGAATAATGCAAATCTAACATTCACATTGACATGCTGATCATTATGGAAGCCCTTGTTTTGCATAGTTGTCATGCATTTTCTATTCTTCAGCATGAATGCATTTCCCTTAGCATACAGTATCTAATCTTCTTCTCAGCACTGCTACAGTCAAGCTGTCTTTCATGAATTCTGTATTTTATACCTTTTTCTATTTTTACCTCTCATATATGGATATACACAGTGCATATCTCTGTAATATATCTAAATATGCACTTAAACTCCATGCTTATTTTTCCTGGGGATGCAAGTGTGAGTTTCAGATCACCTTCCCGCTGCACGATTGCTTGAAATAGCATCCATATAAATGTATTTACAAATAGATAGTTGATGAAAGGTTCAGCACCTCGTAATCTGCCATCTTCAAAGTTAAATTGCACTGCTTTTACATGAGCAGAAGATAAGAGGAGCCCCTTAAAGTGTGCCGGAAAATGCTGTCTTATTTTTAGCGGATCTCAGCTCAAGACACTGCTGAAGGAGCTTGTGACTTCTCATACAAAATGTGATGATCCTCACCTTCATTTGAGAGTGACATATTGAACTGCTAGTTCCACGTCCCTGGATGCTTGATGCCCTGCAGAATTTTGATAGAGAATAGAGTTAATTTTAGGGTGTGTTGGAATATGTAAATCATTTTTGTAATTTTAGGTGTAGTTCTGTCATTATTTGCTCACCCTCATGTTGACTTTCTTTTATCTGATAAAAACATTTCTTCTTCTTATAAATGTTGAAAACAGCTGTGCTGCTTAATACTTTTGTGGAACCCATGATACATTTTTTTTCAGGATTCTTTGATGAATAGAACACTCAAAGAACAGCATTTATTTGAAATTGAAATCTTTTGTTGCATTATAAATCACTGTTGATTCTATTGCAAATGTCTACTTATGTGTTTAACAAAAGATACTCATACTGTTTTCAGAATGATAGAATTTTCTTTTTTTGAGTGAATAATTTCTTTAATTAAAATAGAATATTTTAATATAGGCTCTATATAAATGTAATGAGTTTGTGACAGATACTATTCCAATCTTTGAAGAAGATTAGAAATGTTGTCATGTACTTAATGATTTTTACTGTGGGTTTTATTGCAGTGGTGAAGTTGCAGGTGGAGGAGGCAGAATCTAATATCACAGTACCTGAAGATGGATCAATCCGGCTGGGCTGCAGCATTCTGTCTCAGTCCTCAAAAGATTCCCGCTTCTCTGTATCCTGGTATGTGTACCGTTTGGGACAGGAGGAGGAGGAGGAACAAGAGTGCGTCTTTTCCATCGGTCATGATGCAGTGTTTGGTAATGGGAACTGCAGCCCTACGGAGGAGCCCAGTCCAAACTCCCGCCTGCAGTTTGAACGCACCACCTCTGACCTGTACAGTCTGACCATCCAGAAAGCTCGGTCCAGAGATGTCGGCAATTATTACTGCCATGTGGAGGAGTGGCTGCTGAACCCACGCAATGCCTGGTACCGCCTGGCCACCAACAACTCTGGAGTCACCATTGTTAATGTTATGGAGCAGGGTGAGCTTTTGCAATTTATAAGCACTAACCACATCCACACATGTGGTTGTTAATATTTTCTTGTGCTTTTACACTGTGTCCTAACCAGACACAATGCAACAAGTATAGACATATACTGTAGATAGATAGATAGATAGATAGACAGACAGACAGACAGACAGACAAACATAGATAGATAGATAGATAGATAGATAGATAGACAGACATATAGATAGATAGATAGATAGATAGATAGATAGATAGATAGATAGATAGATAGATAGATAGATAGATGTGACAACAACATAGTGTACTACTGCTTGAAACATTTTGTTGCACAATACCAAGTGTTTCATCTACTTTTCAATAAATTAATTAATTATAGGAAGTATGCTGTGTATAGTACACAGTATTTAGTTAGTGTACTATTTGGAGTCACATTAACATTTTTGTTTTGTCATTTTATTATGTTGGTTAGGACCAGTGTTGGGGAGTAACTAGTTACATGTAATGGCATTACATAATTTAATTACCAAAAAGTAACTGTAATCCATTACAGTTACTGAGAAAGAATGTGTAATTAAATTATAGTTAATTAATGAAAATGTTAACAATTATAAAGGGGTTACATCTGAATATTTTCTGCAAAAAGCTAGGATATGTTGGATGATATTAATTTGCTTTGCCTGTTTTTGATATGCACAAAGTCTCTTGCCATTTAAAGGCATTTTAGTAAAGAAATGCTATTCTGATGCTTTTGATTGGTTCTCCTGTTTGAATTTGCAGCGCACCACGTCTCCCATTTACATCAATCCACATTGCCATTAAAAGCTTCAGGCTACAACCTGTCTGCGAATCGCCATCATGGCGAGTGATAAAAATGTGTTCCAGTGCTGGAAATTTTAAAAATCAAAAATCAGAACGATCTCAGAGTAAAAAGATGTGCTGGATTTTGAAAATCTGACAATAATTAGTGTTAAGTACTGTACTGCTATAAGGTTAATGCTGCCTGGTGTAAATGTGGAATGAAATTTGAAAATGAAAAACCGTTGAAAATATTAATATTAGAAATTTGGAAAAAATAATCAATTACTTTAATAAAGTAATTGAAATAGTTACACTACTTATTACATTTTGAATAGGGTAGCTTGTAATCTGTAACCTGTTATATTTTCAAAGTAACCTTCCACTATGTCCTGTGAACAGTGGTCAGGACATAATGTTCACAGAGCTCTCTTTTTGTAACTTCCATATTAAATTGTTCTAACTCTTTCTGTCCCCCTCCAGTCTCTACCCTACAGTCAGTGGTTTGTTCAAACGACTCCCTTTTCTACTTCGTCTTCTTCTACCCCTTCCCTATCTTTGGCATCCTCCTCATCGCGGTCCTGCTGGTGCGGTACAAGACCCGCAGCTCCAGCAAGAACCAGGAGGGCAAGAACGGAGCGCCGCTCTTGTGGATCAAAGAGCCTCATCTCAGCTATTCCCCAACCTGTCTGGACCCCCCAGCCCTCAGCCTTCACCCCGGCTCTGTGGAGTAACACGAGCGTGACCCTGTCTCGCTCATCTACACTCTCTCTCTCTGACTCGCTCTCTGTTTTTCTTCTCCTCCTCGTCCGTGATGAGGCCACCAGAAAGTAATCTGGGCTTCTAGCCTGGCCTGTCAATCCGTCCATATGACTGACTAAGACCTTCCTCAGTTGAAGTTGCCATGACTACGGAGGCAGCCGGCGCTGATGCCTAGACATTCGCTTTGCTTTCTTTTTCCTGATTTTTTTTTGTTTTTTTTATATAATTTTACTTTTCATTCATGCTCTTGTGTGAGAACCTTTCCTTTGAGGTGGCAGTATCCGTGAGCCTTGATGTATTTTATCTGACTGACACCTCTCCGGGATTGGAAAAAACTGTTTCTTTTTGCTTTTTTACTCCCATCTATGAAGTCTGGTGGAAACCATTGCATATTATTTGTTATTTTATCTGTTCTGATTTTTGCTTCAGAAGACTGGAAGGTGCTGGACTATGAGACAATGGTGTATGGATGAAGGAAGAAAAGGACAATCTTTCTTCAGAAAAACTGGGAAAGATGACGATGGATGTATATTGATTTTGTTTGTGTGCACGTGCCACAGAACTGACCTGAGAACTGCCTCTGTTTAAATGGATATAGACTATGGAGAGCCCTCATTGCCCACAGACTCAAGGATATACATGAACCCCAGCTCATCCTCACTGCCAAAGACCAATACAACTTCAAAAGCCACAAATTGAAAGATACTGAATAGGATTAGATCTGTGTAGCGTGATTTTGGAAGAGACAGTGAGCTTCCTACACTGGCATGTTTCCTCATTGCTGGTCCTCAGATGTTTCTACATGTCCCAAATTGCCCATTTCATTTCAAGGTCTTCTTGACTATTCCAATGTTAAGAAGATCCATTTATCTCTAAAAACACCCTTGTGTATATGAGTGTGTGCTTGTTTGTGTGTATATACACAACTGACCCCACATTTGGTGAGTGCTGGCCTCATCATCCTCGTATTTTCATAATGCAAGGTTAAATGGAAACGAAAGTGGGCGTGAAGGGCTTTTCTCTCCGGAGTTTTTGAATTTCTTGTAAAAAAAAAACGTTGTCTTGTGAGAGACGGCAGACAGGACACTATAGACTCAAGGGACAATCTCAGTGCCAAGATCTTTTTATCATCATATGTGCCCTGTGTGACGATCCAGAAGGAAATTGGCAGACTTCTACGTATACGAGTTATGAAGGGATTTGACATTTTATTTTATCTATATTCTAAGTCACATCAAGTGTTGTTCTTCTTCTCTTTATTGGTTTGTGTTTGAAATATGGTACCCGCTCTTTGTGTTACCGCTGAAAAAATTGTGAAAACTTATATTGCGCAGTGTCATAACCTGTAACCTGTGAAGACCTACTAGTGTGATTATATCTCTGAGGATGAATATAGCATCTACATTTTTGTCGGTCTCCATGAACACTTTGAAAACACTGCCACATTTTACCATTGAAGATACTATGATCCTCACATCTGCTCTGCAATCCACATTAGTCCTGTTTCATTCAAGAAAGATTCAACCTCTATACTGAAAGCATTTAGAGCTTAGCTGTAGCGGGGATGATTTTTATGTTAATTTTCCTTTCATTTCAACACGGACTATGAAACATAAAGTGTTATCTAGTAACAGCGACACCAAACTGGATGTGTCTCACTTATAGACACCACAGAGTATCATCTGGGTCCCTGCCGCCCTCATATGATCTCAACAGTCAACATCACGGCTTTTCTGTAAATGAAATTTAGATCCATTCAAAAGCTTGTGATCGTCTTATTTATTGAATCATAAAACTCCTAGATAGAATATGTGAACTTCATAAATCTGAATAGACAGAATGTGGCAGAAATAGCAGAAAACATTTAGGCAACTATAACTTAGCTACTTGCGTGCAGTGGCCTAAGGGATTATGGGAAGTAATTCTGAACCAGTCTGAGAATCTTCATACAGATGACACAGTGATCTAGCGCTCTTTATCTACTGAATTTTGTTGAACTGTACAGTGCATGATGATGAGTAAGGGGGACATTTTATGAATGTCTGAAAGTTGTGTTGTGACATCATGTCAGATCAATGGCATCCTCACCATCTCCACTTTGAGGAAGGCCTCACTGATTCAAAGCACCTGTTCAGTCATTTTAACACAGCAACTCTCAAATGTAATGCAAACTTCTGTTTGATCAATAGGTTGGCCATCCTCGAGTAGGAGATGTGTAGTGAGATATTGCAGTTCTGCTGTCGTTCAATCTGTACAGACTTATTCAGAACTCTAAATAGTGTTTTTGTAGTTCAACATGCCCAGCTGAATCATAATGTTCTCACAATGTTGTAAATGCATTTCGAGGGCTGCATGTCGGCTGTGTACTGACAGTATAGCTGCAGAAAAACAAAACAAATGACAAAAAATATCGTGTTGATGTGTGTTCAGTTCAGCCAGTGCTGCTTTTTCAAGTGGTGATTTTTAGGTTATTTTTTTTTTAATAACCAAAATAGTGCACTGAATATTAAAAAAAAAGAAGTTGCCATCAGTTTTTTTATGCTTATGTGTTTTTGTTGTACTCTGTTTAATTTTTGTTGTGTTTTTTATATCTATACTTATTTTATTAAATTGTAGCAATTGCTATTATGAAAAGGCACTTTGCTATTGTCATTTGATTGCAATAAAACATTCAGTGCACCACACTTTATATTGTGTTTATATAATGTTTATATAATGTAATCTAAGACAGAACTGCTTGTAGTTTCAGCAAACCCATCACTTCATCACACGTTCACCTTCCAGTTAGGCTCATCAACCATCACTCCTTCAAAAACAGCCAGAAACCTTGGAGTTGTGATTGATGATAAGCTGATTTTCTCAGACCACATTGCTAAAACTGCCCGGTCCTGCAGATGTGCTTTATATAATATTAGGAAGATCAGGCCCTTTCTTTCGGAACATGCAACACAACTCCTTGTTCAAGCTCTTGTTCTGTCCAGACTTGACTATTGTAATGCTCTCTTGGCAGGTCTTCCAGCCAATTCCATCAAACCTCTACAATTAATCCAAAATGCCGCTGCAAGATTAATCTTTAATGAGCTGAAAAGAACGCACATCACACATCTGTTCATCAATTTGCACTGGCTACCAGTAGCGGCTCGCATAAAATTCAAGGCATTAATGTTTGCCTACAAAACCACCTTTGGCTCTGCACCCCTTTACCTAAATTCAGTAGAGGGCACATAGTTCAGACCTATGTGCCCTCTAGAAGCTTGCGTTCTGCAAGTGAACGCCGCATTATTGTGCCATCCCAAAGAGGCACAAAATCACTTTCACAGACTTTTTCATTAACTGTTCCCATCTGGTGGAATGACCTGCTCAACTCAATCCCAGCAGCTGAATCCTTAGCCATCTTCAAGAAACGGCTAAAAAACCATCTCTTCCATCTTTATTTGATCCTCTAACTCTAGCATTCTCTTTTCTAATTTTATTTTATCTATCTCCTTTCTTTTTATTTAAAAAAAAAAAAATTGCATATTTATTCTCTAACTGCTAGCTTTTCTTTAAAAAACTAAAACTAAAACACTAGCTTTCTTTTCTATATTCTATCTAATTGTTTAAAAAAAAAAAAAAAAATCTTCCTACGTATACTGCATTAGGCTAACCGAGACTTGTCATATCACTTGCATGTTGTTGCTCTTTTGTTGGTTTTGATTGCTTCTATTGTCCTCATTTGTAAGTCGCTTTGGATAAAAGCGTCTGCTAAATGACTAAATGTAAATGTAAATGTAATGTATCAATATGTATTGGACCAGTTTGCACATTTTAAGAGCTCTAGCAGTTAAAGGGATAGATATTTTCTCATCCTTTTCAAATCTGTAATTGTCAAATCCACCAACATTGGACCCCATTTACTGCCTTTGTTTCAACAAAAACACAGCCATTTTTTTTTTTTTTTAATACATCATCTTTTATGTTCCACAGAAGAATGGAAATCTTACAGGTTTGTATTTGAATTCATTTGGATTTTTGGATGAACTATCCCATTAAGATAAGCTTCTGAGTTTACAATTACAATTATTAGTTGCTTTCAGCTAAAGAATAATGTTTCTGTACCTTTCACCTTAATGAATAACAAGAGTTTGTGAATATTTCCCATCCTTGACCTCCAGGGCTTTGAAAGGAGTGGAAAGTACTGTCTCTTAAGAAGGTGAGAATAGGACATGACATATCTTGCAGTGTCTTATCTGGTCTGGTGAAGTCAAATGCTTTGTGTTGTGGGCTGGATGAGTTGGCTGTCTGCAGGCTGGTGTGTTATTATAGCAGGCCAGAGCTGGTTAACCTCCAGAGCAGGCGGAGGACTCACATTGAGAGCTGCTGTCCCTTCCAGCTGCTCACAAACCTGATTTAATGGTGGACAGTGGCCAGTCTGAGCATCTGTCTGTCTAAATTAGGATGTCTGGATGAAGATGTTTACCTAATGTTTTGTGATGTTCTGTATGTGTAATTTCAAATTACAGCAGTTAGCTACAGCCCCCAAATTCGGCATTCAAGGAGTGCAGATATTTGCCCCAAACACAATGAAATAATTTACTTTTGTGAAACTTTGCTTGTTTTGCTCTGGTTGAGTCTGTGTGCTGCTTGATGACACACAATATTTCATAAATAGGCTTCTTATGGAACCATTTGTTTTAACAGGCTGCAATATATATATATATATATATATATATATATATATATATATATATATATATATATATATATATATATATATATATATATATATATATACTAACTAATTGATCAAATGTTGTCAGAAACAAAAGTTACTTAGAAAAATTTTAAACATTTAAAACATTTTAAACATCCAGCCACCCCTAATGAAACAAATTAAAATGAGAAAAGACTTAAGATTTTAAGACCTTCTGAAATTGATTGATTAGCAGCTATGATTAATAAATAAGTAACTTGTATTTACATAGCATTGTTCTAGACACATGTACAACAATGTACAAAAAAGTGATGTGGCATCCTATAAAAAAAAAAAAAAAAGAGAGAGAGACGAAAATAGTAGCAACTTGCTAGTTAGTCTTGATTTTTGGGGGGAAATATATTAATTTTAGTTAGCATTTGAACTGCACATATATCTGAGTAAGACTTTAATCTTAAAGGCACAGGATGCAAGATTTGTTCATCTATAGTGAATGAGGCGAAAACTACAAGTAACTGTTCAGCATGGATGAATATGATGGTTTGAGGTGTACTGGTGTTTATTTATTATTATTATTATTAATGTTTAAAACAGTTGTGCTGCTTAATATTTTTGTGGAAACTGTGATAAAGTTGATTAAAATAAATAATGCTATAAAAGACAACTTTTCCAGCAACATCCAACCTGATGGCTCAAATTAAAAATCATTATGAGCTTGGTGTTGTGTATCTCGATAAGACAAGAAGACAGTTTTGAACACTGATGTACTCGCTCTTTTTGTTAATTTTAATCCAAAATATATTATCTAACGCACACCATTACATAAGATTTTTTGGTAACACTTTACAATAAGGTATCATTTGTTAACATTAGTTAACGTATTAACTAATACATTTATTACACTATTTATTCATCTTTGTTTACGTTAATAAAAATGTTAGTTCATAGTGCATTAACTAATGTTAACAAACACAACTTGAGATTTTAATAATTCATTAGTAAATGCTGAAATTAACTAACTAATATTAATAAATGCTGTGGAAGTACTGTTAATTCTTAGTTTGTGTTAACTAATGTTGTTAACTAATGAACCTCATTGTAAAGTGTTACCGATTTTTTTTATTGATTTTTTTTTTTTTTTTTGTATGTAGTACATAGACCATATCTGCTAAATGTGAATGTTATGTCAACGTTTAGCATTTAGATGACATCAAAGCAAATACACATGAATTGAAAGCCACAAACCTCTCATTTTAATTTCACGGGGTCTTTCAGCTAAATCACGCATGCGGTCATGTGAGCTCTGTGGCTCATTATTTTAATTTGCATCGTTTAGGGTGGATGTTTTTTAAACATATTTTACTCAATTTGTGAAGCAGTGGTGTGTATGAATGATAATTAATGTGTCTGGTGTGTGTGTGTGTGTGTGTGATGGCCTGATGTGAGTAGCAATAGGTTGTCATACAGGATAGATGGTCCTGTCCGCTGTTTCTGTCCTGTCTGCTAACCGAGCATGGCATGACCACCAGGAGCCAGGACCAAATCACATCACACCTATCATAACTCATCCTGACTCGCCGGCTAAAACTCCATTCTGCTCATGAATATTAATACTTCTCTCACTCCGTGATGTATGTGGGATTGTGTTTCCCATTTCTGGGTCTGCAGGAGAAACTGCTCGGAGAATTTGTAAATACAGTCTCCCTGCTACCCTTCATTACATTACCTGTCTGAACGGTGTCGAATCAGTTTGCTGACACCACCGCCTGTGCTTTGTGTCACAGGACCTATGAAAGCCCTGAATGGAACGGGAATTACTTTCTGATGAAAGCAAACCTGTGCCACAGGTGTGTACCTTTGCGTCATTTGTAATATAACAAAAAAGTGTTGGAGAGGAGAACAGACACCACGTCTCTGTAGGACTGCAGTGAAACACGCTTTGGGATGCACTCTTCAATAACATCCAGAGCCGAGGTCATGTTTCTGACAGACCGCCTCAGAAATCAGGAAGACGGATTAAAGAAGAGCGAATACAAATGGATAAAAGAAAGCAGACAGACGCCGTGGGGAAACAACACAGAAAGAGTATAAAATGTAAAGAGTGTGTGTTTATGTTTACAGCTGGGTGATTCAAGTAGTTATTTTGTCCACTTCAGATGCAAGGTCGAGTTGTCTGATGCAGAAGAGGTGTGCTTTTCTCATAAAGACTGTATGGAATGACAGCTCAATAGAAACCAGTGGAGTTCTTCAGACATGCTTCTGTAATTATACTGTTGCTTTTGTGTTTTTATGAAAGCAATTTTAATCATCTATTGACAATATTTAGTTTTTCTTTTTTCCCCACTAAAGTCAGAACACTGTGAGCAACTTCAAAAGTTGTTTTGTATTCTGAAGAAATAAACATTTTGCAAGCAGCATATGTACGGGGTAATGCACAATCACTCTGCCATTATCGCATAATATATATATATACATATATATATATATATGTGGTTTTTTTTTGTTTTTATTTTGTGATAATGGCTAGCTTTACATTACCATTCAAAATGTATTTTATTTATTTAGCATGGATGCTTTAAATTATCAAAAGTGGCAGTAACTTAAATTGTCTAAAAAAATGTATTTAAGTAAATGCTGTTCTTTTGAACAAGTTCCACAAAAATATCAGCATATTAGAATTATTTCTGATTGATCATGTGACACTGAAGACTGGAGTAAAATTGACTGCTGAAAATTCAGCTTTGTCATCAAGGAAATAAACTCAAATGATTTCATACTGTAGCATTATTTCACAATATATTTTTTTACTGTATTATCAATCAAACAAAAGAAACATCTTTCGAAATCTTACTGACCCCAAATGTTTGAACTCTGATGTATACGGTTTAACTCACACTAAATAACAGTATGTGGTGATCATTAAAATTCAGAGCTGTATCTAACATATGAATACACACGTCTCACATGTTGTCAGCTATGCTATAGTCACTGCTAAACATCACAGAAAACTCAAGCTACTGCTGTCTTCATGTTCTCTGATTTTGCTCGGTTGTTGAACACTCGACTCTCGCCACAATCTACAGCCATCCATAATAGATGAGCTTTAAAATGTGTGGTTTTCTATGGGGGCCCAACACTGCTTTAATGAGCTCTAGTTCCAGGCAATGTGAAATCTGAAGCATTTCAGGTGAGTATTACTGTCTTATTCATTTGCCTCAGAGCAAGTGTTTAGTTTAGTTGTTATTGTTTACTGAGGGAATTTTCCTACCATCTCGTTTTGCTGCTTGACGTGTTTTAGATGGTGCCGAAGGGTTTCATTATTAACCTCCCCATTAAATCCAGTCTCCAGTTACTGTTGTGTTAAGTGTTATATAAATGAAGGGTTTCATTAGAGGGAAAGCGAGATCATTTAGATTTGTTAACATTGTATTTCTGTGCATTACAGTGGTCTCCACTAACCTGAGCTTCAAGTACACATGAAGATATGAAGCATATCCACATAAACCCTTCTGAGAGTTCAGTCGGAAAAAAAAAAAAAAAAAAATTGCTTGAAATGGTGGATTTGAATTGATTTACATTCTCACAGATCTTAATTAGCAGTGTTCTCAAGATAGAAATACCTTTCTTTTGCAAAATTGCTGTCATTAGGCAAATGCTACTTCAGCTCCCCTTTACAGGTACACTGCTAACCCTGTGATTTTCACCAGAGGAGGCCAAAGTGAGCAGCTGAAGAAAACTATTACATGTATTAAAAACCAAAAACAGAAAACATTTTCATGTGTTATAGTTTAATTTGCCTCTCTCTGCTGAAAAAAAAAAAAAAATGACTACAGTAGGTGGTTAGTTGGTCTCCCATTGATGGTTTATAGGGGTATAGCCATTGACATCCACAGTATTTTTTATTTTTATTTTTGATAATAGAGGCTACTGGCAACTGTTTGGTTACTAACAAACTTCAAAATATCTTCTTTTGTGTTCAAAATGATGACAGAATTTTCATTTTGGGTGAACTATCCCTATAAGTTACCCCTGCTATAGCTGATTACCTGGTTACATGGCCAAAAATGCTAATATTTTCAGACACTGATCAATCCATGACACATCAAAAGACTTAGTAGTTTAGCTATAAAGTGAGGCTGTTATTATGGCTGGCTATCTTTCACACACTCACACAAAGGTATATGAAGAGATAAGCCATTGGTTTTGGTCTTGCTAGCATACCTGGTTAAGCAGATGCTTCTTATACTCTGCATGTTGAACGATGTTCAATCACTACATGTTCATCAGTTCTTCTGTAATGTTGTTTGTGGTTCATTTTACACTGCTGGCACGAACTGAAGTAATGTTTCTACATTAAACGTTGTCACAACAGCAAACTAATAAGCTGAGCTCTGTTTACTTGCTCTTCTGGGACTGGGTAATTCTGAATGAATGTGAATAAGATAATGTGCTTATAATAAATCTACTTATCGCTTTTGCTAAGAGTCTTAATGAATTCAATAATACTACTATAAATATTTCTGAAGTCATTACTTACATAGAGACAAAGATTAAAAGTCTTAATAATGCATGCCAAACTAGTTTCATAAGGTTAAGGAATTACCAATAGTCACTAGAATTTGCACTAGTATTTGCTGAGGCAAATATTGAAGCGACTACAGTTTGTGCCTCAGCTGTCTGAATACGCAATCATCTCTTTATTTCATATTTTTGGAGCATATTCTAATTTCCTGGTTCTGTCAATAAAAATGAAAAATGATGAAGCTGAGTTGTCAACAGCTTTTGCATCTTTCATTTTTGTCTGTCTCCATATAAACCTCTTTTCTCAGCTCAAGAGCAAGTAAAGTTTCATCTAAGCCAGTAGTTCTCAACCAGAGAGCCTCAGCATTATAGATATAATTATAATCTTTATTTAAGAATGTACAAACATGCTATAAAAATCCCATTCAAACATGCACATGATATGTAGCTTATATGATGTGTATGTTTGGTAACACTTTAGAATACTGTTCCGACATTAATCAATAACTACACAGGAACAAATGACTAATGCACTACTAGCATTGTAGAAACTACTATTACCTAACAAGAAACTCTGATTAATGGTTTAGTAAGTAATAGTGCTCAGTTGAAACTGGTAGTTCACTATTATTTTTTCATATACCCGTGAGAACTCCTAAGAACTACTGTATACAGGTTCATAATTAATGTGAATTATGCATAATGAATAATTAATTTTAAAATGAAGATCATGGTAACCTACTAGTAATGACTCAAGTATTACCAAATCCTTCTAAAGGAACTACTAATTACTTGGATCAGTAAGAAAATCATCATAACTCCCTTATTTTGACTGACATTATTGTAAGCTTTATATATATATATATATATGTGTGTGTGTGTGTGTGTGTGTGTGTGTGTGTCTGTGTGACCCTGGAGCACAAAACCAGTCTTAAGTGACAGTCTTAACCAGTCGCTGGGGTATATTTGTAGCAATAGCCAAAAATACATTGTATGGGTCAAAATTATTGATTTGTCTTTTATGCCAAAAATCATTAGGACATTAAGTAAAGATCATGTTCCATGAAGATATTTTGTAAATTTCCTACTGTAAATATATCAAAACTTAATTTTTGATTAGTAATATGCATTGCTAAGAGCTTCATTTGTACAACTTTAAAGGCGATTTTCTCAATATTTAGATTTTTTTTGCACCCTTACATTTCTCAAATAGTTGTATCTTGGCCAAATATTGTCCTATCATAACAAATCATACATCAATAGAAAGCTTATTTATTCAGCTTGTGAAAGCTGTATAAATCTCAGTTTTGAAAAATTGAACCTTATGACTGGTTTTGTGGTCCAGGGTCCATATATATATATATATGTGTGTGTGTAAGGTTTTGGATAGTAATGACTCAAGTGTTATTACATCCTTCTGAAGAAACTAATTATTTGGATCAGTATTCTAAAGTGAAGATCACAGTAACCCACTTGTAATGATTTAAGTGTTACCAAATCTAGCTAAATGTATTACTAACCACAAAAACCTTTAAAAAAAAGTTTATAATGACTTCAGTAATTACTAGTGAGTGATCACGATCTTCACTTTAAAATACTGATCCAAATAATTAGTAATTCCCTCTGAATAATTTGGTAATACTTGAGTCATTACTAGTGGGTTACCATGACCTTCGCTTTAGAATTAATTATACAATATGTATTATTCATATTAATTATGTACCTGTATGCAGTAGTTCTTAGGGAGGTATGAAAAATAGTAGTTACTGATTA
This sequence comes from Spinibarbus caldwelli, assembly GCA_039654775.1. Lineage (NCBI taxonomy): Eukaryota > Metazoa > Chordata > Actinopteri > Cypriniformes > Cyprinidae > Spinibarbus > Spinibarbus caldwelli. The sequence continues at coordinate 34,487,457 of CM077233.1, read as the reverse complement.
GCTAATAGTGAACTACCACATTCGACTAAGCACTGTTACTTACAAATTCATTAATCAGAGTTACTAGTAGTTACTAGAGTGCTAATATTGCGTTACTCTTGTATTCTTGTGTAGTTATTCATTAATGATGGAACAGTATTCTAAAGTGTTACCGCATTTTTTATTATGGCGGCAAAACAAAAACAGTAAGCTGTGTGAGTCTCAGATGTGGAAATGAGGAAAAGTGCAGCAAAGTGGGTCAACATGTAAAAATCAGTAAAAAGCGTGAAATTTTATTATAACATAAATAATTCACCGTATACAGAAAGGACTTCACCTGGAGCATGGGCAGCTGCTGTTTTAAGGGAATGTAATGCTTTAATATTCTGATTTACACACTCGCTATTTGTCCTGTCTCTCAATGAGCGAGAAGCTGAGAGCACTTGCCACTCTCCCTAACAGCATTACCCCTCACTGACTCATGAGCGGATCACATTCTTAATAAACGTGTTACCTCACTCTCTGAGCGGCCGCAGGTGATGGATATGTGGATGTGGCAGTGGGGGGTGCTTGCTGTCATGGTTAGACATGGACACTTGAATTTGATTCACTCTTATTGAGCACCCCTAGCATTATGGGTAAAGCTGCAGTAGCTGCAATCCCACATTGGCTAATCAATAATTCACTGACTAACATACACTTGGCTAAGTTCTGTCAAGCGTTCTGTGATCAGCTCAAACTTCAGGGGACGTGTTTGGATTTATAGAGTTGGTTGTTGCTGTCTGGTCCCGCAGTACAGTAGCTGTAAGCTAAATGTGTTTTTGTACTCGGCATCTGATTCCCAAAGCGAAGCACAAACAGACTGTCTGCCTAAATACAGCGATTTTGTCACTGTGTCATCATCACCAACAGTTTAGCTACACACAGAGAGTTCTGTTTATGTGTTTGTGTTGCCCTTGAGTACGGTCTCACGCCAGTAGGCCAGTATTTAGTAGCCGTCAACGATATTCTGACAGTAAGTATAACAGCACAGAAAAAGTCAAAACATATCATATAATAACACAGATGTCACTGTGTGCATGTATCTCTGTGTGGCTTTATTGCTGTTGGGTTTTCACTTCACTTTTACTCATCCTTGAGATGAGTAGCACTCGTCCTCATGTGTCCTTTTCATGACGCTAAGAAATATTACTGCTCCAGATGGCATTTCACATAATTTAAGAAATCTTTCTTCACAGAGCAGGCAGAGACGATAGAAGAATCCAGCGTCAGACGAAGTGTAAGCTGAGCAGATGCTTTCATTTGTATTGTCAGCATGTGCTTTTTCATCTGAGGCGTTTATACACTCATGAGAGATACTTCGTTGTTTATACATAATAAAAAAAAAATGCTGGCTTGAAAATTACAAATACTGTCTGGAAGACACATAGATGACTGCAGTAATGTTCTAATGAACTAGATAAACTTCCTAAAAAGATTCACAATTGTGAGATTAAAAAAAAAAAAAAGTAAGCCTCTTCATTTACAGGTATTTTATTTTATTATTTTATTTCATTTTTTTAACAATTAGAGTGATAATATTTATATTAATAATAATATTTACTATAGAAAGAAAGTGTTACAAAATGGATAATGATGTAGGAGCAATTTTAAAAAAAACTATTAGGACACAGAGGCCTCTAATAGAAGAACCTCTGTGTGAAAAGATTTTCATAAGAAATCTGGATGAAGATCATTCGAAGATACTTTTTTGGGTGGTGATGAACAGAGTTATACTGATTTTTTATTTTTATTTAAATTTTTTTCTTCTAGCAGTGATCAGGGAGATGATTTTCTTTGAAGCAAAATATGATTGGACATATTTTTATGGGAATCTTTGATCAAACGTATGATTTTCCTGTGACTCATGGTCAGAAGCCTAGCCTATCTCGTGGTCAAGAGCCTATGAATCATATTCAGAACAAAACATGTCCATTCATATGATGTGCCCATGGCTCCACCTGCTGTAATATCTGAAGAGTTTGAAGAACATTTGGAATTTATATATTTGGTCAGTTTTTAGGGCAACGTACCTGTACAAAATTTACCATTGTAACAATAGCTTCCACCAAAATACCACAGTTACTACTATTATTGTTACTGATGTATAAAGGTCAGTACAGTAGTTTCAGTAAGACATTTATTGGCTACAGTGCAGATTACGTCATCAGAAGCGTGACAGCAGCAGTATTTGTGTCCAAAGTGAAAGTGAAGTTGGTGATTACAGGGGTGTGTAGGGGAAGAGAGAATAAGATGTTATTAGAACAAGAACGAGGATTGGACATTCAGCTTTAAATTTCAATTTACACAAAATAGGGAAGCGTGAAACTGGCAGATGCGATAAATGTGGGAATCCAGAAACAGTAAAGCACATTCTTCTAGAATGTGATGCGTATGAAAGAGAAAGAAATCAACTTAATCATAAATTAGGTTTGATGGGATATCACTCAAGATATTACTAGGGAATAGACAAATGCAATCAAGAATTAAAGAAGAAGTGTGCAATTATCTAAAAAAGACAGGAAATATGGAAATAATAGATTTTTATTTTTTTTTTATTTTAATGTATATATGTCTTTCTCTCTACCAAATCTGTTCACTCCACACTCCAGATCAGTAGGTGGAGATAATGCACCTTTAATTTGGTTTGCCAAAAAACATCAGAAGAAGAAGAATTGGTGATTTAAATGAAACAAGGCGCTGTCATCAGATGGAAAGAACTCAGTGTTTATCGCAGTGTAAAGGATTGTCATTGAGCAGTTTTACTCTGTGTTCAAGCTATATAGCTCCAGCTGTAGGTATCTGACGACGACCTAATGCGAAAGTAAAGATTGAATTGATTTAATTTGTTTAACAAGGCAAACTTGTGTTATTCAGGCAGTGCATGCTTACTGAAGACTGGTGTAAAGGAAGGAAGTTTTTATATCTGCACTGCGCGTGATGCAACTTTACACTGTCTACAGAGTGAGTGCACGCACCTTCATATATGCATTAATAACTAATAATATCTTCTCATTTTATTTGCACTATATTTATGGACGCATTTGACACAGAATGAGTGGTTTTGTTTATTTAAATCAAATGTGCATGATCCAGTGTGTTGCCTTGCTCTGAGTTCATGTGTGTTTTTCAGGATCCCATCATCTCACTGCCTTCAGCATGAAGACTACATGCTTGAACTTCAAACACTAATATATACAATGAAAAACAGGACACATACAAGTAAGGGTTACACTGCATATCTACTGTGAGGATGTTGGGAAGCACAGGTCCAGTAGAGAATAATGAAGAACTATTACTCATAATATTAATAATTTTAAGTGTCGTGGAGCAAGCAATGGAAAAAGTAAATGAAGCACGAGAAGCAGCTCCAGATGTCAAAATAAGACTTTACTGTACAATGCAACAAAGCCGAGATGACTTGTTTGTGTTGTATCTGACATATTGTGGAAATCACCCAAAGTTCACTGGTTTACTTAAGTTCATTGGTATAAATCCAATGGAAAGCTGCCCAATGAAGAGCACCTAAAACTCACAGTCTGTATTAAGACATTTATCCAGTATTGGAAGAGTCATTCTACTGATCAGTCTGTTGATTACCTTTATAACCATAGATCACATTTTTGAGTAAAATAACACAATATATTCAAGTGTCATAATGTAGGTTGTTGTAAGGTTAGTAACAAATTCTGAACATGTATACATTTTTCTAGGCACAGTCCTTGTAATTGACTATTAGATGGAACAATGAAAGGTAAAGAGGAAAGGATTCTAAATCCATGCCATTAATACTTTATTTCTTTCATAATCAGGTTGTTTTATCGCTGTATGCTTGGAAAATCTGAAGGACAGACGTGGTGTGGTTGTGTTTCATGGAGAGAGGTACACATTTTATTTTATTTATTTTTTAATTTTTCTTCTTAAAATAATTCCTTATTTAATTATCCTTTTTTTTCTTAGTTTATATACCCATTTAATTATTTCTTTTCTTCTCTTCCCTTTCAATTTATTTCATTTTTTTATTTGTACAAATATTCTGCTATGACCTTCTACAAATAGGCTGTTCCACATATATATTTGGAAATGCATAACAGAGATATACACTTGCACCACACAACTGTTTCACACTTAACTATAAGTACATCTTACTTTGTGTTCTACATGTTTTGTATTTATGGCATCGACTAAGTATGTTTTGTCTTATGTACTGCTTCAAAACTAATAATAATAATAAATAAGATGCTGTGAGGCACAAGCTAAAAAAAAAAATAAAAAATAAATAAATTAACATTAAAAAAAAAAACAAAGTTTCATATGTGTCCACTATGTATTGTCCACTTTTTGTTTTTAAAATTATGAATTTATTTTGTGCGACAATCCACTTCTATCTTCTTGCAGAAAGACCCTGAGAAAAGGACTGATTTGTCAGAGAAAGATCTTCAATCCTCAAGCCTCGCTCCTGTCAGAAACCCTTTCAAAGTCAAGACGAAACAGGACAAATCTTCAGAACGCAAGAGGGATCCAGATGCTGAAAGGATAGGGGAGAGATCAGTGGTGATAACAAACGTGTGAACGGTAAAGATCACAGTAGTGCTAAAAAGAAAGAGGAGCGTTCCAAAACAACAGAGATGGAAGGGAATAACAAGAATGGGTCAGATGGTCAAAGCGGGTTGGACAGAGAGGGGAAAGACTCTGAGTCTTGGAGGAACAAGAAACTTGCCGCTGGATGAAGATAAAGAAGAGAGTGTCTGATGATGAGAGGATGAGGAGCACAGCAGAGAGTCCTGAGAGTCCAAACTCTGTGAATGAAAGTGTTCAAGGACCGAGTGAATCTGAGACCAGCCTCAAACACCAGCAGAAGAAGAAGCCTGGCTCTGCACAGAGCTCATCTGGTAATGATAAGAAAGCTTCAGTAGAGAAACAAAGGATGACCGCTCAAACAAGCAAAGCACTGCTACTTCAAAATCAGTTCCAGATAAAACTCAAAGCCTGCAGAGCAAGAGCAGCTCACCCTTGTGCTCCACAGTTTCTGAAAAACCCACAGCCCTTAATGTTCAGAAGACCGTAGCAAACCAGAGTCAGGTGAAGGACCAGAAAGGCGTAGCGCGGTTTGGTGAGTGGAGCGATGAGGAGGATGATGTTCAGCAGACTCCAGCTGCACCTGTTCAGAAAACACTCACCTCTTATCCTGGTTTCCAGCCTGCTTCTAAAGTCCAGGGTCGGTCTGAGGACCCCGGGGCCCTCCACAGCCATCTCACAGCCCAGCTCAAGCAGAAGAAGGTTACTCATCCTTTACTGTTTTCTTGTTAGTTACAATTAATATTATGTAATAGTTATGATGCATTACAAATTTGATTCAGCTGGTTATGCTTAACCTCTTAAGACCCTGCGTCCTCATATGAGGACATTATATTTTAGCGATTTCTCTGAGACGTTACATGTCACAGTTTTAAGTCTAGATGTCCTGTACAGAGCACATTCAGGGCTTTTCAGAGATACTAAATGTTTGGATGTTTCATCACTCCCTCTCCTTGGTCTTCAGAAATGTCTGAAATTAATTTAGTGACACTCTTATGGAAATATGATGATATTTTGTAATTATCATTTAAATCAGAATATGACTTTCTGTAACGAAACAGGATGTTGATTTCATTCATGTCCTCATATGAAGACACCTGAGGCCTGTTTCATAAAATAAGCCAGTTAGTCTGACTTTATTATCAGTTTGATTTGGTTCAAAATAAGTCAGACTAACTGAAATAAGCCTGGCTTATTTGGTAAACTTGTTTTATGAAACAGCCCTGGGACTAAAAGCATGTTTGTTACGCATTTTGGGAGACACAACAAATGAATAGGAAAGAAATGATATTTCAGTATTCCTATGAAATATTATGTATTATGACAATCGTGTCAATTATTACTCCCATTATTACACTTCTTTTTTCATTCTATGTTACCCCAAAAACTCTTTTAATATGCAAATTAGATTTAGTTTATAGATACATTGTATATAATGAGAAATTATTTTACACACATTTTGCAGAAAGAAAAATGGTCTATCAAATCATTCTGTTATGACATAGTTGAGAATCATCTTTATACAATGTTTGGTTTAAAAAAAAAAAAACAGAAAACTAAAAATGTATTGGTGATTTTAAAAAAAATAATTGTTTTTGCCTGTGCATGTTCATTCATGTCTTTTTTTTTTTTTTTTTTCATTTATTTATTTATTTTTTTTAATGAGTCCTGATGTCCTCTACCAAGGACATGGTATAACTTATGAATGAAATATCATTTTAATTTTTTTTTTTTTTGGTAACACTTTACAATAAGGTGTCATTTAAGGTGTCAGTTAACATTAGTTAATGCATTAATTAACATGAACAAACAATGAACACTACATTTATTACACTCTTTGTTAATCTTTGTTAATGTTAGTTAATAAAAATACAGTCGTTCATTGTTTGTTCATGTTAGTTCAAAGTGCATTAACTAATGTTAACAAACACAACTTATGATTTTAATAATGCATTAGTAAATGCTGAAATTAACATGAACTAAGATTAAGAAATGCTGTAGAAGTATTATAAAGTAATGAAGTATATTATATTCATTCTTAGTTCATGATAACTAATGTAGTTAACTAATGTTAACTGATGAACCTTTATTGTAAATTGTTACCTTTTTTTTTTTTTTTTTTTACTTTTTTTTTTTTTCTTATGTTCTAAACAATGTAATGACATGAAAGAAAAAAAAAAAAATCCTAAAATGTTTTTTCCAGGTCTCAGGAGGTTAAGATTCAACAGTCAGTTTTTGCCCCTCTGTGTGTGCTCTATCTGTCCTAGGCCACTCTTTCAGCTCTGCCAGATAAAGGGGAGCGTTTGAAGAGTCAGGTGAAGGAGCTGGAAGAGGCTCTGGAGTCTCTGAGTCTGAACACAGCTTCTCTGTCTGGTGAGACTCTTATTTTTGGGTCAATGACGGTCATCATTTTTACAAGATCTATCTGTATGTTATTTAGTGTACATGATTTATACATGATTTGAATGTACCTCTTTTATTATGAGTATGTTTTTATTTACCAAATAAAAATTTATTTTGTTGTTTTCTGGGGAGGCATACACTACCATTAAAAAGTTTGGGGCCAATAAGTTTTGTTTTGAAAAAATGAACACATTTATTCAGCAAGGATACATTAAATTAATAAAAAGTAACAAAGACATGTATAATGTTACAGTCTATTTCCATTTAAATTAAATACTGTTCTTTTGAACTTTCTATTCATACAAGTATCCTGTTAAAAAAAAAAAAAAAAAAAAAAAACATTATGGTTTCCACAAAACAGTTAACCAGCACAACTGTTTTCAACATTTATAACAATAAGAAATGTTTCTTGAGCAGCAAATCAACATATTAGAATGATTTCTGAAGGATCATGTGACACTGAAGACTGAAGTAATGATGCTGAAAATTCAGCTTTGACATAAGAATAAATTGCATTTTAAAATATATTCAAATCTCAAACGGTTATTTAAACTGTTATTATATTTCATTATATTGCTCTTTTACTGCATTTTGTGATTAAAATATATGCAGCTTTGGTGAGCACAAGACACTTCTTTCAAAAACAAATAAAAAAAAATCTCACTGTCCCCAATCAGTGTAAAAGAATGAATGTTAGGGTGATGCAACTGTCCTGATGTCATAATGAAGGCAAAAGCCTCATTATCAGAATGAAATTTTTGGAACATAAAACTTTGAGTGATTTAGTACGACGGCGTTTTAGTGCCACGTTAAAAAAAAAAAAAAAAAAATCTAAGATTACGAGATTAAAGTCGAAGTACTACGAGAATAAAGTCGAAGTACTACGAGAATAAAGTCGAAATATTTCGAGAATGAAGATTAAAGTTATAATATTTTGAGAGTATATTCTAGCCCTTTGCGCATGCAAATGGCCAGGATTAGGAGCACCAGGAGATATTTCAAAGTCTCAGCTTTCAAAATAGGTCAGTTTTATAGCGAAATACAAACAATATCTATATTAAAATAATGTTTTTTTTTTTTCACGCTCTTTAATGTGGCGTGACAGATCGCTGTATTCGCTTCAGTTTAAGCGGCATGTGAGTCAATCATCTTTCCGATTACAATAATGAGACATTTTCATTATAAATTAGGCTATACTGTTTTTTTCATGCCTTCTGATGTTCCGTCACTTTTATATCTTGCTATAAACTTGAAATGAAGAGGAAAAACACATTTATAATTTGTAGTATTTCGTGATAAAACTGACAGAATTTGAAAGCTGAGCTTTGTTATATCAAAAGCAACAAAGCACAAATTATTGCGATTACTGAGTGGCTGGCGTGCTACAAATAATGAATGGAAGACGTTAAATATTATGTCCAATCATTTACTTTATTATACCATGAATAAAACAGCTTGTGAATAGTCACTTAATGTTATACCCTACAGCCTATACCTCAGAAAAGAAAACAATATAACTTATGTTAAGGAGTTGGAGTCCACTTCAACCTTTAGAACGTTTTATTAATTAAATAGGCTACATGTGAGGAATGAAAGTTTGGACGCCACAGATGTTTCTGCGGAGTAGGTGGTGGAATTTTCACAAATTTGGAATTTTGGAATTTTCACAAAGAAAACAATTGCCTATACTTGAATTGATTCACATAAATACAGCGATCTAGTCATTAAAGAGCTTGAAAAACACATTATTGTAAGACACATAATTTGTGTTTCGCTAACTGATTTTGAAAGCTGGTACTTTGTTTTATATTAAAAGTACCAAAAGCACAAATCTTATTGCTATTGGGTGGCTGGCGCACTACAAATAACGAATGCAATGGAAGACATGGAATATTATTTCCAAGCATAGCCTGCTGTCCCCGCGAGTATGACACATAGTATGATTTCTGCTCATAATCCCACATATACATTTGTAGTGTATTAAAAAAGGGTTAAATAAGAGAGCTACAGCGCCCCCCAAAGGAATGTCGATTAGGTGTGTGAGCTGATGTTAAGACAAAAAGTTGTTCCTGTTCAGTCTGTTAATAAATATCATATTCTTGATATTAAGCTGTTTCCGCGAGTCCTTAAAATGGACTCTTCCTCATCCCAGTAAGATGATGCGGCCGCTCGGATGCAACAATTAGTAAATAATCAAATAAATAAATAAGTAATCAAATAGGCCTAAATTCCGGTGGCCTGGCAACTTCTGCGGGTGACCGGTGCTCTCAATCCAGGCAATCTGCATGCGCAAAAGGTTAGAATACTCTCAAAATTTTATAACTTTAATCTTCATTCTCGAAACATTTCAACTTTATTCTCAAACTATTTCGACTTTATTCTCGTAGTATTACGACTTTATTTTCGTAATATTTCGACTTTATTCTCGAAATATTTCGACTTTATTCTCGTAATATTTCGACTTTATTCTCTAAATATTTCGACTTTATTCTCGTAGTATTACGACTTTATTCTCGTAATATTTAGATTTTATTTTCGAAATATTTCGACTTTATTCTCGAAGTATTTCGACTTTATTTTCGTAATATTTCGACTTTATTTTCGTAATATTTCGACTTTATTCTCGTAGTATTACGACTTTATTCTCGTAATTAGATTTTATTTTCGAAATATTTCGACTTTATTCTCGAAGTATTTCGACTTTATTCTCGTAATTTCAACTTTATTCTCAAAATATTACGACTTTAATGTCGTAATCTCAGATTTTTTTATTTTTTTAACGTGGCACTAAAACGCTGTCGTAATTTAGCATAATGTTTTATTATTATTTGTTAATTTTTTTTTTTTTAAAACAAAATTACGGTTTATTAATATTTGAAAAACTTTTCAAAACTATGTGGCCTAACTAACTTGTAGAAAAAAAGAACATAAAACAGGAAACAATGTTATATTGAGGAGGCCTGCAGATCCTCATGACTTTGTCAATATCAGTGGTTTTTTTTGTTTGTTTTTTTTCAAGATCATCAGATAATTTGACCTTTTTCATGACAAGTCAAGGTTTGTTCAGGTTGTGACATGCTTCCTAAAAACATAGTGATGTTTATGAATTAAAGTGCCCCTATTATGGGTTATGAAAGGTTCATATTTTGGTTTTGTGAGTCCCCAACAACAGGTTGACATGCATGCAAGGTCAAAAAACACTTTCATTTTCTTATAGTATGCATTTATTTTACCTTATTTGCTCAACGACTCCCAAACGATTCGTTTAACGATTAGTTTTTCCAAACCCCTCCTTTGCGTGACGCTAATCTGCGGTGATTGGTCCGATTTGTCTCATTTAAAGCAGTGTTTGTGAGCTTTTACTGCTCCAAAAGCAGCACCTAGTGGCAAAGAATGAATTTGCATTTTCATTCAGACCAACTCGAAAAGACCAACAAGTGGCAATATGCTAATGTTTCAACATGAAATGGCTTGGGATTCTTTTTCAAAATGACTCGTTTCAATGATTCAGAGTTAACTCTTTCTTTTGAGAGACAATAACTTTATACACGGTGCACTTTTCAGATTTAAAACTTTTCAGGATCTTTTCATTCACTTAGAGCTCTGTTACACACTGCATGAAAGGTCATTTTCAAAAATCCATAATAGGGCCACTTTAATAATTAATAATAATTCAGCTTGATAAACTTAATACCCTCACACTGAGGAAATTCTGAAGAAATTCAAATGAATCATCTCACAGTTTAAATACAGAGTCTCAGGATAAAGACAAATCAGAAGCAGAACATAAAGCAGCACACAGCCGTTCCAGTCCATTCAGTCGTCCTGGAAGCACCATCCTCCTGCCCACAGCTCCAGCTCCTGTGATGAAGGAATCCTCTGGAGGCTCACTGGGTCTGAACCCGAGCCAAGGCTACTCCCAGATGTTTGGAGGTATAATGTTTAATCTTATTCTTCTCCTATAAACTGGTGCTTTGTGTGCCCATCTCATTAGTGAGTGCACTGATGTACTGATTTGGCCGGTTGTCTCTGCAGTGAATCCTCAGAGCCAGGCTTTCTATGGTGGCAGGATGACTGAGAACAGACTGCTGGCTGTCCGCAGTGCCACCACTGAGACCATCGACCATCTGCACGACTCGCTGGAGTCCTGCCCTACAGAAGACACAGAGGCACCGGATCACAAAGGAGTCAAGGTAAGCCAGTTCAGGCTTTAAAGCTGTCTACATATTTATTATAATGCCATCATAGTCAAATGTACATAATTGAATTATACAGCTGTACTGTAAAAGAGTAAAAGTAAAAACCTCATGATCAGGAGTGCAAAATATTGAAATTGTGATGATTGTCACGGTGATAATCATAGATCTTGGACTGTAAAATAGAAATTGAAGTGTAAATGCAAACTAGTAGACTTGCCACTTGTTTAATATAAGAAGTTACGTTTTTCATTTTATTGCTAACTTTTAATTCATCAAATTAATTTCACATTTCTTGTGGAATAATCTGTTGAATAGTTAAGGTGTACAGTTTTAGTTCGGTTGTATAAAAGATGTCAAGTGAAGTGACTGTGGCGTTATGATTTTATTTCACGAGGTGGCGCTGTTGCCTCATCAGAGGAGAGCTCTGGCCTGGCTGCTGTGGAGAGAGACCCAGAAACTATGTGGGGGAATTTTGGGTAATACTCATCATTTTGATTAATATTTTGATTGAGATTGATGTTTTAGATATTATATATGCATATACATTTAATATGTATTTATGATATTTTTTTATTTAGTCTGTAACACTTTAGAATAGGGAACACTTATTCACTATTAACTACGACTTTTCTCTGAGTAAATTCCTAATTTGCTGCTTATTAATAGTTAGTAAGGTAGTTGTTAAGTTTAGGTATTGGGTAGGATTAGGGATGTAGAATAAGGCATTAATATGTGCTTAATTAGCACTAATAAATTGCTAATGTTCTAGTAATATGCATGCTAATAAGCAACTAGTTAAGAGACCCTAAAATAAAATGTTACCATTTAGTCAATAATAACAGTATTTATTATAAAAGTAAACCCTGACAGGATGATCAGGGGCTCCAGTGTGAGTTCAGTGTGAGTTTGGCAACATTACATTGTCCCATTTATTACACAAACACTTACAAAACAAATTAGTGGGCACTAAATATTGATTCAAGTTCAAAGTATTGGTCTCACTTTATATTAGGTGGACTTAACTACTGTGTACTTGCATCAAAAAAATAAGTACAATGTGGTTTGGTGGTATGGGTAGGTTTAAGGGTGGGTTAAGGTGTAATGGATTGGTCAACAGCGTAATTATAAATGTAATTACAGATGTAATTACATGCAGGTGTTTTTAACCCTTTTATGCATGAATTATTAAATTATTATTATTTTTTTTTTTTACTTTTAAACAAGTGAAAAATCATGCCGATAACAATATATTTCATTTGAAGGGAGTTACATATCTGTCCACTGTAGTGGACACCATGCATCAACCATGTATACAAAGTGATTCAATAGAAGTCAATGACTTCTAAAAACAAACATGTTTTTAAAACATTTACTAAGAGCAAATGGTATGAATACACATAAGAAGGCTTAAGAAGTCAGTCTGACGTTTTTCTTAAAAATTAACATTTTTATCAGACACCTAGGCTATGTATAGGTTTCTGTCTAAGCACTGTACTTCTGAATGGGTTCAGGCTGGGATTTAGCTGGTTTGAAATGAAAGTATTTGAGTGTATATTATGTGCAGAGAGCATTCACTCAGTATCGTTATCTCATTTTTGATAGATGTGGTTTTTAATAGGCTTTTGCATCAGAAGTCTTGGAACATTAAATAACAACAACAGAGACGACAGTTGAAAAACATAACATTCTATGACTCAAAACTCTTTTTTTTTTTTTTATTTAAAATGGCCAACTTTTATTTAAAACGATTAAACCCAGTATCATATGTGAGCACAAATACACATACACACACACACACACACACACACACACACACACACACAAGCATACACACCTTCCCACCACACACTCAAAAATCATGCACATACTGTATATCCCTGCACTCATACAGTACATGCCTACAATTTATATGACCTAATAAATAAAGAAATATAGACTCTAAGCATTGAAATAAATGATAAAATCTGAAGACTATTTAATATAGCTGTTTAATAAAACTATTCAAGTGTAAATGATATAAAAATTTTGATAAAACATACAAAATATGCTAGAACCTATTTATAGGCCCAATAGGCACAATGTACCCTTTGGTCCATGATGTCTATTGGAGTGGACAGATATGTTTTCTGTCACAGAAAAAAATGCACAAGATAAAAGTATTTTTGACATCCTATTTAGCTGAAAAATATTTTTTTTTGTCTGTCTGTTTTTCTGAGAATAAAAGGATTTATCATTTATTCCTGAGGTAATTGGTGCATCTCATCTTCCCTCTGCTTTTTTGAATATAAGATGTAATATCTCAAAACAGAAAACAGATACAAAGACAATAATTAAATGGAATTGTAGACAGGGCTTTAGGGGTTCACCACTTGGTGGTTGGAACATGGTACTACAACCTAAATGGTTCAAAATGGGTTCCAAACATCTGTCCACTGTATTGGACACCATGCATGAAAGGGTTAACACACAAATGCAATGCAAAACAGGTATGTATACAACAAGTGCATTGTATCAAATGATTAATTTAAATGTAAGTGCATAGTCATTAAGGCCACTTAATATAAAGTGGAGCCAAATTATTTTATAATGTGATGAATGTTCTAAAAGATTTAGCGGTCAGTTCTTGAAGCCTAATATTAAACTACATCCAGTTCAGTTCACTGTCCACATAAAAGGCAGTTTTTTTTCACCATAAAATTAAGTCTACACCCTTTTCACATTTCCTCAGTTCTCAGAGGCAGAAGTTGACATACTTGTAAACTTCTATAGTGGTGAACGGGGGGCTACAGCAGTTCTGTTTTCTCACTTGCTCCAGTGGCACAACAATAATCCATATAAAAGAAGGGTAAATGTACGCACATCCAAAAATATCTTGGCCAGGTGCAAGATCAAGGGTTATCATCAAAAAATGAAAACAAAAAAAACAAAAAAAAAAAAACACTTGTTTTCCTGACGAAGGTCTTGGGGCCGAAACGTTGCTACTTTAAAAAAAAAAATAAAAAGAAAAAAGAAAAAATTGAATAAAGAGAATACAACAGTGTGCAGATCTTTTTTCCATTTTTTTTTACAACAATAATTCATGACATTGTTTCCATGACATTTTAAAAGTGGCAAAAAATATTGCATGATTATAATTATAGTGAACAGAAGGGTGTCAAAATTAATTGTAGTTAACCATTTTTTTGTAATTCAGTGGCAAAGTAAAATAACACAAATGATAGTATTATAAATGTACATTCTTTGAAAAAAATTAAAATATTTAACTTTGCTAGATTTGCAATGTTAGGAGCAGTGGAAACATGTCATAGTTTATGAAAAGGGTTCATTATTTATTTATTTTTATTTTTTTGTTAAGCTGATGACATGGGCCTGGGAAAGACTCTCACAATGATCTCCGTCATTCTGTCTTAGAAAAAGAAGGATGAAAAACTGGAGGAATGGATCTCTAAAAATGGTATCCATCACTAATTAATAGTTCACAATCTTAGATCTTCAATTTGTCTGTGTATGTTCATGTTTTATCTGATTAGAGCTTTCTGCCATGTCTGCTGTTCTCAGGGCTGTTGTGTATGCTAACAAATTCAAGATTGTATGTGTCATAATTACCATCCTCAGATTCAACCATAGTGGCTTCTCAGGGGACGTTGATCATCTGTCCTGCTTCTCTGGTGCATCACTGGAAGAAAGAGATTGACAAGCGTGTGAAGAGTAGCTGCTTAAGTGTGTATTTGTACCATGGCCCTAACCGACAGAGTTCAAGTGTGTAGGCCGCACACTTACATTGATATTTTTTCATAATGCAATGGCATTCGTGCAGTGCCGTGAAAAGGTATTTCCTGTTTTTTAAATTTTTTGCATATTTTACACTTGAATGATTCAGATCATCAAACAAATTTTAATATTACACAAAGATAACCCGAGTAAATACAAAATGCAGTTTTCAAATAATGATTTCATTTATTAAAGGAAAAAAGCTGTCCAAACCTGCCTGGCACTATGTGAAAAAGTAATTGCCCCCCTAAATCTAATAACTGGTTGTGCCACTCTTTGCAGCAACAACTGCTATCAAGCGTTTGTGATAACTGGCAAGGAGTCTTTCACATTGCTGTGGAGGAATTCTGGCCCACTCTTCTTTACAGAATTATTTTAATTCAGCCACATTGGAGGGTTTTCAAGGATGAATGGACTGTTTAAGGTCAAGCCACAGCATCTCAATTGGATTTAAGTCCGGACTTTTACTTGGCCACTCCAAAACATTAATTTTGTTTTTCTTGAGCCATTCAGAGGTGAACTTGCTGGTGTATTTGGGATCATTGTCCTGCTGCATAACCCAAGTGCACTTGAGCTTGAGGTCACAAACTGATGGCCGGACATTCTATCAGAAAATCAGAGTGCAGAATTCATTGTTCCATCAATTATGGCAAGTCATCCAGGTCCTGAAGCTGCAAAGCAGCCCTACACCATCACACTACCACCACCATGTTTGACTGTTGGTATGATGTTCTTTTTATGAAATGTTGTGTTGGTTTTACGCCAGATGTAACGGGACACACACCTTCCAAAAAGTTCAAATTTTGTCGCATCAGTCCACAGAATATTTGCCCAAAAGTTTTGGGCATAATCAAGATTTTTTTTTTTTTATTTGGCAAATGTGAGACGAGCCTTTGTGTTTTTGGTCAGCATTGGCTTTTGCCTTGGTGTGACTAGTGAAAATAATGAGGTTAATCACAGTTCTTTCATGATTTAACAGGAGGGGGCGATTAATTTTTAACGTAGGGCCAGGTAGGTTTGGACAGCTTTTTTTCCCTTAATAAATGAAATCATCATTTTAAATCTGCATTTTGTATTTACTTGCATTATCTTTATTTAATATTAAAATTTGCTTGATGATCTGAATCTTATGCAAATATGCAAAAAATAAAAAAATCTGGAAGGGGGCAAAAACCTTTTCCCAGCACTGTATGTTTCTAAGTGTCCAAATACCTTTTATGGTCACTGTACATAATTGTTGCAATTATTTACAGTTTTGTTTTGTCTTTTTGTGTCTCTCACTTTTTCTTCTGCTTGTCATCTTGCTTAATAACCTGTCCTCTTTCCAATCTGTCTCCACCAGCCTTGCTGAGCATGATGTTGTGATCACCACATACAGTCTGGTGTCTAAGGAGATCCCAGTGCAGAAGGAGGATGCAGAGAAACCCTCATCATGTGGTATGAATAGTGACCTCAGCATCTGAATGATTCATGTAATAGCTGAGCTGTTTGAGGGCCTGGAACTGTTTTGTTGTCTGAGCACCACTGAGAGGTTGTTTTAAGAAGTTATTTTCTTCTTGTCTTAGCCCACAGACCTGCCTCCTCTGTTATGTGTTGCCTGGGCACGTGTGATTCTCGATGAAGCTCACAACATTAAGAACCCAAAAGTCCAGACGTCTATGGCGGTGTGTAAGCTGCGGGCCCGATCCCGCTGGGCTGTTACTGGAACCCCCATTCAGAACAACCTGCTGGATATGCATTCACTCCTCAAGTACGATCGGTTTGCCACAAAATTCTTTCACACTGAACGGTTTCTAGCTATTCAAGACACATTACACCACAAATTTAACAATATCCCAGGATCTCAAGCAGGCATCACAAATGCGTGGGCATAAGGCAGCAAAAACATTTCTGGCATTCAAATCCATTTTGTTTTTATGTATCCTGGAGAGAGGAAAAAAAACATGCCTTTTGATGTTTACAGTTTTTCTCTGAACCCCATATTGTTTTTTTAAGCATTTGGCATCTCATCCAAAGTGACATTGGATTCAAGGTATAGTTCTGTCAGGACCACTATCTTCAAAGATGACTGACAGTTTGGATTGGCGGTATGGTTCTGTTCTGGGCAAGAACTCCCTGCGCATCCATGCAGCCTAACATGGATAAGAG
This sequence comes from Spinibarbus caldwelli, assembly GCA_039654775.1. NCBI lineage: Eukaryota > Metazoa > Chordata > Actinopteri > Cypriniformes > Cyprinidae > Spinibarbus > Spinibarbus caldwelli. Next base: position 34,470,340 of record CM077233.1, on the reverse strand, counting down.
CAGGGAGAGCAGCAATAACCCCCAGGGTAAACAGAACAGAACCAACATAAAATGTATTGCAGATATCATTAAAGTTCAATAATTTAATGTAACATTTTAGAGATTAGTCTGATTCAAAGGAGAATCAGAAGGCTGAATCCTGACTGAAAAGGAGGAGCTGGGGATGGAGGAGGGTAATTAGCTATTGAGCAACGTGAAGCTGGTGGTACTGATGTACCTTATATATGAGTGCTGCGATAAGTGTTGTATCTCTATAGGTAGATGTGGATCAGCTGATGCAAGCTTGACTAACGTGACCTGCCAGAACTTACGCTGACGCTAGATATTTGATCTGTTCTTGTAATTCCTCGGATATCTAACATGTGATCTTGACATTGCTGGCGTCACGCTCTATTGTTCGAGCATCTCAGTCTGAACAGGCATATCTGATTTTATGCATTTTCCATAGGTCAGGACACAACATGTTTGTAAGGCCACACACTGTGCTCAATTTCTACAGCTGTGTCTAAATTCAATACATTTTACTCTTTCCTCTCATGGCAAATTGACATGTAGAAAATGGTGAACTGTTTTGATGCACAATGAGACAAAGTATATGTGTAAAATGTCCCACATACCCCTGGAAGCATTTAATACATTTCATATTAATAAGTATCTGGATATAGTTCAGCCAGACAGCATTTACACAATTTTTTTCCAGTGTCTGTTACCTTGAAAAGGCAAATAATCTGCAGCACAATGCTTTAACGACTCTGTTATAGTGATTTATTTACTTTAACTGCTGTTGTTTTTGCACATGCTCTGCAGGTTTCTGAGATGCTCTCCATTTGACGAGTATAAGCTGTGGAAGGCTCAGGTGGATAATGGCTCAAAGAGAGGAGGAGAGAGATTGAACATCCTCACCAGAGCTCTGCTGCTTCGCAGGACCAAAGATCAGCTGGACGCTACTGGAAAACCACTGGTACACAGGCAAACTTAATGTGTATTTCTCATAAGCTTTGAAGTGATTAAAAACCTCAAGGATTGAAAAGCTGGAAATATCAGGGACATTTTAAACTGTGGCTTCCAGGTCTGGAAATTAATATGAAAGTTAGCTGTAATTACAAATGACACAAATTTATGGAAATGTGTTGGTAACCTGAGGAATCCTGAAATGTTTGCGCTTCTGCTTCAGGTCTCTCTGCCTGATCGGACATGTGAAGTTCACAGGTTGAAGCTGTCTGAAGATGAACAGGCTGTATATGATGTTGTGTTTGCTCAATCCAGGTATATCATCTCACTGAACATCCATCAGTTTGTGTATTCAGTACCTTCCATTTCTTGATGTTTTGCATGCATGGTGTGATTGTCTTGTCTTTTTCCTTCCCAGGTCCACACTGCAGAACTATCTGAAGCGACATGAGGAAGGAAACACTAAAAAGGGGGACAGTAGTAGTCCTTTTGAGAAAGGTAAGCAGTCTCTGTCACTGTAAGCGAAGGATTGAGTTATTAACAGTTAATGAGCATTTGATAGCAATCTGTTTTTCTAAATTAAACTAGTCTCAGGCTTACAGTCTTAAGTTTCGGTTGTATGTTCTAAAAGTGTGTGTTTGAGGATTAACCACTGAATCTCTGTGTGGCCTTGAAGCCTCCTTTCTCACTAAATAACAGCTTTTTTCTCAGGTTCGTTACAATAGTCTGTTTTTTGAACGTAAATCATTTTCTCACTAAAGCCAACATGTGCTTTCAGTGTACATAAACCTTTTATGGCAAGCCCCAAAGGGTCAAATGTATTTCATATATTCATTAAACCCTTCACTAAGCCCAAAATGTGCCAAGAAAATATACCCCACATCATTACATCACCGCCACTCACTGGAATTTTTTATTTATTTATTTTTTGGCCCATTCTCTGTAACCTGTAGAGGTGGTTGTGCGTGAAAACCCCAGTAAATCAGCAGTTTCTGAACTACTCTGAATATGGCAAGTTTGTTGGATTGATCTAAGTCACTTAAATCATATTTCTTCCCCCATTCTGATGAGTGAGATCCATGAACTGAACTGAGTGTGTCAGATAAGAGAAACATACAAAATGTGCAGAGCAGTGGGTTCCCAGTATTGGAATTGAGAACCACCGTGATAGACAGTCTGTTTTAAAGGGGTCATCGGATGCAACATGCACTTTTACAAGCAGTTTGAACTGAAATGTGTGTGTACACAACCACTCTATAATGATAAAGATCCACCCAGTGTTTTTTTTTTTTTTTTTTAAATCTCGTTAAATCATTTCCCCTTTCTCAAATTGAGCCGATCTCAGATGCCTGTCTGTGTGACGTCACACAGACCCAGGCCCCTCCCATGATTGTTTGATTGACAGTAGCGTTTTACCTTAGCCCCGCCCTGAGTGAGCTTTCATCAGTCCACCATTGTTTCACCGCCGGAGCAGATGTAGACAAGAATGTCTCCCAAGCGATTGAAGTGTTTTGTTGTTGGATGTAATAATGAACCTAGCAGTCATCATTTACTCCCGACATCTGAGCTGCTGAAGACGCAGAGGATTACTTTTGTTTCTGAAGGGAATGCGCCCCCGATCTACGTAAATGCGTTTGTACACGCGAATCATTCGTGAGCCAACCTCACCTCCAGAAGTGAGTGTAAGGTTTTTTTTAATGAATCTTTGCAAATCGCCTTCCCTAATAATGTCCTAATTAGCAAGTTTCATGATGAATGTGGCTAAAGTTTAGAGTGGCTCGGAAGAGAGGGGCGGGGTCAGCAGAGCTCATTTGCATTTAAAGCGACATACAACAAAACGGCTTGCTGTAAACCGAGTTGTTTTTGACAGGGTAAAAAGGGTGTTGTTTTACACTACCATTGAGAAATTTTAACCAAACTATTACAGACTTTTCATTAAGACCCTAAAGAATCATATCATCGGGGGCATCTGATGACCCCTTTAACAAAGCTCAGTTTGAGCTTTGCAGCCTTTGTAGTCATGGCCCCAAGTCTGCGTTCTTCAAAGGACGCAGCCTTAAAATAGGCATAATGAAGTGGCCAGTGAGTGTAGGTCAGGACTTGTGTAGGAATGTTCATTTACTAATTCAGGGAAAGAAGGTAATTGAGAGCTTGTTTGTGTCTCAGTTGCACGAGAGTTTGGGATGTCTCATCAGGAACCACTGTCTTCCTCTCAGCAGCCTCAGGCCTCCAGCACCGTCCACATCCTATCACTGCTGCTGCGTCTCAGACAGTGCTGCTGCCACCTGTCTCTGCTCAAGAAGGTTACGTTCCCTGTCTGTGTCACACACTCTTATTACACACTTTCACGTACTGACACAGTGTGAATGATGTGTTTTTCCAGACTCTGGATCAGTCGGAGTTGCAGGGGGATGGTGTAGCTCTGTCTCTAGGAGAGCAGCTGTGTGCTTTGTCTCTGTCTGAGCCCTCAGACTCTGACCCTAAAGACACTGTGTCCCTCAACGGCAGCCGCTTCTCCTCTGAGCTCTTCCAGGACACTCGTGAAAGCACCAAGGTGAACATCCTCTCCTCACTTTGCTGTGTGCATTTTATTTCCAGTAGCCATCTTTTTTTCTACACCCCATGACGTTTTGAGCGAACTATTTGAGTAAGTTCAGGGGGAGCGACTATTTTGAGTGCTATGTAAAAACCTGGGAAAGAAATGTAAGTGATTTTAATTCAATATAAAAACAGAAGAGAAGATAATCAGGAGGAATGGAACACAGCTGTTTGAAATGATTTGTTTCAGTCATTTTGAACGGATATTCCATAAACCGGAAGTGCCACCCATAATTTTAAACATGGTAGATTGACTTGTTAAGAAAAAGGTGGATATGGGCATGTGTGTCATTTGTCACTATGCTCTTTGTGATGTTATTTATTTATTTATTTCAGATTTCAGCCATTCTGACAGAGTTGAGAGAAATTAGGAAGAAAGATCAGAAAAGGTATGGCAACTGGAGATTCAGTTTCAGTACACGATAAAACCTTTAAATATCTTCAGATCTCCACCTGGGTCTTATTATCAGTAGATCCACATGAATAACTCCTATGTGTGGGAAGCCTAAATAATGTGTCTTTATTCTGAACATGGAGTTTTAAAGGGAAAAGTACCTCTTGATTATATCATAAACATAAGGTAGTAAATGTAAATGTTCCACTGAAGTAAAAGTCATTAGAAGACATGTTGCAAGTTTTCCTCAGTATGTCTTTGTCGTTTGATCTCATTAAACAGTCAGTCTATTATTATTTCATTCTGACATCAACCATGTGCTATATTGAGATTTCTAAAGCCAATTTGTAATTTTTGCAATTTTTCAATTTTGAACCCTGCAGTGTGATTGTGTCTCAGTGGACCAGCATGCTGCGTATTGTTGCTGTTCACTTGGAGAAAATGGGGCTAAAATTTGCAATCAATCTTTTTGTAATCAATGGCACTGTCAATCCCAAACGCAGAATGGACCTAGTGGAGGAGTTCAACACTAACCCTAAAGGACCACAGGTATATGGCATATTCCTTCACATTGACATCACAGCAGGTCTGACTTTTCATTTATTGTATGATTTGTTGAACGTCTGTAATTTCACTGACTGCTAATGTGTTTAGTTGGTTTGTTTGTTAGGAATTAGGAAGATGTTCATTGTTGGTCTTGATATTGCAGGTGATGCTGGTGTCTCTGTGTGCTGGAGGTGTGGGAATCAATCTGATTGGAGGGAATCATCTGTTTCTCATGGACATGCACTGGTGAGCCATTTCACAGGTTCTTAAGAAGTTTTAATGAATATGTATTAATAAAAATTTCAGTGTTATACAGAAGATCTTTATGAGTAATTACAGTCTCTTGTTTGAATGCTTGAATGCTGGTTACACCATCAGTCTAAAGACTATTTTATACAACGCAAACAATAACTGCTTTGGTAAACACTGCAAACTGATTTGCAAGTGGATTGTTTCAGAGAGACTATGAACATGTATAAGAACTGGGCCTTGATTCACAGGAATCCAGCACTAGAGGACCAGGCCTGTGATCGAATCTATAGTGTGGGACAATCCCGGGATGTTACAATTCACAGGTGAGGATTTGATGTTGCTTGTATTCAGTTATAGACAGATAGTTACACAGTCAAGTAGTGGTTCTTAATGACAGAAAAAGACAGCTTCATGAATGAGATGAGCCAAAAAAGAAAACATGTTCTTTAAAGATTTTGAGGTAATTTTGGCATGTGGCATATTTTCCTATCAAGCAAAGAAACATTAGCAGCAGTCAGATTGATTGCATGGTGTTAATCTCCCCACAGGTTTGTGTGTGATGGGACAGTGGAAGACAAGATCTCTTCACTACAGGAGAAGAAGGAACTGGCTCAGAAAGTCTTGTCTGGAACCGGATCCTCATTCACTAAACTGTCTCTAGCAGATCTTAGGGTCACCTTTGGTGTGTGATATGCATTTTATTTCATAAAACTAATATTAATCTACAAAACATCATTTTATCTACTTTTGTTGTTGTCTTGAATCCGTTATTGTATTTCTAGGAAGATAGCATGAAATCAAAGACTTTATATTGAAATGGTTAATGTTTACGTTGAATAAATTTAAAGGATGTCACTATGCAATTGTCAAGAAATATTTTTTTCATCTCAGTTCCTTGCTAAACTTGATTTTAACATGAGCATACTCGCCTAGAGAGGAGAGGTTACACAAACAAAGCTAGACGAGACAATGGGAACATGAGGGTTATTTATAGTTTTCAGTCACATGACTGACTAAAACACCTGGAGGACAAAACATCCATAGAACTGCAGCACAAACCTGTCAGTTTTTCCTCTGTTTCCAAGATACACATATTTAGATCAACTCTCAGAAGAAAAAAGAAAAGATATGTCAACAAAATGCAAGTTTTGATCATTCGCAATCCATATAAAGCACCCGCCACAATATTTCAGTCACTAAAAACCACAAGACATTTTAAAACATTTAATGTGAAAAACACAAGTGCGTTAATATCTCGTGGTGTTTGCATACTTTATCACAGATGAAGTGAATTAAATGCAATATTTGTCAAATACACAGACATTTCAGAGACGTTTTCCTGAAGCAACAAAAACACTTTTCATGTAGGCCTACAGTTTAATACAGCACCATCTGTACAATAAAGTTTAACAGCCTGTACTATTTAAATACCAATAAAGTGGGTCAATAAATACTTTTATGTGCATACCCCTTCTCTCATACTAGTCACAAAGTATTTTAAAAACTTGCACATGTGACACATATGCCTTTGTAAAATAACTCCCTTATATCAAACACATAATTTGCATGCAACCTATCGTATATTTTTAAATAAATTATCGTTTTATGTGTTAAGATGCGTGTGAACAAACAGACAATGCAACCTGGGTCTCTTTCAATTCTTTTTTTTTTCACCTGTCTGGCACCTTACACAATATATAACCCGCTGTTTTTTTGGGGTTTTTTAACCAGTGGGAGCCACAACAGTATGCAGTAACCACACACTTTTCACCTGCCTGAAGATTGCTGCTACCGGACACTCCAAATGATGCACATGTTAAATTTGACAATGCAACCCTCCTCTCCTTCTACACTTTTGAGCCTAAGTGTTTGCCACCTTACCTTAAATATTTTTTTCCTCTTTTATTCCATGATGGAGCGCACGTCCAGTGGTACGTAGTGTCGTTCATGCCTTAACTTCTCTCACTTCACTCTGTTTGATGCTTGAGAGCAAACGGTGCAATTCCTAATTTATTTACATATTTGCCACATTACCTTTATATTTTATTCCTCTCTTTTATTCCGTAATGGAGGGCATGTCCCAAGGCACCTAAAGCCCGGTTCAGACTACACGATTTTAGCCCGATTTTGGCATGATCTGCTTGACATAGGGTGTCGTGGGGATTTGTAAATGACATTGGGCGTCAGGATGCAAGCTTCAATCATTTCATCTAGTGCTGTCAAACGATTATTCACGATTAATCGCATCCCAAATAAAAGTTTTTGTTTAGATTATATACAGGTGCATCTCAGTAAATTAGAATGTCGTGGAAAAGTTCATTTATTTCAGTAATTCAACTCAAATTGTGAAACTCGTGTATTAAATAAATTCAATGCACACAGACTGAAGTAATTTAATTACTTTAATTACTTTAATTACTGCCTCAATTCGGCGTGGCATGGAGGTGATCAGTTTGTGGCACTGCTGAGGTGGTATGGAAGCCCAGGTTTCTTTGACAGTGGCCTTCAGCTCATCTGCATTTTTTGGTCTCTTGTTTCTCATTTTCCTCTTGACAATACCCCATAGATTCTCTATGGGGTTCAGGTCTGGTGAGTTTGCTGGCCAGTCAAGCACACCAACACCATGGTCATTTAACCAACTTTTGGTGCTTTTGGCAGTGTGGACAGGTGCCAAATCCTGCTGGAAAATGAAATCAGCATCTTTAAAAAGTTGGTCAGCAGAAGGAAGCATGAAGTGCTCCAAAATTTCTTGGTAAACGGGTGCAGTGACTTTGGTTTTCAAAAAACACAATGGATCAACACCAGCAGATGACATTGCACCCCAAATCATCACAGACTGTGGAAACTTAACACTGGACTTCAGGCAACTTGGGCTATGAGCTTCTCCACCCTTCCTCCAGACTCTAGGACCTTGGTTTCCAAATGAAATACAAAACTTGCTCTCATCTGAAAAGAGGACTTTGGATCACTGGGCAACAGTCCAGTTCTTCTTCTCCTTAGTCCAGGTAAGACGCCTCTGACGTTGTCTGTGGTTCAGGAGTGGCTCAACAAGAGGAATACGACAACTGTAGCCAAATTCCTTGACACGTCTGTGTGTGGTGGCTCTTGATGCCTTGACCCCAGCCTCAGTCCATTCCTTGTGAAGTTCACCCAAATTCTTGAATCGATTTTGCTTGACGATCCTCATAAGGCTGCGGTTCTCTCGGTTGGTTTTGCATCTTTTTCTTCCACACTTTTTCCTTCCACTCAACTTTCTGTTAACATGCTTGGATACAGCACTCTGTGAACAGCCAGCTTCTTTGGCAATGAATGTTTGTGGCTTACCCTCCTTGTGAAGGGTGTCAATGATTGTCTTCTGGACAACTGTCAGATCAGCAGTCTTCCCCATGATTGTGTAGACTAGTGAACCAAACTGAGAGACCATTTTGAAGGCTCAGGAAACCTTTGCAGGTGTTTTGAGTTGATTAGCTGATTGGCATGTCACCATATTCTAATTTGTTGAGATAGTGAATTGGTGGGTTTTTGTTAAATGTGAGCCAAAATCATCACAATTAAAAGAACCAAAGACTTAAACTACTTTAGTCTGTGTGCATTGAATTTAATACACGAGTTTCACAATTTGAGTTGAATTACTGAAATAAATGAACTTTTCCACGACATTCTAATTTATTGAGATGCACCTGTATATTTTGTAAACAAAAACTTTTATTTGGGATGCGATCAATCCTTTGACAGCACTAGTTTCATCTTGTGTAGTGTGTCATAGTGGTTGACAACAGATGCCAAGTCTGCGATGCTTCACTCAGTCAACACAGAAAGACGAGCATGTTGATTTTTTTTTTTTTTCCCCTTTGTCCACAATAAGTTTCGTCACAGCTATGACACAGGCCAATAGGAGCACAGAAGCACCTTCGTACATGCTTCTATGAAGTGACCGTCGCATGTTCCCTTTGCTAACGGACATCTGGAAGGGCCCTTCATGAAGGGATTCAGTTGTTCACTTTCGTTTGGAACGTCTCTACAAATGGTGTCCCCTTCCCAAAGTGCCCTTCAGGGGTGCAAAAAAGCCGTTCGGAATTCGCCCCTTGACTGCGCTTCACTCTTCCCACTACAGCCATCTTGACTCTCCCCTTGTCCAAACACCCACACTTGTGGTCTTTGCACTTGACCACTTGACTACTTATATGATGTATTTCCTGTGTTTGGCCCAAGTGTTCAAGTGAGGATGAAGACCACAAGTGTGTGTAGAACTTTTCATTACCTGATGGGACACACTTGTTGTACAAATGCAAGTGTTTACGTAGCTTTATTTTTATTTTAAATAATTTGTCGTTTTATAGAGACTACTGAACAGCTATTTAGAAGTTGATGTTAAAATGCAATTTAATTTGTGGTGCTTCTAATTAAGTGATAAAGAGCAGTTACAAATGTACAAAATAAATATCACCACTACTCATCTTTGCACCAATAAAATGTGCAACACTTTTTTTTTTCACCAAATCATATGTAATATCTAATTATTTTATTAATATTCAACTTACATGGGAAAGGTGTCCATGACCTCTCGCAAGATCTCGGCAAAAGTCTCATGATTAGACTTGTTTGAGATGCGCCTCACCTCACCTGAAATGTAGGCGAGAGTTGGCGGCTGCAGTGAGGGGAGGAGTGAAATAAACGCAGTCAAGACAGACAGTTCTGAGCTCTCGAAGTGGAACAGACACCTATGAGATCAAAGGCGGATGTTGCGTTATTCTCACTCATGTGCTGTGCAGTGGATAAACATGATATTTCAGTTTTCAGTTTCAGTTCTGTTGCTTTTATATGAAAATAAACATGATGAACAAGACACTCAAAAGTGCTTGCTATTTAATTCCATATGAAAGGCGTATTTATCACCCATTTTTTCTTTAATAGAAACATGTATTTTAGATTTTTATAGAAATATAACAATAATCACATATCTCACACAGAAATCGCACTGTCATAGTGTTTGGAAATATCCATGCATAATTTAAATACATAATCACATGAAATTAGATAAAAAAAAAAAATAAAACATTTTAGAAGAGAACACAACATCATGGTTGTCTGAACTAATGAGCATTAAGCTGTGTCATCAGCCAGTCCTTTCCCATCATGCTTTTGATCAGTGCAGTCTGTGAAGAGTAGTCTCGGCTGAAGGTCTGTGAACTTTTTCTGCTTTGAATGGCCAAGACCCACCCAAGAGGCCATTTGACTGACAGGTAAAGCGACCAATCACATTTCGTTTTGTGGCGCGTCATGTTTAGGGGCGTGGACATGTCGCCAAAATAACAGACCGGTATGTAAAACGTATTTTAAAGATTCTATGCCGTGAACTTTAAATATTTCACATACTTTTGAAATTCCAGCTTTATTTGATCTTGATAAGCATTTGTCGTCACAGTTGTAAACATGACGGCTTTCTTCTTTCGTGAGGGGCTTTGGCGCCACGTCATCTTTGTTTCCAGGCGGAACGTTAAAGAACACGACACACACGTCTCCCGGAAATCCTGTATAATTTAACCAATCCGATGACGACTTCGAAACTCCTGAAGAGTTTCCAGATAAGTTTGCCATACGCATCAGACGTTTAGCCAACGTTCTGTGGGCTTGACGTTTGAGGCTGATACTAGGTGAAGAGCAACTGCGCTCGACTGCTCAATCCGACACAGCTGCCTTGCAGTCACGAGAGTTTTTTGGCACACGTAAGCGTGACATCAGAGCAAGTCGGACGTAACTCTGACACTCTTCTAACCGGCATGCATCTCGCGGTGATCACCAGTAATCAGTTCTGCGCAGATTTTGCTCATCTCAAACAAGCCTATTTATTCTCCTCGATTCTCGCCTCCTCGCGGATATCTCCTACAAGATGGCTCAGCTCGATCGGTTTCCGGGTCATAGGATGGAGGACGGAGGAGCAAGGAAACGAGGAGGGTTAAGGCTAGAAGGGATGCATATGGCGTTGCTGGGCATGTACACATTAATACAGCGTAATTTTTCTCACATTGTACTACAATTAATATTTTTGCATTCTTGTAAGGGGTAGGTTTAGGGTTGGGGTAGATGTAGACGTGAATAAAACACAATCTAATAGGTAGAAAATTACAATGAATGATGTCAATCGAATTGTAAGATTGGCATCGGTCACTTCCTCAAGTAAAAAGGAGAAGGGCTTCAAATTTTATGTTTCGAGTTACATCGACAACTTTGAAGGTACGTATTCTCAAGCTAACGTTAGCTAGCTTCGTTTGTGACAGTGCATACTCTTATAGTCTGTGTTTTGTGTTCTGTTTACTTAACCTTTTAAAAATCGTCTGTTTTTATAGTTTCACTAATGTTATTATGTTAATACGATCTGTATGACCCTTGAAAGCTATATATGTCATATTTTTTTCAGTTTCTGAAAAGGATCGGGAAACAGAAGAGATCAGCGTGAGAGTGACTTGTTTCAGATCTATGAGGAAGACAGAGAAGCCACATAGTTTGAGAGTAGGGAGACAAAACTAGAGAAACAAAGGATGTTTATAAATTTTCTAAACTTTTTTTAAAATTAAATTTCTATTAATTTCTACAGTAAGTTTAGAAATGCAGGCATAACAAGTCTATTCAGTAAATAAGTTTAGCACTTTAAAGGGGTCATCGGATGCACATTTTCCACAAGTTGATATGATTCTTTAGGGTCTTAATGAAAAGTCTATAACATTCTTTGGTTAAAATTTCTCAATGGTAGTGTAAAAAACACCTTTTTTACCCTGTCAAAATCAGCTCTGTTTTCAGCTCTGCTGACCCCGCCCTTCACTTCCGTGGAGTGACAAGCAGACTGTAAACTTCAGCGGCGAAACTTGTTAAAGGGGTGGCTGACTCTTTTTTTTTTCAAGGCTTGATTGTGTTTATGGGGTGCAATCTAACGTGTTAATGCTTCGTTTGTTAAAAAAGCACATTATTTTTCACATGATTTACCTTTATTTCACACCGCTATGTCCCTTCTTCCTGCTTTTATGAAGCCCCTCCCTCAGAAATACACGATGGGCTCTGATTGGTTTGCTGGCCCAGTGTGTTGTGATTGGCTAAACTGCCTCTAGTGCGCGTCCCCTCAGTTCAGCGGCATGTTCTCCGGTTGTATTGTAAACAATGGCATCATCTATATTGCTTATCAATTTGAGCCCGATTGAGACGCAGAGGATATTAGTGAAGAGGATCGTGCAGAACCTGTGCAAGCACGGCTTTTAACGGTAGGCCTATGTTTTTTTGTTTGTTGTTGTCTCATACTTTTAGATAAGCTGTTATTATGCTACGGCTTATGTTAGCATTTAATATACAGTTTTATCCTGATTACAGCTTTAATACAGTATGGCATCCGCATGCGCGTCCATGTTTAACGCATGTCATAGCATAGATGCAGAGCAGGGCGACGTGAGGAACAGGATTGAGAACCGCTGCTTTAGAACATTGATTTTGAAACTTGTAAATCCATTAGAATTGTTAGAAGACAGAATCGCGATTCATACAGTATATGAATAGATTTTTATGTGCACCTAGTTTTCTTCCTCTTCTCTAAAGCAGTACAGCATGGCCTCGCCCCCTTCGTTGCATGTTCCCGGGGGTGGGGTTTATCTGGGTTTATGATGTCACTAACCTGGAATTATTTTGTTGTAGTCCCTTACCAGCCGTTCGCTGTAGGCAATACTATGCCAATTCTGTAAAAGACAATTTCTCCCTTTGTACTGAACTTTGAGCTTCGTAACTTTGCAGATGTTGTTTATGCTCACGCAGTTACATTACACACTAACAAAAGTTAAAATGGTGAAATCGTATTATATGACCCCTTTAATTAGCACATTATTAGGAAATGCAATTTCCAAAGATTCATAACAAAACCCTTATACTCACTTCTTCTGTAGGTGAGGCTGGATCACGAATGATTTGCGCGAACATAGACACATTTAGATAGATCGGGATCGGCGCATTCCCTTCAAAACGAAAGTAACATTAATCCTCTGCATCTTCAGTGGCTCAGATGTCGGGAGTAAATGCTATATTCATTATTACATCCAACAACAAAACACCTCAATTGCTCAGTCGGAGACATCTTGTCTTCCCCTGCACCGGAATCGACACAATGGCGGATGGATGACAGCTCACTGAGGGCGGGTCTAAGGTAAGAAGGCCTTGTCAATCAACTATCGTGGGAGCGGCCTCTACAGAACTACGTCATTCTGACAGGAATCTCAGAACAGCCAGATTTAAGAAAGGGGATTTTAAAATAGAGATTAAAAAAAAAAAAAAAACACTGGGTGGATTTTTATCATTATATGATGGATGTGTACACACATTTCCAATACACATTTATGTTCAAACAACTTGTAAAGTGAATTTTGCATCCAATGACCCCTTTAAAAGGAAAGATAGTGATTTTTAAAGATATAGTTTCGTTTGGGGCCATCCATTTATTATGTCATTCTTGAATTATCTTTATAGATTACATTAAATGACTCCAAACCTATCATACTGTCCCAGTGTAGCTGTTCTTGTGTTGTTGGCACCGCACTGTGCAACCACATTGTTGCACTACTGTACCAGACTGCACATTACTCTCAGCTTGGCATCAGTGCAGTTCCTCCAGTTCGCAGCTGTACTGAAACTGAGCAGAGCTGGCACAAACCCCAAACAATGGCAAGTTTAAGTGAATTTTTTAAGAATTTTAAGAATAAATGATATGAAATGATTGCTTTCCTAACATCATTCCTTGAGGCACACAAGCATTGTTTTAAATTCAACTCATGGTAGAAGAAAAAAAAAATACAATAAATGGAAATGAGTAAATAACAATATTGCTCTTTGTTCAGTTCAATCCTTCAGTTCAAAAACAACTCAGTCCAAAGAGTTCAACAAAAAACCGTAAAGAGTCTTTGAATTTAAAAAAATAAATAAATAAAGTAACTCAGATTTGAAAAGAGTCTCAGTCCATACAAGCTCACACACACAAAACAATAAACCAGCAACCCAGTCTCTTACTACTGCGTATCTCTACAACGAGTTAGCATTTTCATTCGGCGTAGTATTTACATGCCAAGTCACATTTTTCGTTCACACTGTGCGCAAAGCCCTCCCGTTAAACTTCCACTGATGGAAAATACGTATGCATTGTACGTAGTGAATGTATTACAGTCAACATCATCACCATTGTCCCGCCCCTTCAATCATACTCGATATTTCATCTTGCGCAGGTGCCGCCGCATATGCAGAAATACAGATCTAGGTTTTATTTATTTATTTTACAGAAACATATTGTAGCCTACATAAATTACTCATTATCTAGTGGGGACGAATGCTGCTACTACATATAACACTGAGCTTGCTCATTAATAGTCGGGCGATTGCTTTTACAGTTATAGTGGTAGTTATAATTCTGTCTGCTTTTGTTTTTTGGCTTGTTACGTGCATTTATGTTTTTGTTTGTGATTGTATTTGGAATTAATATTAAAAGTATTAACTAATAATAATGATGATGATGATGATGAATAAAGTGCAATGCCCTGGGTTTTAGTCCTTCGCTGATTCAGGAACCACCCACTCCTGCTCAGAACCCAATCAAATCGTTTAGCGTTCTCATCATTATCCCGCCCCCGATGATTCTCGAGTTCAACTCGTGTGACCTTGTGAATTGTCGAAGCTGTCAATCATCACACACAAAGCTAAGTATTTAGCCAAAAATATGAACAGATAAATAAATAAATATTATAAATGCAAGTGCTAATAGGATTTCTAATGCGTGTCAATGCTGTCGGCTTCAAATGTTATTCTAAAGTGAGCATGCACATGTAGGCCCACAGTGTTGCCAGGTGATTTATGTCTGTTTAAAATCATTTTCATTAAATATATTAGAATAAAATTAGTGTAAGGGTCATCTGTGCGCAAAGATTACTTTTTATTGATACATCATATGTATTTGGTAACATTCTGATGAGATCACATTATTTTATGTGCATGCCAGGCATTATGTGTTGATCACAGATGTGTGGATTAATCAACTTATTGTAACTCTGACTTAGCCCAACTTGTTTTTTTTGTTGTTGTTTGTTTTGTTTTTTTTCTTGTTTTTTGTAATTATTTTTTTCCTCCCTATTTTACATTTGTTCAAGAAGAATGTCCAGAGGCTCTTTAGAAGCAGCACATCTTCTTGGAGATGTGTTTCTTGATTATATGCCGGTAACTTTAGAAATTGTATCTTAAATAATAATTTACTTTGACTTATTTTTCTCTGTCAAATAATTTAAAGAAAGCTACAGATGAATAGTTATATAGGCTAATATATTATTCATGAAAGGTAAGTGTAAACTACTTTAAAAACCTGTAAAATATATTTGCAATTTAGTAAGAGTAAAATAATCAAGACAAAAGGTCTAAGCCACATGCCACGACTGTGAAGTGGAGGCGAAGGGACAAAAAAGGGAATGTGGTAAGGCCGCTTCGAAGAAAAACTGCAATAAAACCAAATCTGAAAAGAGCGCCCCCTAAACATGGTGAGACAGTTGTGAATTTACAGTTATTTAAATTTATTGTTAGTTTCAGTTGTGATTTGTGTTTTCTCCCTATTTGATAAATGTTTAGCTATGTGCAGTCTGTTTTAATCTTCAAGTGCACTTATTTACTTACAGAACTAGATATAAAGAACCTCAAAGCATTATTTATGTATTCACATTTTATTTTGTTTAAAGCTACCAGTGCACCCATCCAAGAGGAATTTGTTTATCGAGCAGAAACTGGTAACTGTTTATAAAATTGTTTATTCTGCCAGCTACAACATACATAATTGCCTGATGTTTTTTTTTTTTTTTTTTTTTAAATGAGATCATTGTACAATATCTCAATAAAAATGGATTGTAACACTGTTTCTCTTTCAATGAAGCCACACTCATTGAAGAATTGGAGCATATCCTTAATGATGAATGTGTTCAGCCTAAAGAGGTGTCAATCCCTTAGTCATGAAAAATGGCACATTGCAAGGGAGTCCTTGGTTATGAATCTTTTGGAGGCTGAATATGTTCAGGAATGCATCTGCCAACACTGTCTAAGGCCATTGTACGGTGCAGGGACTGTCTACCTAGGCAGTATCTATGCACCCTGTGTGATGGAGATGTCCATCAGCACCTTCCTCTTCATAACAGGGAGTCTATGGTCCATGGATTCTTTAAGCCATTGTGTCCAACCACTGCAATGAAGAGACATTCTGAAACATTTGAGTTCTCTGAACAGGGTGTGCTTTTCATGTGTCCCATCATTCTTTTCAGTCTGAACATTTTAAATTGCTATTCATTAGTGTAAAATTATACTTTAAAGTTTTTTTTTTTTTTAATATATGAAATGATATATTACATTTGACTTTTTTATGAATTCTTTGCTGAGGAGTTGTTTATCATTGTTTTGCTTTTTTAGTCCGATATCTTCCACTACTTTTGCCAGAGAAAATCTGTGCCTCTTCAGAAAGTTCATGCAGAGTGACCAGTGGCAAGCCCATGATTCTAATTAATTTTAATGGTAAGATGTATTTTCTTTCTCTTTATGAAAAGAGCACATGAAGGAATATAAGAAAACTCAATGCTTGCAAGTAATATGTGTTATTAAGAAGTTGAAAGCTGTTGTGATACATCATTTTTTATTAGGACGGTACAATCTCACTCTTCCATCTCTGGAGTGCTCATGCTGTGGGAAACATGGACAGTGGAACTCGGTAATCTCCTCAAATCTGGGTACTGGCCAGCCTCTATACATTTTGAGACTGTATATGAGGCTGAACTTTTAGGTCTTTTCTGGACTATTTGCTCCAGGTCTTTCACGTCAAGCATTCCTTGACTGAAGAACAGAGTACAATGGCAGGGTAAATATTGTTATTCAATGTACTGTTTACATGCTGTTTATTCCTTAAAGTGATTGATTGGTTTGGTTATTTCAACAGAACGGTAAAATATGGAAAGCCTTTCTGGAATGGACCTTTGCCCAGCACGAGGCTGAGAGGCTTTGTGGTGTCCAACCATTTAAATGTCCCGCTTGCAGTCCATCCATGCATGCAGTCTCAGTGGATGGTAACAGGAAGCCATACAGGTTCCATAATGCGCATGGGTATGTATTTTTATTTATTTATTTTTTGTAAATTTTATTGTATTTTATTTATACTTCTTAACTGTCTATATCACGTTTCTCTTTCTCTATAAAATCAAGGACGGAGAAGGGCTACTTCGATGGCACATTTATAATGAAAGATGATGATGTTTCCTTCTTTGTGGAGTATGTTCATGAAAAGACCAAGCATGTAATAACCCTTAACTTATTGTCACATTGTATTTTCCAGTCCAGCTACCATTATTGAAATATTAATGCTAATTTTAATGTAATATCATAGGCTACAGGTAAAGCGTTTTGTGGCTCCTGTAAATGGACAGCAGCAAAGGAGTCAGCGAAAGAGTCAGCCTCAAAGATTGATGAGGAAGGCCTTGAGGTGGCTGTTTGCTGACATGGAAGACTGTTAAAAGCCCTAAATATGTTTAGAGGGGAAATATTTGCTTATCCCCTGTTCCTTCAAAACACCCTCTCGAAGGAAAATGGGGCATTTTTCTGTTCAGATGTTGCCTGCAAGTACTGGCCATACTTAAAGAGAGTGGTGGGACACTGTCCGGAGCTAAGCCCTTTATTAAATATGCACCCACTATTATCAGTTATGCATGCCAAAGCACACGAGTGGAGGTGTGAGGTAAGATTCTGTCATTACATATTTTTGGGGTATGGGCATTCACTTTTATTTCAACAGCCTTTTTTTTTTTTTTTTTTTTTGGTATATAAAATGGTCCGGAAGAAATCAAGAGGGAGCTGGTCTTATGATTGGAGAAGAGGTGGACCAGGTCAACTCCTTCTTGTCGAGAGCAGCAGTCTGCACTAAATATGTCCAAAGCTGGTGAAGATCTTTCTTTACTACTTATACTACTTTTAACATATTATTTCTAAGTATAAATTAATCATGACTAACAATATTTTTACTTTGACCACCTATCTAATAATAGCACATTCAGACATGCTCACAGTTCTTGCTTCTGCATGGAACAAACGGAAATCTGAAAATCTGATACGTTAAGGTATTTTACTGACGGAAATGTCATTTTTTTTCATTATATAAAAAGTATATTTATAATTATTTAGCAATTTTTACTATTGCATACATTGTTTTACTAACATTTATCAACTTAATTTATAGTGTTTTGATATGTATTTAGACCACCGAAAGGCTGAAAGTGGAAAGAGAGAGCTTAATGTCAGCGACGATAACATTCAGCAGTGGGCCGCAGGTAATACATGTTGAAGGGCCTGTTTTAATTTTTAATGCAATAATTTATTTTCCATTATAAATGTTTTGCACAGAAGATATCTAATTTGCAAAGTCTAATTTCTTTGTTTGACGTAGTATCAAGAGCGAAGGATGATACTGGACTTGAGGGCAGAATTCAAGGCCTTTATATCAGCATAAAGCTGAGAAAAAGCAATCTGTACCATCAGACAGGTCAGTTAATACAATGATAAAAATGTAATTCACATAGCTAAGGAATGAACTTGAGTGCTGTAATAATAATATATGTTGCTGATTTATTAGATAGCAACAAAAGAAGGCACAGAATAAGGCACAGTCAGTCCACCAGCTTCCTTCCATGGACGAACTCCTCGCAGCGGATCATTTCCAACAGCCATGGGAATGTCCTGACACTAGTAATTAACCTACAAAATACACAGTGTATTTGATAAACATTGTTTGATGTTAATACAGTTCTCAGTGTTTAACCTCTTAACTGTCACCCGTCCCCCCAGTGAAGTTCACTATAATGCAAATAAATCCTAATCTAATCATGACAAACTATATATCATTGGAAAGGTCTAAGACTACTAAATAGATGTTTTACCATTGTTTTACACGTTAAGTAATAGATTATTTTATGACTAGAGTGGATCTCAAAAATCTACATCATAACAGGAGTTCTGACCTTTGTCACAAAAAGTCTTTCTTCGTTGCCTTTTTCCCTATCACGCTTTAGAAATCATCATAAATTATATATCAACTGAAAGCTTAATCTCAAAATTCACCCTTTGAAAACCATTTTAAAATCAAACATTGTATTACCATGGAAATGGTATGTTAAAATCATATTACAAAATGTTTTCATTCATGAATGATAAAAATTTAAGTTTGGATAGTGCACTTTCACGTCTATGTTCAAAAATGGGAGTGACAGTTAAAGGCTTAAAGGTGGTATTTTTAAACCTTAATTAACTGCAGGTAACAGCAACCTCTCAACTAAGAAGATGGTCTTTGACCGGTTCATGTTGCTTTCCCGACTGAAGGAGGAGGAGCAGATCATCGTGATGGAGGTCAAGCAACACTGGCAATCATTGAAGGAAGCTGAATGTTCCCTGAGGGATCTCTCTGTTAAAATACAAAATAACAGTGAGTAGCCATAACAAAATTCAATAGCCAATGCACTGCTGGAATTAAAACTTAGGAATAATTTTATTTATATTTTCCTTTCTTTTTTATGTAGACAGTGACTTCGCGCTATCAGAGGAGAGCTCCAATGGACTACTGTGCCTTCTCAAGAGAAAATTGGAAGACCTTCAGTTTCTACAAAATAAGGCTAGGATGTTATACAGACAATGTGTTCTAGGACAGGCATCAGACAACAGACTATTTGATAACATGTCCGATGAAGAAACTGAGGATGCAAACTATAGTTCTGATGAAACACACAGCGACGAGGACTAAACCTGACCATGTAGACTACTGAAGAACAATCATACAACCCTATTATCTCTTTTCTGTTATTTCAGTTTCAACCATGCAGTGTGTAGTAGTGTATATGATGGTGGTGGGGGGAGGGGGATAACGTTTTGCAGAGTGTACCTATATCTTATGTTGATGGAAAGTGTATGAGGATACATTTACATATACTGTAGATAAAGTTTTTACATTAAACATGTTTTTCCCTACTGTAAGCAAAATAAAATACTTGTATAGTGATCTACAAAAACAGTCTTGTCTTTTTATCTCCTTGATTTAATCTCTGTTCAGGCAGGTCTTGCATTATAATTCTCTGCAGATAATTCTGCAGTATATTATAAGAAAATATATTCCATTCTTTGTTAACAACATTAAGTGCATTAAATGTTACATTATGTCAGGGTTTCCCAGATGGGGTTGAAAAGCTATAAAGTAATTAAATTAAATCAAAATTAAATGATTTAAAATAAGACATTAAAAAGTATTTTAAAAATATGATTTGTTTATCTTTATGTCATGTGACCATTTAATAGACATTAGAGAATAAAACTTCTTGACTTAATTTTATCATTGATCTAACTTATTAACTAAAAATCTTAGAGCTTACTTCAAGCTAATTTGTTAGGTCAAACATTTTAGAGAATCCCTGCATTACATGTAAATATTAAATCATGTGAATTTGTAAATTTTAATGTGTTTAAAAGACAAAAAACTTTCCAAAAAGAGTAATACATAGTTAAATAACCCACTGAATGATATTGAAATAATAATAATGTTTCTATCAGGACTTTATTAGATATGCAATGTTGAGACACTCAACATTGTACATATAAGTACATATACTTCTTGTGCCACAGTCAAGTATCTTGAATTATTATTTCATTGATAATGTATTGGGTTAGGGTTAGAGCTGTCCTAATGTAAGTAACCAGGAAAATGTAAAAATTCACCGGGAAAGTGGCCTATTTTATCAATGTTTATAAATACATAAACCTAATCAGTTAAAGTAAGCATATCAGTAAGCAAATCATGTTATATGCTATAAATTACTCAATCAATGCTCCATTAATATTAGTACTAAATTAGTGCAAAATCAGCCTGTACAGACCAGTTGTGTTTATTTGAATTATTACTCATTTATATTGTAGTGATTATTAAATTATAAAATACAATGACACTCTTTTGTTGTTCCTTTTGACCTGAAGAATGAGAAAACATGAGTTGAGTACAAGCAGGGCCCCACACTGGATAAGGATGATGACGCTTCTCTTTTATCAAAGCCATTCTCTTCCATTGCTGAGGTATCTTGAATCCTCTAGAAATGAGTAATACATTTTACTTTTGAGTCTTAAGAGTCTTCTCCTTAGATTTTTCTGCAAACTTTGGAATGGTTTTCATGATACTCTGAAGGATTCTAGAGTGTCTTTGTTATAAACTGAGACTGAAGACTCATCGTTTTAGCCTGGCAAACAAATAAATCATTACAGTCATATTGATTTTGAGTTTCCTTCACTTTTCCTAAATGTTATGATCTTCCTAATACAAAATTATCTTTTGAACTTCAGTTGCCTTCAAACACCGAGACGCTCATATTGTTTCTACCTCTGATGCTCCCATCACAGACCCTACACCTTCACCCATCTGCATTGCAAGGTCTTGTGTAGTGCAAGTCCTGTCATCAAAAGCTTATTTTTCATGATCATCTGCTTTAATTATATTACCATAAAATTGACTAACAGTTATTTCCTCACACAATTTCTTTATCATCATAACTATGCATCAACTAGAACTTTTTGTCACCCCATTTGATTTGCTCAGAAGGGATGTGCAGGCACTATTTTTCTTTTTTTTTTAATGTTTTGTATAATTAAAAGCATTGTTTGACTATACAAGGGTAAATATTTTGTATTTTTAATATGGTATTTACTGTACTAAATATCTTATGCATTTATGTTGTAAATTACTGTAAATACAGTAAGTTGTATGTCACTTTTTCTAGATTCAATTCACTGGGCCCATTTGGAGCAATCATTGTCTATGTTCTTGTATAAGACAACATACCTTAATACAGTACCTTGCTAAGCCCTACTGCTCCACTCTGATGCCTCCGGAACAGTGGACGGACAAGTCCCTACCACCTCAACTTTCTTCCCTCTTCTGCTTTATAATCTAATTATCTACAGAATTACACTGTTATTATTTGAATCATTTTTTTTATTATTATTATTTCCCTTCTTCTAATGAAAGGAGAAAAAAAATATATATAGAGAGAGGTGTACAACTCATATTCATAATCTCACACCAACACAGCACATAATTACATGTAAATTTAATTCCATTGTTTGTGCTCTTGTTTTGGCTTAGCTTGTTTGTTTATTGTCAGATTTGCTTTCTATTTACAGCACTGTTTTCTCCTGTGTTGTACTGTTTCTCTGTATGTCCTACTTTGTCCTGTTCTCTTGTTCTAAAACAACAACAACAACAACAACAACAACAACAACAAAAAATAAATAAATAAAAATAAAAATAAAAATAAAAAAGAAAGCAGCAAAAGAGTTACAAATGCAGTGCATGATTTTAATAAACAGAACATTATCATCCCTTGAAAAAAAAGATAACATACCTTGTACATCTATCCTCTACTCTAGTGAGAATATGGTTGTTCATATCTATATATTTACTGAATTGACAAGGACTAAGTTTAAGATTAGTTATTTCATTGTGTATATTATACTGTACACATACACAATGGGCTTATAGTATTCAAAAATGACAGTGTAATACAACAAATCACTTCATATTTCCTTGAGCCCTTCTTGATTGATAGCTTTCCCAGTGTTGCTGGGGGGTTCCTCTGTGTGCACCAGTGTCCTCCACACTCCAAAAACAGGCAGTTATGGTTAATCAGGAACTATTGGCTATATTGTGAGTGTCATCTTTGTAAAAGATTGGTCAGCTGTTCAGGGTGATTCTCTACCTTTGGCCTGAGGTAGCTGGGATAAGCTCTTGGATATTTCAGACATTAAAAAAAAAAAAAAAAAAGTTTTTTTAAAGGTCAAAAGATATAAATAGAAAACCAAGTTGCACATAGTGAAAACACAAACCTTTATTTGTCCACTACAACAGAAACTGTGAACTCAAATGGACAAACAAACTGTCATTATGTACCAGTAATATAATTAACACTAACTGAGTGTAATTTGAACATTATCCTCAGGCTCCCAGGCTGGCCATGTCTTCTTATTAAAAAAAAGAAAAAAAAAAAGAAATAAAAACAACAACCAATATGTGAGAAAATTACAGTAGTTAATTAAGTTGGCATGTATGTAGGTTTACTTATTCTTATTAGGATGGACATGGCAAACAGTGCACCAAGACATCTTTAGGTCCCTATGAATTTGGTAAGAAAAAAACAGCCAGTTACATTTCCATCTTTACACATCATTACATTGCATTATGTTACTGTGGTACAGCCACACCACCAGCACAAAAACAGAGACAGAGTAGCTACATGTAGGAGTAATGGGTATGCCGAAAGGTAGTGTGCTGAAAGGTGAATGCTACAACAGAATCTAACCCCTAACCACGCCCCTACCTTTCTCCACACACAATGCGCCGACCTGCCGTTACCCACACTTACAAAAACACACTAAAGCAGATTTTGTCAAAGCATGCAATTTGAACTTTGAATTTGAATTCCAATTCCTCATTCAGGATTCTTACCACTGAAGAACAACTTCAACAACTGCTGTTACCATATTCAAAAGCAATGGAAATACACACCTGTACTTTAAATGTTATATAGATTATATGTTATATTCATAGTACAACTTGCCTCAACACACCTGCCTGGAAATTTCAAGTATAGTTAGCAAGACCTTGATTAGCTGCTTCAGGTGTGTTTACTTAGGATTGGAGCTAAACTCTGCAGGACACCGGCCCTCCAGGACCAAGTCTGGTGACCCCTAAATTAGAGAATTCAGATGTCCTTCAAGGTGGCTGAGTTTAATCGGTTTCCAGGTCATAGGCTTGAGGACAGGAAAGCAAGGAAATGAGGAAACCTGAATTTGAGTATCATGAGAAGCATCCCTAGAAGCAGGAGTTAGCTGGAGTTGGTCGGAGCTAAACTGTGCAGGGCTGTGGCCCTCTAGGAACTGAGTTTGAGACCACAGAGCTAAACTGTATTGTATAACATTTTATACCTGTGTCTATCTTTTTTTGGCGCTTTCTTTTTGCTGCCATATTGACAGGTGATTTGCTGTGAAGAAAAAAAGAGTTTTAAGCATTAGTTCAAGTGCATTGTCAAAGAACAGTTTTCATTGAGGCTGAGTTCACATTGTTCCTTGTTCATTGCACTGGCTTTACCCCAAATCCCTTTAAGACAAGTCATTTCATTCAGCAGTGTAGGATCAGAACGAGTCAGACAAAGTTAAGATTCGATCCGAACATTGAGACATGAGGAGCCGAAATTCCAGAGAGGATCCCAAGGCTGCAACAGGATGTTCGTCATAAATCAGATTCCTAGCTCCAGCCCTCTGAAGAAAGCAAACCAACAAGCCTCTTTCACAGAACAGCTTGCAACATTCAAACAAAAGAACATTTATTGATAATTCCAATTCAGGAAGGAGACAATCAAATTTGGAGCAAGTAATCAGGACTGATGGTCAAAAATATGGCTGTCACTTGTAAATCTGTGATCGAAATCACGAGCTAGAGACTTCATTGGGTGGGTCACCCCAGCTCTCCACAAAGAAGGAGACTGAAATTCCTTAAGAGACCTTTTAACCTCTCTAGTCTTCACAGAACGGTACAGAAACTGCCTTTTCACATATAGATGCACCAAAATCATCTTAAAAGGACTTATCATGTTTATGCATAACCCCATATCATGTATGTAACCCACACGATTAACCATCATGTTTTAATCACATATTATGTATGTATTTTAATAACTAGGGAATAGTTTAAGAGTTCATATCCTTGTGTGGTATGTATGAGTTTGAAAAATCATGCTTTAAATGTTTCTTCCAATCAATTCTTTGTCAAATGTACCATAGTCTTGTTAGAGAAATCATGTCCAAAATTGTACTCTGTAAGAGCGGGAAAATTTGGACCATATGACTGATAAGATAACATGTTAGATTTATGAATGGGGAGGAGAAACATACAACACCACGAGCCAAGATCATTTCTAATTGGTCAAGACGTCCAGATAGGATGGTCTAGAAGCCGAGTTTAAATACTCAGGACAGCTCTCTTGGCTCTTCCTCTGCTTCTCAGATCTCTTCTCTTTTGCCACCGCGTTTCGACGCTGCTCTTTGAGCGTGCTCTGGCCTACATGCCAGCTGCCAACACAATGAGAAGAAAAACCACCTAGTCTCGTTACATTCTTTATTCTTTTACTTTAATTTCTTGTCTTTCCGTGAGAGTTTCGTTAAGTTAAGTTTGCCGCAAAGTCCAGCTCCGACTGCACCCGCCCAAACTTCAACCAGACCAACTCCGCATCAAGAGCCAACGCCCAAGACTTTACTAGGAAAGACCACTGAACTCAGCCAATCAGCAACCTCGGGAAACCCCTTTCTCCAAAGACGACAAGGACACAAGGGAATCCCTTAAGGCAACACAAGCAAGTACAACCTCCAGACTTTTGCTGAGTCGGTGCAGTTTAATATAAATTTTAGCCTCATTGAGAAACTCAATGTGAGGGTCAAATGATTGATGGTTCAGGTCTATAGGCAATTGCACATATTGCTGTAAACTTGGGATTTCACATTTTCATTCTGTAAACTCATCCTTTCCTCTCTTTCTGCAACGTGTGAATGTGTGAATGCGTGTGTTCATGTGTTAGATTAGATTAGCTTACATGTCTTAGGTTTATATAAATAAAGTCTTATTTATATTGAAAAGAGAAGTATCTTGTGTTTTGTGCTTACAAGTTAATGTCTTAATCTGCCGATCTTGTTACTGTGCTTATTAATAGTGTTTTCACTATATTTTGGATTGTAATATCCAGTGCAGAGTTGATGTTATACGGCTCGTTCAGTGACTCGCTGCTGATTCAGTGATCAGCCGTGAAACAATGATTCTGTTCAAATTCCCTATAAAATCACAAATGATTTCCTTTGAGCTAAATTGACTTGTTTCCCTTATATATATTACTTATATATTTACAATTTCTACATATTATTGGTGGAGAATGCGGGCAGATTAATCTAAATTGTGAGCATAAACCAAGTTATTTAATCTTTTCTATTGCTCTGGTATGAAAGATGAGACGCTTCTGAGACTAGTGTGTGTGTGTGAGCGCGCGTGTGACGTCAGCAGCGCGCGCCCTGTTTGAATGAAAGCAGAGAAGCCTGTAACTCGAGTCCAACTCTTTGTTCAACTGCAGTAAGTGAACTTAAAGTTATCTGAGATCGTACAATAAGGTTGAAATTGAGCGTGTTCCTCTTTTCTGTAATGCCTTGTTTTATAGCTGAATTGATGTTCTGCGGGTTCCAGATCATTAAATAGCTATACTCTCGAATCTCAGTTACTGTGAGCCGAATGGAGCTAAACTGCAATAGTTAAAAGGGAAATAAATCGGTGGATAAAGAATAGTTTTGAGCGTGTTCCTCAATCTATTCATCAAAGCCTAGTCTGATTGCCAGTGCGTGTTCCACTGCCAAATCAAAGGCTATTCGACTCCCCTGGGTTAAACATTAGAGAATAATGCTTGCCTGTTTGTGTACACTGTTCACAAAGTGAATTAAATCTCCGAGAGGGATTTGAATGGGAGTTTTTAAAAGCTTGATCAAGTAAAGTGAACCAACAGCGAAGAAAACCTGTTGTGTTTGTGTCCAGAGAAATTGGCACACACTTATGATCCGATCACTGTTTTCCTTAACTGCAGCACGAAACTGCTATTTGAATAAAGTTTAATCAAACTTGGAACGAACTGAGAGTTTAAGCGCCACATCGCAGAACCAACTAAAAGCGGTGTTGTTATTTGTACAGTGTTGAAATGCGCCGACATTTCATGTAACATGCTTAACTGTACCTGCAATGCATATGCTTCTTCATCTTTGACGTTTAATGGCGGTTGGCAAACCAGCTTTGGTGCATATTCCGCCACCTACTGGGATGGAGTGTGAGGCATTGATATCAGAAGTAAAAAAAAAAAAAAAAAAAAAAAATATTTAATGCATATGCTAGTCCACTAGAGTTTGTTTTGGTTGCCACAGGTACGATCGTGACACGGAAGTCTTAACCTACTTCCGGAGCAACTCTGAACTGCGCACGCGCAACACATCGATGCTATTGTAAACAAACTCCAGACTGTGCTAGGCTAACGAAACGGTTGTGTTTACATTGAAGTCTATGCTAAAGCCATTAGCCTCAAAGTTAGCATTTAACATCCAGTGGTTGAATAGTGTGTGTGTGAAAAGCTAAAGTGGTTTAACCTTGTTAAACATCTCAACTAATACACTTGTTGGTCTTTCTCTTTCTTATTTCTCTAATTTCTCACTTCTTACCACTTATTTGCATTTTACTAGAAAGGGAAATACGAGTTCACAATTATTAATTGTGCCAAATTCAAAATTTAATTAAAACATTAAATTTATTTGGAATCATTCAAATTTCCCCTCAGATCATTTCATATGATCATTACTTCTAGTATTCTCTTATGGGTCTAATTATTTTAGGTACGAATAAGCCTTGAACTTTGAAAGTTTAAGTTAACTTATTCTATCTAATTTATTTATTACCCATATAAATAGATTCTATTCAGATTTATACTCACTCATTATTTTATTGCGTTTTACCCCTCTTTCTTCCTGTTTTGGTTATACACTTAGCCACTACTATTTTTATTTACTGATTTCCTCCCTTATTTAATTTCATTTTTGCTTATTTTGCCCATTTATTACTTTTCAATTTTACCTTGTCTTACTATTTCCTTTCCTCTGTGTATCCTAGCTTGGGAACGACATACCCGAGGCTCATAGGAGACCTTGTTATCCCTCACTACGAGTTCAAATAAATTAGAGAGACAAATCTCTTTCACCCAAAATTTATTTTTGTTGATAGTTGTGGAGCAACTGAAAACAACACTCTACTCGTAGTCGGGCATAACCGCATGCTAGTGGACCCGATCCACTCAACTTACTATCTCTTTCCTTTCTCTCCTGTTCTCTCCATTTTCTTCCCTCTTCTCTTTTCACATTTGTAGGGACCTGTAAGAACCATCAATCAATTCTAAGTGAATGAGATACACAATCTTGTCAAAGAAGACAAATCATCCTTACGAATTTGATTCTAATCAAACCCTCTTTCGTTCTTCCTGGAGTCAGTCACCATCTAGGCGTCATGGCCTGTCCACGCTCCATGACCATCCAACAGTTGCGTGACCTAACACAGAAGGCCTACAACAAGCAGAAGATGGCCTCAAAGAAAGGTAACAAAACCTCCACACTCTTGAACTCTGTCACCAAAGACTCAAGCCTTGCACTGGACGACACCCAGTTGCATCACGACACCAGAGTCCTCCATCAAGAGCACAGAGAACGTGACCCCCATGTCCACGACAGCTATCAGCCCAACCGCTGGAAAAATCCATGGGACCAGCCACGCTTCTCAAGAAACCTAAAAGATAAGAACAACTGGAAACCTAACCAGACATCCAAAGGTAATCGCCTGACTCATCCAAGAGCAACTCGTGTGGGTAAGCGACAACGAAACCCACCTCAGCATCACTCAGACATGCACAGTGCTGAATATGCACAAGAACAATACAGCTTACCATCAGAAGACATGGAACAAGTCATGAGACAACTGAATGAGTTCCTTCAAGATAAGCTGAACACGGATGGCCACGAAATTGAGTCACACTCGCTGTGACCAGCGACAGAACGGAAGGCTGGTGATCACAAGGTACACCACCAGGGCAGAGATGACAAGCACCTGTTCAACAACCACCCAGAACGAGCAAGTCTCACGGTCAGCCGTTGATGAAAACTGAGGTACCAGAAATCATCACCTCAGTCATCCATCACTCACTAGCAAACTGCTAAATTAACTCCAACTCCAAGAACCACATTCCTGTCTGTGCAACAGCCACCACCAAAGCACAGAAGGTCAGAAAGTCTGCCACATCCAGAAGGCAGCACAAGAGGAATGCAACAAAGGAGACAAAGTTTGCATCCCAGCTTCACACAGCCATGCCAAACTACCTCCGACTGTCTGGTAAAGAACTTCCTGCCTTTCTGGACTGACCCCCATTAGATCATGGACACGCCCTCATCCAAGCCAAGGATGCAGAGAGCCCGTCTTCACTGACATACCCGAAAAGGGGGGAGACAACACAGACTGAAACAGATCTGACCACACTTACACTACACCACTAACACACACAACATTACCTACAACCAGAGGTAACCACATCTACTGATAACACATTCAACCAACATATTCTTCCCACAAGTAGAATATCCAAATTTTAGCATAACAAAGTTACATACACCACCATGAAGGAACATGCAGCTATCCTCACAATAGTTAGAACACCTGACACTAAGTTAAGGTACATGACTCCCTAGCTGCACATGACATCCTAGCTCAACAGTAGTTGCAAGTCATGCTAGGAAAACCCACAGCAGCTTTGTTTTTGTTTTGTTCTTCTTTTACCTATCCTTTTCCTTCCCCTCTTTCTTTAGTAGGTGAAACACCTAGACACCCTGCAAGGGTCAAAGGTCTGATATTAGGATTGACTCACCACACCTAATATCCGCGAGCCACTCTAAACCGAATGGAAGCCAGAGAGCTCCATGCACGATAGGTTAATTCATTTTACCACAAATGATGTCACCAGAAACTTAAAGGTGAACATTAAGTTGACAATTTAGAAGAAACAAACAAATTTTATCACAAAATTTGATCGAAGAGTCAACGTACTAAACTAAATTAGAACAACAATTTCCAAAATTGAACTAAAACTATTCAGTTTACCAAGCTATATTGACTAATTGAATATAACTGCCTGTACCCAAATAACCTGATGCCCTGCACCAGTACAGTAACTGTCATGGAGATGTTGTCTTGTTGTTTGCTGTGTTTGTGTCTGTTTTTCCAGCGCTCGACGATGTCTTCAGCCAAACACCTCGCCGATCGAAGGGGGGTATGTAGGATCAGAACGAGTCAGACAAAGTTAAGATTCGATCCGAACATTGAAACATGAGGAGCCGAAATTCCAGAGAGGATCCCAAGGCTGCAACAGGATGTTCGTCATAAATCAGATTCCTAGCTCCAGCCCTCTGAAGAAAGCAAACCAACAAGCCTCTTTCACAGAACAGCTTGCAACATTCAAACAAAAGAACATTTATTGATAATTCCAATTCAGGAAGGAGACAATCAAATTTGGAGCAAGTAATCAGGACTGATGGTCAAAAATATGGCTGTCACTTGTAAATCTGTGATCGAAATCACGAGCTAGAGACTTCATTGGGTGGGTCACCCCAGCTCTCCACAAAAAAGGAGACTGAAATTCCTTAAGAGACCTTTTAACCTCTCTAGTCTTCACAGAACGGTACAGAAACTGCCTTTTCACATATAGATGCACCAAAATCATCTTAAAAGGACTTATCATGTTTATGCATAACCCCATATCATGTATGTAACCCACACGATTAACCATCATGTTTTAATCACATATTATGTATGTATTTTAATAACTAGGGAATAGTTTAAGAGTTCATATCCTTGTGTGGTATGTATGAGTTTGAAAAATCATGCTTTAAATGTTTCTTCCAATCAATTCTTTGTCAAATGTACCATAGTCTTGTTAGAGAAATCATGTCCAAAATTGTACTCTGTAAGAGCGGGAAAATTTGGACCATATGACTGATAAGATAACATGTTAGATTTATGAATGGGGAGGAGAAACATACAACACCACGAGCCAAGATCATTTCTAATTGGTCAAGACGTCCAGATAGGATGGTCTAGAAGCCGAGTTTAAATACTCAGGACAGCTCTCTTGGCTCTTCCTCTGCTTCTCAGATCTCTTCTCTTTTGCCACCGCGTTTCGACGCTGCTCTTTGAGCGTGCTCTGGCCTACATGCCAGCTGCCAACACAATGAGAAGAAAAACCACCTAGTCTCGTTACATTCTTTTATTCTTTTACTTTAATTTCTTGTCTTTCCGTGAGAGTTTCGTTAAGTTAAGTTTGCCGCAAAGTCCAGCTCCGACTGCACCCGCCCAAACTTCAACCAGACCAACTCCGCATCAAGAGCCAACGCCCAAGACTTTACTAGGAAAGACCACTGAACTCAGCCAATCAGCAACCTCGGGAAACCCCTTTCTCCAAAGACGACAAGGACACAAGGGAATCCCTTAAGGCAACACAAGCAAGTACAACCTCCAGACTTTTGCTGAGTCGGTGCAGTTTAATATAAATTTTAGCCTCATTGAGAAACTCAATGTGAGGGTCAAATGATTGATGGTTCAGGTCTATAGGCAATTGCACATATTGCTGTAAACTTGGGATTTCACATTTTCATTCTGTAAACTCATCCTTTCCTCTCTTTCTGCAACGTGTGAATGTGTGAATGCGTGTGTTCATGTGTTAGATTAGATTAGTTTACATGTCTTAGGTTTATATAAATAAAGTCTTATTTATATTGAAAAGAGAAGTATCTTGTGTTTTGTGCTTACAAGTTAATGTCTTAATCTGCCGATCTTGTTACTGTGCTTATTAATAGTGTTTTCACTATATTTTGGATTGTAATATCCAGTGCAGAGTTGATGTTATACGGCTCGTTCAGTGACTCGCTGCTGATTCAGTGATCAGCCGTGAAACAATGATTCTGTTCAAATTCCCTATAAAATCACAAATGATTTCCTTTGAGCTAAATTGACTTGTTTCCCTTATATATATTACTTATATATTTACAATTTCTACAGCGGTCATCTTTGAAACGCCTCTTGGGCATCTACAGTAAGTGCAGATCCTATCTCTTTGAATGGGGAAACTGTTCACTAAGCTTACGATTAAATTTCATACTTGAAATCACCAATGAAATCTGTCTTACAACTGTATTATAACTTTAGTTTCTTATGTTCAAATAGAGTTTTAAAAAAAGCTTACTTTTCAGACTAAACCAGCCAATGTGTATGCACAGTCATACAGGTGCATCTCAATGAATTAGAATGTCATGGAAAAGTTCATTTATTTCAGTAATTCAACTCAAATTGTGAAACTCGTGTATTAAATAAATTCAATGCACACAGAATGAAGTAGTTTAAGTCTTTAGTTCTTTTAATTGTGATGATTTTGGCTCACATTTAACAAAAACCCACCGATTCACTATCTCAACAAATTAGAATACTTCATAAGACCAATAAAATAAACATTTTTAGTGAATTGTTGGCGTTCTGGAACGTATGTTCGTTTACTGTATATGTACTCAATACTTGATAGGGGCTCCTTTTGCTTTAATTACTGCCTCAATTTGGCGTGGCATGGAGGTGATCAGTTTGTGGCACTGCTGAGGTGGTATGGAAGCCCAGGTTTCTTTGACAGTGGCCTTCAGCTCATCTGGATTGTTGGGTCTGGTGTCTCTCATCTTCCTCATAGATTCTCTATGAGGTTCAGGTCTGGTGAGTTTGCTGGCCAGTCAAGCATACCAACACCATGGTCATTTAACCAACTTTTGGTGTTTTTGGCAGTGTGGGCAGGTGCCAAGTCCTGCTGGAAAATGAAATCAGCATCTCCATAAAGCTTGTCAGCAGAAGGAAGCATGAAGTGCTCTAAAATGTCCTGGTAGATGGCTGCGTTGACTGTGGACTTCAGAAAACACAATGGACCAACACCAGCAGATGAAATGGCAGCCCAATTCATCACTGTGGAAACTTCACACTGGGCTTCAAGCAGCTTGGATTCTGTGCCTCTCCAGTCTTCCTCCAGACTCTGGGACCTTGATTTCCAAATTAAATGCAAAATTTACTTTTATCTGAAAAGAGGACTTTGGACCACTGAGCAACAGTCCAGTTTTTTTCTCCTTAGCCCAGGTAAGATGCTTCTGACATTGTTTCTGTTTAAGAAGTGGCTTGGTAGCCCTTTTCCTGAAGACGTCTGAGCGTGGTGACTCTTGATCACTGACTCCAGCTTCAGTCCACTCCTTGTGAAGCTCTCCCAAGTGTTTGAATCAGCTTTGTTTGACAGTATTCTCAAGCTTGTGGTCATCCCTCTTGCTCGTGCACCTTTTCCTACCCCATTTCTTCCTTCCAGTCAACTTTTCACTTAATATGCTTTGATACAGCACTCTGTGAACAGCCAACCATTCAGTAATGACCTTCTGTGACTTACCCTCTTTGTGAAGGGTGTCAATGATTGTCTTCTGGACAACTGTCAGATCAGCAGTCTTCCCCATGATTGCATAGGCTATTGTGTAACCATTTTGAAGGTTCAGGAAACCTTTGCAGGTGTTTTGAGTTGATTAGCTGATTGGCATGTCACCATATTCTAATTTGTTGAGATAGTGAATTGGTGGGTTTTGTTAAATGTGAGCCAAAATCATCACAATTAAAAGAATCAAAGACTTAAACTACTTCAGTCTGTTTGCATTGAATTTATTTAATACACAAGTTTCACAATCTGAGTTGAGCTAGTGAAATAAATGAACTTTTCCACGACATTCTAATTCATTGAGATGCACCTGTATATGCGCATCTCAGAATACTGTCTATTTCTATAGCAACGGAACTTCTAATGGCAGCTGGGATTAATTCTCCATGTTGAGCGTTACACTTTCTCCCAGTAATAGGAGTGCAACATTTTCCTATATCTAGAGTCTTTGCTTCACCTCATTTTCTTCTACTTACCAATATGATTTTAATACGACTCCCTCCATCTCTCTTCTCTCTTCCATTTCCTCCATCTCAAGTGCATTAAACTTTCTTTTCTCTGTCTGTTTCTTTACCCCCTTTGCCTGTTCAGTCTTTTTTGTCACTTTGTCTCTCTCTTCCTCAACAGGCCTCTCTGGTTCTTCCTCCCTACCTTCTATCTGTTGTTCTTCGATCTGCTCTTCATTTTCCAGTCTTCTCACTTCTACATTGTCCTCCACTACAATGTTCTCTTCATCTTCTACAGTTTCTTTCAAGTCCTGACTTTCTTTCTCATCATTTTTGATGACCTCTTGTTCTTTTTCTGTACTTTTGTCTCTTTCTTCCTCAACAGGCCTCTCTGGCTCTTCCTTTCTACTTTCTATCTGTTATTCTTTGATCTGCTCTTCATCCTCCAGTCTTTCCACTTCTACATTGTTCTCTGAGATAATGTCCTCTTCTTCTTCTACAATTTCTGTCAAGTCCTGACTTTCTGCCTCATTACCTTCTGTGACCTCTTGTTCTTTTTCTGGACTTAAACCTTAAACAACAACAACAAAAAATTGCACCCTTAAAGTCATGTTAAAATACATTAAATAAAAAAATAAAAAAAAACTCCAAAAGAAAATGCAGTTTAATATATAAACTTGTATAGCTACATAACTTATTTTACACATTAAAATATTATACAAACATTTAAGTATCGGTGCTTGCCAATACGTCTTACCCTGTAAAATATTCATACAAGTTGCACAAAGAGAGAAAGTGAGAAAAGGATGAGTTTAAGAGAATGAAAATGTGAAATCCCAAGTTTACAGCAATATGTGCTATTGCCTAGAACTGAACAACCATCAATCACTTATTTAACCCTCGCATTGAGTTTCTCAATGAGGCTAAAATTTATATTAAATGCACCAGCTCAGCAATAATCTGGAGTAGTACTTGCTTGCATTGCCTTTGTGTTAAGGGATTCCCTTTTGTAGTAGTCTTTGCAGAAAGGGGGTTTCCCGAGGTTGCTGATTGGCTGACAGTTCAGTGGTCATTAGTAGTGAAGTCTTGGGAAACCAATGGTTGGGCGTTGGCTGAAGATGTTTTCGGAGTCCGTTGCTAGTTGAAGTCTGAAGCGGGTGCAGTCGGAGCTGGACTTTGCGGCAAACTTTTGGGGTTAGGGTTAGGAATATTGGAATATTTCCCCAGGGAAAGAAGAGGGACATATCCAAGAGCTTTAAGCTTTTACATCTAAAATATAAGAATGTCAAACAGTACAGATTTTAAAAATGGTTCGTATTAATTCTGAAAGAAACAATTAAAAAATCTGTTTAACCTCATGTCACTCCAAGCCAACATGCTTCTTTTTTTTTTTCTTTTCTTTTTTTTTGCTGCAGGCTGCAGTTATGTGTCACTTTACCAAATGCTGATTAGCTCTTTTATTTAGAAGAGTTCTGCCCATTTAAAACTGGCACATCAATTTACTTTTTATTTGAACTGTCAGTTTACAAGAATTACAATTTACTCATGTTTATGTAATGTATTATATTTATGTATTTATATGTAAAACATATTTATATTGTATTGCCTCTTATTTAATTGTTTTTGAATAGAACAAAGTGTGAGGGATTAGGATGTTGGATTTTGCTTACCATGACATTTAAATTGTCAAGAACTTTTGATTGATTCTGAGACTTAATAGTTGTTTTTGCCCACTGTTGGGATTGGGTACGAAACTTTGCCAGTCGTACTGGTTGTCTGTGTTTAAAATCAAGCAATTTTCCACACTACAAAAAGAGAAACAGAAAGACATTGAGTATTAAAATAAATGCCATACCATATAAAGCACCAGTGTTAGTTACACACATTCACCTTAACACAGCACCGGTTTTGGCAATTCATCTTGTTCCGGCAGTGGGGGCATTGGCGAACAGTTGAACCTGGCATTTTGACTATACAAAAACAAAACAAAATGACTAAATTAGACATAGAATAACATATAGACATCACATGCAAAACTTAAGGTAAATTAAAGATCAATTAATCATTAATAAGTATAGTTTTTGAGAGGTGGGTACCTCTCAAAAACTACATACTTATTAAAATTTACCTTCCTTATCATCAAGAGTATTTAAGAGTTGGCCAAAATAAACACTCTAACAATATGTGATGATTGTGCAGACCTGTAAAAATCCACACATCTGTGATTGACACGTAAATCAATGTTGCCAATTTGGGGATTTTGTCATCAAATTGAGATACTTTCTCATTGTTGCTGCGACTTTTATTGATTTTTTTTTTTTTTTTTTTTGTGACAAGGAGCTATTTTAGCTATATTTAAATAAAAATAACGATTTCTTTGGAAGTTTTTTTATTTTTTACTTGGCCACACCCTGCCGTAGGCCCGTGACCTCTCACGTTTGCTCTCAATCATGCCAATGAGTCTGCACAGTGAACACACATCAGTACACCTGCCATTCAGATATGATGACACACACCACCATTTCATTATAAGCATCAAGATAGTGAAGAAAAAAATATGAGCAGCTCTTTAGAAATTGCTAGTTGCAAGAATCTGCATTTAAAGACTGGCTTCAGCCTATTATTGGAAATACATCAAAAGTTTTTGCAAATACTGCAAAGACATACTAAATGCTAAGAAGTCAGATCTCAAAAAAAAAAAAAAACATTTTGCACTTACTTTGTAGTAATAGAGTGTGTTGACTGGAATAAGTTTGTATGAATAAAGGTTTTGTTTTTGGAGAATCTTAATATCTCTTATCTGTTGTATTTGAGCAGGACAGGGATGCACTTTGGTGACACATGAAACAAATGCCCAACATTATGTGTCTTTTGTGTCTTTACATCATTTCCATCATGTTTGATGTGCTTGCAGATCACAGGAAGAATTTACTGATTCAAATGTGTCGTTGTCACGAATCCGGCCTATGAACTTCCGTTCACCCACCACCAGAGGTCACTTGCTCACCACATTGACTGTTGCACTACTGTTGCACTTCACCAGACTACATTTCCCATCATCCATTGCACTGACGACACACACAGCTGATTGCACTGATCACACGCTCACACCTGAGACTCATTACACAATCACACACACTACTTAAGCCATGGACTTTCTCAGTTACACTGCTGAGTATTGATCTGTGTTTAGCTCTCTTCAAGCGCTAGCTGCCTTACTGTGCCATTCTGTGTTTCTGTTCTCTTCCTGTATTGTCCTGCGTTTACCACTCCCCTAGTGTTAGCTGCGATACGGAACCTGTTTGTTGTTTTCGTCTGTGTTCCCTGTATTTAATCCTGTCTCACTGTTCGGACTCTGTTTATTCCCTTGCCTGGATTATTGCTGTGTACCTGGATTTACTCTCTCTGCCTTGCCCTGTTGGATACCGTTCGCCGATCATCGACCCACGCTTGTTCTAGGATTACTCTGTGTCTTGCCTGTGTTATACCTGTTTGCCATTGCCTGAACCTTGCTTGTCTTCTGACCATGCCTTTAAATAAAAGCCTGCAAATGGATCCGCACGTCTCACGTCTCGTCAACCCCGTTACAGTCGTGTAGAGTTACAAGTAAGCATTTCCTAATTTCACTTCAGAATTTTTTTGTTATACTTCATCTTTTGTTATATTTTTTTTATACTGTCATCAGTTGTAAAATATATATATATATATATATATATATATATATATATATATAATATAATAGTGCTGTCAATCGATTAAAAAATTTAATCGCGTTAATCACAGGACTGTGATTAATCATGATTAATCGCACATTTAAAATACTAGGATTTACCTGTAAATGTGTTGAAATGAAATGCATGACAAACTAGTTTAAGGAAACAGAACCTTTCACATCTCCGCCAGGTATGAGACATAATCCTTATTATTCTTTTATCATTATTCTTCTGTTTTTATTCAGCCATTAACAGCCTTTAAACTGGCAATAAAAGCTTTACTAAGCCACATCGCTTCAATCCAAGTATACATTTACCCAACTATTATCAAAAGTATTTCCAAATAAATATTACAACAACATTTTCTTGCGACCTTACATGAAGTATTACGACAAAATGCATTATGAAGAAGAATTGGACATGTTCTGCAGGTAAATTAGAGCTAATATTAGCATCATGCTTCATTAGACGATTTATGAGATTAATAGTACACTTTTACTCAGAACTCACTTCAAACCAGCATCGAGTGTTTGTAATAACTTCCTTTTGCGATCACATGTAGAATTTGGTCTTTTGTTGTTAAAATATGCTATTTATAGCCTTTTATATCGCTGCACAAATTAGCATAGATGTACACATTCATCTCAAGAAAATCACATACAAACCATATCCTATCGTAATCGTGTGTTTATTATCTTGTATAATCTATAGTGCCTGTTGTCATGTTTATTTCTGCTGTGTAAAAGCCTTAACACATATGCTCTGCTGAAACTCACGTTGTTTGTGATGTTTACAGCCGCCTCTCCGTTCTTAAGTGGCCAGGGATACATTCCGACTATAATACACATTAGTAAAATGATCTATTTTCATTTTTATTTGTCTATATACACTTTGGGCGACCGCGGTACATTATAAAAGTAACATTAGCCCAAAAACCCGCGGCTCTGTAATATTTCCCGCGACTGTATTTTCAAAATAGCCCACTTGTGCCGTTACCCTGGCAACACTGGTTCACTGTACCCTCATCACACACTGATAGATAACCTTCCGCGCTGCGATGACGGGAAGAACTTAGGGTCAAACCCTATCAAACGATTAATTTGCGTTAAAAAATATTAACGCGTTAAACTTTTTTTGATTAATCGCATGCGTTAACGCGTTAACGTTGACACCCCTAATAAATATATATATATATATATATATATATATATATATATCTATCTCATACATACATACATACATACATACATACATACATACACAGGTGCATCTCAATAAATTAGAATGTTGTGGAAAAGTTCATTTATTTCAGTAATTCAACTCAAATTGTGAAACTTGTGTATTAAATAAATTCAATGCACACAGACTGAAGTAGTTTAAGTCTTTGATTCTTTTAATTGTGGTGATTTTGGCTCACATTTAATAAAAACCCACCAATTCACTATCTCAATAGATTAGAATATGGTGACATGCCAATCAGCTAATCAACTCAAAACACCTGCAAAGGTATCCTGAGCCTTCAAAATGGTCTCTCAGTTTGGTTCACTAGGCTACACAATCATGGGGAAGACTGCTGATCTGACAGTTGTCCAGAAGACAATCATTGACACCCTTCACAAGGAGGGTAAGCCACAAACATTCATTTCCAAAGAAGCTGGCTGTTCACAGAGTGCTGTATCCAAGCATGTTAACAGAAAGTTGAGTGGAAGGAAAAAGTGTGGAAGAAAAAGATGCACAACCAACCGAGAGAACCGCAGCCTTATGAGGATTGTCAAGCAAAATCCATTCAAGAATTTGGGTGAACTTCACAAGGAATGGACTGAGGCTGGGGTCAAAGCATCAAGAGCCACCACACACAGACGTGTCAAGGAATTTGGGTACAGTTGTCGTATTCCTCTTGTTAAGCCACTCCTGAACCACAGACAACGTCAGAGGCGTCTTACCTGGGCTAAGGAGAAGAAGAACTGAACTGTTGCCCAGTGGTCCAAAGTCCTCTTTTCAGATGAGAGCAAGTTTTGGATTTCATTTGGAAACCAAGGTCCTAGAGTCTGGAGGAAGGGTGGAGAAGCTCATAGCCCAAGTTGCTTGAAGTCCAGTGTTAAGTTTCCACAGTCTGTGATGAGTTGGGGTGCAATGTCATCTGCTGGTGTTGGTCCATTGTGTTTTTTGAAAACCAAAGTCACTGCACCCGTTTACCAAGCAATTTTGGAGCACTTCATGCTTCCTTCTGCTGACCAGCTTTTTAAAGATGCTGATTTCATTTTCCAGCAGGATTTGGCACCTGCCCACACTGCCAAAAGCAGCAAAAGTTGGTTAAATGACCATGGTGTTGGTGTGCTTGACATAGAGAATCTATGGGGTATTGTCAAGAGGAAAATGAGAAACAAGAGACCAAAAAATGCAGATGAGCTGAAGGCCACTGTCAAAGAAACCTGGGCTTCCATACCACCTCAGCAGTGCCACAAACTGATCACCTCCATGCCACGCCGAATTGAGGCAGTAATTAAAGCAAAAGGAGCCCCTACCAAGTATTAAGTACATATACAGTAAATGAACATACTTTCCAGAAGGCCTACAATTCACTTAAAATGTTTTTTTTATTGGTCTTATGAAGTATTCTAATTTGTTGAGATAGTGAATTTGTGGGTTTTTGTTAAATGTGAGCCAAAATCATCACAATTAAAAGAACCAAAGACTTTAATTCACAAGTTTCACAATTTGAGTTGAATTACTGAAATAAATGAACTTTTCCACAACATTCTAATTTATTAAGATGCACCTGTGTGTGTGTGTGTGTGTGTGTGTGTGTGTGTGTGTGTATGTATATATATATATATATATGTATATATATATATATATATATATATATATATATATATACACACACACACTTTCCTTTACCTTTAACAAATTTACCTGTATTTACTTTCTTTTCATATTTGGTGACGTTTTGTGACTTTTGAGGGTGGTTCTAGAGATTTTCTGAGGGAGGGGTTTGGCAACACTTCACGTAATGCCTGGCATGCACATAAAATAATGTGATCTCATCAGAATGTAACCAAATACATATGATGTATCAATGAAAAGTAATATTTGTGCACAGATGACCCTTACACTAATTTTATTCTAATACATTTATTGAAAATGATTTTAAACAGACATAAATCGCCTGGCAACACTGTGGGCCTACATGTGCATGCTCACTTTAGAATAACGTTTGATGCCGAAAGCATCGACACGCATTAGAAATCCTATTAGCACTTGCATTTATAATATGTATTTATTTATTTGTTCATATTTTTGGCTAAATACTTTTGTGCTGGGATGATTGACAGCTTCGACAATGCACGAGGTTGCACGAGTCGAACTCGAGAATCATCGGGGGCGGGATAATGAGGAGAACGCTAAACGATTAGATTGGGTTCCGAGCAGGAGTGGGTGGTTCCTGAATCAGCGAAGGACTAAAACCCAGGGCATTGCACTTTATTCATCATCATCATCATCATCATTATTATTATTATTATTATTATTATTATTATTAGTTAATACTTTTACTATTCCAAATACAATCACAAACAAAAACATAAATGCGCGTAACAAGCCAAAAACAAAAGCAGACAGAATTATAACTACCACTATAACTGTAAAAGCAATCGCCCGACTATTAATGAGCAAGCTCAGTGT
This sequence comes from Spinibarbus caldwelli, assembly GCA_039654775.1. Classification (NCBI taxonomy): domain Eukaryota; kingdom Metazoa; phylum Chordata; class Actinopteri; order Cypriniformes; family Cyprinidae; genus Spinibarbus; species Spinibarbus caldwelli. Next base: position 34,429,536 of record CM077233.1, on the reverse strand, counting down.
TCTATGTAGTAGCAACATTCATCCCCACTAAAGATAATGAGTAATTTATGTAGGCTACAATATGTTTCTGTAAAATAAATAAATAAACAAACCTAGATCTGTATTTCTGCCAGTGGTGGAAAGAGTACTGAAAATGTGTACTTAAGTACAAGTTCTGTTACATTGCTGAAATAATATTATTATTAATAATAATATTATTATTACTCAATTACAAGTACAAAGTACTCTTCTCAAAAACTACTCAGAGTACTAGTTACTAGTTACTTTTTAGCCGGCGATATTTAATGAATTACAAAAAAATGTTAATTCATATCAAAGATCTATATGGATAATAGCTGCTTTCAACAAAACCCACTTTTATCTTATTGACAAAGTACGTGAATTAGTGGTCATGATACAGGAATTTCTAACTTCAATACCTTGAAAAATATCAATAGTAAAGTACCCGTGAACCGGAAGTTGCAACTGACTTCAGAGTTGTGATGTATTTCCAAGTGAAACGATATTGAATATTGAATAAAGGGCGGGGTTTTATTGTGGTGCACCTCCTCTCTTGCTCAGAGCAGATTCACGGTTGGATAGGAGTGGTTAAGAATTTCTGCTACGTTGTTACGTTTGACATCACGCTTCACCGCTTCTGGGTCCTAACGCTCTGCCAGACGCCCCAAGACAACATCAAACGGTCATGTAATACTGAAAAATTATAACCCTAACCTTTATCTCCATACTGAAATCCCAGATGGCCAGACAGTCATTCAGCTAAAATATTAGTGTCTGAGACACTGTAAGCACGGAGACTGTAGTGTGCACAGCAATTTTTTAAATGCTTAGCCACAGCCATATCACCCTGCAGCCCAAGACTGGTTGCCCACGGAAGCTAAGCAGGGTTGAGCCTGGTCAGTACCTGGATGGGAGACCTCCTGGGAAAACTAGGTTGCTGTTGGAAGAGGTGTTAGTGAGGCCAGCAGGGGGTGCTCACCCTGTGGTCTGTGTGGGTAATAATGCCCCAGTATAGTGACGGGGACACTATACTGTCAACAACCACCGTCTTTCGGATGAGACGTTAAACCGAGGTCCTGACTCTCTGTGGTCATTAAAAATCCCATGACACTCATCGTGAAGAGTAGGGGTGTAATCCCGGTGTCCTGGCCAAATTCCCTCTACTGGCCCTTGTCAATCATGGCCTCCCTAAAAATCCCCATCCACTTGATTGGCTCTGTGACTCTCTCTCCTCTCCACCTGTGGCTGGTGTGCAGTGAGCGCACTGGCACCGTTGTCCTGTGGCTGCCGTCGCATCATCCAGGTGGATGCTGCACACTGGTGGTGGTTGAGGAGAGACCCCCCTACATGATTGTAAAGCGCTTTGGGTGTATGGCAATACACAAGAAAGCGCTATATAAATGCCTCATTCATACATTCATTCATTCATTCAAATAAGTAATATTAAATAGTGCTCATAAATGGCTGTTGAGATAGTATTCTCAAGTGAAATGAGTAGAGGCTTGGACCCGGAAACAGCAGTCCTTACGTCATACTTAACAAGAGGATTCTCCCCAAGCCGTCACACTGACGTCCATCAGAGCGAGACGCCATTCCAGAGCGGAAGCGAATTTCAGTTTTTGATTAAAGATTACGACAGCAGACAATTGTTTGTTTGTTTGTTTTTTTTGTTTTTTTTCTCCGGTGTATTGACTTCTACAGTTTAACCGTTCACCACAAGACTAATAATGTGCACTAAAAAAAGTAAGTAGGGTCATTTTTAATTTCATGACGAATCATTTTCAATACCATTTGCAAAGCTACCACATAATGTATACTGTCATATGGATATTTTAATATCTCAATTTTTTTTGTCCATCCATTTTTTTCAAGGCAATTATTATTTCAAGCTTTGAGTGGTTTAATCCAAGTCTTCTAAAAGAAATGTTCGCTTTATGTGATGAACAGATTTTAATATAGGCTTTTATGTACGTACATATAAACATTGATCAATTACCATTACAGAAATCTCAATCTTAAACATTTGCTCATTCTGTGTATTTGTGTCTTTAAAATAGGGTAACTTTGTTGCAAAAGCTTACAGCAAAAGGAAGCATGATTTCCAATTTGATTTCAAACTGAATTGAATTTACAAAGGACAAGTACACAGTCAGTAATACAATTATAAAACAATGACCTCAATTCAGTTGAGGTATTCGAAATATGACAACACTGAATTGTCATGTCTTAAGAGCCATATATGTTATTTATTTAGATAAATAGAACATCAGATGGTTTTGACCTGTAATGTCTGTAATAGTGATGCAGTTAGACAGACTAGGATATTTATATTTACAAATCATACAAATATCCCATTCCAAAACATTTCTAGCATACTTGCATTGTAAAGAAATTAAAGTTCCATCTTTGATTGTTTTTAAGACTTTCTGGTGCATTTCACTTACAGCCAATAACATTTCCAGTAGCATTTTCATCAGCCAGGCTTGGATCTATTCTGAATGGTTGATAACTTTTGACAAAGTTTAGTCCAGGAGCAAAGAAATCATTTCTAGCACAGAGAGATCGTGATTGCACACAGTCTGAGTGCGCACAAGCAATATTGGCGTGAGAATGAGTTTTTATTTGAGAATTTGAGTTTTTATTTAAAGCTGCAGTCCGTAACTTTTTTTGGTTAAAAATGCTCCGAAATCAATATTTGAGAAAGTACATAACCAGAAAATGTTCAAAACTATCGCCTTACTTTAGCCCGATTCACAACGGTTAGCTTATAATAATGTTTTCTAATTTGAGTGGCACGGGTAGGTTTCCGCGGGAAATTCGAGCATGGCACTGCGTCATTACGTCACATCTGTAAACATGAAGATGTTTTCCCGGCTACTAGGCTCTGGCACGTGAGGATCCTGCAGGTGGTGGATCATTTATAGCCTTTTCTCACAGCAGCTCGAATAATTAAACATCATTTTGTTGGCGGATTGTAATCCAGAAAGGATTATGTGTTTATGAAACACATGTGAATGAAATTAAGTTATATTCCAGGCATGGAATATAATTTAATATATCCAATGTGGTTCTGATTACAGATAGCCAATGTGGGATTACACAAGTTTTTGTATTTTAAATAGAACCAGTTTGAAGGAAGATTAATTTGCTTTTTGGATTAAAAGAATTTCTTAATATGAAATTTGAATGATATGACAATTAGATATTAGACTGTACAGAAATTGAAATCTACACGCTAATACTATACTCATAGTCACGCAATGCTGATGTTGTTAACATTAATAATTTGAGAACAAAGTATAATAATAATACTTTGCACAGTTAGATGTGATATGAGCTAACTGATCTTTAGATTTAATCACTGTTGGTAGCATGATTTATTGTAATGCTTTTTTCCTCAGTTGGGCAGAACAGACGTGGCAGACTTGATACTTACTTGTTCAGATGGCAAATTACGGTGAAAATTCTGATTTGGGTCATATATTCCAAGACATAGGCAGTAAATATCCACACCGGTGCAGTGACTGACAACTACACATTCACCTCAAATCATTAGATTCATCCGCGCTGGAGCCGTGCCGGAACACCGGATCACAACCCCGCGCACTGAAGATAATTCCGCAAGAAACAGCAATTCCAGGTGTTCAAACATAGATGGCGACAAAGAGGTAAAAGTTACGGACTGCAGCTTTAATTTGAGCATCCAGTTTTCTGCGATTACATGACTGTATTCCTCTCATGTTACAATAAAGCGCTCGCCACATTTGCTCGGGAATGATTAAAATTATGCGGAATACCTGCAATCCCGCGAGGATATTCAGACTCTGTGATTGATAGGAGGCGGATGCTTGTCAAACTCAGCGTCACTCACTTCAACCCTGCTGCAGTGGCGGCTTTTCCCGCGGTTCAGATATCAGGGCTTTTATTGGTCAGTTTACGATCGGATATCTTTATTGGCTACTGAAGTGCCGTCAAAGGTTTGAATATCAGTTCCAATTGTGGGCGTACTCAGTAACGAACTATGATTTAAATGTAACGAAGTAGATTATTTTGCTTAATTTGTACTTAAGTATAAGTAAAAGTACAGGTTTAAAAATATACTCAAAAAAGTACAAGTACCTGAAAAAAACTACTTAATTACAGTAACGTGAGTAGTTGTAATTCATTACATCCACCACTGATTTCTGCATATACGGCAGCACCTGCGCAAAATGAAATCTTGAGTGTAATTGAAGGGGCGGGACGATGGTGATGACGTTGACTGTAATACATTCACTGTGTACAATGCATGTGCATTTTCCATCAATGGAAGTTTAACGGGAGGGCTTTGCGTGCAGTGTGAACGAAAAATGTGACTTTGGCGTGTAAATACTACGCCGAATGAAAATGCAAACTCGTTGTATAGATACGCAGTAGTAAAAGACTGGGTTGGGTATAGGGCTATAGCCAAGCTGTTAAAATTAGACCACAGATTGCCTCAGTTTCACCGGGTGGGCTAAAAGCAGACTACACGTAGCCCATCCAATTTTAGAGCTAAAACGTCCACATCATGAAATGACACTTATATCTTTGTAGATATTATTGACACTGCGAACATGACAGGATATCAACCATCTCATGCGCTGCCAGACCGAAAACTGCAGTGAATCAGTTTTGACTATCAGTGGGCTACAAATAGCCGGTCTGACCATGAGCTAAAACGAGGCTATGCACAGGCTACGCAAAGAACATGTCAAAAAAATTCAAGCAAACACCTTGTAAACGCTGTTGACTTTGCTTACATGATGGAATATCATACATCTCACAAGTTATTTTGCCAAAAAAAACGACATGTAACCAAATTCAAGGTTATTTGGGCTAGAAGTGGGTTACACATAGCCGGACTATATCGGGTCTATAGTTAACCGAGATGGTGAAATGACGGCTATTGCTTGCTGGGATGTTGCAACCTGCAAACCATGCAGACTCAATTTTCTTTTGACTTTTTCGATTGCACCCGGTCTATGCATACACAATCCAGCACACGCCACATCAGCCGTCAGGTAACACTTAGATTTCCTTTCCCACATGCACCTTCACTTCTGTTTTACTCCTTATATATCATTTTCCGTTTTCCTAAACTTCCGCTTAATTGCAGGTAAGGTACAAGAACCGGCACAGACTTTTTTCCGTATTGTCACAAGGGTATATCGTTTTTCTAAATCGGGGGTGTCAAACTCAATTCCTGGAGGGCCGGAGCCCTGCAGAATTCAGATGCAACCCTAATTAAACACACCTGATCCAGCTAATCAAGTCATTCAGGCTTAATTGAAAACTGCATAGAATGTGTGTTGGAACTAAACTCTGCAGGGCTGTGGCCCTCCAGGAACTGAGTTTGACACCCTGTTCTAAATCATTCCCAAACATAAGATTGTTGTTTAAGCCATACCACGTAATATTAGAATAGGTACCCCTTAATTTCAAAATACTTACAGTATAAATGATTTGTAATTTTACAGGTTGTTATCCCTTTATTCCTCAAACGTTGCATATTATTCCCCTATACCTACACGGAGGTACTGAATAGGTACACTATAATTACCAAAAAGTTACGCTGTAAATTCTGTTTACCTGCGCTGTACGTTGCAGATTGTAATCTAAATCATTGCCCAATATGACATATAAAAAATGGTGAATTGTTTTGGTGCACAGTGAGACAAAGTATATGTGTAAAATGTCTCAGACCCCAATTACCCCGTATGCATTTCATATTAAGAAGTATATCGATATAGTTCAGCCAGAGAGCATAGCTCAGCATAACTTGGTTTGACCACATTTTCACACCACATTTAAGACTCTTTCCCCAAACAACACTTGGGAAGCAAAATACTTGGTGTAAAAGAGACAAACCAAGTATCCTCTAAAGACCAAACCAAGTATTTTTTTAAAATCAAGCCTAATGCCTTTCCCCAATATCTATATTCCAGGTGAACCCTAAACAAATACATTAAAATGCCTGTTTTATTTTTATTTAATTTGCCATTGATACTTAATCATTGATACATCACCATTCACCATTTAATCATATCATTAATATATAAACTCCTCTGTCTTTGCTCATTATAAATACGATATATTTTCATTATGCAAGTTCCCCTTTCAGTTGGTCACTCCGAGTCACCTCGGATGACCAATGAAATTGGGATCTCGGCAGAGAGACCAATCCACTTCGAGTGTAACTAAATGAGCCAATGGACATTGGCATGCGATTATTGCATCCAGCTGCCGTTGATCACAGTGTGAGTATAAGAGGCAGCAGATGCACCGCATTAATTCATCCTTTCGCTTCGGAGCCGAGCGGTGGTCCATCACTACTGCTCTCTACTTTGGTGTTACGGCAACAGCAGCGGTGGTCACGGTCTCGTGGCTTCAACAAAGATTGTGCAAACAGCCACACCACGAGTGTACGGTGACCAGCTCCCCTGCATGCTTCAGCACTAAAAGAGCAATTTCTCTAAAAGAGCAACACGGGTGATCGCGTCTTTTTAAAGATGTCTTATCACCTGTGCGTTTCTGGGTGTGGTCATTTCCTGGCATCTCAGGACGATCACGATCGTTGCCTCACGTGTCTGGGCATTCAGCACGCTGAGGAAGCTTTCGTGGATGGTTCATGTTCTTCTTGTGGGGACATGACCATCTCGGAGTTGCATAAAATACTCCGCTATGTCAAACATGGCAGAGTCCCTCTGCCTCTGCCGCGATCCAGCGTTCGTCCCGAGTCCCGGGGCGGCGCTGCGTCTGGAGGAGTCAGAGGTGATTTGAGGATCACGGTGAGGGCATCCCCAAGTGGAGCTCCTCACCCCTCAAGCACTCCGCAGCCGTTGGAGCTGCCGTTGGAGCGGGCTGGGCCCACTCGTTTATTCGGTGCTCCCTCTGATGACCAAATGTCGATCGCTGCATCGGAGGGCGAGCCCTCTCTCTCCGGGGATGATGACTCGGCTGCATTGCCCCGTTCGGGTGTGGTAGCGTTGTCTGAGCCAGACCCAGAGATGATGGCTATGCTTTCCCGGGCCGCCGAGAATGTCGGGCTCGTGTGGAATCTTCCACTGCGTCCCGATCCTTCAAGGCTGGATGAATGGTTTCTCGGTGGGGGTCGCGCTGGTTCTCAGCACCCCCCTCCGGTGCCATTCTTCCTGGAGGTGCATGAGGAGCTCACTAGATTGTGGAGGGCACCTTTCACTGCCCGAAACAAATCTTGTGGCTCCTCCGCCCTCGCCACCCTCGATGGTGGGGCCGCTTTGGGGTACGCGGGCATCCCCTCGGTGGAGCGGTCTGTGTCCAACAGCCACTACCACTCTGCGGGGTGACCCGTGTCTCCCCTCACGGACCTGTAAGTATTCGTCAGGCCTAACTGGCAGTGCTTGCAGAGCCTGTGGGGAGGCGGCTTCTGCCCTCCACGCCATGGCGTTACTGCAGGTCCACCAGGCCAAAGACCTGCACGAGGGTGGCCACGACCTGGCGGTTCTACATGAACTGCGTGCTGCGACAGACCTCGCGCTTCAAGCGACGAAGGTGACTGCACAGTCTCTGGGTCGTGTGATGTCCACGCTAGTAGTCCAGGAGCGCCATCTCTGGCTGTGTCTGGCTGACATGAAGGAGCAGGAGAAGGTACAGTTCCTGAATGCTCCCGTATTACAGACCGGCCTTTTCGGTGAGTCTGTCGAGAGCTTTGCCCAGTAGTTCTCGGCAGCACAGAAGCAGACGGAGGCAATCAAACACATCATGCGCTGGAGGAAACCTGCTGCTTCCACCCCGGTGCAGCCCCTCAGCCTGCTCGTCGCCGTGGGCGCCCCCCTGTGGCTGCCTCCCCGTGGCTGCCCCCGCTCCCTCGCAGCCGCAGCAGCCTTTCACCAGGCAGCGTCGTGGCGCCAGTCGCAGGCAAGACATCCAGCCCGTCCAGGCCCCCGCCAAATCTGGCGGCAAGTGCAAGAGGCCTTGAGATGGGCGACCCAGAGATGGTGACTGCACCACTCCCTCCCCTGGAGGAGGGCCAGGTGGAGAACCTTTTGTTTCATTTTGTTCTACCACTGGCCCAGCAGCCAGCGGCACCCAAAACATCAATAAAGAGCGGTCTCCTCAATCTCTGGGTCTCAAGAGGAGGAGAGTAGTGATCCGTGCATCACGGGATCGCTTCCCTCCTCCTCTCTCGCCAGCGGGCAGCGGGTGGTTGCTCAAGAGCACCTCCTGCCCATTCGTGGAACCAGGTAAGGGCGGTAGCACTCGAGTCCCCGCTTCAACTCGTCACACGCCGGGCTGTCACAAGCCTCAAGCCGGGTTCCTGTGTTTCCTCCCGCACGAGGAGGAATCAGGTGAGTGTTACACTGCACACCCAGACCCCGCCCCCTGCTGTCACAGGCCCCGGGCTGGGTCCCTGTGTTCCACCTCGCTGCCCCACTGTGGGTACGTCGGTGGCCCCGTTGGTTCCACTGCCACGGTCTCTCGGAGCCTGGCTAGCGCTCCCTAGTCCGTCTCGGTGGCTCCTCCGAACCATCAGACTCGGCTACGCAATTCAGTTCGCCCGGCATCCCCCCAAGTTCAGGGGCATTCTGTTCACTTCAGTCAAGGCTGTCGATGCCCCTGTCTTGAGTGCGGAAGTCGCAGTCCTGCTGGCGAAGGACACGATAGAGCCGGTCCCTCCAGCCGATATGAGGTCGGGGTTTTACAGCCCTTATTTCATTGTCCCCAAGAAAAGCGGTGGGTTACGACCAATCTTGGATCTGCGAGTTTTGAACCGTGCACTTCACATGATGCCGTTCAAGATGTTGATGCAGAAACGCATTTTTGGGTGCGTCTGTCCACTAGATTGGTTTGCAGCAATCGACCTGAAGGATGCGTACTTTCATGTTTAGATTTTCCCGCGACACAGGCAATTCCTGTGATTCGCGTTCGAGGGTCGGGCATGTCAGTACAAGGTCCTGCCCTTCGGGCTGTCCCTTTTGCCTTGCGTCTTCACCAAAGTCGCAGAGGTGGCCCTTGTTCCCCTGAGAGAACGGGGTGTGCGCATCCTCAACTACCTCGACGACTGGCTCATACTTGCACAGCCTCGAGAGCAGTTGGGCGCACATAGGGACCTGGTGCTCAGGCATCTCAGCCAGTTGGGCCTTCGGGTCAATTGGGGAAAGAGCAAACTTGTGCCAACGCAGAGGATCACTTTTCTCGGCATAGAGTTGGATTCGGTCAACCAGACAGCACGCCTCACCCAGGAACGTGCTCAGTCGGTGCTGAACTGCCTCAAGACTTTATCAGGCAGCACAGCGGTCCCACTGAAACTCTTTCAGAGGCTCCTGGGGCATATGGCTGCAGCTGCGGCCATAGTTCCGCTCGGTCTGCTCCATATGAGACCGCTTCAGCACTGGCTCCATGGCCGAATCCCGAGGTGGGCGTGGAAACGCGGTACTCAGAGTTCCTTAAACAGGCAAACCCTGTCGAGTCCTCCAGCACTCCGGCGACCGGATGTGGCGGAGCATCCGGCGCCAGGCCTTTCAGCCAATGAATTCTTGAAATCTGGTGTGAGGCTAGTGCCCATATGAGAGACCCTGCTGGGATCCCATATGTGTATTCCATGGTATGCTTATTAGAGCCGTCTTTCCCCTGGCAGACCACGTTCTGCTGTCTCTAATGATGCAGCCTAAGCCATCTCAGAGACTTCCATGTGCGACAGAGCCCTATGGGGTTACTTCACATGTCTAAATGTCACTTAACCCCCTCTGGGAGGAGGTGACTCCGCAGTGTGCCTCTTCCAAGCGGAAGGGCACGCTTCCCAGTGTTATCCTAGTCCTACTGTTTGGATTGCTCAAGGAACAACAGCAGTTGACCTTCTCTGTTTAGAGCCCAGTCCTATTGTCTGCCTTATAGGGAGGATCAGGAGGCCTAAACAGGGCACTGGAAGGGGCAGCTCCTGTGGCACTTTGGTAGGGATCCCAATTTCGTCGGTCATCCGACATGACTCGGAGTGACCAACAGAAAGGGGGACGTCTCGGTTACGTATGTAACCCTCGTTCCCTGAAGGAGGGAACGGAGACGTCACGTCCCGTCGCCACAGTCGCTGTACCATCGCTGAGCTGCCGGGTCACCGGCTCGGCTCCTCAGCAAAAGCATGAATTAATGCGGTGCATCTGCTGCCTCTTATACTCACGCTGTGATCAGCGGCAGCTGGATGCAATAATCACATGCCAATGTCCATTGGCTCGTTTAGTTACACTCGAAGTGGATTAGTCTCTCTGGCGAGATCCCAATTTCGTCGGTCATCCGACGTGATGTCTCCGTTCCCTCCTTCAGGGAATGAGGGTTACATGCATAACCGAGATGTTCCTGCACTTATGCAAATACAAATAATTGTTAAGATTCAGTATACAGTCATGGCCAGAATTGTTGGTATCCTTGGTAAATATGAACAAAGAAACCTGTGAAAATATATCTGCATCGTTAATACTTTTGATCTATTATTTAAAAAAATATCCTTCATTTAAAATAGCGGGAGAAATCTCATTATTAAATACATGTTTTTCTCTAATAAACATTGGCTACAATTAATAGTAACCTTATGTTAATTTCAATTTTTTCCCCAATATATATATATTTTAAATTTCTTTTGCCAAGATAACAGCTCTGTCTTCTCCTTTAATGCCTGACAAAAGGTCAGAGACCATTTTTCCATCCAGAATCACTCCAGCCCTTCAGCTTCCCATATCAATGTTGGTGCTTCTCCTCTTCAGTTAAGCTCCAACCGTAATTAAACACACTTGAACAAGCTCATCAAGGCCTTCAGGATTACAGAAAAATTCTAGCTTGCTACCAACCTCACATAGATTTTATTATTATTTTTTTTTAATGATTAATTATTATTGTATTTGGCTGTAGCAATGCATCGTTTGCATGCACACATATATGGGCCCAGGTTTTTTAATAGGTCATGTAACTTTCTTATCACCACCTGTTATAGGTGGCAGGGGCGTCAATTTCCTCTAATGGTTGGGGGGACAATAAACATAAATTTTCTCAAAAGCAATTTTTGAAGGGGGCACAAATAATACTGCAAAAAAAAAAAAAAAGTACTTGTCCTTACTTATGTCCAGTCAAGACTTGGAGAAACTTGTTCATGCCTTTATCACCAGCAGGGTGGACTAATGTAATGGTCTCCTCACCGGCCTTCCAAACACCATTAAGGCCCGTTCACACCAAGGACGATAACTATAACGATAACGATAAAGATATAGTTCTAAAAATCGTTCTCAATATTAAATAATAGCAGAGTCCACACCACAACTATAACGATAAAGGCACAGAGAAACGATATCGTTGGAATCACTTTCAGAACGATTTTTTTCCAGCTGATGAACGATACAAACACTGACATCCAATCAGAATCCATCCTGCTATAAGGAGCTGGAGAATTTAAAGCGGCAGACGCGCGTGCGCTTAGAATATACAGAAGATATCGTTCACTGGTGTGGACGCAAATATCGTTATCTTTATAGTTATCTTTATAGTTATCGTTCTTGGTGTGAACGGGCCTTTAGACAGCTGCAGCTCATCCAGAACACTGCTGCCAGGATTCTGACTAGAACCAGAAAATCTGAGCATATCACACCAGTCCTCAGGTCCTTACACTGGCTTCCAGTTACATTTAGGATTGATTTCAAAGTACTTTTACTCGTTTTTAAATCACTCAATGGCCTAGGACCTAAATACACTGCAGATATGCTCACAGAATATAAATCTAACAGACCATTCAGATCATTAGGATCGAGTCAGTTAGAAATACCAAGGGTTCACACAAAACAAGGGGAGTCTGCTTTTAGCTACTATGCAACCCGCAGTTGGAACCAGCTTCCAGAAGAGATCAGATGTGCTAAAACACTAGCCACATTTAAATCCATACTCAAAACTCATCTGTTTAGCTGTGCATTTGTTGAATGAGCACTGTGCTACGTCTGAACTGACTGCACTATGCGTTTTTATAATTTTTTTTAATTCCTTGTTTTATTGTTGTGATTATTATTTTTTAATGACTATTTCACGTCCTTTTATGTAAAGCACTTTGAATTACCACTGTGTATGAAATGTGCTGTATAAATAAACTTGCCTTGCCTTGCCTTGCCTTACTACTATTAGTGTAGCAGGGAGACCGTGCCAAATTAGACAACTTCAAACTGTTGTGGTCGCCCCGCGCCAGTGCTCATGTCTGTTGTAGACATTATTATCTGTCAAGCAGGTAACGTTATTATTGCTAACATAGCAGAGTCATCGAAAAATACATTGGCATCATCTGTATTAAAGAGAAAATAATCACTTCATCCGATGTTCAAGTGAATAAAATTATCCTTGACTGCCTTACTTACTGGAGTTCCACAACTATTGACTTTGTTCTCTCTCACCAGTGTGTGTGTGTAGGTGATGTAAAAGAGGAAAGCAAGCATTTGGACCAAAACACTATGAGGCAAGGGAGGGGGAGACTCAAAATGTGTCTAAACTTAAAATGCATTTTTGGCGTGTTTGTGTTATTTTACCAGCGTTGGGAAGGTTGCTTTGGAAATGTAATAGGTTACAGATTACAAATTACCCTATTTAAAATGTGATAAGTATTGTAACTGTTTTAATTACTTTATTAAAGTAATGCAACTGATTACATTTGATTACTTTTCTAAATTTCTAATGTTTTTAACTGTTAATCATTTTCAAACATTTAAACCAGGCAGCGTTAACCTTATAGTAGTGCTTAACACTAATTACTGTCAAACTTTGAAAATCCAGCCATCACACTTTAGCACATCTTTTTACTTTGAGATTGTTTTTGGCCAGGTTAACCTGATTACTGTCAGTCTTTCAAAATCCTTCACCTCTTTAATTAAGATTATAATAGTTTAATTTAAAGCACAGCCGTATCAGGCTTTACCACCTCTTTTTACTTTGAGATCATTCTGAGGTTAAATACAGATATAAAAATTATTACAAGTTTAATACCTATAATACTGACACTGTTGCATAGCTAATATGTCAGGAAACACTGGCATCTAACAATGCTCTGGGGGGGAAGCAAAAAAAAAAAAAAAGTTTAATCTTGAAAAATAAAGCATATGCATTAAGTCAAATAGGAAATAAAACAGTTATTTTGAATTTGAATTTTATTGATTTAACAGGGGCAGAGCTCATTAATCAACAGTAAAATACTGTAAATAAGCCAGAGTTAGCCTCAATGACTAATTTTCATCTGTTGCCCCTTGCCAGATTTTAAAAAGGCAACCTAAAAATCTAAAATACAGTAAATTATTACACATACACATATGATAACATTTACAATTACATACAATAACACTAAGGATAATAATTACAGTATCATAAAGAGAGAGAGAAAAAAAAATTACACGATTACAAATATAACTTGCTTTTAACAATTTCTTTAATTTATATTTAAATGTTGAATAATTTGTACTACTTAATTCAGTTGGTAGAGTATTCCAATAATTAATGGCTCTAATTGAAAAGACTGACCATCCAAATGTGTACAGCACAGTCTCTTCTAGTAGCTGCTCTTGTTACTCTGCTATTATTATCAATAATGCAATAATGATATCTAATGATTATCAAAGAAACGTGCCCTATTCTGTGTCCCAAACTCCTGAAACATTGGTGTCTCATATTTTAGAGCAGTCACTGCAATTTATGAAAGAAGTCAATTTAATCTGTGTGTGTGTGTGTGTGTAAATTCAGATGTAACCCCCTTTGTAATTGTTAACATTTTCATTAGTAATTGTAATTGAATTATACATTTTTTCTCTGTGACCGATTACAATTACATTTATTTTGTAATTAAATTACGTAATTCTGTTACATGTAACTACTTACTCCACGACACTATAATTTACTACTTACAAAATTATTTAAAAATATAAAACATTGTTATTTACAATACACAGCGTGGTTTTTAGTCATGTTTTTAGGGGGGCCAACCCTTGAGATGGGGGGGGGGGGGTCATATCTTTTAGTGCTCATATCTTCCATGAGCACTAAACTCCATCCTATAGAAAAAATAAAAAATCTTCCAAATATGTGCTTTCACTTTTCATTAATGTTTTCACTTTTCTCCATGGTTTACTCTGTACTATTCTGAACGATGTCTGAAACTTTGTATTACTAGCACTTTTCATGTTTATTGCCTTTATGGTGACACTTGTATTCCTCATTTGTTAAATGATTAGATGCTGATGAGGGTCCTGGATTTCCTGAAAGGGCTGGCAGAGGATGGTCCTGGTGTTGCTGTGGAAGGTTCTGATTCAGATTTTTTTCCCATGATTAAGTCAATCAGTTGGTTAGACAAGTTTTTCCAGTCCACAGTATTAGTTTTGAGTACTTTTAAAATTTCAATACATTTTTTTTTACTCTCTGTTTTTACTATCTCTTGCATTCCCTCCTCCATAGACCTTATTGTCTCCTCTTCATATATGTCTTCAAATAGAGACTTGTAGTAAGATGTTTTACAAAACTGACAACACGTAGAAACCAACAGCCAAAATATTGGTAGAGCAAAAAGCAATCCCAACCCGATTGCCTATGGACAAAACAATGTAACTGCATTAATATGCATAGTTATAACAGAGTTTTATTATTACATTATTTGGTAACGCTTTAGATTACAACCCGCAACGTACAGCGTAAGTAAACAGAATTTACAGCATAACTTTTTTTGTAATTATAGTGTACCTGTTCAGTACCTCTGTGTAGGTATAAGGGAATAATATGCTACGTTTGGGGAATAAAGGAGTAATAACCTGTAAAATTACAAATTATTTCTACTGTAAGTATTTTGAAATTAAGGAGTACCTATTCTAATATTACGTGGTATGTATGACCTAACAACAATCTTATATTTGCAAGCGATTTTGCAAAAACATGCACTGTTCTTTTTAATAGCCTACACATATAAAAAACGCTGGGTTATTATTTCAATCCAAACGCTCGGTTGAGACTGTTGGGTAAGGAAGCTGACTTGATTTTACCAATTTGGGTTGATATTATAAGTAACCCAACGGTGCAGTGTTAGGAATGTGGAGGATGTGAAAGAGAGCATGCAGCAAGTCATGTGAGTTCAAATGCAAACGGTTCTGTGTGCGACGAAATCCGTGTCTGTGGTGCTTAAGATGGGAACATATGTGGAAAATAGGAGAAAACTAATTGAAACACAGACAAGGGACAAATTTGAAACTGTCTGGAGTGTGTTCGTTTAAAACTAGACCAGTGAATTTGGTGAGCGCTTGAATTCAATGCTTGAAGTGATCGAGTCGGTGTTTGCGGCGCTCATGTGTCGAAAATACAAGAAAACTAATCGAAGCAAAGAGGCAGGGCCGGTATTGGGCCAATTTCCGCACCCCTGCCAGATGTATTCCCTCGTTGAATTCGAATTTCTATTCTAACATGACAATGTCTCTGTGTTTAAGGGAAGGTTCAAAAAGAAATGATTGATTTAGTCAGTGTGGAAGAACTTGACTGGTCTGCAGAAAGCCAAGTCCTAATCCAAGCTGAACACCTCTGGTGTGACTTTAAATGCAGACCTTGAGCCAAAAACTCTTTACCAAACACCAATGACTTGTACATATGGGTACAGTCATTTTAGACACTTCCAAAACTGTTGCAACAGAGATGGAAATACAATTTTTAAATACATGAATTATGTTTCCATCTTTGTTGCCATAGTTTTGGAAGTGCCTTTTTCCGTTCTAAAGAAGGGGGTGTCCCAATACGTTTGTGCATATAGTGTATGTACAAGTCACTGGTGTTTGGTAAAGAGTTTTTGGCTCAAGATCTGCATTTAAAGTCACACCAGAGGTGTTCAGCTTGGATTAGGACTTGGCTTTCTGCAGACCAGTCAAGTTCTTCCACACGGACTAAATCAATCATTTCTTTTTGAACCTTGCCTTATACACAGAGGCATTGTCATGTTAGAATAGAAAAGGGTCCTGTCCAAACTGTTGCTTTAAAATTAGAAGCACACAATTCCCAAGAATATCATTATATGCTTAAACATTAATATTTGTACTCATGGAAATTACTAAAGTAGTCAAACCTGTTCATTAGAAGGGTGTGACCCAATACTTTTGGCAATATAGTGTACCTAGGGCCTCAGGCTTTGTGGAGGGGCCTCCATAACCGTAATACAGAGAAAAATCTTGCACTAGTTTTAATTGAATTGTTTGATGGCCAAATTAAACCCTCTACTTTTTTTTTTTTTTTCTTTTTTTTTTTTTTGCTATAAAAACATCAGAGTATACATCCACTGAAATACAAGTGTTGTATCATGTTGTATTTTTTCTGTGAACAGCTGGAAAGAGGTAAGCTTGTTTTAAAGCTGCATTGAACCTTGATGGTATATCATGCAAAGGTATTTGGTGATAGTGTTGGGAAGTTGCTGGTGTGACTCAGCTGAGATCGACAAATACGCTTTCATAAGTAGACTGGTGAATTATAAATCATAGCAGAAACTCATTTCACTATATGTCCAGTTTTGTTGTTCAGTAATCTCCATCATGTATCCTTTAATAATAAAATATGTACCCCATGGTTAAAAAATGCCTATAATAAAATACCAATGTAAAATTACTAAAAGATTGTCGTTTAGGCCATACATACCATGTAATATTAGAATAGGTACCCCTTAGTTCCAAAATGCTTACAGTATAAATGATTTGTAATTTTACAGGTTGTTCCCCCTTTATTCCCCAAACGTAGCATATTATTCCCTTATACCTACACGAAGGGACTGAATAGGTACATTATAATTACAAAAAAAGTTACGCTGTGAATTCTGTTTACTTACGCTGTAAATTGTGGGCTGTAATCTAAAGCGTTACCCATTATTTCAGAATTTATGCTTGTAAAGGGACAACTATGGCTAAATGTCACATGAGCACACGGGGAAGTTATTCCTCCATAACTACAAGATTTTCGGTCAAAAGTCAAAATACACTGTATGTTGGTCTCAAAGGTTCAAAACTCTTTTAATTTTAACCTTCCTCACATTTTTCAAGTGTATCAGCAAACACATTAAAATAAAAGTTTTTATTTATATGTGTGTGTTTACGGTGTATATTTATTATGTATATATACACACACATGCATGCATATATTTAAGAGAAATGTGTTATGTTTATATATTAAATATATTTATATATAATATAAATTATATGAATATAAATATATACATGTAAATATTTTCAAAATATAAACTGCATGGTTGTGTCTTTATATATACATAATAAATATACACAGTAAACACACACATATATTATATAAACAAAAACTTTTATTTTGGATGCGATTAATGCCCAGCACTAGTTTTTACATAAATTAAAATTCATATTATTGGATGGTTAATAACATACCTGTGATATAGCCTGATAATGTTTAATTTTGTCAAATTCTTCAGCAGTAAGTTTGTTGCTTTCTTTGCAAGGAATTTGATCGTTCGATCTTGTGATGTTTTCTTTTGTCAGATTCCAGCACACCACAGCATCACCATCAATCAAAATTGTTATGATCCATAACGCAGAAAGAAACAGGTTTCTCATAAAATGTTTACAGGAAAATCTTCTGCATGCCTGCTTGAAACGTGCACGAGAGCAGGATGAACAGGAACAGGGTCTATGGTGATTGTCCTCATTCAGGGTGCAGTCCTCATGGGAACAGAAGGCACGTGTACAAGAACACCACAGTGCAGAAATAATTGTAAATGTTTTAGCGGTTAAGGTCAGTATTAAAAAAAGTCCAAAAAACGGAAGACCAATATATATTCCGCAGAACCACTGGTAAAAATCATTACATGGGCACTGAAAGTCCAGTTTGAAAGTGTACTGAAAAACAAGAAATATAAAAGCAATTGCAAATGCACTGCCAGACGTCAGCTTATGCAGCAGGGTGGATTCAAAGATTGGATGTTCTGGGTGCACCATGTTGGCAGATCCTTGCAGCTCAGACAGATTTGTAGTGGTACATTACAGATGCGTACAGTAGTTAAAACATTCTCCAGTAGTAGCAGCTTTCCCCTCTACTGTCTCCTCCCCTTGCTGTAATGAATGCTGAGTGTCTTGGTGTGCTAAGAAAAAAAAAAAAAAAAAAAAACATTAAATCATTAGCACCTGTCAATACATTATTTTAATCCTTGGTTTCTTGTACATTTCACAATTTATTTTGTTTTTCAACACACTTTAATATTGTCTTGTAGATAAATGTTTGGCACTAGTAAAATGAAAATTAAGAAGGTGAGCAGACTTTCTCACGGACAGACAGGAACTGCCACCCCCCTCATTTGTGGTCCAAATATACTGATGCAATTTGAGATGCAAGCATCTTACTCATATAGAAAGCCACAGTTATGTTCTGTGTATTGTATGTGGTTATTATATGCTAATTTGTTGTGCACGAAGTAGGGCATTAGCCTTTTTTATAGTTTGAAATAGCAGTTAGAGCTTTACTGCACTCTCATAAAAAAAAAAAAAAAAACAACATGTAAAATCCCATTTCAATTTATGCATTTTACAGCCTACGTAGTCAAATAAATGAAAACACAGTACTGTATTGTGGCATGGTTATTTAAAAATAGGCCTATCAATACTCACTATAGCAGTGTTTGCAAATACTAAGTAGAAGACCAAAATCCAATCAATTTCTGCATATTTTATTTTATTTCCTGCTATAACAGCCTCGACCAAACTACAGTGACAACATAAACTGTAAGATTGTGCTAAATAAGCTTCTATAATTAGTATTTTTTTAGCCAACACAACACTACCCCTATAAATAGTGTTTTGGCAGAACTATATAGCTGTCAGCAGATAAACAAGGAACACGGAGGTAAATGAAATAAACAGCAGGTTTATTGAACAATGGCAGGTGGAAAAAAGGCAAGGCAGACGATTCAGGTGAGTAGACTTGAGTGGCAAGGTTTCTTGGATCTTATCTGATAGTAAACAGTCCTTTTTCATTTTCCAGGGAGTCCAAAGCGTTCGACGAAGCGGGGAGACGGAGGAGCACTGGAGCAGTGGAGAACGAGGAGCGGAGAACAGGAACAACTGGTAAGTAGACAAAGGTAGGTGAGAGTCAGGTAAGTCAACATACAATCAGTGTTGCTAACTGCTTTCAATTGAAAGTAGCTAAAACTGGTAGCTAAATGTCAATAGATGACATCATAATGGCAAATTCACTGATCTATATAAAGATGAATGTAGATCAGTGGGCAAGATGAGAACTTAGATATGGTTTGTCCAAGAAGTTGTTATATTTGTCCCTAAACTTCTGAAAAAAGTCTCAAAAGGGGTGGGGAAGTTGCTAAATTGGCAACACTACATACAGTAGACTTGTTTGAGATGAGCAAAATCTGCGCAGAACCGATCACCGGTGATCACCGCGAGATGCATGCCGGTTAGAAAAGTGTCCGAGTTACGTCGGCCTTGCTCTGATGTCATGCTGACGTGTGCCAAAAAAGTCTCGCAACGGCGAGGCGGCTGTGTGGGATTGTGCAGTCGCGCACAGTTGCTCTCCACCGACTGCGCTGACCAAAAGCATGATGGGAAACAACTTGCTGACGACACAGCTTCATGCTCATTGGTTAAGACAACCGTGATGTTGCGTTCTCTTCTAAAATGTTTTATTTTTTTAATCTGATTTCATGTGATTATGTATTTAAATTATGCATGATTATTCCCAAACACTATGACAGTGTGATCTCTGTGTGAGATATGTGATAGTTGTCATATTTCTATAAAAATCTAAAATACATGTTTGAATTAAAGTAAAAATGGATAATAAAAACGCCTTTCGTATGGAATTAAATAGCAAGCACTTTGAGTGTCTTGTTCATCTTATTTATTTTCATATAAAAACAACAGAGCTGAAATTATATCATGTTAATTAGCAACACAGCAGGTGAATGTGAATAATGCGATATCCGCCTTTGATCTCGTAGTTATTTTCCACTTCAAGAGGTCAGAACTGTCCATCTTGAATGCACTTATTTCACTCCTCCCCTCACTGAAGCCGTCTACTCTCACCTACATTTCAGGTGAGGCGAGGCGCATCTCAAACAAGCCTAATGTTTGAGACCAGACAGTGACTGTGCGGAAGGAGTGTGTGGATATAGTGCTCTTGATGAGAGACAGGTGGCGGTGCTCAGTAATCAGGTGATTGGGATCTGGTGAATGTAGTTGGTGGTGACTGACCCTTCATTTCATTCAGAAGGGCTCATCCCTATGCCCTAATCCCTTCAAAGTGTTTACCCTCCGGAGTGAGAGCTTCGAAGGGTTGAAGGGTGTAGGGGACCAAACAACTGTTTCTTGAAGTGCCCTTCTGCGTCATCATCCCATGCCCACACGGAGGCACCATCATCATGCAAAGAATCTGCGCAAAGAATCATGGGAGCCCGAAGTGTCCATCAGTTGTACCCTTCGAAATCCTTCATTCCGAAGGGCCCTTTGAAGTGGACAGTTTTGAGCACTTCGGTTTGGAACGACCCTTCAATATGGCAGCCATGATTGTTTTCACTTCGATGTACCCTTCGGAGGGCGATATATCCCGTTTGGAACACATCGTGAGACTCCTGACAGTAACTATATGAATGTTACTATTTTTATGTCTACATTAAATATTGTATGTCAAGGGAATGTAAGTGACTTTATGGAGGATTTGTGTGACTTTTTTTTTTTTTTATAACAAACTTCATAGTTTGCCTAAAGGCTAAAGGTGATGGAGTATAGTTTTACCTGTGACTACCATGATCTTACTAATATCAGAGTTAATTATGCACTATGGTTAATTGTAAAAAAAACAACAACAAATTCAGCATGGACAAGAATTTGTATTCCTGCGAGTAATTCATCAATTTTTGATATCAATATTTCATCATTTTACTAGTGGAAATGTAATTACTGATACCAATAACCCTTTTACAAGCATAAATTCAATTTCTGATATCAAGAATTAGCATTTTAACTAGTAAAAATTTAATTGTTGATATGAAATCATCCTGCAAATTATTAAATCAAATCTGCCTGCAAAGGTATTACATATTGGAAAATTCTACTAGTGAAAATGCAATTATAGATACAAAAAACAATTTTTTTTTTTTTTTTTTTTACTTTTCTGTGAGTGTTGATGATGTCATTGTTGTTATTGTTGTTACCCTAAAGAGAGCAGCCCGGAAAATGGAGCGCAGCTGGAGAAAAACAAAACTAGAGGTATTTCGTATAGCTTGGCGGGAAAGTACCCTATCCTACAGAAAAGCATTAAAAACTGCTAGATCTGATTACTTTTCGTCTCTTCTAGAAGAAAACAAACATAACCCCCGGTATTTATTCAATACAGTCACTAAATTAACGAAAAATAAAGCATCAACAGGTGTTGGCATTTCCCAAGAGCACAGCTGTAATGACTTTATGAACTACTTTACTTCCAAGATCGATACTATCAGAGATAAAATTGTAACCATGCAGCCGTCAGCTACAGTATCGCATCAGCACTATAGATCCCCTGAGGAACAATTCCAGTCATTCTCTATTATAGGAGAAGAAGAATTGTATAACCTTGTTAAATCATCTAAACCAACAACATGTACAGGTGCATCTCAATGATTTAGAATGTCGTGGAAAAGTTCATTTATTTTAGTAATTCAACTCAAATTGTGAAACTCGTGTATTAAATAAATTCAATGCACACAGACTGAAGTAGTTTAAGTCTTTGATTCTTTTAATTGTGATGATTTTGGCTCACATTTAACAACAATCCACCAATTCACTATCTCAACAAATTAGAATACTTCATAAGACCAATAAAAAAAAAACATTTTTATTGAATTGTTGGCCATGTGGAAAGTACGTTCATTTACTGTATATGTACTCAATACTTGATAGGGGCTCCTTTTGCTTTAATTACTGCCTCAATTCAGCGTGGCATGGAGGTGATCAGTTTGTGGCACTGCTGAGGTGGTATGGAAGCCCAGGTTTCTTTGACAGTGGCCTTCAGCTCATCTGCATTGTTGGGTCTGGTGTCTCTCATCTTCCTCTTGACAATACCCCGTAGATTCTCTATGAGGTTCAGGTCTGGTGAGTTTGCTGGCCAGTCAAGCACACCAACACCATGGTCATTTAACCAACTTTTGGTGTTTTTGGCAGTGTGGGCAGGTGCCAAGTCCTGCTGGAAAATGAAATCAGCATCTCCATAAAGCTTGTCAGCAGAAGGAAGCATGAAGTGCTCTAAAATGTCCTGGTAGATGGCTGCGTTGACTGTGGACTTCAGAAAACACAATAGACCAACACCAGCAGATGAAATGGCAGCCCAATTCATCACTGACTGTGGAAACTTCACACTTGGCTTCAAGCAGCTGGGATTCTGTGGCTCTCCAGTCTTCCTCCAGACTCTCACCTTGATTTCCAAATGAAATGCAAAATTTATTTTTTATCTGAAAAGAGGACTTTGGACCACTGAGCAACAGTCCAGTTTTTTTCTCCTTAGCCCAGGTAAGATGCTTCTGACATTGTTTCTGTTTCAGAAGTGGCTTGGTAGCCCTTTTCCTGAAGACGTCTGAGCGTGGTGACTCTTGATCACTGACTCCAGCTTCAGTCCACTCCTTGTGAAGCTCTCCCAAGTGTTTGAATCAGCTTTGTTTGACAGTATTCTCAAGCTTGTGGTCATCCCTGTTGCTCGTGCACCTTTTCCTACCCCATTTATTCCTTCCAGTCAACTTTTCACTTAATATGCTTTGATACAGCACTCTGTGAACAGCCAACCATTCAGTAATGACCTTCTGTGACTTACCCTCTTTGTGGAGGGTGTCAATGATTGTCTTCTGGACAACTGTCAGATCAGCAGTCTTCCCCATGATTGTATAGGCTATTGTGTAACCATTTTGAAGGTTCAGGAAACCTTTGCAGGTGTTTTGAGTTGATTAGCTGATTGGCATGTCACCATATTCTAATTTGTTGAGATAGTGAATTGGTGGGTTTTGTTAAATGTGAGCCAAAATCATCACAATTAAAAGAACCAAAGACTTAAACTACTTCAGTCTGTGTGCATTGAATTTATTTAATACATAAATTTCACAATTTGAGTTGAGTTAGTGAAATAAATTAACTTTTCCATGACATTCTAATTCATTGAGATGCACCTGTATGTTAGACCCTATTCCATCTAAACTACTAAAAGAGCTGCTTCCAGAAGTCATAGATCCTCTTTTGGCTATTATTAATTCATCATTGTCATTAGGATATGTCCCCAAAACCTTCAAATTGGCTGTTATTAAGCCTCTCATTAAAAAACCACAACTTGACCACAAAGATCTAGTTAATTACAGACCGATCTCAAATCTCCCTTTTCTGTCAAAGATACTGGAAAAGGTAGTATCCTCACAATAATATTCCTTCTTAGAGAAAAATGGTATCTGTGAGGAATTCCAGTCAGGATTTAGACCGTATCATAGTACTGAGACTGCTCTCATTAGAGTTACAAATGACCTGCTTCTATCATCTGATCGTGGTTGTATCTCTTTATTAGTTCTACTGGATCTTAGCGCTGCGTTCGACACTATCGACCACAACATTCTTTTGAATAGACTAGAAAACTTTGTTGCCATTAGTAGAAGTGCCCTAGCATGGTTCAAATCGTACATATCTGACCGCCATCAGTTTGTAGCAGTAAATGAAGAGGTATCATATCGATCACATGTGCAGTATGGAGTACCTCAAGGCTCAGTACTAGGGCCGTTGCTTTTCACGCTTTACATGTTACCCTTGGGAGATATTATCAGGAGACATGGTGTTAGCTTTCACTATTATGCTGATGATACTTAGCTCTATATTTCTTCACGGCCTGGTGAAACACACCAAATTGAGAAACTAACGGAATGCATAGTCGATATAAAAAATTGGATGACGAGTAATTTCTTACTGCTAAATTCTGAAAAAACAGAGGTGTTAATTATCGGACCTAAAAACCCCACATGTAATAACCTAGAACACTATCTAAAACTTGATGGCTGCTCTGTCAATTCTTCTTCATCAGTTTGGAACCTAGGTGTGCTGTTTGATAGCAATCTTTCATTTGAAAGCCATGTTTCTAGTATCTGTAAAACTGTGTTTTTCCATCTCAAAAACATATCTAAATTGCGACCTATGCTCACACCGTCAAATGAAGAAATGCTAATTCATGCGTTTATGACCTCAAGGTTAGACTATTGTAATGCTTTACTGGGTGGTTGTTCTGCAAGCTTGATCAGTAAACTACAGTTGGTCCAAAATGCAGCAGCTAGAGTCCTTACTATAACCAGGAAGAATGACCATATTAGCCCGGTTCTGTCAACACTGCACTGGCTCCCTATCAAACATCGGATAGATTTTAAAATCTTGTTAATTACTTATAAAGCCCTGAATGGCTTAGCTCCTCAGTAATTGAGCGAGCTCTTATCACATTATAGTCCTCCACGTCCGCTGCATTCTCAAAACTCTGGCGATTTGATAATACCTAGAATGTCAAAATCGACTGCAGGCGGCAGATCCTTTTCCTATTTAGCGCCCAAACTCTGGAACAATCTACCTAACACTGTTCGGGAGGCAGACACACTCTGTCAGTTTAAATCTAGATTAAAGACACATTTCTTTAACCTGGCTTACACATAACACACTAATACACTTCTATTATTCAAATCCGTTAAAGGATTGTTAGGCTGCATTAATTAGATCAACTGGAACCGGGAACACTCCTCATAACACACGATGTACTCGTTACATCGAAAGAAGAATGGCATCTACGCTAATATTTGTCTGTTTCTTTCTTATTTTGTTTCTCAGTCCGTATCCGATCAGATGGTGGATCAGCACCAAGAGATGATGTCTACAGCCCTGATCGTCAGTGGAGACCAGGACACCTAGATAAGCCCCAGAGACATATCCCAGTGAAGACCTCAACTAAAAATACAATAAAACTAAAAATAAAACAAAATAACTAAAAATATAATAAAATACCTAACTACATAATACTATTATTGTTAGAAATTGCAACAATATAAAAATAGAAATATAATACAATTATACATTTAAAATTTAATTAAAACAATAAGTAAAAAAATAAATAAACAATAATATCCTGGCCAGAGGAGAACTGGCCCCCCGACTGAGCCTGGTTTCTCCCAAGGTTTTTTTCTCCATTCTGTCACAGACGGAGTTTTGGTTCCTTGCCGCTGTCGCCTCTGGCTTGCTCAGTTGGGGACACTTAATTTCTAGCGATTATCGTCAATTTGATTTCATATATACTATTTAAACTAAACTGAGCTAGACAATGACATCTCTGAATTCAATAATGAAATGCCTTTAACTGAAAATTGAGTGTTTAATCTTATTATTATACATTACTGACACGCTATCCTCCAATTTGATACTGTTAAGTGCTTTGACACAATCTGTATTGATAAAAGTGCTATGTAAATAAAGGTGACTTATGAAGGTTCCACATTTTTACTGGTAAAAATTAAATCCTAATATCAATTCCCATTGTTAGTTAAATATTCCGTTCCTGATATCAAGAATTCGAACTGAAACCTGAATTGTTGACATCAACATATCCTGAAAATGATTAACAGTCAAAACGGCTTTCCATATAAGAAGTGTTTCATCTACTGATGTAGGCCTATCACATAATGTCTCACTAACAGTGGGTGATGGTAATGTACCATGCAAGTTTGAGAACATCTGTAATAAAACATATACAACTCTCAATGAATCTTTTATCTTGATTCCGATTTTTAATCCTTGATTTCTTCACAATATTGTATATATTGGTTTGAAACAAGAAAAAAATAGTATCTATAGTGTAAAAACAGGTCCTAAAACAAAAAGAGAAACACTTAAGAGTAAAAATTCTGAACAAGATAATTTTACACCCTCAGTTAATTTATGTGAATAATTTATCATCACATAATGTTAACATCATTGAATTAACATTCCATTCTCATGCTCTACATCATTTTTGATCTTCTTGCACCTTTGTTGAAACAACATTTGCAGTTAAACAAATGTAATACTACCTGAACCTATTTTTAACAACATAAAAATGTATTATTAATATATATATATATATATATATATATATATATATATATTATTTTATACAGGCAGAGAAGGTTTATTGAGAGCAGGAAGCAGAAAGGAGTAGAAGTTTAATGTTGTAGATAACATTTTTCCTCAGGGGGATGTTTCAAACAGTCTCAACTTCTAAAGCATGGATTTATTGATCACATTTGGAGATGTTAATATGTGGTGCCAATTAAGGCACAGCTGTAGCACAGTATTTTAAGTATTATTTAGATTATTTATGTTATTATTTATGGAATTACTGAAATTGTGCCTTAATCAATGACTGTTATAACACTCATATTAATTGTTATAACAACAAATTTAAAAATATTCAACATGGCTACCACTACTGGGGTAAGATGGCCCCGTACCTTCAATTGTGGCATTTTGATTTTTTCTTTTTCTGCTTTTTCTTCTGATACATTGAAAACAGAAAGGAATTTGCCTCCTTATTTTAAAATACCACTGCATGCAACTGGTATAAAAGTACTAGATCACATAATTTTCAAAACTAAAAAAAAAAAAAAAAAAAAAAAAGTGTTTTGTAGAGTTTTTGTCTTCTTTTTAAGATGTTCTGCCAGCTGAACAACTACCATGATGTTAAACTACAATACAATCCACTGAACACATTGAGATTAGATTTCATTAGTCAATTAAATATGGGATTTTACTGAATAAAGTCTATCATTTCAGTAGCCATAGACTTTCCTGACCACTCACACACTGTGCACACACAAAAAAACAGAAACTGCAAAATCAGACAGAAGACACACCAGTAATAAAGGAAGTGGAATGACAAGTGTACAATCTAAACTCAGCCAGTTGATAAGAATATGATTTGACAAAAAATATGGTATAAAGATGATCTTTCAGTCTTCTCCGTGATTTTAATCTGCCAGTCTTCCAATTAAGGCATGATCCCACCATTGTAATAGGTCTTTTGCGTAGACATCTATTCTCACAAGCACCTGCAAATTCTCTTACTGAATTTCTGAACCCTTTCTGAATGCCAGACAATGAGAAAAGAGGTACTCCTCGCATGTCAATATACTGTACATGCTATGCATCATCATATAACATCAGTGAGACAGCTCCTCATATGCGGTATAACCATTGTATTTGTAACAAAATTGTGATTATACAAATGGTAGTCAATATGGCAAAAAATAAATAAATAAATAAATAAAAATAAAGGTTACTACATTTTTACTATAGTCAAACCAGGGTTAATTTTCTTAAGGGTTTGACCCCTATTCACTGCATGTACATGGAAAAGAGAATTCTTAAAATTATCTCCTTTTGTGTTCCACATAAGAAAGTTAGGTATAGAACTATGTGTACGCCTATCTGCAGTGGGAGATAAATGCTTTGTATTAATTTTCACATGTGCAGCTCCCTTTCTTGCTCTTGACAGATCTGTCTGGATCTGCTGACCATATGGCGAGAGGCAGAAGCTTACCGCTTATCACAGCCTGCCATCAGACCCCTATCCCTCTATGATCACGATTTGCATCGTGAAAAGCGCTATACAAATAAACTTGAAATGAATTGAATTGTTCTGACTGCTCCCTGCTAACCCAGTGGTCTCTCCAACAGGAACAACAAAAGCGGCTTGTAAATGAAACAATAACCTTTGTCATCATCATAATGAGTAACTTAGCGTTTTGCAAGCTTGACTGGTGTTATCAGCAGAATACATCCGTTTGAGCAGCCTCAATATTAAAAAAAAAAAAAAAAAAAAAAACTATTGTTAATAAAATAAGTCATCATCACTTCAAAAATTGTGGTATGGACATTTTATTGGAAAAAAAAAAGTGTAATAGTAATTTTATATTTCATTTCAAATACCATAATTTCAAACCCACTTGATTGGTATTTTTCACCTAATGCAATGCCAAGTTGCTTAAATACCCACTAAAATTAGGTCATAAAAAGCTGTAAACCAATATGAAAGGCCTCACTGTAGGTAGCTGAAGTCTAGGCCATACGGTTTCTCCCAGAACTCCATTTTTTGCCTGTAGTCAGAAAAGGCCTGGCAAGGAACGACAGTCAGAGGACGGCCACATTATTCCACCCTCCTTCAGCCAGCGATCACGTGCCAGCAACACTGACTCCACCATATACTCAAACTGAGAAACAGAGAGTTTTGTTTAGTTTATTTATAAACCACACTTAAAAACAACAGACATTGAAACTAAAGTGCTATACAAAAATGTAAAACAGATTTAAAAACTAGACATGTAATGATACAAAAAAATAAATGGACAAATTAAAATTTTACACTTATAATTAAAAAAAAAAACACACACATATATATATATATATATATATATATATTTGGGTCTTCGAAGAGGATTTAAACATAGAAATGCAAAGTCATATTACAGTTAAAGTGAAAATAATTTCACGGAGAAAGGTAACATTGTTTATCCACTCAACAGACCTACTATCTGTGTTCTGTGATATGCGGTTGATTTTTGTCTGTGAAAACTGAATTGAAATGTGCTGTAATATCCATTTTCATACCAGAAGGCAGTTGCCCATCCACTCTGACACTAGAACATCCACTTTCCCAGGCAGAGTGAGATTCTCAGCTCTGTCCTGAAACACTGTCACGTGTCACGTTTTCGCAGGAGCAAGGGGACGAGGAGTTCTTCAGCAACACAGTCTTTATTAATTCAGTCACTAGGAACACTGGGAACACAGTGAAATAAGAAACTGGGTAAGAAACTAGGTCATGAATAAGAAACTAGGTCATGGGCAGAGGTGGGTAGAGTACCCAAAAACTGTACTCAAGTAAAAGTAAAAGTACTTGTAGAAATATTTACTCAAGTAAAAGTAAAAGTAAAAGTAATAGTCTGAATAGTTACTTGAGTAAGAGTAAAAAAGTATTGGATAAAAAAAAACTACTTAAGTAGTTAGCTACCAGTTACTTTGGATTATATATTGAATATATATAGTCTATTTTTATTTAGATATATATATATATAAAAATTTTATCTAAATATCTATATATATATATATATATATATATATATATATATACACACACATATACATATACATATATACACACACACACACACACACAGCCGTTCAAAAGATTTTTAATGTTTTTTTTTTTTTTTAAGTAATTTATTTCAGTGATGCAAATCAGAATTTTCATCAGCCTTTACGCCAGTCTTCAGTGTCACATAATCCTTCAGAAATCATTCCAATATGTTGATTTATTATCAGTGCTGTTCTTTTTAGCTTTCTATTCATAAAACAAAATGTCACATATTCCAAAAAAAAAAAAAAAATAAGCAGCAAAACTGTTGCCTGTTGAAAAAAACAGCATATCGTCGCTGTCGGGCGGAAACCTCGTATGTCCAAATTTTGTCAATTTCATATTTTTTCACAAATCTATGCTATTGGTCAGTCCCCACGTGGGTCTGTTATTTTTACAAATTAATAACCAATCTAAAGTGTTGAAAATAACTTGAGCGCAAATCTCTTAACTCCATTGTACACTTCAACTGTCTGAGAATCCTCGTAACTCCAGCTCTTCTTCACTCCGCGAGAGCCTCGCGGCGTCATGTCTCCTCAACAGGCACGTGCAGAAGGGGGGCTTTGGGGGCTCAAGCCCCTGCCCTTTATCAAAATTATTCAAAAGTGAACCTCTCAGACAAATAGCAATGATATTGTAGTCAATAAAACAAAATGAATTTGAATTATAATTAACACGACAATGTGCACAAAACGGTAACCAATCGCTCAAAAGTCTGAAAATTCCTGTTTATTTTTAGATATCTGTTAATCTGAGGCTGTTATGGGTTGCGTGCGTTTTGCTCGACTGACTGATATTCCACAGTCTGTTCAGAAACCATAGGCTCTCAAGCCATATATGCTTCTTTCAGTGAATAGATCGACGGGAAGGAAAGAAAATAAACCAAACAATATTTTAAACTTTTTTTTTTCCATCAGTAATAAAAGTTAGTGTGTCGATTTAATAAAAAAAAAAAAAAAAATCGATATATTATATAATTTAGAGAATATTACATAATTCATCAATGCCCGTTTGTCATGTATAATACACCAACCAATCATGATCTGACACATTTCATTGGACAATAATGTGAATTGGAGCAGACATTTTCCGTTTTTATTCATAAATCGGTTGAAAATGACATGGGGCAGACAAGCTTATTTGTAGAGCGATCTGGATCTGCGGTTTGTCTCATTTTATAAATCAAATTGCATCGCTGAGAAAATGGATGCTTGTGTATGAAGCACCGTTTACTATTTCATGAAACTATCATAATTAATGAGCCACCTACAGGCCTATTATGTGAAGTGTAGGCTGGCGAAATGGTGACATGAAAGGATTTTATCATATTACCATTTTTGATAATTATGCAGCATTATGAAAGTGTCTTATGCTAATCAAACCTGCATTTATTTTATCAAAAATACAGAAAAACTGTAATATTGTGAAATATTATTACAATTTAAAAGAATGTTTATCTATTTTAATATACTTTAAAATATAATTTATTTCTGTGATCAAAGCCGAATTTTCAGCATCATTACTCCAGTCTTCAGTGCATGATCCTTCAGATATAATATGTTGATTTATTATCAATATTGGAAACAGTTGTGCTGCTTATTTATTTATTTATTTATTTATTTATTTTTGGAACCTTTTTTGGGGTTCATTGATAAATAAAAAAATAAAAAGAACAGCATTTATTCAAAACCTCAAGCTTTTCAATGTATATTGTTACAAAATATATATTTTAAATTAATGCTGTGCTTTTTAAACTTTTTATTAATCAAAGAATCCTGAAAAAAGTATCACAGGTTTCCAATATTGATAATAAATCAGAATTGCATAAAATGTATTTTAAAGTATATTAAAAATTTGATCAAATAAATGCAGGCTTGATGATCATGACTTCTTACAAAAATATAAAATAGTAATATATCCAAACTTTTGACCTATATATATATATATATATATATATATATATATATATATATATATATATATATATATATATATATATATATATGGTTTACATTTACAAAATATTGTACATTGCCCCTATTTTACATTTGAGCCCCTGCCCCTGAGGAACTCTCTGCTCGTCCCTGCTCCTCAAGATTGAAAGTCACAACGAATCCTCGTCGAGCAACACGTCCTCTGAGGTAAATGAGTTTAGGAAGATGTATGTAACCACAGTCATTAGCTTTGGTTAACTATTGAAGCCTTTTCTCTTGTCAAAAGGCTCAACGCGACCGCCGACTTTGATGAACACTGCTGGCAGCAGCGGCGTCTGTGTCCGTACCATTCTTATCAATGACAGCGTAATCTCGTATCTCCCTGCTCCCAAGTCATAAATCTCCTATCTCCGATTAAACATGATTTTGGGGAAATGTTGTCTTAATGTTGGTACACAACAGTATATGATAGCAATATAAGTTATAATACCAACTTTAACGATACAGTGTTTAATAACTCAAAAAATATGCCGTTTTTTTTAATTTCCTGAAAAATAATGGTTTTGGAGATACGAGGATTCCGCCCGACAGCGACGATATGCTGGTTAGGTATGTTTTAAAGCATGGGATGTTGGTTTGAGCTGGTTTAAGCTGGTCCTTTGCTGGTTTATACTGGTTTAAGCTGGTCATGTGCTGGTCCGACCAGCTTAAGACCAGCACATGACCAGCTAAGGACCAGCTTTAACCAGCAAAGGACCAGCATAAACCAGCATCCCAGCTTCAAAACATACCTAACCAGTATATGCTGGTTTTTTCAACAACACTGGTAATAAATCAATATATTGGAATGATTTCTGAAGGATCATATGACTCTGAAAACTGGAGTAACAGCTGATAAAAATTCAGATTTGCATCACTGAATTAAATTATATTTTAAAGTGTATTAATTATGTATTATATATGTATGTATATAACCTCTTACACGGAGAAGAGTGAAAACTCCTCACATGACCGCTACAGATCATCTGAACATAAAACAAATGCACATTGACGGATCTTCTTCTGTCTGTTCTGCAAAATGTAAACAAATATATTATATATATATATATGTAAGCGTAAATATTGTGAAAATATCAATATTAATTGTGTCTAGGCAAAAAGGCATTCCTCCTGGAGCAGGTCACGCGCCGCTGAGCAGAGCTAACTCGGGTTTGGCGGGTGTTCATTTCATTCTCTGTGACAGCTTATTTAATGTATAAATTATACATTGTTTTTAATGTATAAGGTACATGTACAACAAACTGGTAATGTCATAGTGGTATCGTGTACTGTAATCAAATGTAGCCTATCTGTGGAACCGACAGCACACGCGGTGTTCATCTAATAAAGATCTTCATAGCTAGCAAACCATAGCCTTTGCAGATTTGCTTTCAGCTGACTGTAGATCCAAAGCCACGTCTTCAACGCTCTTGATGTTCTTAAACTTTCTGTTACAACTCTGAGTGAGAACCGCTTCAGACGATCAGCGCGTGCGGCAGAACTGAACAAATCATTCAAACTGATTCGCAAACCAATTCACTGGATTGCCAACTGGTTTGATCAAGCCTTCGAACAGAGTTGACTCAAAAGAATGAATCATTCGCGAATGGGCATCGCTCATTGCTCAGAAAAAAGTAGACGGCGCGTTTGGAATAAATTGAAGCATTTTTAACTTGTATTGCATTAAGATAAAGTAACGAGAGGAGCATCGCCCACAGTAACGAAGTAAAAGTACTGTTTTTTTCACTAAAATGTACTTGAGTAAATGTACCCATTTTTAAAAATACTCTAAAAGTATTAGTTACCCAAAAAAATTTACTCAAGTAAATGTAACTCGTTCCCACCCATGAGGAGAAAAACACAAGACACAGGAACACAGGACTGACATCACGACTCCCTCACAGACATTCTGCCTCACTAGTTCCTCAGTGTGTTCTGCCATTGAGCTGGCCTCCACAGCATATACCTACAGGGGGAAAAAAACAGCTCTCAATATAAATATTAGCCATTTAATATTTTTTTATTATGGTCAAAATAATTCAACATTAATTAAAAAAAAAAATGATACTAGATATTTTAGACCAGTTGTTAATTGCAACTCCATAAACCTTCAAGATAATTGTCCATAGGTTTGATTTTTGATTAGGAACCCTAAAACTATACTATACACTGCTTTGGCTAAAATGCTAAATACCATGATTTAAATGAAGTTCCAAATGGAGGTTCGGGAGGAGCCTAATCGTTCAGTCCTGTCAATCATCATTATGAGCCTATATAAGCAGCTCTCATTGCACCATCCCTGCATCAATTCTTCCGGCATCTCTCCACCTCCCCATCTCCTCCTTTAATTCTGTTTATCTCCCTCTAGGTAGTACTGCAATAGGGGGTTGAACTTGGCGCTCAAGCCGAGCCTCAGGTTCAAGCCTCCATTAAGGACAGCAATGTTTACAATTAACCATCAGGACTGGATGGGCAGGCAAACTCATGAAATGTAAGAATAAAGTAATAAGCCAGGGGCTGCGATTTTACTGTAGGTATGTTTTTGAGACATGACATGATGTGGATTCAAGTGCTTTATTTCTTTTATAAACCAGCAGCAAAATGACTTCAGAATTTAAAGTCTATTTGTGTTATAACAGATATAAACAGCCATGAAGATACAAATGTCAATACAATGAAATGACAATGATAATATAAAGAGTTTAGTGGTATTTCTAAAGGCATTTGCTATGAATTTACACCCATGATGAGGTTTGATGATTTTAAAACAAGTATTTAGTTTGTCTCACCGCAGCAGGTTGTGCTAGACGGGCACAGAAGAGGCTGATTACCCCTGTCCCGCAGCCCAAGTCCATGACCACCTTCCCCCTCAGGGCAGCGCTATTACTCAGGACCACCTGCCTGTATGTTTCTGTGCGGGGTTTATCTGACAGCATCTCCAGATGAAGCCTCTGACAGCAGGATGCAGATAATACGTTAACCATACGTTTGCTTTAGCATGAAGAATCCTTTGTTTTTAATCATACTTGAAAGATTTTTAATGGATGTTAGGTTTTAGACTGACTAGTTTAACATTTCAGTACTTACTAATGTCCCATAATTGCCAAAGTACTCTTCATCTTGCCAAGCATCTTCCTCATCCTCATCTCTTTGATGCAAATAGCTGGATGGGACATAACCAAAGTCCTGTCATAGACCTTCAATTTATCACCAACTGAGAAACTAAGCTGTCAGTTAAAGAAAAAAAGAAAATAAAAAAAAAATACATTTCTGTTTGTTTATTTTTCATTTGTTCCTCTTTTTTGCCGTATCTTGTGAACACATGTAATTTTCAATCGATCTGCCTAAAGTTATTGTATGGCTTTAGAAGACTAATATAGGGGAAATCAGATGTTGACACTTCTTTTATGAGCCAAGTTATCTGGTCAGTCTTCTATCCCAAAAAATGAAATACTCTTCTGTTTTTATTTTGAAAAGCGATCATCATGTGCACAGAAGCATGTACCTGCTCATCTCCTTCAGCCACAAAATCCGCAAGTCCGACATACTGTCTGCCAAAGACCTTAACACTTAGTCATTGCGCCAGCAATATCTCCCTTCCCCCAATGCCGTGGGTAGGCACTCAGGATGTGCCCCAAGCCAGGTGCCCCTCTTCTGGCACAGCTGGCATGCTGGGGTGCTTGCCATTCCTCAACAATGCAGATTGGCTGGGCTAGGAAGAATGTCATACATCAGCTGACGCTTCTCCTTTCCATGGGCTCTATCGTTTCGTGGTTTGGGAAAACTACCCAGTCCAGCCTGCTCCACTGCCACGGTGCCCACCAAAACGCTATGCCGCAGCCGTGCTTCTGCTTTATCGACAGCTCCCTGTGCCTGCCACTTGAGATACAACCTTGATATCAGAAAAGTCTCTATACATTATGACCTCCCTGGCTCAGGTGACTTTGAACAAAGTCCCTTTCAAGGAAAGTCCGTTCACTCGGCTGCCATATTTGCAATGCCTCCGGGCAGCTCAGACAAGACCAAGTCCTATCTAAATGAATGAGGGAATCCTGAAATCTCAAAAACGGCTCACTGAACTCGCGATTAAATTACATATTTCAAATTAGCAATAAAATCTGAAATGAACTGCCCCATGAATGTTGTTTCTTATACTCAAATAGCATTTAAAAAGCTTGTTTTTCAGGCTAGACC
This sequence comes from Spinibarbus caldwelli, assembly GCA_039654775.1. Taxonomy (NCBI): domain Eukaryota; kingdom Metazoa; phylum Chordata; class Actinopteri; order Cypriniformes; family Cyprinidae; genus Spinibarbus; species Spinibarbus caldwelli. Next base: position 34,394,176 of record CM077233.1, on the reverse strand, counting down.
AGCCAATGCGCATGCGTAGCTCCAACACGCTTATGACAGCACATGCGCAGCTGCTGGTCCAGCCCCAGGTTACTATGGGAACCGGAGTTTCTAACAGCCGCTGCAGTGACGCAATGACTTTACCAATCAACAACGGCTCTTTCATTTAGAGGGCTGGACTATCCCACCATATTGCGCGTTGCACTTTCTCCCATTCATAAGTATAGGAGTGAACTGTCTTTGTATTTCCATAGTCTTTGCTTTGAACTCTTTCACAAGGCCTCTAGATGGGAGCTGCAGCTTGTTGGAATGCCCATATAGGGCAACACTGCTTAGAGACTGAGGAAGTCCCAACCACCGCCAGAGTGACTGACTGATGGTTCTTTCTAGAGCATCCACTGTTGTCACTGGCACCTCATACACTAACAGAGGCCTGAGTAGCCTTGGCAGGATTGCATGTTGGTACATCCGAGCTTTAAACTTTCCAGGGAGCCCAGATTTGTCAGTCGCTGTAAGCCAGGCTATCAGGTCACTCCTGATTTGCTGACGGGAAGCTGCGTCATTCAGGGACTGGTCAAACATCTTGCCCAGTCTCTTGATTGGCTTCTCTGACACCATTGAAATCTGGGTCCCTCCCAGGGTGAAGTGGAACTGGTCAGCCATTCTTCCCTTCTTCAGGACCAGAGACCTAGACTTGGCTGGTTTAAAACTCATCCTTGCCCATGTGACGAGCTTTTCCAGCCCTCGCAGGCGCCACCTGCACCCCGGAACTGATAGTGTTATCACAGTGAAGTCGTCCTTGAATGCTCTTATGGGGGTTTGCTGAGTTCGGAATCAAGACTCGGGGCTCCTACATTCCACCTCCGCAGACTTGACAATCATATTCAAGGCCAAAGAGAACAGTGGAACAGAGATTGTACAGCCAGTGATTGTACCCTTCTCCAGCCGATGCCAGGCAGATGTTAGCGGTCCTGAAGTTACTCTCAACCTAAAGTCACTATAGTAATCCAGAATGGTACTTCTGATCTTCTCTGGAACATGATACCTTATTAGTGCTATTTCGACAAGCTTGTGTGGACAAGCCATACGCATTCGTTAGATCTAACCACAATTACCAAATAACTGATTACAATTACATTTATTTTGTAATTAAATTACGTAATTCTGTTACATGTAACTAGTTACTCCCCAACACTGTTTTTAATAACCAATGCTTAAAGGCAAAACATTTACAAATTTCATCAGTCAACAGCATTACTGAGCATTTTTTCCTTAAAACTCCAGTGTACCAAAACAGTCTTAAAAAAGCAGTTTAAAAAGTAATTTTTATTGATATTGTTGATATTGTTATAATATTTTATAATACTGATCTGTTAGCTGTTTGCAAGAGATACTTTTTACTATTTTTCATTTTGATTATTAATTATAATATTATATGAAACCCATAACAATTAAAAACAAAAACACACATATACATATATATCCACTTACCTCAGAAGTGAATGTTCGTTTTCAAACCAGTTACAATCCAAGACAGATTAGTTTACATGCTCTTTTACCATCAAACTCAAGGTGCAATGCATGTTCCAGAACCTCACACCTGTGTACATGTTTGAAATGTGCATATCAGCCCTAGACTTAAATGGGCTGATATGCACATTTCAAACATTATATTAATATCTACTCCCTAGATATTAATCCCCCCCAGATTAATATCTAGGGAGTAGATATTAATATATCTACTCCCTCTTCTTTTTCTGAGTTTCCTTGAAGCACTTCCTGAAACAGAACATGCAGCTTTTGGCAGTCACAAAAATAACGGTCACTAGAATGAGAAGGAGAAAGCCAATGACGTCCAGAGAATGATACTGAATCCAGTTCAGCTCATGGGCTGCAGGTCTGAGATGCGCTGCCCCTTTGTGTCTCATAACAAACTCAGTCCAGAACACAGCCAGGTCCAGAGGCTCAATGGGACGGTCTCTGTGAATAGCTGAAAGCTCAGTCATCTTCTCCTTGTAGCTGTTGAGTCAAAGATGAAGTGTGTTTATATTTCGTTGCATTCAATTGACAATTGACACAGTTTACATATTTTTCACTCAGAAATTGCTAGTAAATTTCACAAATAATTATGAAGAAATAAAATTTGAATTACAGAAAGACTGAAATAGCATCTTTTGTAAAACATACTCCAATAAACTTTTTTACATTTTCAAAAAATCATTTTCACAGTGCAATACTCTAAATATAGTCTTATATTTTACTGAGTTCAGTACTAAATGTTGCATAAATAAAAACAATGCATCAGTTCATAAACTGATTTCATGCACAGGCTGAATGTGATTCTTATGTTTACCTTTTGTCATTGATGACCTTCCTCAATGCAACCAGCAGTTTTTCTGCGGTCAGATCATAGATACTCAAGGTTTCTGCAACTCCTCGGGACACTACGCGCTGAACGTTATCCCCTTGGTCGCCAAACAGAGGAAGCATCACCATTGGCACACCATTACAGATTCCTTCATAGATTCCATGAGAGCCACCATGTGTAATAAAAGCCTTAACCTTAGGATGGCCTACAAAATAACATTTCATTCAGTACATTAGTGATGAAGGAGTGGAATCCTGGATCTATTGCGGTCTTCATATATATACACTGCTCAAAAAAATTAAAGGAACACTTTTTAATCAGAGTATAGCATCAAGTCAATTAAACTCCTGGGATACTGATCTGAACAGTTAAGTAGCAGAGGGGGTTGTTAATCAGTTTCAGCTGCTTTGGTTTTAATGAAATTAACAACAGGTGCTCTAGATGGGCAACAATGAGATGACCCCAAAACAGGAATGGCTTTACAGGTGAAGGTCATTTACATTTTTTTCCCTACTCATCTTTTCTGACTGTTTTTAACTAGTTTGCATTTGGCTAGGGTCAGTGTCACTACTGGTAGCATGAGGCAATACCTGGACCCTACAGAGGTAGCACAGGCAGTCCAACTCCTCCAGCATGACACATCAATTCAAGCCATTGCCAGAAGGTTTGCTGTGTCTCCCAGCACAGTCTCAAGAGCCTGGAGGAGATTCCAGGAGACAGGCAGTTACTGTAGGAGAGCTGGACAGGGCCGTAGAAGGTCCTTAACCCATCATCAGGACCGGTATCTGCTCCTTTGTGCAAGGAGGGTGAACACTGCCAGAGCCCTACAAAATGACCTCCAGCAGGCCACTGGTGTGAATGTCTCTGATCAAACAATCAGAAACAGACTTCATGAGGGTGGCCTGAGGGCCCGACGTCCTCTAGTGGGCCCTGTGCTCACTGCCCGGCACCGTGGAGCTCGATTGGCTTTTGCCATTGAACACCAGAATTGGCAGGTCCCTGTAATTTCATAGATGAGGGCAGGTTCACTCTGAGCACATGTGACAGACGTGAAAGGGTCTGGAGAAGCCGTGGAGAACGTTATGCTGCCTGTAACATCATTCAGCATGACTGGTTTGGTGGTGGATCAGTGGTGGTCTGGGGAGGTATATCCATGGAGGGACGCGCAGACCTCTACAGGCTAGACAATGGCACCCTGACTGCCATTAGGTATCGGGATGAAATCCTTGGACCCATTGTCAGACCCTACACTGGTGCAGTGGGTCCTGGGTTCCTCCTGGAGCACACAATGCCCGGCCTCATGTGGTGAGAGTATGCAGGCAATTCCTGGAGGATGAAGGAACTAATATCATTGAATGCCCCCCACGCTCGTCTGATCTAAATCCAATAGAACACCTCTGGGACATTATGTTTCGGTCCATCTGATGCCGCCAAGTTGCACCTCAGACTGTCCAGGAGCTCAGTGATGCCCTGGTGCAGATCTGGGAGGAAATACCCCCAGGACACCACCTGTTGTATCATTAGGAGCTTGCCTCGATATTGTCAGGCATGCATACAAGCACGTGATGGCCAAACAAACTATTGAGTACCATTCTGAGTAGCTGCAATGAAATTTCAGCAAAATGGACCAGACTGCTGCATCATTTTTTTCACTTTGATTTTCGGGGTGTCTTTGAATTCAGCCCTAGGGCTGGGCAGTAATTCGATAATGATAATTATCGCAATATAATTTTCCTCGATAAAACGATATGAAGAGTTCGATAAATGTTCGATATAATGTTTATGCGCCAAAAGCAGAACGAAACAGCACGACTCATTTGAATCGTGCCACGAGGACCACGGATCCACTCGGATGAAAGTTCAAACTCACGCGAGCACTAAACCGCGCTGTGAGATCCAGTGTGAAGCACTTGCATTCAGCGATGAACACAAATGTCTCTGTGATTTAAACTTGTTTAAAGCCAAACAGGAGAAACACTGTGTGCAACGAGACAGTCAGAAGGCTTTTCAATCTACACATCGCCATCATTTACCATGAATTTACTGTAGTAACACTCACTGCACCATGCTATTGTGGCAGAAATGTGGGATATTCACATCAAATTTTATTACAAGAGTAATGGTATATATTTATAGTGTATGTATTTGTGATTAAACTATAGCATGTGTGCATTTATACAGAATGCTTTTAGACTACTGTTTTTCATACAAATAGGCTAACTTACCTAAACAACATATATTTATATTTTTATCATGCTATTGAGATGCTATATTTGTGGTTTTAACTGTGTTTATCATGATTTAAATGTATGCTACTATGGGAGACCAATGCTTAATAAAAAATAATAATAATAATAATAAAAATAAATAAATAAATAAACACACTTGGTCAGAATGAATTTAACCATATAAAACGGAGGTTGGTACAATTTTTACAGATGTCTCTGATTTTAAAAATGAACAAATATTTACCTCTGCATCCTAACTCAAGCTACTATCAAATGTGCATTTCTAAGAGACAAAAAAGCGATATTATTATTATTATTATTATTATTAATAATACTATCAGGCAACCCAAACCTGTTTCTTGATTTGAAACAATATCACTCATTAGAACATGCAGAAACTAAGAAATAATGTTTTCTATTTAGATATTTCTTTTAAGGAAAATGAATGGTCTGGTTTCTACAACTTTCACTTTGGAGCAAAATTCTGGCTTTAAACTTGAAAGAAATAACGATTTGACATTTATCGTGATAATTATCGATATCGACTGATATGAAAAAAAATTATCGTGATAATTTTTTTGGCCATATCGCCCAACCCTATTCAGCCCTCTTGATAATTTGCATTTCAATCAAATGATGTGGCATCCTTTCGTTCCTAACACATTACCCAGTCCATATCAGTATAGATATCCAGCATGATATTTTTCCCCATTGAGATCTGATGTGTTTTCAAAGTGTTCCTTTATTTTTTTGAGCAGTGTATATGTAAGGGATAATCAACGGTTTGTCGTCCATTAAAGGATTTTAAATACACGACGTGGAGGTCAAGAACCTCCCGACGTGAAGCAGACACAAAGATGAAATATGCGGTAAGATCACATTTATTTGAATATTTATTTGAGAGCGTATGCAGAGTGGCCTACGAACTCCTCGCAAGTATTGAAGCGGACTTCTGCTGATGAAACTGCAAACTATTTTTTTTCAGTAAATATTTCTTCAATTGATTGGATCTCTGACTTCTGGGGCCGTATGTATAAAGCCGCTCAGAGTAAATTTTTAGTCCTAAGTGTGTCAAAATTCTAAGAATGATGTAATTTTACTCTTATTCCTAGATTTAAGAATAAGAGTGATTCATAAAGGTTTCTAAGTGTTAAGATTAGGTCTCAGCTCCTAAATTATTTAAGAGAGCTTAAGAGGTCTCCTAACCTAGTTAGGAGTAACAAGGTGGCAGCAAAGAGGAGACACTTTCCAGCAAAGATATGACATATTGGAGTTATATGATGATATGGAGTTGATAAAATGATACAAACTTGACTGTCAAGATTAAAAAGTCTTTTTTTTTTTCTTTTTTTTGTAACTGACAATTTAAGAAATGTAATAACCTCTTCCATTCAAGAAGTCAATGCTCTAACTGCAGAAATGAAAGTAGTAATTTTTTTTTGGGCTGGAAAATTGGAAAAATGCAGCGCCGGTGATGACACTGTAAGCAGGGTCTTACATATTGTGGCAGTAACCCCCTCAAACACAACAGTGTACAAAAGTGGTGAGAATTTTTATTTATTTATTTTTTATGACCCCACGTTTCACTTAAACCATTAAAATACAAAGGACAAAAACACTGACCAGTGTCGCCAACTGCTTTCGATTGAAAGTAGCTAAAACTGGTCACTTAATGTTGCTAGATGACCTCATAAAGGTGAGTTCACTGATCTATATTTATATTTTTATAGATCAGTGAACTCGCCTTTATGACGTCATGGGAGTGTCTCGGAATGTAGATAAGGTTTGTCCAAGAAATTGATCTTGTTGCTAGGCTTTTGGAAAAAAAAGTCTCTAAAGGGATGAGGAAGTCACTAAATCTAGGGACAAAATCACTAAATTGGCAACACTGGTACGCTGACAACAAAAGTTATTAACATTTCATTGGTCCTCTTGTTTTTGCATGTGTTCATAATTTCTTTGTATGACAGCAAGCATGGCCAAAAATAAAGACCGCACAATTTGGCATGTTTCATTGCATTATTATCACAAATAAAACAACTGACTCTAAACAACTATGCAATATGCTTACAAAATCTTGTACATTTTTTAAAATTAAGTGTGAAGATGTCAAATTTCTTAGGCCGGACATCACTTTTGGCCACTACTATATGGCAGTTTATTGACTTTCCAATTGACCACCAAACCATATTTCAAAAACAAGTCACTTTTATGAGGATTGTAGGCTTTCCTGGAGTTGTTGGAGCCACTGATGAAACTCATGTTCACATCATTGCTCCAACTGTAAATGAGGAGACATACCAACAGAAAACAAAGCATAATAATTTGTGATAACTTTGCATAATGCAAAGCATAAAAAAAACATTTAAATATTAAAATATTTCAATGTCTTAATTAAATGATTTTATTGTAGTTACATTAAATGATTGGTGTTGTGCTGTTGTGACTTCACATGAGCAGGCTCACTATTGGCTGATTCAGAGGTTGAGATCAGCTATTTTGTGTTGACATCATTGTAGTCCTTAGTTCACAACACTTAAGTGTCTCCTCAATCAACACTTAAGCATCAGTCTTAGACTTTACTGAATGTTGCTTTTAGCTTCTTTATAAAAGTCTCCTACTCTTAGAAAATAATTTTTTGACACAAGTCAAAGCTTAAGACTATTCTTAAGAGCATTTCAGAGAAGTTTTATACATATGAGCCCTGGTCTTTTTTCATCATATCTGGTTCTTGGGTTTTAACTGTAAATTCCCCTACAGTGTTACCAAATGATTTTGTAGTGAATTATAATATGGCATGATTATTCAAATATCATGCATCTCCTGACTCATCAGCAGTGTTGATTTTAAAAAAAAACTCGGAGCTCTTTTCTGTCAGAATGCAACCAACTTGCGTGAAACTCTTTGCTTTCACTTTCAATCTACAACAGGTCAAAGAAAGACAAAGAAGTAAAGATATATATATATATATATATATATATATATATATATATATATACCAACAGCATCTCCCAGTGGTCACTACTTAAATACAAGAAAAAAAACCTTTCATGACACACTGCTTAATAATTTAACAGTCTTTAACAAGGGAGGGAAAAAACATACACAAGCCTAACAGGAAAAAAGAAAACATTCATACCAACAGTAAAATATGGTGGTGGTAGTGTGATGGTCTGGGGCTCTTTTGCTGCTTCAGAACCTGGAAGACTTGCTGTGATAAATGGAACCATGAATTCTGCTGTCTACCAAAAAATCCTGAAGGACAATGTCCGGCCATCTGTTTGTGACCTCAAGCTGAAGCGAACTTGAGTTCTGCAGCAGAATTCTATATTAATGTTCTGCTTTAATTGAATCACACAAACACACACTCCACTCACACACAGAAACATTAAGGAGCACGGAAACTTCTTGGCAACACATCCCCGTTACTTAATAAAATAGCTTCAATACTGAATCTCTACATTATATTTCTCAGCAACAAGGAGGTAAAAGAGCTGTTTTTGAAGTAAACTCACAGCTATATTGTTTGTAGAGAGAGACTCACAGAACGTATCCCTCGCTGAGACAGCTTGATGTTCCCGAGTCATATTAAAGATTAATTTAAATTGATAAAATAGTTCATGAATGACACATCACTAGTTGCTAGGTCACTGAGGCAGACCAAGCTTACTTTTAAACATCTTTGTCATACTAAAAAACAGTGCTGTGTGATGGAGTACAGCAGATCAGTGCAAGAATTTCAGATATTGGGGGAGGGACAGACTGGCCATTTCTAATTATTGTCCTCCTCATTGTCTATGGTGGTTACGGCCCTGACTTATGGAGAAGATCACATATCTGGAAAGGTGGTCTAGACAGACAGGGTTCCCACTCTTTTTTTTGTCAGTGAGTACTGAATTGAGTCTGTACTTGGTACTACCAATGCTGCAGAAGACCAGTATTGACAAGGGTTTTTTTTTTTTTCTTCCAGTACCATCGTGGTACAGAATAACTTATATACTACTTTTGACAGTAATTAAAATCATTAGTTCACAAGTTAATGAATTACTGAAACACTTCACTTAAAGTTAACCACTGGATAGGGAAACACATTAGTGTTCAAACTGTCACAAGTCAGTAGTGATGCACCGATCTTGATTTTTCATGTCCAATTCCGATTTTTTACAAGCAAATGGGCTGATTCAGGGTTGTTAATTTTAAGCAACAGATAGAAAATATGAGTACATGAACAGGATGTTTTTTGCTTTATTACAGGCTGAACTCTCTTAGAGGCAACCACTGCATTTTAATCATGATCCAAAGAATTACTTTACATACATTAGAAGTTTCTGATTTAAATTAGATTAAATTAGATGTAATTTCAAAATTACCCATTTACCCCCCCCCCCCCCCCCCCATTTACTTTGTCAGAGAACATAATGACTGACTTTAGTCTAGTGCGAGTTAGTTTAAGCATCCTCAAAAACTCCCCTTATAATCAGTAAAGCTGTCTATACACCGTTTGATGAATGAATCTCTTACGTACATCATGCCTACATCTGCACTTTATTGTTTTTGATGAGAGAATTCATGAGGGAGCAACATCCAATCCAGTTCATATGCAAATTACCGTGCTTGGAGACAAAGAGTTGTAAACTTTAAAAGTGAAAATCACTATTGGCTCAGTGACCTCCTGGCGGTGTGACCTCTATATTAGATAAGGCTCTCACATCAGTGACCCGTCTGCCAGGCTGCGGTTCTTTCAGATTCTGAGAAGATGAGGATGTGAGCTAGAACTCTTCTGGACCCTTAAGTTTTTGTGCCAGGCCTTGCGGCCTTGACTTTCCATTCACCAAAGATCCTCAGATCTCAGCAGATATCTCTTAGCTCTTTCTCACTTTCCACCTGGGAAGAAACTCCCAATCACCATCGAGTAAGAACATATTTGGAATTCATCACTCTTCAAACCCGGAAGAATGTGATCGCAAGTCCAAAACCTTGAAACCATCAAGACTTTTATCCAAGACTGCATCCGGACACTCGTCAACAACCAAGGCAATGCAAGTATCATACATTTAACTAAACGAAACAGAGATTTAGTACAAGCTGTAGCCCCCGCTATAAATGGCGCTGATGGTTTTACTCGGGTGGTTAACTGATTCTTTTCATAGCTTCATTCTCTGGTTTTCCTGATGGTTTCATCCATCATCCATTCAACCATTTGCTCTTTCCCATGTATGAGTGATTGTATGTTTGTTTGTTTGTTTGTTAGACTAGTTTGTGTTAGTGTTTAGTTAATAAAACTCTTGTGCACAAATTACATGAGTTTCTGATTCTGCATTGCAAATTAATGTCCCTTTACGATTTTGATCCTTGCTACATGCTCTAATGCATTAATACTTAGGAAAGTATTTTCTGTGGCCATGAAAATATCCTTTCTTAGAGTTGATATGAACTTGCACACATTGTTTGCTGGACGAACAGATTAGTTGATGGCAATTTAATTCTGCTACAGTTACTACTGGCAGCTGATATAAATAATTGTAATTAATCATAATTAACTGTATTTATATACATTTCGCTTTTGAGCTAATTTGCTACAATCCTTCAGAAATCATTCTAATATGTATTTTTTTTAATATATATATATATATATATATATATATATACTTAATACTATCTTTATGGTTCCCTGTTTGGATTAAAATGTGCTGTTTTCCAACTGTTGTAGACTTCTTTCTGCACTCTACTTATCTGATCGTGGTTGTATCTCTCTATTAGTGCTACTTGATCTTAACGCTGCGTTCGACAATATTGACTACAACATTCTTTTGAATAAACTAGAAAACTTTGTTGGCATTAGTGGAAGTGCATTAGCATGGTTCAAATCGTACTTATCTGACCGCCATCAATTTGTAGCAGTGAATGAAGAGGTATCATATCAATCACAAGTGCAGTATGGAGTACCTTAAGGCTCAGTACTAGGGCCGTTACTTCTCACGCTTTATGTGTTACCCTTGGGAAATATCAGGAAACACAGTGTTAGCTTTCACTGTTATGCTGATGATACGCCGCTCTATATTTCTATGCAGCCCGGTGAAACACACCAAATCGAGAAACTAACGGAATGCATAGTCAATATAAAAAACTGGATGATGAGTAATTTCTTACTGCTAAATTCTGAAAAAAAAAAACCAAAAAAAAAACCAGAGGTGTTAATTATCGGGACCTAAAACCCCCACATGTAATAACTTAGAACAATGTCTTAACACTTGATGGCTGCTCTGTAAATTCTTCGTCATCAGTTAGGAACCTAGGTGTGCTATTTGATAGCAATCTTTCCTTTGACAGCCACATTTCTAGCATTTGTAAAACTGCATTTTTTCATCTTAAAAATATATCTAAATTGAGACCTATACTCTCAAAGTCAAATGCAGAAATGTTAATTCATGCATTTATGACCTCAAGGTTAGATTATTGTAATGCTTTATTGGGTGGTTGTTCTGCACACTTATTTATTTATTTATTTATTTATATTCTCAAAACTGTTTTTCTATGACTTCATATTCAATATTTTGATCACTGGCAGCTTATTCACCACATCCACCATCAAATGACAGTGACAATTATATTTCATTGCGTACAGTAATTGCTCAGCAGTAAAGCCATTCAAACCAGTTAAGTTTTTGCTGATTATATTCTTTTGTTTTATCCCTGCGGTAATTATGAGTGAAACATCACTTTAAGGTCTTCTGACTCACTAGAAACTTTTAGAAAAGTGTGTTAGAGCTGGTTGGAGCAACAGTCTGCAGGATATTTGCCCTCCAGGAGCAGGATTGGACTCCCTTGGTCAAAGAATAATATAAACATACCCAAGAGATCATTTTGTGGCAGCCACTTCATTAGTTTGACATTCTTTGGAGCATTTTCAGGGACTAGTCCAGTGTACCTCCATAGTACCTATAAATCAAAGAGGATTATGAAGGTTAATAATATGAAGCCATATAAATCTAATCATATGATAGCATGGGTTAATTTGTATAACATTTTGTTTCAGAAAATACATGGTGGGCCATCAGAGTTGCCAAGTCTGCCTATTATAAGGGACTTTGTGGTTGTTTTTTTTCTGGGCCTGGGAATGTCTCAGTTGCTTTGCTGTCTATGGAGGGTCAGAAAGCTCTTGGATTTCATCAAAAATATCTTAATTTGTGTTCCAAAGATGAACAAAGGTCTTACGGGTTTAGAACAACATGAGGGTGGGTAATTAATGACAGCATTTTCATTTTGGGGTAACTATCCCTTTAAGCATTTAAAAGTAGTCTTTTATTTTTTAAATCCTCACTTACCCTCTGAGGTATCTGCCTAAATGCCTCAAAAAATTCTCTGGCTTTGGCCTCTGGTAACTGTGACACCAAGGAGCCCAGAGTGAAGACCACAAACCCATGTTCTCCAGAACCATTTACATACTCCTCCAGCTCCTGCACAGAATACAGATGTCAGCACTGAACAGGCATCATGTTCTAAGGGCACAAAGGTTACATTGCTCACTCACACAAATACCTACATGAACTATTGTAAAGCAGCATACTGTAACATGAAATAGATCTGCATCTTGGTAAAGGCTTTGGTGGCGCTAAGGGCTTGCTTGGGCTATAGCCCCATCAGAAATTTGCACTGACAAAGCCTCCCAAAGATTTCCTAATGATTTCCCTGTTTTTTTACTCTTGTCACTTTCATTTAAAATAAAAAGTCATCAAAACCCTGAAAAATAAAATAAGGTTTAATAAATGTTTTAATGTGACTATGTACTGTATAAACAATCGTCTTGATGGGGGGAGGAGTCAATTAGCCTACACTCAGGTATGGCAGGCATTAGCGAACAGCAATCATATTAAGCTCCTCATCAACAGCAATCATCATAATAGAGTGCTATTAGATATGAAGCAAATGATCACAGACTTCTGACATCTCAGAGTGTCTGAAGTGAATCTTCAGACACATCTTCAGACACATCTACTGTCATACGTGCCCAGAAAATACCAACAGATGTATACAATACATCTGTTGGTATCTTCTGGGCACGTATGACAGTCAGCGGAAATGAGATAAAAATGTTTGACATTTTAAATATGGATATTTTTCTTACAAAAATGCATTAATTCACTACAGGAGGCTTTTATTCACCCTCCGGAACCGTGCGGGGCACGTTTCATTATGGATTCGTGCGCTTTATTTGACTACTTTTGGACTCTTGTACAAAAACACCTGCTTACTCCCATTCTAACACTTGGAAGAGCCAGGATCATTTTTAATATAACTCCAATTGGATTCGTCTGAAAGAAGAACATCTTATACACCTAGGATGCTTTGTGGTTGAGTAAAATATGGGCTAATTTTCATTTTTGGGTGAATTAACCCTTTAATACGTGGGGGCATGGTGGGGTTTCAGTGATTGGCCCAATGGGAAAAGTTCAGGTGTTTCTGATTGCCAGTCAGTCTAGGCATGTTTGCCTGGGACTTCAGCCTCACCTAACTCTTTGTTAATTCGGCCCTGACCAGCTCCTCCACAATCGGCTTCATCCCTAACCTTACCTATGAAATCTTCCTTTCATAGGTAAGATTATTGAAAAGGTAGTTTTTAATCAGCTGAACAACTACTTAAACTCAAATGGATACCTGGACAATTTTCAATCTGGTTTCTGAGCGCATCACAGCACAGAGACAGCACTCATCAAGATAATAAATGATATTCGCTTTAATTCTGATTCTGGCAAAATATCAGTGCTGGTACTACTAGATCTTAGTGCTGCGTTTGACACTGTCGATCATAACGTACTTCTAGAGAGACTGGAAAACTGGGTCAGGCTTTCTGGGATGGTACTCAAATGGTTCAGGTCATACTTAGAAGGGAGAGGTTATTATGTGAGTATAGGAGAGCATAAGTCTAAGTGGACGTCCATGACATGCGGAGTCCAACAAGGCTCAGTTCTTGCACCGCTCTTGTTTAGCCTGTATATGCTCCCACTAAGTCAAATAATGAGAAAGAACCAAATTGCCTACCACAGCTATGCTGATGATACCCAGATTTACCTAACCTTATCTCCAAATGACTACAGCCTCACTGACTCCCTCTGCCAATGCATTGATGAAATTAACAGTTGGATGTGCCAGAACTTTCTTCAGTTAAACAAGGAGAAAACTGAAGTCATTGCATTTGGAAACAAAGATGAAGTTCTCAAGATGAATGCATACCTTGACTCCAAGGGTCAAACAACTAAAAATCAAGTCAAAAATCTTGGGGTGATTCTGGAGACAGACCTTAGTTTTGTCAAAGCAGTAACTAAATCAGCATACCATCATCTCAAAAACATTGCAAGAATTAGATGTTTTGTTTCCAGTCAAGACTTGGAGAAACTTGTTCATGCCTTTATCACCAGCAGGGTGGATTATTGTAATGGTCTCCTCACCGACCTTCCCAAGAAGACCATTAGACAGCTGCAGCTCATCCAGAACACTGCTGCCAGGATTCTGACTAGAACCAGAAAATCTGAGCATATCACACCAGTCCTCAGGTCCTTACACTGGCTTCCAGTTACATATAGGATTGATTTTAAAGTACTTTTACCCATTTATAAATCACTCAATGGCCTAGGACCTAAATACATTGCAGATATGCTCGCTGAATGTAAACCTAACAGACCACTCAGATCATTAGGATCGAGTCAGTTAGAAATACCAAGGGTTCACACAAAACAAGGGGAGTCCGCTTTTAGCTATTATGCCGCCCGCAGTTTGAACCAGCTTCCAGAAGAGATCAGATGTGCTAAAACATTAGCCACATTTAAATCCAGACTCAAAACTCATCTTTTTAGCTGTGCATTTGTTGAATGAGCACTGTGCTACTTTCAAACTAATTGCACTGTATTTTATGTATAATAATTTTCTATTCTAAACTGTTTTAAAATCATTTAAAATCAATTTTTATATAATTTCCTTGTTTTTATTATTTTTTTAATTCCTTGTTTTTATTGTTGTGATTTATTATTTTTTAATGACTATTTCACTTCCTCTAATGTAAAGCACTTTGAATTACCACTGTGTATGAAATGTGCTATATAAATAAACTTGTCTCGCCTTGCCTTGCCTAACCAGCGACTGCCATCTGATGGAATAACCAACAGTTTCCAAGCTTCAGTTGAACCAAAAAGGAACACACCCAGAAGCAACCACATGCCAGTCATTCTATCAGTGGTGTGAAGTACAGTGACAGTTGAAAGAGATTAAGGAAGGAAAACTCTCATGCAGTGTAACCACACAAGTTAAAGTACACTCATAAATGAGTCAGGACTGGGTTGAAAGGTTGATGATGTTTGCAACTAGAAGGATGGGCTCAATCCAAATATTGAAGTAATCAGTGGGTCTTATTCATTATTGTTTGTTGATTATTCATATTTATGCAGACAGAAGTACTTCCCACAAAAAGATTGCACAATGTGTGCACACTTGAATTTGTTCTTTGTTCCTTGTTCGAATGGAAAGGATAGGCTCTGCATTTCACCCATCCAAGTGCACACACACAGCAGTGAGTAGTGAACACACACACACACACACACACACACACACACACACACACACACACACTTGTTTCGCTATCCTTGTGGGGATTTCCATTGGCATAATGGTTTTTCTGCTGTACAGACCGTATATTCTATTGCCCTACACCAACCCTACAACCCCACCAACCCTAAAGCCTACAGCCCCACCAACGCTAAACCTAGCCCACAGGAGACTTTCTGCATTTTTACTTTCTCAGAAAAACTCATTCTGTATGATTTATAAGCTTTTGTACCCCTGGGGACTTCAATTTAGGTCCCCACCGTGACACAAGTCCCCATGAGTCTGTGTGTATTCAGGTTTAAGTCCCCACCAGAATATATAAACCAAACCCCCCCACACACACCCCATGGGCCAGTTGCACCAGCTGAACGTACACCCGGTTGTAAGACTAGGCTGGATGTAAAATGCGCTTTAAGTCGTGCGTAGAATTTATACCCGTTGCACCAAATCTTATGCCTAGTCAGAGGTAGGTGTAAAGTGAAAAGTCATGATTTTCTGGGACATTATTAGCTTTTAGGATTCACGCCTGTTAGTTAATTATTACTGCAGATGTGAACTGTAATGTTTATGGTCTTATCCGGCAGGATAAGCGATATCAATCACGAAGCTCGGTGTTGACTATAACACTCTGCCGACAGAAATTGAACTAATAAAAAATATTTATGTACAGCTTGTAATTATGCAGTAAAATATTACATATGATCTGCGATTATTAAAAGAAACTACCATTCGACATCTGGCTTGGAAGGACAATACAAATGCTTGGAAATATTTCACGTCTTTAAATCCAGTCATTATTTGTAGCATGCCTGCCATCCAATAATTGCAGTAAGTTTTGTGCTTTGTTACTTTTAATCAGAAATAAAGTGTCAGCTTTCAAATTCTGTCAGTTTTATCACAAAATACAAACTATAAATGTGGTTTTTCAGCCACAGAAAGATGTCACATTTACCTCAGGAAAGTCACATTTACCTCAGGAAAGACAATCATTGTACATAGTCATCTAGAAAAAATAACTAGAGAAGCACTGTATTGGATTCATTATATTTTACTTAACCTACCGCCTTCATTTTTAATGTGTGTTTGAAGAAATCTGTCTTGGGAACGTGCAGGGAGACTTCAGATATAAAAACGCGAACTTGTTAGAAAATGTTTACTCAGTGAAATAATGGCACGATGGCTTCACTTGTTATGATGTCTTGAGCAATTCAGTTCTATATTGCAGTGTGAATGTCGTCTCAGCTATCACTGCGGGAGAACGTGTCAGCGTGGACGCGCATCGTCTACGCCAGGCATAGTTGCGCCTGATCGTACTTTTAGCTGGTGCAACAGGCGTAAATATTTATCTTAAAGCTGGACATTGCAAAGCCCAGTGTTGGGCTTACACCCAGCATTTTTACGTCTAGCTGGTGCAACCGGCGTCATGAGCACACACCCAGAGCAGTGGGCAGCCATTTTTGCTGTGGCACCCAGGGAGCAATTGGGGGCTCCCCTCAGTCATGGTATTGAGGGCGGAAGAGAACACTGTACATTCACTTCCCCACCTACAATCTCTGCCGGTAAAGAGACTCAAACCCGCGACCTTTGGGTTACAAGTCTGACTCTCTAGGCCACGACTGCCCCTATGAATTTGGAGTATTCTAAATTAGATCTTGGTTGTGCTGACATTGTTTAATGAACATTGTATGATATAACATGCCAGAGAGCCAGAACAGTAAAAATGCTCTTTTGACTCTTTCCCTGCCAAACACTGAATATCCTTTAATTCACGAGACAACGCTTCCCTGCCAAACACTGAATTTTCTGGGTTTCTGTGTTTTCACAGTTATACACTTGGGGGGCGCTATTATGCATCTCTTCCTGAATGAATCTAGAATATGCCGATCAAAAACACAGAAGAGGAAGATGCAGATGTATGTATGCATATGCATATGAAAAATAATGCGATCATCAGCCGCATATGACTGAAAACTGGAATCAATCTAGGAAGTGGTAAAGGACTGTGCAAGCTTTGGGAGTGCTGATGGAAGCCATCTACTGCATATTTGCTTTGATAATAGTACTGAATATGATCCACATTAGGGCTGCACGATTAATCGGATGCGATTATCATGCGCATCTTGTCAGCAAAGCCGGTTCTGTAATCAGTAGTAAATCTTGTGCTTTCAGATGGAGCAGTATTTACTACACAGAGCCGTAGTTCACTGACAAGCTATGTAAAAAAAAAAAAAAAAAAAATCACAGATGATATAATCGCAAGATTATGAAATCAAAGATATCGTTCTATAATGACAGCTGTTTGTGTAGCTTCTCAGTGAACTACGGCTCTGTGTAGTAAATGCTGCCCCATCTGAAAGCACGTGAAAATACCACTTTTAATAACATGTTTTTACTCATGTGTTTAACTCACTACATAACATCTGTCAAGTGTTTGAAATAAATTCTTCTGTGAGATGATGTGGCTTCTTACACAGAATAAGGCACACAACATATTTCATAGTATTCTAAGCAGTGATAAAGGCTATGTCGATTAGCATTGCATTATTATATACTTTATTATAGTGAAAAATGTAATAATAATTAAAATAAGAACTTAGATAAGTCTCATATTGTCGTATTCCTGTGTTTATTAGTCACGTTCAATCAATGAAAGCAGTTAAATGTTCTGTTTATTCAGCTACCACTATAGGGATTTCATGGATTTCTTCTGAGGGACGTATTTGGAGTTTCCACGCGAGAGCACCCTCTGGCCTTCGGAGGGAGATTTACTACTGATCACAGAACCGTGCTTCACTGACAAGATGCGCATGATAATTGCAGATTTTGCCTACTCGCAATTGCGATTTCATTTAGATTTATTGTGCAGCCCTAATCCAGATGTAGTATTTGTTAAAAATGTGATTTTCTCAGCTTTTTGCTCAAAATGTTGCTTTTTTTATTAAACATTCCAACATTCAAAATTTTTGTTGATAAAAAAAAAATGATGCTTAAAGCTAGAATAATTTTTTTGTTTGTTTGTTTAAAAGTAGAGGGTCTGATCTTTATTTTGATATACAGTGCCCTCCAAAAGTATTGGAACAGTAAAGACAAAATTGCTCTGTTGGCTGTGGAGTCAAGACATTTGCAAATATGATTAAAAGATGAATATGAGACATAACTACAGAATGTCACATTTTATTATTAGCTGTTTCAACAAATACATGTTTTACCAAATAAAAAGAACAGCACTTTTAGAGTTCATCCCACTCATTGATGTGAGCATAAGTATTGGGACAGTTGAACATAAGGCAGATATAAAAGATTAAAAGCTATTATTTAGTTGCAGATCCCTTGCGCACAATCACAGCAGTGAGTCTGTGACCCATAGACATCACCAGACTCTTGGTCTCATCCTTTAAAATACTTTTCCCAGCCTTTAATGCGGCCAATTCCAATTGTTGCTTGTTTTGGGGAGTTTCTGCCTTTCCTCTTCAGCTGGTGAAATTCATGTTCAATCGGATTTAAATCTGGAGATTGACTTGGGCAATCTAAGACTTTCCATTTCTTTGCCCTTATAAATTCCTTGACTGAACTGGCAGGGTGTTTTGGGTCATTGCCCTGATGCAATATGAAGCACTTCCCAGTGAATCTGTTGGCATTTTCTTGAATATTGGTAGGCAAGATGGTTTTGTACCCTTCCAAATTCATTCTGCTACTGTCATCATACATTAAGTCATCAGTAAAGTTGAAAGGGCCTGTTCCAGAGACAGCCATGCATGCCCATGCCATGACACCACTTCCACCATGCTTTACAGATGAGGCTGTATGCTTGGGATCTTTTGCAGTTCCCTTTTTTTCTCCACATTTTTGCTTTCCCATCACTTAGATAAAGGTTCATCTTTGTCTCATCGATCCATAAACACATTTCCAAAACTCTTCTGGCTCACCTTTGTGCTTTTTTGCAAACTCTAATCTTGCCTTTCTATTTTTGGTGCTGGTCAGAGGTTTGCATCTTGCTGTTTAGCATCTGTAATTCTGTGTCAAAGTCTCCTGAGGACAGTAGATTGTCAGAGCATCACCCCAGCTTTCTGGAAGTTGTTGGTGCTTTTACATTTTACATTTATGCATTTAGCAGATGCTTTTATCCAAAGCGACTTACATTGCATTCAAGTTACAGTTTTTTTACATTTTATCAGGTCTTGCTTTCCCTGGGAATCGAACCCATGATCTTGGTGTTGCTAGCGCCATGCTCTACTATTTGAGCTACAGGAAACGTCTTTTAGGGTTCATTTTCACAGCTTTTATGATTTGTCTGTCATCAACTACTGTTGTTTTCTCAGCCGATCTGGTCGTTGGTTGCTGGTGTCATTGGTGGTTTCCAAACTCTTGATTTCTCTTGTTTTTGCTATAGCTCTAATTGACTTCCTCTTTTCTTTTAGCATCCAAATTGCTTGCTTTTCTCTCAAAGTCTGCTCCCTCATCTTCATCCTGGTTTGTGTGTGTGTCATCATCGAATGCAAGATTCAGAATGCAGAAGTAATGGATATAACTGATACCACACATTCCCTGCTTTTAATATCTGAAGAATGAATGCAACAGGACACAGCTGATCACTTAGAAAGACCTGTGAGGCAACTGTTCCAATACTTATGCTCATATCAGATAGGGGGATGAAACTCTAAAAGTGCTGAACTTCTTAGCTGGTACAACATCTATGTGTTGAATCACCCAATAATAAAATGTGACATTCTGTAGTTTTGTCTCATATTCATCTTTTAATCATATTTCTAAATGTCTTGACTCCACAGCCAACAGAGCAATTTTGTCTTTGCTGTTCCAGTACTTTTGGAGGGCACTGTATATTCAGATATTCATACAACAAAATGTTCTGAGGGCTATCAAATTTTAGTGAAAATCATCAAAAATGCTGGCGGTGGCTGGCAACTTTTTTCAAAAATGCTGGCGGGGAAAGAGTTAAAGTGCACAGTACATCACATAGTCTAACATTACTGCTCATAAATTCATGCCATCAACTTAGATTAGAGCAGTGTCACGTGCACTCTGACCTGCCCTGTTCTCGCTATCACTCACCCGCTCTCACATCTAATCTGGATACATTTTGAAAACTGCGTTTTCGTTTTAAAACACTCTCCATCCACACTAGCTTTTTCAAGCGTTTTCCAAAAGTTTCTCATTCACCCTGTGCATGCCTAAAGCCTTAAAAATCTCACTAAGATGATACAGATGGAACAGACATAGGGCCAGTTTTACTAAACAGGGCAAATTGGCATGAGAGCGCAATTCCAAAACAGAGCCGATGGGTGTGGAAATTTCTGCAGGTGATTTACTAACAAAGCGCAAATTAAAGAACACAGACGCAACATCTCATTTACATATCGACCAACGCAATATACCAAGCGCAGCGCAAATTACCGTTGTCGCAAATAAAGAATAACGAAATAAACACTCTATGATCTTTTCACATATCACTTATTGTTTACCTATTTGGTCACAAGCTAGTGTTACATTTCTGAAACCTCTGCAATCACTTTACAAACGAACTGTAAAAATTCTGGATAAGAAGCCAAGTATTTCTCATCATTGTCCAATATTACAAAAACACAGATTACTCAACTGGGAAAACATGGTAAAATTTTCAAATTTATGTCTTGTTTATAAAATTATTCATGGTTTATCATCTCCTCTCCATCAGTTTGTCAACATCTGAACAGCTGATCATAGCAGAACCAGAGGTGCAGAGAGGGGAGATTGTATCAATCCCTTTAGGAAAAGTGTGTTTGACCAAACCGCTTTTTCTGTTCGAGCTGCTACTGAGTGGAACCTCACCCCCATAAACATCAGAAATCTAAACACATATAGTACATTTAAGATCCAGTTAAAGAAATGGCTTGTTGATAATCAGAGCTGTCAACATTAGCTTACTACTAGACGTGCTCTTGCTGCCCCCTGCTGGCTTCTTGCTTTCTGTGTGTGTGTATGTGTTCATGTATTTGTCTGATGTTTGTCTGAATGTTGGTCTGTTGTGTTTCTATTGTACATCTTAGTTTAATAGTACTTTTTTCTAAATATATTGTAATTGTTTTATTGTTATGTAAGTATGTAATTTTACTCTCTTTTAGGGTGACTTTTAACATCTGTCTAGGGACTGCAGGTGAAAAATAGCCTTCTGGCTAACTCTGGCATATTGACAGAAATATTTATTAATATGCATTGTCCCTGTAATAAATAAATAAATAAATAAAAATAAAGAAGCCACAGTACGTTGAAAAGAACCAGAGGCCAAAAAAATGAATGTTTGCTAGAAGTGTTGATAGACCTGGTTTTGTGTGACTCCTAGTTGAGGGTTCCAAGTCATCTTTTATTTCCTGAAGCAAATTAAAAATAGCATGGCTTGGCAAATGATATGTTCGGATAATGTGTTCTTCTGGCATTCAAAATAAATTAATATGTGTGGAAAAAATCTTCTCCCTTCTGCCGTGCACTCTCTGATCACTGTGGCGCCTCTCCTAGCAACAATAATTGCAGCCATTTCAAGTGCAAAATAGTTTAAGACATGCTTTTTTGGGGCGTTAAATAATGGCGCAAATGCCAGTAATTTGAGGAGCGCAAACGTTAGTAAAACACGTTGCGTGACTCATTTGAATTGTCTCCTTCTATAACTCCTCCCAGAAGAGGCTTGGTCAACCAAAATTTTATTAGTCGCTTAGTCGCAAACATAAATAAATAAATAAAAATTACACACGTTGTCGAAGTCACGCAGATCGTTAACGGCTGGTGTATGTGGTAGTACATCAGCAGGACATACATACAATACTGAAAGCAAACAGGATGCGCTTTCTGCTGTCTCGGTAATGCAGCCTCCTTACTGTTTTTCCCTGACACATTCATAATTACTTCTGCCGGTGCGCTGTGACAAGCTTTACGTGTGCGCTTGAGTGCTTATTAGGCAATGTAGGCAATTAAAGTTTCATTATTATGATTTAAATTGTTTATTAATAAACATGCGGTTAGTCGACTAATGCTTCAAATGAACGACTACTAGTTGACCAGACAAATCTTTAGTCAAGGGCAGCCCTGCCATTCACTGATGTGTTCAGGTCACACTCACGATTGTATGTCTGATCTAAAATGAAACTGCCCTCATGTTTTGCTGTAAACAGCAATTGAACTATCGGTAAGCCCTGCCCCCCTGCCCCCACAATGACAGCTGTTAGTGTGAAAACCTTGTCCCACAATGTTTTTTAACAATTTTGGACACAGAAGGGCCACCATTCAAGTGGGAATTAAATATGTCATGGAGGGATATATAAAATAATTTAAAATAAATATGGTGGTTAACTCAAAGCGAAGGTTTACAGATCATAATGCAAACAGGAGAAGTCTCATGTTACGGCCGTCACGATCGCAGGTGACAACATGGATCAACACTGTTCATGTATAGCAGGGTATGATTAAATTAATGTACATTTAACCAGTTTAATGTGGAGATGCACTGAAATGTAGACCTTCGTTTATGTGTTTTTGACCTACACTGTACATGACGTGAGAACAGTTCTCTATTTAGGTTTGTACTTTTAGCCAGAGATACTTTGCTGAAGCACAAGATGACATTAATGTTCTGCTTGAGCAGACGAAAAATGTAACTTAATGAGAGTATGACAACCAGAAAATGAACCTTTTTGTTTTCATTGGGATTGGGGTTGAAGCTTAGGGACATTTTGCTCTGCCATTGGCTCATCTGCGTTCGAGGGGAGAGGCCTACCGATAGGTCAATTGTGAGTAATTTTTTTTTTATCATCTTTGCAGGACTTTGATATGAAGATTGCACAAAGTAACACATCTGTAGCAACAGTGTGAAAGTGAATAGCACATAACAGGCACAATACCAGTATAAACATAGATATCTATTGGTACTGTACAATATGTGTCCCATAAATAAACGTGTCATTGTTTTCAAAAGCCTTTGTTTTCGCAGTCCACACTACAATGAAAGAACGGCATTTTCAAATCTATCCACTTTGGAGAGCATTTTCAAAAAGCTAAATTTTTCCTGGACAAAAACGACATCTCTGTGTGGACGGAAGGCCAAAATGGACAGAAAAAGATGGGTTTTCAAACAAAAATGTGTTAGTGTGGACAAGGCCTAAGACACACCTGTTGCTCGTTACCTGAGCGTTTGCACTTGTATGTGAGTGTGTACAGTATACTGCTCCTTCACAGTCTTCAGTTGACTGGCCTTGAAGTAAAGCTGCGTTCACGCCATATCATATTGACCACAATTCCAAAATGACAACACGTGATATTCTACTTGGAGCTGAATAATGTGTTTCTATGTCAACACTATCAGCGGCAAAGCCTTCACATGCTCCAGAACTCATAATTACAACTTGTAAGCCCCCTGAATGTTCTGAGAGTTACGACTTGGACCAGCAACAGCTGTACCACCTGACCACACTCAAATTCATTTAGGCTCTACCTCTGAGTCCGAGAACATGGAAAGCATAATGCTGCATTCACGCCATGTCGTAATTACTGTAATTCCAATATTTAAAGTTTTTTTTAGCATTTTTAATGAGTTTAAAAATGTATTTATTATAAACTGAGAACATATCAACCCCTCAGCCTTTGACACATTGCTGTCACATACAGTCACATGACGAAAATGAATAGAGGAGGGAAACGTTCTGGTATGTAGAACAGAAAAGACGAAGGGGAAAAGAAAAACAAAATGATGGCAGCAATGTCCAAGTAAACTAACATAAATTGATTAGCTTATCCTGCCTAAGAGGGCAAAGTGATTGATATGTTAATTTCTGTGTATCTATATTGCTCAAAAAAAAAAAACACTTTTTAATAGGCGTTTGATTTACATTTGAGAGAAACTAAACTGAGAATATTTTAAATAAGGACACAAACTAGCCACCTTTTGCTGAAAATTGCCTTTTTGAATTCAAAATAGTCCAATTGTGTGATTCAAGTAGATCTGATGAGTTGAAAACTCTTGTTACTTCATACTTCAATACACAACAATGCTGAACTTTCACAAAAAAAAAAAAAATGTAAATGTTATAATAGTGATTTTATAATAAATATAAATCCATAACCAAAACATGTGAAACTATATTACGGAGTGGAAATGGTAAGTGGGACGATGAATGATCCTCTGCTACCATCAAGTGGTCATAGTGGGATTATCATGACATTCATTTTAATAGTATTTATTTTACCAGGTGAAATCTTGGCAGAAACCTTTCACTTAGCATGGCAAATTGTCCATGAATTATCTCTAGAAGTAAAAATGAAAAAAAAAAAAATGCAATGTTCTTTAACCCTCTGGGGTCTGAGGGTGTTTTGGGGCCCTGGAGAAGTTTTGACATGCCCTGACATTTGTTTTTTCAGTATCTTAAACACCTCTGATTGGCCACTGTGTTTCGGAAATCAACAGAATTGTCTGTGATTGGCTACACTGCACAACGCTACAAAACATGTTGTAAATAGAAACCTTGGAAGCTCTCCTGAGCTCAAACACAAATAGGCATTTGAGTGTTTGCCAAATCTGTTTCACCATTCATGAAGTTGTGTGAAGAATAGGTAGCATCTGTGTGCATCTGAGCACATGTACATTTTGGACAGAGCTGTAATAATGTGATTAAGGCATTTACATGCCTGTTTATTAAAATAAGCATACATACTCCACATATTTCATGCAATTATGGTTACGCATTATGAGGGTGCATGTAAACACATTTACTGATTATTGGGTTCAATTTGCTTTTGTCATGCCACTCGTGTCTGGTGTATATACACTGTTTTGATAGTTGCGACTTTGATGTAGTCATCATCATCATCTGCTTTTACATTTACCTGGCACTGGCAGTCCTTTCACAAACTTGTCCATGCTTAGAGCAGAACCATGCATAATTATTTTATATTTTTTCATGGCTCCTTGCAATACCAAATGATGATTCTTCAGTCATGCCATCTTGTGCTTAGCGGTCTGTTATTTCACAACGTCAACTGCTACAACTGATAGCAGACTACTCAAAGCGGATAGTATGAGTCATCTTGAGGTAAAATATTGACTTCTCAATTTTAATTTAATCTCATTTTTACGAAACAATAGTGATTCCTAAATCCCAAGAATTGATTAGTCTAGCATGTTTTCAGTTAATGAATGGGACATTGCAGTGTACCTCCGATCTAATAAATAAGGAATAATTGACAACGGCCATTGAATTGTTAGGAAATAATGCACACCTGAGGTGGTGATGAGACTACACCTCGGGTGTACATTATCTTCTAATAATTCAACGGACCGGAGTCAATCGATCAGAAGATGTATTTCAAGGCATTCGTCCAGTTTTTGTACTTAAAACGCTATTGTGAGTAGTCTTAATTTCTTATGCATCTCATCCAGCACCTCCATTGCTAATTCCAAAATGTCATTTTAGACCTAGTAACAGAGGCTTCAGCCATTGATAGCAGACTAATGCAGTTAATAACTTACTATTAAGTTATTAGACAGAGAGAGAGAGAGAGAGAGAGAGAGAGAGAGAGAGAGAGAGAGAGAGAGAAAGAGAGAGATTAAGTGCAGGGGTGTGATGCACTCATTACTTTTGAGGGGGCATGAGTGAGGGGCGTGGGTGGTTAGAGGGCTCATCATGCTTGTCATGTGACACACAGCAGCCACGATAGCACTGTATAACTGATTATAGGCTTATGTTTTATTTATTTTTTCATTTTTATTTGAAATATTCCCAAATGTGTTAACTATATCATTAAATAACTTGATTCTCAAATGCGATCTTGGACCACAAAACCACTCATAAGGGTTAATTTTTTGAAACTGAAATTTATACTTTCCATTGATTGTATGGATTCTTAGGATGGAACAATATTTGGCCGAGATACAACTATTTGAAAATATGGAGGGTGCAAAAAAATCTAAATATTGAGAAAATCGCCTTTAAAGTTGTCCAAATGAAGTTCTTAGGAATGCATATTACTAATCAAAAATGAAGTTTTGATATATTTATGGAAGGAAATTTACAAAATCTCTTCACAGAACATGATCTTTACTTAATATCTTATTATATACATATGATTTTTGGCATAAAAGAAAAATCGATAATTTTGACCCATGCAATGTATTGTTGGCTATTGCTACAAATATACCCATGCTACGACTGTTTTTTTGCTCCAGGGACACAAATATGTGTAAGTAAATGCATTTTGCACCTTTGTAGATTATGTTAGTTGATCTATAATGGGCGATGGGCAAGTAGCCTAACGTTAGGGGGGGCGGGGGGCTTTTGGCTTCTCTCCTGAGGCCACAAGAGGGCGCATCAAGCAAAATATTACTAATCCACGGTTCTTCAAAGCATAAAATAACATGGCTATCTTTGAAAAATGTGCAAAATGTTTAAAATAATGTTTAACCTTATATAATTACTTTGCTTAAACAATTAGAAACAAAACAGCAGCATGCATACAAGTTTAATACAAAGCAAGAAAAACCAATCACAAAGTGTAACGTGACTTTTTTCATTTAAAAACATGAGATGCAGTGGAATGGGGAGAGACCCGTCCCGCCATAGTTTTGAGACATGTTTTTTCAAAGTTGAACTTACAATAATTTTAAATGGCTTTCTAAATATCCGACTCTCCCTGCGTTCCATTCGGAAGGGCTCATCCCTATGCCCTAATCCCTTCAAAGGGGTTTAGCCTCCGGAGTGAGAGCTTCGAAGGGTTGAAGGGTGTAGGGGACCAAACAACTGTTTCTTGAAGTGCCCTTCTGCGTCATCATACGGAAGAGCCGTCATCATGCAAAGAATCTGTGCAAAGGATCATGGGAGATTAAGTGTCCATCAGTCGTACCCTTCGAAATCCTTCATTCCGAAGGGCCCTTTGAAGTGGCTAGTTTTGAGCACTTCGGTTTGGAACGACCCTTCAATATGGCGGCCATGATTGTTTTCACTCCGAAGTGCCCTTCGGAGGGCGATATATCCCGTTTGGAACGCATCGTCTCTTTTGCGAGACGCGAGTGCAACGGTGATAGATGTCCCTCTAGAAAATACGAGTTCTGTGTAAACGGCTTAGTTGGTTCCAGTTTTGACATAAACAACATCATCTCCGCATTGATGTTCTCTTTTTCCGTAGTATTTTAAATGAACAACGTATCCAGTGGGTTCAACTGGATAGGCTAAAAAAAGCATTAAAATGCAATGATACCTACCTACATCTTCATCCCATCTTGTTCTCTCATTTGCATTCGAATGTGGATTTTTATTTTAAATTTGATGAATATTCGAAATTCGATTTTTTTTTTTTTGACAGCCCTAGTCTTTACTTGTACCAGATATGGGTGTCATGCCATAAAATATTTTTTTTTAATATGACTGACATTGTATTTAATGTGGATTTAATATAAACATTGTAATTTACTAATTATAACACTTTCATTGTACAGAAAGAAAGCAAAGAACATTTACATTATCAAAGGACATTTTCAAGCACTCTCAAAAACTCTCATTATAATCACTGAAGCTGTTTACAATGTGAAATGAATATCCTACTTAAGCTGGCCGTACACTAGACAATTTTCAAATCTTAACCGATTTTAAAACCATGGGAGACCACAGACATGAAGACAGTTGAACCGATTTTTAGCCTTATAATCCTCTGAATGCGCTCACTAGATGATTAGACCAGACCACACACTTGATGATTGCAGGAATGATTTCACAGTGACACAAGATCTCATGGAGACTTGCGAGATCAAACGTGACTAGAGAAGGAAAACAAATGGAAGACAATCGACATTGTCAGCTGGTTCTCTCGGCGCGTGTTCTGTTTCACAGTGAAAAACTAAGTATAACAAAGAATATGGGTGATGTATTCAGCTTTCATGAATGAATGAGGCATTTATATAGCGCTTTCTTGTGTATTGCCATACACCCAAAGCGCTTTACAATCATGTAGGGGGGTCTCTCCTCAACCACCACCAGTGTGCAGCATCCACCTGGATGATGCGACGGCAGCCACAGGACAACGGCACCAGTGCGCTCACCACACACCAGCTACAGGTGGAGAGGAGAGAGAGTCATAGAGCCAATCAAGTGGATGGGGATTTTTAGGGAGGCCATGATTGACAAGGGCCAGTAGAGGGAATTTGGCCAGGACACCGGGATTACACCCCTACTCTTTATGATGAGTGTCATGGGATTTTTAATGACCACAGAGAGTCAGGACCTCGGTTTAACGTCTCATCCGAAAGACGGTGCTCTTTTGACAGTATAGTGTCTCCGTCACTATACTGGGGCATTAGGACCCACACAGACCACAGGGTGAGCACCCCCTGCTGGCCTCACTAACACCTCTACCAACAGCAACCTAGTTTTCCCAGGAGGTCTCCCATCCAGGTACTGATCAGGCTCAGCCCTGCTTAGCATCCGTGGGCAACCAGTCTTGGGCTGCAGGGTGATATGGCTGTGGTTAATACCATTCATGATATGTTTGTGGCTGCCAAGTTTCAGCTATAGAAGCACGCAACATCCCGTAAGTGTCACTTGCTCGCTCTCATTGGCTATCGCGGGTATCACATCAGAGGCTGCCAGATAAAGAATCAAACAAGACACTCCGTCTTAATTGGTAGCAGTTAAATAATCGTAATGATACCACACAATAGAGGATGTTTTGGACAAAAAATTTGCTTGCGACAAGCCTCAAATCGGATCACACCCCAAATCAGGCTTAAAGGGGTCATCGGATGCAAAATTCAAGTTGTTTGAATATAAATGTGTGTTAGAAGTGTGTGTACACATCCATCCTATAATGATAAAAATCCACCTAGTGTTTTTTTTTTTTTTTTTAAATCCCTATTTTAAAATCCCCTTTCTCAAATCAGGCTGTTCTGAGATTCCTGTCAGAATGACGTAGTTCTGTACAGGCTGCTCCCATGATAGTTGATTGACAAGGCCATCTTACCTTAGACCCGCCCTCAGTGAGCTGTGCTGTCCACCATTGTGATGACTCCAGTGCAGGGGAAGACAAGATATCTCAGATTAAGCGATTGAGGTGTTTTGTTGTTGGATGTAATAATGAATATAGCAGTCATCATTTACTCCCGACATCTGAGCCGCTGAAGACGCAGAGGATTAACGTTACTTTTGCTTTGAAGTGAATGCTCCGATCCCCAATCTGCCTAAATGCATCTATGTTCGAATCATTCGTATTCCAGCCTCACCTACACCTAAGTGAGTATAAGGGTTTTTTTTGAATCTTTGCAAATCGTCTTTCCTAATAATGTACTAGTTAGCCAGTTTCATGGCTAAAGTAAACAGTACTGCTCGTCACCACACGGAAGAGAGAGGCGGGATCAGCAGAGCTCATTAGCATTTAAAGCGACATGGACTAAAAAACGGCTTGCTGAAAACATAGCTGATTTTGACAGGGTGAAAAAGGTTTTTTACACTACCATTGAGAAATTTTAACCAAAGTATGTTATAGACTTTTAATTAAGACCCTAAAGAATCATATCAACTTGTGCAAAATGGGCATCCGATGACCCCTTTAAAATAGACCTTAAAATCCTCTAGTATCCTCCAGCCTTACATCGTACGCACTTTTGTTGTTTCTGATGAAAGAATTCATCAGAGAGCGGAATTCATTCAGCGAGCGGCGTTTCAGTGATGACTCATCTGAGCATCTGAGCATTTACTACACAGAGCCGTTGTTCACTGACAAGCTGCGCAAAACCACGCTGATAATGAACATGGATTTGAGCAGCTTGTCAGTCAACAACGGCTCTGTGTAGTAAATGCTGCTCAATGTGAAATCACGCACGTGTTGGAATTTACCGCTGATTAGAGAACCGGCTTTACTGACAAGATGAGCATTAATTATCACCCAATATTTAAGGTGCACCCCTAAAAAATACCCATGTACATGTGGACATGGCCTCAGTTCTTGGAGGGACAAAGCCTTGCAGAGTTTAGCTGTAACCCCAATTAAACACACCTGATCCAGCTAATCAAGTCCTTCAGGCTTATTTAAAAACTACATGGTACGTGTCTTGGAGCAGGGATGGAACTAAACTCTGCAGGGCTGCGGCCCTCCAGGAACTAAGTTTGACACCCCTGCTCTAATTGATTTCCTTTGTAAATATGTTTCAAATTCACATTGAATGCATTTATGACTGTAAAGCATGTCTGTGTGTGTCAAAATTGTGACTAAAATCGAAATCGCAAAATTGATCAAATAATTTTATTTATTTTTTTTAATTTAGGTTTTTTTGTCCATATCACACAGCCCTAGTGCGACACTCAATCGCCGTTTACGGATAGCATAGGAGTGAATGAGAAGTGCCGTGAGCTGAATCCCACCTGTCGCAAAAAGTCTGTGACTTTTCTTACAAAACAACATTTTTTTGGGTGTAAACTCTATAGTTAAATCAAAAACTGTTGTTTAGTTTAAAATATGCTGAAGATTAACAGATAGGCTGTCGATTCAATAAATGATAAGCTATTTCCTCCAAAAAAAAGCTGTTTATTCTGCATAGTGAAGCCTGTCTTCCATTGCCATCCATTAAAAAAAAACGGCATCTGGTCTCCTTCCCTGCGCCACAGTGTTAGCTTTAGCCGTTACACTTTTTTGGCTAAAGGTTGCAGGCTTGCCTTCCAGTGGCTTTGATATAAATCACAATAAGCTTTGTTATTTGTAACTATTGATATGAAACAAAGTCTCAGATTTCAAAATCTGTCCATTTTATTTCAGTATTCCAACAATAAATACCATTTTGGCATTATTTAATGTGCAGTGACAGATTGCTGTAGCCTTAGTTCAAGAGAAGTGGCAGCGCGAAGCACCTGTGAAATGATTATCTCCTCCGCTTTAATACCAGTTACAGAACGAAATAAACACGAATGAACATCAGAAGGTACATAAAAAAGAAAGAGTACAACTTACTGAAGTTGTGTCTAAAATGACTGTACCCATATCTACAAGTCATTGGTGTTTGGTGATGAGTTTTTGTCTCAAGGTCTGCATTTAAAGTCACAACAGAGGTGTTCAGCTTGGATTAGGACTTGGCTTTCTGCAGACCAGTCAAGTTCTTCCACACTGACTAAATCAATCATTTCTTTTTGAACCTTGCCTTATACACAGAGGCATTGTCATGTTAGAATAGAAAAGGGTTGGCATTCAGCTCAGCAAGGGTAAGACTCACAAAAAGACTTTTTGTAATTACCAGATTCTCTAATCAGAACACTGGTTTCAGGGACCAGGACCACCATCTCATGACCCCTTTGAGAAAGCTCTTCCACCAGGATCTTCATGCTCAACCAGTGGCTGCCATCCACTGGCATAACAAGCACCTTTCCAACCTGCAAAGGCTCTGACGCGAACAAGCACAGTCAGACTAGAAGCCCCAGAGTGGAAACTCCATCCACTCTAATGTTTATATAGTACACAGCATACAGAGATATGGTGTATTTAAGAAGCCTGGGAATGCTTTCAAAACAGGACGGGCCTCAAAACTAGACAAAAGGGGAGTAAGTGTTGAAAGGTCACTGGAAGCATGTGCGTACAGCACAACTACTGAGCTCAGACATTGACGCTGTCGCTGCACTGTGGTTTAAAGTCTAACAAGTGGGTGAAATGTAGCTCTGGGTTAATTATTTCAAGAACATACGAGCATATTAGAATTGTCAAAGTTATCTAGAGATAGCTTTGTTCATACACATATACAGAGGACCAAATGTCTGTAACAGGTTAATATATTGGTAACATTTTTTCAGTAAGGATCAACATGTTAACATGCATTAGGTGTCGTGATGAACCAACAATAAACAATACTTACAGAAAATATCAAAATAGGTTAAAGTTAATTTCTACATATATTTGTCATGATATTTCAAACTGTATAAATATGTTTTATGCTTTGCACATCAGAATTTATTTTAAGTGTTTCACTGTTTTTACAGTTTTGGTCGCCGTGAATTAAGTCACCAAGTTAGATATGTTCCTGGATTAACATTATTCTCCAAAAACATAGACCTAACCGGCTAACCCTATCCCTACCCCTAACCCTAGCCATAATTTATCCCTAAAATCAGAGGGAAATGATGGAGTACAAACACCTAACTCTGGTTGTAACGCTAAAACTGACATTTCCTGTAAACTTATCCCTCAATTCTGATTGGTTGCTTGGAATATTGTTCCAGGATCAACAAGGATGCTGATTCAGGAATATGTTGCACTTGGGGTCGCCGTGGTGAAATCACGTTCACCGTATTCACAGTGCATTATGTCATTATGTTTATTAGTGCACTGGAAAGATTCTACAATTAAGACTGCTCTTAAAATGGCCGACTCCCTGACTACAGAACTAGGGAGCTGATTGAGACACACGCCAAGTGATTAATCACAGCTTCTCCCTAAACACACAGGAACGCAATTAAGGCAGTCATGCAAAAACATGAACTCTTACATACAAAATCACACCACTCTGATTGAAAGAAAGTGCTGAGACAATGATTACAGAGCACTTTTAAACACAAGAGGATCTGTTTGCAATTGAATCGTTTCATAATTACAATACCTACAATAGATGAAAACAATTTATATTTAAACAAAGTCTAATGCAACTGAGTGTGTTTGATTTAAATGCTAATGAATTTGTAGTAATGAACTACAGTAGGCCTATGTCTAGAATCAAACACATCTGAATATAAAAGCCTGCACTAGTTTCAGAGCAATTCAGTGTATGAGTAAATCTAAATCTGAGTAAATCTAACATCTGCAATATCCTACAATATTCTTGCTAAAAGTTGTGCTGTAAATAAGTTGTACAGTAAAATACAGGCATATGCGGTTGCCATTAGTGCACTGTTCATTTACAGCTCTTCTATCATTAATTTACAGCTTTCCTTTACAGCATGTAACCATAATACCATGAAGTTAACTCATTTTAGTTGGGAAACTGATTGCTTTGAACCATTCAAGTTTAAAAACTAATATTATATGGTGTAAAAATTAAACAGCAAACACTGCTCAAACACTTAATATGTAGGCTAATAGTGAAATTAAAAACATCACTAACTCAAATCTCGTTTTTAGCTTGCAATAGCACACATGCATGTACTAATGTAATTAACGAAGAGGTTAATAATTCATCAGCAGTTACTATACCAGAGCTTCCACGCTGTCAGTTCATATCTGTAAACATGACTGTAACAATAGCTATTTAATATGTAGCCTAACAACACGTGGAGCATGCATGAGAGAGCAGTTTCTGTGCGGGATGCCGTGATGAGTTTATCAACACTCACTGTGCGAATCATAGTTCATATTCGGGGGCTGTTTCACAAAAGATGCTAAGAAAAGTGGGGATCAATGTCCAAAACCTGACTTTAAATAACCTCACTCAGGACTAAAGCGCGTTCATAAATGACAATTTAAGTTCATGCAATCTCACTAATTTGATCCAGGTTCAGTGAGTCAAGATTATTTAATGCACACGCTGTTCTTAAGCAGCCCTTAATGTTGATCATGGATCAAATCGATCCACTATGGCTAACAGCGAATATTTGTGCTGTTCAATGCATTTGAGACATTGTGTTTTCCCCAGTGCATAATGGACACGTCACGGTTATATTCTTCATCTGTAAATGTTAGAAAGTCATGCAAATATATCCATTTTGCTGTCAGGAGTGGGCGAGGCTAGGAGCGCAATAATAAAATATACATTTTGATAAAATATTTGTTTTTGGACATTAAATGTGACGTGTAGAATTGTAATCCTACATATAGGCCTAAGAGTATTTTTATGATAGCAGTAACTGTAAATCAAATGCAAGCTGGCTAATACAGCCCCAAGAGTCTCTTCTGGTTAAATAAAGGTTAAATAAATAATTACTGGCTCAAATGAGTTAATGTGTATTCCTCTTATCAGTTAAAATGTAGTCTGTTTTCTATTATTTATTTTAATTTTTAACTTTTAATTTAGTGTTTGCTTTAAAGAGGAATTTTAGATTGTAATGTTTTAATGTTCTACTAATAACCATAAAAGGTACAGCTGTCATAAAACCCCAGAGAAACCCCTGATCAACTGAATGGGCAAGTAGCAACAATGTTAAAATGTTTTCATATATCTTAAAAAAATAAATATCTTTTATTTATTTGATTTATTTAAGAAGCATTTTCTGTAATAATAATAATAATAATAATAATAAAGTCATAAATAAAGTACAATAAATAATTGTATGTGAGAGAGTCGGTGGTATTATCAATGCGTTCCTATTGGTCAGTGTTAGAGGAGCTCAGCTTAGCCTGACAGTTAGCCTGCTCACTTCTAAAGTAAACTTATTTAATGTAACAGCCCCCCTGGACCGGAGCAAGCGTGTTTCAAGTTTATGTGAATATATATCTCATTCTCTCGTGCTCCAAACATGAACCAGCACCGTGTATGCGCACATATCATGTGCGCTGATACAGCGGTATGTCTGATCATGAACGCAATGACACGACAGATTATTGTGATAGACAGCAAACAAAGATAGCCTATGGACCTTAAATTAAAAGAACGGTGAACAAACAGTAACTATGCCTTTATTCTTTCTGTTTTACACGGATATGTGTCATTTGTACTGAGGCTGTAGTGCTGGTGAAAATATTATTATAACTTTTAAATGTTCTTCATTTTTCATATACACCAATATCTCTGCTTATTTCAAATAATAATTTTTCAAAACATATTGGATTTGTTCATGATAGTCGTTAGCCTCTAATGAAAGGACTTCTTGAGTTCATTCTCATTTTTATATTTTTAAAATATATCAAGGTGGCCCTTATCTCTGTTGTTGTTGTTTGTTTTTTCTTTCTATCTCTGCTCATATTTTAATATTCATTTGTCTGTATAATGAGTGTGTTGTAGGTCTGTGTTTTATTGGTTGTTTTCTCCCCTCTTTCCACCCTCTTGACTCCCACTTTCCCACAGCTACAAAAAAAAAATTAAATAAAATAACTTTCTTGAAGAAGCAGCACTGGCCTGATCGTTCAGATAGCTGATAAAAGTTTTAGGGCGGCTGAGACGACAAATAGGGGGGCTGAAGCCCACCTAAAAAGGGTCTAGAAACCACCCCTGTCTCAGACTGGAAGTTAGGGCAGAGCTGACGATCACCTAACCTGCCCCCACCTCTAACCCGAACTTTACTACAACTAAAAACTTCACCCTCGTAAATGCCTAGCCCTACCCCACCACTAAACCTAACATTAATGAGGCTATAATCCCTACCCTAAATTCCGGTCTGAGACAGCTTGCCTGGCATGGCTGTCCTGAAACCTCTGTGACAGTGCTGTGGCTCTGCTTGAGAGAACACACTGTAAGGCAAAGGGCATCTTTTGAAAACAAACAAAACATTTATATATCTTGATGAAATATATAGGGGACATCGGATGCAAAATTAACTTTTACATGGTGTTTGCATATGAATGTGTCTTATGCCGAGTTCACACTGCATGATTTTCAAAGTCGTTGGATCACTGTTGTTTTCATACTGCAGGACTATCCAGCCCTCTGGTGCTCTTTGGTGATTTTTGACTGAAATATTTTCTATTTTGAATTTTTAAAAATCACAGCTTCATCGGAATGGTACAAGACTTGGTGACTTTTATGGCATTTGGAATGTGAACGCAAAAAAATTGAGGGCATGATTCGAGCAGGCTAAGTGGTTGGAAAAAAAAAATAGTCACACTTGTGGTCTTCGGTCAGAAATGACCGATCATAGGAAATGAATGGGAAATCCACAAAAATACAAAAATTCAGAGAATTTTTGTGTGTGCAATATACAAATCTGCCACAATGCATAAAAAAGTACACAGCAATGACGGGGTGAAACTCTAAAACATCAAGAGTCCAAAACCAACACATCCACTCACACACACACTCGTACACACACACTTATACACACACACACCTATGAACTGGTGTGACTGTAACACAGCAAATATGCAAAAATAAAAGCAATAATTCAAATAAAATGAAGTAAAAAAAAAAGTGGACAGCAAGGAAGGGGTTACACTCTAAAACATCAAGAGTGCAAAACAGACCCATCCACTCACACACACATACATACACAATTATACACACTCAAATGAATTGGTATGGCTATAACCATATAGCCAAAACGAGTCAGAAAACTGAAATTAGAGGCTGAAATTAGATCAGACCCAGAAGGATTAAGCTCTGATAAAACATTCCTGTTCATTTTTGTTACATTTTTATAGAATGGTTTTTTTTTATTTTTATTATTTTTTTTTTTTTTTGTGTGTGTGTAACAAAATGCTTTCTCTGTGTTCAGGTTTGACTGTAGTAATAATAATTCAAAAACTGACTGTGACGAGTCCCACAGAGGAGCTCCGGAAGGATAAAAGGAGGAGCGACGACAGCGCAAGACAAGAGAGGACCAGGCCTGGACTTTATTTGGCAGTCGTCCCTGAGGGGCTGCCGCTTTACATTTGTGTTTGTTTATTTTATTATTAAAGTCTTTAAATGTTCGCCGGTTCCCCCCTCCTTCTTCCCGTATCTACGAACTGTTACACTGACGCTTCAAATCAACATTTTAACAAATAAATAAATAAATAAATAAAAACCTTTACAAAAATAGTCTTTGAGAATGTCTAGATATATATCCAAACCCACAACTTAATAAACATAAGTATTTATGTCTAAAAACAATTAGAGAATTTATAGGCCTTTTATATAGAACTATATAGGAATCTAGTGGCTAAACCATAGAATTGCGGATGGTTTTCTTATTTTAGTCCCACCAGATGGCACTAATTTGGCTTTGACTCTATTTTAACATGAAATACTGCATAAATTGAAAAGTTATATATATATATATATATATATATATATATATATATATATATATATATATATATATATATTTATATATATATATATATATATATATATATATATATATATATATATATATATATATATATCAAGTCGAGCTTTATTGTCATTCTGCTACATGTGTGGACATATAGTGGAATGAAATGTCGTGTCTCGCAGGACCACGGTGCTACATACTAGTTAAACCTAAGATAAACATACAACAATGCAAGTATAGGAAAAACAATAGAGCTATACAACAGTTAACTATCTGACTATACATATACTAAAAATACTAAATATATATATATAAATTTGTATTATTTTCAATGGGAAGAAATTGATCATAATTATTGCATAAATATTAATCAGTACAATGAAATTATCTCAAAATACAAAAGAAAAAAAGAAAAAATATTATTGAACAAAACAAAAATACGTTACATTGATTTTACTGGGGGGGTGGGGAGGGGGCAGTGACAAGAGGTTACACACTGCATGACATATAATAGGAAGAATCGCCGACAGCACTGTCTGGTCCGCAAACTAAGTTTCATTTAACTCCTCCCCGAACTTCCCTCTGCCCTGTACCCTGCTCTCTCATCGGCTGTAGGTCAACGCCAATGTATTTTTCAGTCAGAACCCATTTCACACAGCAGGATTTTGAATAGCCGACAGGTCCAGATATTTAGCATGCCAAATATTTCACGGGCATCAGCGACACATCGGCGATTCTCTCAGATCGTGTCTTTGATAATTCACACTGCGTGATTGTCACTTGCGTGAACGAGCACCGATTTCCTTCTGATTTCAGGCATTTGTTGGCGAAACCTGTCAGCTGTGAAAATCGGCGCTAAAATCATGCAGTGTGTGGACACAACCATCCTACAATTATAAGAATCTATTCACTCCTCTTTTTTTAATCCCCCCAAAATACCTAGTTTATCTTAAGAAGTACTAAAGAATATTTTTTAGTATATTAATTACAAAATTAGTGCATGAAAAAAGAGCACTTTAAGTACATTATGGAAGTGCACTTTTTCCACCTTGGCTGCGCTCAAGCACCTGTAGCAACAACATCTCTGCAACAATGCAGGTGTTGGATATAAAAGTAAACATGAGAGTCATTTTCATCATTTTCTCCGACATCAGAGCCACTGAGGAGCAGTGGATTAGTTTTGTTGTTGATGGTATTGCGCCAATACACAAAAAACTGAAGAGAAGGGTGTGGTGAGCAGTAGCTCATTATGATTTAAAGACGCATGCTCATTTGAAGACGCACAAATGGCTCTCTTTGAACAGTGCTGTTTAAAAAGGGTATTGTTTTACACGACCATTGGGAAATTTTTACTAAAGTATGTTGCAGACCCTAAAGAGTCATACTAACTTCTGGAAAATGGGCATCCAATGTCCCCTTTAAGATTAAATAAATGTATAAAATATCATGCTAACATGTTAATACAGCCCACAGAGAGAGTGTGATTTCTGTATATGTGTGGTTTTATTTCAAAGCTTAGCTTACATTTAAATGACAAGAGTAAAACAAATTGTACTATTTAACTATTTATTTCTATCTCAAACTAATGTGAAAGTAAGCATACAATATATTAAATGGATAAATTAAACAAGTCTTAAGTCTGATGCAGTTTTAAGATTTTGGTTTAAGTACTGTAGTTGTTTTAATAGAAGAAATAATAAAAAAAATTAAACGAAACAGAAACAATTTGTACAAATGCTGACCTGTTAGAAAATAAAAAACAGTGATTAGAACAATTATAATATGTGATTATATCTTACAAAAATATCTAACAAAACACTGGGCTGTAACAAAAAGGCTATTGGCTATTGAAAAAAAAAAAAGTTTGAGCCCTTTAATGTGTAATAGTTAAATAGGTGTCAATATTCAAAAAAGGTATTTACCTCTGCCCAGAGATAAAATCTTTCGTATTGTTGTTAAAGCAGAGATGTTTCAAGGTGAGGATTCAACAATTTCTGCATACAACATTTCTGGAATGATTATGCTCTGTCCTCTTACAGACCTCCTCTTAAAAGACCCAAACATTTTCTTGCACTTTCTCAGTCTATTAGATATTATTTTAGACAAAACACTCTCTCTTTGCTTGTGCATATGCTGCCTATTTTCACAGTCCATGATGATGAGTCAATGACAGTCAAGGATAGAGAAAAGTCAGATGAAAAAGAAAGCTATGGCACTGATAATGTTAATGAAAATGTATGTAATTACATGCAAATGTAATTATGGGAGCTTACTTGTGACAATGGTTTTGGTCTCTTGGTTGCCATTCCTCCAATCATGACCATGTTTGGCATCAGCGGCCGTGGAAATTCAAAGGCAAAGTCGAAACGCATAAACCAGAGAGCTGCACGGCTCAAGATCTCCACCATCGATGTTTTTCTCTGCAGTACCCGTGAGGCGATCTCATCAGCAAGAGTAAACAAACGTCTGCAAGCCGTGGGCTTCAATAGGGCCCTGAACAGGTTCACACTTCTTTGCCAAAGATTCATGCGGTCAGTAAAGTGAGTTAAAGGTTGTGGAACATAAGAAGCTGGAGCTGGACATTGACTGGCAAGAGTATCAACACCACAAGGAAGGTTTATTTGCATATAAATAGCTGGAATGGAGAGATATTCACCAACTATAGCTCCGGCGGGCTCAAATGGATCTGTGAGGACTGCATCAAAGTTGTAATCTTGCAGTTTTTTCATCAAATCTTTGTTGAAGAGCAGACCCTCTGCGTTCCTCAATATAAACGTTTGCAGAATATCCAGTGAGATGATGAATGTCTGAAACTTGGCCAGGTCTGTGGAGATATCGATGCTCAGAATTGTGTTTAACTGATCTACTAAGTTCGCTTCTAATTCAGCCTTGGTGTAGTTCACTGGATATGTCAGAGTGGTGGTATGCTCTGAAGGACCCATAGTCAGACTCGCCTCAGGGATGACAACCACCACCTGGTTTCCTCTCCTCCCCAGCTCCTCCACAATAGGCTTCATCCCCAACCAGTGACTGCCATCTGATGGAATAACCAACAGTTTCCTAGCTTCAGCTGAAACAAAGGCAAAGAGACTCAGAAGCAACCACATGCCAGCCATTTTATCAATGTTATAATAAAATCACTCACTGTGACTTTTTCCAGCATGAGGAAATGTCGACGAGGCAACCGGTTAATGTGTAACAAACTATTCTATCTTACAATGAGTCTGGTTTATGTTAGCAGAGGTGGAGATCCCAGCAGATAGGTGGGACTATGTCTATATAAGATGGTGAAGCAAACAATCAGGGTGAAAGTCTAGAAGCATGTTATGTCATGCAAAAAATTAAATAGGGACAGATGTAAATGGCTTGTAATGGCATGCATGAAAATTGAAAAAAGAAGAAAAAAGGAAAAGCATATAACTTTTGCACAGACAAATACTTTTTTTTATAAATGATTCTTGTTCTTGTCAAATGCGAAACTCGTGGCAAACATAAGGTCTTGTAATTAAAATAAGTGTGTATTTGACTTTTTGATATATGCTACATATTGGATGGGTGTGTAGAGCAACAAAAGTTTTAAAAATAGATGAGTGTCACGAATCTGGTCTATGAACTTCCGTTCACTCACCACCAGAGGTCACTCAGTCACTACATGGTCTCTTGCACTACACTACTGTTGCACGTCATCTCTAGACTACATTTCCCAGCAGCCATTTCACTAATCTCACACTCACGCCTGAGACTGATCCCACAGCTGATTCCCATTACACCCCTTATATAAACCATGGACTTCCGTTCACAGATCGCCGAGTATTGTATAGCATTTATCCTAGCGATAGCTACTCTATGGAGCCCACTTAGTTGTCTTAGTCTTGCCTTGCCTGTTTTCCCGTGTTTCATTCTAGCCCGTGTTTCCTGGATTAACCCTTGCCTTGCCGTTCGGACT
Organism: Spinibarbus caldwelli; assembly: GCA_039654775.1. Lineage (NCBI taxonomy): Eukaryota > Metazoa > Chordata > Actinopteri > Cypriniformes > Cyprinidae > Spinibarbus > Spinibarbus caldwelli. Next base: position 34,353,160 of record CM077233.1, on the reverse strand, counting down.
CTGTTTGCACCTCGTTTGGATTATTGCTGTTTACCTGGATTATTGCTCTGCCTTGCCCCGTTGGATATTGTTCGCCGATCGTCGACCCACGCTTGCCCTAGGATTACTTGTCCCTGCCATACCTGTTTGCCATTGTTTCGACCCTGCCTGTATTTATGACCATGTCTTTAAATAAAAGCTTGCATATGGATCCGCACGTCTCTCGTCTCGTCAGCCCCGTTACAATGAGGGAATGATGTAAAATATATATTTGCAATTTTACCTTCCATTTGAACAGAAATTGAAATATAACAGAATACTGTTAAATGTTCATCAATAATCTATCACCTCCTAAAAACAAGTAAATAACGATTCACTTTAAAATATACATTTGTAATATAGACACTAAAATCAGTAGAACAATGTGTAATTAAAGTTCATTATTGATGCAAATTGTGCTTTTATAAACATTTATTTTTACAGAGTGAAGCATGAACTTGAGGATAAAATTCAAACACAGCCTGTATTAGAATTTCAGTATACTTATAAAGTATACTTATAAGGATAGAAGGATTTTAGACCAGGTAATCTTGCAAATTGTGATGATGCTTGGAATGATTGGTTATACAATAACTAACAATCCAAAACCTTGCATGGCTCACAGTTTCCAACGCTGAGACTTCCCACTGTAGGAACTGCAAGGCAACTGCATTAGTTTTAGAGTATGATTGTACACTGCTACTGGAATTACCGTAAACAATTATAGTTGCCAGTTAGTTAACAGCTGAAACTGATCAAGGATTTGGGAAAAAAATCATAGATAGATAATAAACAATAAAGTGGATGGTATGATTCAATATATAAGCGCCCCCAGGCTCTCATGTTGTGTAAACCTGCTTATGGGGAAATTCCTGTTTACTCTGAATGCTGAAGCCTGATTTGTTAACATCCATGAAGCTGCATGAACAAATGGCACTTCAGCCCGCCAAAACAGGTGGAGCTAACTGTCTATATAAGTTGCACCAAATGCCATTTCATCAGAATTTTCTACTTCAGTGTGAAGATCTTCTCCTCACTGGACTCTAAAAAAGAACAATGAAGCCTGTTTACTCGCCATAGAAGAGCCCCAGCAGGGAAAAGATGCTCCTCTTCAGTGCTTCTCCCCTGCGGCCATCCGGCAAACACAAGGGCAAATTTCCTCAGAGCAAATTTTAGCCGTTTTGTTTCAAATGTCGTGCTATGAGCTCTGCATGTGAGAGCATGAGTTTCGCCCTGCTTCACTTGCAGATTTCCATCTTTCATGAAGGTGGCCCCATGCCTCCTGCTCTCCTGTTTCTTCTGCCTCTCAGGAACCTCAGAATCGGGCTTGAGTTATCTCACGCTGCCACAGGTCCTGTGTGCTTCACTGTCCCTGCAGCATTATAATATACTGGCGCACTTCTCACGTGAAGATCAGCACCCCTCGTCTGCAGCAAGCAGTTTGGTCTCTTTCGGTGGATCTGAGGAGAAAGCTGTCGCTAAAGTCTCCACGCGGAGCACATCACTGCAGCACATAAGTTGTTGCAGGCCAGTTGTTGCAGGAACTCTACAGTCAATATACAGTCCTGCCTTTCAGACTGTTTCTGGCCCTGCACACTTTTATGAAGAGCGTGGACGTGACACTTTCCCCTCTGAAGAAGATGGGAATCCGCATTATGAATTACCTCAACAATTGGCTAGTGTTAGCCAGATCAGAGCAGGAAATCCTTCACATTGGGGGATCCAGAGTTGATTCTGCTGCTATTGGCAGCCCATTGGCCGATTCCGTTCAGGAAGGACCTCCTCTCCCAAGTTAGAGGCACGATTTGGCATCCTTAGCCCGGGCAGTGGAGCCTTCATGTTGGCCCCTCAACAGAAGTCTTTACAGCTCTCTACAAGGTTGGCTAATAGGGTTGGGCGATATCAGCAAAATTGGCATCAAATAATATTTACAGTGAAACATTGCAATGGACGATGACACCAGGCAGGGGCGGATCTAGAAAATATTTTTTAGGGTGGCAAAGGGGTGGCAAGGGGTCTATGAGGGGTGGCAACACCAAAGCAAGCCCCATGCATAGTTTTTGGGGATTTATTGTCTGACATGCACAGTTGTGTTCACAAATATTGCCTTACCATCTATAGTGTTTAAAATGAAAAATAAATAATAACATTTCAATATCCATCATGGCACCAAGGCAATACACAATATAAAAAACTTCAACAGTGTTACGATCCTTGGCATCGTTGTTTTTGTGTGTTTTGCTTTGTGTATGTGAGTGTGTATGTGTGCAGGGATTGGCTCTTCATCAAGGAACGTGACTGGTGGATCCTGAGGCAGGTGGCTTTAAAAGGGCGGCGTTACCAACACATGGGGAGCTCACTTTGGTGTTTGCTGTTGTGGCGTGAAGAGCTCCGGATTCCGCCTCCGTCAACAGATCACCAACGGCTTAGTGGTTATTGTTTGTAGTTGTTTTAATTCGTGATTTATACTAAGAAAATTCTCTGGAGTGTAGGAGAGGTCTGCTATTTATTTTGATCTGATTATGCGATGTGTTTTTGTTTAGGGAGTTAGGGAAGATCATTTGTATTTTCTTTTCTTTGTATTTAGGTTATTTATATATCTTTATTTTATTTAGTTCTTTTTGTTTGTTATTTTGGCCTTGGGCCTCTCTGAAGCTAATGCTCCTTATATTCCTTACATTGTTCTTTAATAAATTATTTAAATTTATGTGGTGTTTTGGTGATCTGTTGTCTGTGGCTGGAATCCCGTTAACATCATCCGTTCGCGTCTCACCCTATTAAAATGGGTCGTAACAAATGGGGGCTCGTCCTATGGTATGTATATTCCTTCTCGTTTGGCTTGTAATTAATAAATTTGATTGGCAGTTTCGTTTTGTGTATCGGGGAGAGGAATATAAAATGGAGTTCAGTATTGAGGTATTTCGACAGAAACCTTCTTATGAAATTTTAGGTTTATGTCGTAAAAACGATCTTTATGTGATCGCTGATTTTTATGACATCTCTATCACAAAAACAGCTCGTAAAAAAGAAGTGCGTGAGATGATAGAAGTGGCGTTAGTACAGCAAGGTGTGTTATCAGCAGTTCGACCTCTTGAGAGTGATGAAGTGAATGTAGGTGAGGGCGCGAGTGGTGGAGAACAGGGCTCACTTAGTGGGTTGGGTACGGCAGATTTAAAACTGGCTATCCAGCTAAAACAACTTGACTTGGAAATTAAGCGTCAAGAGCATACAACACAGGTGCTATGCTTTAGGCAACGTGAATTAGAGACGCAGGTTGGTCAGCGGCCGCCTAGTGATTCTAGACCCGCACCTGCTCTTGTTCAAGCTAGTCAGGATTTGCATCAGACTGATAATTCTTTGCTGCCTATGTCTCCTGCCAGTCCGTCCGATTTTGATGTGTGTAAGCAGATTAATTTAGTGCCACCTTTCCGCGAGGCTGAGGTGGATTCGTATTTCGGCGCTTTTGAGCGCATTGCCATGGCTTTGCGATGGCCAAAAGAAGTGTGGCCTCTTTTGTTGCAATGTCGTTTGATTGGTAAGGCTCAGGAAGTCTGTTCTGCCTTGTCTATCAATGATAGTTTAGATTATGAAAAAGTGAAGTCCGCTGTGTTGAGAGCGTATGAGCTTGTCCCCGAAGCTTATCGCCAGAAGTTTCGTTCACATGCGAAATCTGCCAATCAAACATTCGTTGAGTATGCTCGTGAAAAATGTGTTCTCTTTGATAAGTGGTGCCAGTCGAGTAAAACGGTTAATTTTGAGCAGCTTCGTGAACTCGTTTTAATTGAGGATTTTAAGAATTCGTTGCCAGATAAAATAGTGGTGTACTTGAGTGAGAAAAAAGTTTCCACTCTCGCCGAGGCCGCAGTGAGCGCTGATGAATTTGTTTTAACGCACAAAAATGTGTTTGTAGCACCTGCGCGGCGAGAATTACCGTTTTCTGCGAATTCCGATAAACCTAAAACATCTAAATTAACGAAATTGTCAGGATTATCTGACGTTCGTGAATGTTTTTATTGTCACGAGACTGGTCATTTAATTGCAGCATGTCCTACTTTGAAAAAGAAAAATAAGTTTAGACAAGTGAAGACTGTTAGTTTTGTACGAACTATTGGTACGGAATCGTACGAAATTGAATCCGTTTTTGAACCTTTTACTGGTCAAGGTATGATCTCAATAAGTGGTTTAGAGGAGGACCAAGTCCCTGTTACTTGGCTGCGTGACACAGGAACAGCTCAGTCCTTCATTTTAGAAAATGCACTGCCATTCTCGAAAGAAACGTACTGTGGCTCAGATGTCTTAGTGCAGGGAATTGAGATGGGAGTTATGAAGGTTCCCTTGCATAAGTTGCATATTCGTTCCGATTTGATAACTGGTTTCGTAAAAGTGGCGGTGCGAACAGAGTTACCTGTGAAGGGAGTTACAATGATCGTTGGGAACGATTTAGCAGGTGGAAAAGTACTTCCCGTTCCTGAAGTCATTGAGAATCCACTTGGTGCGATTTCTGCTTTAAGTAAAGATGCGGAAGACTTAATTGTGTTCCCTGCATGTGTGATTACTCGAGCCCAATCACGAAAGTTTCCTAATGTTGTTGATCTTTCTGACAGTTTTTTTGCTGATAAAGATTCTGACCCCGTTTCATTTCAGCCTGAGGTGTCCGTGTCTACATCGCTGTCCCCTGTTGGTGGTGCTGACGCTGATTCTGTTGATCTATTACTGTCTATCGATCGTGTAACGTTTGCTGCGGAGCAAAAACAAGATCCGTCGCTCGCATGTTGCAGAGATTCTGCTATCACAAGAGAGGATATTGTGAGTAAACCAATTGGTTATTTTTATGAAGATGGAGTTTTAATGCGAAAATGGACACCTTCAATATCAGATAATTCAGGCTGGGACACGCTTTACCAGATGGTAGTTCCTAACAGTTTTCGTGAACAAGTGCTGAGTGTTGCGCATGATAATGTTGGCGGTCATCTGGGCGTCACTAAAACACTTTATCGAGTGATGCGTCATTTCTTTTGGCCTGGAATTAAATCTGCTGTTAAGAAGTATTGCCGATCTTGTCATGTGTGTCAAATGGTTGGAAAGCCTAATCAAGCTATTCCATCTGCACCTCTTAAACCGATACCAGTTATTGGTGAGCCGTTTGAACGCGTGATTTTAGATTGTGTAGGACCCTTACCGAAAACGAAATCAGGCCATACTTATCTGCTTACGCTTATGTGTGCAGCCACTCGCTACCCTGAGGCCATACCACTTCGTTCACTCAGAGCTAAAGCTATTGTGAAAGCCCTGACTCTTTTCTTTTCTACTTTTGGACTTCCAAAGGTCGTCCAAACGGATCAGGGAACAAATTTTATGTCCCGTCTGTTTAATCAGATTTTATCTCAGTTACATATCCAGCACGTTGTTTCGAGTGCCTATCATCCTGAGTCGCAGGGTGCCCTAGAAAGATTCCACCAAACGTTGAAAACCATGTTGAAAACTTATTGCACTGAATCTGAAAAGGAATGGGACGATGGGCTGCCTTTGCTTTTATTTGCCCTTCGAGAAACTGTCCAGGAGTCTTTGGGGTTTAGTCCCGCGGAGTTGATTTTTGGGCACACGGTGCGCGGACCACTTAAACTCCTAAAAGAAAATTGGCTGTCTGATGTGAAGTCCAATTGTAATCTGTTGGATTATGTTAGCTCATTTCGAGAACGCCTTCATAAAGCTCGTGATTTAGCTCAGTCAGCTCTGTCAAATGCTCAGATAAAAATGAAGAAATGCTTTGACAAGGATGCAGTGTCTCGTTCATTTGAGAAGGGAGATCAAGTTTTGGTTTTGTTACCACTCCTTGGCTCTGCTTTGCAGGCAAAGTTTTCAGGACCCTATGTTGTGGATCGGAAACTCAGTGACACTGATTATGTTATTGGTACCCCTGATCGGCAGAGAAAAACTCGGGTGTGCCATATTAATATGCTCAAACGCTATGTTGCTCGAGGTAAGGGAGAAGAGTCAAAAAGCTCTGTTGTCCCAGTTGCCTCTAGTGCTATGGTATCATCTAGCACGAATGACGATGGTCTATGCCTGCGAAGTATGCCCGTGTCTGGTGTCCGATTGAATAATTCTGAAATATTGTCAGATCTTAACTCTCATTTGTTGCATTTGCCCGAAGACCAGAAAGCTGACATTGTGACATTGATTCAGTCTTTTCTTGGGTTATTTTCTGATGTTCCGACTCAAACAAATGCAATTAAACATGATATTGAAGTGAATGAACATCCACCAATTAAACAAAATGCATACCGAGTAAATCCCGCCAAGCGAAAAATCATCGAGTCTGAGGTGAAATATTTGGTCGAAAATGGTTTAGCCGTTCCTAGTTCGAGTGCTTGGAGTTCGCCTTGTCTGCTTGTCCCGAAGCCAGATGGGTCTCATCGCTTCTGTACAGACTACCGTAAGGTAAATGCAATTACGAAACCTGACTCATTTCCTCTGCCTTTAATGGAAGATTGTGTAGATAATGTGGGCTCGGCTCGGTTTGTGACGAAATTAGACCTTTTGAAGGGTTACTGGCAAGTTCCCTTAACAGAACGGGCAGCCGAGATTTCTGCATTTGTCACTCCTGATAACTTCCTTAACTATACAGTGATGCCTTTCGGACTTCGGAACGCTCCAGCAACCTTTCAACGCTTAATGAACACCATATTAGGCGATGTTGCAAATTGTAAGGCTTATTTGGACGACATTGTGGTGTTTTCGTCTAATTGGAGAGAACATGTGAACACATTATTTACTGTCTTCACACGTTTGCTTGATGCTTCCCTCACACTGAACTTGGCAAAATGTGAGTTTGCCAAGGCGACTGTTACCTATCTAGGGAAACAAGTTGGACGAGGTCAAGTACGTCCTGTTGCCCAAAAAGTGCAGGCAATTGTTGACTTTCCCGTGCCTCAGACGAAGCGCGAACTTCGCCGTTTCTTAGGCATGGCAGGCTATTATAGAGCCTTCTGTCGAAATTTTTCTGATGTTGCTTTGCCTTTAACTAATTTGCTTCGTTCCTCTCAAAAGTTTTTGTGGTCTGATGAGTGCCAACATGCTTTCAAATTTGTCAAAGCCCTTTTGTGTAGTGCCCCAGTGCTTTCTGCTCCGGATTATTCGCGTGGTTTTAAAATCGAAGTTGATGCCAGTGCCACCGGAGTTGGTGCGGTCCTTTTACAGGATGATGATGATGGTGTTGAGCATCCTGTGGCGTACTTTTCGAAAAAGTTTTTATTACATCAGAAAAACTATAGTACGATTGAGAAAGAGGCACTAGCTTTATTGTTGTCATTACAACATTTTGAAGTCTATGTTGGATCAAGTTCCATCCCAGTACTTATTTTTACGGATCACAATCCGTTGATTTTTCTATCACGAATGCGAAATGCTAATCAAAGACTTATGCGGTGGTCCTTGATTATTCAGGATTTTAATCTTGAAATTTGTTATAAAAAGGGTAAGGACAACGTATTAGCCGATGCCTTGTCTCGTTCTTTTGATTTCATTTAAAATCAACTAGAAGTTGATTCTTTGTGTGGGGAGATGTTACGATCCTTGGCATCGTTGTTTTTGTGTGTTTTGCTTTGTGTATGTGAGTGTGTATGTGTGCAGGGATTGGCTCTTCATCAAGGAACGTGACTGGTGGATCCTGAGGCAGGTGGCTTTAAAAGGGCGGCGTTACCAACACATGGGGAGCTCACTTTGGTGTTTGCTGTTGTGGCGTGAAGAGCTCCGGATTCCGCCTCCGTCAACAGATCACCAACGGCTTAGTGGTTATTGTTTGTAGTTGTTTTAATTCGTGATTTATACTAAGAAAATTCTCTGGAGTGTAGGAGAGGTCTGCTATTTATTTTGATCTGATTATGCGATGTGTTTTTGTTTAGGGAGTTAGGGAAGATCATTTGTATTTTCTTTTCTTTGTATTTAGGTTATTTATATATCTTTATTTTATTTAGTTCTTTTTGTTTGTTATTTTGGCCTTGGGCCTCTCTGAAGCTAATGCTCCTTATATTCCTTACATTGTTCTTTAATAAATTATTTAAATTTATGTGGTGTTTTGGTGATCTGTTGTCTGTGGCTGGAATCCCGTTAACATCATCCGTTCGCGTCTCACCCTATTAAAATGGGTCGTAACAACAGGTTATAAATGTTTCTGAGCTTGTATCATTGAAGAAGACATGCGGTTCTATTAATATTATATAGGCTACTTAGATGGTATAAATCACGTTTTAGTGCAAGTTTAAGAGTAACACTTTTGAATTTCCTAACATTAGAAAGAAAAACAATAATATCAAAGCATTGAAACTGGATCAGTTTTGAAAACAATGTTTGATTTTCTGTTATTACCAGAGGTGGGAATGTCTGTAATCACCCAGATCACACTATTAATAGTCTATTAACACCCCAGCAACTGCATAGCAAGAGCCTAGTAACCACCCAGAATATCCTAGCAACACTTTAGCAAACATCTAGAACATCTAACTGGCCAAACTATTTATGTTTCTTAAACAAGACTTTAAGACAAGCTAGCATAAATTTATCTTTCAAACTTTTCAATCTAGTTATTACAGGTATTCTTAAATGCTTACACACAATTCAAATACACAGATGACTTTCCTGCCCAGTGAACACTCATGAGATCAATAACATTTAACAAAAAACTCTTATTAGGATTCAGGAATTATTTTTGCAGCTCAATGTCTGTTACAGTATACAACATAAATTGAATTACAGATAATAATAATAATAATAATAATAATAATAATAATAATAATAATAATTCAGCAATGAACTTTTGGGATCAGATAATTTTCATTTTACTACTGTAAAGTAATCTTGCAGTAGATGAAAAACACTAAAAAAGTTCAAATACCAAAGAATTGTATATGAACTTGGTATGCACCACAATACAGTACAGTACAAAAGAAAAGAAAAGAAAAAAAAGTAAATTCAGCATCCTCTGCACATTTGTTCAAATTTAATTACAGTATACGGTACTATTGCAGTTCCCTTGTCTCCTGACACAAGACTAGCTATGTCTCTAGGCAGTCATTTCTCAGTTCTGCAAACATGCAGTAGCTACACATAAAAAATGGTTATAAATAAAAATTGACAGTCACACGTTTGAAGGTGTACAACATGTGCTACAGTTTACTGTACACATAGAAGAGTGAAATTTCCATCATCTAATGTACTGGTACTGTACTATAATTATACTGAATGTGTAAGTATAAAACCCATGTATATTATTTGTTCAGCTCTCTCCTCTCTCTCTCAGTTGTTAGGATGCAGAGATTCTGATTGGTGTCATCAGTTTTGCTACCTAACTTACTCATTGTTAAACTTTTTGAGAAATGTGTCTTTGTTTTGAGAACTGAATTAATGATTTGGGAAAATGGGCCAGCTAAAATCAGTTCTATTGTGTTAACAATAGAGAAAACTGCGATACACGATTCTTACCTAACTCTGCTATTAGTTTTTGTGATCGACATCTTATTGATTTCATGTTATTGTTTCGTCTGATATGGCAGAAAGGCCTATATCCAGGATGAAAGTGGAGCGAGCGGTCGGAGAATCGGATCACCAAACAATTACGGGATGAATCTCAGACACATCCGGACGGGATTAGATTTCAGAGGACTTCTGAATAAACCGAGAAGCAGTATCTGATTTACGAACAAATGTAAAAACAATTCGTTAGTGAATGGGCTGCGCTTTGTTTTTGACTAAAAAAAGAATCAGTTCATAAGAGTCATTTGTTAATGAAGCCGACTACACTGGGCGCGCTGCGTGCGCGTGCAACCATCGTGCACACTTTAGTGAAGTCTTGGTTTTTTTTTTTTGCCATTATTTTCCGTTATGCTGTCATCGCCGCGGCTGAAATGTAGCACATGAAACACTGCTTACATTTATATTTTAATCTGTGATAATTCTGGGGTGGCAGGTGGGGTGGCACAGCTTTTTCTTAGGGTGGCAGTTGCCACCCCGTGCCACCCCGGTAGATCCGCCCCTGACACCAGGGGGAGGGGGGTTTGGGGTGGGCCCAAAGTGTGAATCCATATTCAGAAAAGCCCGGAAACAAATTGCTAACATTTGCCTGTTACATTGCAGTGCATTAAATTTCACTTACCACATAAACAGAGTAAGGAGAGATATCTGAAGATGATGGCGAATGATTTGCAGATCCTGAGCACCACTGACAAACATCTAATCTTGTAAAATGTGTGGTAAGTACTGCCGCTCCATAGTATAAACAGAGCATTGTCTATCGGCCCAATCCTAGTAGCTAACACCACTAACACAGGTGGCTAACACCACCTGTCTACGAGACACGCCCTTAATTAATCTGTGTTCTCTGGTGTGCAGTCCGGAAAGAGGACCCATCCTTATGTGACGTGTCATCAATTCTAACCTTTCTGCAAGAGCAGCTGGATGAAGGGCTCACCCCATCCACTCTCAAAGTATTTGTGGCAGCCATCTCAGAGAATCACCCTGTCATACCTGGCCAGTAAGTCGGCAAAACAACCTAGTTGTTAGATTCCTGAGGGGAGCTCAGAGATTGAATTTGCCTCGTCCTCATACTGTGCTGACCTGGGGCTTATCCACAGTTCTCAGGGCCCTTTGAGGTCCTTCCTTTGAACCATTCCAGTCAGCTGACTTACGGCCCCTGTCGCTAAAAACAGGGCATTAGTGGCGGTCAAGTGAGTGTGCGATCTGCAAGCACTTTCAGTCAGCATTTCCTGCTTTGACTTTGGGCCTAATGACTGTAAGGTTGTCCTCAAACCAAGACGCAGCTATGTGCCAAAGGTTATCACCCTTCTAGTTCTTCCTAAAGCCCAATTTATACTTCTGTGTCGAACCTATGCCGTAGCCTACACATAGTCACACACCCTGTGCCGTACCCTTCGTGCGCCTCCACCAAAATGTAACAACGCGTCAAATCAACGCAGAACACAAGGCCTGTGATTGGTCGGCTTGGTAGCATCGCATTTCCTCCTACGCATTTCCAGCGTCAACTTCAGCTCTAGTAGTAAAGTGAAGAACATGGTGTCCATCGACATGGATCAAGTAACCGAGTGGTTAATTGAAGAGGTTAGAAAATACAGACATCTGTATGACTCTTCCTCACCAGATTATAAAGACTGCCAAATGGCAGCCAACTCGTGGAGAGAGATTTCCACAAATGTCGGTTTGGAGGTAGCGGAGTGCATGAATCGGTGGAAAAATTAGAGGGACAAAAATGTGCGCCTCCGCAAAAAACTTGCTGGAAGGAGTGGGGAACCGGGCGGGAAAAAAGTCCCGCATTTTATTTATTCCTGTCTTGGCTGGGTCCCCATATAAAACACCGGGGTACGGAGTCAAACTTTGAAGCGGTAAATATAACATATCCTTTGTGAACCTCTGTGTTGTGTGTGTTGGCTAGCTAGGCTAATTAAGTAGCTATCTAGCAATGTTATTACATAGTTAGTAAATGGCATGTTGATTTGTTCAAAGATCATACGTCTGTGAAACGAAAAACATGTATGTGTGTATGTATGTACAATAGGTTGTAATAATGTTACGTGTAATAGCTGTACCTTGTAATAATATCTGGCTTGCAGATAATAGAAACGCATCAATGTAGCGTTTGCTATGTAGGAAAATGACGTATTTATGACTGAATACTGAATAATTGGGCTCAACTTCTACTATTTGTGGTTTCTTTCATTATAACAGGATGGGAGTGATGCAAGCAGCTCCTCAACCAGTTCAACATCGACCACATCTGCTATTGTGAGACCTCAAGCCAACAGTAGTGACCGGCCATCTCCCTCATCCCCCCAGCCATCACCTTCACCCTGCCTGCTATCATCACCTTCACCCTGCCAGCCATCATCTCCTTCACCCTGCCTGCTATCATCTCCTTCACCCGGCCAGCTATCATCTCCTTCGCCCGCCCAGCTATCATCCCCATCACCCTGCCAGCCATGTCCTCCATCCCACCAGCCATCTGCTTTGTCCCCCAGCCCGAGGGCCACACAAAAAAGAAATAGGAAAGACAAAGATGACTGTATGGAAAAGCAGTTTGCTCATTTGGAGGCACAGTTGGAAGAACAGCGGGTGGAGCTTCAGCAAAGATTGTCCCAAGGGACTGATGAAAGTGACTGGTTTGGGCACACTGTAGCAGATATGCTTCAAAGGGTGTCTGAGGAAAACCGGGCACAGGCAATGTTTGACATTTGTAAGGTGTTGTTTGACTGGCAGCAGCACAAATGAACACGGTAGAACCATTGTGTTTCACACTACGTTAATATGTTTTATATATTGTTTTCACATTTATTTGTATATAGTTTGCACTTTTGCATATTTAATATTTTGACTTTTTGCACCCATTGTGCCTTATACAGTTTGCACTTTAGCATAGTTTAATATTGTACATTTTTGCACCGTTTTGTGTTAAGTTTACAATTAACATATTGTTAAATTTAATCTGTTTGCATCTAAAGAGAAATTTATATACTTTTGCATATTTTTTGTATAGTGTTTACATGTAGCTTATTTTGTAGTTGATGCAAAAAGAATGTGCAGGTTATATAATTTGCACCTTTTCTGTTTAGAATTTACATTTAACATCTTTCACTGTTATGTCTTTTTGAATCTTGTATTGTGCTTGTATGTTATATCTATATAGTTTCCCCCTTATGTTGTTTGCTATTTTTGATTCTATTGTTGATTTAACATTGCAGCACCATCCGTTATATAATTTGCATGTTTGTATAGAGTTTACACATTACACCTTTCCATATTGTATCTTTTTCATTATCGTGTTTAGCATGTTATATCTATATAGTTTGCACATTTTTGTTTGTTTCCTCTTATTCAATTGTTCATATAAACAATCCACCACCATAGCACTATAATATGTTGCACTAACATTATTTACTTTGCACAATTGGATTTTTTTGTTGTTGTTGTTGTTGTTTTTTTTAATATTCTGTTTCTGCCTATGCAAATAAAAAAACCAATAATGTGACTTTGGAACATGTCTTTATTTACATGGTTGTAACAAATAATTCATTTCATGTCATTTGTATGTTCTTTAATTTTAGATCTATACAGTTTGAGCAAGTTGACCGTGACACACTGTGTTGTTCTGCCATGGCACCATTCCATGTGTTGACTGAAAGAAGGCCATCAGGTCATTACGCACACCAAGTGCAGCCCTGGTAGAGCGGGCCCTTGAAAGTTGACGTGGGTCTAGTGGTTCCAAAACATTTATGTCCCCAGCAACCACTCTGCGCCACTCCCCTAACTGAGGTGACCCTGTAGTGTCAGAGTCTGTAAAATTAGCAGGGATGTATCTGCTGACAGGTGTGTTGACCCCATCAGTGTAGGCCAGGAAGTTGTGTAAAACACAGCAAGCTTTGACAATGCAAACTGCTTTGTCTGGCAGACACTCCAGTGGGCGCCCAAGGATTTGCCACCTTGCCACCAAAATGCCACAAGCATTCTCAATAATCCGTCTGGCTCTGGAGTGATGGTAATTATAGATCTGCTTATCCATGGGCAGGTTCATCCCTATGTAGCAAAACAAAAGTATTACTGAATAGGCAATCATTGTGCACAAATATAGCTGTGACCAGGTACAGACATATACACAAAGAATTCTGACATGACATTACATTTCCATGTGACATACCTGGAAAGGGACACATGAGGTTGATGTGTAGGGGGAATGCAGCATCACCAACTATCACATGTGGGACTTGGACACCAGTTCCAGGAAGATTGGCTGGTGGGGGCAGATTCAGTTTGTGATCAAGAAGCATGGAACCAAATCGGCTCTCCTTGAAGATACCACCATCACTTTCCCTTCCGTATCCCCCTACATCCACCATGGTAAAATGATATCTGGCATCACAGGTAGCCATCAAAACAATGGAGTGTGCGCCCTTGTAGTTATAGTAGTCACTCCCGGCGTGCGGTGGTGCCTTTATGTTGACATGCTTTCCGTCTATGCTGCCGACACAGTTCGGAAAGTTCCACATTCACCAAAAATCGGCTGCAATACTTTCCCATTGGGCGACTGTAGGGCACGGAAGAAACTCTGGCTGCAGTGCTTTCCACAAAGCTTCACAGACCTCCGACACTATGGAAGACACTGTGCTGGAAGACACTTTGTGGCTAGAAGCTACAGTCTGTTGGCTTCCACCTGAAGCTAAAAATCGAAGGGTGATTGCCAGCCTCTGCGTTGTGTCTACAGGAATACTGTGCGTACACTGATGTACAATAAATGGCTGCACACGACGAAACAAATCGTCAAATCTACCTGCCGACATCCGAAAATATCTGAAATGCATTTCTTCGTCCATGTCTCGCAATGGCCCGACAAGCACAGAAAATTCACCCTCCTTCTGCCTCGTACGGTTCAGGGGTCGTATGTACCATCTCCTCCGACGCCTTCTCTCAGCTATGTTTTTTAGTTTCAGAAATTTTAACAAAAGTAATTGTTTTTCAACATTGATCAGCTCCAACTCCAGCATGATATGCTGCCTTTGACTCGCCATTATTTGTAGTAGCCCAAACTCAAAACAGCAGCGAAGAAACTCAACACAGGAGAACATAAAAACCCCTCCACCAACTAGCGTTTCGGCGGTGTACATGCAGAGCAACGCAGAGAGAAACGCAGAAGTATAAATGTGAACGATGGCGTCAGTTAAGTGCATAGCGTAGGTCCGACGCAGAAGTATAAATCCGCCTTAACTCAGAAGAAAAGCAGGGCCGTAAGCAGGGTCCTGGGTCCAGGCTCTTAGAGTTTATGTGGAGTGCTCTAGTCACTTTCAGCAATCAGAGCAGCTCTTTGAATGCTTCAGAGGCTGCTCTAAAGGGCTTCCAGTAACGATAGTCGATGCTATAGCCCTGGCTTACACCTCAGTGTACTTACAGTGTCCGGTTGAAGTGAGGGCCCACTCCACCAGAGGAATGGCCTCCTCTTGGGCTTGGTCCAGTGGAATCTTGATTGAAGATATCTGTGCAGCAGCCGGCTGATCTTTTATAACCTGGACATCCCTACATACACTGCCATTCAAAAGTCTGGGATCAGTAAGATTTTGATATTTTTTTAAAAAGGGTCTTATGCTCACAAAGGCTCTATTTATTTGATCAAAAATACAGAAAAAAAAACTATAATACTGTGAAGTTTTTTTTTTATATATATATATAATGTTTTTCTATTTTAATACACTTTAAACCATAATTTATGTGATGTAAAACAAAAATTTTCAGCAGTCATTACTCCAGTCTTCAGTGTCACACAATCCTTCAGAAATCATTCTAATATTTAAATTTATTAACAATGTTGGAAACAGTTGTGCTGCTTAATATTTAGTTTGAAACCTGTGATACGTTTTTCAGGATTCTTTGATGAATAAAATGTTAAGAAGAACAGCATTTATTCAAAATACAAATTTTGTCTGAAAACTTCACTATTACTTTTTATCAAGTTAACACATCCTTGCTGAATAAAAGTATTAATATCTTTCAGAAAAAGAAAGAAAAAAATACTAACACCAAACTTTTTAACGGTATTGTATATTGCTGCAAAAGATTTGTTTTTCAGATAAATGCTGTTCTTTTAAACTTTCTATTCATCAAACTATGCTGATAAAAATCTTAATAGATAAAAAAAAAAAAAAAGTGGTCAATCCAAGTGCACACACACAGCAGTGAGTAGTGAACACACACACCATGAACACACATCCGGAGCAGTAGGCAGCCATTTTTGCTGTGGTGCCCGGGGAGCAGTTGGGAGTTCAGTGCCTTGCTCAAGGGTCTCACCTCAGCCGTAAGTAAGTCCTGGGTCCAGATGCATGAACTTAGCCTCTTTGTTAAGGCTTTGTCTTTAGAACTAGGCTGACCAACTAGCAGTTAGCCAAGAGTTTTTTACGCTGTTATCACTACATAGAATACTGCCTAAAAATTTTACAACCCAAATTCCGGAAATGTTGGGACGTTTTTTAAATTTGAATAAAATGAAAACTAAAAGATTTCCAATCACATGAGCCAATATTTTATTCACAATAGAACATAGATAACATAAATGTTTAAACTGAGAAATTTTAAAATTTTATCAACAAAATGAGCTCATTTCAAATTTGATGCCTGCTATAGGTCTCAAAATAGTTGGGACGGGAGCATGTTTACCATGTTGTAGCATCTCCTCTTCTATACAAAACGAAGATGTCTGGGCATCAAGGTTATGAGTTTCTGGAGTTTTTGGTGTTGGAATTTGGTCCCATTCTTGCCTGATATAGGTTTCCAGCTGCTGAAGAGTTCATGGTCATTTTTGACATTATTGTGTTTAATAATACGCCAAATGTTCTCTATAGGTGAAAGATCTGGACAGCAGGCAGGCCAATTCAGCACCCGGACTATTCTACTACAAAGCCATGCTGTTGTAATAGCTGCAGTATGTGGTTTTGCATTGTTCTGCTGAAATACACAAGGCCTTTCCTGAAACAAACGTCATCTGGAGGGGAGCATATGTTGCTCTAAAACCTTTATATACCTTTCAGCATTCATAGTGCCTTCCAAAACATGCAAGCTGCCCATACCGTATGCACTTATGCACCCCTATACCATCAGAGATGCTGGCTTTTGGACTGAATGCTGATAACACACTGGAAGGTCTCCCTCCTCTTTAGCCCGGAGGACACGGCGTCCATGATTTCTAACAAGAATGTCAAATTTGGACTCATATGACCATAGAACACTTTTCCACTTTTAAACAGTCCATTTTAAATGAGCCTTGGCCCACAGGACACGACGGCGCTTCTGGACCATGTTCACATAAAATACAGTGCAGTTAGTTCGGACATAGCACAGTGCTCATTCAACAAATGCACAGCTAAACAGATGAGTTTTGAGTCTGCATTTAAATGTGGCTAATGTTTTAGCACATCTGATCTCCTCTGGAAGCTGATTCCAACTGTGGGCAGCATAATAGCTAAAAATGGACTTCTCTTGTTTTGTGTGAACCCTTGGTATTTCTAACTGATTCGATCCTAATGATCTGAGTGGTCTGTTAGGTTTATATTCAGTGAGCATATCTGCAATGTATTTAGGTCCTAGGCCATTGAGTGATTTATAAACGAGTAAAAGTACTTTAAAATCAGTCCTAATTGTAACTGGAAGCCAGTGTAAGGACCTGAGGACTGGTGTGATATACTCAGATTTTCTGGTTCTAGTTAGAATCCTGGCAGCAGCGTTCTGGATGAGCTGCAGCTGTCTAATGGTCTTCTTGGGAAGGCCGGTGAGGAGACCATTACAATAATCCACCCTGCATGTGATAAAGGCATGAAAAAGTTTCTCCAAGTCTTGACTGGAAACAAAACATCTAATTCTTGCAATGTTTTTGAGATGATAGTATGCTGATTTAGTTACTGCTTTGACATGACTACTGAAACTAAGGTCTATTGCCAGAATCACCCCAAGATTTTTGACTTGATTTTTAGTTGTTTGACCCCTAGAGTCAAGGTATGCATTCACCTTGAGAACTTCATCTTTGTTTCCAAATGCAGTGACTTCAGTTTTCTACTTGTTTAACTGAAGAAAGTTCTGGCACATCCAACTGTTAATTTCATCAATGCATTGGCGGAGAGAGTCAGTGAGGCTATAGTCATTTGGAGATAAGGCTAGGTAAATCTGAGTGTCATCACCATAGCTGTTATAGGTAATTTGGTTCTTCATGGTTGGTTTCATTATTTGACTTAGTGGGAGCATATACAGGCTAAACAAGAGCGGTGCAAGAATTGAGCCTTGTGGGACTCCTCATGTCATGGATGTACTCTTAGACTTATGCTCTCCTATACTCACATAATAACCTCTCCCTTCTAAGTATGACCTGAACCAGTTGAGAACCATCCCAGAAAGCCCGACCCAGTTTTCCAGTCTCTCTAGAAGTATGTTATGATCGACAGTGTCAAACGCAGCACTAAGATCTAGTAGTACCAGCACTGAAATTTTGCCAGAATCAGTGTTTAAGCGAATATCATTTTTTATCTTAATGAGCGCTGTCTCTGTGCTGTGATTTGTTCGGAAACCAGATTGAAAATTGTCCAGGTATCCATTTGAGATTAAGTAGTTGTTCAGCTGATTAAAAACTACCTTTTCAATAATCTTACCTATGAAAGGAAGATTTGATATTGGTCTATAGTTGCTCAATATGGTGTAATCAAGATTGATTACCACTTCTAAAAAACCTGCTTCTAAACAGTTAAGCACACTTTTGAAAATAGATGTGGGAAATGTGTCAAGATAGCAGGTTGATGATTTAAGGTGCTGTACTATTTCTTCCAAAATTTTGCTATCAATTGTTTCAGAGACAGACATAGTTACTTCTTGTTGAAATTGCAGTCGAATCTGTGTGACCTCTGCATAACTTGAATATGTGCCAATCGCCTTTCTGATATTATTGATCTTCTCAGAAAAGAAGGAAGCATTTGCATTTGCTATCGGAAAGCATTTCACTGGGAATCTGACTTGGGGGGTTTGTTAGTCTTTCAACAGTAGCAAAAAGAGTTTGAGTGTTGTTTAAGTTACTGTTTATAAGGTTTGAGAAGAAGGTCTGTCTAGCTGTGGCTAGTTCCACATTGAAAGCATGAAGGCTGTCTTTATAGATGCAATAGTGAATTTCAAGTTTCGTCTTCCGCCACATCCGCTCAGCTTTTCTGCATTGTTTTTTCATACTCTGAACTGCTGTTGATTTTCTCCAAGGTGATTTCTGTCTGCCAGTCTTATTACTGACTTTTTCAGGAGCAATATCATCAATAACATTCTTAACTTTTGAGTTAAAGGAATCAAGGAGAAGATCAACAGAGTCTGCAGGAATGCTTTGTGTTGAAGATATAGCCTCTATAAATAGCACACTAGACATCATGCCAATCGACTGAGGTAAGTCTTTCAAACAACATATTTTATATAGTGTGGCTGCACATTTGTGTTGTGTAGTTTCGAAGCTAAAATTAGCATTTCAGTCACATAACTGTTGAGAGTGAATTCAGTAGGCTGTACACCTTATTTATTATGAATATGAATGCAACATGGTAAATGTCCCCCCCCCCCACGCCTTTCATATTCTCCTGTACATGTACATAGTATATTTTATTAAAGCTGCAGTCCGTAAGTTTTGCCTCCTTGTCGCCATCTATGTTTGAAAACCTGGAATTGCAGTTACTTGCGGAATTATCTTCCTTGCGTGGGGTTGTACTCTGGCACATGTACGTCTGCAAGATGTCTGTTAAAGATCTCTTGATCTGGAAAGCATCTGCTGTCTACAAACGTCTGGCAGACGTCTTTCTAAGGCTGAAATTATGCATTGTTTCTTTTACTACTCTTTTAACCTTGTCTTGCAAATAAATGCTCATTTTAACCATTATTTGGTAAATTATTTTTTTTCCGTGATGGTAGGTTTAGGGTAGGTTGTGTGTGTGTGTGTGCGTGCGTGCGCGCGTATGATGATGCAGATTCAAATTTGCCACCAATTTAGCTCCGCCCACGATGGTTGGCGATGGAGCGGCGTGCAAATTATTTGAATTTATTTCAGGCTATCCATTCGGAAATGTGAGAAAATAACGCGCTCTTTCTTCTGTGAGCCTGTTTTGCCAACTACAAAAAATTCTGACGATACTACAACAGATCAGGAAGTACAAACAATTTAGTGTGGGTATTTCAATTTTAATGGTTTTTGCAGAAAACAGAGGGAACAGATGAGCGTAAATGAGTATGCAGACTGCATTTACAGTACTTTTATACAAGACATTTTATGAAAATACATCAATAAATCCAAAATCAATGTATTTACAATGTTTAAATATTTTCACAATAAAAAAAGTGAGATTTTTAATCAAAACTTCCAAACTGAATTTTTCGCCTTTCCTTGTAGGCCACAAATTGTTGAGCAATCTTTTTCTCTCAATTTTATCAAGTTTTTCCTTGTTTATATGACACAAAGCAAAACTATTCAGCCGTGTTTGTGTCATGGTACTACGAAGCCATGTTTTTAGCCTTCTAAGACCACTGAAACTTCTCTCAGTTTCTGCTGAGGACACAAGAGTGACAAGAAGCAGTCAGACAAGAGTTTCCACCTGATCACACATCCCCTGAAGGATGCTTGCTGCTTCACTGCGGACTGCATAATATACTTTGATCTGAACATTGCCAACTGTGTGTTAAGGGATATTTTGTCCAGTTCTGGGTACATTTGTATCACATTATCGACCACTCCTGTTAACAGGATGTTTTACAGATTCTTTAGCATCAGCAGCCATTCCTGCTCAAAATGTTCTGCATATGCACAACATTTACATTACATTTAGTCATTTAGCAGACGCTTTTATCCAAAGCGACTTACAAATGAGGACAATAGAAGCAATTAAAACCAACAAAAGAGCAACAACATGCAAGCGCTATGACAAGTCACGGTTAGCCTAACGCAGTACACGTAGCAAGGTTTTTTTTTTTTTTTTTTTTTTTTTAAAGAAAACAAGTAGATAGATTATAGAAAAGAAAGGTAGTGTTAGTTTTTCAAGAAAATCTAGCAGTTAGAGAATAAATATGCAATTGATAGAGGGTCAAGTGAGTGTTTTTTTTTTGTTTGTTTTTTTTTTTAATAAAAAGAAGGCAGATAGATAAAATAGAATTAGAAAAGCGAATGCTAGAGTTAGAGAGTCAAATAAAGAAGGAAGAGATGGGTTTTTAGCCGTTTCTTGAAGATGGCTAAGGATTCAGCTTCTGGGATTGAGTTGAGCAGGTCATTCCACCAGATGGGAACAGTTAATGAAAAAGTCAGTGAAAGTGATTTTGTGCCTCTTTGGGATGGCACAAGAATGCGGCGTTCACTTGCAGAACACAAGCTTCTAGAGGGCACATTGGTCTGAAGTACTGAATTTAGTTAAAGGGGTGCAGAGCCAAAGGTGGTTTTGTATGCAAACATTAATGCCTTGAACAACATCAAGCACTTTTTAAAACTCCATTTTGTAATATTCAGATGGAGATGAATGCACGTGTCCACAAGCCTGACCAGTTAGACATTTAGGAGGATTACGAGTATGGGGCAGTGCAATCGTAGAGAGATCAGAAAAGCCTCACTGGATTTTTTTTTTTCTTTGCAACAGCATCCCTCACACTGGCAACAGCAGAAAGCATACCACTGATGGTCTGTGCTTGACTTTGGAGAGATGTATTGAAATTCTCCAATTTCTCTATGCTATGGCCTCTGGCAAGCAAAAGACCAAGAACTGCATTTCCCTGCTGAAATCTGCAATGTAGTACATTTGCCTTAGTAGCTGTGTCTGAGCTCCCAGCTGCCATTTCATTCAGAGCAAGCATTACAGACTCATACTGATTCAGCACAGCACGGATAGCACTGGAGCGAACTGTCCATCTTGTGGGACAAAGGGGCCTTATAGATTGAAATGACCCTTGAACTTCCTTGAACAAAGATTTAAATTTACCTGACTGCCCAAACAAAATGGCTAACTCATGAACCCATTGTAAAGCACTGTGGATAACACGTGAGGCAGTACAAGCATGCTGTGTAATGAGATTTACACAATGGACACCACAGTGGATGTATGGGGAAAGAGGTTGTTCCTTTTTAATAATGGCCTGTGCTCCAGAATACCTGCCAGCCATATTTGCCGCACCATCAAATGCCTGCCCTCTTAATCCAGTAATGGGCAAATTTAAAGAAAACAGTGAATCATTTTGTGAAGAAATTGGTTCAATTGATTAGAAGCTTCAAAAAGGTTAATTTCTCCCATTACTAGCGCAAGGTTCTCTTGAAGAAGAACCACGTGTAATATCCTGAGCTGGATTTGCACTACACATCTCCACCGACAGAGTGTGCTGTTGCTTCATAAAATGCAAAACTGCCATTGATAAAACAATTGAAAAAGAGGAGCTTTGCCTACTCCATTTCATACAATCATATTAAAATATATAGAGTAGACAAATGTTGAAATACTGAGATCTGCAAAAAAATCCATGTTTTCTGGATTTTTTTTTTTTAAATGTTTTGGTTTCAAAGATATTTAGAGCAAATATTTGAATGAATGAGGCAAATATTTGATCAAATGTAGTGAATTCTACTTTAGTTTTGTCAGATTTATTTAGCTAAAAGAAATCTGAAAATCCCTTCTATAAGGTAAAGATGTATTGTAATGTTTTGTGCACTCCTGATTGTACAGCTGCAAAAAGAAAGAAAAGGTTCTGTTTACTAAAAAAAAGTTCATGGATGGGTCTTAGGGTCACCTCCACATTGGAAAACACTTTGTCTGGACCTGCAAAATTATTCAGAGTGTGAATGAAGAGTGCCTCAAATATTCATGTTGGTATTGCAGCTGAGATTTCTTAATGCCAACAAGGTTAAAATCTAGAGTTAAGGTGTTAAATAAAACAAAGCAATTACCAAAATGAAGCAAAACAACAGGAAACAAATAATTTAAGGAGATTAAGCAATGATAAATGAAGAAACTCACCCTAGAAACTTCTGTGCTATTTATGCTCCATGAAAATGTGATTGACAAGTGGCGTCTCCATACTGGATTTCTCTGCAAACATATGGACCCCACAATAATGTCCCCTTCCTCAACTGTCACTGGTGCATCCAGCATGAAAAGAGTCTGTTTCCAGTGAGTGATCCTGTAAAAAATAAAGGCTTTAAGGTTTTGCATTTAAGGATTCAGATTACTGTTTTACACACAGATTGTCCTGTGAACTGAAAATTAGAACTTGCATTCACATCTGAAAGTGTGAAGTGAATTTGAAGTATGCTATCATGTATTTTTATGTGGTTATTATCTATTTATGTATCATACTCTGAATATGGTCCGGTGTTCAACTCCAGTGATGGTCTATCCTCTTCTAAACTCTGGAAATGTGCACTGAACCAGACAGTGAAGCCATGAAACATGCCTGATTTCTCAACAGTGAAACTAAACTCCCCTCTGAGTCTCTGAACAAGTCAAGAAAAGAAATGTAGTTAACATGTGCTTCCTTTTAAATAATGGTTATTTCATCTAACCCAAATTTTAACATTTACCTCTAAGTCTGAGACCTGTATCGTGACCATATCAAGAGAGATAACATCAGCTGGTGTGGACAAACAATCCTCAGGTAAGAGATGATGGCTAAATTTAGGCTTGGAGAGAAACTCCTTCTGTGCAATAGACCTACAAAATATTAACAAATGGTCAGTTTTAACAGAGTTATTATAGCAGTGATGTATATAGCTGATGAATTCAGCCATTTTGTGACAAATCACAAAACAGCACTCTTATTTAATTATTTATTCATTGAACAATTGAATTAACACATTTTATTAAAAGCAATTATTCAGTAATTGACAGTTATTTATTTATTTTTACAAGGACAATGCACAGTAGTTTAAGAACTTATGAATAATTGTTGCAATGACTTTTAACCAAATGGTCCAAAGTTGATTTTTTTAGTGGATATGTACAGAGTTCTGGCATGAAACTCTAGATGGTGCAGTCTGATAGGTCAAACTCAATCTGACTTAATGACATCATTATCACATGGCACAGCTGATTGGTTCTCTCCTGTATTGGTAGCTAATGAGCTCTCTGCTCAACATTCAAATATATGACTAGTGCTTGTTGTAGCAGTTTCGCAGGTGCTTCAGAACAGCAAAATCAACATCTAAGATAAGTGAATGCTCTTCTAATCCACATCGCTGTGTGTATTGTGTGGTCTGCCTAATTGAATCCAAAAATGAGCAACCATAATCAAGTTTAAACTAAGTTTCATGTTAGCAGTTTGCTTGCATGCAGGAGCAAAATATTAAGCATATTAGCAGCATCTAAATGCAATGAGCAGCTAAATCCTAAATGCATCTGTGTTTATACAGCTAGAGCAAAATGCAGTTTAGAGCATATGTAATCGCTGAAGACACGCTGATAGTAACGAACATGAAACAGGTTAAATAAAATAAGCATTTTTGTGTATGCATTTTAAAGGGGGTTCGCCATATACATCAGCATTATCTCAGTGTTCAATTTCGTTATTTCTAAGGTTGATGTTTCATTGTGATGAGTATGTGGTTGATTTCAGCTGTGCGCAGTGTCAGAAGCACGTGGTTATATCATTGACAATGTTGCGGGATAAGTTCACTATCTACGGCTGTTGTAGTCTCAAGTGAAATGCATTATGGGTAGTGTAGTTCAGAGAAATGTTATTTGTGTGACGTGTGCTCTCGCTGTGCTGTATGGTTCAGTAACTAGGGCTGCACGATTAATTGTATTTTAATCTCGATAACGATATCCACCTTTCTCGATTAATTAATCGTCGGCGTGGTAGCCCAGGCACACATAGCCATAGGCCACTAGCGTTAAGCCGGTCGGCGTGGTAGCCCAGGCACACATAGCCATAGGCCACTAGCGTTAAGCCGGTCGGCGTGGTAGCCCAGGCACACATAGCCATAAGCCACTAGCATTAAGCTGGTCGGCGTGGTAGCCCAGGCACACATAGACATAGGCCACTAGTGTTAAGCCGGTCGGCGTGGTAGCCCAGGCACACATAGACATTAATACATGGGGGGTTATTTCATGTATGTTATATTTGCAGCAGAAGTATTTCTTACATGCTCACAGCAGCATGTTGTGGACGTATTGGCAGTAGCAAGTCTCGGTACTTGCTCTGCCACAGCAGCAGCATAGCAGATCTATTCCACAAAGACCAAATACATTAACATTGTCATGTACATTACCATGCCAATACCTCTGAGAGTTGTCATGACAGAAATTAAGTTCACACAGGTGTCCTATCAGGATAACAAAAGGTGTAGTTCAACATAATTTCAAACCCACTTGATTGGCATTTTTCACCTAAAGCAATGCCAATTTGCTTAAATACCCACTAAAATTAGGTCATAAAGAGCTGTAAACCAATATGAAAGGCCTCACTGTAGGTAGCTGAAGTCTAGGCCATACGGTTTCTCCCAGAACTCCATTTTTTGCCTGTAGTCAGAAAAGGCCTGGCAAGGAACGACAGTCAGACAGGCAGAGGACGGCCACATCATTCCACCCTCCTTCAGCCAGCGATCACGTGCCAGCAACACTGACTCCACCATATACTCAAACTGAGAAACAGAGAGTTTTTAGTTTATTTATAAACCACACTTAAAAACAACAGCCGTTGAAACCAAAGTTCTATACAAAAAATGTAAAACGGGTTTAAAAATTAGACATGTAATGATACAAAAATATATGGACAAACGAAAGTTTAACACTAATATTATATATTTTATATATATTTTTATATATATATATATATATATATATATTATCTATCTATCTCGAATTCTGGAAATGTTGGGATGGGTTTTTTTTTTTTTTTTAAATTTGAATAAAATGAAAACTAAAAGACTTTCAAATCACATCAGCCAATATTTTATTCACAACAGAACATAGAGAACATAAATGTTTAAACTGAGAAATTTTACACTTTAATCCACTAAATGAGCCCATTTCAAATTTGATGCCTGCTACAGGTCTCAAAAAAGTTGGCACGGGAGCAACATAGGGCTGAAAAAGCAAAACATTTTGAAAAGATTCAGCTGGGAGAACGTCTAGCAACTAATTAAGTTAATTGACATCAGGTATGTAACATGATTAGCTATAAAAGGGATGACTTGGAGAGGCAGAATCTCTCAGAAGTAAAGATGGACAGAGGCTCTCCAATCTGTGAAAGAGTGCGTAAAAAGACTGTGGAATACTTTAAAAACAACTTTCCTCGATGTCAGATTGCAAAGGTTTTGCAAATCTCATCATCTACAGTGCATAACATCATCAAAAGATTCAGAGAAACTGGAGAAATCTCTGTGCGTAAGGGACAAGGCCGAAGACCTTTGTTGGATGCCCGTGGTCTTCAGGCCCTCAGATGACACTGCATCACTCATCGGCATGATTCCGTCATTGACATTACTAAATGGGCTCAGGAATATTTCCAGAAACCACTGTCGGTAAACACAATCCGCCGTGCCATCTGCAGATGCCAACTAAAGCTCTGTCATGCAAAAAGGAAGCCATATGTGAACATGGTCCAGAAGCGTCGTCATGTCCTGTGGGCCAAGGCTCATTTAAAATGGACTGTTTCAAAGTGGAAAAGTGTTCTATGATCAGACGAGTCCAAATTTGACATTCTTGTTGGAAATCACGGATGCTGTGTCCTCCGGGCTAAAGAGGAGGGAGACCTTCCAGTGTGTTATCAGTGTTCAGTTCAAATGCCAGCATCTCTGATGGTATGGGGGTGCATAAGTGCATACGGTATGGGCAGGTTGCCTGTTTTGGAAGGCACTATGAATGCTGAAAGGTGTATATAAAGGTTTTAGAGCAACATATGCTCCCCTCCAGACAACGTCTATTTCAGGGAAGGCCTTGTGTATTTCAGCAGGACAATGCAAAACCACATACTGCAGCTATTACAACAGCATGGCTTCGTAGTAGAAGAGTCCGAGTGTTGAATTGGCCTGCCTGCAATCCAGGGCCCGTATTCACAAAATATTTTATCTTACCACTAAGAGTTCTCCTAAAGAGCAGTAAAAGTTTTTAGCTAAGAGTTTTCTCAAAACCTATCCACAAAGCTGCTGAGACAAAATTTTACTAAGGAACAGAGAGAAGTCTTAAGCTAAGAGTAAAGGCGGGGTTGACCTCGTTGCTATGGATGATGTCAGCATGCTTAGTAACTATGCACACAGTGATTGGTTGATGGGGAGGGGTCTCTGTCAAGAGATTTATTCATAGAAATATTGTAGAGTGCAATGTTATGTTGCCATATCCAAATAAAGGTTTAAAAATAATGTTAATTGCCACATTCAAATAAAGATTTTAAAATGCAGGCTAAGTTTCACTAATTAAACAAGTATATGATCGGCGAATTGTCAGCCTCTTATATGTATGCTTCTTGTAGCGGATATGCATATAAACTTCCTTTAAATTAACAGAGTAGAATAATCATGGCTGGTAGTAAGACATGCAAACTTAAAAGAAAACCAAACTGGACACAAGAACAGTTGTTATTTCTTGCCTAGTTGGTTAATGAAAAGGATATAATCAAAGGAAAATTTGGAGTTGGGATAACCTCCAAACCCAAAGGTGATACCTTTTTAAAAGCTCATTATCGTCAAATGTTTCTAAAATGTTTATTCCGAGGCAGGTTGCCAGAAACAGCCATTTTAGGATAGTTGTGACTTGGTCTTAGTGACTTAAGAGTCCTCTTCACTACTCCTAAGGTTTCACAGATTTAGGAGCTAGTTTTAGCGCTAAAACACTTTGTGAAATACTCTTAGAGCAAAAATTTAGGAGTCCTAAATTTAGGACTGACTAAGTCCACTCTTTTTAAGATTTTCTACTAAATCAGCAAGTTAGGAGCTACTTTTAGCCTTAAAATGTTTTGTGAATACAGGCCCAGGTCTTTAACCTATAGAGAATATTTGGCGCATCATTAAACAAAAACGTCTTCAAACTGTTTTGAAAAGAAGAGGAAATGCTACACCATGGTAAACATGTCCCCGTCCCAACTATTTTGAGACCTGTAGCAGGCATCAAATTTGAAATGAGCTCATTTTGTGCATAAAATTGTAAAATTTCTCAGTTTAAACATTTATCATCTATGTTCTATTGTGAATAAAATATTGGCTCATGTGATTTGAAATTCTTTGTTTTCATTTTATTCAAATTTAAAAAAACGTCCCAACATTTCTGGAATTCGGGTTGTGTATAGGGGTGTAACGGTTCGCGTATCGAACCGAACGGTTCACGGGGCAAAGTCCAAATGGAAGTGATCATCCATATGCCTTTGGAGTGGGGACTTGGAGTGAACAGGGCATGTGCATACCATTATGTAGTCATTTGGAATGCACTTGGCAAAGGGAGAGACTTAAAGTGTGTTCTATTCGACCGTAAGTGGACTGCGAAGTGGACTTTTTTTTCTTAATCAGTTTTACATTTTTTGTATATATATATATATATATATATATATATATATATATATATATATATATATATATATATATATATAGCACTTTGGTTTCAATGTTTGTTTTTAAGTGTGCTTTATAAATAAGCTTATATAAATGGGTCTTCAAAGAGGATTTAAACATAGAATTGCAAAGTCATATTACAGTTAAAGTGAAAATAATTTCACGGAGAAAGGAAACATTGTTTATCCACTCAACGGACCTACTGTCTGTTTTCTGAGATATGCGGTTGATTTTTGTCTGTGAAAACTGAATTGAAATGTGCTGTAATATCCATATTCATACCAGAAGGCAGTTGCCCATCCACTCTGACACTAGAACATCCACTTTCCCAGGCAGAGTGAGATTCTCAGCTCTGTCCTGAAACACTGTCACGACTCCCTCACAGTCATTCTGCCTCACTAGTTCCTCAGTGTGTTCTGCCATTGAGCTGGCCTCCACAGCATATACCTATGGGAAGAAAAATAAAAAAAAAAACAAGCTCTGAATATAAATATTAACTTTTTTATATAAATGTATATACACTGCTCAAAAAATATATATAAAAATAAAGGAACACTTTGAAAACACAGAGCTCAATGGGGAAAAATATCATTCTGGCCATCTATTCTGATAAGGACTGGCTAATGTGTTAGGAACGAAAGGATGCCACATCGTTTGATGGAAATTAAAAATATCAACCTGCAGAGGGCTGAATTTGAAGACAACCCAAAAATCAAAGTGAAACAATAATGCAGCAGGCTAGTCCATTTTGCTGAAATGGTACTCAGTAGTTTGTATGGCCCCCATGTGCTTGTATGCATGCTTGACAACGTCGGGGCATGCTCCAAATGATACAACGGATGGTGTCCTGGGGTATTTCCTCCCAGATCTGGACCTGGGCATCACTCTCCTGGACAGTCTGAGGTGTAACCTAGCGGCGTTGGATGGACCAAAACATAATGTCCCAGAGGTGTTCTATAGGATTTAGGGCGAGCGTGGGGGCCATTCAATGGTATCAATTCCTTCATCCTCCAGGAACTGCCTGCATACTCTCACCACATGAGGCCGGGCATCGTCGTGCACCAGGAGGAACCCAGGACCTACTGCACCAGCATAGGGTCTGACAATGGGTCCAAGGATTTCATCCCGATACCTAATGCCAGTCAGGGTGTCATTGTCTAGCCTGTAGAGGTCTGTGCGTCCCTCCATGGATATGCCTCCCCAGACCACCACTGATCCACCACCAAACCAGTCATGCTGAACGATGTTATAGGCAGCATAACATTATCCACTGCTTCTCCAGACCCTTTCACATCTGTCATGTGCTCAGGGTGAACCTGTCCTCATCTGTGAAAAGCACAGGGACAGTCTGCCAATTCTAGTGTTCAATGGCAAAAGCCAATCAAGCTCCACGGTGCCGGGCAGTGAGCACAGGGCCCACTAGAGGACATCAGGCCCTCAGCCCACCCTCATGAAGTCTGTTTCTGATTGATTGGTCAGAGATATTCACACCAGTGGCCTGCTGGAGGTCATTTTGTAGGGCTCTGGCAGTGTTCACCCTCCTTGCACAAAGGAGCAGATACCGGTCCTGATGATGGGTTAAGGACCTTCTACGGCCCTGTCCAGCTCTCCTACAGTAACTGCCTGTCTCCTGGAATCTCCTCCAGGCTCTTGAGACTGTGCTGGGAGACACAGCAAACCTTCTGGCAATGGCTTGTATTGATGTGTCATGCTGGAGGAGTTGGACTGCCTGTGCTACCTCTGTAGGGTCCAGATATTGCCTCATGCTACCAGCAGTGACACTGACCCTAGCCAAATGCAAAACTAGTCAGAAAAGATGAATAGGGAAAAAAATGTCAATGGCCTTCACCTGTTAAACCATTCCTGTTTTGGGGGTTGTCTCATTGTTACCCATTTAGTGCACCTGTTGTTAACTTCATTAACACCAAAGCAGCTGAAACTGATTAACAACCCCTCTGCTACTTAACTGACCAGGGCTGTGTTTCCCAAAAGCATCATAAACCGAAGTACATCGTAGACCCATTGCCACCAACGGATCTACAATCCACTTAGGTTTAAGATCATTGCACACCGAGTCCGAAATTTTCGTATACATTTTTTCGTATTCATTATCCTAAAAATTAGTCACGGACAGAAACCTTGCACACCGAGTCTGATGAGTATTTATTAATCTGTTGCGAAAAAATTTGCAAAACAGTACTAAATGGAGTCTTCAAGCAGTGAGGATGATTTTGTTGTCCTCTCGCTTCTTAAAAAGAGAAAAAGGAAATATTGGGTCCATCCAATACTGAGATACAGAGAGGAAGGAGAGTTCCTCCTCAGGAGCAGCGGGATTATTACGGGCGATTCAAAGTTTACTTCAGGATGTGAGTGGCTCAGTTTGATGCTTTGCTAGCGATACTAGAGCCACATATAAAAAAAAAAAAAGACCACCAATTTCTGTGAACTCAGTGTGCAAGGATCTTTACGGTGCTTTGTGCTGTGAGACAAAGTACTTGACAACCGCCATTCTGGATTTTGGCGACCTCTTGTACGGTGGCACTGAACTGACAAAACACCTCTCAAAATGCTTGCTAAACGCAAAAAATTGAACCCGATCCTAATTTTTTTTTTTTTTCTTTTTTTTTTTTTTATGGCAGACGAAAAATTCGGAGGCAGTGTGTAAATGTGATTGACATAACGTGAGGTTGAATTTATTTTTTAACGTGCAAAAATTTCGGATTAAATTTTCGGACTCGGTGTGCATTGTGCAATGACCTTGATGATGCTTTTGGGAAACGCAGCCAAGATCAACATCCCAGGAGTTTAATTAACTTGATGCTATACTCTGATTATAGCATCAGAGCAGTGATTATAGCGTCTTTTTGAGCAGTGTAGCCTATTTATTATTATTATTTTTTATTATGGTCAAAACAATTCAACATTATTTTTTCTGTAAAAAATAATCCTAGATATTTTAGACCAGTTGTTAATTGCAACTCCATAAGCTTTCAAGATAACTCAAGTCCCCATCAAGAGCATAGGTTTGATTTTTGATTAGGAAACCCTAAAATTATACTGTACACTGCTTTGGCTAAAATGCTAAATACCATGAATTAAATGCGAGAATAAAGTAATAAGCCAGGGGCTACGATTTTACTACAGGTATGTTTTTGAGACATGACATGATGTGGATTCAAGTGCTTTATTTCTTTTATAAACCAGCAGCAAAATGACTTCAGAATTTAAAGTCTATTTGTGTTATAACAGATATAAACAGCCATGAAGATACAAATGTCAATACAATGAAATGACAATGATAATATAAAGAGTTTAGTGGTATTTCTAAAGGCATTTGCTATGAATTTACACCCATGATGAGGTTTGATGATTTTAAAACAAGTATTTAGTTTGTCTCACCGCAGCAGGTTGTGCTAGACGGGCACAGAAGAGGCTGATTACCCCTGTCCCGCAGCCCAAGTCCATGACCACCTTCCCCCTCAGAGCAGCGCTATTACTCAGGACCACCTGCCTGTATGTTTCTGTGCGGGGTTTATCTGACAGCATCTCCAGATGAAGCCTCTGACAGCAGGATGCAGATAATACATGTTAACCTTTAGCATGAAGAATCCTTTGTTTTTAATCATACTTGAAAGATTTTTTTTTTTTTTAATGGATATTAAGTTTTAGATTGACTAGTTTAACATTTCAGTACTTACTAATGTCCCATAATTGCCAAAGTATTCTTCATCTTGCCAAGAATCTTCCTCATCCTCAGCTCTTTGATGCAAATAGCTGGATGGGACATAACCAAAGTGACCCTGCAGCTCAGCCCACCACCACAAGTCTGAACTCCTATCATAGACCTTCAGTTTATCACCAACTGAGAAACTAAGCTGCCGGTAAAAAGAAAAAGAAAAAAAATCATTTTATTTTTTTATTATTATTATCTTGTGAGCACATGCAATTTTCAATCGCTCTGTCTAAGCTATTGTATGGCTCTAGAAGACTAAAAATATGGCATCAGATGTTGACAGATATTTTATAAGCCATGTCATTTGGCCAGTCTTCTATCCCCACAAATGAATAGGCTGTTCCGCTTAATAAGTAAATGTAAACTCGCTCAGTGGCAGTGAAA
This sequence comes from Spinibarbus caldwelli, assembly GCA_039654775.1. Classification (NCBI taxonomy): domain Eukaryota; kingdom Metazoa; phylum Chordata; class Actinopteri; order Cypriniformes; family Cyprinidae; genus Spinibarbus; species Spinibarbus caldwelli. The sequence continues at coordinate 34,320,965 of CM077233.1, read as the reverse complement.
TCCGTGTTTATTTTGAAAGGCGATCATCATGAGCACAGAAGCTTGTACCTGCTCCTCTCCTTCAGCCACAAAATCCGCGAGTCCCACATACTCTTCTGCTTCACGACCATCACTGCTTTCATTTTCAAGCATTTCAGCAGCTCAAAAGTGCTACAAAAAAAAAAAAAAAAAAAAAAACCGAAATCACGAAACGCACGCGTATCAAATCTCTGCAACAAAGAGTGTCTGGAACTGTTTCATTTTCCACGGCGCCCCGCCCACCTCACGATTTTCAAAATTAAAGTCCTGTGGAAATTCGTGACTTGTAAAGAAACGATGCTTAAGTTTATAGGCAAAGTTTGAAAAAGTTAAATTACTGGTAGTCAGTAATTACAGTTTAGAGCGTTGTTACTTGTCTAAAGACAAACTACCATGAGCAAATTTCATCAGTCAATAGCATTGCTGAGCATTTTCTCCTTAGAACGCAGTGTATTATAAACGTTTATAAACGTAGTTTATAAAGTCATCATTTTGTTAGAATAGTGTTTTATAATAATTATCTGTTTGCAAGAGTTACTTTTTGCTATTTTTCATTTTAATTAGTAATTATAGGCTGATATTAGTATACGAAAACCACAATTAAACACACACACACACACACACACACACACACACATTCCAAAGATTATGTCCCTGGTTTCCATTTCAGATATCTGGTAAACTTACTTCAGAAGTGGATGGCAACTCAAGACAGATTAGTGTTCATGCTCTTTAATCTTCAAACTCAAGGTGCAGTGCATGTGTACACATTTGAAACGTGTATATCAACCCTAGACATAAATATTACCCACCCATTATGTATTTTTCATTATGTAAATACTTCCCTTGTTTGTGAATTAAATGATCACTCATAAGTTCTAAAAGTGCCACCATTTCAGGGAGATCCACTGCAGTCTTCAATAGCATTCCAAACATTTTGTAATGTTTTTAACGAAGTCTCTTGTGCACACCAAGGCTGCATTTATTTGATAAAAATAAAGTAAAACTGTATTTTTAATTTATTCATGTCGTCAAAAAAAAAAAAAAAAAAGAATCTGAATTTTCAACTTTAGAATTTATTTTATTAACAGAAAACAAAAATATTTGATGTTATACTCTGTGTTAAAAGCTATAAAACTTAGTAGTGTTGCAATAACCCAGGACATTTTGCTTCCCTGAATAAGGATTTTCAGCAATAATATTATGCCTTTTTTTTTTTTTTTAAATCAGTAAAGCATAGATTGTTGCATAGATTGAAACTGAAAGCAGGTGCCTTGTTTCTATCAATGCTTTGTCAGTGCCTTAACAGTTAGCAATTGTATGAAGCATGGTAAGTAAACTTCAGACTAACTTGCAAAGCACCATTATATCTAAACTCATGATCTGTAACAGTAACTGAGCTTTAGAGATAACCAAGCAAAAAGATTCATGATCAAAGTCGTCTTTTAAGAATTAGTTAAAATACTGTCTGACCTTTTTTTTTTTTTAACAATATCTTAGCATGAATTTGTTTATTCTGATTTGAAATAGCAGGGATTAAAAATAACAAAAAATGAAAACGTTTACCTGACACAATAGGTTTTGTGAGGCTTTATTCAAGTCAATAACCCAGGTCAATGAGGTATTCAAGTTATTAAAACACAGATTAAACAAGCCTCTAAACACAAAAACAGACATTGCAAAATAATGACTCAATATATCTACTCCTTCTTCTTCTTTTTCTGAGTTTTCTTGAAGCACTTCCTGAAACAGAACATGCAGCTTTTGGCAGTCACAAAAATAACAGTCACTAGAATGAGAAGGAGAAAGCCAATGACGTCCAGAGAATGATACTGAATCCAGTTCAGCTCATGGGCTGCAGGTCTGAGATGCGCTGCCCCTTTGTGTCTCATAACAAACTCAGTCCAGAACACAGCCAGGTCCAGAGGCTCAATGGGACGGTCTCTGTGAATAGCTGAAAGCTCAGTCATCTTCTCCTTGTAGCTGTCAAAGATGAAGTGTGTTTATATTTCGTTGTAAACAAATGTACTGCAGTCCTTACAATAATCTACACACCGAAACATTTTGATGTGTGATATGCTTTGAAACAATTTTCACTCAGAATTTACTAGTAAATTTCACAAATGATTACAAAGAAAGGGAAATTTAATTGATTGTGAAATGTTGAGGTAGAGAGACTAGGATTTTCTTGTAAAACGTCCTCCAAAAATCTTTTATACAACTTTGAAAAATCATTTTTACAGTGCAATACTCTAAATATGGACTAATATTCAACTTTGAGTTCAATATTAAATGTGGCATGAATACAAACAATCGCATCAGTGCATAAACTGATCTCATGCACAGGCTGAACCTGATTGTCTACCTTTTGTCGTTGATGACCTTTCTCAATGCATCCAGCAGTTTTTCTGCGGTCAGATCATAGATACTCAAGGTTTCTGCAACTCCTCGAGACACTAAGCGCTGAACGTTATCCCCTTGGTCGCCAAACAGAGGAAGCATCACCATTGGCACACCATTACAGATTCCTTCATAGACTCCATGAGAGCCACCATGTGTAATAAAAGCCTTAACCTTAGGATGGCCTACAATGTAAAGGAAAACACATTCAGTGTATTAGTGTGTTAGCAGTTGACATGAAGTCAATTATAATATGGCAAGACTTTTGTCAGCAATGCCAAAAAAGCAAACTATGAATACAGTGTTTTACAGGAGGGTTAGAGGGTCAAAGGAGAATCTAAACATACCCAAGAGATCATTTTGTGGCAGCCACTTCATCAGTTTGACATTCTTTGGAGCATTTTCAGGGACTGGTCCAGTGTATCTCCATAGCACCTACCAATCAAAGAGAATCATGAAGGTTAATAATATGCAGCCATGTAATCCATGTACTCTTTTAGTTATTTACTTTCAAGTCTATCCTCACTCACCCTCTGAGGTATCTGCCTGAAAGCCTCAAAGAACTCTCTGGCTTTGGCCTCGGGTAACTGTGACACCATGGAGCCCAAAGTGAAGACCACAAACCCATGCTCTCCAGAACCGTTCACAAACTCCTCCAGCTCCTGCACAGAGAACAGATGTTAGCACTGTTGCATGTTCTAAGGACACAGTGGAGCAAGCTTTCACTAGCTATGTTTCCATCCAAAGATTCGAATTTAAATTATGCGCAAAACTGGAATATCGCATAAAACATATGCGAATAAAGCACCATTTCCATCCAACGAGTCAAAGAGAACAAAATCGTCACTTCCTGGTAAACTGTGGCACTAAATATCACTAAGAATATAGGAGAAGCCATTGAATATAATAATTTTCATATATAATATAAATTACTTGCGCCTCAGAGAGAGCAGACGTAACACAATAAATGCTGTCACTGCGTTCTGAGGAGGATGCTGCTGTTTGGGAACACAGTCGTGTAAGACAATTATACAGAAATACTTTGATGACAGACTTTGCTCAGGCTTTTCAGAGTGACTACAACAACTTATAGATGCTGTGAACGAGATCGGTCAACTGGTTAGTCAAGTTATCCCGTCTCATAGCGCAAAGTCACATGACTTTTTTGATGCGCATGGAGGAATTTATTCGGTAAATGTGTTTCCATCGAAGTTTATGCTCATTTTTTCTTATCGGATAAAAAGTTTATCCTACTCAGTTGTGCGCATAATTTTTTATGCGCATTTTCAGAATTTATGCGCATCTTGGCGTTTCCATCCAGCGAATTATTTATGCGACAGTCCAAAATGCGCATAAAAATAGGTGGATGGAAACATAGCTACTGTAACCTCCCCTTTCCTTCCTTCCTTTTTTTTTTTTTTTTGCTCACACAGATACACAGATATCCACTTGAACTTACATGTTCAAACTTTGAAAAGCAGCATACTGCAACAATTAGCAGTGGTTTTTTATTTTTTTTAATTTATGTATTTATTTTTTTTCTTGACCTAACACTCTGAGTTCAAGTGTTTTCTTTATTAACATATAAACAGATCTACCTCTGGTAAAAGAAGAATTTACTCTGTTTGCTTACTCAACAGTGCACAACCATACAAAAAGCTTCTCCGTTCCTTTAGTGTTTCCTACCGTAAACACAAAGGGGCACCTCATTTCCTCTTAAAGATTACAGTGGTCAAAGTCAAAAGCATAAAAAAAAAAACCATTGCCTGTAATTAAATTCATGCTGGTTTAGAAAATCATGCACAACATCTAAACTCCTAAAGTGACTCTCTGAGAGTTCTGATGTTTAATGGAATTATACACATCTTCAGAAGTACAGCTTATGACCGTAGTGGATTGCAATTAGATATTTAAACATAGTTCATGATTGTGTAGGTTGGCACTCTTCAACAATGTCATTACAGACAAGCTCTGTGTAACTGCAACTGTTTAATGAACATCATGTGATGCAACCCGTCTCTTTCAAAGTACATCACATGTTCTAATATTACTCATAAATTCATGGCATCAGCATGGATCAGGTCATGTCGACCTGGACCAACAGCTTCTAATTTGACCAACAGATCTATCCAGCCAGGCTTTGTGCATGGATTATATAGAGGGTAGAGTATAGTCCACTCTAGTTGTTAGAAAATATATTGAATAATATCTTATTTAGTGTCTAAATAGCCTACTGCAATCATGGCCTAAAAGCTTTAACTGCTCAAAGTTTTACACTGATGAATTTGCATAAATAAATGCTGTCAATTTCAGTCAACCAGTCTGAGAATAACTGTTCATTAACATCTTACCTTTGTCAGTGGACCCTGCTTAGCACAGTTGATGCCCCCTATTTGGACCATGTTTGGCATTTGGGGTTTGGGATACTCAAAGGTAAAGTCGTACCTTAGAAGCCAGACTGCACCGTGACTTAATAGCTCTTTGTATGTAATGTCCTTCTGCAGATATCTACTGGCCAGTTCATCAGTGCTAGCAAACAGTTTGCGGCATAGGAAAGCATCAAAAACTGCCATAAGCGTGTTTTCTATTCTTTGAGGGAAAGTCATCTTATCTGAGAAACCAGTGAAGAAGCGCGGGACAAAAGACGGAGGTGAGGGACACTGGGTGGCTTCCACATCAAGCAGACAGGGAATCATACGCAGGAAGTAAACGGTGGGAATCGAGAGGGAATCAGCAATGATGGCGCCACAGGGCAGGAAAGGATCAGTGAGCAATACATCAAATCCTGTTTCTCTAAGACTCTTCATCAAAGACTCGTCGTACAGCAGCCATTCACAGGCTGTCACATGCATATTCAAGAACTGAATCAGGTTCCCCAAATTCTTAACAATATCAGTCAATTTCGGAGGTTTATCAAATGCATTCTTCTCTATGTTGTCCAAGTTGGCCTTCAGATCAGCATGGGTGTAAGGCACACGAAAATATTTAGTGGTGTAATTACCAGACTTCCCAATCAGAACATTGGTTTCAGGGATCAGGACCACCATCTCATGACCCCTCAGAGAAAGCTCTTCCACCAGGATCTTCATGCTCAACCAGTGGCTGCCATCCACTGAGATAACAAGCACCTTTCCAGCCTGCACGGGCTCCGAGGAGAATAAGCATAGCAAAGCTAGAAGCCCCAGAGTGGGAACAGTCAGTGCTCTCACCATCCTCCTAACATTCATACAGCAGACAGCAGAAATGCAATATGTTTAAGAGGGCTGGGAATGATTTCAAAAGAGGTGGGGCCTCAAAACTAGACAAAAGGGAAACGAGTGTTCATAGGTCACTGGCAGCATGTGCTTGCAGCACAACGAATGAACTCTACGTTCTATCAAGATATCATTGCAGTGAAGTTTAAAGTCTAACAAGTGGGTTAAATGTAGCTCTGGGTTAATTATTTGAAGAGCATATAAACATAAGAACAGTCACAGGAGTTATCTATAGATAGCTTTGCTCATACAAAAGAGCATCAAACTCGATTATATATCAGTAACACTTTACAATTAGGTTCAATATGTAAGAAGTTAATGCATCAGGTATCATAAACAATTTAGTTTATAAATTTTTCTAAAGGAAACGGTAATAAACTTTTCCAATAAATATCATGATTTTGGGGAGCTGCACAATATTAACCTGAACTAAACTAATTCTCTTAAACTTTTTGACCATGACACACAGTCATGAGAGTCTGCAGGAGTCATCTCTTGTCATCAATTACTGTTTTATGGGGGTTTTTTTTCTACATGTAGCGTCATTGTAAAAACAAAAGATTGTGCAAAACTACTTGTAAAGAATTTCAAGAATTTACAATAAGAAAAATTCAAATAAATATTAACATAAAAAATAAAACCTTTATAATCATAAGAGGTGTATTCGATTCTAATTTTAAAATGAATAAATAAACTAGTTAATGGGAAATAACACTTATTGTCCAATGTTTACAAATTGAACACAGTTCAACCATTAAGCATTTTGTTTTCAATATTGTTTATAAATTATATTAAGATTTATAAGGAAGAAAAATGTAAATTATCTGGTTCATAACACAGTTTGTTAGAGGTTAAAGTTACTGCTTTTTATTGTTACCTTTGTCAGAGTTTATCAGAGGTTTAAGTTATTGCTTTTATTTTTGACAAACAGTGGCATGCTACTTTCTAAACAATTCTGCAAGTCATTATGGATTGGTAGTAGGATCACCTTACATATTGTGCATACTCAATTATTCCCAGCTCCTCCCTATTCACATGGGAACACAAGGCAGTCATGCAAAAAAACATGAACTCTCACGTACAAGGGCTGTGGCGGTCAAAAGATCTCTACTTTGAATGAAAGTAAGTGCTGAGGTTATATCACGGTTATTGTGGCCAAAAGAACTCACAATATCGATATATCGCAATATCTATAGAAACCTTGGGGGGAAAAAGATATCAGTCAAATTATTTTTTACTTTGAGTTTTTCTTTTTCACCCAACGAACATAAAGATACTGATAAACAGAGCACAAGACTCTGGATTTCTCTGTCTTCTCTGGAGCTCCTATCAAATAACGAGAGAAAATACTGTCAAGTTCAACAGTATGATGAATAAATATTAATGGTAACACTTTACAATAAGCTGTCATTTGTTAACATTAGTTAATGTATTAACTAACATGAACAAACAATGAACGATACATTTATTATTACACAATTTATTAATCTTTGTTAATGTTAGTTAATAAAAAATACAGTCGTTCATTGTTCATGTTAGTTCATAGTGCATTAATGTTTACAAACACAACTTGTGATTTTAATAATGCATTAGTAAATGCTGAAATTAACATGAACTAAGATTAATAAATGCGGTAGAAGTATTGTTCATTCTTAGTTCATGTTAACTAATGTAATGAACTAATGTTAACTAATGAACCTTATTGTAAAGTGTTGCCATATTAACATCTAAACTAATACTTTAACTCGTGTACCCTGTTTTAAGTTCTTTAACCCAGTGGTTCTCAACTGGTTTGGCCTTGGGACCCACGTTTTCTCATGGTCATCTTACCACGACCCACTTATATATAAAATTATTATTATATATATTTTTTTTATTTAATATTATTTTATTTTTAAACAAAGCAAAGACTGTTAAGAATATGACTAATACTGAATAAACAGCTTATAAGTTACGACTATTAAATAGCAGTCCCAATCCAGTTTTTGTTAATACAGTTAAGTTGGTATGAGCCACCACAGTCATTTAGCTAAACATATACAAGATGACACAAAGTGAAAATAACATGGTATTTTGGGGTTATGGAAACAACATGGTGAATATACAATACTAACATGAACTGTTAATGATCCCTTCATGCAAACCCTTCCCAGCTCTCACACGCAGTACAGTATGTGATTTATCAGTACTGTACTGTTATTTCACGCGTTGCGTGCTCGTGGTTTCTGTGCTTTAGTGAGTGATTGACAGCGCGTGCTACAGAAGAGTGCGCGCTACTAACACTATCACATCTGACAGGATAGATCGCTTTTCTGAGGTGAGAGACTTTTTAATTCAAAATAAGTTACGAAAATAACGATAGAATAATGACACTGACATTAAACCTGTCAACATCTGACCGCAGATACTGAATCTGGACAGCGCGTTTTTCTCAGGAACTCTTTACTTAAACTGCATCTGACAGAAGTGTCAACAGCTTTCATGCACGTCTTTTAAAATAAAAGTCTCGCATCAGAAAAAACATTTAGAATTAGTTTTTTTTTAGTTGTTGATGTCGTTTCTTTGGCCGTACACTATAGTTGTGTATCGCCACTGAAGTCATGCAGTAAGAGCTGATAATTCAGTTTTAATGTGCTCAGATCAGGCATTAAGTGCTGACACTGAGACCAACTTTACATCTTACAGAGTTTAATGCAGCAATGTGGTCGCTCAGGTTTTCTAGATCAGTTTTAATCGTTTACTGTTAATAGATTTGAACAAAGAAATAAAGTGATCGCACAGGCCGTATTGATTGCAAATACAAAAATAAGACGAGTAAAGAAAACGAGGTACTTATTAAAATAATCACCCTTTACTTAAATATATGAACACAGAAAACCTCTGTTAACAGGTTAATGTAGCATTTCCCATTCTATGACTAAAAGAAGAATCGCAGCTTACTCTGTATAACTGAACACGGCTCTTCTCGGAGTAGCTGCGTCTTCTTCTTGTTTGTCAGCAGGGGTCAGGTCTCAGTGTTGAGGCGCTATACTGACACCTGCAGGTCAACCAGGTACTGCCGCTGGAGGATTTACATGTCGTGTTATCATAAGAGTCCTGTTCGGTTATCGCCAATGCCGGTATATCGTCACACACTAAATTAACACGATATCGATAATCGATGCTTTGAATATCACGGTTATCGTCCATACCGGTATATCGCGACACCTCTATTACAGAGCACATGTTTTTACACGAGGACCTGTTTGCTACTGAATCACTTTGATTCGATGGCTGTTGTAAAGATAATGTTGCAATGGACAAATGAGCTGATAATACAATAGAGGAAAAACAATATGTTGACGAGTCTAAAGCAAAGAAATGTGTTTGAGAATCTAACATCATCCAACATACAGTTAAAATAACCTATAGCCTTCACACTTTCATGATGCAGGTGGAAACAGTCAGATATTTACCAGTGGCTCCAACAAATTAATTGTATTTTTGAGTGTTGTCATGAATAGCCAGAGATACTTGCTATAATAAAGCACAGATTCAGAATGAATCCATACCATACTTAACATCAAATCTAGTACGTTTGCACATTTAGCAGACACGTTTATCCAAAGCAACTTACATAGCATTCAAGTTACAGTTTTTACATTTTATCACCTCTTGCTTTCCCTGGGAATCGAACCCATGATCTTGGTGTTGCTAGCGCCATGCTCTACTATTTGAGCTACAGGAAAGCTAGTATCTCTTGCTTTCTCTCTGCTTATTAAAAAAGTGTATGCACACTGAATTCAAGTTTATTGCCATGATATTTATCATTGTCATCAACAATACTAACAACAGTCAAAGCCACAAATTACTAGTAATGTCAAGAGATAACTACAAACAAGATAACTACTGTAAGCCCTTATGAATCCAGCTATCAATGGTCTAATCAGTTTGATACTAAGATAGGACCACACTAAATAGGTTTGCTCTCACTGTCTGTATGAAAGATGAATGTGGCTTTTATACTTGAGTGTCACCTACTGGTGCATTTATGCAATCTGCAGAAAGATTAATGGAAAATCCCCATCATTAATGCACAGCCTGACAAATACAGACAAGCAGAAAATGAAAAATTGAAAGGTCTCAGTGCTTTTGGACCAAATTGCTAAAAAATCTAAACACCATACTACTCTTATGATTTCTTGTAGATCTTTAAGAGTCTTTTATGTGTTCTTCAAAGATATTATTATTATTATTATTATTATTATTATTATTATTATTTGATAACCTTGCTTATCCAGTCATACTGGAAATTTACATGTCGCTGGATCTTTTCTATTTCAGGATAACTACATAGATTAAATAAAACAAGTTGTTGTTTTATTAATCAAATTACATCCACAGATACAGCACTTTCTAGTATAATAAGCCTATTAAGAACTGAACAATAAAGACTCACTTGTGACAGAGGTTTTAGTTTTTGGCTAACTGTTGCTCCAATCATGACTATGTTTGGCATCAATGGACGAGGTAATTCAAAGGCAAAGTCGAAACGCATAAACCAGAGAGCTGCACGGCTCATGATCTCCACCATCGATGTTTTTCTCTGAAGTACATGTGAGGCGATCTCATCTGCACGAGCAAACATGCGTTCACAAGCCATGGGCTGAAGCAGAGTCTTTACCAGGTTCACACTTCTTTGCCAAAGATTCATGCGGTCAGTAAAGTGAGCGAAAGCTTGTGGAACATAAGAAGCTGGAGCTGGACATTGACTGGAAAGAGTATCGACACCACAGGGATGGTTTATTAGCATATAAACAGCTGGAATGGAGAGATATTCACCAGCAATTGCTCCAACAGGCTCAAACGGATCTGTGAGAATCACATCAAAGCTGTACTCTTGCAGTTTCTTCATCAAGTCCTTGCTGAAGAGCAGACCCTCTGCATTCCTCAATATAGAACATCCAGTGAGATGATGAACACCTGAAACTTGGCCAGGTCTGTAGAGATATCAGTGCTCAGAATGGTGTTGAATTCATCTGCTATGCTCACTTCTAATTCAGCCTTGGTGTAGTTCACTGGATATGTCAGAGTGGTGGTATGCTCTGAAGGACCCAAACTCAGACTCGCCTCGGGGATGACAACCACCACCTGGTTTCCTCTCCTCCCCAGCTCCTCCACAACAGACTTCATCCCCAACCAGTGACTGCCATCTGATGGAATAACCAACAGCTTCCCAGCTTCGGCTGAACTACAAAGAAAGAGACCTAGGAGCATCCACAAGCTAGCCATTTTATCAGTGGTGTGAAGGACAGTTGCAGTTGAAGGAGATCAAGGAAGAAAAACACTCATGCAGTGGTTAAAGTACCCTCTTAAAATGAGTCAGGACAAGGTTCAAAGGGGTGGCGATATTTAAAGAAAGTAGGAGGTGCTCAGTCCAAATATGGCACTGAAGCAATCTACATATGCATCTCAATCACGAATAAATGTTTGTGGATTATTCATGTTTATGCACATAGGAGAGCTTCTTGTGGAAATTTTCATACACATGTGCACTTATGATTTTGTTCTTACGCTTGTTCCAGTGAATTTTCTAAATTAGATCTTGGTTGTCCTGGCACTGTTTGATGAACATTGTGTGATGTAGCTTGCCAGGGACAGTAAACAGTACAAAAATGTTCTTTAAAGTTCACGTTAGTATTACTGCATATAAATTCATGGCAACAAAAGGATCAGGGTATGATGACTTAGACCTACAACTCTAACCTGAGGATTACGTATACAGCAGGTATTCTGAATTTGCACAGAATATAAACCATCTTTGTGATCTGACTTCATGAAAATGCAATAGTGCTTTTACTTTACTTTTACATTTAGGCATTTAGCAGATGCTTTTATCCAAAGCAACTTACAAATGAGGACAATAGAAACAATCAATTGTATTATTAAAACAACTAAAACTGATCCAAAACTAAAAGCTAAAACTTTATAAATATTTACACACATTAAAAAATAATAATAATTAAATAAAAATGAGAAATGCATATGACAAAATTTCTAAACTTAACATTTAAATGAAAACGAAATAAAGCTACAAACAATTCAAAATATTAAGAGAACAAAAGGTATAAGAGTGTAATAATGATTCTAACATAAAACTAAGCCAAACACCAAAAACAACTACATGTACACACACACACACACACACACACACAGATACATGCACACACACACACACACACACAGAGATATATATGCACACACACACACACACACACACACACACACACACACACACACACACACACACACACACATACATGCATATCCATAAATTCAATATTATTTCATTTCCATGTAGTTTGTTGAAGTACTAAAATAACTCAAATTAAATAAAACTAAAACTTAATAAATACCTTATACAGACATAATAGAAAAAAAAAACTAATAAAATGACATTTGCTACAACTGTAACTAAAATTAAAATAGATAATATACAAATCAAACTACATTAGTTTAACAGTAATCCTAAAAAAAAAATAACTGTGCCAAACATACAAGAAATGGTTATAAAAACTGAAAGAGAAGTGAAACAAGTAATAGGAAAGAGAATAAATGAAAAGCGATACTTATTACATATATTATTATATTATTACGCATGATTAGTGCTGATGTAGGAATCTAATGGCTTATTATTAAAAGTTTTATTATTATTATTTTTAGAATTAACTGTAAAGTCTTATCAGTAAGTGCATTACGCATTTGTAAAATGGATGTTACACTGTGAAAGATTTGCATTTTGTTTACCAGACAACATAGAACATTTAAGAATTTCTATGTTCATTAACATCTTACCTTTGTCAGTGGACCCTGCTTGGCACAGTTGATGCCTCCTATTTGGACCATGTTTGGCATTTGGGGTTTGGGATACTCAAAGGTAAAGTCGTATCTTAGAAGCCAGACTGCACCGTGACTTAATAGCTCTTTGTATGTAATGTCCTTCTGCAGATATCTACTGGCCAGTTCACCAAAGCTGGCAAAAAGTTTGTGGCATAGGTACTTTTCAAAAACTGTCATAAGCATGTTTCTTACTCTCTGAAGGAAAGTCATCTTATCTGAGAAACCAGTGAAGAAGCGCGGGACAAAAGACGGAGGTGAGGGACACTGGGCAGCTTCCTCATCGAGTCGACAGGGAAGCCCACGCAAGAAGTAAATGGCAGGAATCGAGAGGGAATCAGCAATGATGGTGCCACAGGGCAGGAAAGGATCAGTGAGCAATACATCAAATCCTGTTTCTCTAAGACTCTTCATCAAAGACTCGTCATACAGCAGCCCTTCACAGGCTTTCACCTGCATTTCTGTGAATTGCATCAGGGTCCCCAGATTTATAATGATGTCAGTCAACTGCGGAGGCTTCTCTAATGCATTCTTCCTTATGTGGTCCAAGTTAGCATTTAGTTCAGCAAGGGTGTAAGGCACACGAAAAGACTTAGTGGTGTAATTACCAGACTTCCCAATCAGAACACTGGTTTCAGGGATCAGGACCACCATCTCATGACCCCTCAGAGAAAGCTCTTCCACCAGGATCTTCATGCTCAACCAGTGGCTGCCATCCACTGGCATAACAAGCACCTTTCCAGCCTGCACGGGCTCCGAGGAGAACAAGCATAGCAAAGCTAGAAGCCCCAGAGCGGGAACAGTCAGTGCTCTCACCATCCTCCTAACATTCATACAGCAGACAGCAGAAATACAATACATTTAAGAGGGCTGGGAATGATTTCAAAAGAGGTGGGGCCTCAAAACTAGATAAAAGGACAGTGAGTTTTGATAGGTCACTGGCAGCATGCGTTTGCAGCACAACGAATGAACTCAGACTTTTATGCTCTGTCATGAGTCCTGTTTAAAGTCCAACAAGTGGGTTAAATGCAGCTATGGGTTAATGGTTTCAGGAACGTACTGTCATATAACAACTTTCATTGGACTTGTCTAGAGATAGCTTTGTTCATACAAAGGTAAATAGGACCAAATGTCTGCAACAGGGGAGTTGGATCACATAAACCAAACTAACTTTGCCTTGTCATAAAAAGGTCAGCTTATTTGATATTTCAAGAGATTTATTGACCTTTGTACACATTCATAAGGGTCTGCAGGGGTCGTCTTTATGATATAATTTTCTGTATATATATTTATTTTTTTCCTGCATGTAGATTGATCCGAACAATTTGAATTCACCATGAAATCAAACTTGACAGTTCTTATTTTTGACAAAATATTGCAGTATTTACTATAAATAATTTATCTCTAATGACGTGTTTACTGGCATGAGGGTGGGACAAATTGTGTCTCACATAAGACCACAGCAATGGCAAACGACAATGACCAACCGATCCAATCAAATTAGTAAAAATAAGTAAATTATGCAATGTTAACCAACTTTACCAAGTATTACCTGTGATTTACAATGGCTGTTTCCCTCACAAATGTTTTTAAAACCATAAATTATTCTAGAATTTAACAAGAAAAAAATCCCTTGCTTTTGTTTTCACAAGTACAGAGTTTGTTAGAGGCTAAACTTATTGCTTTTATTTTTATCTTTTGATATAAATAGTGGCATTCTACTCTCAAAACAATTCTACAAATCACTATGGATTGGCAGTAGTAGGATTGCCTCACATCTCGTGCAAATTCAGCGATTATTCCCAGTTCCTCTCTATACACAAGGCAGTCTTGCAAATACAAGGACATTCACAAAGCGGAGGTCTGTGGCATGAGGGGCTTAGCGGCCAAAAGTACACTCAGAGTGAAACAAAGTGCTGAAAGATTACAGAGTACATGTTTTACACATGCCCACCTGTTTGCTACTCAGTCATTCTTTCATAATTAAAATACAACTTCACAAAGCACTTTAATGATGCAGGTGGAAACAGTCAGATATTTACCAATGGCTTTAGGGCATTCTCTTAAAATGTACTTTTAAAGGTCATCATGAATACTCAGAGATCCTTGATATCAGTACAGAATGCATCCACACCCTATCTAACATCAAATGTAATGCCACTTTTCAATCTGGTTATCTGTCATACAAATGTTTATGTATACACTGAATTTAAATCCAATGTCATCCTATTTATCTAATGCATCCTTCAGATACTCTAAGACCTTACAAATTCAGCTATTCTAATTAGTTTTACTAAAATCCCCCATATGGGTTGTTGTCCTCGTCTATATAAATGATTAACATATAATCCTTGCTGTTAATAGTGTTCATCGTCTGTTTGATTACGTCATTAACTGATTTTTACCATACATTTCTGCCATATGTACATCAACTTGACATGGCCACCACTGATAAGCAACTACTAATATATTGTAGAATCTTTAATATTCTGTAAAGCTACTTTGCAACGATTTGTATCATGAAAAGCGCTATACAAATAAACTTGAATTGAACTGAAGAATGTGGTTATTTTTATATACTTTAAAACTCAGGCAAGAGTGTTGTTGTTGTTCTGAACATCAACATGGCTGTTATTTGACTGTGGTAAAGAGGCCATAACTAATAACATCCATGTTGATATTCAGACCAACAGCACGGTTGCGAGTTTTGATTAATGTAAATGAAGTAATGCAGTTAATATTGTGCAATGTAAAAATTTAATCACAATATTACCAGTAACAGTTGCGCATCTCCAAGCAACATGCAGCTTTGAGTTGCGGAGTGAAAAAATGTACTGAATTGATTTATTTAATCATTCAGTCACTTTTCGCCACCTATCTATGTAACCTGCAGAAAGAATCAGTGAGAAATCCCACCACTGACACAGACAAGTGGAGTGATATAATAAAAATAGTGAAAAGCCTCGGTGCTTTTGTACTAAAGCAGTGAATTCAAAACCTTCAAGCAGCAATAAAAGTAAAAAAGTAGTATTGCAACCGTGCTGTTGGTCACCAGTAGGCATCACCCATATTTATAGATCTTTAAGCTACTGAAGATGATGACATTCATGATGATTATTTCAAGATGATGCCAGAGATTGAGAATTAAGAAGTATATATCCACATCCAGCTACAGCACATGCAAAGCCTCTTAGGAACCCATATTTAAACTCACCTCTGGGATGACTCTTCCTCCCCAGCTCCACTATAAAAGGTTTCATCCCTAAGGAGACTGCCATCTGATGGTATAACTAACAGTTTCCCAGCTTGAGCTGAATCAAGGATATACAGACTTAGGTACAACCACACACCAGCCATTCTATGAAGTACAGTAGCAGTTGAAGAAAATTAAGTAAGTAAACACAGTTCTGTTGTGTAGGTTAAAGTAGCATCTAAAAAGGAGTCAGGACTCAGAACTGGTTTCAAAGGGGTGGCGAAGTCTGCAGCTAGTAGGATATGCTCAGCAAATATGGCATTGAAGCAATCAATGGGTCTCATTAATTCATTACATTTATATAGCGCTTTTCTGGGTACTCAAAGCACTTTACATGGAAGGCGGAATCTCCTCAACCACCACCATTCACTAATAGTTATTTGATTATTTGTATTTATACTCACAAAAGGACTTCCCATGAAATTTCTGCCCAATTTACAACGTGTTCACATGAATTTGTTCTGAACCTCCTTCTAATGTTAATAATGAGTATTCTAAACAAGCGACTGCATGCCAGAAGTAAGTAATTCACATAAAACACACCCAAACATGTTCATATAAGGGCTTTCCAACCTTTAGTCACTCTCTGCAAAACTGACTCTCAAAATACGCACTCTATTAGAGCACTCAAGCTGTGCCTCTCTCAAAACAAGAAGCACCCTTTCTACATACCCTGTCAAAGGTGCTTATAGTGTGGAGCTCTCATTAACCATCTCTACATGCACGTATTTTCATGCAGAGAAATCTTGGAATCCAAGCTATTATTCACCTTTTCTTACTCTATTAGAAATATAAATACATTTACATGTAGCTATTTAATCTTAACTTAAATGTATTCCACCTTAACACGTTAATAAGGCCACAGAGAATGTGTGATTTTTGTATGTATGTAGTTACCTTTTAAAACTTAGCCTGCATGTAAATCACCAGAGTAAACAATATAAAAGCAAACTTACAGGATATTAAACATGATGCTCAGTTGTTTGGTTGATCTAGTCTTTTATATAGAGAGGAAACAAATTTAAGACTGAAACAAACAGAATCACTTTCTATAAAAGATGATTAGAACAAATGCAAGAACTGTGATTATATTGCACTAACATATCTTCCAAAACACTGGGCTGTAATGCGATAAAGAATTGTGTGTAATTTAATATGTTGTCCCACTCCAGCTAGATCTTCTAATCAGCTGTCATGATAACATGTTCTCAAGTTAGGAATAATTAACTGACAGCATATTACAAGGAGGAGATTACAAGGTCAACCTTCAACAAATCTGCACTTTGCCTCAGTGTCCAGAAATAGACAGATTTTTTCATATTATTGTAGGTAGAGATGTTTCAAGAGAAACATTTGTGTATTTCTAATGATTTTCCTCTGTCCTCTTACAGACTTGTGACAAGAAAAGACCCAAACGGTTTCTTCCTCAGCCCATTAGGTGCCATTAATTCAAACAAAACACCAGTGGTATGGGTATAGGTGCTGGTTTGAGGTTTGCTCATGCATTTGCTGGCTATTTTTACAGTCCATGACAATGACAGACAAGGACTGAGAAACATCATATGAAAAAGAGAGCTATGGCACTGATAATTTTAGTGTAATTTGCATGCAAATTAGAGCTTACTTGTGACAATGGTTTTGGCTTCTTGGTTGCCATTCCTCCAATCATCACCATGTTAGGCATCAATGGTCGTGGAAATTCAAAGGCAAAGTCAAAACGCATAAACCAGAGAGCTGCACGGCTCATGATCTCCATAATCGATGTTTTTTTCTGAAGTACACGTGAGGCAATCTCATCTGCTTCAGTGTGCATGTATTTACAAGCCATGTGCTGCAGCAGAGTCCTTACCAGGTTGACACACCTCTGCCACAAATTCATCTTGTCTGTAAAGTGGGTATTACGTTGTGGAACGTAAGAGGGTGGACTTGGGCATTGGCTGGCAAGAGCGTCGACACCACAAGGAAGGTTTATTTGCATATAAATAGCTGGAATGGAGAGATATTCACTAACAATAACCCCAATAGGCTCAAATGGGTCGGTGAGAATTGCATCAAAGCTGTAGTCTTGAAGCTTCTTCATCAAGTCCTCTTTTAAGAACAGACCCTCTGCGTTCCTTATTATGAACCTTTGAAGAAGGTGCATTTGGTAGAAGAAAAGCAGGAACTTGGACAGATCAGAAGAGAGGTTGGTACTCAGAATTTCAGTTAAATTGCCTTCCAAGAACATATGTAGTTCAGCCTTGGTGTAGTTCACTGGATATGTCAGAGTGGTGGTATGCTCTGAAGGACCCATAGTCAGACTCGCCTCGGGGATGACAACCACCACCTGGTTTCCTCTCCTCCCCAGCTCCTCCACAACAGACTTCATCCCCAACCAGTGACTGCCATCTGATGGAATAACCAACAGTTTCCCAGCTTCGGCTGAACCCAAGAAGAGACTCAGAAGCAACCACAGACCTGTCATTTTATTGCTGGTGTATATATATATATATATATATAGAGAAAAAAATAAAAATCTCTCACTTTGGCCTTTGCAAGCTGGAGCAGAGGTCAGCAAAATCAATCTGGTGATGCACAACTTAAAGTACTCCAGTGTCTCACAATGAGTCTAGTTTATGTTCAGTGGAGGTGGAGACCACTGCAGGTGGGTGGGACCTTATCTATCTAAGGCGGTGAAGCAACCAATCAGGGTGAAAGTTTAAAAAAAAAAGATGTTATGTCATTCAAAAAAATACAGGAATAAATGGACATTGTTTTTAACGTTGTAGATGACAGTGGGGGGGAAAGAAAAAGCATATTACTTTGTAACCTTTGCACAGATAAAGATAACTGCTTTTTATAAATTATCCTTGTTCTTGTCAAATGCAAAACTTATTGCAAGCGCTGGATGTGTCTACAGAGTAATGAAAGAAAAAAAAATGTCATTGTACTTACATTCAAATTTGCAACTTTATCTCACATTATACCAGAAATTGAAATAAAACACTGTTAATATTTATTAATAATCAATGACCTTTTAAACAACCCCTATCCAAAAACCGAGACTCTTTGTTACATTTGAAGCGCTTGAAAGCGCTTAAAAATCAAACACAGCCTGCCTTCAGATGTTGGCTTATGACCTACATATATGCTTATAGATATAAAAGCAATTTTGAACAGTGAATCTTGCAAACTGAGATGATGATGACACTACTGGCCAAGTTATACAACAAACAATCCAAAACCCATGTATAGTTCACAGTTTCCAGCACTTAGACTACCCTCTATAGGAATTGCAAGGCAACTGCATCAGTTTTAGAGTATGTGCACAGCTAATGAAATTACTGTAAACAGTTAGCTAAGACATTAATTGAAGAATTGGCAAAATAAAAATAAAAAATGGATGGTATGACTAAAAATATTGGATACAATGACATTTACAGTGAGAAAAGGGAAATGTGTTTCAGGTGATACATATTTTATTGAGCTGAAAAGGGGGAGACTGCACTACCCCCGTACACAGAAACTGGAGAACTGGTTTGTAGAGTTTTGTAAAGTGATAAAATTCCAGAAATAGTCAAACATGTTTTTAGAACTATTGTTTCTATTGTTTTCTGTTCAAAGAGTTTCCCCTTCCTCCCAACATCTTCTATGAACTACATGATCCCACTTACTGGTGCGATTTTCACAAAAAAATATAAAAAAAAATATTGACCTACTGAGAACTTTTTTCCAGTGGTGTATAGAGGTTTGTGTATGTTTATTTATATTATTAAAAAGGGTCTTTTTGAAGTGTCTTTAATTTTAATCTATGATATTGGCAAGTTCTCTTCACATTTGAGAATTATTATAGGCAACAGCACAGGCAAAATCAGCAGTAGTGCTATCAGAAGACTTACCTGTGGCAAAGGTTCTGCTTTCTTGTTGTCCATTCCTCCGACTATGATCATGTTAGGCATCAACGGTCGTGGGAATTCAAAGGCAAAGTCAAAATGCAAAAACCAGAGAGCTGCATGGCTCATGATCTCCACCATCGATGCTTTTCTCTGAAGTACATGTGAGGCGATCTCATCTGCACGAGCAAACATGCGTTCACAAGCCATGGGCTGAAGCAGAGTCCTTACCAGGTTCACACTTCTTTGCCAAAGATTCATGCGGTCAGTAAAGTGAGTTAAACCTTGTGGAACATAAGAGGCCGGAGCTGGACATTGACTGGCAAGAGTATCAACACCACAGGGATGGCTTGTCTGTATATAAATGGCTGGAATTGAGAGATATTCACCAATAATAGGTCCAGTAGGCTCAAATGGATCTGTGAGAATCGCATCAAAGTTGTGCTCTTGCAGCTTCTTCGTTAAGTCCTTGTTGGAGAACAAACCCTCAACATTCCGGGTTATAAGAACATTCAGCAGATCCATAGTTTTGATGAAATTCTGAAGCCTGGCCAGATCTGTGGACACATCTGCACTTGTCAGAGTAGTAACACCTGCATTCACTTGCTCCTGAAGCTGGGCCTTGGTGTAGGGTACTGGATATGTCAGAGTGGTGGTATGCTGTGACGGACCCATGCTCAAGCTTGCTTCTGGGATGACGACCACCACCTGGTTTCCTCTACGGCCGAGCTCCTCCACCAAAGGCTTCATGCCTGTCCAGTGGCTGCCATCTGAAGGAACTACTAATAGTTTCCCAGCCTCTGTTGATCCCAGGAAAAAGAGACAAAAGAACAATACAGAAGCAGCCATTCTAACAATTCTATCATTCATAATCCGCAATGAATAGAAGCATGTATGCTGGTAGTATTGGTAAGAAGCTTGTCTTGAATGTCTACACCCCCGGCAGAGACTTTTATCCTAAAAGGGGAGTTTCAACACCCAATCAAAGGTTGGGCCTGAAAAGATCACAATCTTCATTCTTCAGCGGCAAAGCATACCCTTAGTAGCAGAGTGAGAAGAGTATCCAGATCTTATAAATGAATAAAGCTGATTGATATTAAGCAAAGATGCAGCTGTCTGCATTGGTGCAGACTTTCTAAAATCAAGAAGATTATAAATGCAACCTTTTTTTTTTTTTTTTGAGATAACACTCTGGTGAATCATTCACAGCAAGACCAGAACATGCTGGTTCTCTTCACATTAGCAGCTGATGACAGGCAGCAGCAAAATCAGCAGAAGTGGCAAAATGACAGATATTAGAATGAATTTGTTGTGACAAAGGTGTTTTGTGACTAATGCAATGAAATGTAAACATTTTAAAGTGAACCTTTTTGGTGCAACTGTATGCATTTTTTTTTTTTTTTTTTTTATGTAGATTTTATAGAAATTGTATGTTGAAATAGACTACACTGATTTTGGTTCCTTGCATAGTTAGTATGCTTGTTATACTATTTTTAAAACTTAAAACTTTATCACACCAATGTATCCCTTTTCTCATCTAATTTTCAACCTCACAGTCTGCACAATAATCAAGAAGTTTTTTTTTTTCTTTTAATATTCAACAGAGAATACAGAGAGAAGAGTTTGAGCTGATGTGAGTACTCTAGTAAACTCTAGCAAATGAAGCGCATCAACCAAGCACATTTTTACAAAGTACATCGACCAGTTAGGTTACTTATTATCTCTTATAAAATGCACATGGCCATGTTTGCACTATGTGCAACTATGTGAAATGTTTTGGAATATGGTTATCTGAAGGCATGTTCTCTTCATGCTCTGATAGATAGCACAGGTATGATACTAGAAATAACATGTTGAAAGGAAAACCTAATCCTATACTGGCTGCTTATTAAATGTATGTGATGAAAGCATCCACTAAGTGAAGTAATGTAAATGTAGTTGACATCTGGTGTTTCTTACAGTATATAGTCAGGACACTGAGAAATAGTGACTAAATAGGTTGCTTTAAAAACTTCCAAAGTTAGATGAGAAAATGTCCACTGTCTGCTTGGTTGCCAAACACATTTAAATGTAGAAACAATACTTTCACTCAAGTTAATGTTTGGCTAGATACAATGTACAATGTTTATTCATTTATTTACTTTTGAAAGAACAGTTAATATTTAAATGAACAGGCTACAAAATTACAGCACTCTAAATCATTTAATTTTTTAGACACATGGTGGCACTATTTGACACATTTATTATAGGACCATGTTGCACTGCCCACAGTTTAACTGAATGTAACTCCAGTAACCCGGACACAGAAGCAATGCTTTAGCTGAACTATAGAGGAACAGATTCAGGAGCAACCACACACCAACCATTCTATCAGTAGTGTGAAGAACAATGGTAGTTGAAGGAGAATGTGACTATTAATGCATAAATAAAATTGAAAAAAGAGTTGGGCATATACTGTATTACTGGGCAACTCTGACATTTTCACAGCTAAATATATCTATCTTATGAATGCTTCTTGTTCTTATTAAAAGTTTGATCTTTCTTTGAGCATGTATTGTAAACAGAGTGTAATGTGTGAACTTTAATACATCAATTTATAATCAAACTTAAAACCTTCAAATACTGTTTTATGGATTACATGATTATGTACTGTATTATTCACACAATGGCAGTAAATCATTCATAATTTATTGATTCTCCCTAATTCTACTTTTTTCTCTTTTAAATTTTCCTTTCTAAAAATCCTGCTGTGTGTCATCCCATTTAGCTTTGACTATATTCACAACATAGTATGGCCATGCAAATATCATGTACATAATTTTGCAATCCATGCTTCTGAATTTAGGGGGGAAACAACTCATTTGCATGTTTACAGTTTGATGTCACTTTATGGTCACATTAACATGCATGTAAACAAATTAAATATATTTTAATATATTTTCTTTTTTTATATATCATTATATGGTATGTTAAACGGTAAGGAAAAAATATGGTAGCAACATTTTAGGTTTTACAGATTAAATATAAATTTAATTTAACCGTATTTCATTAACTAATATAATGTTAACGTACCAACATACTGAAGTACTGAAATCTGTTAAGTAATTTTGTAATACACTGATAACCACCAAAAGCAGGTGGTGATGGGAAAGTCACATGATGAACCAAAGCTCATTACAAGCAGCTTTTCCACAAGCTGAGAAGGAAAATAGTAACATATAAAAGGAGCATAATGTCACTGACACAAAGTTTTACACTGTAAATTATACATTCTTTTTCACTTCCAAAACCATAAAATTACAAGTAATGTCCAATACAGTTTTTCACCGTATATAGTAGGGGAACTTACCGTTAACCAATTAATAGGTTTTTATTGTAGCATTTTTACAGTCTTTTACCATTAAAATCACAGTCATTTTTTTTACAGTTATATAATTATATTTTAAATTGATGAAATATTATAATAAGAAATGTGTAAATGTGCAGTATATGATTGCATTACAGCTGTTAGAAAGACTTACTTGTGACAAAGGTTCTGCTTTCTTGCTGTCCATTCCTCCAATTATGATCATGTTAGGCATCAATGGACGAGGTAATTCTAAGACAAAGTCAAAACGCATAAACCAGAGAGCTGCACGGCTCATGATCTCCACGACTGATGTTTTTCTCTGAAGTACATGTGAGGCGATCTCATCTGCACGAGCAAACATGCGTTCACAAGCCATGGGCTGAAGCAGAGTCCTTACCAGGTTCACACTTCTTTGCCAAAGATTCATGCGGTCAGTAAAGTGAGTTAAAGGCTGTGGAACATAAGAAACTGGAGCTGGACATTGACTGGAAAGAGTGTCGGCACCACAGGGATGGCTTGTTTGCATATAAATGGCAGGAATTGAGAGATATTCAGCAGCAATAACTCCGACAGTCTCAAATGGATCTGTGAGAATTGCATCAAGTTGTATTCTTGCAATTTCTTCATCAAGTCCTTGTTGGAGAGCAGACCCTCTGCGTTCCGGGATACAATAACTTTAAGCAGATCCATAGTGTTGATGAAACTCTGAAACCTGGCCAGATCTGTGGATACATCTGCACTCATCAACTTCTCTAAGCCTGCATTCATACTCTCCTGAAGCTGGGGCTTGGTGTAGGGTACTGGATATGTCAGAGTGGTGGTATGCTGTGACGGACCCATGCTCAAGCTTGCTTCTGGGATGACGACCACCACCTGGTTTCCTCTACGGCCGAGCTCCTCCACCAAAGGCTTCATGCCTGTCCAGTGGCTGCCATCTGATGGAATAACCAATAACTTCCCAGCCTCTGCTGATCCCAGGCAGAAAATAAACAAGAGCAATACAGAAGCAGCCATTCTAACAACCATATCATTCACAATCAGCAGTAATTATTAGCCTGTGAGGTGGTAGTGTTGGTTGAACGAGAGTTGGTTGAAATTCTGCAAAGCACTTGTAGGGGTGTAACCCCGGTGTCCTGGCCAAATTCCCACCACTGGCCCTTGTCAATCATGGCCTCCTAATAATCCCCATCCACTTGATTGGCTCTATCTCTCTCTCTCCTCTCCACCTGTAGCTGGTGTGTGGTGAGCGCACTGGCGCCGTTGTCCTGTGGCTGCCGTCGCATCATCCAGGTGGATGCTGCACACTGGTGGTGGTTGAGGAGAGACCCCTCACATGATTGTAAAGCGCTTTGGGTGTACAGCAATACACATAAAAGCGCTATATAAATGCATCATTCATTCATTCATTCACTTATGAATTTGCACAGGTTTGTATCCTTAAACAAAGAAGGCAGGGCCACAAAAGAGTGTGTAAGTCTTTAAAACCCTCAGTAATTCATGATAAACTTCAAGCCAAATCAAAGAACTACTGCAAAACTTTGCGCCGGCTGATAAACACCCCTGAACTGCTATTGGTCCATGGTGATTACGCAATGTGCTCTGGGGCTCCACCTTCTCATTCATTTTTCTTCTCTGTCCATCAAGTTCAGAAGCAGACATCTATTCTGAAAAAAGTGTTACACATGAGCGAAGTGCAAAAAGAAGTTATCTGATGTTTGAGAAAGATATCGTAAAAACAATAAAACTGCATAACCTTAAGAAATTATCAACTGTAGGCTACAAGTTTAAAGAGAGTGAGGGGAGAACTGGAAAACACAAAAGGTGTGGCTCTTTTTTTTTTCTCAAAGATAAACCCCATGTAGGCCTATAGATGAACTTTGGTGCAGTTTTTTTTTTTTTTTTTTTTTTTTTTTTTTTACAAAATGTTTTTTCAGAAACCCGTTTTGTAATTTTTCAGCTCACTCATTTTTGAGGTAATGGTAAGGCTTTTGATTACATTTTATTTAAAACACTAATAATTATTTTATTTAACGGTATAAATCATCATTTTATAGTAGCTGTTGGTTTTTTTGGTTGTAAAATTATATATAACCTGACAGAAAAGTTAAATATTAACATATTAAAACTATGTTAACATGGTTATATATTGATATATTTTATTATATGTTCAATTATATTTATTTATATAATTATATATTTATTGTCCCTATCACATTCCTTGTAAGTGCCTCACTGTAACCTAGATTTTTGAAAAAAAAAAAAAAAAAAAAATAGAGTGTCCAAATGCTTTTTAGAAAATTGCACACAGTTTTGTTACTAGACATGATGAATCATGCTGAGATAAACCCTGAGTGTTTACAGTGGGTGAGGACCTTCTAAAGCTAGTTTATTTTATGCACTAATCAAAATATTAAATGTATGGTTATTATTATACTGTATATCACCTTTTCCCCAAAGTCTTAGTTAGATTTTATAACCATTAATTGTAACCAAAGACCCCTTTTAAGCAGAAGGTAAACTTTTATCTGATATGGCTACTGCAGTCAACTCTAGAGGACAAAGCCTCCTCTGCACTCATTTATCTATGACCTGCTTGACAAGTTTTTCAAAGCATATCAGTCACTTGTTGCCTACATACTATGTGTCTTGAATGTGCATGGTCATGCTTGCACTACAGATTCAAACTGTTTGCAATGTTCTGCAATTGGTTATCTGACAAAATTTGGCATGTTGCCAAAACTATATGGTAAAAGAAATATAAAATGAGTATTGTTAATATTTTCAGCCAACATGAAAAAGGCTGTGTGTAAAGCTGCCCAGTATAATTTATTTATATTTGCTTTAAGGACACTATAGTGGGGCTTTCTTTCTAAATAAGATCAATGCAGAGCTCAAGTTATATATTTTTAATTTATTTGTTACATATTTAATTTGTTCAGGTCTGTTTCTGTTTGGTCCAGTTACCACCTGCTGGTATGAACTGCTATGTCAGTTATCATCTGTGCTCTTGAGATACATTGCCAGGATATTGAGAAAATAGTATAACCAAACAGTAGGAATGTGGAAACATTTCAGTTTCACTCTAGTTCATGAGTTCACCTTCCCATCCAGTCCTGATGGTTAATTGCTGTAAACATTGCTGTCCTTAATGGACGCTCGAACCCGAGCGCTGAGTTCAACCCCCCATTGTGGTACTAGAGGGAGAAAAACAGAAATAGAGGAGGAGATGGGGAGGTGGAGGGATGCTGGATGAACTGACGCTGCTTATATAGGCTCGTGATGATGATTGACAGGACTGAATGATTAGCCTCCTCCCGAACCTACATTTGAAACTTCATGAAATTTTTGGTTAGATACTTTGATATTTAAATAATACAACACCTATGGTTACACTTTATTTTGATAGTCCACTTTAGACATTCTACTAACTCTATGTAACTTTGCAACTACATGTCTACTAACTCTCAGAGTAGACTGTTAGGTTAGGTTTAGGGTTAGTAGAATAAGTTGACATTTACTTGCAAAGTTTCTCATAGTCAGTATGTTGTTTGTTGTGAACCCATCAAAATAAAGTGTTTGAAGATATTAAGCAGACAGTCTACTAATACTCTAATGACTGCTAGTTGACATGTAGGCTAGTTGTAAAGTTACTTACTGTTAGTAGAATGTCTAAAGTGGACTATTAAAATAATATTAACATACCTGTTCTTTACATTTAGTACATATTTTAATTAATTCAAAGAATAGGGTAGAGAGGGGGAAAACGGCCCCCTACTGTTTTTCCCAAAATTACCAGAAGAAAATCAAGATAAGTTTTTATTGTAACTATGGACTATGTTGACGAGAGTGATGTAGAAGTTTTCACCATGAAGCTTACACCGGTGATGTGCCTGATTTCACAGTAAATGATCTAATTTTCAGCAGTAAGAAAAAAAAAAGAACATCACAGTTATATATGATAAAGAGAACAGTAGGGCCTGTAGATATAGGGAATATAATAAAAATATTATTATATTTTCAGAATGACATTTTTTTTTTTCAAACATAGTCTGTGGGGTAAAATGCCCCCCATGGGGCAATGGGCAATTACTGTAGTTATTCTGTTCTGAACATCAAATCCTTAGTGTTTCCATCAAATGTATTCTACCGTTGGTTGAATAAAAATATTTGGATTTTATACTTAAAAGTTAGCATCAGGTAGCTAGTTAGCTAGCCAGTTTTGTAATCCATAATTGTTGATTATATTCTTTTTTTTTTAAGCTAAAACTGCATGTAATCTGATTTTGCTGTAAATGTTTAAAGCAAATTGCTTTGTCAGACTCTACCCTATAATTGAAAATTATACGATATTACAGCACTGTAAGTAATGTTGAGTCATTTTAAACACGCGGTGGCGCTATTGACACATTTATCCATGAGATCTGCGTTGACTGCATTGAAATGCACTGCTCACAGTTTAACTGCATACTGACTCCAGACACAGTCAGAGGACATGTCTCATTACACACTTGCAATTTTTGCCATGTCAACACTTTAATCGTACTGTGTGTGGCTGTAGAGTAATGTTTCACTGTTGGTTTGCACTATATTTCACCTTGGGTAAAACACATCAGCAAGTCTGACTCAATCCTTACTTTTCTCTAATGCTATTCTCTAATAGTAGCTTATACAGCCTTCAGCAACATATTCAATAAATAACAAACCTATTAAACAAGACTGCAAACTTCCTATAATTACAGTATGGACGGTTTTATCTAGCTTACCTGAGCCACTTTGTTCGTCCCCTCAAATCAATAACCTACCTTTTCGGAATCTTTAGACAACTTTAAAACATGAACGCGGCTAATTTATATGCGAATATTTTAGATATGCTGTCATTATGTATTTATAAAACCCTCAGCTCAGATAAAGACAAGAAAAAAAAAAAACAGACACGTGTCCACAATGGGTTAATCAGTTGACGTCTCTCAGTTGAGGGTCCCTCGCACGCGCTAAATCTGAAGAGCACTTCAAAGAGGGATTCACTTCATCACACACACATACACACTCACAAATCAAACTGCAGACGAACAAACTAAGATATTGCGCTTTTGGTAAAAGATCGACTGTACTTTGGGGCTGTGTAAAACTTTAATCAGAACAAACTGCCATAAAGAAGAAGACTGACGGCGCACTGCGCGAGCGCGGAGTCGCATCAGTCAGGCTGCACACCTTCGCTCTGATCGGACTCTGCGCGCTGTTCAACAGTCACCCGGACTCTACTTTCCAATAAAAACCTATTTCAAAAGCAGCCTTTCCTGTCCCGAGCACATTGATCAATATCACTGACGCCTTCGGGACCTTCTCCAGCTGTGCCGTCATAAACCCCGCTGGTCACCGTCACTTTACAACATGATCAACACCTTTTGCCAAGGGTAAGCAAACACTTTGCTTTATGGAGTCTGGTGCCATTCAAGTCTTCAGACAATCATTTTCTGATAAACGCATTCAATGTCGTGTCATTTTCTAATTCAGGTAGTTGAGAGCAATGGCACCTTCTTGTAAACCCTGTGAACTGGATATTTGCTTCTCTCACCTCAAGTAAGAGTCAAAGACAATTTTCTGTAGTCAAGATGCAGATTGTTTCAGCTGTTTTGCTGCTGTTCTGTTTGCACAAGGTGAGTACCATCCCTTCCATTTTCACATATATGAAAACTGCATTCAATTATGTTTGAGTCATTTAAAGCAGTGATGCAAATTTAGTGTACAACATTTAGTGAAACTACTTAATTAAAATGAAATAATACTATAGGCTATGTATAATTGTGGTGAATCAGTCAGTCATGCAGTTGTCTTTTAAATGTATTTTTATTTGCTTTTCCTTGTAGAAAGCAGAAATACACATTTCTCATGCATTCTGTCACATTAAAATTCAGATATTGGAATTAAATAACAGCATGATTCCAAAATGATTTGTTATAGCTGAGGTGATATGCCTTAGTTTTTTTTTTTTTGTTTGTTTTTTTTTTTTTTTAAATGTGCAATACCATGTTAAATATCGACTATATGAAAACTAATTGAAGCAAGGATTTAATTTCGAATGCATTAACTTTATGACTTTAGAAATATTGAATTTAGGACCATGCCACTTTAAATCCCTCTGAAAAAGCTTTCAGGAAAAAAAAACTGTCAAATATTGGAAGAAGTATTTTTTATAGATGTACAAGATGCAAGTGTGGATGGATAGCAGATAAAACAAAATAAGTGCAATGTTACAGGTAGCTTATAAACCATCTCAATTGAGTATATAAATATTAAATCTTCTATTTATGGAGATAAATCAAAGATGTGTATTATTCACTTTTTTGCCATATTATTATTAACAAATAGATTTTGATTAGAATGCATTTTTGTAGAAAAGTAATTTATTTTATTTATTTATTTTTATTTTTTATTTTTTTTGTATAAAACTCTTACAGTCATACGGAAAATTTCCAAATCACTTCAAAATCACCAGCGTCACAGAACTGCATACAAATGATTTACAAATGATGCAATTTTCAGTTAGATGTATTTATGAAGCCCGACCTTGCACATAATTACTTATAAGATTTGGCTGTCCACTGCACTCTTGAGAAACAGTACCTGTGGGAATGGCTTCTGTCTATGAGTACATCCACTTTTGTACAATCCTCCAAAGGCAGCGTCCCGATGGATTAGAGTCCCTACAGTCGCTCTCTCTCTCTCTAACACACACATACACACACACACTCACTCACACAGTGATTCAAATACTGTAGAAGTAGCCCAGCATCTGTGCTGCTCCCTGGGGACAGATAAGAGGGTCAGAGCCTTCACACTAGTAACTATTCATTCCATGACATCTGCTGCAGTCAACCTCAGAGAGCAGGACGGAGAACAATGTGATCAGCTCTAAATCCACTTGAGCACAACCCCACGACTCTATTGTTTAGACACTTTTCCTTTCATTCCTCGTCTTTGTATAATGATTGTTCTCTGCATGGCTGAAGTTCAGCACAGTTGGCCTTTGCTGCCAGAGCGCCGCTCTCTTTAACACTCCCTCTGTAGCCCATCGTTGTGCTTTGCTCTTGTTCATGCATAAGAAGCATAACGGCCATCAATCTCTGCTCAAGTTTTTACAGAGCGCCGCTTTGTTGATTGAAAGAGGATGACTGAGGAAGGTGGTGTGTAATGTCCACACAACTGACTCCAGCAGCACACAGATGTTTGTTCATTATACAAGCGACTGAGAAACACTTACATGATGTCGGTCAGTAAGAATGGCACATAAATGTCTGTAATTTTGATGAAGTCCTCACAGTTATTCCATCGGAAACTCTGCCTCAGTCGAAATCTTAACTCAGAGGGCACGATTGAGTACGCAGACTTAAATGGTTTATGGAGAGCAAATTTAAAGCCGGAATAATGATTCGCAGTGAATTCCCTATCGCGAGGTCGTCCAGCTCTCCCGCTGTCTTTGTGCGCAATTAGCTTTGATTTCATTATTTATTTACTGGAGGAAAACTAGCGGTGGAGAATTTACTAAAAATTTACAGTGTTCGGATTAGGAGCCACGCTTTAATCTTATGCCTCTGATAATGCCGCATGGCCTGATTGATTAGTTTTTCAGGAAGCTTATGTCAGAAAAACTAATCCGTCTTTGGATTGTGCCAGCCGTGTAAGGTTCTCCGCTCTGGTGCTGTATCACGGAGGCGAATTACAGAGCTGCTGGGCTGTGATAAGGCCCTCGTCTCTTTCACACACCCGTCCCTGCGGACAATAAAAACGCTGTTTATATTCTTCAGAACCTGCTGCAGCCCGAGTCTTCACATCAAGCCCTGGCTGGATTTGCCATGTGAGGAGAGAACGTACATCGGGCTCTCAGAATTGGGCTGAGGACACCAAATGAGGGGAAAAAGGAGTGCCAGAATGGAATCGTGAAATGTGTTTGTAGGTCCAGTAACCCAGAAATTCCTGCGAGAGAGATTACACGAGGATTTCAGCCAGTGCGTCTGTAAATATGAGCGTTTCGCACTAGATTGGCATTATCAGTGCTGGGCTTATACGCCAGTGATGTGTATCTGTGTCTATATTGGGGACATTGTTGCTTTCCAGACGCCTGCCTCAGTAATCCCTCATAAACAATGTTGTCTGTGACATTTACCACTATAAGCAGTGATGTTTGGTGGCGTGTGGTTTCTCATGTTTGCTAATTTCATGTGGAAAAAAATGGAAATGAATGTCACACCCAAAAGCAGGTGCCATTTACATTACCATCATTTTTGGTTTGCTTTGTTGTTGTGTTTATAAAGTATCTACTTTTTTTTCTAGAATAAATAGATATGACAGGCATGAGGGATTCAAATAGATTGGCCAGACAGAAGATTCTGATATAGAGAATTATGATCAAAGTCAGTGTTTTTGGATTTCTCACCACTCCAATAATAATAATAATAATTATAATTATTATTTGCTTCAGAGGATTGTACAAATTAGCATGCAGTGCCCCATGTTTAAAATAGATCTACATAAATTAGCATTCATTTATTACTGTAGGAATCTAAAAATTAAAACGAATTACAAAAAAATATTTTTGGTCATTAGTCACTTGAACTGCGTTTAGTTTCTCTGAAAGGTTTAATATTTAAAAATTCAATCATGAATATGTGTCTCACACAGTAGACAGTTTATGGTAATGTCATTTGTCGAAATTCTGACTTTTATTTTTGTCATGGATGTAATGTCAGTGTCATCCATTACCTGAGATATAAAATCAATGTTTTTCCACTTATGGACTGGAGACTGTGATTTCAGAGTGTTCCAGAGCTGAAGGACAGGCCTGTATATTTCAGGCTTTTTATCATGATAGATGTGTTGTGAAGCATCTCTGTGACCCAGTGTGTACATCAAAGGCTGGGATGTGTTTGTGCGTTATGTACCCACAACCTGCGGTCATTTATTTACTTCACTAATTTCTTTGTTTAGACATCTTTGTTACACTCTGTCAGTATTAATATCAATTTCAGTAACAGAAACATACTTAAAGGTATAGTATAGTACCCAAATATGAACATTTTGCAATCATTTACTCACCGTAATGTCATTCCAAACCTGTGTGACTTTATTTCTTTTGCTGAATGGAAAAGAAGGTATTTAACTTTTACTGTTTGGACAGTGAAAACGCATACACACACACACTGAGACATTTTTCAGAATACTTTTTTGCTACAAAGAAAAAAAGTCATACAGGTTTGGAACAACAAGGTGAGTAAATGAGGACAGAATTAGAATGTTTATGGTGAACTATCCTTTAAGTGTGCAGATTTAGTATTTGTGGATCATGTTATAAGATTAAAACAATTTTCTATTCTCTATTTAAACTTTCAGCTATTTCACTATGATCATATTTCTTTCACCTGCATTTTTTAATTCATCCCTTCGTCTCTTATTCTGTCACTCTGATGTGATGTCAGCGTTCTTCAATGAAGAACCTATCATCTCTATGAGAAGCCAAAAAAGACCTCTTTTTTTTTTTGGCTGCTGTTTCATTGTCTTCAGAAAGAGACTGGTATGTCTAAAAACAGTTAGGATTCCTCCTAATCAAAGAACAAAGACATCTGTACTGTCAGTTGTAACGCGGCGCTGACAGATAGGAAGGGCTGGCTGCATATGCTTCACAAGCGCGATTCTCTCTATTTATATTTGTATGATCTTCATCCAAAGCAAAGAGGGAAATTAAAAAGGTAAACAAAGTGCCGTTGGAAACAGAACATCAGAAGTGCTCCCAATCAGGAAGTTTAAAGTGCTGCACACATTCTTTTTCCTGATCGTTACTCTCCAGTGCTGTTTTTGCACGTGAAATGTGTGATCATAGCTGTTATTCTTGCTGAGGAAATGTCAAACACATTTGTAGGAATGAAGATCAGACAGATGGGTAAAATGGGATTGTAGAGGTGTTGATGGGATGATAGTTACACCAGCAGAGTGTGGAACAAAAAACCGACAGGTATTAAAGGGGAAAAGAACAAAAATCACTCCTCACTTAACAGTCCTGGTCTTGTTAACGAATTATGATGTACAGTATAACACAATAGCACCTTGTCTGACTCCATTGTATTGGCCCTTGATGCTTTTTCACATATTTTTCAGCTGCTTGATCCCACAGTTGTTGACTTATGTTTAGAGCATGTTAATGCATGCAATTCATTAAACATGTTTAAAGTTGTTAACACATTTATATAATTTGTTATTATAATGGTTTCATTCTGTTAACATCAACTGCATGCCCTGTCCCAAAAATGATTCACACAAAACCTAATGTCGGCAGTCCCAAATAAGAAAAATAATTAGTTGATTGGTTAATAATAACTTAATTTCCTGTTACTTGTCCTATAATAATAATTAAATATGATTGAAGTGCAAAAAGCACTGATAAAAAAAGGACTGAGATTTAGTATGGGCATTTTATGTTAATCCTTAAAGGAACACTCCACTTTTTTTGAAAATAGGCTCATTTTACAACTCCTTAAGAGTACTGTTAGAGTAATTTACTGTTTTTGAATCCATTCAGCCGATCTCCGGGTGTGGCAGTAGCACTTTTAGCTTAGCTTAGCCATAGTTCATTGAATCGGATTAGACCATTAGCATCTCGCTCAAAAATGACCAAAGAGTTTCGATAATTTTCCTATTTAAAGCTTGACTCTTCTGTAGTTACATCGTGTACCAAGACCGACGGAAAATGAAAAGTAGCGATTTTCTAGGCCGATATGGCTAGGAACTATACTCTCATTCCGGCGTAATTATCAAGGAACTTTGCTGCTGTACCATGGGTGCAGCAGGCGCAATGATATTACGCAGCGCCTGAAAGTAGTCTCCAGCTAGGTAACTAGTTATGATATTACGCAGAGCCTGAAAGTAGTCTCCAGCTAGGTAACTAGTTATGATATTACGCAGAGCCTGAAAGTAGTCTCCAGCTAGGTAACTAGTTATGATATTACGCAGCGCCTGAAAGTAGTCTCCAGCTAGGTAACTAGTTATGATATTACGCAGCGCCTGAAAGTAGTCTCCAGCTAGGTAACTAGTTATGATATTACGAAGCGCCTGAAAGTATATGATATTACGCAGCGCCTCAAAGTAGTCTCCAGCTAGGTAACTAGTTATGATATTACGCAGCGCCTCAAAGTAGTCTCCAGCTAGGTAACTAGTTATGATATTACGCAGCGCCTCAAAGTAGTCTCCAGCTAGGTAACTAGTTATGATATTACGCAGCGCCTGAAAGTAGTCTCCAGCTAGGTAACTAGTTATGATATTACGCAGCGCCTGAAAGTAGTCTCCAGCTAGGTAACTAGTTATGATATTACGCAGCGCCTGAAAGTAGTCTCCAGCTGGGTAACTAGTTATGATATTACGCAGCGCCTGAAAGTAGTCTCCAGCTAGGTAACTAGTTATGATATTACGCAGCGCCTGAAAGTAGTCTCCAGCTAGGTAACTAGTTATGATATTACGCAGCGCCTGAAAGTAGTCTCCAGCTAGGTAACTAGTTATGATATTACGCAGCGCCTGAAAGTAGTCTCCAGCTAGGTAACTAGTTATGATATTACGCAGCACCTGAAAGTAGTCTCCAGCTAGGTAACTAGTTATGATATTACGCAGCGCCTGAAAGTAGTCTCCAGCTAGGTAACTAGTTATGATATTACGCAGCGCCTGAAAGTAGTCTCCAGCTAGGTAACTAGTTATGATATTACGCAGCGCCTGAAAGTAGTCTCCAGCTAGGTAACTAGTTATGATATTATGCAGCACCTGAAAGTAGTCTCCAGCTAGGTAACTAGTTATGATATAGCTGGGGACTACTTCCAGGCACTGCGTAATATCATTGTGCCTGCTGCACTTACCAGAGAAATTAAGCAGGGAAAATGAGAGAAAGTACTGAAATACTACTGGCACATGTGTAGGTCTTCTAATTCTTCTTTTTTTACTTTATTGTTTTTATAGAGCATGAGTTTTGAAATGTGCATAATTTAAAATTTTAATGCAGAGTTCCATACAAATGTTCAAGCATGCATTTCATTGGCCTCACATCACTTTAATTGAAAGTCATTGAAAGCGACCGTACCTCTGATTGGCTACAGCTCTGATTTAAGAGGCAGCCATGCATGAGCGTTTGGCGCTGTAAGGGTCAGGTGCTGATGACAGGGGGATTACAGGGCATTAGACATGCAGCACAGCGTACAGTGCTACAGCCATCAGTCCCAGCTGAGGGTGAGGATTTCTCTCTTTGATCTTCTCCACTGAACACCTGCCATTTGTTAGCAGCCTGGCTCTTGATTAAGAGTGATGGGTTTCGGGTGTGCGGCTGTTTCACCCATCAGGGTAGCAATCTATTCTGCGGCCGTGTGTAGACTCAGGCCCCCACCTGCCTCCTCAGACCTTTGGGGCCTTCTCTTGAAACTGCTCTTTGTGTGAATCATTACAAATGAAATGCCATGGAACACCATACAGGAGAAACAGTGGGGGAGATGAAGAGAAAGAGAGAGAGGACAAAGGTAGGAGTAAAATGACAGAGACTTTGGGGAGGAACAGTGGGCTGGACAGGTGTAATGGAGAGGCAGCTGCTGCCATGTTCAGTACTCTACAACAAGAAACTGCAGTTTGGTTGAATTATGGGTGACGTTTCTAAAACAAATGCCCTTTTATGTGTTTAGTGTAATAGACAGTTTGGCCTGGATGTTGTGTGTTGTGTATTGAGAACATGAGAGAGTAGGTTTAGGAGATCTCAGATGGTCGACCCTCTTAAGCGTAGTGCGCATGCTAATGACACACAAGCCTGTCGTGTCCCGATCCAATCCCCCTTTCCTCTCACTTCACTTTTTTGTCTGCTCTTTATACAGTTAAGATAAAAAGCCTTTGAAATAAAATTAAATAAAATAAAAACTTTGGTTATTCTACTGGAAATTATGCATTATGACAATAATATCTTAAAGGAATAATTCACCCAATTCACCTACAAATTGATATTCTGTCATCATTTAATGATCCGTGAGTCATACCAAACCTGTTTGCTGTCATTTTTTTGTGAATCACAAATCTTTTCACAGCTCTAATAGTGATGTCTTTCAAGCCCCCACAAAAGACAGGCATGCATAAATGAATCCATAATAATAATAATATAATAATGAATGAATGAGTAAGTATATTCCACTTCTGAAGTCATTCAATTGTGCAAGAAACAGACTAAAATGTGTTTTCATCTACATTTAAAATGGCAATTCTTTTCTTGACACAAACATGGACTTGATTTGAGCTTTGTTCAAGGGAACTGTTGTTATTAAATGATGACTTACAGTAAACTTCTGTTTCTCATACAAAACTAATTAAGCGTATAGCGTTAGTTCTGGCAGGTCACGTGACACTTTCAGCTGATCACATCTACTTATAAGGAATATTTATATTTATACACCTATCACGGCATTCCTATACACTTGCTCAGGAGCAAATTGCGCTTCTCCATCCCCAACTGTTCCTTTCACCACTGTTAGGACTTGGCTTTCTGATATTCCTCGTTGAATCAGACTCTTTTTATCTTGCAGGGCTCGACATTAATGCTTGTCCGCTTGTCCGGGACAAGTGAATGTTTTGGACGGGCAAGTGAAAGAGAAATTTACTTGCCCAATCGGACAAGTAACTTGAAAAAGTCAATACCAAAAACAGTAATGACTGCCTTTATTTATGAAATAGCCTTTGTTGTAGGGGTGTGCGATATATATTGTTTGTGATAATTTCGTAATTGTTGTTTTAACGAGTGTATTGCAAAAATCAAACAAAACACACCTACAGAGTGCACGCATACATTACATAAAGTCGTCTAGGTTAGACTAGCACGCGTGCGAGTGCGTTCTTTCACTGCATGATTCAGTACTACAATGTATAATTTCATATAGTTTCACACGAAGATCGAGCGCCGTTTTTTTTTTTTTTTTGATCCAAAAACCATCATGATTACAAATGTGATTTTATGCAACAGTTCAATAAACAAGAAGTTAACATTAAGAGACTTACGTTTTAGATACCATATTTCCTGTTTCTGCTCTGTTTCACCAACAAAAATCATTCCAAACACAGCCACAGCACTGTTTTGCGTCTCTGAGCAACATGACGGTGTTTCGTTCCTGAATGAATCAACCGTTTAAATGATTCGGTTCAGTCGCAATGACTCACTTATAAACAGTGACTTGATGCCACCTACTGGTGGTTTTCACATTTAAAGTCTCTTTTCATTTTTTAAATAATTTCAAATATCAGTATTCAACGTTTTATGAATCAAAACATTATTTATTCATTTGTAATAGCAGATTAAAGCATTCCATGTCCCTCAGAGCTGCATTAAATAGTGGGTAAATATATCTTTTCCACTTCAGATGCAGCTTCTGTGTTTCTTACATTGCAAAGATGAATTTTGTTGATACTGATTTCATTTGTTTGGTAACAGCCCAAATGTCTTACTATACTAATTGTCTGATTAAATTGAACTAATTAAAAAATTAAAAATTTAAGTTTGAAAATTCATATATAAAAAAGTAATAAATATTAGCATTTTATTTTTAAGTTTAATATAAAATAATTATATTTGTAATTAACACTCCCTTTTTATTTTAAAATATAACAGTGTTATCACACTTTATTATTTTATGTAAAAAGAAAACTCTAACTAAATAAACTAAATGTGTTTTGTATAACTACAATAAACAATTATATTTATAACTCAATTAAAAAAATATATATAAAAAAAATTCTCTCCGGGCAAGTAACTTTTATACTCGGACAAGTAAATGACAAATTTACTTGTCCAAAGGACAACCACATGAGAATGCTTAATGTCAAGCCCTGTCTTGAATAATGTGTTACACTTAAATATCATTAAGTACATTAATGATATCTGCTTTGTTCTGTTTACCCTAGGGGGGTTATTATTGCTGCTCTCATTCATGACAGGCTGCATGGATGTGCAGAGAGTTTTTGCCCAGAACAGAACCATACCACCAAACCAAACTGTATGCAAAGTGTCTATCATTTTGACGATAGTGGTCCTGACAGAATTACATTACTACAGAAAACATGAAATATCATGCTTACTGTGTTCATTATGCTTTCTGGGTTTATTTATTTAGTTTTTTTTTTTTTCTGTTTGTTACTTAACACTCATGTCACATTGAGTTGTACTGTATATAAATCTTCAAACTAATTATCCACTGAAAAAAAAAAATAACATCATACAGGTGGGATGGAATGACATGAGGGTGAGGTTGAAAAACACTTCAGATCTTTTAAAATATGAACAGATTTTAGAACACTCATACACTTGCTAACTTTAAAACTGGTTACAGAGAAAAACTAGGCGTCATACACTAAATAAATGAGGATTACACACTACCTGACTTTCAAATTGTCCCCAGACATAAACAACATGTGCTTAAACATGCCTTGTTGAAAAGAATGTGCTCTAAAAATCAGATTTTCTGTGAAATCTATCAACTCTGACTGCCCAGTATCCACAGATTTGCTCTGACTTGTGGCAACTAGCGTTGGCTCATCCAGACTGCAAATCCAAGCAAAAATCTGGGCAAAAGTCAGAAAAAAAGCAATGTATTTCAGCCTTAACTCATTTAATCCCACCGGTCACAATAGTAACTGTAAAAAAAGGTTTTCATTTATAAAGCTCTAAAAACCTTACTGACTGATGTTTTAGTGAACTTCCTGCAAATACAGAAAAAATAAAGGGTCTCAATTAAATATGTGCAGTTTCACATGATTAGTGCAAATTGTCACATGACCGGAGCAGTTTATTTCCTGTTTGCACCTTGAGAAGATGATGACTGCATTAAAGCTCCAAAACAAAAGGCTAGTAAAGCATGTTAACATAAAGATACGGCAAAGATTTTTGGTACACATTATCTTTAAGGTGTCTAGAATTAATATATGAATACACATATCTTCAGTTTTGTTCAGTGTGATCATAGAATGAGAAAACATCTTGATGGTCACAATAGTGACCGGTGGGATAACTTATGTGAACTTATGTATACAATATAAATCCAATTGCAGTTGTTACTGAAAATGACACTAAAATGTTGCAATGACAAAATATTGCACTAAATTAAAAGTTCAAATGATGTTGTAATACTGGTAGCACTAATATAAAAAATTGATGTTATATTTTACAAAAAAGTAACAATTTTGAAATGCGTTGATGGTTGAATTTTTTTGTCTTTTATCTCAGTGTTCCTATTAATGTTGCATAAAGTTTTTTTTGTAATGCATAA
The DNA here is from genome assembly GCA_039654775.1 of Spinibarbus caldwelli. Taxonomy (NCBI): domain Eukaryota; kingdom Metazoa; phylum Chordata; class Actinopteri; order Cypriniformes; family Cyprinidae; genus Spinibarbus; species Spinibarbus caldwelli. The sequence continues at coordinate 34,281,627 of CM077233.1, read as the reverse complement.
TAGTGATCCTAGAATGTGATAAACAGTTTAAAATTGCTGGGCTAAGATATATAACATTTTTTATGACTGCAGAAATATGTTAATTCAGTACACACATAATCCCACAATTGTGACCGACCATAAAACACAATTTTTCACACACTTCCAAAAAAATGTCAAAAAATAATTATTATTTCAAAGGGTTACTAATGGCACATCATTTGGATATTTTCATGTCTGGGAAAAATAATGGGTTAAATAATGTCATAATTTTTACTTTTGGGTGAACTGTCACTTTAAACAAAGGCAGAATATAAAATTCAAGGAAGTAAATTCTCAAAATAAGGTACATATCACAGCTGCACTATTATTCTGAACAAACAGTCTCTGGGGCTAAGAAATAGGGAGACAGCACAAGAAAGAGAAATGGACGGAAAATGACAAGAAGGTGCAGGTCTGACATCCAAACAGATTCATGGCCCGGGGCTGGAGAGCCATCACAGCCATCAGAGGTGTGCTACAGCCAGACGAAGCAAATGCATTTTAACAGCATCCTCATCCATGATCCGCCACTGAGATGTCCCTGACTTCTTAATAACTTTCTAGAGGGCTAGTTCTGGTCACCACGGCAATTACCTTTATGTCAAGCCGTAAAAGATATGTCCACCCCAGGGACTGGCAGACAGCTTGCTCCATAATGCTCATTACAGATGAACATCTAGACTGATTCTTCTCTCACTTTGTGGATGTCATATTATGATGGTGTCGCTAGGCCAGCTTTCGCTGTGGGTGACTGACACATTGTACAATACGTTATCAAATGACAGATATTTATCAGATTTTTAAACCATTTAATTTCTTTGATGGTATAGATTGGTTAGACAATATATGCTGATATCTATGTATACATGTTTTTTTATTTATGCACACACACACTACTCATGCATTAAATTGATCAGAAGTGACAGGATGACATGTATAATGTAACAGATTTCTATTTCAAATAAATGCTGTTCTTGTGAACTTTTCTTTATCAAAGAAATGTACAAACAAAAAATGTATCAGTTTTAAAGAAAATCATTAAGATGCACAAATGTTTTAGCATTTATAATAATAAGAGCACCAAATCAGCCTATTAGAATGATTTACTTACTACATAGTTTTAAAATTAATATACTTACTAAATACAAATTTACTATTTACTAATACTTTACTAATACTTACTAAAAGAAAATATTGGATTGAACATTGTAATAATACACTGTAATAATATTTTACAATATTGCAGTTTTACTGTATTATTTTGATCAATGGAAAGTATAAGAGAGTTTTCAAAAACATCTTTCAAACTTACAGATCCCAAACTTTTCAGTGGTAGCATATATAAATTCTTATATATATATATATATATATATATATATATATATTTAAATAAAACATGTACACACACACAGTATATGTTCTGTATGTATATTTCTACTATAGATTGGCTAGACTATGTAAAATCTATTGCTGTGGACTGTACTGTTTGGAGTCTTTTTTGTCTAATATTTTATATGTGATTATTTGAGAGAAAAAAAAATCAAGTGACATTTATATCATTTATATCAATATATATATATATTGGTTAAAGGAAAATGGTTAGGTTTAAAATTTGAAACCATTACAACTATTGTATATATACTGTTAAAAATGAAGCCAGACCGTATCTGGAGAGTTTCAGGTTGTCAAATGTTTCCTGATGATAGTTAATATGATAAACTGTGGTAATTCTGATAGAACACTTGTGTGAGCCTGAGAGGAAGTATGCTATTTATGAAAGTAAATATCTTTCTATTACTCTGACTCTATCCTGCAGGACAGCACTGAAGTTTAGTTAAAGTCTTAATTAACGTCCTTAGATTTCCCCCTCAGCAAACCTTGTATGCCTTACCTCTACCAAAGTCACAGCTTGAGTCCTTCCCTTGAGTTAGACATCAAACATATTACCAAAATACGTGTAGAATTACTGCCACCCTACATGTAGGAAAGAGAGAGAGAGTATGAGTGAGGTAGAGAGGGAAAGGATTGGGACCGATTGTCAGCACAACCTTTTAAGTTTTCCTCTCAAGGCAGTAAAGCGTTTTATTTTGCCTGTGATCCCTCTACTTGTCACAGCAATTTCCCCAGTTGTTCATCATCCTTTAACTGCTTCCACATTAGCATTATCATATCCTTCCTGCTTCACCTGAAGTTGTCTCTCACCACAATTTCTCTAAATGTGAATGGTATTCATCTTCCCTTGTCAAGTCATTGAGGCCTGCGAAATGAAAAATGAAGCGACTCGCAACCAAGAGTGAGAACAGAGATATGAGCGCTCTAGTTTAGTGAACATCGTACAAGACCAGGGGGATTCAAAAGTGAATAAATGTTTCATCAAAGACAACAATCTCTATTTCTTTTTTCTCATTTCCATTGAGAGTTATCTTCAATCTTTGTTCAGTGGACTTTCAGACGATGCTGAAAAAGTTTCACCTGCGGCCCATAAATTCATTACGGAAATGTACACTGCATTCTTTCTCTTTCTGTTTTTACGTGGAGGTATTGTCTTAATTAAGTTTTGTGAAGAATGATAGATGAACAGACCCCCCAATCCATGGGAGACACATTGATTTCACATTATACAGGGAACTTTCAAATTACTGGGCTATTACTGGCTGTTTGCATCATTTATAATGTTGTGCATGATGTTCTCAAGCTGTTGCGTTATTTGACAACAACATTTTACACCCATTTTAAAGTTTACACACACAATCAGAAATGTTATTTTGTTTACGTAAGATCTTTAACCATATTTGATAAAGCACAGCCTCTGAAACACTGATACGCTCTGGACCATTTTAGATGGAAATGTCTTCATGAATGTAGTCCTTTGCTGACTGAGTTTTCATCCGCTGCTGTTAAGCTTACAGCAAAATTAGTAATTATAGAGAAAATACAGGGTTGCTCGTCTGTGCGATTTCAAACAGCCCTACTTTCACATCTGCTTCAGCAAATGATCCTCTCAGCCGTGCCTCAGGATGGCAGCCTGCGCTAATTACCAGCCAAACTAGTTTGGCTTATTTCTACAAATTATTAAGACTTTATCTTAAGTGGACCAGAACTCAATCCTGGAGCAAAAAGGTTATTTGGCACATAGGATCAGCACTGCAGTGTATTGCAGAAATAATTTCATGTTTACCCTTTGCAGATCATTTCGATGTTTTTTAAACACTAAAGGTACAAATATATAACCAAGACAGTCATCACGTAGAACTATTCATGGTTTGTTCATTTTTGTTTACAAATTAAAAGATTTTAAGATTAACATCATTCCTGTTTAATGCAACCTAAATTATTGGGCAAAGATAACAGATGTGCTAATATTCCAGCAGCATGGCTGTGACACTGCTTTTATAAAACAGCTGTAGAGAAAATCATGAAGGTAATACTGAGTAACTTACATTTTAGACACAATATTGACAGTTGTGATGTCTATTTTTACCTCCAACAGAGAGAATAACTATGGAAGCAAAATCCATACTTCGTCTCTGAGCAACACAGCAGTGTTGTTTTGGTCCTGAATGAATCAGTGTTTTGAATGAATCGGTTGAATGAACGCTTCATTGACTCACTCATAAAGACAGACTGATTTTGGAATACCATAGTAGCAAGCTAATTAAGATCAGAAATTGTAAAATAGAAATAGCTTTTCCAGACTCAAGGCCACTGCACACTCTGAAATTATACTCTGAAAAAATAAATACGACCTCACGTTGTGTCAATCACATTTACACACTGCCTCTGAAACTTTCATCCGTCATAAAAAATTCGGATCAGCATTTTCACATCCGTAGCATGTATTTTGATAGGAAACGATGCAGAAAAACGCATGCAAAAATTTCGGACTCAGTGTGCAAAGGCCTTTAGTCAGACATTGTTCCTGAAAGAATCAGTGTTTTGAACGAACGAGTTGATTAATTCATAAAGACTTGTGCATAATTTATAAACCTTTAAAGACAGACTGTGAGCTACAGGGTTGTTAATTGATGGCATATGCATTTGTTGAAGCCATCAGTCTGCATTATTTAATTGCATTCAACAGTGGAATTCTATAAAGAAATTTCCACCAATCAGAGAATCACGATAAGTAAATAATGGCAAAAGAACTGTTTAGTGTCTACCCATGAAGTACTACGAATGATGCACAGTAGAGTATCAAAGTACTTCAATATTTCTATGCCTAATATGCATGTTTTGCGATAAACTTTCACCTCATAGCTGGTTGGTTTGGTTCATGGCTTATAATCTTCTTAAAAGATCATTTCAATGGGAAAAATGTATGGGCAAAATAATTCTGGAACCAAGGCCAAGGAAAGTGGGCATGCACTATTGCACTTTACGGTTGTATAATGTATAGGCTATAGATGTTGCATATAATGTTGCATGTAGTATTATGGATTCTCATGTTTGTGCTTTTCGCAGTGTTGTTGGAAGGTCACATGCAGAAGAGCCCATATTCCAGAGGTGGGGCTCGTGGACTGGGGGGAGGCTGAAAACGAGGAGCACCCCTCGCCCAAAAGCGCCAGCCCCCGGGTTCTCAACCCCCTGCGCCTTTTCGCCCGGGGATCCCCTGGGTTCAAGAGCAACAGGAGGGAGATTACATATTTGGAAAACATTGAGGACTCTTGGGACTGGTTATCTAACCAGACAGATGTCAGAGAGGCGCAGAGCAGGACTAAACGCAGACCCATCGTGAAAACGGGCAAGTTTAAAAAAATGTTCGGCTGGGGAGACTTCAACTCCAACATCAAAACTGTGAAACTCAATCTCCTCATTACAGGCAAGATAGTAGACCACGGCAACGGCACGTTCAGCGTTTATTTCCGCCACAACTCCACGGGCCTGGGGAACGTCTCCGTAAGCCTGGTGCCGCCTTCCAAGGTGGTGGAGTTTGAGATCGCCCAGCAGTCCACCCTTGAGACCAAAGACTCGAAATCCTTCAACTGTCGTATTGAGTACCAGAAAACAGACCGCAGCAAAAAGACTTCGCACTGCAGCTATGACCCGTCCAACACGTGTTACCAAGAATCCACCCAGAGCCACGTGTCCTGGCTCTGCTCGAAGCCCTTCAAAGTCATATGCATCTACATCGCCTTCTACAGCACTGACTATAAACTGGTGCAGAAAATCTGCCCCGATTACAACTATCACAGTGACACGCCGTATGCATCCACGGGTTAAGATCCAGTCCATCCTAGACAGTGAGAACGGTCAACCTCATTCTCACCATGTGTTTCATCTGATTTAGAAGCAAGGCTACACTACTGGCATCGGCCTATTGTGATACGGCAGTCACGACGTTTGATGGCAAAATAACTGATAAGCACTTTTGTTTTTGGCTTTAAACTTCTCACATCCATCCCACGGTTCGAGTTCCACTGGGAATTTGTTTTCCGAAAACAGACCATCTTTCACTACTTGTCAAGCTAATAAAGCACAGACCTACAGAGGATAGATTATACGTGAAACACCGTTTTATTGTGAGGGTTATGTGTGTGTGTGTTAGTGTCTGTGTTTTCTTGTTCAGCACTAAATTGTTTGAAGCATTCATGCAGTTGTCAAGATAAGTGTGAACGGGTTAAATCATTCAGCAAAGACATCACTCACAAATTACTCTTAAGTTATTTTGCATTTCACAAAAGATCTATGTGTGAATTGAGATTTGTGTATAATTTCAAAGAGTAATTTGCCATGTCTCATGAGAGCACAATTCATTGGACAGGTGGATTTAGTGAATCTGGCAGCCGGTTAACAACCCTTTGTCATGGTCCCGCCACAGAGATCCACATTTCCAGTCTCTAATTAACATTAATTATAGTAGGAAATTTCACTTACAAACCATGACAGAGGGGCCCGGAGCCAAAAACTGAAATTTAGCATGTCAGTCATGTAGCAAACCTCTACTCAAGCCAGTGACTTTGGACTGGAATCAAAATCTTTCGTGTCCTCTGTTCCTGGAAAAGTGAAAATGTGTCAGGAGTAAATACAGACATTTATGCAAACACACATGAGGGTAATTTAATACAATATGCGAGGCTACCTTGTATTGAGTCTTTCATAATTTAACACAGTATATGGAGATCATTTGAAGGAATCATTTTTGCTTCCACATTATAGTCTAAATGTCAGTGTGTCACAATGAACCAGTTGAAATGCCATAGTCTGATAATCAGAACTGGAATTCTCAGGTTCCATGTGTGTGTGTGTGTGCCAAACAGATTATGGCCATTTATTTCATTTTTCCCATATCAAGGGGGACTGATCTGGATTGCAGTTCTGCTCGAATTGAAAAATCAGATGGATAATTAACTGTACTGATACTCTAATTGTCTTGCCACATGAACATTCACATCAAGAACATGTCGATACAAAGATAGCTGTTTATAATTGTATTTAGTTTATAATCCCATGTGCAATTTTGTGAATAGTGTATAAATGTGACTATAAAACCCTGTGTATTTTGCCTTTAAAGGATGAATTTGTTTCTTTAATCTACCAATCCAGCATAAACAATTTTCCTACTTTTGGTGTTTGACAGTTCTATCAAGTAGATATAGATTTGAGTCATCTAGCTTGTCATGGCTTTCTTTTTCAGCAAAATGTACACTTTATGTTCGTCATCAAAATCTGTAAAATACAAAAAATGCTCAACGAAAATACCTGTGAGCTTCCAGCTTTCTTTTAACCCTCTATGGTACGCATTCACACTGATTTGCTATGAAACAATTTTCACTCAGAAATTACTAATAAATTTCACAAAGAAATTGCTAGGAACACGTTGAATTACAAACGTTACTGAATTACAAACGTTGAAGTACAAAGACATAAATAGTTTTGTCTTGAAAAATACTTTACAGTGTGGATAATTTCTTCTCTGATTATTAAATTCATGTTTTTTTATGAATCGTTTCACACCTTTATTATTTGTACTTAAATATTTCTCTAAAAACATATTCATTCTTCTTTAATAAAGCACTTCAATGTGCCTCCATGTGGCTTAAAAAAATTATATTGCTGGTTTCTTTTTAAAAATGTCCTTTTATTTCAAACAATGTCATAGTTAATTTTTCCAGAGAAGGAAAAACGATGCTGCCATATAGCAAAACTGCACCATAGAGGGTTAATTTATTGCTTTTATTTAGTATGACTGTCACAGATTTAAACATGAAGCATATCCAGACAGTTTAATGCGAGATTTGTAGTGAAACATCTGCATATCTGCCGTAGTTTTTATGACCGCATAAAACGCTGATTCTTCAGTCAGTAAAATATCCTGCAAAATCACGACCTCTGGATAAAAACATTACATCCTGTGATATGTTTCATTTCATCGAGCTCTAATACATGATCATATTCAATAAAAAGCTTTCTGATGTATAGACCCGTGTTACATTAGTTTATGTGCATATGAAAACGATGCACTCTTCCTCAAATGTTAACCTTTTGTTTCTTTCAGAATGGATTGTCATGTTTTTGGCTTTCAACATAGACGGCCTCCCACCATCCGATTCACACAGAAGAAAAGAAAAGAACAAAAGACAAAACTGAATTGTCCTATGATGGAAAAAAGAACAACTGTATGAATCCGCAACGTCTCATTAGCTCAGTGGTGCACTTAAAAATTGTCTTCCAGACAGACAGGAGTTGGAGAGAGGATTTCTAATAGTGAGATGTTATCACAGAGTTCCCTAGGAGCCGCAGAATACGGTCGGCATGAAGCGGCATGTTGGCATGTGTGTTTGAAAGCTGGGATTACAGACTGCATGCTGTTTCCTTTAATTAGCCCTGATTTCCCCATCATGGAGGGTGCGAGAGCAATACGTTGCAACTGCTGCAGAGATCACAATGGCCGCGGTACCACAACATGCGTTGCAGTTACAGTGCTAATGCTTTTTAGTGTTTAGAATAACACTGCAATGTTTAATCAATCACAAAATGACTATTATGTTTAGCAAAATGCAATTTGCAGTTGAGCTCGATGGCTGGTCGTTCTTATATTGTTCTTTTTGCCCATTTCATCACCTCTTTTCACCTTCTTGAAATGTGTTAAACGCAAATAACCAAACCAAAATGTCAAAACATTAGTCATTTTGCAGGTGACATTTCACTTCCTGCTAAACGTAATAACTATAACAAACTCCTCAGGATGAGATCATGAAGTAAAACACTGCCCTTACTGAAAAGAAAAAAAAAAAAAAATCTTATTTAATAAGCCATATATATATATATATATATATATATATATATATATATATATAAAATAGTATAATAAGATATTTATACATATGCCAAAAGAGAGGGAAAAAATCAGTAGATGACTGTCAGTTAGTGGGAAACTGCCAATTTAGAGACTACTTCAGTAAAAAATTATAATGTAAATGTAATATATATATATATATATATATATATATATATGTATATTAATGCTGTCAAATGATTAATCGCATCCGAAATAAGTTTTTGTTTACATGTGTGTACTGTGTATATTTATGTATATATAAATAGACACGCATGTATATATTTAAGAAAAATATGTTGTTTGTATATGAAATATATTTACATATAAATTAAATTATATGAATATAAATATATACATGTAAATACATGTAAACATTTTCTAAATATATACTGTATGTATCTGTGTGTATTTATATAGACATAATAAATATACAGCACACACACATTATGTAAACAAAAACTTATTTTGGATGCGATTAATGACAGCACTAATATATATATATATATATACATATATATAATATATATACATACATATATTTCTGCAACTATGGGCACTTTTGACTCTCCAAATTGTAAAAAAATTAAAAATAAATAAATAATAATCAACCCCTGTGAACTTTTATTTCAACCATCAGAGTCTGTAATACATATAAAAAGAACAACAAAATAGCATGGAGTCATTAAGATTTTAGTCTGGAACATGTTTATTTTTTTGTTTTTCAATTCTTCTTACAAAATGTCCTTACCGCAATGTTACAATAATGTTCATTAAATACTTTTTTTTTTAATTAAAAAAAAAAAAAAGTAATATATTTCAATAGCTTTTGTGCAGTTTTGTAAATACTGATATTAATAAATAATACACAAAATAGGGGATTTCATGGTTTTCTCTACGCCATGTAAAATTTAGACAGTAACCTTAGATGTCAGTTGTTTCCATACACACTAAAGATAACATTTAGCTTTTTATGACAGATGTTGCAAATTCAATGTGTAAATCATCTCAAGTGTTAAAATATATATTTTTGCAAATAAAAATATGAAAAATAAATAAAGTAGAGCTGCGGTAATGACATCTTGCGTCGGTAAGGACACAATGTTAAAGTGCCATGAAATCAATAACAGGCTACTGTAGAGAACAACAGTATAAAAGAAACAGAAAACATATAGACTGAATATTTGTAATTTAATATACAGTAAACCTTGAACTAGTCTCTACCGCAACACAAGGTCTTTACCACAACACCTAAATTTGCGGTGATAAAAACATGTTGCAGAAATGACATTTTTGCTAATATTGCAGCTAGCAAGGACTACTACATTAATTTTTACTCTTAGCATCTTAATAAACATGAATTAAACAGTAATATACATTTATTTTTAAAATGTAGTTCAAAGTACAGAATACTGAGACAGAAAAGATGATATTTACCTTATATTTTTGGGATCTTGTGAGTGAGGTAGTGAGGTGGCCCAATCAGTCAGCAATGTGCTCACATGCTAATTTATGTTTCCATAGAAACTACACTTGTTTGTCTTTAATAAAATGTCATAATAAAAGCCTTTTTTCCTTCTTGTGGTAAGGACTCAAAAGTGTGGGACAGGCACATTTAGTTGAAAAAATAAATAAATATTCCTGTAAATTCAATTAGCTTATTTGACATATCTCAACATTGTGACCAAAGTTGTGGAACATGAACAAAAAAGGTGTTTGGACCTATAAATGCTTCATAATTTTTTCATAAATCAAATTAATCAATTATATTTTTTGTCAAGGTGTGTAATGACACGGAATACATTTATAAAGCATCATATGACAAATTTTAACATAAATCTAAAATTTCACTGCTGGGACTTAAAAGTGCCAATAGTTGCAGAAACACCCATATATACCCCATTCAAAACTTCAGTAAGATTTAAAAAAGAAATCAATACTTTTAATTAGCAAGGTTGCATTAAACTGATCAAAAATGATAGTAAAGACAAGGCTACAATGATTTCTATTTCATTTTTTATCTTTCTTTTTAAATAATCCTGAAAAAGCAACTGCATTTATCAATAATATGAAATGTTTCTTGATTATTGATTTCTGATGGATCGCGTGACACTGAAGACTGGATGCTGAAATTTAAGCTTTGTCATGGCAGGAAATAATTACATTTCAAAATATATTTTTAATCAAAATTATTTTACTGTTTTTACAGTTTTTTTGTGCAAATAAAACTCAGTCTTTGTGAGCAAAACAGACTCCTTAAAAAAATAAATACATTTCCGACCCCAAACTTTTGAATGGAAGTATATTGTATAAACCATACATAAAACACCACTGAATGCTGAAAAACTTTTTTAATGAGTTAATGCAGGCATTCTCGCAGACAATATTTTTTAAAAGACGGAACATATTCCAGAATCTTCACAAAACATGTCCTTTAACAGAACAAGTCAGTATAGCAAGACACAACATAGAGTTCTCTTCCAAATCATGGTCAGTCTGACTGTAACACCACAACTCAAGACAAAAAAAAAAAAAAAAAAAAAAAAAAAAAAACACCTGATCAATCTATCTGTACCTCCCAATCACACATTCATCAATCCATCCATATGACACACACAGTAATGCCACACTCTGATGCTCAGCATCCAAACATTTCCTGATCACAGAGGACTATGTGTTTGAAGATGGATTGTCTAGTTCAATCAGGTTACACAAATGCATTATGGGCCAGACGACTTCAAACTACTTGTCTGTATATGGCAGACCAATTCAAGGGAAGCAACACTTTTGTGTTCAAAAATGGAGTTGTTTGTAAAATTGTGAATAGATGACACTTTGAATGTTTTCACAGGTCAAGGGGCAGGACACAAACAATAATTCCTTGTCACACACATCAATACAAACATCTGAAATGCTTTTTTCCCCCACAATATGGAATAGTACTAGTATTCTCTCCTCCCCCCTGTGTCTTTACATAGAAATCGTGCCATCAATATGGGGCATAGCTATCTTTTCAAAAAGTGTAAAGAAATGACCTTGCACTCATTGTGTTAACATTTATTTCATGTCTAGTCGCACAACACTAAACATTAGCAATATATACTATTTCCCATGGATCGAACTCCTGACGCATTGCTAGGCAAAACAGCGAGACTTTGGGAACTAGTGCAACAGGGAAGAGGCCTGGTCTCGTGGGACAAGGCAGGCACAGAGTAGAACTGAGAGAATTCAAATACTCCACACAAGAGTCATGGCAGATAGTTTAAGGCTGTTTGAAGTGACAGAAAGATTCGCAAAATAAAGCTCAGATGCCGAACCCATCGCTCAGGAAGGGTGTGAACAGCTTTCGCTGCCGTTTAGAAGCCAGCCTGTCCCAGTCACGTGCTGTCGGGCCAGATGACAATGGGATAGAGTCTAAACGCCGCAGTTTTCTGACTTTTGCCCGAGGACAGGCCCAAGAGAGCAGCGGGAACATCGTCACGACTGTTTTAGGCGCTTCCTGGGCAGACCGAAGTGGGGGCACTGCGCTGATGCGAGCGCACGGAAAGCCTCCGCCACTAAGTGAGGATGAGACTGGATCATTGACTTCCAGCCCGCGGTCTCCATTATGTCCGTGGCGTGACTGTCAGGAGAGGGTGAAGACGTTTTAGAATTAACACAAGACACATTAAAAATCGATAACAGCAATGTGGATTAATCCAGTCTAATGGAGTAAAAAATAAAAAAGGTAAGATAGGCTCGATTCAGTGGTGCATATGGGAGATTCAAGCAACCGTCTGTTTAAACAAAAGACCATTTTCCTCCGAATGAGCATGCACTAATGCAGGAGCTATTGCCGTTCTGAAGAGTACGATCAGAAGGGCGCCAGGGATCTATTATAGCGACTTTGTGATATGTTTATAAGGCAGAAATGTTCTCCTCCTTGACGTTTCAGACAGTCAGTCTATTAATAACCGGTATCAGGAGATATGCGGGCTGTGGGTACCAGCCAAGCAGCCCGGGCTGCCCAGAACCTAAAACAATGAATTCTAATGCATCTAAGAGAGTAGATAAGAGCTCAGTATTAATCTTGTGTCACACATATCAGCTAATTACATACTTGCTATTCCAGTTTTTCCCATCTTTACAGCCCAGCTGTCGGAGGACACTGCACCTATGGATAAGATAGAAGAAAAACACCCTCATTCTCAGGCTGGTAAACAGCCATGGCAGCAGGAATTTATCAAGCAGAGTTTCTTTGGCGGAGCTTGCCTGTTGATAAAATCTATGGCCTGTGCTTTGAGCTGCTCTGCGCTGTGCAAGTCGGCCAGGATGAGGGTGTCTGCCACGTTCTCCACCGAGAGGCTGTTGCAAAGGGCTTCCTCACACATGACCTTTAAGCGCTCCAGAGCGTACTGAGAGAACGACACACATGACTTATACAGAACAACACTCAAAGGTTTGTGATGCCATTTAAAGCGTTAGAGCTCACCAAAAAAAATGACAATTCTGTCAGCATTTGTTCACCTTCATTTTGTTCCAAACCTGTATTACTTTCTTTCCTCCATGCAACACAAAATAATACATTAGTAATCATTTACTGGTCAAAATTTTAATCTACAAAAAGAAAAATGCACCATAAAAGCATTACTGAAATAGTCCATATGACTATATTCTGATACAAACAGAGCAAAATTAAAGTCTTTATTCAATGCAAATCTAGCACAACCTGGTGCATTCATGAAAGCAGTGGAGACATCTAAATTATTCTTTAGTGAATCACTTGGCTTCAGTGGCCAGTACAAAATGTCTTTCCACACGAAGAAGAAATAAATATCAGTACAGGTTTAAAACAACATAAGAGTGAGAAAATTATGACAAAAAAAAAAAAAAAAATGTTAATCACATAATTCCCACTTTGGCTTCCAAACAAATACATATACACTACCTTCAAATGTTTGGGGTCAGCAAGATTTGTTAAAATGTATTTTAAAGAATTATCTTATGCTCACCAAGTCTGCATGTATTTGATTAAAAATCCAATAAGATTAGCAATATTGTCAAATATTACAATTTAAAATAACAGTTTTCTATTCCAGTATATTTTAAACTGTAATTTATTCCTGTGATCAAAGCTGAATTTTCAGCATCATTACTCCAATCTTCAGTGTCACATGATCCTTCAGAAATCATTCTAATATGCTGACTTGGTGATTAAGAAACATTTCTGATTATCAGTGACGAAAACAGTTGTGCTATTTCTGTGAAAACCAGGATTTTTTTTTTTTTTTTTTTAAGGATTCTTTGATGAGTAGAAAGTTGGAATTGTGGAGTAGAAAGTGGAATTGATTTGAAACTAATTTATAACATTACAAATGTATTGTGTCACTTTGATCAATTTAATTCATCCTTGCTGAATAAAAGTAATAATTTTTCATTATTCCTCAAACCTTTGAATGGTAGTGTATCCCCAGATGGCAAACATTTATGAAAAAAAAAAAAAAAAAAAAAAAAAAATACAAAAAAAAAACAACCAAAACAAGTCAATGCATTTAACATTATTTCATAGTTTTGAACTTCAAACTTACTTTATCCGCTGCGGCTAATAAATTATCAGCCATTTTCTCTAAATTTGGTGCTTTTCCTGTGTATATGAAGCCCATCATTTCTTTGAAAACCTCCGGTTCAACATCACTGATGTCAACTCGGTTCTGCAAGAAAACAAAGCAGCTTACAAACTTGTACGCCACATAACAGCAAACGTATCTAAACCAATATTGCAATACAAAAAGAGCACCAAATGCATACCTTTTTACTTTCCTCCATTTCATGTTCAAACATGGCATTAAAGACCGGTGATCTCGCTGTCAAGAAAGCAAAAATCTGTCAGTCACATTATCTGTCAGTCATATTATATGAGCGTCACAGTCAAAAATAAAAAAACACAAGTGTCCAGTTTTCATTAGATTGACTCACAGGTCAGAAATAATCTACAAAGGCAAAAAAAAGAAACAAAAAGTCACATTCATGAACCCAGTCGTCCTTTAAGGACATTAGTGGTGGATCACACTGTGGATTTTCAGTGATGAATCTAGATCTGTCATATTGAAGAATTACGACCTCGGAAAAAGAAAAAAAAAAAAAAAAAAAAAAAAGAAAGAAAAAAAAGAAAAAAAAAAAAACACTACCGCCAAGGTCACACAAACCGTCTCCCCACACACAAACACAACCCCTCAGAAGGGTGGGTGCTGAGCTAGCGTCGCTGGGATGAGAGGAGGACATGGAGCTGATGTCGTCAGCAGGGCTGGGGGTCTGGATTAGACTCACCTGCCAGGATGGATTTGTGGGCTTTGAACTCCTGGCCTCCCACATATAGAGCGCAGTCCGTGAAGCGTGAGCATTCCCACAAGTTACCCAGGTCATCGGACAGCTGGCACTCCGGAACCTTCAACATGTTCATGTTGGACTGTCCGGAGATGTTCACAGAGTCCTGGACAACACTTACCTAATTAACACACATTACAAGTCCAATTAAACCACTCGGTCTGGTTATGCAATGTGATTAACTGAAAAGGAATCATACTGTTCTGTTATTTATTATAGCTTGTTTTTTTTAATGCATATAGTATGCATGTTACCTTGCAGTTAAGGCTGCAAATCAATATTGCAATATGTGACCCTGGACCACAAAACCAGTCTTAAGTCGCTGGGGTATATTTGTAACAATAACCAAAAATACATTGTATGGATCAAAATTATTGATTTTTCTTTTATGCCAAAAATCATTAGGACATTAAAGTAAAGATCATGTTCCGTGAAGATATTTTGTACATTTCCTACTGTAAATATATCAAAACTTAATTTTTGATTAGTAATATGCATTGCTAAGAACTTCATTTGGACAAATTTATAGGCAATTTTCTGAGTATTTAGATTTTGTTGCACCCTCAGATTCCAGATTTTCAAATAGCTGTATCTCAGTCAAATATTGTCCTATCCTAACAATGGAAAGCTTATTTATTCAGCTTTCAGATGATGTATAAATCTTAATTTTGAAAAATTGACCCTTATGACTGGTTTTGTGGTCCAGGGTCACATATGGCTTAGTCTGATTCATTAAATAAATATACAGTATGCTTTACCAGTGTAAGAGTGAAGTGTGGCATTTACACATGTGTAGTTTATGATACAGTGTTTTTAAGCTTCTGAGAACAGCCTGGTTCATTCACTGTGAATTGAGACGTTCAGAGACACTGAGATCATGGGCTGCATGTCTGCAAATCAACACATGATTGCCAAGCTTCAGTCTGAAACAGTAGTGCAACAGTAGCAACCCATCCAAAAAAATAAAATAAAATAAAAAACCTTGATGGTTTACTGTTTGAAAATGAATATATTAAGATGTAAATATTAGTATTTTAAATTTGAACTGAATAGTAAATTTTCATTAAATTAAAATTATTTTTATTATTCACTTTTCTTAGTTTTATGACGAGGTTTCTTTTTCATTCATATTTTTATTTCATAATAATGATAATAAAATGTATGATTATTATTTTATAGTCATTGAATTAGTCAAAAACAGTGGGAATGTGGCCTATGAAAATTCAAGTGAAATGAGATTTCTGAAATAGTTACTGAAAGAGGTCTGAGCTTGTTCTTGTAAAAAAGTAAATCCCAAATGAAAGTGCATCCAAATGAAAGTGCATCCAAATGAAAGCAATGATGACAAAACATGACCTCAAATGCTAGACTGCTTAAAATAATTATTTTGAGCAAACTATTGCTTTAATTATGTGACTGCAGCAGCAATGGAGACTGGCCAGTGAAAATGCAGGTCTTAAGTACTAACTGACTAAGTGCTCATATTTATACGTTCCCTGTATACAATGTTGACTAACTCATTTAGAGTATAACAATCTGGCCTGCTACTAAAATATTCAAGAGTGTTGAGCAAAATGGAGGTGAATGAAAGAGGGGAAGAAAAAAAAAAAAATACTTTCATGCAAAATGAAAAACAACTGCAGCTATCAGAAACTCAGCTGATGAAAGCATCCTGCAGTTGTTTAATAGTTTTTCTGGTAATAATCATCTACAAAAACTGTCCAATTAATGAGGGAAAACATATTATCTGCAATTTGCATTTAGTTTCAACTTTGCCTTGTGATATTGCCAATTTCCCTGCAAATATTAAACCCTGCAGCGGATCTCAACAGGCATGTCGGCTATTTTTCAAGAAAGACTCATAATTGTGTTACAGTAAATTCATTTGACAACCCATTTCATTTGCCGCTCTAGGTGACGTCTCTATCCTGCTACGTTCTGAAGAGAAGGGCGAGCTGTCAAACGGCTACCAGCATATTCATACAAAAGGATCAGAGCGTGCTACGTGCAGGAAATTCAATCTGCAGTCTACTTCAGAAGAGAAAAACACATTTTGCAAGTTCCACACTTCCATGTTCTATGAAAAAAACAAAAAAATAAAAAATAAAAAAAAAACACCCCAATGACCATGTCAGTGTAACTAAAAGAGAGAAGTAACTCTGAACCAAGCAAATGCCAAAAGACTTGTTCTGCAAATGAGTCAAAGACAAATAAGAATGTCTGAGATGATTAAAAAAAATAAGAAATATTTAAATTTAGCAAGTGTAAAGTTCTTAGAAATGTAATATTTGAATTTGTGTGAATTCTTCATTGATTTCATATTAAAATACTCACACTGCTATGAAACAGTGGCCAGTTAGACCACTTGCATGCATTTTTGACCTCACAGAAAACAATCTATTATTGCACAACATCTAAAAATGCTTTAGGATGAATAATGCATTTTAAAATGATTAATCAGGTGGGGGTTGATCCAAACCAATGCATTCATGCATGGAAGGTTTGAGTTTGAGGTACCGGACAGATCATGAAGTGAACGCATACTTGCCTCACAAAATAACGTGAGTTTATCATCTGGTAGCAGCCCGTTTGCTTCATCAAGCAGAAAATCTCTCCTAATAAATTTTTTGAAGCCCCAGTCTTTGCCTTGGACGAACCGATAGGCTCTTTGGCTTTCTGCATTGGGTAGAGAAGTAAGCGGTAAGTAAGTCATAAACTAGTGCTGTCAAACGATTAATCACGATTGATCGCATATAAAATAAAAGTTTTTGTTTGCATAATGTGTGTGTGTGTACTGTGTATATTTATTATGTATATACAAATACACACACATACAGTATATATTTGGACAATATTTATATGTCTATTCATATAATTTATATATTATAAATAAATACATTTAATATATAAAAATAACATTTCTCTGAAATATATACATGCATGTGTGTGCATTTATATATACATAATAAATATACACAGTACACACACATATATTATGTAAAGAAAAACCTTTTATTTTGGATGCGATTAATCGTTTGACAGCACTATTATAAACCAAAAGCAATCAGCCAATAATGACTTAAGTTCAAGACACTTGACATTACAAATCTATGCAGGACTAAAAACAGCATGACTCCAATCATTTTTATTTTTTTTTTCTAATTAAAGGCAAAGGCAAAGTTCTCACCCATAGCTTTTGTCTCCTCCCGTTTAGCGTTCAGTAAAGAAAACTTGAACTTGGCTCTGACTTCACTTTTTGGACAACTAACTAGTAGCAAATATAGTGATAGATAATCTTTACTTTCATCATCGAGTCCCTTCGGATTGACCCGTAGGCACCTGAAGACAGACAAAGATGCCGAGAGATAAAGATGTTTTATGGGCATGACAACATTATAACACACACAAACACATGCACAGGCTCCTCACCATTTCATCTTATCATTAGGCCCTGAGGAGAAGGTAGAGCTCTTCAATACTTCACCCATCTCTTCTCGACAGAAGCTGAAGTTGTTTATGGTCCACATGTAGGAAAATTTCACTACCTTGACCTACAAGATCATCAAAGATTACCATCAGTGAAACTGATAACTGTCAACAAACATACCGATGAGCAGTCATTCCTGGACAACAACACGCCAAATGCTACAAGAACAAATGAAAAGGCAGCTTTCAACTTCGAGATGTGACTTTTTACTAACATCCAATTCATTTGTAAGCAACTAAATAGCTCCTGTTCAGCTTTGCATTGCATTTGCCTGAGGTTAAGTGTTACCCGTCTGAAATTTGTCTCAGTATCATTTTACCGTATCTGATAAACCAGCATGACCACATTATGATGACTGCTTGAGTTTCATTATCACTTGCACGATAAAGTGTCACCCTATCTACTTTAATGCACTGATTACCCTCCATTAGATCAAACTGTGCACAGCGCCATAACAAGAGATCAAAACATATGCATTTGCTCAAACTATACTTGTCATTTTAGAGAGCCATATTAAGACTGAAAGAATGGTCAAATTTCAAGTCAAGTCAAATTTATTAGCATAGCGCTTTTCACAATTATTTTAAAGCAGCTTTAGAGAAAAACAATGATTTTAATATTTTAATTAGTGCTGTCAAACGATTAATCGCATCCAAAATAAAAGTTTTTGTTCACATTATATATGTATGTGTATCTGTGTATATTTATTATGAATATATAAATACACACACGCATGTATATATTGAAAATATTTATGTTTTTACATTTATATATTAATTTCTTATATTTTATATTATATATAAATATTAAATATATAAACATAACATTTTCTTAAATATATACATGCGTTTATATACATAAATATACACAGTACATACACACATACATATACATATGTAAACAAAAACTTTTATTTTGGATGCGATTAATTGCGATTAATCGTTTGACAGCACTGATTAGTGTTGTCAAAAGACCCGGTACTTCGGTACCAAGTCGGTACTAAAAAAATGAAAACGTCACGGTGCCAGGTTTTTTTAAGTACCGGTGGTACCGAGTACCCGGTTCTTGCTGCGCGATCCAAGCAGGTAAGTTTCAATTTAATATTTAGATCTTCTGTTATGAATATTATTCAATATTTTAATTTGAATTTCGGATTGAAATAAACAAACATCGCCGTTATTAGCGAACTTAATCGTTAACATAAGCGCGGCTAACGCTAATATAATAAGCATTAGAATGAAGTTTCTTTATTAACAATTTAATGCACCTATAACTTTTATTAGGACATGATGGTATTTACTATTTTCACACACCAGAGGTTTTTCAATGAATTGTGAATCTAAAATATGCATGTTAGAGAATGTAAAAGTGGTTAACAGTGTTTGTCATATCAGTCCATCAGAAAAAAAACAATTCTGGGCCTTTTTTTGTTTGTTTGTTTGTTTGTTTTTTAGCTAGTTAGTTAGTTAGTTAGTTGTTATTCTTGGCTGGATAACTAGCAGGTTTTAAAAAGCCCTTTAAGATTAAATATGTACACAGTTTAGATTAAATGAAAGTACAGTCAAATTTTATCTCCTGTATAGACTTTACAATAAGATACCATTCATTATCGTGACTCCATGTCATTATCATGACTCCATGTCATTATCTAACATCAGTTTACAGTGAGTGAACAATACATTTTTACAACATTAATTAATGCTTGTGAATGTTATTTAATATAAACACTTGATCATTCATGTTTGTTCAATGTGCATTAAATAATTTTAACAGATTGAACTTTTGATTTTATGTATTAGTACATTTTTAAATGAACCCTAACAGAATAATTGCTATATAACTATTGTTTATTGATAGGTCATGTTATCTAACAAATGGAATCTTATTGTAAAGTGTTTTTAATACTACAGTTTCCATCTATTTGATATACACTTGTCTTAAAATATATGTAATCTTATCTAAATTATAAAAGAAAATATAACATTTATTGAAATGTTATATTTTAGCGGGAGTCGATCTAATGTTGCATTTGGTCAGACTCCGCCCACTGCTTTACTTATGTATATTATATTTTCCTTTTACAGCTGTAAGCTGAGGAAGATCATGAAACACACCAGCAAACCCTAAAAAAGACGACAGTTTACAGTTGTTTTTCAGCGGCAGCAGAAATAACAAAAACTTTTGGGTGAAACTTGTTTACTTTTTTTTCATACTTTTATTACTTGTGGATAAAAAAAAAAAAACTTTACAATTTTAAATAAGCATAAAGAATGGCATTGATTTTTGTACAGTTTATTTTTGTTTAAATTTATTAATAAAAATAATAATGTGTTTTTTAAATTAGTATGTTTTTGTGTTTTGCTTTGGTACCGAGAACCGTGGATTTTCACTGGTATTGGTACAACACTAGCACTGATTTTAATATTACTCTTCATTCCTATGTAGTATTTAGCAGATTAATGCTGGGCAATACCAGTTTACATTTTGCAACTATACAAGAAATCAAGCAGTTAAGCTTTGCTATATAGTACATATCACCCTATGTGAATATGCTGTATGCATAAAGTTGGACATACTTACATTACCTACTTTATATAAAGAGTTGGGCGATAACATTTTGCAATGCAATAGAAAAATTTGCTATACAATATATAAGCGCTTCATGTGAGTGTACTGTATTTATGTGGATGAAGCGGTATACAACATATATACAACTTCATATACCTGTGTGATAATAGGGCTGCAATGAATAGTTGACATTATCGACAAAGTCAACAATGAAAAATTGTCGACAAATATTGTTGTTGTTGAGTAGTTGTTTGATCTCATATGACCTAATGTAAGAGCCTGCAATACTGCGGTTTGACCAGTGTGGTGCTGTAGCGCAAGACTGTAATTCAGCTCTCCTGGATGCAATTCAAGAGAAGAAAACACAGCCCTTTAGTCAAAGACTATAGAAATACAGGACTTTGCTTTAGTTCAGAGCAAAAGCCGGCGAACGAACCTGAAGCTGCTGAATGGCATTTGAATGAATATGTAAATATATGCTGCGCACTTTCCTCTCAGTAACGAAATAAACAACAAAAACTGACAGCAGTGTGAAAGCAGCAGTTAAAACCGCATCTGATTACAGCGATGTGGATGTTTGCACGAGCTCTGCAGTAAAGTCCTGTCACGTTTATTTATATAGTACTTTATGCAACAGATAGCCTTAAATCAAGCAGCTTTACAGTATTAAACATGAAAAACCAGAGTCAGTGTCCATTTCAGTTAGAATTACAACTTGATTTTCTGTTATAAAGCAACTCTCCAGTGTGGAGCTAGCAAGTGATAAAATATTTTTAATAGTGGGGAAAAAAAAATATTATTTCATTAAAGTGATAGTTTGGTTTGCAAAGATCAAAGCTTAATCTAGCTCAGGACTGTTTTGATTAACATAACCCTATAAGGTATTTTAAGAGAGATTATTTTGTAAATAAAATAGTTTATCCAAAAATAAAATGTCTTATCACTTATCTTTATTTTGTTTCTTATCTATATGACTTACAAAAGGAGATGTTAGGCAGAATGATGTCATTCAGTTACTTTTTCATACAGCTAATTACATGGTGAATGAGAGTTTCTATGTCATCTATTTTGTGTGCCAAATATATATATATATATTTGCATAAATTAATTGTACATTAATTGTAATTACATAATATGACTTTCAAAAGCTGAAGTGATTACCGTTATATATTTGTCAGAATATGCATAACTCAACATTTTAATTAATTGCAAAAGCTGAATAATCAGTCAATGTCTACTGATTAATCAGTGAAATAATTGACGATTAGTCGATTAATCGTTCTAATAATCGTTAGATTAATCGATTATCAAAATAATCGTTTGTTGCAGCCCTATGTGATAAAGCAGTTTACATTTTGCAATGATTCAAACAATCACTCAGTCGAGATCTTTCATATAAATAGCTTCTAAAATACTTGAGCAAAGCCTGTACATGATTGCCTGAGCCATCAGCCCATCTCACCTGGGTATAGCACCAGCTCTCCGCCACAGGCCCACTGGACATCTCCCCTGGAGGAGGAGGGGTTGGGACCCCTGACATGGCCAGCTCACTCCTCACTACAAGAAGCGCTGACGGTCCCTAAGCTTTCACCACTTAACCTTTATGGAAACACAGAGCAAAGGTATCTTTAAGAAAAATAAACGGCAGCAATTTCTGCCTCTCCTCCTGACCTGAAAATATCAAATCTTTGACTTTGCCATCAGCAAGCCATTTTGTGGTCAAATGAGAATCATTGCTAACCTCAACCCAGGGCAGAGAATCTATCAAAACGCTTTTAGGTGTCAAAGTGGAGGAAGGAAATGAAAAAATGTAAGCTTTATGACACCGGAAGCGTGCAATATCACAATCCAGTCTGCAGTATGACAGAACATCATCACAAAAATGTGTTTGAAACTCATGAAAATGCTTACGAGAAACTATGACGCTAAATATAGCAGTGCTTGATGATGCCAAAAAACACCAGAATCAGTGAAGTCCAATGTAGTCACTAAATGGCTTGTTGGCACAGGCCTGATAGGCAGGTCTGAACTTGCCGTTGTTGACAAGGTATAGTCAAGGGCACATTATAGTTGTATTTTGGTAAACCAGCAGACAAATCCACCTGACTAAATTTCACTCTTAACCAAACAATTAAAAACAGCAACAACAAAAACTTCACAGAACAAAATCTGAGTTAAAATGATAACTGCAGACCATCCTCCAACTCACCTAAACTTTAGTAAATATCTTCAATTTCATTTCTTGACGCCATTGTACACATTTATCAGGTAAATACTGAAGAAACAAGTTTGTTTTACTGTGACATTACAGCATGATCCAAGGGCACCTCATCCCAACCTGTGAATATGAATACACATCTATTAAATGATAAACTTTACAATTTCAATCCTCTCATAAGCATGCATCAGTCCCTAATTAAAATAAGATCATTACTTCATGATATTACCAGGACAGAAAGTAACTGAAATCACATTTGTGTATATATATATATATATATATATATATATATATATATATATATATATATATATATATATATATATATATATATATATATATACACACACATATATACATATACACATATATACATATACACACACATATATATACACACACACATATATAAACAATGACATATGCCCAACTTTCACATCTATATGACTTCTGAATAACACTGATTGAACTCTAGAATGTTATTATGATAAACATCATTTTAAATCAAGTTTAAAATCCGGAATGAATGCTCCTATATTGAGTTGACCACCAATATAGCTCAGGCCACTGTAATTAAAATGTTAACTATACACATAACAGATTTATTTTTTTTTAGCTGTTCAGTTTATGTGCATGTGTTTAAATCAGATTTTCAGTTTTCTGGGCTTGGTCAATATGGCAAAAGAAACTGATTAACGTTAGCCATGATGCACACACAAAATCTTATGAAAATAATTGTGTGGTCAGCTTCCATCGTTTCATTTTTCATTGGCCACATATCATTAACTGAAATCCCAGCATATCCATGAAACAATCTAGTCTTTTAGGGACAAAAGGAATCAAGTCTTTTGTTTGAGCTAGTCAGATTCTTGTCGGCTAGTTGGCTATGTGGTTAGCAAGCTAAACAGTATCCACAACACTGACAAAAGTAGATCAGTTAAAGTACAAACCTTTTCTCGTCATTCTGTCAGTACTGTTAAATTCAAGGTTCAGCCGGTCCTTGTGGATCTGCTAAGTTTAATCGGCACTATTTACGACTGAAGTGTATTTATGTCTTTCAAAAGCAGCCCATCAATGAAGGAAGCGAAAGCACAGGAGTCTCGTGGCCGCGCTCAACTCAGTCTCGTGGCCGCGCTCAACTCAGTCTCGTGGCCGCGCTCGATTCCGCCAACCGGGGGAGCGCCTCGGCCCAAAGCGCAGTGTTGCCAATTTAGCAATTTTGTTGCTATATTTAGCTACTTTTCAGACTACCCTAGCAACTTTTTCTTCCAAACGCAGCTAGCAACAAATTTAGCTATTTTTAAAATTTATTTGGTAGCTTTTAGTAACTTTTACATTAGTGACTCAAGCGATAAAAAGGCACACATTTTTCCATCTAAATTACACAAAAAGAGGAAACCAAAGATGCCTAGAAGTACACACATCACGTGAATTAATTTAGCTGCTGTTTGCAATTGTTCAATTTAATAATAATTGAATAATTGTTCCTTTATGATACACCTTGTTAGTAGCTTGTACCTGTGATTGTTGATCAGTTAGTACACTATAAGAAAAATATCTAGAAAATTGGAAAAGGTACTAGTAATTTTCCAGGACATTATCTGTTATCCATTATCCATTTTAACCCTGTAACCCGGAAACACAAAATACAATGCGTAATTAAAAATGCCGGTAAAAAACCTGTGGGAAAATCAATATGGAAAATTCCTTCATATTAGATTGTGCCCTACAGACTTTTACAGAGTGTAGCATACTAACTACTAATACACTGCTTAAAACTATAATTGTTCAGAATTTGTAGTTTTACTAGTTTACAAGCTATTAAAAACAAAAACTTTAATTTTAATCTTTCAAATAATTCAATGTTGTGCTTAAAATACAGGTCTTTATGTTTTAATATTATATTATGCATTTATATTATTCTACAAACAAATCTAAATTAACATATATAAAATATATTTTTTGTTGAGATTTGATGTACAGTAGTGACTCAGTTTTGTGTGATTACATAATGACGTCATCACGCAATGACATCACAACGTCATTTAGCAACTTTTAGCAACAAATTGACCTTCCTTTAGCAACGTCCCCTGAAAATTAGTTGGCAACACTGCCAAAGCGTGCAAAGAGTGAACAGAATGCAGGGATGTGCAGGCATAATATACATCTTTCCCCACAGAACTAAATATGGTGAAAGCGTACATCAAGTTTGTTAAAATAATGGTCAAAAAACTGCAGTATATATAAAACTTAGAAATATCTCTCAGCGCTTACTAATAGTCAGTTATGATTGGCTCCAAATAGCAAGCGTTGAGAAAAGTAACACTTCCTCACAATGACGTTTTAACATTTGTGACCCCGGACCACAAAACCAGTCAATAAGGGTAAATTTTTTTGAAATTGATATTTATACATGATCTGAAAGCTGAATAAATAAGCTTTCCATTGATGTGTGGTTTGTTAGTATAGGACAATATTTGAAAATCTGGAATCTGAGGGTGCAAAAAAATCTAAATATTGAGAAAATCGCCTTTAAAGTTGTCCAAATGAAGTTCTTAGCCATGCATATTACTAATAAAAAAACTAAGTTTTGATATATTTATGGTAGGAAATTTACAAAATATCTTCATGGAACACGATCTTTACTTAATATCCTAATGATTTTTGGCATAAAAGAAAAATCAATAATTTTGACCCATACAATGTATTTTTGGCTTTTGTTACAAATATACCTGTGCTACTTATGACTGCTTTTGTGCTCCAGGGTCACATTTGTCCACACCACATGTATCTATTTATCTACTCAAAAAAATATAGACATAAAGTTAAAATAAATAAATAAGAAAATAGAAATTTACATAAAAAATGACATACAAACAGTAAAAAGTTCATGAATAATAACACATTGACATCAGTTTAATACTGATTTTAGGTAGGCTATTGCTTAACTTCTGCCTAAATAAATAAAGGCTTATTTTGCCCATATTTACATTTAGGTATTTAGCAAAAAGAGCTAGCAGAAACCTTCTGTATATGTGTCTATGCACAGCATGTTGTCACACTAACCTATATGGGGTAGGTTGTCACAAGGTAACCTGCCATTTCACTTTTCAGCAACAAAAATAATTTGTGTAACTGCAGAATGTGTTATATTTTAATAAATAGTATAATTTTAAAGATAATAATAATAATAATAATAATAATAATAATAATATGTTTTATTTATATAGCACCTTTCCAGAGCTCAAGGACACTTTACAATAAACATCCAATATGTGAAGATAACATCAAACAAAAACACAGGAAATAATGAGAACACCAGACATCAGAGAAGTAATATGTAGATAGGACTGATGAAACAGAAGTCACCTGTGATAACTTGTGATGTGATAACTTGTGAAAAATACAACTGCCCTCTGAAAATAATTCAACCTTTTAGTTAAAGATACCTTAATTCTGTAATTGATCCTTCACAAAGACCCGCCGGTTTGTGGCTCTTTAATGTGTGGAGACAGAAACGATCATCTCTTGTTTACTAGTTATAGCACAAAATAAACACAAATGAACATCAGAAGGTATCTTGTTTCAACCGTGGAAAGATGTCAGTATACACCATGTTCAAGATCAAGTCCACCATCGTTAATCTACACTCTCCGGTCAGGTTTGTTTGTTGGACCAAAACAGCAGATTCAGCCTATGATTGGTCAGATTTCCTATCAAGGTCTTTGTGGAATCAAAATGGTTCTTCTATGGCATTGCTTTGAAAACCCCCTTTTTTATAACCTTTATTTTTAAGAGTTTACATAGAACCCAACTGACAGGTTTCACGGATGTTAAAGGTTCTTCAGGGAACCATCAATGCCAATTTATTTTTTATTGCATATAGCACAGTTTTGGATACATTTTGTATATAATGTTGATAATGTGCATCAGAACATGCATCATCTTTTTGAAAGCGAAATAATGTCTGCTTGTGTGGCAAGTTCTGCTTTGATTGCCAGTAGTTGAGTGCAGATGACTCTTCCCTCACGCTGTCCTCCGCACTGCTCTGATCTCATTCTCCTGACAAACAAAAAGGAGCTTTGGGTAAGCCACTCTGAAACAATGTGCTGTGATTATACCCTGGAGGCCTGTGATAACTAATTCCCATTCACATCAGCATGGAAGTATCTCACGGCTGAAATGATACACCATTTTCACATGGGTTTCATGGTTTCCAAAGCTAGTGTTTCATGGTTAATATGCCTTGATCATGAGGTTGAGTTCTTTGTTAACTGTGAATTGTAAAGACATTACATTTTGAGAGTGAACTGAAAGTTAGAGACGTCTGTTCTCCATTTCATCACAGGCTGGACAAAGTCCTAATAAAATTACCACCAGCTGACTGCAAAGTCTTGGAAATATTGATTCCACACTATGCACATTATACATCGCCTGTGAACATTACAATTTTTAGCTCAATGAGTTTAAAAGATTCTCAAGATATGAAAGAGTGAAAAAAAAAAAACATTTTGCATTCATGCATTTTGCATTGCAGTATCCACAAATACTGTGAAGCTGCAAACTGAAAACAAGTGCAAATCTGAGCAATAGAAATGAAGAATAATGTCTTAATTGCACAGCTCAGCCATTCTCTTTTGAACACTTAGCATATTGAAATGAAGATCTTCTGCTGACAATGGCCAAGGTCACAATGGATGTGAATACAGTTAAATGATCATTATACAGTTTGACAGGCACTGAAATGTCTAATTGTGTGTTTTATTCTTGGATGTTGCTTCAAACTTGTGCTGTAGTAATTACAGCCTAAGACAAGGGAAGTAATCTGTATGCTGCAGCTGCTAGTTAACAAAAAAATAAATAAATAAATAAATTAAAAAAAAAGCTTAATCTACAGTCAACAGAGTTTTTCAGTGGACATTTCAGCTAATATTCAGGTTAGTGTTTTTTTTTTTTTTTTTAGTTTAGATTAGTTTATTATTATTATTATTATTATTATTATTACATTTTGTACATCCTTGCCATTCAATAGTGATTTTACTGAAAAATACATACAAGTTAAAGTTTGGTGTCAGAAAGGTTTTTAATGTTTTTGAAAGAAGGCTATCATTACAATAAAAAAAGAAAAGAAAAGAAAAGAAAAGAAAAAAACGTGTTCTATTTGAATATATTTTAAAATATATGTTCATTCCCTATTCTCCACACAGCTACACCAGTCTTCAGTGTCACATGATCCTTCAGAAATCATTATGCTGATTTTGTGCTCAAGAAACATTTCTTATTATCAGTGTTGAAAACAGCTGTGCTGTTTAATACTTTTATGGAAACTGTGGTCATTTTTTTCAGGACGTTTGATGAAAAGAATGTTATTAAAAAAAAAAAAACTGTATAATGTTTTTCTTCCTCTACTGCTAATATTTAAAAAGAGTCAGTATTTAACCAATTACACGATGAAATATGCAATTTATATAAATTCACCAGTATGGCAGGCAGGCCAGTCACACTGAGAAAAACATTTACTGAGAGATATACAGAATGACAACTCTAAATAAAAAAAGTACAACTAACATCTGTGCAACGTCCAAACTGGACGTCAGTGCTATCAAGACATTGCTATTATTATTTTTGATATGAAGCAAAAAGCCTCCCTCAGGCTGAATGGCAAGACATGTAATGATGACCATGGAAAATAGGAGTACTGTGACCAGCTGACCCTGGACTGACCTCATCAGGCCAAAGACAGATGTCAGACGACAGCAAAATACAGACTTTCCATCAGTTTTTAAGCCAACTGAATGAACATTGATGAAATATGAATGCTTTCTCTCTCTCCCTTATATTTTTATCCCTCTGTGAGTCACAATGAGGAATGATTTCTGTTATTCATAAAAGCTACCACAAAAAGCATACATACTGTCATTTTTAGCAAAAGCTCTGTTGATTTTTTAAATTTATTTAAACATTGTTATTCGTGCCCCCTGACCTCTACGTATGTTCCATAGTAAGGAATTTTCAGAGCAATTTAAGCTTGCTATACTACCTAAATGTAAAGAATACATGTGCACTTGAGTGTTATGGAATTATGTTCAATTGTGTTCAGGCTTAAATGACATAAGGAAATAAGGAAATAAAACTAAATTTATAGATAGATAGATAGATTGACAGATGGATGGATGGATGGATGAATGGATGGATGGATGGATGGATGGATAGATAGATAGATAGATAGATAGATAGATAGATAGATAGATAGATAGATAGATAGATAGATAGATCTTACTACACAGTTTTTACTTACAAAAACCAAGAATTTGACAGTATTTTACAGTAAAATTATACATCATGTCATGTTTGACTATTTAAAGTATTTGTCTATATATGATAAAGTGATTTAGTTAACCAATTCTAAGTCACTTTTTTGTCTATTCAATGCTTTACACATCTGCTTTGACAGCATCATCATTTTGACAAGCAAACATATGCAATATATTTGATGAATTAATCTGCATATCATGTAATTACAGTATGAAAAGTGTTATATACTGAAAACTCTAAAATCAGTATAAAACAGTCAGATTCATTACAAATATGCATCTATGACTCAGAGCAGATATCATGACAGGTAACCTTATAGGAAAATGAGATATTCTGCTTATTGGATGGAACATTTCATTGTCCCTGACTTCAGCAATGTCCCTTTGAAAGTCTCAGTTGAATTTAATTTAAATGCAATTAAGAGCAGTTTCAAAACTCAGTTTTAAAAGACTAAAGATGAAGGACACAAACAGTTCAGTCTTGGTTGGGGGAAAAAATAACCTGCTGTCTATGGGTGAGATGAAAAAAATGAAACTGCTGATATATTATACACACACATCTAATTTAGATGATAGTCTCCTTGCATCCATCATTATATGCAAATAAAGCAGCAATATGTTTCTTTTTGAGTGTGGACAGGCAGTGATGTGCACAGCTGGATCGGTGGGAGCCTTGCAGCCTCTCAGAGCCACACAGAACATTTCACACTCGAGCTAGCAGAGCTGTGCACACACACATACTAACAGCTCTCTGCATGTATAATGAGCTTGATCCTGCTAAATCTATCATTCCCAGAGTCCGTGCATGCAGCCCCTTTAATCTCTTTAACAACTGTGTTGGCTGTGTAGAAGCATGGCAGTGACTGGCCCAGTGTTCAGATCATCTGAGTCTTCCTTCTCCCCTAATCCACTGACTCCTCAGTTGAACTCAGGCATCTCGGCATTAGAAACATTTACAGACTCCACCAAATCAAGTGTTTAAGCCAGTGAACAAACATTACACATCATTTTGACACAATTGTAAGCAGTGAACAAATACAAGGTGTGAAATTAAACAAAATACATGTTTCAAAAATTCAAAGATTTGGATGGATGAACACAGAGAACCGTGCACATAACCAGTCCTGAAACAGTGACTTTAAAGGAGTCGTTCACCCAAAAACTAAAATATGCTCAAAATGTACTCACCCTCAGGCCATCTAAGATGTAAATGAGTTTGTTTCGTCTTCAGAAATGTTTTAGAGAAATTTACCATTACATCACTTGCTCACCAATGAATCCTCTGAGGTGAATGCTTCTAACTTCAAACCGTTGCTGCTGGCTAAAATACAAGTCCTTTATCTATAATATTGCTTTCTGTTTTAAAAAAAAGTTGTGAATCAGTAGAGAAATATGCACAGATTAAACACTATTTACAAGTGAAAACAGTCCAAAAAACAAATGTTCTTAGAATTAGAAATGTCAGAAATTCTTGTCTAAAAAATCTTAAATCGATATAAATTTATTTGAGAAGCAAAATGACTTGAGTCTTGTTTTGTGAAAAATGTATCAAAATTTTGTTTTGCTTACCCGTTAACCTGAATTAAGATTATTTTTCTTAGCCTGCTGACAGATTTTTTTGTTTGTTTTTAAGAAAAAAACTAACAAAAATTTTATACATTTTTCACAAAACATGACTTATCTTTAGTCAGTTTTCTTCTCAAGTAAATGCATCTTGATTCAAGAATGATATTTACAATACTGAGTAAGAAATTTTTTTTTTTTTTTTTTTTTTGCAGTGTGAACTGCTATTTTTGCAAGAAGTGACCATTTAAAAAGTTCAAATGCCATAATGATGAATTTGTTTATTACAAACACACAGCTTTTCACTTCACATTAACTGATGGACTGGAGTGGTGTGGATTACTTGTGGATTATTGTGATGTTTTATCAGCTGTTTGAACTCTCATTCTGACGGCACCCATTCACTGTAGAGCATCCATTGCTGATTAAGTGATGTAATGCTACATTTATCCAAATCTTTTCTGATGAAGAAATAAACTCACTTACATCCTGGATGACCTGAGGATGAGTACATTTTCAGAAAATGTTTATTTTTGGGTGAACTATTCCTTTAAGATGAGCTGTCTTCATTGGATAAGTTGCACAATGCACCTTTGAAAATGACCCTTGTCCTGCACTGTGTTAAATAAGAATTGGTATTCAGTGAAAACAATAATGGATTGTGCATTCAGATGCGATTTCCTTGGAAGAAATCTGCTGGTTTTGACACAAAAGACTCTGTAAGGTTGCCAGAAACAGGACAATTTTTCAAAACATTTAGATTTTAAACAGAAATTTATGAGAAAAGTTATATTACTTTTATTTAAGACAGTTAAATTTAAATGCTGTTGTTCTCTGGTGTCTCACAAATCTTTTTCTTCTGCATTTTCCCCCGTCAACCTTTAGCTCTTTTGGGCTATAACAGGGCTGATTATGTAGCATGAAGAACCAGAGCAGATGCTCTATCACGATGAGATGTCCACTGACAATTACAATCATTCTTCATAGCTCATTTCCCATAGAATGATGAGAGAAATTGCACATATTGCTCCCTATTATTAATAGAGCTGCTTCATATGGAAATTAGGCACTAATTTTACTGAATGCAGAAAAAACTAGAGTGTTTTACCCAGGTGATATTACCAGAAAAGTACTGCACTTCTGAAACAGTTTTACCCGTAAAGATTGAATACGTTTTTTTTGTTTTGTTTTGTTTTATTGTCAAATTAGTAGAAATGAAGGCAGATGTGCAATGTCACGATATCAAGATTGTTAACGATGTAGGTTAAACAGTGAGAACTAGGTTAACACCAACGGATTTGAAAATTAACTATTATGTTTTAACAAGCAACATCGATACCTGTCACGGTGCACACACGAGGGAAGCGAGGAGACGAGGAATAACTCAAAATACAGTCTTTAATGAAATCCAAAACAGACAAGGCAAGGCATGGCAAGACAAGGCAGGGTAGACACACAGAAACACCGGGAGTAACGAGCAGACCAGACAAAAATGAACAGAACAGGCAGGAACTAAATACACATGACAATTAACACACACACCTGAAAGAAATCATAAACAATCAAACTAGACGAGGATAAGAACAAGAAGGACCAAATAAGGGCATGGAGGGGGAAAACACACAAGACAAGATGGACAGGACTGTGACATTATTCCGGGGGGGGGGGCTCTGGAGGCCCCTCAAGACAGACACAGACAGTAATACAGGACGGGGCCTCCAGGACAGACAGGAAACGGGCGCCATGCCGGATCAGGGATCTCAGGAGGCCATGGTGGTGCAGGGATCTCCGGAGACCATGGCAGAGCAGGGAGCTCTAGAGGCCATGGCAGTGCTGGGAGCTCTAGAGACTATGGCAGTGCTGTGAGCTCTAGAGGCCATGGCGGGTGGTCTTAATGGCCGTGGTCTCGGTCCCCTCGGCCCTGCCACTACAGCCAGAGCCCCTTTGTACCCATCCCCGAACAAAAATTCCTTGGAGGAACATACGGGCTTAACTCAGGAACTGGAGCCCCCATGGGGCTGAACACGGGAACAGCAGCCCTACGTGGGCGACACTCAGGAACAGGTGCCCTCCGTGGGCAGTACAAACACAGGACAAGACAATCCACCAGAACAGGAAGCCCTCCGTGGAGTAAGCTTGGAAGCTGAGACCTTACTGGGCATGACGGGAGATACACAGCACTTCCTGGGATGAACGTGGAGTCAGGGGCCCTCACAGGGACTCTCAGGAACCGTCTCTACATCAACGACAAGGAGGCAGGTGGTTGGGAATGGCCTCCGTGGCCATAACCAGAGGAGCCGCATGCCCCAGACGAGTCTCCGTAGACAAGACAAGACTGGACTGGGTTACTTAAAATGTTCCTGTGGACACAGTACATTTAAAAAAGCCTAGACTCTGGTCAGGGGCTGGAGCCATCACTGGACTCTTGGTCAGGCTGGGAATGGCACTCCTGGCCGTGACTTGGGAACTGGTGTCAGCGGCGGTCGGCAGGCTTGAGTCAGCGACGGATGGCACGCTTGGGTGAGCCGCAGATGGCGGCGTGAATTTCCCCCGTGAATAGCGGGCTTGGGTGAGCTGCGGACGGCTGCGTACTCGGGTGAGTGGCAAGCTGGTTCTTGAGGGAGCCGCGGATGGCGGTGGGCTGGTGGGGCTCGCGGCCAGTGGACTCGTGGCACTCATAACAATCCCGCCGAACTCCCACGCCCATCCGTGGGCTAGAGCAGGAAGTGACGAGCGGCGACTTCCAGTGCAGCGGGACAGACAGACAAGAACTAAATAAAAACTTTCCAAAAAACAAACAAAACAAAACGAGGTGAAGGGGTGCTGCTTACTGTTCAGTTTGGTCTGGTCTTCTGTCACGGTGCACACACGAGGGAAGCGAGGAGACGAGGAATAACTCAAAGTACAGTCTTTAATCAAATCCAAAACAGACAAGGCACAGAACGGCAAGACAAGGCAGGGTAGACACACAGGAACACCGGGAGTAACGAGTAGACCAGACAAAAATGAACAGAACAGGCAGGAACTAAATACACATGATAATTAACACACACACACCTGAAAGAAATCATAAACAATCAAACTAGACGAGGACAGGAACAAGAAGGACCAAATAAGGGCATGGAGGGCAGGGGCGTAAATTTCATCTAACAGTAGGGGGGGACATTATACATAAAATTTCTCAAGAGCAGTTTTTGAAGGGGACACAAATAATACAGCTAAAATTGTACTTGTAAGGATATTTATACACAGAGGAAAGCTACTACTATTAGTGTAGCAGGGAGACTAAGGCGTTATTTTAATGACAAATGTCGAGAGCGCATTATTGTAGCGCGAAAGCACTTTAATATAATGGGCGAGAGCGAATCTTTTCCCTCGCACGCGGATTTTCTTTGCTCTCACGCAAATCCAGACGCGCGCTCTCAAAAACACGCTGCTCTCGCAAAGAGAAAATAATCACTTCATCCGATGTTTAAGTGAATAAAATATCCAATTGACAGCCTTACTTACTGGAGTTCCACAACTATTGAAGCTTTGTTCTCTCTCACCGGACTTGTTTGTATGATATAAAAGAGGAAAGCATTTTGACCAAAGCACTAGCTGTGAGGCAAAGGAGACTCAAAATGTTTCTAAACTTAAAACACATTTTTGCCCTGTTTGCGTTTATGTTGTTTTACTACTTACACAATTATTTTAAGTATAAAACATTATTTACAATACACAGCATGTTTTTTTAATCATATTTTTAGGGGGGACAACCCTCAGATGGGGGGGGGGTCTTGTCCCCCCTGACCCCCCCCGGGATTTCCGCCTATGATGGAGGGGGAAACACACAAGACAAGACGGACAGGACTGTGACAATACCTTAACGTTTAATTAAACCATCCATTATCTATTGATCAAATAAAGGGATAAAATCATAAAATCCGTCAATTCATATACTGTTTCATAAAGATGGGAAAATTTCCTCTGTGGTAGTTAGTTCACCATCTCGAAGTATACTGAAAATTGAAAGTCTCTCCACATCCGGGAGCATGAATTTGAGCGGTTCGAGAGGAGAAGATGGTAAATCAGAGCCATGGCAGGTGTACATCTTTTTACTTAAGAAGAAACTGAGAGATAACATTCCTTTCTTCTGGCCTGACTCATGTAGCTGCTTTCTGCTAGGCTGACTACACTCTGACAAGCTCTCTCCCTCTAATCTCACACTATGACAGGTTAGCTCAGAGCCTGTATTTTATTTGTGTCTAAATCTGTATTTCCACCCTGGAGCGAGGCGAACAGTGTAGCTTCAAGTGTGCTGTATATGCCACAATGCTGTTTATCATTTTCTGCTACTCAATACTGAGCAAGGCACGAGTAAAAACCACTTCTTGCCTTAATTTGCTTTGAGGACAAAACAAAGATATAATAATATAACAAAAGGGAATGTAATGTTATTTTCTCTCTTGCTCTCACACGTAATGTCATTGTTATGTCCAACTAAAATAAAGTTATTTTAAGTTGCAATAATGTTTTACAATATTACTGATTTCAATGTATTTTAAATGTAACCTTGGTGAACATCTAAAGTAGAACCTGATATGGTAAACAGCTGTTTTCTGTCATAGCTGTTACTATATTGTGTCTTTGGCATGGCTGTAATGCTGTATGGACCAATCAGCATTCAGAACTGCAACTATCCATTTTATAAATGCTGTCAACCACTAGCTTTCAAGATTTACCCTTCAATTCCAGATTCACATGAATGACTGTTCTTTGGTGAATTTGCTCAGCATTGGCCTTATCACAGAGAGACTGTCCCTTATAAAACGTTCCTCCTCTCTCTTCACAACAGCTACTGTATTGGACTTTTCCTATTGTGTTTTCAGCGCTTTGGGAGGACCGTGGACAGCTCTTCAGACGGGATGCATTAATGTAAGAGTGGTCAGTGAGCGATTGCTGATCCTGGAGGGTGATAAAGAGCAGGAGCCGACTGCAGAGCTGAATAACGCAGGAGACAGATCTGGAGGACACAGTCTGCAGAGAGAGGTCAGAGACTGTCTACGCTGAGTAACGGTGACCAATGGTATTTTAAGCCAAACAAAGTTATTCAGAGGGCAAATTGAAACAACAACAGTCCAATCCTGAACATTTGAGTTGGTGCTTATCACAGCTTCAAAATTTCCCCATGTCTAGGACAGGACTGGTTAGTGGTCAAATACATCCCTGAATCTTTCGGAAAAGTGCCTGAAGTCAGACCTTCAATATTTAAGATAAACATTCACTTTTAAGCAAATACAATACAAGAAACAATTACATTATGATAAAACCTGTTTGAAAAGATAGTAGTGTAACGCACTGTAAATTGGTTTTTCTATTAATATTTTTACACATGCAAAACAAATGGTAAGATTTCATAACATTATTTAACAAAAAGAAGGATCATTTATATGACCCTTCATATATTTGTATGACTAATTCAAAATCTTCATATATATATATATATATATATATATATATATATATATATATATAAAAAACAACATATTTTATGAACGATTCTTATTACAAGTTTGGGAAGATGGTTGGTGTTGTGTTTTCAAATCACACTATAAGTGACTATAACTCTTTGCTGGAAAATTAATTTAAATATTTAAATCAATACAAAACAATATTCCATATTTATTTATTTATTACATACATAGCTCGACAATAAGTGGGATAACAATAAGTATAATAAGACAAGAAGTGTTAAGTTAGCTTGTCACTGTCACAAAATAATCCCCTTCAAGATGATATAAGACTTCGCGTTGGGATCCTGATCACCCGGTTGAGGTTTATATTGAGATAATGACCTGCTGACTGGACAGAACTGCCTTGATTGTCTTGTTGTGAAGTACAAGCATAGCTTGGATGAACATTTCATAAGCCAGTCTGATCACATACGTGAAAGGGACAAACATGTGTATTGATTAAGAGACATGCAAATCAATTAATCCACACTACATCTTCATTATGTGGCTTTTGTATACTGTACAGGCATCCAGAGACAATCTTATCTCTCGCTGCAGGTTTGCCTCTTCTTCAATACCATCTTTTCAAGAATGGACTTGCAGCAGAAGTCACAAACTCTTTGGCCAAATATATGGGGAGATCCTATGGTGCAACATGCCCCTGGATTAAACTTATTCCAGCTGTCATTTTAAACCATTTTGAACAGTTGAATAATTGAATAATGACCAAGAAATCAAACAGAGTCAAAGTGTCAGCATTATGGACTGTCTGTGTGTGTTTTTCTCCCATGTGCTCCCCATGACCCAGTTTCTCCCATGTGTGATTGTCTCATTTGATTCACCTGTGTCTCGTCAATTACCCCTTCGTTTAGTTCAGTATTTAAAGTGTTGTCTGCCCTAAGTTCCTTTGTCCGGTGTTATACGTCTTGATGTGCTACTTATGTCTCAGCCTGCCGTGTTTCCCTGCGTTTGGGATCATTAAAGACTGTTGTTTATGATTATCCCTCGTCTCCACGTTCCTTGTTCCTCTCTGTAGGAATCCGTGACACAAAGAAACACATCTGATTTATACTTTGTAATACTATGAATTATACAGTGTATTTAATTGAAAGTATGTCATAATAGCAGTAAACTATAAATTCAAAAAAATATTTTTATACCTAAAAAATCAATTACTGTGTCTACAGTAAATACATACAAATAATGCAAGGAATGCAAATATATATAATTTATAAATGGGATTGATAATTTATCCTCCAGTGCTCCGTAGAAGTTTTTGAAGTGAAGTCTTGCCCTGGGCTGAAAGCCATTCCTACATCCAGCTTATCACATTTATGGGCAGGTGCACGACTGCCCTCTGCAAATTAAATGTGGGC
The DNA here is from genome assembly GCA_039654775.1 of Spinibarbus caldwelli. NCBI lineage: Eukaryota > Metazoa > Chordata > Actinopteri > Cypriniformes > Cyprinidae > Spinibarbus > Spinibarbus caldwelli. The sequence goes on along the minus strand of CM077233.1, from coordinate 34,243,947 downwards.
TAATTTCATATTGATTAATGCAGATGCCTTCTTTTTGGCCCATATTTACTACCTGGAGCCTATTTTGGTGAAAATTACCGGTGCCATTTCAGTGCACAAGGCAGCCCTTTCCAATAAGGTACTGGCTCATGTGTCAACTGGGGCTCCAAAAGTACCGCTCTGCCTGCAGGAAGCACTAAAGCTTTTAATTGCCTTCTGTGCAAATGGTCCTTTTGTATTTTATCAAGTGTCGGGGAACTTGGGCATGCCTGGAGTTGCTCTCTGAATGGAATGGAAGACAGAAGAACAGAAACGCAGAGAAAGAAGTTTTCATTATTCTTTCATTTCGACTATACTAGCATTGCAATATTTACTCCAAGAAATATGGTGTATAACACGAGCGATATGCATCCTGAAATAAACAGGCTCTCCTCACCTTTTTGCTTTCTCAAAGCGTTTACTCCAGTACTGTGGCACGATAACCTGGGGTGAAGCGATAAACAATCAAAGTGCAGCTTCAGTAGAAACGATTGCGGCCAGTATTCCAGCCTGAGATGGGAGCCATTATTAACACCGGCCCTGTCCTGACAATGCTATTTTCTGGAAGGTAATTGCAGATTCAGATCTCTGAGAGAGCCTGACTGGGAGTAAATGCCACCTCTTTAATTATTGTCTCCTCTACGTCTCCTCTATTGAGTGTCAGAGATGTCTATCGGCCAGCGGGATCTTGGGGAAAATGACTCTAATGGGAAATGACCAGTGTCTGGGAGACTGTCACAGATTAGAAGCGACAATTCTAATTGATAACAGCAGAATTCCCTGGATGGATGACTGGGAAAGTCACTTTGGAGCAAGCCTAATTGGACTGATTTGTTTCTAAACGAGGATCACTGAATAATTCCCTCTGATGCACACCTCAGTTTTATTTAAAATCCTTTAAGTTAAATAGTCCTGCTGGTCTTTGTTAAATATGACATTGCAGATGATAAACAGTTCTGCCTTTTCTATATAATGGATCAGGAAGCCCACGATGAGAATGTGAATTCAGGTCAATGGGGTCACAATTTGACATTGAGATGACTGTCAAAATTCGACCACAATACTTAGTGCAGAATGATTTCTTATTGTCAGTACTTTCATAATTCTGTTTTATTTTATTGACTCTGCAGGTCAGTATAGTGATCACACCACAATCTATATAAAATGCATGAGGACAGTTGCTATAAGGCAAATACATGCTCTGAAAATGATTTGATTTGATGCTATTAAAAATATCAGAAAACTTCAAAAGTGGTCAAGATATGTTAATATCAACAATATTAGATTTAAAGAATTAATTTTCAAAAATATGCATTTTGGACAAAAAAATTATAATGTAAGACAATATTTATACGAGAAGGATTATAGAAATGGCTAATTATATACACACACACATATATACATATATAATGTAATATAATATAATATAATATAATATAATATACATTATCAGCTTGATGCACCATGATTAATTTACTGCGACTTGAGAATGCATGTGTGTCTTCTGCATAGTTAAGTTAGTCAATTACACAACAAGCAATAGTGCACAGTTAAGCAAATCAATTGCACAACACACAAAGTGCTTCAACATAATAGCTGTTCAATAGAGCGCATGTCTCATGCTCAATATTTGTGCACACCAATGTTTCTATCATTTCAACTGCTCCGTCTGGCTGTCCATGTGTTAGCTTCCATCTTAGCTTTTCAGAGGTTCTGATGGCGATGTTTCAGGAGTCCAAGAAAAATCCATCATCTCTGTTTTGTCAGTTAAGAAATATGCTGACATTCTTTTGCTGCTGAGATGGGCACCGCGGATCCCAAATCTCCTGCTAATGTTGAAATGACAAAACAATAACAACATTTGTCTTCTGTCAGTAGGTATTGACATAGCATTACAGGTGCTAAATTGTTTTGTGTTGTGAAGTGTGTCTCGTAGAGCACATGAGTTACCAGGGTGCCATTACCGACATGCATTTCTCTACTAATGTTTGAGTCAGAGCATCAAGCACAAAAGATGATGGACAGAACTCGTGAGGTCGGCAGCAGATACAGAGCATCTTAACACATCGATTTAGAACCTGAAAGTGTTTTATAATAATCATCTGTGCTTAATTTTCATAAAGTAAGACTCTTCAAATGATTGCTCTGATAATCAATAAGCAATTTAAAAACAATTCAAGTGCAAAGCATCTGTATGTGCTCAGCTTAAAAGTCAATCCTATAAGCCTGTTGTGTGTTCACATATAGGAATTAAAGACTTATTTTAACTCCTGCCTTCAAAGGTCAACATTCACCTCCTATTCAATAAAAATTTACTGACCTTGTCACCTACTTTGTATAGTTTGTGGAAGAGCAAATTAAGATTCAGGGCCAGGGTAATGGGAAAGTGTTTTAATTTCCGTGTGACATTAAGATGTTTGTACCCCACAGGCATGTGGTGGAGCGGGGAGCCGGTGTACCCTCCCCGTCTGCGTGTTTTACTTTAACACTTCAGTCACAGGGAAAGATCAAACGAGCTGTTAAACTAATCAAGGGGAGACACTGGAAATATAACTTTAACTGTGCCTCTCTTTTTCTTTTTCTGCACAGCGAAGCTCTGTTCTCTCGTCTGTTATGGTGCTGATGTGGACTCAATTGTCTGTGACATTTCGCAACCAAAGATCTTGACGAGACCATGAGTTGTTTTTGGCAAAACATAAAAGAAATGTTGCAGACTTCCACAAGCCAGAACTGTAAAAATAATATCTTGTCTGACTTGGGGCTGTGCGAAATGACCAAAAAATTATCACTACAAAATTATCAGTCGATATCGATAATTATCACGATAAATTTCAAATCTTTATTTCTTTCAAGTTTAAAGGCAGATTTTTGCTTCTAAGTTAAAGTTGTAGAAACCAGACCATTACTACAGTAAAAGTAAATCATGGGGATTTATAGATTGAAAATCCTTCTGACTGTATCGTTGCACACAGTGTTTGTCAGCACTGTTCATCTGGCTGTAAACTAGTTTAAAATCACCGAATCAAGCGCTTCACCCTAGATCTCAAAGCACTGTTTAGTGCTCACGTCACGTGGCCGAGACTCATCAGCGAGTAAACGCTTGAACTTTGAGCCGAGTGTTTTGTCCCGCTTCTGGCGCATAAACATTATATCAAACATTTATCAAAATCTTGTTATCCTTTTATCGAGGAAAAGTATATCACGATAATTATTGTTATCTTTATCGCCGAGCCCTAATTTATGGTTCTTGTGATAATATCTAAAGAACTGGTTTTATTCAGGTCAAAAATATATTACAAAAATAAAATTAATTAATTTTGATTTAATATAATTTACACACTTTTTAACCCAACATTTTTCAGTGGTATATATTGTAAAATAAAAAAGTAAATTAATTTTAAATAAAATAAAAGTATAATGTGTAACTTTTAATGTGTTGAAATGGTCTTGGTTAATTTCTTGAGAATTTTTGGCATTACAGATTTACATATTATACACTTATTCTATGATAGAACTTATTTTCCAGGATTGTTGTTTTTTCCAGAAACATGCATTTCTTTGGCTTCAGACTGCAAGAAAAAAAAAAAACTACTAACATCAGTGTATCTACTGCTATCATAGCACTGCATCCCCCTCATAAGAGGTTTTGTGCATCTCAATTATATAAGCATAACCTTTTCTCCAATATCATGGGATTTATTGTTCTTTCAACAGCATATGAGAAAGCACACACCACATGAAGTCAGAGCAATGCTCACACAGCACAGCACAGCACAAAAAAAAGCAGGTCCGCTATGGTTTCATGTCCAGGACCAGTATGATTCCCTTCAAACCATATCTTAAAATAAGACCGTTTCCTTCTGCACAGGCTGAGGGGCAGCTAAGCATTATCTTGTTACCAGGCAACAACAATAGAGGTGTATAGTGAAAGGTCACAAGGTGATCCACCACTCATTTTCTACCATTAGTCTCAGCATCATTGGTGGACACTTCAAATAAAGCAGTACTTAGGACATATAGAGCGCCTCAATACCCACTTTTCTTTCCGCTCTCAAAGTGAGCATAGTGCATAGGACCATACAAAAAGATGTTTCGTTCGCTATATAATTATGTTCAGTGGAGAGCGTAATGTACTGGAAAGGAGGTTAATTTGATTAGATTCTGCATTTTATTGGTAATTAACTGAAGGTTTCAGATGGGCATGATTGTTAAAAAAGAACGAAAGAACGAAAAACAATATTGATAGCTGTAAACGCATGTCAGGACTAAAATAAACAAAAGCAACATTACTGAAATGATGCAATTAGTCATCAATGACAGCAACTCATTACTCTAATGGGACAATCAGGGCGCTAGTGACTGTTTAATAATGGGACAACCGTGGACGCAAGTGTCTGTTTAATCTAAATGATTTCCTCGTAGTTAAAAACACAATAAGTCTGTTTGATTAGACAATCTCACTTTGTGCACCTCGGTGATCACATTATCACAATATACTCTTCACACAACATGATTTTTTTCCATAAAAAGGACATTTTTATCTTCTACGTATCCTGTCTTTCTCTCTCCCTTTTTTCTTTCTCTGTCTATTTATCTCTCCTATTTGTGTTTTTGCAGCAGAGTGAAAACATACTCATAAAGGAGAGGAGCAAATAAGAGAAAGTTTCAGTCTAATTAATATGGAAGGCTTGGTGGCACATCAGCTCTTCCCGAGTCTGCTTTGACTTTCTCTATGTCAGTCCTTCCAACAGGAAGTTAATGATCCTGGCAACAAGATGAATCACTCCAGACATGGCGCAGAGCAGCTCTGACAAGCCAGCGAGACGGCTCCTGACACCTGCATGTGTCGAGCTGGAGAGAGAGAGCGAAAGAAAGAGACAGAGACGGAGTAAGAAAGGCTTACCTGTTGGAGTTGAGCTATGTCTGATCTAACCAGAACAATCATTTCAGTTTGGAATGAGGAAAAAAAAAAAAAAAAAACACTTTGAGATAAAAGTGCTCTGTGCATTTAACAAGAAAGCATGTGTTATTGCTGTTGGTGCGTTTTTTTAAAATGCTGCCAGGAATAAAGCGTCACAATCAGAGGAAACATCTAAAGCAAAAAGCTGCGGTATGAGTTAAGAAGGGTGTTGATGTGAGTGGCATATTCATGATGAAGAATCACTGGCCCTCTGAAGAATAATAGTTTCCTTCACAGGAATACACGGTGGATAATTGGAGTGGATAATTTCAACTTCAAAAAGTCAGGGTTATTTAAATGAATTAATTCAAATGAATTTAAAAGAATACACAGGCGTCACGTCATTAGTTTAACCAGACACAAACGAGCTATGATCAATATGTGAAATCATCAACCAAACATGAACAATATGAAAGATTTAAAAGACAAAAATAAAAAATAAAATAAATAAAATAAAATAATAATAATAAAAAAAAATGTAGTAAGAAAGAAATTAATGTCTGTTTTGCAACAGTGGCCTTTAAATAAATAAATAAATGTAGTATATAGTGGATAATTGGAGTGGATAATTTTTTAACAAATCCCATTTTAAATTAAGCCTTTATTAAACTAATACATTTAAAAGAATCCTTAGCTGTCATTTTAGTTAAATTAACCAATCACAAATGAGCTGGAGGGTAAATCATCAATGACATGAGCAATATAAAAGATTTACAAAACACAAATAATTTTAGTAAAATTCATATCTGGTTTATAAGTTCTGTTCTGCTATTTTTAAACCATACTTTAATGTTATTACTTGCCCAGGTAAGTGGACAGGTTGGAACAGCAGCCTTTTAAAAATTAGCATAGAAAATTGCTATTATTTGTAGCATTCCATCATAAAAAAAAAAAAAAAAAAAAAAAAAAATATTTATAGCTGCTGACACAAATATAGCAACACTCGCTGGTCTCCCTCTCCCTTAAAACGCATTAACATAACTGATATCCTAGAGTGTTACATATTATCAGTGAATGTGCTTTAACATGGTTTTACCAAACCTAAAATATTTAGTCCTTGCCATGAGAGCGCCCTTAGATGTGTCCAAAAATGTTCAGAGTGATATACGAGCCAAGGCCAGTGTTAGTGCTGGGAGTCTCCAGTGGAGCATGCTGGGATCTATCATTTGGTCCTCCCATATTAATGATGAGATCATGATTTTGAGGGTCACGGTGATACCGATAAAAATGCAGTGTCAGATATTTATTACTGTCACTGTTTGAAGGATCGTAATTCTCTCTGGTAAGCGGTTTTATTTTCTGCTACATTCTGTGTTTTAAGCAGCACAGACAATTTTCTTGGTCTATTTTTTAACATTTATAAACTCTCTATTTGGGAAGGTCAATATGCGACTCTCTATTTGGGAAGGTCAGACTAAATCTTTCCGCTTCAAGCATTGCGCCAAAAAACCTCACGTTCCTCTGCAGTACTATTGTTTTTTTCTTCTTTTTTTTGCACTATTGACAATTGGTGATGCAGATATCCCATTTCTCTCTCATCAAAGTCCTGTTAATGCAGTTTATCAGACAAATATCGGGGTAATAAATGAATCGTAGCTATCTGTGGACACATATTCAATCATTTAGATTACCCCATTTCTATAGGAGTGAGAGCCGTGTTAAAGCTTCGGTCATTAATAAACAGTGAGCTGGAGGATTCACCTGAGGAGAAGACAGGAAGGAAGTCACCACAGGCAGGAAGTCTAGATTACATCAAGAGGCACTTCAAACGCATGCTCACTTTTTGTAGTTGAATGTGTAGGCAGGCCTGCGTGATCTGCAGACATTTTTACATTTTCTGAACTGATGTTGAAGGAAAATCTGCACAATTTCATGGTATGGATTTAAGCAAGGTTAAATTGGCAACTGAAAACATAGTCAAATTAGAAAACAATAATAATAAATTGACACACAAGTGGTGCGTACTTTATGAATTTATGAATAACTGGCATATTAATTTTGGAGCTTTCAGCATAACCTAGCAACTGTACAATAACACACAACCAATCCAAACACCTTAACAATAACTACCCAGACCACCCTAGATTTGTGTCCTCAGAGAATATAAAAACTGTTGTTGTGAAGGATCTGACTGTGTGTGTGTGTGTGTGTGTGTGTGTGTGTGTGTGTGTGTGTGTGTGTGTGTGTGTGTGTGGTGACTTAATGAGCCACTAGTTTGGACACATGTGACCTTACCTTCCGCCTCACTTCCTGAGACGACTCCTGATTGACATTTAAGTGGCACTGAGTAATGAAAAAGGAAGTACAAGAAGCATATTCACCAATCACATTGCGAATGCCACCAGAGATAATAAATTAAGCTGTAACTCTGTGGTTCTCATGAACAACAGCGCTGACATTATTTGCCAGCCCTTTCATGATTGGATAGTTCAATGATTTGGTCAGCAGGTTACAAGAGGAAACACCCGCGTGTCAAGGCTAAAATCAATACTCATGCATCCTCGAAAAGTACATCTATTATGTGGCACGCATGACTGTCATATGCGGGGACAAGAACGCAGACAAACAAAATTATTCTGACCCATCATTCCCCCACCTGTCTCTATAATAGGTTTTCATATCTCCCATTCTGGAGTGAGGAATGTAAACCACACTCTCCTGTCCGCTGGACCATTACTGGGATTTCAAGCATGAGAGAAATCATGCAGCCAGTTTAAAGTGATAGTTCACTCAAAAATGAAAATCCTGCCATCATTTACTCACCTCTCATGACTTCAAAACTATATGCTGGTATTTTTCTGCTGAGCATAAATCAGGGGATTTTTGAAGAATCTTATTGCACATATTTTCCATATAACGACACAGTAGATAATAGGCTTCAGAAGATGTTAAATATGAGCTTTATTATGGTACTTTTATAGTGTTTTTAATCTCCGATTGTTGTATAGAAAACAGCTGCATGAACATTATTCATAATGTATCTTTTCGCATTTCATGGAAAACAGCCTGATCTCATTTGTGTTTTCATGTAACAGGTAAATGTACATTTCTGTATATATGGATACTGTGTATTGTATGCAGATATACTGTATTCATTAACAGCATCTAAAATGTAAAAGTATTTAAATATGCACATACAGTATTTATAATATAAAAAATCTGTATAATTATGTATGTTTTACACAAATAAAAATGGACGATTTTGAAGGTGTGTTTGTCAGTTTTTTTTTTTTAAACAGATATTGCACAGCAAACTAATTTTAAATTAAACTGTTAAGTTATGATTAATGATGAAAGAATTTATTCATTTAACATTTTAAAGTTAAATGATGGAATCCTTTAATACAAAAATACTGTTATAATGTCAAATTTGTCACGATCGCTGGAGCCAGGAACGAGGAGACACGGAGAATTCACAAACTAGGAGTCTTTAATCCATATAGGGAACATGGAACACAAGAAGACATTCAAAGACCGACAAACACTAACTGAAAGGACTGGGGCTTTTAAAGACAGGACAATCAAAGAACTAAGGAGACACACCTGGAGCAAATTAACAATTAGACTGGGGAGAAACTGGGTCACAGGGAACACATGGGGAGCAAAAACCACAACAAAACAGTCCAGGGGCGTGACATTACTCCCCCCTCCCGGGAGGTGCGTCCTCGCACCGTGGAACAACAGAGGGGGGGGGGAAAATGGCGGCGGCTCAGGAGGAGGACGGACAACCGGGAGGGGGCCGGCAGACAGAGACCAGGGAGGCGACGAAGGAGGGAGGAGCCAGGGAGGAGACAGGAGGGACTCGGAGCAGGAGGAGCCTGGCAGGACCCAGGCCACAGCCATGATGATGGCCCACGGTGGAGCCGACGAAGGGAGGAGCCATGGAGGAGGAATGGCCGCCGACTCCAGGGGGCCGACCAACGGAGGCGGAGCAGGTGGAGGAGGAGCCCGAGGTGGAGAGCCGACGAGCCAGGGTGACGCCGAGGATCCGGAGGGCCAAGGTGGAGCCAGAGGCTTCGGCGACCGAGGTGTAGGCAGAGATCCGGAGATCCGCGGCGGAGCCAGAGCGACTGAGGACCAAGGTGGAGCTGGAGGGAGGAAGGAGCCCAACGGAGCCGGTGGGACGGAGTGACGAGGCGCAGCCAGAGGAGAGGAGTCCCGAGGTGATGGCGGGTCGACGCCCGACCAAGGCGGAGCCGGAGGGACGAGGGAGCCTGGTGGAGCTGGTGGATCGATGGATGACGGTGGAGGCGAGGGAGCTAGGAGCCGAGGTGGAGCCGCTGGGTCTACGGGCCGAGGTGGAGTCTGGGCCTCGGAGGCTGGAGGTGGAGGTGAGGGATTCTCCAGCCACGGCGATGGAGGATGGCAGACCCGCGGAGCTCGCACCGCATTGATGGAGGGCTGAGGGCGAGCAGAGGGGCTGCCAGACGACAGCGGTGGAGAAGGCAGGAGCGGGTGGGAGGGTGGGCATTTGAGATCCTCCGGGCTTCCAGGGGTTAACTCAGGAATGGGAGCCGACACTGTGGGGCGCTCTGGAGGACGCTTTCGGGAAGCAGGCACAGGGGGGTGCTCAGGAGGAGCGGAGCTGGCTGGAACCAGCGGAGACGGAGAGAGGATAGGGGAAGCGTCGACCTCCAGATCATGTTCCCAGTCTAACAGATCCCCTTCAAAGTTTAGCAGCCCCAGATGTATCATCAGCTCACCCTCAGCCGCGGTGCAGGGGGCGGAGCTCCACTCCGCGCTCACACCGTCCACGGCTGGCTCCCACATGATCAGCTCTCGCACCTGATCTGACGTGTTGGGCTCAACTTCCAGGACGATCTTCCGCTCAGTCGCTCGGCTTGGCGCTGGCTCGTGGATCGTAGCAGGAAATGGCTCTCCGTCATCGGTGGGCTCGGGCTGGTGCTCCGCGGGGAGTTGGTGGGCTGGGCTCTGGGTCAGGAGTGTCACTGGCGAGATCCCCCTCGGCACAGACGGTGAACGGGGATCCGTGCCTCGCCAGTGTCCACTCCACGAAGGCGGCGAAATCCTCTCGAGGACCATCCTCGGACGACAGCGCTCTGCACGCGGTGTTCAAGCTTGCATTATAAAATGTGCAGAGCGCGCCGTCCGGGTAGCTGGTGGCATTAGCTAACATCAGGAACAGTCTTGTATGGTCCTCGAGAGATCGGTCCTCTTGCTCCAGCAGGAGGAGGAGGAATTCGGGCCGGACGTAGGGATCCATGGGGCAACACAACGGAAACAAAAACACTGATTGAAAACGGAAAACAAAACGGAGGTTAGACACACGGAGGTAACTGTTTTGGTCGGTCTTTCTGTCACGATCGCTGGAGCCAGGAACGAGGAGACACGGAGAATTCACAAACTAGGAGTCTTTAATCCATATAGGGAACATGGAACACAAGAAGACATTCAAAGACCGACAAACACTAACTGAAAGGACTGGGGCTTTTAAAGACAGGACAATCAAAGAACTAAGGAGACACACCTGGAGCAAATTAACACAATTAGACTGGGGAGAAACTGGGTCACAGGGAACACATGGGGAGCAAAAACCACAACAAAACAGTCCAGGGGCGTGACAAAATTATACAAATGTGTTCAATAAATATAATGGCAGTAAAGACTGATCACATTGATCACATTTTTTAATTCCATGAATTTAATATTCTATTAATCTAAAAAGATTTGTAAATATTTGTAGTGTACATCTCTAAAATTGCACTATATGCAAAAAACTTAATGTTTAGTTTCTGTAAATACATTAAAAATGTATGTGTCAGTGTTTATCTAAACATATGTGTGGTAGAAACACTTTTCTTGTACGCATACCTACAATTAATGAGATGACGTTGGGAGAAAAATAACAGCATTTAGGTTTATGTGTATGCTGAATGACACGAAGGTGAAGCAATAATGACTACATTTTTGTTTTTTGGCAATCTATCCATTAAATTAATGGGAGCAAAGACGAATGTGACTGAAAGAGAAGCAAGATGCAAAAGAGAGGAAAATAAAATTAGAGCCACAGAAGAGGTAAAAGATTAAAGAGCGTTTGGATAGAAAGGAACCGAGTTTAAAAGAGAGAGAGAAAAAAGATACGGTCAAGCGAGAGAGGCCAGAGTGATGTGGGAGAGAGAAAATAAGCCGTTCTGCTTCATTTGTGCCAGCATTACCTGAGCAGCACACGAGGAACGGATACCAAGAAAAGAGATCTGTGGAGACCAAAAGCCACATATAGATAAAGTGACTGAGTGAGGATAGAAAGAGTGAGAGAGGGAGATGAAGAGACAGATATAGGTGGGATACAAAGTGGTTGTGAGTGGGTCCAAACTAACTGTCTTTTTATTAGCAGACCAGTCACAGTGACTCAGTGAAGCGGATCTTTTCAGGGGCCCGTGGGGACCGTGAGCGGCTCTGACAGAAAGTGCGATCACAGGTGGACCCCGAGCAGACCTGCCAGAGATTAGCATGTCTCTGGCAGGAGGAGGAGGGGCTCCTCTGGTCCATTTGTCCTCAACTGATGAGATAATTTTTCTAATTAACCTTAAGAGCAACACTTGATGTCCAGTCCTGTTGTTCAAGAGCGGAGAGAAACTCATCTCTCGGCATGCTGAAAACAACAACAGTTTTCCTCCATAGATCAGCCTGAGGAAGCGGATGGCTCTGGATAATAGATGTTTGCTGGAGATGGTCAGAGAGGGCTGATGTTTGGATGAGTTCCATGTTTCAGCTCAAACGCACCATCCTTCAAAATAGCAAGCAAAAAAAAAATATTGATTTAACACTAGATCTATGCTCTCTGTGCGGAGCGGTCACTGGTCATATCAACAAAAGTTTCCAATAAGGAAGTGATAACAGAACTGTCTGGGGCAAAACGGCATGTATTTTAGACTGTTGTGGAATATTTGATATTATTTCCATTTTAGATATGCCAGATATTGTGCAATATGCAGGGGTGCACATAAGGTTTTCAGCCTGGTTCTCATAAGATAACCCGGAGATTTGGTTAGGTCCTCACACTGTGACCCATTAAATATAACTATAAAAAATAAATAAATAATAGTGTTAATATTATTGCACTTTATTTAGTTAGTTTCTTAAAAATAAAATAATAAACAAAATAATGAAGTGTGATAATACTAGGGAGTATTAAATACAAATACAATTATTTTATAGTAAACTTAAAAAAAAATGCTAATATATACTTCTTTTTTATATGAATTTTCATCATTTTCAACCTTAAAATCAGCAGGCTTTTATTTTGGTGGGTTGCTGGCAAGTAAGTATATGCGCTTCCGGGTTTAGCGCTGCTGATTGAAGAGCATCAGTGAATTAAATGTCACAGTTTTGTATTGTGCTTTGAAAACGGCAGCGGGTAGCCTAGATTTATGCTTTTGAATAGAAATCTTATACAGTACAGTTTGTCAATCTAAAATGGTAATTGTGCATTAACAGCTGTCAACCATGTCGGTACGCAAATGCGCGGTCTGAACTTATTTGCACAGCGCATTTTTTATTTTGGTTGCGCATGAGGACCTGCGGACCACTTATGTACACCCCTGGCAATATGTAAATTGCTCAAAAATTTGATTTCATTAATACGTAATAACAAAATGTAACTGCTATTTTGATATCACTTAGTTCACACAATTTCACAAAAGTTGTTTGCACTGCACTCTTCCGTTGCTTGATCTTTCATTTAGGTGTGTTGATCCATTAAATCACTTATCATACAAAACCATGATCCGCACTCACATGAAACAATCTTTTCTTTTTGTTTTAGTCTACATTTTTCACCAATAGGATAAGGGCACAAACGTTTTGGCTCAAAGGCCTTCCTCAGTGTGTAGTTCCTTAGTTCACACAGGCCATTAGATAATGTAAAACCCAATAGCTATTTAAAGTCCAACAGCTATTTAAACAGATATTTTCTTCTATATTTTGATGTACAGCTGAATGAAATATATTATCAAATGAGAAAATGAATAAAAAAAGGTGGGGACTTGGTGCTATCCATCAGTAGTTGATTGGATGGAGGAAAATCTGATTGCTGGAGATTTTTGAAAGTGATGAATTTAAGTGGACTAAATGATCGGAGAAGTCTGGCAAGTGTCACCAGAAAAAAATTCCAAATACGGTTGTAACTCCTTTTCTGAAAGCTTAAGTTTTTTTTAAAGGAAGTGACGATACCAGAGAACTCCTGTAATTAAATGGTGATAACCGTATTTGTAACGTGTAGTACAAAACAAGCATGCATTATACAGTGTTTTATGCTTTGACATGTTGACCAAAGCTCTACCATGCCATAAAAGTAACCTAAAATGAAAAGTACACAACAATAAGAATAGCTATTTTAACACTATTGTTCCATAATGCTTCCTTTTTCTGAATATTTACACCGTCACACTATTCTATAGCCTTGACAGACAAAGCAAAGTTCAGAGATGATGAGGACATCTTTTAAATTTGGCCAAATCAGGCACATGTTATGTGTGCCCTCTTATGCTATATTTCCAAAACTAACCCTGTGGCTAGCAGTACATACTTAGCAGCAAATAAATCCAGAATCGAAATTCCAAGAAGATTTCCCCAAGCCAGAAGAGGTTCATGGTTTCGATTAACAATGTTCGGCTCTGTAGGCATCTGGCTGGAGAGCAGGAATTTAAGAATTTAATGCCAGTTCTGTTCCTCTTCTTGAAGGGGGTTACTGCTTTCCAAACGGCTTCAGGCTACGGGTTCTCCATGTATTTGTCAAATGGCTTTAACTTGTTTCTCTCCTTCATTTCTCGCTAAGTTTAAACGTAATCTTGACTCCAAGCTGGCTGATATGATAACAAATCTGAACTGGGTCAAGGACTAAAGTCATTCTGTCATAATTACTGCACTTGTTGATGCCACCAATAAACAAGAGCTCATGAGCTCACTGATACAGAGCCTGCTTAGGATTTTCAAAATGCAACATCTCACTTCAGTGTCCTCACAATAAGTTCCAATAAGATTGACTGTATTTTAACTAATTCAGTTTGCCTGAAAAAGTCAGGTTTTTATGGCCCTGGTTGTTCACTTTACACCTTTCCGTGTAGTTTTTAGGCAGATAAAAACTGCAAAATGGCTCAGATTTCATGCCAACAGTCAAAATTCTAGCTCCGTGAGTGCCAAACTTAAAATACCCTAGTTTAATTAGAACACCACATTAAGATTTATACATTTTTATGCATATATTATATATCATTTAAGATTTGAAATGCAGTCAGGTCAACATTTGACAGGATTTAAAGGGGTCATGATCTGAGAAACCAAAATTCCCTTGATCTTTGAGGTCACTGTAATATAAAAACGTCCTGTAAGTTCGAGAACTCAAAACTTTATTGTTAGTCTAAAAACAGCTTATATTGAAGGCAGTCTGCCAAAATGACAGCTTGTGGAATGTACGACTCTATGATGTAATATTGCGGCTAAACACCTCCTCTGCAGAAGATCATCAACGCCTGCTTCTACAGCACTGCCGTTTTCCTTATGATTCCAACATAAGAGTGATTAAACTTTATATTTATGAAGTTCCAGACTGCGTCAGTAAGAACTTGGTCCTTTGTTCACTTCAATTTACCGCGGATTTGTTTACAAACAAGGCAAAATTTGACACTGGATTTTTTAAAATATTGAAACTAGAAGATGATGCTGTGCTGACTATATTGGATCTGACAGTAATGTCGCTCCACACAAGTGTGTAACTGTGTTTATTACATGGTCACTATTGCTTTGTCTGTTAAACAGATCGTTTGATATGAGAATTTATTCGCTTTTAACCTAAATCACTGCGGCGTCCATCTATGAAGGACGTAGTCTGTCAAACATACATAACTATTAGCCAATCACAGCAGTGGGCGTTTACTACTGGGTTTACAATCAGCCACGCCTATTCAAGCGGAGCGCTCCGATGAGGGGGGGTTAAAAACAAGACAGAAAATAGCCTGTTACTTCTAGATTATGATTGATGTAAAAATCTTGATAACATTATATGGACCCCAGAGAACTGTACAAAATTTAAAAAAAATAAAAAACTAAGGCAGTTCATTACCCCTTTAACATTTTTTGGTTTTAATAAAATTGAATGTACATTGAGATTTCAGAACATAAAAGACTATTGACAAATTTCTCCTCTTTGCTGCATAGTATCACTACTGACCAAATATTTGCAGCAATGTAGAAATAAAGGTCACCACTAATTGTAATATTTCTTCAATTATGGCCTGGTTTAATAATGACAGTTTCTACTTTTAAAGAAACTATACTAATATATAAAATTCCCCCCTACATCTTATAGGACAGAGTATCATAACAACTCTGTAAAATCTTGCAGAAGCCTTCTGCAGGTTTTTGACCTCGATCCGATTAGCGTAGTTTTGGAACAGGATGTACAGCCCAGAGCTCTTTCAAAGAGAAACCGATTTTCGTGCTGATGCGCGATGTTGGGTTCTCTCTAGTGAACATATTGGCTCATGCATCACCTGCTCTCTGCCGCTGACAAGCCTCACTGATAGTGGAGAGTGAGAACCGAGCAATTCCTCTAATAAATAAACAAATTCACCTGCGTTACTATCACCTCCGAATGCTTCAGGCATCACGGTGCACAGCAACATATGCCATTAACAGTAAAATTTAATGTAGTTCAATCAACTTTACTGCCACCCCACTGATTTCAAGATTATCTTTCCCTAAAATACTAGTATAATTAAAACTTCAAATTCAGTTTGATGAAAAATGCCTCATATCATAATGTTGGTATAGAAATAAGCCACTATACTCAGGATTCTTCAATTTTGCCTTGAATAAAATCTCAGTGTACATTTCATTCATGTTATACAAGCACATCCTATTCATCAATTCACTTCCCACTCATATTTATTAATTTAGATGTCATACACAAATAAATGTGGGGTTTAGTAAGTTTTTCTAAATAGGCTACACTAATACTTTTATTAAGTAAGGATGCATTAAATTGATCAAAAGTGACAGTAAACCATTTACAATGTTACAAAAGATTGCTATTTCAGAAAAATGCTGTTCTTTGCTGAACTTTCTATTAATCAATGACACAAAGCATTGATAGCAATAAGAATAAATATTTCCTGAGTACAAAATCAGCATGATTAATGTTTGTAAAAGATGATATGACACTGAAGACTGGAGTAATGGCTGCTGAAAATTCAGCTGTGCCAAAATTGCAAGAATCACAAGAATGATTTACACTTTAAAATATATAAAAATAAAATAAAATAACATTCCTATTTGTATACTTGTAATAATATTTTACAGTATTATTAGCTTTTACTGTATAGATCAACTAAATGCAGCCTTGGTGAGCATAAGAGCCTTGTTTCGAAAACATTTTAAGAAATCTTACCACCCCAAACTTTTGAATGGTAGTGCAATTCATAAAATATGTACTGTCCTCAGTTAGATTCAGGTTATTTCCTTCAGAAACCAATTTACAGTATCAGAAAGATCAGAATGAATGAAAGGTGAACAGTCAGCCAATCGTATTCTAGAGATTTGACCATAAGTTAAGACATAGAACATAGATTTCAGACAGATATAGTGTAAAGCCTTGCATTAAAATGAAGAAGAGATGCATGATGTATGCTTCAAGCTAATGTGATGTTTCCAATGTAAAAAAAAAAGAAGACATAAAGAAGCATTTCATGTTCTTTGAGTAAAATATCATTACAACCCAGTGCATATTAGCCATCATTACCTTTCAATATTGCAGTACTGCTGGCATTCACATTTTGATGATACAGTACATTTGCATAATGTGTTGCATAGGTATAATATAAGCATGGTCTGTACATTTCTATAATTCTACTAAGGCAGGGGATTCCTGTCCACACTACAGACGTCCAGTTTTGAGCTACGGCTGCTGAAAAGCAAAAATAAATTGTGCTTTATTGAACTGGAGCTTGTCAGCATTTTCGGAGAGCTAGTAAAGTATAATTCTGTCATCCTTTACAAAGCAGTGTTGGGTTGACAGCAGCCACAGAAGCCTCATTACTCTGTGTTTTATAGGGCTGTTTGAGGATGGCAAGATCGTTTGGTGATGAATAATGTCTTTCTCACTGGGAGCTACAGTAAAACATACAACAGCACCGGCTCTGCCAAAGATACATGGATCATCTCAAATGAGATCAGGTCCACGGAGGAATTAAGCACGGTTTTCGTCTGACACCCCTCGACATGCATATGGGCAGGAGAGAGTGGATGAGCAGAAAATATTTTGAGCCGCATGTCAAGAGAGTGGCAGACGGACAGTTCACGTTGAAATTAAACACAGCAACACCTGGATAAAAAAAAAAAAAAAAGCAACAACAACAACAACAAAAAAACACACCTGGAAAATAAATTGTAGTTTTCCCATCCTAAAGTGAATAAAACACCAGAATATCTTTGTACTGTTTATTACAGCTATTTTGATTAATGGCAAGAATTAGGCAAGAAAAATTAAATCATTTCAGTAATACATAAAACAAAGTAACAAACAACAAATAATAATAACTACTCACAATATCATGAATTATTTGTGCATTGTCATTATGTGATTGCCATTTAACAATCCTTGCAAATAAGACAGGATTTTGTGTGGATTGTGTAAAAGTGTTTTTGCTGTCTCAGACCTCAGTGGAGTTGTAAACAGGTCATATAAATCCAAAACAGGCTCATTTGACAGTTTAATGGAAGTCTTCATTAATTTTCTCCTGGAAACACATAGTGGTCTGAATTAAAAACGAAGAGCAGTGAAACTTTATTAGACGTTATTAAGGCAGGGAGCCACTCCTGAGACCCCTGACTTCAAATAATGTATTAAGTTTGAAACTTAATTTTGTATGCACAATTGAACGGGGGGTCCCAAGAGGAAGAAAAGATTTAAGATCCACAGAATGGATATATGATGGGAATGGTTTCTAATATTACCAAAGTTAAAACTCGATACGATTAAAAGAATGAAGCAGATCTTCCATTAATTTGCTGAAGGAATGGAGCCCTGGATATAAACTGATTTACCCCAAAGTTCACCTGAATAGACTCTGGTTTTGATAGACAGGCGATGCCAATGAATTAGAGCATAATGAAATCTGAAGCAAAAATGAAAAAATCATTTCACAAGAAAAAAAAAAAAAAAAACGATCCAGTGAACATTGTTTTAAAGCATCATCAGTACGAGGCCTGTTATACAAGATATGATTTTGGGGGGAAGGATCAATGGAGCATTGTTAAGGAGGCCTGCAGCATTATATATTGACTAAACGAACATCTGACAGTGAGTCTTAATTAAACCAACACACACCGGTCTGCCTTAAGAGCTGCCTTATGGCTCCTGTTAATTAACTCCAGCAATGCACCATCACTCAGCCCTTAAACGCGCACAAAAACCTGCAAAAGTTTCACTGCAAATCACTCATTCACACAGACAGTAAAATAACATATTATTCCTTTGATTTTCAATGGTATTTATCTCTCTCAGAAATCAAAAGATAAATTGGGTTAATTAATAAAATGCACATAATGATTCCATTTAAACTGTCTGATTAATAACGCTTTATAACCATGATGTATTATTAACAAATCGTAAATCTTTGCAGTCTGAGTTAATCTTCCCCATTCATTCAAGCCATCCTGAAATAAATGTTTTTTCTTTTATGCTCTTACAGTCTTGTTCTAGATTAATGAGCTAACCAAGTCTAATCTTGATTATGTTGCTACGAACTCCCATGATTCCTGCCTTGATTTCCTCTTTCACAGTCAGGAAAACTTATTTTGACTCTTCAATCTCCTGAAGCATTTCCAAGTGCCTGGCTGGTTCATGAACCCAACTGCACTGGAGTTACAAAGAGAGTCTGGAAGCACTAGCCCATCAGTGTGCGATTTCACTGGCGTCCTCCAATAGGTAATAGAGGCAGAAATCATCAATCAAAAGGCGGGTCACCATTCATAGCCATCTCAGGACGGGCACTATATAACTGCAGCTGCTAAACAGCACTAATTTCCCAGAATGAAATACGTTGCGGCCACAGTGGCCATTTGCAGGATTTGTATCGGAGGCCATATTTCAAGGTCATGCTTCGGCTTCTGCCTATTAAAGCCTGTTTGAAACATTGAAGGGGCAGTTTATGTCTCGCTGAGGTCTACGCACCGGCGCGATGGCAAAGAGCGCTGAGTGATGAAAGAGGAGGGAGAGGGGAGGGAAAGGGAGGAAAAGAAATGATCGAAGGAAAAAGGAGGAGGTGGGAAAGAGCTCAAGTTAAATGTGGATTAATGGACAACGGCCTTTTGTCACTTTCAATGAGATTCGAGCATCGCTGGGATGTAAGTGTTAGTCACAGAACAGCCGGATCGATGCAGTGTTTAAAACTCAATGTGAGTTCAAAAGAAGAGTTCATCAAAAAAATAAACAGATATTTATGAATGCTCCCTCTCTCAATAGTCTATGGCAGGAGCCTTCAATCGTTTTTTTGGTCAAGCATTGAACAGTTACAAAATGTATATATGTGACCCTGGACCACAAAACCAGTCATAAGGGTCAGTTTTTCAAAACTGAGATTTATACATCATCTGAAAGCTGAATAAATAATTCCATTGATGTATGGTTTGTTAGGATAGGACAATATTTGGCTGAGATACAACTATTTGAAAATCTGGAATCTGAGGGTGCAAAAAAATCTAAATATTGAGAAAATCACCTTTAAAGTTGTCCAAATGAAGTTCTTAGCAATGCATTTTACTAATCAAAATTTAAGTTTTGATATATTTACAGTAGGAAATTTACAAAATATCTTTATGGAACATGATCTTTACTTAATATCTTAATGATTTTTGGCATAAAAGAAAAATCAATAATTTTGACCCATACAATGTATTTTTGGCTATTGCTACAAACATACCCCAGTGACTTAAGACTGGTTTTGAGGTCCAGGGTCACATATATACAATTACTATATTAAAATAATATTACAATTATTTAGTATAGTAATTAAAAAATATATTACATTGTTTAATATCATATTATAATGTATTAGTACATTAGGCATTGAAATATTTAGCTACATTCACATCCTTAGGAAAGCAAGTGAAACAGAAATACAGGTCAAGGTAAATGAAATGCTTTGGTTCAGTAATATCTTGTTGAGTTCAACATTTTTGACAAAATTATTAGAAACCACATAACTGTTACTGTCACACTTCACGGGGAGCAAGGAGTCACGAAAGCCAGGAGACGAGGAATTTCACAAAACAAGAGTATTTAATCCAAAGGCGTAACACAGATCACAGGCAGGGTAGACATACGAGGACCAACAAACACTAACTGAAAGGACTGGGGCTTTTAAACTCAGGATAACGAGGGAACTAAGGAGACACGCCTGGAAACCAATTGACAAACAACATGAGGAAAAACACACACAGACAGGTCCATAATCCTGACATAACGCCCCCTCCTGGAAGGTGCGTCCTCGCACCGTAGTAACATCCAAAGGGGAGGAGGCTCAGGAGGAGGACGAACCCCCAGGAGGGGGCCGGCTGACAGAGACCAGGGAGGCGACGAAGGAGGGAGGAGCCAGGGAAGAGACAGGAGGGATCCGGAGCAGGAGGAGTCCAGCAGGACCCAGGCCACAGCCATGATGTCGACCCACAGTGGAGACGACGGAGGGAGGAGCCATGGAGGAGGAATGGCCGCCGACTCCAGGGGACCGACCAACGGTGGCGGAGCAGGTGGTGGAGGAGCCCGAGGTAGAGACGGAGAGCCAACGAGCCAGGGGGATGCTGAGGATCCGGGGGGCCAGGGTGGAGCCGAGAGCTCTGGCGACCGAGGCGGAAATTCGGAGATCCGTGGCGGAGCCGGAGCGACTGAGGACCCAGGTGGAGCTGATGGGAGGAAGGAGCCCAACGGAGCCGGCGGGACGGAGTGACGAGGCGCAGCCAGAGAGGAGTCCCGAGGAGATGGCGGGTTGACGCCTGACCAAGGAGGGACGAGGGAGCCCGGTGTAGCTGATGGATAAACGGGTGACGGTGAAGGCGAGGGAGCTAGGAGCCGAGGTGGAGCCGCTGGGTCTACGGGCCGAGGCGGAGTCTGGGCCTCGGAGGCTGGAGGCGGAGGTGAGGGGTTCTCCAGCCACGGCGATGGAGGATGGCAGACCCGCGGAGCTCGTACCGCATTGATAGTGGGCTGAGGGAGAGCAGAGAGGCTGCCAGATGACAGCGGTGGAGGAGGCAGGAGCGGGTGGGAGGGCAGGCATTTGTCAGCCTCTGGGCTTTCAGGGTGAAACTCTGGAGGACGCTTTCGAGTAGCGGGCACAGGGGGGCGCTCTGGAGGAGTGGACACTGGAGGGACCTTGCGAGGAGCGGGCACAAGAGTGCACTCGGGAGGAGCGGAGCTGGCTGGGACCAGCGGAGACGAAGGAAATCCAGGAGACGAAGGAGAGAGGAGAGGGGGAAAGTCGACCTCCAGGTCAGTTGCCCAGTAAATAAGATCCCTTTCAAAGTCCAGCAGCCCCAGATGTCCTATCAGCTCACCCTCAGCCACGGTGCAGGGGGCGGAGCTCCATTCCGCGCTCACACCGTCCACGGCTGGCTCCCTCGTGATGGGCAATGTCGCCGGCTCTCGCACCTGAGCTGACGTGTTGGGCTCGACTTCCGGGACGATCTTCCGCTCAGTTGCTCGGCTTGGCACTGGCTCGTGGATCGTAGCGGGAAATGGCTCTCCGTCATCAGTGGGCTCGGGCTGATGCTCCGCACCGCGGGGAGTTGGTGGGCTGGGCTCTGGGTCAGGAGTGGATCTGGCGAGATCATCCACGGGGCAGATGATGAGTGGCGATCCATTTCTCTCCAGAGTCCACTCCAGAGGGGTTTGCAGTATATGCAGTGCATAGGGGCGCCACACATAGGGGGGCGCCATTTTGCAAAAATCATTCTGTGAAAATCTTCTATAGTAATAAAACGTAATAAATAATCAAAAGCTTAGTTATTAAAATATGAACATATGAACATGAAGTGCAAATCAAATGCCCATTCACATGTTTGTGAAGGGGCATTTGATTTACATTTGAAAGAAATTGAGAAGATTGTAAACAAGGATACAAACTAGCCACTTTTCACTGAAAATTGCTGTTGTAAATTTAAAATAGGCCATCTGTGTAATTCAAGTCGATTCAATGAGTTGAAAACTCTTTCTATTTCATACTTCAATACAAAACAATGCTGAACTTTGACAAAAAAGAGATTTTTACATGTTATAATAGTGATTTTATAATGTCTAAATATAAATCCATTAGCAAAACATGTGAAAAGAACTATATTACAGAGTGGAAATGGTAAAGGAGACAATAAATGATCCTCTGCTGCCATTTAGTGGCCATAGTGGGAATCATAACATTCATTTTAATAGTATTTGTTTTTCTACCAGATGAAATCTTGGCAGAAATCTTCCACTTAGCATGGCAAATTTTCCATGAATTATTTCTTTAAAGCTGCAGTCCTTAACTTTTACCTCTTTGTCACCCTCCATGTTTGAAAACCTGGAATTGCAGTTTCTTGTGGAATTATCTTCAGTGCGCGGGGTTGTGATCTGGTGTTCCAGCACGGCTCCAGCGCGGATGAATCTAATGTTTTGAGGTGAATGTGTAGTTGTCAGTCACTGCACCGGTGTGGATATTTACTGCCTATGTCTTGGAATATATGACCCAAATCAGAATTTTCACCGTAATTTGCCATCTTAACAAGTAAGTAACAAGTCTGCCACGTTTGTTCTGCCCAACTGAGGAAAAAAGCATTACAATAAATCGCGCTACCAACAGTGATTAAATCTAAAGATCAGTTAGCTCATATCACATCTAACTGTGCAAAGTATTATTATTATACGTTGTTCTCAAATTATTAATGTTAACATCAGCATTGCGTGACTATGAGTATAGTATTAGCGTGTAGATTTCAATTTCTGTACAGTCTAATATCTAATTGTCATACCATTCAAATTTCATATTAAGAAATTCTTTTAATCCAAAAAGCAAATTAATCTTCCTTCAAACTGGTTCTATTTAAAATACAAAAACTTGTGTAATCCCACATTGGCTATCTGTAATCAGAACCACATTTAAAACTGGAATATAATTTAATTTCATTCACATGTGTTTCATAAACACATTATCTTTTCTGGATTACAATCCACCATCAAAATGATAAATTTAATTATTCGAGCTGCTGTGAGAAAAGGCTATAAATGATCCACCACCTGCAGGATCCTCACGTGCCAGAGCCTAGTAGCCGGGAAAACTTCTTTAAGTTTACAGATGTGGCGTAATGACGCAGAGCCATGCTCGAATTTCCAGCGGAAACCTACCCGTGCCACTCAAATTAGAAAACATTATTATAAGATAACCGTTGTGAATCGGGCTAAAGTAAGGCAATAGTTTTGAACACTGGCTGGTTATGTACTTTCTCAAATATTGATTTCGGATCATTTTTAACCAAAAAAAGTTACGGACTGCAGCTTTAAGTAAAAATGAAAGAAAAAAATGCAGATATTCTTTCAAATAAATTTTACTGTATAAAATGTGCAAGAATATGAATAACTTTAAAAAAAAAAAAAAAGAATAAAAAAAAATGTGTTCTACTGTCTGGGGTCTACCATCAGGAGTTAAAGGGGATGTTATATGACACACTTTTCTTTTCTTTTTCTTTTTTCTTGTTTTTACTTTTTACTTTTTTCCCTATGTTATTAAAAAAGAGGAAAGGGGGTTCAAACCTTTATCACTTTTTTCACTCCTGATGAGTCTGTCTCCTTCCATGCACAAGCTAGTAATGGGCTTTTGGTCATTGACTTGCAGAAAGTTTTCTGCACAAGTTAGTGTTAGAGGCTACTAGAATACAGGGGGGCGCCAGCACTGATCTTGCATACCCCTCGATAAATGTGCAGTTGCGCCCCTGACTGTTACTAAAATGTTTGGGTTACTAAGATTTCCCAGCACTGTTTCATCAACGTCGTCACATTTCTCAAAATGTGTCAGCAGTTGCATGCACACTGAGATAAATACAAACTAGGGTGACTGTCTTTCTGGGGACAGGTGTGTATTACAATGTTAGGGAACAATAAATGCAGTCTAGCTTTTAAAATTCTTTGCGTTTGGATACTTAGTCAATCCATGCGCACAGTTATTAATCTGCGTCATGCTGCAAACTTCTTAATTCAGTCTACTGTTGTTTGCAGTTAGGAGACTGTGTTCATTACTCTGATTCAATCTGTGCAGCACTGGGGTAACTCGGCTAAACTAGTGGCAGGTGTTGTTCTTATTGGAAAATGACTGTCTAATTCTTCACATAATTCCTACTAATGCGTCTGGTTTTGGGTGAAGGCATGAGATCACAATGAGCCTCCTCCCATGTTTACCCTTGTATACGACTACAAATGGGGCATGAACACCGTGCTCAGCTTGCATGCTCAAACTCACTTGAAGAAATCATGTTGGTTTAAGGTTTGGAAAAACTGCAGCGCCACCTGCTGGCTAACCTCATAATCACGACCACCGCCATATGCAAACATATGGACAAGTTACACTCCACTCATTCCAGAGCAACTGTGCTCATTCATCCGTAGCTCAGAGCTGAAGTGTTTAGCCCCTGCCGGCAGAATGACCCCTGCACTTCTGTGAAGACTTGATCACTGTCAACATTCAGCTGCAATATGAAAACAAACCTCTGCAGAACTTTTCAGACTTAAGACAAAGGAAAAGATAAACAAGTCATGGCACATTAAATGCACTAAAATGAGTCTGTTTTCTATTTACTTGTATCTTCACATTAGACTTTACAATATTACATGGTTTCTGCAGCACCAGTACAGCCAGATGGTGGTTTATACAACGGAAGTTTTTGCTTTATTTAGCTTTACTGCTTTTAGACTGTAGTATATTATTCCATCAAACGTCTATGTTCTGTTACACACAAGTAGGCCTACTGTGTGCAACACCTATTATTCACATTTAACAGATACTTGAAAAGAAATGTAAATATTGGTCACAAACAGATCACTTTTGATGATTTTCAGTTGCACGGATATAAACATGTTTTATAAATGCTACAGAATACACAATGGTGCTTTATTCATCTATGCCACTTTACAAGCTTAAGTTATTGTGGATTTACTCTGATGGACTTGAATGTAGTTACATTTACATTTAGTTGTTTAGCAGATGCTTTTATCCAAAGCGACTTACAAATGAGGACAATGAAAATCAACAAAAGAGCTATGATATGCAAGTGCTATGACAAGTCTCAGCTTAACACAATACACGTAGCAAGTTTTTATTATTATTATTATTATTATATAATAAATAAAAAGAAAACAGATAAAAAAAAAAATAAATAAAAAAAAGTCATGCCTTCTTTCTTTGCGTACACATTTTGGCGGTATTATGCAAATCTTCACAGCTGCCCTCTTGCGCGCCATCCAGTTCCAGTCCAGTAGCAGTAGAGAAAGACAATTGTATATTTCAAATTATTTTGATCAATCTGTATATGATGGTAATGATAGTAAGATGAATTTACCATTCATCCTTTTTAAATGAACAAACAAACAATAAATGCCAGACAATCACTGATAATTCTCTGGCTGAGCCTCACAGCTGATAAATGTGTGAGCTGGAATATAAACTCAGTCAAGCTGGTTAATTCAGTCTTTCTGCAGTCGACAAAGACCTCTGTGTCAGTGTCCTATAGATTCGGTGCTGTCTGATTCTGACATTTTCAAGACAGGCTTGTCTTAACTTAGTCCTTTTGTATTACCATGGCTGAATTTCACCAAGCTGCTTCATTATACAAACTCTGAATGTCCTTTCAGAGACACAAATGACTTTCAACGTGCATTGTGGTGTTTTTTATAGGATGTTTGGTACAATATGGCTCAAAAGACACTCAAGCTTCTGTTGAAGTTAATCATGTCAGGTTAATGTTATGTTTTATTGGCATGTGGGACAGACATACAGAAATGTTGATGGACACAAGACAATATTCAAGTTACTTTACAATACTACTGTAAGCAAACACAAAGGGACCCAGAGAGCACACGTATGTATGCAAGATGTCCGTTCAAGATTATTGATCTGGAAAGCATCTGCTTTGTACAAACATCTGACAGATGTCTTTAAGATGTCAGTTTTACATACATTCTAAATCATAAACATCTTAAAGACATCTAATTTCTATTTGACATCTGATTGGAAACATCCTATAGATGTATTGCAGATGAGCAAACGCTCAAAAAAAAAAATACGTCTTGCAGATTTAAATGCAGACGTCAAATAGACGTCTCCGTGATGTACGTGTGCTATCAGGGGAAGGCAGTGCTATCTTAACAAGCCCTCTACACCATAATCAAATAAATCTGGTAGTATACTTTCAAGTATGTGTGTTTTTACCCTCGACATATATCTATACAACCTTTGTCCTGTCTGGTTAGGCATTAAACATCTCAAGAAAACTAAACGAGGTATAAGGTCACAACACCACAACTAGTCACCAAACAATGCAATCTCATCTCTTTCATCATAAAGATTGTTGTAGTAAAATCAGAAACTCTGTGACCCTATGAGTTAATAAGTCAATATACAAAAGCTGTACTTTGCTGCTTAAGACATGTTTCACAAAGTATGTACAGAGTTACTCATACTGGAGTTTGTGCTACAAGGTCTCTTAATGACCCATCACTTACACAGGCTTTCATTAAAACAGTTTTGTTTGATGTTGATGCAATATAAACTGTGCATTGTTCTCTATGGTTTTCCTTTTCCTGTTTGTTCACCCATAACAACATCATGTTACAATATTACATTCTTTAGAACAGCAATTACCTTGAAAAAGGAGATGATAGTTTAAGGCTCTTGAACAGATTCATTAAAATATATGCTATTGTTATAACCCACGTTTCAGAACATTTCTAATAATGTGAAAATACAGCTATTCTGTATTTCCTTAACCATTTATTCTCAATCAGGAGGCCAAAACATGATTTAAAATAAGACAACTAAAAACCATTAAATTTCTTAGTTTAATTCACCACCTCGGCAAATGTTTCATTTTTTTTTTTTTTTAGAACTAATTCTGTCCCACTTTATATTAGGTGGCCTTAACTACTATGTACTTATATCAACAAATAAGTACAATGTACTTATTGTGTTCATATTGTATTGCAAAGCACTTTTGCTGCTGTTGAGGTGGGATACGGGTAAGGTTAGGGACAGGTTTGTTGGTATGGGTAGGTTTAAGGGTGGGTTAAGGTGTAAGGGATGGGTCAACAGTGTAATTATAAATGTAATTACAGAAATTAATTACAGATGTAATTACATGCAGGAATTTTTAAAACATAAGTACAATGTAAAAACATGTATGTAAGTGCATTGTACCAAATTATTAATTTAAATGCAAGTACATAGTAGTTAAGACCACTTAATATAAAGTGGGACCCTAATTTTTTTTTTAGAGGGCTTGAAAAAAAAAAAAAAAATATGAGGTAGTCTGATTTTAAAAGTGTGATTTCTAGACCCAAAAATGTATCACTTGTATCCATGTATAAATGAATACACATCTGTCTAGCTTTTAAAGCTTTTAAAATGCAGAAATTGTGAGGAAAAATATTTTTTAATCATTATTACTCTTAATCCTTCAGTAAATCATGAATAGCTTTAAAAGTCACGCAGCTTTTCAATATTATTGACAGTGTGGACAGTGAGGGGCTTCAGAGTCAAAAAGGTTGAGAACCACTGTATATTGGTGTGCAGGTGAGATATAAAGGAGTCTTGGATCTACAGCTCAACCACTAAGACTCCCAGGTTGTTGTTGAAGATGATCCTGCCATCCACCTCTTTGCTGCAGTCAGGATGTCTCAGTAAGTCCAGCACTCCTTTCTTCAGCTCTTCAGGAGCATTCTTACTGAACTCTGTGACCTCGGTAAGGAAATCCAGCAGCAGTTCTCCCACCTGGTCTCCCTCAGTGAAGCACTCTGTGATGTCCATCTGGGACAGAAGCTCATAGTTCCGGTAGGGGATGCCCTCAGTGTCTAGGAAGGTCTTTATATCTGCTGTAGTAACACACTGACTGATCTCAGTATTACAGAGTTGTTCTTTAAAGGTTGTCCATAATTTTCCACATCCACTCTCACCTACAGTAAATGGAAGCAGAACTGAGGTCATTGAGGTCATTTCATTAAACAGAACAGAAACATTTTTGTTTTGCTTTTGAACCCACTGTACTGCCCTACAAATGTGAAATGCTTAAACAATGAAAATTAGAAAAAAAAAAAAAATAAAATAAATTTTTTTTTTTTTTGGACTGATTTTACACTCCATTTCTCTGAGCATAGCTGAGCTAAACCTGTTAGACAAGGTCCACTTAAGCAAAAGGTGTAGTTACTTAAAAGGTACATAATTTAGGTTATGCACTTTGGCGAAGTTTTGAACTTGAACAGCATTTACTGTACCTGACACCAGAATGATTAAGAGTTTCCCATTTTTGTGTAGAAGACTCCGAAAAAATGAGACAGTGGCCTCTGGATCTTTGACGTAGTACAGCATCTGTTAAACAGACTGATATTAATATTCTGCAAACACAACAAAAAATGTTTGATAATATACAGACCTCAATAATATCACTTTAACTGACTACACTCTTAAAAATAAAGGTGCTTAAAAGGTTCTTCACAGTGATGCCATAGAAGAACCATTTTTGGTTCCACAAAGAACCATCTCTTCCTTACCTTTTATAATCTGAAGAACCTTCTTTCGCCACAAATAACCTTTTGTGAAACAGAAAGGTTCTTCAGATGTTAAAGGTTCTTTATGGAACCATTTAGACAAAAAGGTTCTTCTATGGCATCGTGAAGCACCTTTATTTTTAAGAGTGTAATATCATTTTAAGTTGATGAAATTAATGAAAATGTCACATGAAATTAAAATGAATCTTTTTTTTCCAAATGCATGTTATTATGAATGATTCATCCATGCATACGTCTCATTTTTTGTGGCCTAGTAATTCTAAATTAAAATGGCATAACTCAATTTTCAGTAAAACATTAGGTTTCTCTCTGTTGATGTATGCCAGACTCGTCCAATCGTTTATTCTAATTAGGACCCATCCCTTTCTTACAACCGGCTGCATTTAGATCTGCCTCCATCCAATCAACAACCAATTAACAGAATCATGAATTTCTTTTTTGATAATCCAATTCACCTGAAAGTATGTCAGAAAATGGAAGTAAAGATCTGTCGCTACTTCCTTTATGTCACAACTTTAAAACAATAACTTGTAGGCAGCTCAAAACCTGTATCATGTGAATGAAGTCCATCTTTTTTCCAGGGTTTTTCTCTTGCCAATGTTCTTCAAATTCAGACGCTGTCATCTTATTCCATGTAAAGTTTATATGATCAAGATCTGGAGTTGTTGACACTTGAACTAAACAGAAAGAAAACAGCATAAATAGCCATTCATTGGTAGAATAGTAAAAGCATATATGGTTAGCTTATATGAGCATCAATAAAATGACTGGTGCCTTTATATTTGTGCAGCATGTCATTGCTTGGTTCCACCACTTCATTGTCAACTTTGACACGTGGATGTTTCAGGTGTAGTTGAGCTAGCATCTCTAGATCAATCTCACCTGGAAATTAGATGAATATGGAGAACTCTGTTGGGTATTAAAATCTGATATACTGTATGAAATGATACAAATTGAATGTTAATAATTCAGTCGTTATGAAAAGTATACCTGCTCCGCTCCCTACTCCCATTACATTGAAAACAGATCTCCCCCCTCCAATGCTGCAGAGAGAGCATCATAAAGGCAAGATAATATTATAATATCTTGTCATTGTTAAATCTGCTGGCACACTCTGTATTACAAATCTAGGGCAGGCTAAATGAATAAAATATGACATTCATCAAGAATGATAAAGCACCTTGCAAGTATGTCTGGTAGCGTATTATGAATGAAGTCCTGCATGCACTGGTGCTCTGATGAGCGCTCCAGAAAAAGCTCAAAAGATTTGAGGTATCTTGGATAGTCTTCCACAAGTGATCTGAATGGAGCTGCCATGGTTTTCACCTGCTGAAACTGGTGTTTTAGAATAATAAAATGAGTTATGAATTCACCCAAAAAAAAA
The DNA here is from genome assembly GCA_039654775.1 of Spinibarbus caldwelli. Taxonomy (NCBI): domain Eukaryota; kingdom Metazoa; phylum Chordata; class Actinopteri; order Cypriniformes; family Cyprinidae; genus Spinibarbus; species Spinibarbus caldwelli. The sequence goes on along the minus strand of CM077233.1, from coordinate 34,213,773 downwards.
AAAATATATATATATATATATATAATTTTTTTTTCTCCTTTTTTAATCCACGTAATGGAAGTCAATGGTCACCAAAACTGTTCGGTTACCAATATTCTTCAAAATATCGTCTTTTATTTTCCACAGCAGAAATAAAGTCATACAGGTTTGGAATGACAGGAGGGTGATTATGCTAAATGATGACACTTTTTTTTTTTTTTGGTGATCTGTCCCTTTAAGATAAGTAGGACGTGTTCCTTTGCTGGAAGAACATTTCCTATTTAACCAATCACCAATCAGATGCGCATCAAACTGATTTTAGGGGCGGATTTTAAATTATGGAAGAACAGTTTAATGAAACAATCACTGTTTTTGGATTTTAGGAGTTGGGTTAGGGCCGAGGACACGGTCTTTTTGCTATTTGCGGTCACAGCAACAGGTGTAATTTAACACAGTCTGAAATGATTAAACAAAAGGAGACATGCAAACTATCAAGACATAAAAAGGAAATGTTATGCTTGTAATACAGTTTGTAATGAAACATTCATATTTCACAATCATTCATATTCTCAACTTGATGGCACGAATAAAAAAAAGCTATTCAGTAAAACGTATTGCATTTATGAATGAAGACTTAAATTGACTAGTTAAGTGTCAAACAGTCATCTCTGCAGTATATCGTCCTGTGTTACATTCAGATGATAAGATCATATTCATCAGCAGGTTCACTGACACGCTCCTGTTTGTAGAAAGGTCTCATTATTTCTATCTCTGGGTGCCTCAGCAGCGCTCTAATAATAATAATAATAATATAGAGAAAGCAGCTTACCTTCACTTCTCTGTTTTCCTTCACACTGTCTGCCAGCGAACAGAGGTGAGCCCCGCCCATCATCACAAGGCCCCGCCCACATCCTTAAAGACGCAGTGCTACACAAGACAAGGCAAGGACCATTTAGAATAGATTCTCTTAGAATTTCAAGTGACAGCAGACGTCCTGAAATATAACAAAATATATTAAGAGAAAAATCATGGCTCCCCACTACTTAAAATTACATTTTAGAATCAGGCTGTTCACCAGCACAAATATTTATTTTATTAGTAACCTAAACCAGTGGTTCTCAATTCCAGTCCCGGGGGCCCCCAGCTCTGAACATTTTGCATGTCTCCCTTATTTAACACACCTGATTGAGATCATCAGCTCGTTAGTTCAGTCCATGGATCTCTCTCCTAACGAGCTGATGATCTCAATCAGGTTCAGGTTCAGCAAAATGTTCAGAGCAGGGGGCCCCCAGGACTGGAATTGAGAACCACTGGCCTAAACACATTTACAATAATATTTATTTTCTTTATTTATTTATTTTTCCATACATTTATTCATTTAGACTGTATCACATGCCACCATAGGACAGGAACAGAAAAAACTAAAATAAGACAACGTGCTCAGCTCATTGCTGCCCTCATGTGTTCATCAGTGGAGTTTCACTTCACACTTCACACCCATGCAAGTTAAATTACAGCACACTATGATTTCCCTTAAAACATTACACAAAACACTCAACTTGTGTTCAATCCATGTTAAACTAGGCCACATAATGACAAGCAGGCCAGTATTAAATAACCCATGCCTGAGAACAAGTAAGGCTTTGAGATAATATTAAATAACATGACAAATATAGCTTATATACAATACAAATGCTTTTTTCTGCTTGTTTGCTTGTGTATTCATTCATTCATTCATTCATTCATTCATTCATTCATTTTATCCTTGTTAATGAACTTGTCATTAATTGTGACCCTGGATGACAAAACCAGTCTTAAGTGTCAATTTTTCAAAATTGAGATTTATACATCAAATAAGCTTTCCATTGATGTATGGTTTGTTAGAATCAGACAATATTTGGCCGAGATACAACTATTTGAAAATCTGGAATCTTAGGGTGCAAAAAAAAAAAAATAAAAAAAAAAATAAAAAATAAAAAATAAATAAATAAAAATATTGAGAAAATCACCTTTAAAGTTGTCCAAATAAAGTTCTTAGCAATGCATATTACTAATCAAAAATTAAGTTTTGATATATTTACAGTAGGAAATTTACTAAATATCTTCATGGAACATGATCTTTACTTAATATCCTAATGATTTTTGTCATAAAAGAAAAATCAATAATTTTGACCCATACAATGTATTTTTGGCTATTGCTACAAATATACCCCAGTGACTTAAGACTGGTTTTGTGCTCCAGGGTCACAATTAACATTAAAGACAACTGAGCACCAATCTGGCATAAAAGACTGAGAATAGGCATGTATAATTCATTAAAATTCATCTTACAGAAACATAATAGTGTAATAAACTAAATGTCCCTCAAAGCATCCTTTGTGGAAATAAAATGTTTATATAGTTTTTTTTTTTTTTTTTGGATAGTTACATGTTAGATCAATTTAAAGTTTAAATCAGAACTGATTGAAATGTGAGACACTAGTCTGGGCCTCATCATTTTGATCCAGATATAAAAGAAAAGAGAACAAGACACAAGCTCCGTGATCATTCTTAAATCTGTCTTTTACACTTTTCTGTATTACAAGAAACAGATAAAGCAATTTTCCCACTTCTTTTCTCAGTCAGTTTGATCATGTCAAACTTTGTTAAACAGATTTGGCTCCTGGTGAATAGAAATTCATGATTAAAATGAAAGAACCCACAAAGATTCATGGGAAATCTTCTGCAGAATTATTAAGGCTTAATGGAAAAATTAATCCTGACAGAATCACACCACCCAGACACGTGTCCCCTAGGTGGCACTGACAAGTCTGCTTAAATTCATCTCATCCTTGAGCAGAAATGACAGGCTTTACTAATAAAAACTGATTAAACAAAAGATTTAAACGATTCAGCATCCTGCAGTGGAAGGATCTGATGGGCTGCACATTAAAGACATTCAGTGCTGTGTGACCGTGTCCAGACAACAGAACATTGAACACAATTCAATTTACTCCAGATACTCTTACTTCACTGTCTTACATATGTAATCACACAGTAACAGGACTGTTTGTTTTATAATATCCACTTTGTTTCATCTGTTTCTGTTTCTATTTTCCATCTTTCATCTAAGTTTCTATCTTACTCCATCTGCTGGTTTATGATGGGTATTAAAAATGGAATACGGACTGAGTCCAGCCTCTATACGGGAGCATGAATATTGCTTCATAAGGACATTCTTATTAAAGGAGTAGTTCATCCAAATATGAAAATTAGCTGAAAATTTACTCTCCCTCAGGTCATCCAAGATGCAGATGAGTTTGTTTGTTCATCCGAACAGATCTGGAGAAATTCAACATTACATAATTAGCTCATCAAGAGATCCTCTGCAGTGAATGGGTGCCGTCAGAATGAGAGTTTAAAGAGCTGATAAAAACATCATAATAATCCACAAGTAATCCTCAGCACTCCAGTCAATCAATTAACATCCATCAAGTCATTTTTTTTAAACTTTAAACCATTGCTTTCAAATAAAATCTGTGGCCTCTTATTCTGACGGCACCCATTCACTGCAGAGGATCCATTGGTGAGCAAGTGATGTAATGATAAATATCTCCTAATCTGTTCCAGTGAAAAAAAAAACACACAAACAAACAAAAAAAAACTTATAGTGAGTAAATTTTCAGATAATTTAAATTTTCACATCAACTATTCCTTTGAATGTGCTCCTAGTTAATGAATTACGTATGATTTAAAAGACCAAATATTAGATAAATAAATGTGTTGACATCTATGAACTTAAAGGTAGTCTATGGTACAAAAGCATAACATTTACCTCACTTCTGTCCAAATAGCTGAAATCACCATCCATCTTTGATGCAGATTAACATATAATTAACGAGAAACAACATTTCCCACAGAGTATCACAATTTATTAGCATTTTCGTTCAACTCTTCAAGTACACACAATTAAAACAGAAAGTACTATGTAAACTAAAGGTCAGTGTTTTACAGGCAACTGTATATAGTGCTGAGAGCATACTGAACATTTTAGAAGAAGAAGAAGCCATGTAAACAAGTCAGTTCTAAGGGGCAACAAAGAAAAACCAAGGAAATCAAACGAATAAAACACACTGTTGACTTTGTCACTATAAAACCAAATTTCCATAAAAATGCAAGGCCACTTTTGGAATAATCCAGTGTATGACAAAATCAATCCAGCATGCACACACACAATTGGGCTTCAAAATAAATTATATATATATATATATATATATATATATATATATATATATAGCCGTTTTTTTCCAGGGTTTGTCAGCATCCCCTTGAAAATAAATAAATAAATAAAACTAATATAAGCTATACATATTTTAGCTTCTCACATCAGTGGGCTAATTTAGAAATAATCCAAAGCCTTTTGATGTAATCGGTCTAAGAGCAGCAGATCATCCGGATGGGTCTCAAACGGAGAGGAACTGTTCTGTTCTGTTCTTGATGTAGACTCACCAGCCAACACGGACAGCAGCAGAAACACCGATGAGACAAAAAGAACAAAATCCAAAACTGAAAGAAAAAATACATGTGCATGTATTAAACACATACAGAATACATTCTTTCGGTGGAGTAAGACCCGATGAACCAGAAGTCTTGCGTGGCTTAAAAACCACAAGTTATCTTATCATAATGAGGACCGTTGAGATTTAAGAAAAGTTTCGTCACGTGGCAGTACAAGGAGCGAAGCGAACCTTGACACTGTAGGTCTTGAAACAGATAGTCAATTATGCCAGCAAGAAGTCAGTCAATAAAGCCAAAAAAGGACTAGCAGGGATATTATTAAAATACAGAACCAGCACCTGTACTTTACTGAAAATGATGAACATTCATAGTTTTGAAGCACCTCTCCCGGTGTTATGCTCATGCAGACTCTACACAAACGCATTGGTCCACTGTATCTGTGCTAAATGAGTTCCTCTAACCGCAGGATATTGCAGGAAGCCGCTTTCAAAACCCCTTCTGCGCGTCACAGGAACACAGTTCATTATCTGCTGGTGTTGGAGCAGACCTCATCAATTTTTCAGCTGCTAGACGAAGGTTAAAGGACAAACTGAGGCGTGTGGAAGCAGCACACGAGCATATCATCACCTTAACCTCTCGCAGCGTCTAAATGAGCTGTGTTTTGGTTTACCGTGCGGATCAAACACACATTCAGAGACATTCCACAAGAAAACAACAGTTTACAGCAAAGTCCTTGCATCACAATGAAAAAACACTAGAAAATCGGTTTGAACATAAATCAAGAGGGAACTAAAGAAGGACTAAGCACTAATATAGTGCATAACACATCAGTCTTTTCTTGTTCTCTGTTAAAAAGTCACTTTCAGATCGCCTTAAAGGGATAGTTCACGCAAAAATGAAAATTCTGTCATTTAATCACCCTCAAGTTGCTGCAAACCTGTACGACTTTTTATTTTATCTGTGCAACATAAAAGGATACATTTTAATAATGTACTAGTTGTTCTTGTCAATGCAATTATGATAAGCGACTGGAGCGTTCAAGCATCAGAAAGGATGCAAAAGCATAATGAAAGTATTATAATTATGGAATAATACAAGTACAATTTATACACAACTTGTGCATTATATTTCAAACCTTCATATTCATATAATAACTTCGTGAGACAATCAAACTTCAATTTAAGTAATTTTTTTCATTAAGTCAACTGATTCAGTTCACAAAGCTGTTCTGAATGACTAACTGGACTAACTGTTGTCCGGTCATGATCCAGTCATACAGGTTTGAGGGTAAGTAAATGATGACACAGTTTTCGTTTTTAGGTGAACTAGGCTTTTAATGCGACTGATGCAATAGATTCGGCACAACTTGAACTTGTGTGTTTTTTTTTTTTTCCTCTTTTTTTTCTGATGTAAGAAAAATCACAGCAAGAAAATGTCAAAGTCCTCCATCTGGTCCATGGAATGTCAGCTGTGTCTCGTACCCTCTTTAAATGTCACGATTTTCACGACGACGAACACTGATCCAAAACCTTTGTCCTTGCTGTTGTGCACGCTGCAGATTTCAAGATCGTTTTTTGATGTCTATCTGTTACTCCTTGTGTCTTTTTCTTTTTTCCAAAATCCAAAGTGTGCCTTGGAGAGATGAACATATTAAAATGTTGCACGTAGTCCAGCTTGTGCTTTGAATGTACAGTCAGAGAGAGCTTTATCACATGTCCACATCCCCGTCATAGGCCAGAGTCAAGGGCTTCTGTGGTGGAGATGCACTTTTACTCTGTTTGGATGGTTTGCTGGCATAAAGAGAAGAAGAAAAAGAGAGATCAATGAAATGTAATATGTGAAGAGTTCAAAAGCAAAAGCCTGTGCTGTTTGAAATTTTCTTCAAAAATGAGCATTTTTCTTAGGCTCCTATGTGTAGATTCAGTAATTTCACTTTATTTTCTTTTCATTGCCATTAAAGTGAAATAACTGAACATAAACATAGGGGTCTGAGAAAAATGCTAATTTTAGAAGAAAATTTCAGACGCCACTTAGAGGCTTTTGCATCTGAACTCTTCATATATATATATATATATATATATATATATATATATATATATATATATATATATATATGCTCTCTATTTTATTTCTAAACTTTACCATTAGATGCAGCAACAAGTTATTACAAACCAAACTAAAGGTTACAAGTCAACAAATAGTCAATAGGTGAAGTGCAATTTCTCTCATCAACCAAAATCAGAGATAAATAATGACTGTTTTCAAACAGGTATTGTCTTTCCATTCAATGGTGAGTGTATTACAATCCAGCATACATACCAAAACAGAAAGGCCACAGCGATTATGAATAATATGAGAATGAATCCTCCAGCTGTTAACCCATAGACCCACAGCTTTATTCTTCCATCTGTGTGATCAGAAAACAGGAGTGTGATCACCACTGAAATATATGGGAGCATCATTTTTATTGCTTGTGGTTTCCGCACAGGGGTCTGCTGCAGCAGTAACAGATGGCACATTCACGCTGGTGAAAATGTACCTGAAGAAACTGTTTCACCATCAGAGGAAAGAATGAGGTGTGTGTCACAGAGCCATTAAGATGCTTGTATAACTGATATGACAAGGTCTCAGAACACATCTCACAGATAAAAGACAAAAGACGGCAGTCTGATGAGCAGCACAGAGAGCTTCTCCTGTAGCAACAGACCTGGATCCTTTGAGACTCACACAATGGATGATGCAAAAACTACTCTCAGCAAAAGAAGATCCTGCAAAGTTTTGTAACACTATAGAACAACTTTAATTCAGAGAAGAAGCCCACTGGTGGATAGAAAAATGGAATAAGGACCTGTTAAAACTGCTCTGACTTACAAAACTTTGGCCTATAAAATGTCTAAACATGGAGCCATGCAGTGTTTAGTTTAGCTTTATTGTATTGTATTTTTGTTTAAAAATTTTTGCAGAAACTCAGTTTGAGATCAAACAATATTTGGTGGGTCACTTGAGGTACTGATGCATTTGAATGCACCTGGTTTAATAAGCTACAAACAAAACATTACAACACAGGTCCGAATTTCAATGTGTTTATAATATAATCCAAAATACAATTAATAAAATTATTAAAAGTTTAGTTTGGGGACTATAACATTTTTTGAATGTTTTTGCTCACCAGTTTCTTACTCACCAAGGCTGCATTTATTTGATCAAAAATACTATACACAACAGTAATATTGTGAAATATTATTACAATTTAAAATAACTATTTTCTATTTAAATATATATACTATTATATATATATATATTATTATTAAGACATAATAATAATAATAATAATAATAATAATAATAATAATAATGATAAAAAATTCAAAATGGCATGGAATAATATAATATAAAATAGTATAATAATATAATATAATATAACATAATATAATATAATATAATATAATATAACAATATTTCAGACAGAGAAGTCCTTGTAAAGTACTTTTGCAAGTAAAAGTACTGGTAATTCTCTGAATTTTGTCCCTCCATCTGAAGGCTGAAACCCACACCTACTGGTAACCTTACAGCACACAGTTGTTGTACCACAGGCCGCTAAATTCACTTCTAATCAGAAATGGCCTCCAGCCAGCAATAAAGCAACTCTGTCTGTCAAGTTATGGGCAATACAAATCACGCTGTTATGAGACTCTGTCCAGTGCAGGTTTTCTCATAGCTCCAATAGGGTATAAACACTGAGGCATTAAACAGAGTTCTACATCAGCCTCTATCTGGAGTCTCATAAAGGTGTCCGGCGATTCTGCTATAACTCAAAGCCACACTCCGCTGGCCCACATCAGCCTGGTCTTCATCTGCATTTCAAATACCTGGGCCGAGCGGCTGCAGGGACCACTCGCCGAAGAAGTCCTGGATCTGAGTGGTGCCTGGTTTTAATCTTCCCGAGCTGGTCTTCACATCTGCCTTTTTGTTGTCAGCACCTGGGGTCTTGGTGCAGTAATCCAGGAATCCATGTGTGGTCATCACTTCAGTGTAGCCCTTCTCACAGCCGCACACGCCGCTCTGAAAGAGACACCATCGCTGAGGGTCACACGCAGGCACCGCATAAACACACTGCTGTGTTTGAAGAAATACTTTGCGTTTAATGCAACTTCAGATCAAACAACGGTACTTGTGGCATAACACTGATAAGCACAAAAACTCATTTCAGTCTGTCCCTCCTTTTCATCACTGGGTTACAGTGAGGCACTGTTTATAGGGCCAATCTGTAAAATGTTAAAATACTCAGTTTCAATAGTATAGCCACAAGATTTTAGTGAGGAAAAAAATCCCGGTCCCACTTTATATTAGGTGACCTTAACTACGATGTACTTACATTTAAATCAATAATTTGATACAATGCACTTATTGTGTACATACATGTCTTTACACTGTAATTATATTTTGAAAATATAATTACATCTGTAAATAATTTCTATAATTACATGTATAGTTAACCCACACTTAAACCTACTCATCCCACCAAACCTTTCCCTAACCTTACCCATATCCCACCTCAATAGCAGCAAAAGTTTTTTGCAATATAATATGAACATAATAAGTACTCTGTACTTAGTTTTTGATGTAAGTACATAGCAGTTAAGGCCACCTAATATAAAGTGTGACCAAAATCCCTTTTTCTGCGTAGTATATCCAATTTTACAAATTTGTTGCCATGGTAATGTAACAACGAAAACTGTACAATGACTGCAAAAATTATAAAACTTGCAGCTCAAATAATACACAGGAGTTTAACACAAATGCTTCTATAAAATTATACAGTAAGCATCAGATTTCTGCTTCAGAAATTGGCCTCACAGTAACCTCCACAAGGGAAGAGTTGAAATTATTTTTGGTAATGAACATTAAACCTCAAATGCTGTCGATTAAATTGTCGATTATTGAACCCTGGAATATTCCTTTAAGACAAAATCTATATCTTTATCAGTACTCCTGTGCAGGAAAAAAAAAAAAGTGGTTGCATGGAGTGCATTGCATGTAGTTGCATTCAATGCACTGCAAGTGGCAGTCAATGTACAGTTTTGTGAGTTTAATATTTTTGTCCTCTATTCAAAGCAATTATGCAAATTTTACACATGCCTGAAATGCCTCCCTTTATGATTTCCCTAATAGCAAGCCATTAAATACAAACTACAGGACGTATTATTTGTCTTGTTATTTACATGGCGGTTTAACATGAAAATAGATATGGTTCAAATACAGGAAGGTATCTTTGCACACAGTGTGTTTACCTGCTTGCAGTGGGAGAAGGGTTTGGAGCAGGGAGGGTGACAGTGCCGCACAGTGGTGGGCCGATTCTGTGGAAAGCAGCCCCCTTCCAAGATGAAACAACAGAGGTAATTATTGCCATTTCCCTATTGATAGCCAGATAAAAGTACTGTCACACCTGATTAATGGCTTAAAGGACCATCACAGCTTCTGATCAATCAGTGAAGATTGTAATTTTGGAATAGAAAATTACATGTCAAAACATCAGAGACTAATACCCTGGGTTCGGGCTTTTCTCAAGCAGAAGAGATTACCTCTCACAGCTTATATTTGCCCGAGACGATTCCGTACTCAGATAAGATCACCTTTCTCTGTTATTTACAGCACTTTGCGCAACCCGAAAGCCTTCGTTCTCGCTCCTAATGCTCAAGCGAAAGCTTGCCATCTGGAGCGTGTTCATTGTGCCACAATCAAACAATGTTTTATAACATTTATATTGTTTGTTCTCAGACGAGCGCTGGTTTATTGGTGATGTCTGTTGAAATGGAGGGGGAGAATTGGGAAATGTTGAATGTGCTATTAAACTATCCTAGACAAGGTCTGCTAAATTCAAACCACAAATTTTCAGCCTGCCGTTCTGCATTAGGGTTAAAAGTAGTGTTGTAGTACTCGAGACCGGTCTTGGTCTTGAGACCGGTCTTAAGACCATTTTTTGATGGTCTTGGTCTTGTCTCGGTCTCGACCGCATTTGTACTCGGTCTTGTCTTGGTCTCAAAACTTGATGTACATTACCATTCAAAAGTTTGGGGCTGGCAATTTTTAAAAGGGTCATATTACACGATTTCACGTTTTCCTTTCTCTTTTGAGTCTTCCAAGCTGTTCGTGCATAGATGAGATTCGTAAAGTCGCAAACCCAAAGAGATATTCTTTCTAAAATTTAAGACTCAACCAGGGTTGCCATGTTTTCACAGCAAAACCCGCCCAAATGCTACTCAAAACTAGCCCAATCATGTTTTGAGGGGGGTCCCCGGTAAAAATTGCATTCCAGGGAGTAAAATACACATTTTTGGCAGGGTTCCCCTGGTAAAATGATCATTTTATGGGCTAAATATCATGTTATTGGAGTCGCTTAAACCCGTGGACATGAAAAACAACCCATGGCAACAGTGTTAAAGTAGCCCAGTTCCAAAGGAAAACCATGTACTTGGCAACACCGGACTCAAACACGCCTTCCTAAAACTCTTCATTCGAACGTCTCCACATATCTACGTCACTGTGTTGGAAGATTTGCATAATACTGCCCAAATGTGTACGCAAAGAAAGAAGGCATGACCTTTATTCTCGCTGTAGTATTGTTGCCGCTGTGTGTTTCCAAATACGGTAAGGGGCGTAACATTTCTGTCAAACGCTTCAGGTTTTTGGCCAATCACAAAACACTGGATAGCTGGCCAATCAGAGCACACATCTCGCTTTTCAGAATGATGAGTTTTGTAAAAATCGACACGTTTCAGAAAGGTGGGTCAGAGAAGAGCAACAAAAATATACGGTATGTGGAAAATAATGTGTTTTTTAACCTTAAACTTTGTAAAAACATTACACCAAATGCACAAAATAATGCTATTTTTAGCATCCTCATTTGACCCCTTTAATGATTTTTTTAAGAAGTGCTCACCAAGGCAGCATTTGTTTGATCAAAGGTAAAACATAATATTATGTAATATTCTTACAATTTTTAAAGAATGGTTTAATATTTTTAAAATGGAATTTATTCCTGTGATGGCAAAACTAAGCTTCTTGGTGCTCAAGAAACATTTTTTGTTATTACCAATGTTGAAAACAGCTGTGCTGCTAAATATTTTTGTGTAAAACCATAATATTCAGGAATCTTTGATGAAAAGACAGTTTAAAAGAACAGTAATTTGAAATAGAAATATTTTGAAACATTATAAAAATCTGTCAATTTGATCAATGTAATATATATTTGCTGAATTAAAGTATTAATTTTGTTAATTCCTATAATTCTCACCGACCCCAGATTGCAAATATTGCAATGTTTGATTTGAGTGTTGTGTCTCCCAATGTTTGATAGGGAGAATTATCAGTGAATAATGACTCAAATTTGGGGCTGTTTGTCACATTAAACTATTGCTTGGCTTCAGAAGACTTGGATTACAGTGCATGACTGCCTTTATGGTGTTTTCCTATTTCTCTTTTCCTTCTTTTTAGTCTCTGGTCACCAAGGACTTCACAAGATGTTAAGACTGTTCAGAAAGTCTCCTCTGTGTTCCACTGTAAACAGCAGACAGGTTTAGAACGACATGAGGGCGGGTAAATGATGACAGGATTTTCATTCTCCACAGACTTTGGGTCATGTGGAGACAACAGGTCTTTTGATTATCTTTCTGTATGTGCAGTCAGTGCAGAATATTTGTCATTCTCTCAGTCTCAATGTAAGCGGTGGGCTACCTGTCACATTGATCCCATCAGACCGCTGGCACCACACTGATCTTTCATTGTCGTTCCAGGCACTGGTCCTCCACTCGTAACTGTGACATTTCCCTCCTGCGGCTCCATACAGTGAGAGAGACACTCATTAGGTTTGCACTGGGCAGTCAGGTGTGATAATAGCCAAATGCAGACATTATATACTGATGCAGGCTTATATATATGTATATATACAGTGCCTTGCAAAAGTATTCATACCCCTTCATTTTTTTCTCATTTTGTTATGTTGCTGCCTTATGTTAAACTGCTTTATATTACTATTTTTCCACATCAATCTATACTCCACACACCATAATGGTAAAGAAAAAAACAGGTTTTTAACATCTTCGCAAATTTATTAAAAATAAAAAACTTAAATGATTCCATTGCATACGTATTCATACCCTTATCTGGGACAGTTGGAATTTAGCTCAGGAGCATTCATATCGCTTGTAGATGTTACTGAACTTTGAGTGAAGTTAACCTGTGGCAAATTCAGTTGAATGGGTATGATTTGGAAAGGCACACGTCTTAATAAAAGGTCTAACAGCTGAAAATGACAGCTCAATTCCTAGAGGGCCACAGCTCTGCACAGTTTAGCTCCAACCCTAATCAAACACACCTGATCTAGCTAATCAATCTCTTCAAGATCGCTAGAAACAAACAGGTGTGAGTTGGAGCTGGTTGGAGCTGAGGTTGAGACCACTGTCCTAAGCACACAGCAAGAGTGGTTTATAGACAACTCTGTGAATGTCCTTGAGTGGCCCAGCCACAGCCTGAGCTTGAACCCAATCAAATATTTCTGGAGAAACCTGAAAATGTGCATCTGCCCCCGTCCAACCTGACAGAGCTTGAGAGGTGAAGAGGTGAGGAGAAGAATGACAGATAATTGCCAAATGCTGATGAGCAAAGCTTGTCGCATCATACACAAAAAGACTTGAGACTGTAAAGGTGCTTCAGCAAAGTACTGAGTCAAGGGTATGAATACTTATGCACTGCACTTATTTCAGTTTTTTTTATTTTTAATAAATGTACAAAGTTGTGACAACTCTGTTTTTGCTTTGTCATTATGGTGTGTGGAGTGTAGATTGATGTGGAAAAAAAGTATTGTAAAGCAGTTTAACATAAGGCAGCAACATAACAAAATGTGAAAAAAAATGAAGGGTTATGAATACTTTTGCAAGGCACTGTGTATATGTGTATATGTGTGTGTGTGTGTGTGTATATATATATAATAAATATAACATTATATAAAAATTTACTGTCAAAACTGAATACAGTGTTGTGCTTGTTTAATTTTTTTTTTTCAGGAAACTTTGATTAACAGAAACTTCAAAAGAACAGCATTTCAGAAATATTTTGTAACATTATAAATGTCTTTACTGTTACATTTGATAAATTTAATGGATCACTGCTCAATAAAAATATAAATTTCTTTAATTAAATACTTTACTTTAAAAATAAACTACTTGCAAAAACCCTACTTCAGTATGTTATTGGCTTGATCAATATTAGAAAATTCTCTCACAGAGCTCCACTGGATATATAGGGTTTGTTCACTCAAATTCAATTTACCTTTAAAATCTGATCTGTGGGACTGACTGCCTGCACCGTCATTTTGTAAGTAATGAAATGTGATTCATTTGTTTAGACAGTGCTGTCTGAACATCTCTGGCGTATCTTGTTGGTTGTTACAGCAGTGATGTAGGCATCAGCAAGATGCCAAGAGACTTTCTGATACACAACTGAGAGTCGTGGGAAGAGAGGACTGAATTTCTATCATGACATCTTTGTTGTAGTGATGAACTTACAAGGAGCATGAGATTACAAGAGACATTTTATGACTTGTTCACTCATTCACTACAAACTACTGTACACTGTGGAAGTCACACAGTCAACTGAATGAAAATGACTGTACTAAGGCACAGAAAATACTGTACACATTGAATGGTGTTATATACATGTCATATCCCAAAAGATGAAAAAAAAAAAAAAAACCTTATTACACTTAAACTGCACATATTCAATATAATTTGATTTTAAATAAGATTTTACACTATGGAAACTTATTTCACGCTTTGGTAATTAATAATGAGATAATTATGCCATAAAAGGTTAGAATTTCATCATCTAAATTCATCTAATTTCAACAGTCAATTATGACTGTCCTATATTATAATATTTGTCAGAAATGGGCTTCCATACAAAGCACATGTTATGATATTATATTAATTATATTATATTATATTATATTATATTTAGGGTTGGGTATCGTTTGAATTTTATCAATTCCGATTCCGATTCTGCTTATCGATTCCGATTCTTTTCCATTCCCAGTTTCGATTCCAATGTGATTAAATAATGATATCAAACATTTATCCTGTGTCTCTTTTTCGCAAATCATTTATTGGAGCTGAATACCATGAACAAATAGCAACAGGCTACATAAAAACTGGACTCTTTAAGAGCTGTTTGTGTGCAAAATAGAACTGCATGATTCTGGATAAATTTCATTTTTTTTCTTTCTTTTTTTCCTAATGGAAGTTCATGAATTTAGGTTAAATTCAAGCAAGCAAGCCATCGGCATTTAGAGAGCAGTGAGGGCGGGCATCAGGTGAGCAAGCTAGTGAAACGTTTCCACGCGCAAAAGAGAAGGTCTGCACACATCCAAAAACTTATTTTAAATGCAAAACACACTTTTGCGCGCTCAAAATATAATTTTTCGCGTGCAGCATTATGGCAGAGATCTAATTCCATACTAGGTTGGGTCCTCACTGATGAAGAAAAAAAAAAAGTGCACACAGGAATCGATAGGCGGAATCGAAATTTTAATTTTACAACAAGTATCTGATTCCTGACCTTAAGTATCCGATTCTGGAATTGGAATTGATTTTCCAACCCTAATTTATATTATATTATATATTTTACTACTTGTACCTTTACATGGACGTGTCTCAAAGCCTTGGTGAGGGCAGCTGTCCTGATTCTCCAGCACTTGTATGACCACAGCCTGTGAGCGGGCCTGACGGCCCACCGCCTCAAAACTACGTCCTTCCAGACACGTCAGCTGACAGGAACTCCACTGCGACCACTCTGTGAGGTGACAGTCCCCTGTAGATGACACATCACATAACACAACTTCAGTTCTGCAGTTCAAATGAATACCATGACAATTTAATGCTTATGAAGGAAATCCAATGGTACAGTTAGCAAGTACAAAGAAGGAATATACCATAAATACAAATTTCTGAAGTGTGAAAAATATGAATACGGGTATGTACTCTGAAGCATGTAGCAAGTACAATATTCTTGGGATATAGTACTGCAACATAAAATCACAGACCTTTTTGCGCATAATGCTAGTCAGTATTGTTATTGTTATTTAAAACTAATGCTATTAAAAATCATTTTCGTTGATTAAAACAAATCTGAAATAAAAAAAAAAACTTACAAAAACTAGAAATATGTTGCCTTGGCATCTAAATGAAATACAAATAAAGTTAACAGAAATATTTTTTAAAAATCAAAAACTAAAAAAAAAAAAGACCAAAGCACATAAAATGACTAAAACTGAAAAAACGAATAAATAATATAACAATATAAAAATAATACTAAATTAACACAGCTGGTAGTGTTAACATCTGAATAAATTATTACACTAGGTTCATGTATTTATTACATGGCTCTCTGGAATACTTGATTCTGATTGGTCAGTCGCAACATAATGTTGAATATCACACTGCTCATCCGGTTAATTGAGGCTGGTGCTTCTTTTACATTTCTTATATCAATCTCTCTAGTTTCATTCAGTATTAATAGTAGGCTTTACTGTATTATTATTGAAGTGTTTGTGTTGTTGACAGAATGATTGCTTTGCACACTGTCAAGGATTTATGATAATAAAATGGTAAGACTTTAAAACGCTTTCTTTTCACATGACATTTTATTTCTTTGTCTTTATTTTTGTGGTGAAAAGCGGTGTAATTACTGATATGACTGTACATTATATGCCTTAAATGTCTCTTGTCTGAACTTCGCCTAGACTCAAAGCCATTTGTGAAGCTTTGCATTTAAAGAGCTAATAAAATACTTCAACTCAAATCATTTTTCTGATTATTTACTTATGTGGCAAGCAACTTTGTATTGAATCCTGATCTCCCTGTCAGGGTTTATTCTGTGATAACAACTGGCTGGATGTACATTATCCCTTGCTTAAAAATGACTGATATAAAATTACAAACACAAAAAGCAGATCTGGTCTTACATTTGTCTGCCACTTGTCTGTATAGAAACAGAAAAGTCTATAGTGCAAGTTTTTATAATAATAATAGGAAAATAATGAGAAGTAAAATAAAGTATGCACAATACAAACATGCATAAAAACTAGTGCTGGGCAACGATTAAAATTTACATCATACATCACTGGCCCTCTTAATCCCTCAGAGCAGAGGCCGATTCACAGCGACAGCCGCCCCCACCTGCGCACGCTAGCACTAGCTCTTCAGCCATGACGTCCTTCTGATTCTGCAGCCAGGATGGCTATTAGAGACAATCTGTGCACCCAGGCATCTCATTATCCATCATCTTCATGAAGCCAGTCTATTTTCATCCCTCACTGGAGCTGCCGAAACATATAATACAGCACCGCACACCATATGCCACCCTCTCTAACTGGCTCATTTCTTTAGACTCGCTCTGTTTTGTCTCTACCTTTCTGTGCATCTTTCTTCCCCTCTCCTCCCAACATATGTTCATCCCTGAGAGCATGCAGCACATTTATGAAATAAAAAGAGACACAGAAGTAAGGCTAACACAAGTCAACGATAGCCTGAAGGTGAAATGTATTCACAGGTTAAAAAAGTGGGACATTGCTTGTCGACAAACTTTAATTTCATTTCACTGAACATGACAGACATTAATTCCTAGGACAGTTCCACTCCTTGATCAACATCCTCCACTGGTTATGAAACAATAAAACGTGTTAAATGCATCAAGAGCACAAAAATGTAAACACAACAGGTAACAGAGTTGTTGTTGTACCTGGGCAGGGGACGAAACACGGCTGCTGCAGTTCCTGCTCGCTCTCCTTTCTCACGCGGTCTCCACACTTCTCGTCCTCTGCCGTTTTCGAAGGGTAGGGGCTGTCTGGCCAGTCTGACCAGTGCACCACACACGTCAGGTTCCTCTCCCTCGTGCCCTCTCCACATTCTGCCCCCTGCACGAAACCACACGGCCGACTCATTAATCTGGACAAGACTTGAGCAGTGAGACAGAGGAGCTTATTACAGTGACACCTCTCTCTGAATGACTGACAGCTGGGAGTGAAATATTCTATGGCATCTCTCATGAATTGTGCGATCTGATCACACAGCTGAGGTTTCAACTATCACAGCAAAAAATGTTACCAGTATTTTTGTCTTACTTGCTAGTAAAAATATCTAAACATCCTAAAAAAGCAATATTGCATAAATAATTATTGCATTAATAATTTTTTAAATTTTAAAAGCTGCTTTTATTTAGTTATAAGTCTAACAACCTTTTATGAGATTTATACCTAAAATAAGGGGGAAAACTATTACAGCCTAAAGCAGGGGTTTTATATATATATATGTATATGTATATATGTATATATATATATATATATATATATATATATATATATATGCACAGGTGGGTCTCAATAAATTAGAATGTCGTGGAAAAGTTCATTTATTTCAGTAATTCAACTCAAATTGTGAAACTCGTGTATTAAATAAATTCAGTGCACACAGACTGAAGTAGTTTAAGTCTTTGGTTCTTTTAATTGTGATGATTTTGGCTCACATTTAACAAAAACCCACCAATTCACTATCTCAACAAATTAGAATATGGTGACATGCCAATCAGCTAATCAACTCAAAACACCTGCAAAGGTTTCCTGAGCCTTCAAAATGGTCTCTCAGTTTGGTTCACTAGGCTACACAATCATGGGGAAGACTGCTGATCTGACAGTTGTCCAGAAGACAATCATTGACACCCTTCACAAGGAGGGTAAGCCACAAACATTCATTGCCAAAGAAGCTGGCTGTTCACAGAGTGCTGTATCCAAGCATGTTAACAGAAAGTTGAGTGGAAGGAAAAAGTGTGGAAGAAAAAGATGCACAACCAACCGAGAGAACCGCAGCCTTATGAGGATTGTCAAGCAAAATCCATTCAAGAATTTGGGTGAACTTCACAAGGAATGGACTGAGGCTGGGGTCAAGGGATCAAGAGCCACCACACACAGACGTGTCAAGGAATTTGGCTACAGTTGTCGTATTCCTCTTGTTAAGCCACTCCTGAACCACAGACAACGTCAGAGGCATCTTACCTGGGCTAAGGAGAAGAAGAACTGGACTGTTGCCCAGTGGTCCAAAGTCCTCTTTTCAGATGAGAGCAAGTTTTGTATTTCATTTGGAAACCAAGGTCCTAGAGTCTGGAGGAAGGGTGGAGAAGCTCACAGCCCAAGTTGCTTGAAGTCCAGTGTTAAGTTTCCACAGTCTGTGATGATTTGGGGTGCAATGTCATCTGCTGGTGTTGGTCCATTGTGTTTTTTGAAAACCAAAGTCACTGCACCCGTTTACCAAGAAATTTTGGAGCACTTCATGCTTCCTTCTGCTGACCAGCTTTTTAAAGATGCTGATTTCATTTTCCAGCAGGATTTGGCACCTGCCCACACTGCCAAAAGCACCAAAAGTTGGTTAAATGACCATGGTGTTGGTGTGCTTGACTGGCCAGCAAACTCACCAGACCTGAACCCCATAGAGAATCTATGGGGTATTGTCAAGAGGAAAATGAGAAACAAGAGACCAAAAAATGCAGATGAGCTGAAGGCCACTGTCAAAGAAACCTGGGCTTCCATACCACCTCAGCAGTGCCACAAACTGATCACCTCCATGCCACGCCGAATTGAGGCAGTAATTAAAGCAAAAGGAGCCCCTACCAAGTATTGAGTACATATACAGTAAATTAACATACTTTCCAGAAGGCCAACAATTCACTAAAAATGTTTTTTTTTTTTTTTTAATTGGTCTTATGAAGTATTCTAATTTGTTGAGATAGTGAATTGGTGGGTTTTTGTTAAATGTGAGCCAAAAATCATCACAATTAAAAGAACCAAAGACAAACTACTCCAGTCTGTGTGCATTGAATTTATTTAATACACGAGTTTTACAATTTCAGTTGAATTACTGAAATAAATGAACTTTTCCACGACATTCTAATTTATTGAGATGCACCTGTATATATATACTGTATATGACAGATCAGAGCAATCTCTTATTTACTAAATAAACATTTAATTTAAATGAAATAGTCAAATTGCTACTCCATAGTAATCGCATACAACAAAAATACAGAAAAATTAGAACAATTATTAACGCGCAATAAATAACAGTGTTATATCTGTACACAATTTTCCCAGAACGTTCTTGTGACCCGGTAGCAACTCTTCCACCGCCCGGTACTGGGTCGCAACATGGTGGTTGGGGACCTCTGGCCTAAAGAGATACTTCACCCAAAAATGAAAATTCTGTCATCATTTACTCAACCTCAAGTTGTTCCACACCTGTATGAGTTTCTTGTGTTGAACACAAAAGAAGATATTTTAAAGAATGCAAACAGGTAAAGAGGAAAAAGTTGAGACCATTGCGTGGATCGGGGGCATATGCTCCACACGGAATTTATTTTAAAGATATTTGCTTTACATGCTCATTTGTAGTTACTTTAAGGTTTATTTTTTTAAAATATTATTTATTACCTTATATTTCAAAAACTGTATTTTCACAAAAAAAACAACAACAACAACAACAACAACAACAACAACAACAAAACCTTTTTGTAACATCTTGTTGCAACATTACAAAAATCAAGATTGAATATATTTGGTCAAAATCCCATGTTATAAAAGATGAAGTGCTATGCAGGCTATTTAAGGCAATATTGGCTGATTAGACAGCAACCCTGACCTAAAATGCAAAATGTTTGCCCTCTCTCTCTTCACTGTTCCCACATCTCAGACCTCAAATACATAACATACTACCCTTTTTAGACATAGTTTTTGAAGTAAAGAGTAAAGAAAATACTATACAAAACATATTGAAAAAAAAAAAAAAACTCTTCTTTATTTACCCTTGTAAGATCACTAGTAACCTTGTAACTATCTACAGTTGATGGTATTTTTTATTATTATTTTTCTATACTACAGAAGTCAATAGCTACCATTAACTGTTTGGTTACCAACATTCTTGAAAATAAAGTGTGAGTAAATGACAGAATTTTCATTTTTGGGTGAACTATCCCTTTAATGACTCAAATTCTTATCATAAATTATTGTTTTATTAATCAATTAATTAATTAATCATTATATTATTGTTCATTGACTACTGTATGCCCTTCATAGGTTTATCTCCCCAAAAAAAGTGTAAACATTGAGCCTCCCAGGCACCCCAGATAAAATAGTAAGACATTTTAAGATTAAGAATCATTTTAAGGGCATGGTGAGTGTAAGGGGCATTTGCAAAGCTTGCATGAAAATATGGTTGCTAGGTGACACTATTAGTATAGAACTGCATACTGTAAATAAATATAGAAAAAAATAATGAAAATACTGATTAAGAAAAACACTTTTTCCAGTGTTGTTTTCACTTACAACACTTTTTCTTCACTCTTCCATGAAGTTTATGGAACGCTTAACCTCAATATCACATTTCTTCCTGTTGTTATTGCATGTGTTACACATTTTGTTTTCCATTTAAACATAATTTGCCTTGCAAATGTTAACTATGCAAATCATATCTTTTCAGATATGTGGTTTAGCATGCCTCTAGAAATGTACAGTACGTAATAACACAAACTACTAAAAAGTGAAACTGTTTCTACAGATGTCACACATATCACAGAAATGTGATAATGTTTATGAATATGAAAGTGTCCATCACACCAAGCACCAAAGAAAGTGCATAAATGCATGTTAAAAGTGTGCAATGTTTCTTTTGTTCATATTGTGAGGAGGACAGCTTTTGATCTGGGCAAGCACGACTCCAGGGACGTGCGCAAAACCCCGAGACATACAATTAAAATCCTTCTCAGATACAAAAGAGAGGAGAGAAGAGCAGAAGAGAGGAGATGAAAATCTGAACTCTGCCACTGTTCTCCTCTAATGATAAGACCGTGGATCACAGCATGATTTTAATCAGCAGTTACCTCACGTCTCAATGACACAAAGTCCCTCTCTCACACACAAACTCGACATGTGCGCATGCAATTTCTACAAAATTCAATTAAAGAACTTGAGTGTTGTGCCAGTACCAGATAGACATGCCGGGTGGCTGGTCTCAACACCACTTGGTCATATGAAACATGGATTGAATGCCCTAAGGTTAGGTGATATGCAATAACCAGTAAGTGTAGAATACACGCAGATCCAATTATTTTTGCCCAGGATCTACCTCCACCGTGCAGGGAGACCAATCGCTCAGAAGCCACGTGTAGCAGGGGCTGATGGGACAGGGTTTGGTCTGGGAGAGCTGAGAGGCGCAGGGGCGTCCCTCCTCATGAGCTTGCTGAAGCACGCTGCGAGAGCGAGTCATAACACCTGCAACAGAGACACACGTGAAGAGACATCTGTGAATGCAATGCATGAAAATATGGCAAACGGCAGAGGAAGGACTAAAAATACATCAAGCCTGCATTAGTGCGTACTCCAGCAGCTTGGGACAATGCTGTGGATTAACGTATTATTCACACGTTGTATAGTTGCAATATTTATCAACTGTACAATTCAGGAATAGACAGAAACAGACATCTGAGATGGCCCATCTTAAGCCAGCATGGATTTCAAGCTAGTCCAGGCCAGTTTAAGCATGTTTAAAACTAATCTAAACAAAGGCAGGAATGAATTATTTAAGATTTATTGTGTGAAATAATGCATTTGTTAGAAGTTAGGGTATTTGCTTTTCAAGGAGAAAACAGTACCAGTAAATATCATTTGTAAACTGATTTTTTTTATTTTTTTATTTTGTGTCATTCACAGTCAAATTGTGAAAATATTAAATTAATTATTTAGGACACATAAAATGATATCTATGTAATTAGACTTATCAAAACAAAAGAGTTCCATTTTATTCCAACAATATTGTAAAAATTAAATAAATGAAGCTCTTTTTTTTAGGCGTATTATTATATACATTAAAAGAGACAAATAATATTGCCTTTTTATTCTAACAGCAACATATTTAGTCATGTCTAGAAATGTAACAAATATGTTTTTAATATCATTAAGATATATAAACATTAATGATCTATAATAATTTACAAGTCACAAACCTATAATTAGGAAATATTGTAAGTGAACCATAGTTCTACAAATTAATTAACTAATTAATGAACAGTTAAACTCTGTGGTGAACAAGCTGTAGCTGCATAAAACACTTTCACAAAAGAATGCTATTAACACAATTCAAAAATTGAGATGTGGTGAGAATTTTCTTAATTTTCAGAAAAAATAAATAAATAAATAAATAACAAATGACTCCTCCTGTGATGTATATATGCCCACGGTTTGACATTGTTAATGAGCAAATAAACAAACTACTGAGAAAAGTGTGTTTTTCTACAAATCAACAGGCCCAAAATAGGTGAAGAAACACCTGAAACACAAATGAGATTTGAGAGTAACACAAGATTTTGAGTGATTAATGACGTTAATTTCTTCTCTGCTTCTCACACACATCTATCATATGACTTCAGAAGACTTGGTAATCTACACAGCGCACAGAGATACATATTTGCTCTTTTTGGAGTTTGACAACTCTTCATTCACTTTCAATGTATGGAAAAGAACAGCTTGGACATTTTGCAAAACATTTACTTTTGTGTTCCACAGAAGAACGAATGACATGAGGATGAGTAAATGCAGGGACATAATAGAAGGTCACTGAATATAGCAGCTCTAGGCCTGACTAACAACTCAGTGTTAACAGGTTGTCCCAAACATGCAAACTGACAGCACTGAAGCTTAGAGCAAGCTTTTTGTGAGAATTCAATTTTGGGGTCATCACTCTTTGCACCCAATTTCTGAAGAAAAAAAGGGAAAATATAGACCCTTTATCAGTGTACATCTGAACTGACAGAGTGACCGTGCATCTGAACTGAATTGCACTCCAGTGAGTTTGACTGTAAAGAGCCCTCCTTCCAGTCAAGCATTAAACATTTAACAACAAGAAGAAAAAAAAAACTGAAATTATATTCACAGCACAACATAACTGCTCATCAAATTCATGTTTTGTGCTGCTTTCAAGAGCCGCCTCTACAGCTGGCCGCTTCAAGCACGTCATTCATTAAAACAGAAGCACTCCGGCCAGATGAGGAAGCCCTTAAAATGATGTGATTTGACAGAGGAAATATCTCTACTTGATCCTGTAGGGAGATGGAGGAGGGTTGGGGAGGAATAGAGAGAAATCAGGGCTAGAATGAAGAAAGAAAAAAGGGAAAAGCACAGAGTGAGCTCCACTTCCAAATGCATTAAAACTCTGTGTATACTGTATATACAACACATAATGAACCCCAAACTCTCGGTCTCAGGCGAGGTACGCAAGAGACAACACTGCTTTGACACAGACAAAAAAAATATCTTTTTCCAGCCAGCACAGCTTGCGTTTATTTCTACGCCTGTGCATGTAACCGAAAACACGCTGAGAAATTCCTGTTTGCATTGCCTGAAGAACTCTCTTTGGATTTAAAAAGTAAACTGCCTGGCTGAGATTGGAAGCTGATGGCTGAATGAAAATTAATGAAGATTGTGTTGAACGTGTCTAATTAAGAGAAAAACAAGCTGAACTCCTAAGGAGCTGGGTCATTTGAACCATAGGGACCCGGGCTGCTCTTAAGACTAGTAATTAGCACATTTTTTATTGCATGAAGCAATAACACCGTTCCATCAGGCAAGCAGGCCAACAAACTCTGAATTAACAACTGCAATTTTGAGAACACTAATGGGTAAAATAAATATTTACCTTTGACTGATAAATCATTTGGCCAAGGGTTTCATAACCCAGAGTCATTAACCTGTAAGCCGATCCTTAAATATGATTCATGACATAACATCCATAATTAAAAAGGGATTCCGACATGGCATGTTAATGAATGCAAAGTAAATGCGCACCACCTGATAGTGTGAGCCTAGAGCAAGCCGAGTGTTTATCTCCATGGAACCCGAGTGCACAGGTTTGTGGGTTAGGTTGCATGCAAATGAAAATGTGTCAGCTGCACAGGAACGTTAAATATTATTGCAAACTGTAATTTGCAAGCATGCTTCTCCCTGATCCTTCTAAATACTGCTGATTGCTCCTTTAAACTGAAACGATTGCTATTTTGGGTTCCCACCTTTAGAAGGATTCGTGACTTCTTCAAATTTACTGTACATATGCAGTTTTGAGAATTGAAGTCTGTATGTTTTGAGTCGGGGTTACTGTCAGGGAAGGGAAACAATATTTATGAAAAGTTCTTATGTTCACAACGTAAACATTTTTTAAAATTGAAAACACAATAAAACCAGTAGTTTTTGAAATACTACAATTAAAAATAACTGTTCTATATTTCAATACATTTTAAAATGCTATTTATTCCTGTGAATAAAAAGTAACTTCAGGATAAATAGAAAGTTCAAAAGAACAATAATAAATTACGTAATTGTTTCATCAATTCAATTCATCAATTCCTAGATGAATAAAAGTATCTTTATTTATTAAGTTAATAAATAAATAAAATAAGAACATTTTAAATAGTAGTAAACATTTGTAAAATTAAACCGAATCACGTTTACATACTTAACAATATTTAACAGTGCCTAAAAAGAAGACTTAATGCAAAGAATTAATGCAAAAAAAATAAATAAATAAATAATAATAATTGGTTTTAGTACAATGCCAATACGAATTCAATAACATATCTAATTTTCTCACACAGTAAACCTTTTGTCTTGTTTTATTTTTAAGAAACACATTATAATATCCAGCAGCCTTTATATTTTAAAAGGGCGTTCCATCAAAAGGGGTTCACCATATTGTAGGACTCCTGACATCAGAAGCTTTTAAAACCCCTGCTCAATAGCACAGTTGCTATTTCCTGAGCAACTGCCCTCATTATATGTACTGTATAATTAATTACATACTGTGACTCACCTTTACTGCCACAGGTGTGTGAACACTCGGTCCAGGGCGCCCAGTCAGAAAGGATGCAGTTAAAGGGACAGTCCACCACACAGTTCATCGCCAGTCTCCACGGTTGAGGCAGGCTCAGCTAAAACAGCGGGACAGCCATTAACCCCACGTCCCCTCACCACACACAATCTCTGTCTGATGAACCAGCCGTGAGCCAATGAGGGGCTATTACTGTAAAAGGCTCCAACGAAAGAATCATTTTCTGGATATGGAGCAATACTGTAGGGAGTTAATGGACAGTCATGGCTGATTTGCAGTGCATGCAGTTGAAGGACATAATACAATCCCACAGTGCTTAATTCCCCCTCAGAGAACACTTGTACTGAGAGGGGCGGCAGGAAATGAAGGTTACCTCCTCGCACACGCTCAAATCCACCACTTTGCCATCGCTGCGGATGCAATCTAAGAGTCGTGTCCTCGTGCCCTGGCCACAGATGGCATGTTCGCTCAGCTGACAGGTGCTCCAGCCTGACCCGTAACCAAAGGATACAAAAGCACACACACACACACACACACACACACACACACACACACACGGGAAACGTCAGACCATAGTGGCATTTAAATATCAGATTCTGTGTCCTTGTACACACAGCATTTCAATTCCTTTCAAATAGCCTTTCAATTAAATGCAAAATCAGGAGTACATTCATGCAAGCCTTGATTGCATACCTTTATTAGATTTTAAAGTATGCATGCATGCTTAATGAGCTAATATTGTCCACAGTGCCTAATGCTGGCTGATGCTATTAAGGTGCAATGCTATGAAATTATAAGATTTTCCAATATTGTCATTCTGATTCGGTTCATACTTTTTGTTTTTTTTTTCATATGTACACTACCATTCAAATTGCTTGGTTCAGTAAGATTTTGTCTTTTTAAGGAAATTACTACTTTGATTTAGCAAGGTTGCATTAAATTGATTACAGTGACAGTAAATACTTTATAATGTTACAAAAGATTTCCATTTCAAACAAATAAATGCTGTTATTTTGAACTTTTTATTCTTTAAAGATTTTAAATAAATAAATAAATAAATAAATAAGTAAGTATTGCGCTGTCCACAAAAATATTAAGCAGCACATCTGTTTTCAACCTAGATAACAATACAAAATATTTCCAAATCAGCATATTACAATGATTTCTGAAGTATCATGTGACACTAAAGATTGAAGTAATGGCTGCTGAAAATTCAGCTTTGACATCACAGGAATAAATTACATTATTAAAAATATTCAAATAGACAAATCATAATTAAAATAAATTATAACTACTTTAAATGATAATAATACATTATCAAGGCAAATTAATGCAGCCTTGGTAAGCAAGAGACTAAGAGCTTTTGAACGGGAGTGTAGTTTTCACAGAAATATGCAAATTGTGATTAAGCTAATAAAGTAGAATAACGATGCTAATCTGGCTTTAAGTCAGTCGAATGGCTTCGAGGAGCAGTATCAGTATTGATATGATCAGTGATTTCATGGTCTCCGTGCAGTAAAGCGCTTATCATCTCATTCATATCTCCATGCCCATTTCCTTCATTAGGCTCTAACTGGAGAATCAGTATCTATCTGCTCTACTGGACGATACTGCACATGTGGCGATGTCCTACTGAGCTCAATATGGATGGCATGGGGTGACTACAGGCGACTGGACAATCCAAAGCAGTGGATTTACAGCAGTTCAGAAGTTCACATTCTCAGTGAAGATGTTAACGTGAGAAGAATAGCGTGAAGGAGAGAGGAAGAGTGTGAGCCTTTATCTTGCTTGAAACGCAAACTCTGAACATCAAATCATATCATATCATATATTCAAGAACCTGCTATGAGAGTGAGATCAAAGAGAGTCTGAAGATATGCACTAGATTCCCATTATTAGTGCAGTGGATAGTATCTCCAAGTACTCAACTGGAAGGTTTCTTCTACGGGCTGCGTAGCCTGCTGTTAAAGATCTGGACTGATGCCCAAAAGAAAGCAGGTAAGAACCTTGCAAGAGCCGATCTTTGAGCAATCGCCATTGTGTCCCTGATAAAGGTAATTTATCAGATTAGCTTTGGGAGTTTGTCTTTGTAACTTCTCTTTATCCTTTTTGCCACTTTTATCAATAGACATACAGTCTGGCCCACACTGGGAATCTGGGGTTCAATATACAATAAAAAATAAATAAAACAAATATCATTGATAACACACTTCAGATGAACACAAGCAAGATTTTTAGAAATACAATTCGTCTTTGTGAGTCCATATAATGCAAATATTAGTATTTTTTTCTCACACACCTATCGTTTCACTTCAGAAGACACTGATTTAACAACTGGGGTTGTAGGAGTTGCCATTATGTTTGCTTTGTGTAGTTGCTGACCCACGAACTGTAAAAGTCCTCTTTGCTTGCATTTTATGGACCCACAAAGATGATTTTGTTCATCTGAAGAAAGTAAATCATATACTTCTAGGATGGCATATAAGGGTGAATAAATGATGAGAGCATTTTGGATGGAGTGTCCCCTTAAGATGTTACAATGTATTAGCATATGTAGAAATTAACATTAATCAAGATAAATAAATGCTGTAAAAGTACTGCTTGTGTAAGTTATTGAATTAACTTTAATAATATTTTATTAGTAATGTTAACATAGAAAGTGTTACTAAAAGATTACATAGCACAAAATTAATAAGTAATAAATACTATATAGCATTTACAACCTTTAAAAGGGCCTCGGGATGACTTCAAACTATTTAAATTAATAAATTACTAATATATTAAAATAATCAAACTCCAACAATATGTACTAAAATTAGTGCTGTCAAAATTAGCATTAACGCATGTGATTAATTTTTCAAGTTTAACTGCATTAAAAATATTTAACGTAGTTAATGCAAGGGCGGAGCTAGGGTTGGCCACCCCACTCACAGCTGCTGCTACTGTCTCTTTTTAATTTACAAAAATTGTGTTTATTTAAACGCACAGAATGTCTTTGCGACCACATCAAACGGTAGGCTTTTGAGACACGCGCCTCGGTAAAAAAACGGCACAGGTGATGAGGAGCTTCAGTAGAACATCAGATGAGATGTTGTAACGTCAGGGCATGTGTCAGTAAAAACTAACTTTCCTGTCTGCCGTTATACTGTGCTCTTCAATTGCACTCACGAATGTGCCGGCACGCTGTTTATCATTTCATATTAAAGCACAATTATATATAAAAGGTTGTGAGAAAACATGATGCGTGTCAGATCCGCGTCACGTTCAGCCGCGGCAACTCTTAAAGAAATAGCAGCCAAAAAACCTAATAACTCAGCTTCTGCGATGCCTGTTAATCAAATAACAAAATAAAAAAGAGGAAATCAATGCATTTTGTAGCTTTAAGGATTCATCTATATTTACTTTACAATTTAGTGTTTGATAACTTTATTCAATTTCTGTATATTTACTTGCTGAAGGGCACAACTAAATATGACATTTATTATAATGGGTTTGTGTGAAAACTGTTTTAAGTTAAATTAAAAGTTGTTGTTTCTTAAAGTCTAATAAATGTAAACTTGATAGCTCTCATTTATACTGTAATGTTGAATGGTTATAATTAATGTTCAATTTCATAGAGACATCAGCATTGGTATAAGTCATAAAAAAGATGACACTAAACAAATATTACAAAAAAAAACTGTCTTTATGCTGTTTGCACATTAATTTGAATATTGCATATGAAATTATTGCAATATAAAAGTATATTTAAAAACTTTAATTTTAGGTGAGATAAGCCACAATTAATTTTAGAAAAAATGTGTGATTAATTAGTTAATTTTTTTTAATCGATTGACAGCACTAATTACAAATATATATATATGTATATATGTATGTGTATATATATATATATATATATATATGTATATATGTGTATATATATATATATATATATATATATATATATATATATATATATATATATATATATTTAAAAAACACAAAAATAAAGATACAAACTTTAAATATATTTATTTTTCCCTTCTCAATAACCTATAAAGTATTGTTTTTAATATAATAATAATTAATTCAATATATCAATCCTCAATCAATTTGCTGTTAGTGTATAAAAATGTATCAGATTTATCATAGATAAAGCAGAAATACTGAAAATATCCAAACATTGTGTTGGACAATGGGGGCCTTTGAGCTTTAGAATGCGATGCCTTAAATGCGCTGTTGAAGTGAATGAGTCATGCAACAGTCATTAGATGCTCATGTTATATTTAGTGTTGTGTCAAGCAGAATGAGAGAGACCCACTGGAGACATTGTAGTGATAATTGAAGCAGGTGCTGTTGAGGCTGCAGGGCTCTGTCTGGTTGCTGTCTGGACACACTCTGTCGGCCACTGGGGGGCGCAGCACGTGCCTCGTCCTCATCCTCACTGTGCTTTCATTACATGGCTACAAATAAATACAATTAAAATGTCAAGAGGGCTTTGACGCCAAAAACATCAAAGTCTAGCTGCTATTTTTTTTTTTTTTTTAAGAATGTGCATATACATGGGCAAGCTGAGCAATAACCGCTGTGCTGTGTCATACTGCATTGTAAAAAGAAAAGAAAAAACCGCAGCAGTCAGGCAGCCACATGGTCTTGCGATGCTAAGTGCACTGTTAGAAGCTGTTAGGCTGCAGGCAGCAACTAATCTGCATCTCCATCACTGTCAGACGCTAATGAGACCCTTTAAACGGCTAGCTGGCCATGTGCATGTATCTCACTATTGGGGAGGCTGATCATCAGCAGGAACTCTATTCAGCTAGTGCCACATATCTGTGCACCCAGGTTTTTTGGGAACGTTTCATAATTATGTGAAACCGAAACTAATTAAACAAGCTCAATCACCGAACACTGGTGTTTGACATGTTCGCAGTGCCGGCTGAGCGCTTTTACACAGCGAAGAGAGCAAACATGGCTTGGAAGCGAGAGTGTACAAGGTAGAATTGCGATCTAATGTGATTAGCGTAGAGACCAAATTATGCTGAAATGGCTTGGCAGTCTTGTGTAGGTTGGGCCGAGCCAGGATAACTCATCCAGTTTGTTTCTGATTTGTTGAGTGCGAACTGAAGAGCTGTTTGCACTTGAATGAATCAGCAGCCCGATGGCAAATTGCATCTAGGGTAACTTTTTATGCACAACATTAATTAGAATAACAAATGCTTCATTACTACTGGAGGTTCATCTGCATACTGATTTCAGTTGTCTCCGTATTCACCGTTTGAAATTTCGCCGCAGGAATTGCGATGCAGCATTAATGTGAAATATTCAAATAGATGCAAAACATCTTGACACTGTCTTATGTCATGGCCCGAGCTGAGAAAGAATCGTGCAAAAAAATACAGTAAAACATTTCTGTTCTTAGTTCACAGACTGAATATTTTCTCTAGAGGCATATTTTTTACGAGCTCATAAACTCTACTGCATAATTCTCACCTACAAAACAATGTCAACAGCAGTCTTACTGAAGACAGCTTAGAGCAGTATGATTGAGGGTCAAATGTTAGTGGAACGTGTCCATAGTTAATATGAACTTGAACTAAACATGCATAAAAACACTTTGGGATAAAAGATGCACCGAGTATACATGTTACATTTCATTAGTATTCAATATATTTTATTAACATCTTTAAAACTCTAATAAAAGTAATGGCCACACTTTCTATGCTACCTATGCTCATAATAAATTAAACAGCCATTTATACTTATTCATAAGCAAGTATTACTGTTCTATAAGTTGTCTAAATTCATGTGCAGCTTTTAATTGTTTGAGCTTTTAAACGTTTTTAGTGTTTTACTAATTTAATTAGACAAATCAATATTTAACTTACACTACCATTGAAAATGTTTGGGGTCAATATGTTTTTTTTTTTTGCTTTTTTTCTTAAAGACATTTATACCTTTATATATTAAATTATATTATATTATATTATATTATATTATATTATATTATATTATATTATATTATATTATACTATATTATATTATATTATATTATATTATATTATATTATATTATATTATATTATATTATATTATTATCACCTTTAAAGTGATCAAAAGTGACACTTTTACACTGTTACAAAAGATTTCTATTTCAAACAAATGCTGTTCTATTCATCAAAAAACATATCACACTTTTCACAAAAATATTGAAAAGCACAACTGTTGTCAATATTGATAATAATCAGAAATGTTTCTTAAGCAGTTAATCAACATATTAGAATGATTTCTGAAGGATCATGTGACACTGAAGACTGGAGTAATGATGATGAAAATTCAGCTTTGCATCACAGAAATAAATTAATGTTTAGAGTATATTAAAATAGAAAACAGTTATTTTACGTTGTAACAATTTTATACAATATTACTGATTTGACTTTATTTTAGATTTTTGATAAATACAGTCTTGGTGAGCAAACAAGACTTTTTTCAAAAACATTTGGAAATCAAAAACCAACCCCAAACTTTTGAACGGTAATGTAAATATTATTGGTCTTATCACACACTTGGCTAAAGTGTCCAAAAGTACTTTTAGGGGACACTGTATGCTGGTCCTCGCATCAGAGTCAGCTCAGAATGTTGCCTTGAGGATATAGCAGCAGACAAAAAGGATGTCTTACTATTGAACAGGTGCTCCATTGACTCCACTGGGACATCACGCAGTCATTAGGGCACTGCAGGACGCAGGTCTGAGCTTGGGGAGGGATTTCATCCTGGTCACAGAGGGTCTCATTCACACTGCTAACCAGATCCCCACTGCCACGCCTCACGCACCTGTCACAGCCAAAGAACAGCAGAATGAGGATGTGGAGGACGAGGGAGGCAGTCTGGAGTGGGTCGTGACCCCTAAGAGAAGCATCTGTGATGGAGTTACTCTGTGAGAATGTGTCCTTGCTTACCGAATCTTGCGGCTTTGGACTCCCTCACCACAGGCTGGCAGCTCGTCCACTGTGTTGATGGTGCAGACTGACCAGGGGTCTGTTACCCACTCGTACTGACCACACTCACTGCGACAGGGCACTGCCTCGTACACCTACAGACACACAGAGGCAATAATGCACTGATTACAGCAAAATCCATTTAAATTTAATTTTGATATAGAAGCTTGCATGACTTATCTCAAGCATCAGGGTGGTTGACGTGAACCAGAAAAGCTTAATTGTATAAACAAGTCTAATAAAGGAATGAATTTAAGAACTTTTGTAATCTCTTTTCTAATTATGAGATTCCCTGTAGATGTTAGTCAGAGTAGACACCATCTTTAATCTGATGCAAACAAAAATAAGGCTGTGAAGGATAGAAGTACAGTCTGTTTATTTGTTCTTATAAGAACTTTATCTGCTTCTGAGACAACTGTCCATTTCAGTAAACATCACCTAGGCTGGGAAAAAAATGCTTGCCAATCAGTCCCACCAGGATTTCACTTTTTTTTTTTTTTGTCTTTTTTGCAGAAATGATCGGTATGTACAGGTATTTATATAATTAATCTTATTGACAGTAAGAGTAGTTCCCTGTAACTCTGTTGTTTAATTATTGAATATCAACTGTGATTTTATAATCTTGTTGCAATTTTTACAAATTCTTAATTTATTGTCAGCAATTATGCTCCAATCTACTGTTGAAATCAGGCATTACGAGGACTAGACTAACATACACTATATTGCCAAAAGTATTGGGTCACCCCCTTCTAATAAACAGGTTTGACTACTTTAGTAATTTCCATGAGTACAAATCTTAATGTTTAAGCATATAATGATATTCTAGGGAATTGTGTGCTTCTAATTTTAAAGCAACAGTTTGGACAGGACCCTTTTCTATTCTAACATGACAATGTCTCTGTGTATAAGGTAAGGTTCAAAAAGAAATGATTAATTTAGTCAGTGTGGAAGAACTTGACTGGTCTGCAGAAAGCCAAGTCCTAATCCAAGCTGAACACCTCTGGTGTGACTTTAAATGCAGATCTTGAGCCAAAAACTCTTTACCAAACACCAATGACTTGTACATACACTATATGGACAAAAGTATTGGGACACCCCCTTCTTTAGAACGGAAAAAGGCACTTCCAAAACTGTGGCAACAAAGATGGAAACATAATGCATGTATTTAAAAACTGTATTTCCATCTCTGTTGCAACAGTTTTGGAAGTGTCTAAAATGACTGTACCCATATGTACAAGTCACTGGTGTTTGGTGATGATTTTTTGGCTCAAGGTCTGCATTTAAAGTCACACCAGAGGTGTTCAGCTTGGATTAGGACTTGGCTTTCTGCAGACCAGTCAAGTTCTTCCACACTGACTAAATCAATCATTTCTTTTTGAACCTTGCCTTATACACAGAGACATTGTCATGTTAGAATAGAAAAGGGTCCTGTCCAAACTGTTGCTTTAAAATTAGAAGCACACAATTCCCTAGAATATCATTATATGCTTAAACAAACATTAAGATTTGTACTCATGGAAATTACTAAAGTAGTCAAACCTGTTCATTAGAAGGGGGTGACCCAATACTTTTGGCAATATAGTGTACATTATTATACTGTACATAGTAGTTTAATACTAACATATAACACACTAGCTAGCCTATAATTTTTTACTTTATTATTTTTTTTTTTCATGCAGCCTCTGAAAATTCATTTGTAACCCAACAGTTTGGAAAGACAAGTCACAAATCAATGTTTTGGAGAGATACCTGTAGATCACTTGGGAATTTGAAAAATTATAAACACGGCAGCCTCAAATCAGAACTTTTCTTTCCTTTTATAACATCTTTCTTTATTTAACCTCATTGTTATACAAGTCCCACTGCTTTGTACGGCTGGTCTCTACTGATTTTACAATGAAATTCCATGCAATACAGCTGGAGGAATTAGTCAATTTGTTTGGGCTCACAATTATGGATTTTGATTAACTAATATTGCAACAGAAGAAAAAATTAGACAAAAATGCAAACTGCTGCGAAAAAAAGTGCCAACTGGTTGCATAAATCCAGTAGCCAAAATTGTCCAGTAGCCAAATAGCTTGACTTTTATCCTTCATGGTCAAAAAGACTCCTCAAAGGGGCCGCAATCCATGATAAACCTGAAGTCAGGTTTTGGCCTTTTGTGGTACGAAATACCCACTGTCATGATTGGGTCAATATCTGATTAACAAAATACAGCCCTGCAAACATGATACTCATTGCATATTCTGTTTCTGTTTTATTTGTCACATTACAGAAAATTGGGTCACACTTTTAAGGTCAAATTCTTGCTATTAACAAACCACTAACTATGACTTTTGCATTCATAAACTACTAATTTGCTGCTTATTAATAGTTAGTAGGATAGTTGTTAAGTTTTAGGGATGTAAAATATGGTCATGCAGAATATTTGCTTCATAAATACTAATAAACAGCCAATAAGTTATTAAAAGGCATGCTAATAAGCAACTAGATAATAGTGGGAATTGGTCCCTATACTAAAGTTTACTGAAAATTGTTTGTGAACATCATGTATTGTTGTCCTCAGTCTCTCACAGCATTGTTTTACTTTGCGTCAGATGTGTGTCTGCTCTGATTATGGTCTATTTTTTGGTGGCTGATGACTGGCGAGAGGCTTTTTGATGTGGCACATGTGGGGTATTCTTCCTGCTTCTTAACTTCACCAGACATGATTTCATTCACAAATGAGTCTAGAAGCCAAAAACCGCAGTTATGAAATACTTGGCAATCAAACCAACAAACCTTGTAAGAAAGTGGCTTATGAAAACACAGTGAACAAATGAGACTGTACGTGTATAGCTTCCTCCACAAGGGGATATACAGACCCTAACACACACTCTCAAAATATCCCATCTGGCCCTGCAGCTGCTAAAAGCCCCATCAGCGCTCTCCTCTTGTCTCCTCCCGTCTCTCCTCATCTCTTCTCCTCTCCTTTAATGAGTGTCATTGAATTTCCAATTACAATAATCAAACAAGTGTTAAGACGATGCTCAAGTGAAGTGAGTGAAAAGATGATGAATGAAATTGGCAATAAATCTACTGAAGCATTTAAAAAAGGGTAATTTCATTAACATAGACAAATATCAAGCTCTACAAACATGACGATATCAAGAAATGAAATTGCCACGTTAAGAAACAATCATTAATTCAGCAACACTCATCAACAGCAGCAAACAATTTTATTTAAAAGCCCTTAATGGGGAAAGTCAGTTTTACGGCACGCCTGACAGTTTTTCTATGAGGCTCCAATAAATATCCAACCTGCTGTCTGACTTTTACAATGCAAAGGCGGCGCTCGGTTATCACATATTAAGGAAAAGTTCCTGTCTGTTCTTTAAATAGCCCAAATATAGGATTCTATTCTCCTTCACTGCCTAGCTCTCAAGTGGAGGTAATATTTTAAGAAAAATAAACCAGCTATGTTGCTCACAGGTCAGCTCCTGTAACCTCTTGGAGGATGTAGGTACTCTGGGCCGGATAATGAAGTCCCCTGATCCTTCTCAAATGTCAGTCGAAGGCCAGAGACGACATGAAAATGTACTTCATACTAATTCAAATCTCGGCCCGTGATCAAAATACACCAGCGCTCCTCTCCTTCAGAAGAGGGCCGGGGCCATGGAGGCCAGCGGGGCAGTGGGTTAACAGATGCACAGGGAGAAACACAGAATGAGGCACTGACCTGAGCCTTTGAAGATGTCCGTATTAGCAGTGCATGACAGGCAAAGGAGAGAGAAGAGAAATGATATATTTATTAGTTTTGAGCTTTAACTTCTCCTGTGCAATAGCCTGTTGCTGTCTGGACTAGCCACGTAACTCCCTTTGACAAATTAGAAAAGTATATGCAAATTCAATGCAGATTCTCTGGCTTTGTGTGTGTGTGTAATTCTGTTTATATGAAGGATGAAGATGAAGACAGTAATGACCGCGGTAAGATGCCAGATTGAAAATGTAATTAACTCTCTAAATTGCATAAATATTCAAAAGTCTAGAAAACAAATAGTGTTTCACACTAGAGCTGACCAAAACTTTAAAAATTATTTAAATCCTCCAGAACTTCTATTATCTTCTACTTGATGTGAACTTGTGCATGAATTTTATTACATTAGATGCAAAATATCAAACCAAAATGGCATTTCAGAAATGAAAAAAAAAAAAAAAAAAAAAAAACTTTCTGAACTTAAAAGTTAATGTAATGTTTAAAATTAAAACAGATATATTGAGACACTTTCATAGTTCAAATGACAAAAATAAAAAAAAAATAAAAAAATTAAATAAATAAACAAATAAATAAAAAAGTCAAAAGTAACATGTTTGTAGATCATACTTTGTTTGATATTTTGTATTTTGTATGCAAAAACATTCATTGATTTTTAAAAGTCCAAATGTTATTTCAGGCCACTGTAAACATGAAACATGCATTTAAATATTTAATAAATTTCCAAAATTTTCATATTAATATATATATATATATATATATATATAGACATTCAGTAACAAAAACCAGTTTAAATAAAAAAAAATATATATTTATTTAAACATTCAATTATGTCTTTCTTAATATTTTACACAATAAACAGACAGTATACTATATATTTTTTAATATAATACGGCAATATATTGTATTATATAAAGTTCTGATATTGAATTATTCACACAGCATGTTTTGGCTAACAACAAGATACTTATAAAAGAGAGATATAATTGTTGTGCATAGTGGGTCAAAGCAGTGCTAAAAGAGCACAAAGCAAGCACTGAGGGCATCAGAGTGTATATAATATATGCACACACGCACACGCACACGCACACACACACACACACACACACACACACACAAACACACAGCCCTAACGTGAGAGCAGCGTTCACACGAGCAGCAGAGACAGCAGAGGTAAGCCTGGCAGGCAACTCTCGACTCTATAAATCTCTTTAAGTGTCACAGCCTGACTCAAACTTCAAACAGATTGGGCCATTACTGTCTCCTGGCCCCTGGAATCAGACAAAACAATCGGGGTACACCGAAACACAGGGAGATAAATGCTACCACGGTGATGGCTTCTAATACACTTCAGATGATGTTGTGATATTGAAACGCTGATACTAGGCAAAAATGAGAGACAAAATAAAAGGATGAGATTTCAGGAAGTACCAGCGGACCTAGTGTGCTCACACTGAAGCTCTAAAACAATGTTTTAGGACACCAAGACTATATGGGATTTTATCTGACAGCTGCCAATAAAAGATCTGAGAAAACTTTAGTGGAATAGGACAACTTTTTAATAAATGCATCAGCATTTACTCACCCTAAAGTGACTTCTGTGATTTTTGCAGAAGTGTGAGAGACATGTAATGGCAGATGGCAAGATTTTCAGTCCAGAGTAACTTAATTTCTTTCTGTTCCTTGCACAGAGGTATTATCGCTTTTAAAGAGTTGAAATATAGCTTGAGTAATATTGATTAATTTTATTGTGGGTTTTTTGGAGCTTGACAGTCTGGTCACTGTATATTTTATTGCAAGGGTAAACATAAAAATTAGTCTTTTTGCTCAGTTATGTCAAGTATAAATTGTACCGCACTTTTCACAATGTATACTATCATTCAAAAGTTTGGGGTCAGTAAGATTTCTTTTTTATTCTCAAGAAATTCATATTTGTATTCAACAAGGATGCATTGTGATCAGAAGTGACAGTATGTTTTTTTTTTTTTTATGTTATTTTAAAGCAGAAATCCTACCACAAAATTGTCAAGCAGCACAACTGATAAACTGATAAAAATAAGAAATACAAAGAAATGTTAAAGGATTTCTGAAAGACCATGTGACACTGAAGACTGCTGCTTAAAATTCAGCTTTGCATCGCAGCAATAAATTGCATTTTTAAAATGATATTAAAATAGAATACAGTTATTTTAAATTTAAATAATATTCCACAATACTACAGTTCTACTGCATTTTTAATCAAATAAATGATTGATCATAAAAGACTTCTTTCAAAAAAAAAAAAAAAATGGTATCAACCCCAAACTTTTGAACAGTAGTGCATACATTATTTCAAAGCAACTTTACAGAAAATAGTGCCTTTAAAACCCCCAGCGATCAAGTCAGCAACAAGACATGAAAATGAAAAACTCCTTAAGATGCTTAAGTAGAATGAGCAAATGCCATCATCGTCTGGCAGGCACATATTTAAATAAATCTCCACATGATCCATAATCATGTAATCTTTTTGTCATAAGGATCTGTAACTAAATGAGGGTGAGTAATGATGAACGATTCCTTTAAACTCCACTGAATGATCAGATACAAACAAAATTTGTCTTGACAGGAATCATTTCAGTGTGGCAGATTATTCAAAACCACCGTCTCAATTCTTTCCCGTTCTCAATGCAATAAATGCTCTGAAACTGTGGAAGGGTTTTTATAAATGCACAATTTTACTACTAATTCAATCCTTTAAAAGAATCCACACATACACACACATTTTTAATCGATGATTAATACCTCTCATGAATCTCATAGTCCTTGATTCATTGCAGATTCAAATGCTAAGCAGCTATTCATTCTAATACCAAGAGCTTTCATTGGATTGACACTCAGAGTTACATTTTTGACCTCTTTTTCCAACAAGGGGATTCCATGGGTATCAGATGACAAGTGAGCATTTATTATTTATATCATCACGCAGTTCTCGTTTCGTTATTCTAATTAGTTGATAAAGTGATGGCTAACCTTTGTAACATTGCTAAACGCTCCAGGCCATCTGGACTGCAGGAGGACTTTCACAAAGCTGGAAAGACTCCAAGAGCAAATTGAGCACCACACCACCAGGGACCAAACAATATGCATATTCAGAACGACTGTGTGTGATGCAGAAGATTATCAGAGACGGAACAAGAGTGCAAACACCGACCACATGGGTTTTTACAACTTTTACTCATCTTCTCAACCTGCCATTTCAAGCTTTCCAGCTTCAATCAGGTCTGCTGTAGACTGGAATGGTTTTTGGTGTCTGTATTAATGGATTATTCACATATATTTCTACCTTTTTTAATTCTACACCATGTGAAATCACATTTCCACCCAGGTCACGTGACTTATTGTCATGACATCATTGCTGTACCCTGATCAAATTGCTTCAGAAGACATAAACCACTGAAGTTGTTTGAATTATTTTTACAGTGCCACTGAGATGATGGAAATACGACTGGATAGCTTTGTACATTTATTATAAAGCTCCTTTGTGCAAAAAAAAAAAATCACAGAAACAAATTCCACCTGCCTTGGCTGTGTTGCGATAAATAAAGATTCGATGACGCTAATCTAATGCTAGCATTGTCACTGCAGGCAAGGAATCTTTCACCCTTTTACGCCTCCTCTTGTTGAAATGTTCTCTGATTATAAATGAGTCCAAGCACAATTCAAGCTCATAGGATAAATAACAGCTCCTCTGGCATCAAACACATTTGAGAGAGTGTGTGAGAGAGATGTGGAGAAACGCTGCGGGCCGCTCATTAATGAAGTGAAGCAGCTTTTGCCCAAATCAAAACATCAATCTCCAAAGACCTCTCTGCTAAACAAACCTCCAAGTCAACAATTTGACATGGAGTATCAAAGCATAACATCTCTTTCGCATAGACATTCGGCACAAATACAGCACATTTTCCCACAGTTGGAAATGCCAGATATACACACAAAGCCTAAATGAAAAACATATTGATTTTGTTGTATTCAATAAAGGAAGCTGTGATTGTTTCAGCATGGGGGCAGAGCACCGCAGTTATGGCCATAACCGGCGAGCAGCAACATATTTTGCCCGAAATGCACTTGAAAACTGTGACACATATCATCATCTGTAAGTGGCTGAACTCTGCACCAATTATGGAGGCGGCAGTGAGGGGGAGAGCAGCTTTCGTCTGCGTATTTCCACTCTTGTTTCCAGTTAACAAGAAAATGTCACACACTCTTAACCGGTCAGTCTCGAGAGCCTTCTTTTATATGAAACCCCAATCACACCAAGAGTAAACAGACTCCAGGAGAGTCACTATAACAGACCTAAGATTCACTGTAATGCTACAATAGACAACTGCATTGTCAGAGACGTTTTACACAAAACTCTACTTACTGTATGTACAGCGTTGGACAAAATTTAGATTTTAACGATTGGATTCCCTTTATTTTATGAGTATGAATTTGAATAGAATTGGCCACAAAAGACAGGATGCTGAATATTAAAATGGAATTAAAGAAAGATGAATTTACTGAATTGTAACAAACTAATTCAACAGTCAAAAAACAAAAAACAAAAAAAAAAAAAAACACAGAGGGATTTCATTATTCAAACAAGTTCTGCAGCACGCCATAATTACATTATTAATTAATTGACAAATTATGCCCATTTATTCCCATTTATACAGACTTATTTCTGTGCACAAAGCTCAATACTCTCAAAAGATCAAAACAAGTTTTAATTCTGAATTTAATAGCATCAGTAAATGTTCCCATTATAATATATTTAGTACAATAATATTCAATAATTTATCTAACACTACTGTTCAAAAGTTTTTGTTTTAAAAACTCTTTTGCTCACCAAGGATGTTTTTATGATGTTTGTTTTTTACATTTTATGACAAATGTAGTTTTCATTGTCCAAAAAAAAGTTAGTTTATTAAATACAGTGAAATACATATTTAAGCTTAAGTATATTTATATAATGCAACACTAATTTCTATAGGTGCCATTTCAAACATTGTTTCTAATAACATCTGTACTGTTCTATAATATTTAAAATGAAAGGGAAGAAAACATTCTACTTTTATATTAAAATCTCTGTGAAAATCGTTTAATTTCAGTTTCAATTTTACTACTGTTTATATGTATTGTAATTTAGAGAGAAGGAAAACACAAAACACACAGATGATTATCTGCATAAGCACCACAATTCAATATATTAAGAACATGAATGTTAAGCACTGTACCAGTTTGCCAATAATAGGTAGCTTTGTAAACAAATCTAATTCTAATGGTAACATGCTGTAATACGATAAAAATCTTTGTGCACAGAAGTATAATGTCTTTGTGAGGTTTAACAACAGCCTTTCATCATATTTCCCAAAGCTGTAGTGCATGTAATCTTGCAGAGCAGTCACAGCATACAAAAGCATGACAAGATGGTTTCTAAAAGTCTGCTTCTGAGCTAAAGACGTGCTTCATTTAGAAGCTGTGGGAGAGGCAGAAATGTTTTATAGGGAGATTGGTTTCTAAGCACAGATTTACAGAGGTTGTTAAATTATGCAAGCCTGCTGAACACAGGCTCATCTCATCAGCAGAACAGTCTGCCTCAGCGCACATGATGGCTACCATATGGTACCCAGCTCTGGAGGTGGGCAAGAAGAATGTTCTTTACACAGCGAATCTAGCACCGAGTCCTCCGCTGCGGGTAAAAAAGACTTCAAACTGCGGCGGAGACTGCACCAGCCCTGAGGAGGACTGCATCTGTTGCATCTGATAGAAACATCATTAGTTCCCACACTTAGTAATGAGGATCTTACACATTAAAATAAGAGCCTGAAAATTACGTCACTAGCGATTCAGAAACATGGACTATTTCACACAAATGAGTACAAGTCATATTTGTGAGGTTCATACTGCTATGCACGGCACTGTAATGAAGTACAAGGAGTTATTTAGAAGTGGAAGTATTACAGAAGTGTACTCAAATTTTGTTCAAGCGTTTAAACAAACTGATGAAAATGCTGTTCGAAACCAAAGACAGCTGTCTAGCTGCACAGTCAGCCAATGACTAAACAGAGTGTTTGAGTACTAAGACTCCCAAACAAGCTTCCAAAACCACTTCATGTGATAATCTACCATAAATTCAAGAGACAACCAACTAAATATCCATCCATCCTTCCTTCTAGGAGCTTATGTTCAAAAGTGCATCCACTTTCATTATTTCGAAAAGAGAAGCCTGTACATTCTGCTAAAAAACTCATTTTGTATTCCATGAAAAGAATGTGTTTCAAGTGACATGAGAGTTAAAGGGATAGTTCTCCCAAAAATGGAAATTTGGTCATTAATTACTCACCCTCATGTCATTCCAAACCCGTAAGACCTTTGTTCATCTTCGGAACACAAATTAAGATATTTTTGATGAAATCTGAGAGCTTTCTGACCCTCCATAGACAGCAATGTAACTGAAGTGTTCCCAGGTCCAGAAATGTAGATAAAATAGTCCATGTGAAATCAGTGGTTCAACCATAATTTTACGAAGCTACGAGAATACTTTTTGTGTGCAAAGAAAACAAAAATAACCCCTTTATTCAACAATTCTTCTTCTCTGCATTCGTGAGAGTAGCATGATGTATGCCATGGTACTCTCATAAACTAATGTCACATGGACTATTTTAACAATGTCCTTACTACGTTTCTGGGAACATTTCAGTTACATTGCTGTCTATGCAGGGTCAGAAAGCTCTCGGATTTCATCAACAATATCTTAATTTGTGTTCTGAAGATGAACGAAGGTCTTATGGATTTGGAATGACATGAGGGTGAGTAATTAATGACAGAATTTTCATTTTTGGGTGAACTATCCCTTTAACACATGATGGCATCCCTATAAAACAATATCTAAACCCATCAGACCAGGGCCTGAATTTCGTTTTTTAAACTGGGGGGGGAATTCCCTCCTTACATGGGTCACATGGGGGGGGATTTAAAGATTCTGGGGGGGAGAATAAATTGACACATCGGGGCTAAATTAATCATCTTCATTTATTTATGTCTACAGATTTTAATGTATGGCGTTTTGTCATGCTCTCCTCCAAATTAACATTAAGAACTGTATTAAAACTATTTAGAAATGCCTTTCAGAATCAGTATATTTCATATATTCCAGTTTCAGTTCAATTTCTTTTTGTATTTTGTATAAAATATTTTATGGTGTATTTTGTATATATATATATAAAAAAAAAAAAAAACCTTTATACAAAATACACCATGATCTCCTTCAAATTGACATTAAGAACTGTTTAAACTAATATATGTCACTTAATGTTTCATTGAGGTTTGAGTTGCTTTCAGTTTTAGGCCTTCTGAATGAAGAAGGAATGTCTCAGCTTTCTAAGATATAGCCTAATTATTTTTTTCTAATGTTTAATTAAAAAAAATCTGATCAAAAATTAGCCTTCCCATTACAAGGTGATATTTGACTCCTTAAAGTGATTTACAGGGGAATTTTATTTTTACCTTTGCAATGGCATTTTTCTAACTTTATTAAAAGTATATCATCTTTTATGTCAAATTTAAAAAATGCATATTTATAAGCTTTTTAAAATTTCTTCTTAAAACAATAGAATAAGAATAAGTAGAATAAGACACCAAACAAATTAAATCAGAATTAACAAAATTATTATTTTCCATTGAGGTGGAACAGAAGAACACAAAAGTGGCTTGTAGGTGTATTTTCAGACGTTTAATGAGCTTCAGAGTTGGCATGAGTGCAATTAAATTTATAAATTCATGTTGAGATTAATATTTTTTAATATAAAATTTAAATAGGTTATAGAAATATTAAATGATTTAAATAACTGAAAGATACGTTAAAAATGAAACTAAAACTGCCAGCAGGTGGCGATAAGGCACTGATTTGATCACTGAATCATTCATTAAATTGATTCGTTCGAACGGCTGATTGTCATTGATGAGACAGGGACTGTCTTTATGAATTGGTTTTTGAATCATTGACTCACTAGATTCGTTTAAAAAACGCATGTTCATAAACGAGACACCACTGTGTTTGAATGAAGATGCGC
Source organism: Spinibarbus caldwelli (assembly GCA_039654775.1). Lineage (NCBI taxonomy): Eukaryota > Metazoa > Chordata > Actinopteri > Cypriniformes > Cyprinidae > Spinibarbus > Spinibarbus caldwelli. The sequence goes on along the minus strand of CM077233.1, from coordinate 34,169,509 downwards.
AGCAGCTCAGCTGTGACTTTGATTCAAACTATTTTCGTCGACGAAATAGAGCAAAATCAGGCAACAGTGTTATAGTAAGACAATGTAAGTCACTTAATATTAACTTCTTGTTTACTGAACTGTTGTATTAAATCAACATCACATTTACAAACTCCCTTATTAATCATTACATCCTCACTCTCCTTAGTTCATCGCGATCTCACAAAGTTCTATTATAATCAACGAAGCTCTCTAAACTAAACAATGAATCTCTTATTTACATTGTGTCTACTTTGTTTGTTTATGAAAGGATTCGTGAGATATGTCTGTAATACATTACTCAACTCTGCAAAAACGCGTAGAAATCTTTGAAGCTCCCCTCAGCGCAAACACAAATATGCTCGGGTCAGTCGCACTGGTGCTCCTAAATATTTTTTCACAGTCGCACGCAGTAGTTTTCAGTCGCATTTGCATGCGACTCAGAATATTAGAGCGCGTCACACAGTCTTGTGTGAATAAGATCAGTGCGACGCAGCCCACGGAGAGCACGCCGATGTTATACAGGACTCAACGACAGTCAGAGAAGACAGCTGCAGCGCTGTTTGTGGAATTAAATTTTAAAATAATGACAGACTGTTTGAACAGGTGATTTATTTTTTCGCTTCTGTGGATGCATTTCTTAATTTGATCTGAGATGAAGCAAAAATACATTTGTGTGGGAATTTCTCGCATTATAAAAGTTAAACTTGCGGGAATGGTTTAAATTATGCGCAATCCCCGCAATCCCGCGCCGAAATTCAAGCCCTGCAGACTCTTGTTTAAGGTGTTTTTTTCAGAATCAGGAGCACGTGGCACTAATGTAGCCAGTTCCTGCACAGTTCAATTTACAGATCAGTAGTAAGACACAGCATAGGGATGACATCCCTTCATGCACAACCTCCTCCCGCTTCCGTCACAGTGGCTGATCATCTGTACAGCATGAGGAGGCGAGATAAGAATATCAATCTCATCTCTGTCGAGTGACTCACTGTGGGGAACGGTGCAAGAGGAAACATCTGGAGAAGGCCGCGCATCATCCATTTGGCGCAGCTGATGGCAGACAATCACAGGGCAAAGACGGTCAGAATCATCAGCATTTATCGGCATAACGAGATGGAACGCTCTTCGATTGACGTGTGGTAAGCTGTAACACTGCTTAACACTAGAACCACCACGGGGGAAATTTTACCCGTCGCTGTTTTTCAAATGTACATAACAGATTTTCAATAAAACACTCAAGTCTCCCAGTCATTGACTATTACTAAAATTGTGTGATTTATAATCCCCTGCTGTTAAAAACTGTTTATATAAAACCAGATCAAAAAACGGGGCATTTGTACCTATAAGCCCCAGCAGGTCAAATTTACCCACTATAAAATTTGCGCTGTCATTTTCTTGCCGCTTATGTTTTAACATAGTACATTGCTAGGCAATGCCTTTCACTCACTGAATTAACAGTTATCAGTTTCATAAATAAAGACAAAATGAGTAAAAGAAGCCGATTTATGGATGTTGAAGAGGTATAAGAAACATTAAATACCATGAGTGATGGAGAGTCTGATGGTGGGGAGTTAAGTAGAGCGTCCTGGGTCGGCTCAGCATCTGACAGTGATTAAGATATCATATTTATGTTTTAGCCTAATGTTACTCATAATTGTTCAAAATTTGGATTAATTATTTAATTTTTGTTTTGCCATTTCTAGCATTTATTGTTCGCTTCTGTGGTGCTATTTAGTCTGCCCGTTTCCTGAAGAAAAAAATAATAATAATCCGATCTTTGATGCAATGAATAAAACCATTTTTTGATTACCCAAAGTTTATTGGTGTTGTTCTTTTATTCAAATTATAAGTGATATAACTAAACAAATTAATAATTAATTAGGTGAAGCCGTGCACTTGAATTTGTCACCGCATCATGCAGTGTGGTGAATTATTATTGCTCATTACTGTCTATAGGCTATTTTAGTAATTTAAATAACACAGGTAATATATTATCTAATATGATTACATAATCATATTTTAATATATTAATTAATGGCATTGTAGTATAATGTTACACCACCCAAATATGTACGCTATTTACTTCCTTCTAATTCTCGTTGTCAGTGCAGGCTTGTTTAGCTTATACTGACCGTTATGAAAAGTGATTAGTGGCCTGCACAAAAAAAGCCTTGAACATAAACCAACAGGACAAAAATATAGTTGATGATTAGACGTTACTTATCATTTCATGACTCTAGACACTTCTATGTGAAGCCAGTGGCATAATACAGTGAAATAATATGTTATAAAAACAGTTGTCATGTGCGTGGGTAAAATTTACCCGCTGGCAGTTTTAGGTATACAGCGACCCCTGGCGGTTCTATTGTTAAATAAGTTGTCCTCCCAGGAAGGAGAAAGGAAAACTAGAGCGTTGGGTTCTCACTAAAAGCTATGAGTGACAGGAAGAAGACGCTGCAGCCCTACACCCGTGTTATGTCCTTATAGGGTGAGCATGTCAGACAGCCGATCAATAGATAAGTGCTGGAAAGACAGCTCTGGTCAGCTGTTTACTAGTCTGAAAGGGAGCTGGAACAATCTAGTGATTGTGACAGGCCTCTCCGAGCCTGTAATACCTGAAAGCCTAAATAATGCATGAATGCAGAGCGCTGCCCTGCTCTTTGACTCACGGCAGAAAGCCGCACTGGGGAAAGTGAGGATTGCTTGTTAAAGGTAGGGGCCAGACAGCCAGAGACAGATTGTCAAAGACACATAACAAGCCAAAGCTCACAAGGAACGTGGCGTGTTAACAAAGTTTCCTTACCTAGTCCTGTTCCAAACAATTTACTTAAAGAGAATCCATTATCAAAGCCCACTCCAGACATGTGATTTGATCTGCTGCAAATGACATGAATTTGATGTGACAACACTGAAATGTCAATTAAAGTGTTGATAGTGCACAACCTGATTTTTTAGGAAAATGTTTGCCAGTCTTGAATTACACTTTGGATGCTTTGAGCATGCCGCTCCGAACCATAAACTGCACTAATAAGGTTTTCGATTGTTCTTGGACCAGTAGTTTCAACACAAAGACATTCACTCTGCTTTTCTTACTCTCCAGCCCTTAGAATTAAAACAACAACAACAACAACAAAAAAAAAAATCCCTAGGAATCAAAGAATAAAATTAACGTATGACACTTAAAATGATAATAAATGTTAAAGTGCCCTTATTATGGATTTTTGAAAATTACCTTTCATGCAGTGTGTAACATAGCTCTAAGTGAATGAAAACATCCTGCAAAGTTTTAAATCTGAAAGTACACCATGTATAAAGTTATTGTCTCTCAAAAGAAAGAGTCGACTCTGAATCTTTGAAACGAGTTGTTTTTAAAACAAATCCCAAGCCATTTCATGTGTCAACATGAAACATTAGCATATTGCCTGCCCACTTGTTGGTCTTTTTGCTTTGGTCTGAATGAAAATGCAAATTCATTCTTTGCCACTAGGTGCGCTTTTGGAGCGGTAAAAATAGCTGTTTCCCTGGTAATGCTGTACACAAAACAGCACTGCGCTCACAAACACTGCTTTATCAGGCATTACAGGTGAGATGAAATGGAAATAAATTGTCTAGAGTCTAGAGAAGCATGATTAAAGCTGTGCATTAAAATTATCACATTAATACTGATTCATTTATAAAGATAGTAATAATTTTGTGCACACATTGCATGTGGATGCCACAAATAGCGAAAAGCTATTCAAAACGAAAAATGTCATGTACCACATGGAAAGTGGAAATATCTCTAAACCCTCTGTTTCAAAAGGCTTTGAAATAGTCAGCATTTTCAGTTTCAGCCCAAAAATCCTGAAGTTTCAATTTTGGACAAATTTTCATTTTGATGCATCACTATTCAGTTAAAGGGCAAATGGAGAGTTGTGCTGCAACACCAAGGTCATAGGTTTGATTCCCAAGGAATGCATTAACTGATAAAATGTTATATTGAATGCTGTGTCACTTTGCATAAAAGCTTCTGCCAAATGCATGAAAGTGTGAAAAAAAAAAAAAAAAGTAGTCTTATCTAAAGTTTCAGAATCAGAATAGATCCAACCAATAAATGTGCTCCAATATACCAAGATACCAAACACTGCATTCAAAATTCAGAGATTTCAATATGAACTCCAACACTTTCCCATCAAACCCTTCTGAGAACTCCATTAAGTCTTCTGAGCTATAAAAGGGCATCCTCAGAGCGATACAATTTTCATTCAGGGTCTCTCTCAAACTCAAACACATTCACACACACAAATCCAATGTGGCTTTGGTGGTGACTTTCTACTATATTTATGAAGAAATCTCAATCTCCACACCTTTGCAGAGTGGGCCGCTTCAAAAACCGCCAGCTGCACAGCCCCTCTGCCAAGACCACAGAGCGGCCGTTTGCAAAATGTTAACAGTGAGAGTTCATCTCCCCAAAAGATCGGAGGGGGCATTAGCCAAGGCAAACTCTGCCTTTAGCGAAGGGGTATTTTGAGTCCTGTTAAACAGTGGGTCCATAAAAGTTGTTAGTAGGCACTTAACCATCTGTACACACAGCAGCAAAAGAATACATTTGAATATTTTTCACACACACTGCCTCATCTGCATACTGACCTCTAGAAACCAGCGTGTCCTCTGCAGCCCATTCCAGCACACACAGCACATTTATAATATCATTTCCCTTTAAAGCGAGGCCCATCTGGGAGCAAGCTGTCGCAAATGTACTCGTAGACGAATGTACCTTCTTTATGCTATTCTTTCATTTTTTGCAGATGTGGTGATGTCTAATTCAGACTCAAACAACGCCCTTACTCATGCATAAAGCACATCATTAATGACCAAATAAGCATTTCTATCTCCAAGATCGAACAATATGCGGCCCATATTTGTACTTTAGCGAGATAAAGACTGGCAGAGTTGCACATGCTCAAAGCAATAGCATTTAACACAACACTTGTACAAACTGTCCTAACTAGCTGACAGCAAAAGGAGGAGAGGAGAGGTCACAAAAAGACAGTCTGCGCTAATGGGCATGCTTTTCTGCAAAGAGCACAAATCTACAGCAATCAGGAAGAGTATTTACACGGACACTTGTTAGCACCTTTGTGCTGTCTCACTGTGAGAGACAAACTATTTATTAAAGGATGAGGAGATTGTGTTTGTTCATATTTTAGCTTTGAGGCTGAAGTACGTTCAGTAAACTGCACTTAATGAAGAGGCATGCATTAACCGGTGAAATGGTAATGAGTTGAATGTTAACCGTGCTGAAAATGCAAAATGTATCTCTAGGCGGCTTAAATATATTCCGTTGGGGATATTTCAGGCGTTCAATAAAAACGGATGTGAAATGAAACAGTTTACATGAGCGATTATCTGAATCATGATGCCTGCGATCATAGACCCTAATGATTCTCATTACTCGCTTCTCACTGATGATCCACCATATGGTGGTGGAAGCCCACAGAGATACTATTTCCCTATTGGGACCGCACATCTCACCTGATTCTTCAGGTCTAGTTTGGGGCATGGCCGCCCGCCGTTAAACGGCTTCTCCCGTAGCCATTTGGACCTGATTTTCAGCCCGCTGCCACAGGAGGCGCTGCAGGTCGACCACGGCGACCAGTCGCTCAGCTTGCAGTCCAGAGGGCAGGGTATGTGGCAGACCTCTTCCACCAGACCTGCGAAAGAGCATGCTGAGCAATCAGAGCGGCCGAGCCCCTGCTATTCAACATCACGCTAACAACATTAGCGGAAACACCTGGTGCCAATGCTGAGACCTCCGTCTAATTTACACTGACAGTTCAGGGCACCCCACAGCTTCCTATTTGACTAATGACTGCTTGTCTTCCCAGCGGAGGAAAAATTACTTGGCTTTTTACTGAGAGAGAGAAAGAGAGGAAAAGGAGATGGAAATGAGTAGACGAACCTGATTCACTGCAAAGGTCTGGGCTAACCAGGTGGGCTTGGTGGTCCAGACAGGCCACGGCACGATAACGCAATCCGTGACCGCAGTCACGTGCCTCTCGCCGACCCCTCCATCCCTGGAGGGAACCTTGCACCGGGGTCTCCGATAGGATACAAGATGACCAATTACCATATGGCTGAGAAACAAACTCTTCACACGGACAGGGCTCGGACTCCACCAGAGGGTACAAGTCTTCTCGCTGACAGCGGTCTTGTTTCCGGCTCCGACCTGAAAATGGATGGAGAGCCAGAAAGAAAGATGGAAAAAGAGAGGGGAAGCAATAAATAACAGAGACTAGTCATCTGAATTTTAGGTGCCATTTGGATGAAACATTCAGACAGCACTCGTGTGTAATATACTTATCTGTCTTTGAAAATTATTAAAACATTAATGATGTCTGGCTAACTGGACCATTATTCATTCTGCTGTCAACTGAGGACTGCTAAGTGCCACTGCAAACATCCCCAGGGAACGATTAGAGAACTATTCTGAGTAGACTGAAATGGAAACGTTTAGTGACGATAGCAGGAGTCACAGAATAACTTCCAAGCAAACATGCTGCTCTTTCAGCACACTATATATGATGGAGCAGACGTGTCCAACCCTGCAGTGTTCAGCTCCAACTTTAAACACACCTAAAGGTCTTTGCACACTTTGCAGTCCGAAATTTTCGCACGTTATAAAATAAATATGACCTCACATCACGTTTACACGCCACCTCCGAAACTTTCGTCCATCATAAAAACAATTCGGACCGGGTTCGATTTTCTGCATTTTCGCATCCGTAGCAAGCATTTTGATAGGAAAGGATGACGAATACGAAAAAACAATGAAAAACGCATATAAAAATTGTGTGCAAGGACCTTTAAGCAGCTAATCAAGGTCTTTAGGGTTACTAGAAATGTCCAGTATTGGAGCTAGGACGCTACAAGGTTGCAGGATTATTGGTATATATTTTGTCCTCAAGGATACCTGATTAGAGTTCAAATTGTGCTTTTGGGGGGACCAAACCTGCTCAACATTAAAGCTTATTAAAGCTTCAAGAGCAGTACACTTACTACATGATGTTACCATGTGTAGCATGTGCTGTACTGTCAAACAGAAAAGGAGTCTGATTTTGATTCCCAGAGAATGCACGAACTAATAAAAATTACCTATTTCAATGTACTGCAAGTTGCTTTGGATAGATGTTAAATGCTTAAAATATTACTTTTAAACAACCATTTTAAAAAGGTTTTTTGACCCCTAAATGAAAATATTGCCATCAATTAGTCATTTACATTTATGCATTTAGCAGACACTTTTATCCAAAGTAACATACAAAAGAGGAACATAAGCAATTTTTGTCAAAAAAAAAACAACAACAACAATAATCGTAATATACAACGCCAGGTTCATTAGACAAACAGATTAGGAAGAAAGCTAGAATTACTCACCCTAATGTCTTTCCACAAGAATTTGGTTCATCTTCAAAACACAAAGATATTTTTAATAAAACCTGAGAGATGCTGTCCCTCCATTGAAAGTCAATTCACCAAAAACAAATTTCCAATTTCGTTGTTTCACATATAAACACTAATCAAGGCACATACATAAAGCTCATCAAATATGTTAAACAGAAGCTGAAGCTTAATTGCTTGACGCGCAAGAACAAACCTCACTGGTTCTTGCTAAAGCTCAAACGTACTTGCCTGACACTTTCAAAGGAGGGACAGAAATCTCCCAGGTTTCATTAAAATATCTTCAATTGTGTTTAGAAGATGAAAGAAAGTCTTATGGGTTTGGAACAACATGAGGGTGAGTAAATGATGACAGAATTTTAATTTTTAGGTGAATAAAAAACCCTTTAACTTTTTTAGGGTTTTATAGTAAGTGGTAAACTTACACGCTTGTATGTTATAAACGTTTAGCAGAAAGGTAAACAGAGAGTGTGTAACTCAAGATTATGAGCAATTTAAAAATAAATAAATAAATAAATAAAAAACTCATAATGCGAAGACCAGAATGGTGCCAGTCTCATTTTAGAGACCCAGATTCAGGTCAGATCTGGATTAAGTCAATCAAACCCGCACCCTCTCTCACTCCTGTCTACACTCGTGTGTGTTTCACAGATGAAAAATAAAAATACATAAATAAGAAATTAAAAATTCAACATATAAACAAGATAAAGAAGCAGCAATCATTTGATAGAGTGTTTAGCAAGTCAGTTTCTTGGGAAGTCCCTTAAGTTTTATAGGAGTGTGGGGCTGAGAACTGAACCAACCAGAAGCATCTTCCTTTCTCTCTCCCACATTCTTTATTTTTAAATATACAAACATAGACCCGCGGCACTCTCATGTTCAGTGGACCATATACATCTAATTTATCTAATGAGGAGAGAAATGAATAGATTTCACATCATGAAGGCTTCTGTTTAAGAGGCTATTAGTTCCTCTTTGCACACTTCACTTCCTGGAACATTTCAAATTAGTCATGTCCATTAGACATGATGAATATTATTAGGTTATATAAATAAAAGGATCTGTTCATGAGGAGAGATGCTCCTTTTTAGACATGCTGTCACCAACACCACAGAGCAGCGTTCAACAGGGTCCTCAAACCTGTCAAGCATAATTACAACAGCTTGTCAAACCTGTGGGCCGCACTGGACAATTATGCATGGTCAAGCTGAAGAGCTGTGAAATATGATGCTTTGATGCACTGGATTCAGAAGCTTATTGCATTTTGTTGTTTGATTGAAGGATGCTGCTGGCTTGCATCAATGAGATCGGTGTGGTTTTGCTGACAGCTAAAGCTTTTAAGATAATGCTGATGAAAGATCATCATCAATCATGATGCAATACTCAGTAGATTCAGTCAATCTCTGGTCGAGTCAAAAGCTAAATTAGACTGTCTCAGAGAATATATATCAGTAGACAGTTTTGCTTTTGTGCTTCAAATTAGCTGCACAGACGGACAACCAAGAAAACCAGGAGTACTTGTTGCTGGGATTTACATGTATCGGCTTATAGTGTATGCATTTTTTTTTTTTTTTTCATATATATCTAAGAATACAGATTTAAGTATTTCAAATTTGTACAACATTTAACAATATAATATCATATAAGTAAGTGTTTATGATTTTCTTTTATGCAACAGTTTAATAGTTCAATAGATAGTTACAGGATACATTTTCAGTTTGCTAATATGTTGTTAGTATATGTAAATGAACAATGTCTACTATTTCTCCATATTACCTGCACTCACATATCCCTGTTTATTTGTCAGAAAAAGTTCGCCGGATGATGCAAAATGTGTCATTTTGCATCATCCAGCAGACTTTTGACAGCTCCAGAGTTTTTGTTAAAAGTACAGATCGAACTTCTGGATTTTTGTATTCCCACCCATAGACAGTTGGATCCAGAAAAGAGCATTATGTGTGTTGAATGTTTTGGCAAATGGAATGCCACAGACTTTTTCTCTGTTTTCCTACATAGCACTGCTAATTAATAATTAAAAAAAAAATAATAATTAAAAAAAAAAAGAAAAAAACAAAGTATTTCTACTGTATAGATAGCCAAGTTTGCCAGTAGTGAATTTCCCCTTAATTAATGAGCATAATTACATTTTAGACACAGTATTGCCAATGAAAACAGTTCCAAATGAAGCCAAAGTAGAATTGTTGACTGCAGTGTTGGACAGTAACAAAGTATTTTTTACGTTGTTACTGTACTGAAATAAATTTTTGAAGTATATGTAAGTATCTGTGAAAGTATTTTCATTAAATTTTTACTTTTAATACTTGCATTAATACTTATTTTTAACAGTGCATTAAAAATCAAATACTTTTGTACATTTACTAGAGTACTTAATACTTTTACTGGAGTTATATTTTATTGGGCTATCTGCACTTTAACTTCTTGATATGTGTACTTCATCCACCACTGGTTGAGTGTCTCTGAGCAACACAAAAAAGAGCTGAACCTGAATAAATCTGTATAGAATAAATCCTGTTTATGAATAAATTGGTTGAACACATAATTCAACGACTCACTCATAAACAGTCACTTGTTTTATTTCTGAACGAATCACATGGTTTAAACAAATCTGTCAATGATTCTTTGACTTCCTCATAAACTTTCTACCTGTCAGTATCCGTCTATCAGGAGGAGGGTCTATATACAGTATACAGGGAGAGTGTGAGATGGACACAGAGATGGAGGTAGAGGCAAAGAGAAACTCACACTCTCAGTGCTGTCCAGAAGTTTCCTGAGAAGTGTTTGCCAGCCTCCATCTGTTTTTGGTGTACAGAGGCGGTCAATGATAGAAAACAGCTCTAACAGTGTGAAATCTCTGTCAGTACACCGCAGCCTCACTGACAATCTGCTCTCTGCTTTCACTGCATGTGTGAGAGTATGTGCATATGTATATAAAACACACACACACACACACACTTTTACACAGTGACGATTCATTATTGATGACACCTCCAGAAACCAACAACACCTGCTGCATATTGTGCATTCAATTAAGCAAGAAGCACAAACTTAGCTTGCAATTTTTTAAGGCTTAATTTCTGTTTTATTTATTTTATTTTTGTTTGTTTTTTTGAGGCTCTTGAATTTCTAGGTTGAAATCAGGTTGACATTTTAGCTTGTGATCGCCTTTGATGTGGGATTTCCTAAAAGTATGAGGTGAAGAAAGCCTTTGAAAGTTTATCTGACACAGTGAATCCATCACATTGTGAGACGTGCAGGATCTTAATGAGAGCCAATCATGATTTTTATGCAAACAAACTAACTAAAGGAGAAAGCACTGCAGTAATTCTCCAACAGACAGCTCCAAATCTGCCTGTAGAGCAGTTCACAGCAGGTCTCTGATCTCTGATGACAGACAGGACTGTCAAAATATGTTGGGTAGGTGCAGTAATGCTAAAGGAAAGAAGAGGAGGATAGTTAATGAAATAATGTCAATTCTCCTCAATGGTACTGACTGGAGCACTGAACTCATAGTTCACTTTAAATGACTTCCTCTTCCTTTTTTTTCCTAGCTTTAGCTGATTATGCTCAGCTAAGGAATATACTAAAGCTAACTTGTCTGTCAGCTTACTCCCTTTGTTAAAATTATATTCTTCAAGTGATGCTACAATTGTGACACTCGAGATTCCATTGTACATCTTGGCACTAGCTCTCAAAGGACTTTACAAATACGCCACTAATTTGTACCCGACCTTGTCAGGATATAAACAAGCTTATCGACTTGCCACGGTATAAGGATTTAGCTTATTCACAGTCGCAGTATTTGTTTTGTTGTGTGACTTTTCCATTCTAAACACTAAACAAACATCCTGCTGACTGTAAGAAATTAATATAATTAACCTTGTTCTTATATTTCCTTAGGGAAGTGACAACTATTTGATAAAACATGCCAGAGCACATCGACACATATATACAGTATCTACATGATAATTTAAAGTACTTTTTACTGCTTTATATATTTGTATATTCATGAAAAATAAACAGAATCAAATCTTTAGCATTGTACAACCAGTTTACTTAAAATGTGTTGTTCAATTTTTTTAATTTTTTTTTTTTTACACAGGATCAGATGTATTGATATTAAAAATATTATCCAGTATTTTCCAGTGAGACAAACTAATTTATACTATAAATTTATACATTTATACTTTTACTTCTTATTCATGTATTATTGTATTTATTTTTCTACATTATTCTACATTATTTTGTACATTTTCACCTTTTGTATTAATACAAACATATTTCTACATTTAAAAAAATATAAATAAAATAAACTTGTAAGTAAAAAGAGGAAATAAATAAATATGTAATAAATTAAATAATTCACAAATAGTAAAGTATAATTATATGGTATAAGTGTCATTAGAAAATGTCTCACTAGAGCATACAATGTGTTTCCTTCTATATACACTTTTTGACTTGTTTGTTTAAAAAAAAGATTGTTTATTTATTTCTCCAAAATATTATAAGAGAGTAATATTAGGTATATTAGGCTGCTGTCACTTTAAGACCTTGTGCGTGGATCCAATATATTGATATATATTCATTTTGAACTGTTAACATACACTTAGAATAAATCCGATTGTGTTTATATGAATTCTCAACAAGACAGATACATTTTTGTGTGCATTTGACTGTTCAAGCAAAATAAGCAGCAAAAGAGAACTAGTTCTAGTCTAGTTAAAGCTAAAGTTACAGCCTCTTGGATCAACCAGGAGTTATGTAGCTTGCTAAAGAATATAATGGTTAATGCACAAACCCTTTGTTTACCAGTCTCATAGCATTTTCCCATTAGTGTAATTAACACACAAGGTGTGGATCTGTCATAATACATGTTAGATTTCACAACTTTGTGAATCACCTTTTTAGTTTTCTCAGTGGATCTCACCTGTTAGTGTGCGTTTGCGGGTACGTCGGCTCCCGCAGCCAGAGCATTCAGAGAATTTCGACCAGGAACTGAAGGTGCAGTCATCCCTGCATGGCACCCAGCAGCTCCTGAAGCGTGACGGCATCGGCCCGGCCCACCGGAGACACTCTGACACGGCTGCCATCTCATCATACTCGTCCACACAGCTCACTCCTGAGAAGACAAACGCATCTTTAATACAACAGCTCATTTGCAGTTATTGATGCTTGCTTAAAAAATGTAATAAACATTGCTTACACTGCAATCCAATCAGTCTCATTTATGGAGAGAAAATAGGTAACATAACCATTCCTCGGGCATTAACGTGGATGCAAATTCATGGAAATGTATTCGGAACGGTATGGACACTAAAAGCCATTAACTTTTCTCCTTAACTCTTTCTTCTACTACTCTGATTTCAGATCCTCTCGCATGGAAATAGTCCTTCTCTGCATCAGCGCCACTGAGAGGCGATAAATGATATGCTTGGCCAATGTAAAGCCGCCTGCTACTTTTTCAGCACACCGCATCCATTCCACCCACAAGGCGATGTGTTCCTCGCAGACAGCAGAGATTGTGCCGAGGACTGTTCGCTCACTGACTTAAATTTGCCACTCTGCCTTACATGATGACATGTTTTGACACAGTCCTCCACAGCATGGCTCGCTTCCACTCAGCTGAGGCTTTTCATGGGAGCACACTTAACACATAACTGTAAGGAAGGCACTTGAAGGAAACTTTTCAGACTAAATAGCAGGTCTTAGTATTGGTTGAGCTCACATTGTTTACACAGAATATCTCCGAAGAACGACTAAAAACACATTAATTTCTCCACTGACCAAGACATTACGCAATATTTGATATAGAAAAAACCAAGTGGATTTAATTGTGGCAACAGCAATGCTGTATACGTAAATAAAAGTTTAATTATAATTAAATTAATATAATAAATTATAATTTGACTTATGTATATAGAGTAGTATGTATGCAGAGTATTTGCATTGCCAAGCAACTGCATTAACACATAACTGCACTGATAGGTGGCCACATGTTTTTATACACTATGGTTCAAAAGTTTGGGGTTGGAAACAATCTTATGATCAACAAGGTTTCATTTATTAGATCAAAAATATAGTGGAATATTTTTACACTTTAAGATTTTACTTTTATATTTGAATATATTTTAAACTGTAATTTATTTCTGTGATAGCAGTTGAATTTTCAGCTTCATTATTACAGTCTTCAGTGTCACACGATCCTTCAGAAGTCATTCTAATATGCTGATTTGCTGCTTATTAATATTAAAAATAGCTGTGCTGCTTAATGTTTTAATGTGAATGTGAAATGTAATTTAATGTGAAAACTGTGATACATGTTCAGCATTCTTTGATGAATAGAAAGTTTAGAAGAACAGCATTTATTTGAAATAAATTCTGTATTCTAACATCAAAAATGTTTTACTGTTACTTTTGATCAATGATTTGATTTAATGCATCCCTAAAAGCATTAACTTCTTAAAAAGAAGAAGATATATTCCAAATTAATCTTCAATTAAACTTAAATTAATTAGAAGTTCTGTTCCAAATTAATCAAATCACCCATAAAATACCTTCTGATAAACACAAATGTAGTTAACCATGTTAACTAACACTGTGAAATCAGTTGTCCTGAAATCCCAAATACAAGTGTACCTTAAACCTGCAAAATGAGGATAACAACACTACATCCTGAAAGATTAAAGGAATGTGCCGGACAGATGTAGACAAAGAAACAAATTAAGATAAGGTAAACGGTGTCACTGAACTGCCAAATTTACATTTCTCACCTCTCATAATGGTACATTGTTAAAATGTCTCATGCTCTTGGGCTCATTATAAAAGTTTCTTTCTTCTAATTAAAACTTTATATTTCTGAGCAGGAAGACCTGTATGTCAGTCTATAGCTGGATGAGCTTCTGGCAAATGAAGCTTCTGTCTGAGAGTGGTAGCATTTATTAGCAACTATTTTATTATTATATTTTTATATATTACAGTCATTTAAATGATTAAATTCAGTCATTAAATTAAATAAAATAAATACATTAATAAATAAAATAAATAAATCAAAATTATTTAATTATTAAAACAATATATGCAGTTTAGTTCCCCCCTTTAAAAACAGTGTATTAAGAGTAATACTGAATGTATTTAGAAAAGGTACCATGGTGTTACCATGTCTTTTTGGTTTCATGACAATATTATGTTTTTTGGACATGTGTCATAGTGTTCTTTAAAGCACCATATTTTACTGTCTGATACCATGACTGAACAACACACCTTTTTGTAAGAGAAATAAACAAAAGAGAATTAAAGCAAAGCAAAATAAAAAAAAAGCAAAAAATACAGACTTTCATTTCTTTTACCAGCTCACTTAAAAAAGAGCAAAAGAGCAACTAAAAAATACAAAAATAAAACAAAAAAAACAACATTTGCAATTTATTGCACACACATAAAATTCTTATAGTTATTTCAGCAACAGTGAGCCTCCATGCCCAGGATTTGTTTTTTGGCCAGTTTTTAGTAGATGTTCACTCTCAACTGCATGTCCCATATTGATAATTAATAATGTTTTGATTCAGATCTGTAGGAAATAAAATTCCAACCCTTGAAGATTTGTGCCAGGCAGTCTCCGAACACAGAAGAGAGGGATCAATATAGAGATTAGACTGTAGAACAAAGACCCTGTGCATGCCGAAGTGCCACTTTAACAGCCGAAATCACATCTGAGTCAAATCCGCAGAAACACCACCTTCCCTTCACCTTCGTGATGCTGTATTTGAAGAGGCATACATGTACACATATGCCTTTAACACATCTTATTGATTCCTATTTGAATTTCAAATTTTGTTCTCTGACCAAAGTGTTTGCCCTCTCCACTTCAGAGTATCGTGGGTGGAGATAGTATATAGACGTAGGATGGTGTTTTAATGAAACATCATAGTTTGCCTTTGTTTCTACAGTCATAAAAATTACATATTCAGATTATGACTGCAAAGGCATTTTATCTGTATTTAGCTCTACAGTATATGCATGATTACTGCAAAATCAATCTTACTGTATGGCTGATTATTAAATATTTAAACAGATCATTATAAACAAATACTCTGCCATTTGAAGGTTTGGGGTCAGATTTTTTATTTTATTTTATATATATATATATATATATATATATATATATACACATTAATACTTTTATTCAGCCATGGTGCTTTCAAAAGTGACAATTAAGACATTTATAATGATACAAAAGATTTATATTTCAAATAAATGCTGTTCTCTACAATAATATTAAGCAGCACAACTGTTTTCAAAACTGATAATAAATAGAAATGTTTATTGAGAACCAAATCAGCATATTAGAATGATTTCTGAATGATCATGTGACACTGAAGACTGGAGTAAATTAATAGCTGCTGAAAATTCAGCTTTGCCATCACAGGAATCAATTACATTTTAAAACACATGAACAAATAATAGGGAACAAATATTTTAAATTGTAATAATATTCACAATATAACTGCTTTTAATGTATTTTTGTTGAAGTAAATCCATTATTGGTGAGCATTAAAGAGACTTCTTTCAAAAACATTTAATTATTATTATTTTTTTTTGTTTGTTTGTTTTTTTTAATCTTACCAATCCCATAACATTAAATCCTCATTTGAGTTCAAATTATCATATTATAATAAAGTGATTAGTGGACATTATTCTAAAATACTGAATGATGTGACTCATCAGAATCAAGAGAACTGTGTAGCATATTATGTACCAAAAATGACATTGAGCACAGGATTGAATATTGATTCAGAGCATTTTGCCCTTCAGATTCAAATGTTAAATGTGAGTTTTGAGAAGAGATATTTATCTTTTTTTTTACTCTTTGGAATTTCATATGCCTCCCAGGGCAGACATCAGTTTCTCCCTCCTACTCTGTGTCTACTAGCTTCCTTTTCTTCCTCGCACTCGTTCCCGGTTCCCGCAGTGCCCCAGAGACAGAAAGGTTGACAGTAGTGACATTCTGATTGGAGCGCTCAGGCTGCCCATTTTTAGCACAATTATTTCCCCTCACTCCTCCAGCCCTATACCACTCTCTTTCAATTTATCTCCTCTCCCTATTGTTAACATTTTATTCTTATCTCGGCTCATGACAGGGATCAACTTAATAATGCAGTCACTTACAAAGGTGACAATGTTTGCTGACTACTCAAAAGGACATGGCAGAGAACTTTTTTTGCCCTTAAAAAGACTCCGTCAGACTTGCCAGCTAAGCTCCTCAGTGCTCATTAACGGCACAGGCCGAGTGCACAAAAACCCCCCTGAAGACGACTCTTTTCATTAGAGTAACCCTTTCTTGTGCTCCTAAAATGAAGGTCTTGATATGTGGGAATCGAAGCCCAATTAAATGACTACTGAAGCTCTTCACAACACCAACAGGCACTGTGAAAAACACTCCCACAGCCACCCCATAATAATGGGAACTGATTAACTGAGACATTTTAATCCATAATGTGAGATGAAGTTTAGTATGTGTGGTATAATCAATATACGGTATGTGACCCTGGACCACAAAACCAGTCTTAAGTGTCAATTTTTTTTAAATTGATATTTATACATCATCTGAAAGCTGAATAAATAAGTTTTCCATTGATGTATGGTTTGTTAGGATAGGACAATATTTGGCTGAGATACAGCTATTTGAAAATCTGGAATCTGAGGGTGTAAAAAAATCAAAATATTGAGAAAATCACCTTTAAAGTTGTCCAAATGAAGTTCTTAGCAATGCATATTACTAATCGAAAATGTTAAAATGTTATTAATAAGCAGCAAATTAGGAATTTATTGAGGGGAAAGTCGTAGTTAATAGTGAATAAGTGTTCCCTATTCTAAAGTGTTACCAAATTAATACTTTTATTCAGAAAGGAAGTATTAAATTCATAAAATTGATAAAAAGTAAGATTAAATACAATTGTAAATTACTATTATAAATAGTCATTTGACAATGAAGACATGAGTAATGGCTGCTGAAAATTCAGCTTTGCATCAGAAGTAAATTATAATTTTTTAAATACATTAAAATATGAAAATTATTTTCAATTGTAATAATATTTCACAATATTATACATTTTCCTGCATTTTGAATCAAATAAAACAGCCTGGATTAGCATAAACTTACTGACCCCAAACTTTTGAACAGTAGTGCATGCATATAAAAGCATACTGTAAAACATAAATAAATAAATAAATAAATAAATAAATAAATAAATATTCTCACTGTTGCATTTATTCGCCCGTTACATTTTTTTTTTTTTTTTTATATGGTGGATAGGTTTAGGATAACAACGGGGTTAATTGATCCCAAAAATAATGGTAAAATCTAACTATTCAAATAAATTTTTAATATAAGTAATATAAAGGATGAATACAATTTTTATTGTTTGTTTCTAAAGCTGTGCATATATTATAGATGCTGTCAATACATCCCTACTGTACATTACAGCATACAGTATGTGCACAAAACACACAAAACATTATACGTGAATAGTAATGAGATCAGACCAGACTACCAATAAGAGGGCGACAGCGGCGCTCACGTGATCACCAACAGACGCAGTCCCTCATATCACCTCACATTTTCAACTCTCACTGAAAACGAATGACTTCTGGTCGCTCTGTCGCTGTAAATCGTCTCCGAAAGCACAGTACGTGTGAGGTTCGCGTTAGTTTTGCAGAGGTGTCTGTCTTTCTGGTTCATTTAGTGTAATTTACTGCATTGCCTTCTAGCCCTGTTATTTATTTTGGAGGATGCTGATAGAGCAAATGTTCTCGAGCACAGCAGGACTCTGCTGCTGGCTCATTTGCATCTGTGTGGCGGTGAGCGTCTGCGTGCCTGTCTCAAGCCACCACTCCACCTGAGTACGCCAAGCATAATCAAATTACACCAGCCAGGGATGCTTGCCTAAAATACAACAATAAATCATCCGGGTACATAAACAACCTGCGTAATTTTTAATCACTAGTCTAAAACAAGAGCTTGTTGCAGTTGCGGTGGCGGTACTCGCTGTTAGCTCTTGTGGAATAAAAAGCAGGAACGAATCGGTGAACATTCGTAAATTAGCCGAGATTTATTGTTTACTTAAATGTATGCCCTCATGCGGTGAGATCCAAGCGGAGGTCAACAGTATGTCAAGTGCTGGTTTAAATAAACCATGAAATTCAATCTGCACACAAGCAAGAGCTCGCTGCAGTCCATCTTCATGTAATCCGTATCCTAACCTTGCTGTGGGGCACTCGTACTATAGCAGATACTTACTGCTGGCTATTTGAATCTTGCATTGCAGGATAACATTTACACAGACTTATTCTTTCTAATGAATGGCCTCATTAATTTTAATGAATGCACTCAATATCTGGAATAATACTGACCTTTGACTCGGCACAGAAATGTCAGCTTTCTTCCATTGTACCAATATGATATTCTGATAAACCGGGGAAGGTCAGTAAAATGTCATACCACATTGTCTCTAAATGTAATAACTTCTGGATACAATCGTTTAGTTTAATTTTATCTCAATAAATTCAAGGTTTCTGTGAAAAATACGTAACATTTGAATATTATTGAAGATAATAATTATTAGTCTTCCAATTTTGAATTATCATACTCTTTTACACTAACATTTCATAATAACTACAATACGTGATTATCAAAAAATTATATTTAACGTACATTCAAATAGGAATACATATATTTTCATATAAATCAAAAATTCATTATATTTTAATGATTTGAATGGAAAGAGAACTATTTACATGTGAAGTGTTATATAATGCAATTATGTTCATCAACAACCAATGAATTAAAGTACTGATATCTATTATATATTGATATTTATACAAGTATTATTTGAATAGTTGGCGACACTATAGGAACAATTCTCACTATTAACTTGTTGCTTATTAGCATACCTATTATTAACATATTGACTGTGACAGTGCTTATAAAGCACATATTCTGCATGACCATATTCTACATCCCTAATCCTAATAACTACAACTACCTTACTAATGAGTAATAAGCAGAAAATTAGGAGTTTATTGAGGAAAAAGTCGTAGTTAATTTCTGGAACAATATTGACATTTGCACAAAAATGTCAGAGCATGTTGAGATTTTTACACTGAAAAAAAAAACGATGGTGTTAAACACATTGAATTAAACGTGAAATTTTGAAAGAGGAAAGACTGGAATAGCATTTTTCTTGTAAAACATTTAAATAATCTTTGTTTTATTTACAACTTCGAAAAAATATTTTTTACAGCAAAGATCACAGACAAAACACATACAGAACAGCCCTGTAAATCAAAAAGTATTATGCGACTTCACACGTGTTTTTTTTTTTTTTTTTTTTAAAGCATGTCACCTGTGCCCTAAAGGCAGACTGTTCCTCTTTCATTGTCTGTGATGTTTGACAGCTTTCACTTCCATTCTGTCATAATCGCACCGGGGTTGCAGCATGCTGCATTAACACTTCACACACTGTACAGTGCCAATGAACAAAGCAGAGCTCAAAGCCATGAACACTGCCATATACATACACAGTGATGCATATAGCTCAGAAGGAGAGAAACAACAGGTGGCTATTTAGTGTACCATGAGAACCCACTCTTTCACATTACACAAACTTCTCTTACCTCTCATCTCTAATCCTTTACCACACGATTCACTGGCTCCCGTCATTCCCTGCTGGACAGAATCTGGGACCAGAGTACATGGATGCCATCTGTGTGCCTTCCATCTGAAAAAGAGATGAAGGTTTATAGTGATGGCTTGATGTTAGAAAAGAAACCCCAGCATTGCTGCCAGGAAATACATTTTTAATGCATTTTTTTAGGCATTTATAAATATACTAGGTATTATTTAGATATATATAAAATATAGTGCTGTCAAATGATTAATCGCGATTACTCCCATCCAAAATAAAAGTTTTTGTTTACATTAATATACGTGTGTGTACTGTGTATATTTAATATGTATATATAAATACACACACATTCATCTATATATTTAAGAAAAAGATGTTACGTTTATATATTAAAGATATTCATATATGATATAATTTATATGAATATAAATATATACATGTAAATACATGTAAATATTTTCAAAATATATGCCGTATGTGTGTGTCTTTATATATACATAATAAATATACACAGAACACACACATATATTACGTAAGCAAAAAAATTAATCGTTTGACAGCACTAATCAAATGCGAAAAATAATACAAAGATGTACACACGTAAGCAGACCTTCCAGTATAAATGCAATGCATATCAATGGAACTCTGGTTACAATACTTAAAAGATTGGTTAACACTGGTTTATGACACATGGAATTAAGTGCCTTTCTATTCAGGGGCTATAACAGGAAAATGACTTTCACTCCATGTGACTCAGGTCTTGCCTTGCAAAAAAAAAAAAAAGAAAAAAAAATTTGACTTAAATAAATCCTATAAACCAGTAGTAATGAAGTGCTGCATTAAATGAATGACTTTGTTTCAGCATACTAAACAGTTTCTTGTCAATAGTTTTAATTACAAGGGATTTTAATGGCAGATTCCAATGCCGACTTCTAGAGATCAGAGCGTTAATATGAACTAATACATTCACTAGTTCACTGCAAACGCATGTTTAAAAGTGCAAATAATCCATGCAGGTTCTAAATGAATTTGAGGGTATTTAATATAAAAAAAAAAAAAAAAAAAAAAAGAAAAGAACGAAGACAATGCTGTTTAAAATTATTGTAATTTATACTACAGGGCTGTTGAATGCTAGAATCTGATTGAATGGTTTATGAACTTTCTAAGGTGTGCAATTATTTTCAGGGAAACACATGGCTAAAGTAGTTCCAGGCAGGTTTTGACCGCATTACATGTCCAGATCACTTCGCCAAATGATTTCAGTTACGTCAAAGGTCCTTACAGCCTACAACAGTAAAGGAATCAAAACCCACAGCGACACTTAACAGGCAAATAAATATAGTAAACAACAAGATAAAAATGACAAATTATTTCCATGTTTTTGCCACAAAATTGCTGTAGTATTATGTATTATCAATGGCTCAAGCCTCTGTTTGTAACTAGATCTAAAATGACAATTTGGAATTATGCAATGGAGGCACTTTAAGGACAAAAACCTGATGAATGTCTTGAAATCATCTGAACTATGTCATGAGGTGTGTTAACTGTAGTATAAGTGCAATAACTGACTCCAGTCCATTGAATTATTAGAAAATAATGCACACCCGAGGCTCCACTTCACGTCATGGCCTCATCACCACCTCAGGTGTGCATTATTTTCTAATAATGCAATGACCCATCATCAATTATTCCTTACTAACATGCAAAAATTTGGAGTTGGTAAAGTTTTTTTTAATGTTTTAATGTCTTATTGTCACCAAGGCTGCATTTATTTAATTAAAATACTGTAAAACAGTAATTTGTAATTTATCCCTGTGATGAAAAAATGCGTATTTGGTGCTCAAGAAATATTTCTTATTATTATCAATGTTGAATTTAGCTCTGTTTAATATTTTTGTGTGATACTTCTTTCAGGATTTTTTGACGAATTAAAGTTTAAAAAAAAAAAACTTATTTATTCGAAAATAGAAATCTTTTGTAATAATGTTATTTTTGATTAATTTAATGCATCCTTGCTAAATAAGTTTTTTTCTTTTTTCAAAAGCAAAAAAAAAAAAAAAAATATGCTGAGCACAAACTTTTGAATGTTAGTATATGTCAGCTGCACTGCATTTACTCAACAATGCCCTGTGACTTTTCATGCATTCAGAAGCATTGATTGAGGTTTATTTGCATGGTGTAAAAGCATGAAAGTGTCACACAATGCTCCAGAGTCAACAGTGTTTGTTTGTTTTTGTTTTAAATGGGGCAAAATGACAGAAACAAAATGCTATCTGTTGTAACTATGACTGTGTTGGGAAAAAAAAAAAAAAAATCAACCTGCTTCTATTTGTGAATAAACTTGACAGAATAGCAATTTAATAAGTTATTACAACTGCAAAATCGCATTCACATATATTCATGAGTCGGAGAAACTCGCAAATAGCTTGGCATTTACTTGCGCAGTAAATTACAGCTACAATGTGTGACTTGTGCATTTTCAGGATAGTATTGTAAGCTTACAAAACAGCATATAATATATTTATTCATGCATTTCATTGCATTCGATTTTGAACTGCTGGGCGCATTTGTAAAATGTGTTTTGATACTGTCAACTCCACAAAACTAAAACTGGCTGGACTGCAAACATTGTATCGGTCTAGCTGATAAGTTGGTAAACCACTAGTGCAATTGCAGTTTATTCACCTGTAAATAGGACAAACCAGAAGAGCCTCACATTCTCTCTCCTCATATAAAGTATCTGGACACTCTTGACCCCCATTGGCCGCCCACTGGATGATGATCCTGTATCGTGACTGTGAGGGCACGCTGCTGTTCACTGCACAGTACACACACAAAGAAAACATTACTTTCACCCATCTTTCACGTTATTAGTATTCTGACAGCGATTACCACAGCAGGAACAATTCAAAGAGCTCTTTAGATAAGAGGTAATGATATGATTCTCTGGTGGAGTTCACTTCCTGTTCCCTGTATGGATCCTAAGCTGATGTAATGACTTCATTTAACAGACATCGTAAGGCTCATTACACAATGCTAATTACAAAAAGACTGATAATAGCACAATTAAGAAGGTACTTTCATTAACAGAAGACCCAACAGGGTAAAGCACAGTATTTACAGACTGGATATCAGTTATTTAAAACATTTCTTCAAATGTTACCATTTGATTCAATCATAATAAATGCTTGTTTACTCCTGGTTTCTTTAGTGGAAGTAATTGTCAATTAATAGTCTCATTAAAGTGTAATAAAACTTGTTACGTGGGTAAGAAAAGCCCCTTCCTGAGAATGAGCTACACGTATGTGGTCTGGGTTTCACCATGTTTACAGCAGAGGTGCGATACATCACGTCCTTGCAGTCTCGAGTGTGTGAAAGTGTAAATCCTGTTTTCATTATCAACACACTGTCTTCATGAAGGTAATGAATTCTAGATTCTAATAACAAACTGTTAATATTATGCTTTTTCTCTTTGGGAAAGAAAAAAATTATTAGATAAGAGATAGTTTGTATGAATCAAAATATTAGGCAATGTAGTTTTTAATCAAATGTAATGGAATATTCTAAGCTCAATATACACAATGTTCATCCACAACATTTGCGGCATTTATTTATTTATTTATTTATTTTTAAAAGCAAAAATCAATTTATAGAAAGGCACTTAGAGTAAATGTAATGGGGCAACACAATAAACTCATGTAGTTTATTTGCAACTTTTTTATGCAAAGTCCCTTTTAAAGAAAGTCAGTTCACTCGGCAGCCATAGTTGAAAAAAATTCTAGAAAAAATTATTTTTCTAGTCCTTTTAAAAAACATTTTGTTTAGAGCTGTCAAACAATTAATCACGATTAATCACATCCAAAATAAAAGTTTTTGTTTACATAATATATGTATGTGTACTGTGTTTATTTATTATGTACATATAATATACACACACGTTAAGTATATATTTTGAAAATATTTACATGTATATACATTTATATATTTCTGTTATTATATTTTATATTCTATATAAATGTATTTCATATATAAACATAACATTTTTCTTAAACATATTCATGCATGTGTTTGCATTTATATATACATAATAAATATACACAGTACACACTCATATATTATGTAAACAAAAACTTTTATTTTGGATGTGATTAAACGTTTGACAGCACTAATTTTGTTATTTATTTATTTATTTATTTTCTGTGGAAAGAAAGTTAACACAGGTCTTTCTATACTATAGTTTACAATGTCCTTTCAAGAGCTTAGGTACCAAGATTTTCAGTTAAAAATAACATAATTCAGTCTTTCCAAAAAGTTGTTGCATGGCTTCAGAAGACAGGGAACATTGTTCACATGTCGTATGGACCACCTTTACAATACATTCAAGGTGCTTTTTTTGTGGTCCTTTATGGAACTAGATATACAGTACTGTTCAAAAGTTTAAGGTCAGTAAGAATTTTTTAGATTAATCAGTACTTGTATTCAGAAAGGATGCATTAAGGCGCACCACATAGTTCTAGGAACTAACCAGCAGGGTGGCTCCCAGAGAGCCAATTTCTCCCTCAGAATGCTTTCCTGATTGCATTCGCATCAGCAGTGGAAAGCGACATCTTTATTTGCGGCATTTACAAACATAAACAACCTGTGAACGCAGTGATCGGAGCTGTTTTGTTGTGTGCTGTGGGTCTCATGATAACGAAGATAGAATGTAAACGCACAATATACGCGACTGAAAGCATGAAAATCTGACTTAATCTCCTATGACAACTTGCAGTGTTACATATCTTCAAAGCTGAGAAAAGAACACGATGCTGCAGACAACAAGTGAATTGAAAGCATGAAAATCTGACTGTTGCACGTCACCCACGGACTAGAATTCCCATCATTCTTTGCGCTAAGTACAAGCAGCCATCTCCCTTATCACACGCTCACACCTGAGACTCATTACACAATCACACACACTACTTAAGCCATGGTCTTTCTCAGTTACACTGCCGAGTATTGATCTGCGTATAGCACTCCTCAAGCGCTAGCTGCCTTACTGTGCCATTCCGTGTTTCTGTTCAGTTCCAGTATTGTCCTGCGTTGTTCACTCCCTAGTGTTAGCTGCGATACAGAACCTGTTTCTTGTTTTCTAGTCTGTGTTCCCTGTATTTACCCCTGTCTCACTGTTCGGACTCTGTTTGCCCCTGCTTGGATTATATCTGTGTACCTGGACTATCTCTCTGCCTTGCCCTTTGGATATTGTTCACGCCTTGCCTGGATTATTGCTCACGTTTCGGATTACCTCTCTCGTCTAGCGAGAGAGGTAAGTGTGTGTTGTAGTGTGTGTCGTAGTGTGTGTTGTAGTGTGTGTTGTTCCCGTCACAGTAACATTATTTCTGTAATTACTGTATTAAAGGAATATTCAGTTATCATCTACTCAGCCTCAAGTTGCTCCAGACCTGTATGAATGTCTTCTAAATGATGACAGAATCTTCATATTTTAGTTGACTATCCCTTTAAGAGACAAAAATATTTTTTATAAAATTACAGACCCCAAACTGTTGAACAGTAATGTTGTATGGTAAGAGCAAAGTCAAAAAAAAAATAAATAAATAAATGAAAAATAAATAAATAAATACTTATGTGCTCCACGGGAAAAACAAAAGCATGCCATTTTGGAAGGACATGAGGGTTAGTAAATAAACACAATTTTATTTTCAGATGAGCTCTCCTTGTAAGTGAGGTTCCACTGAAATGTCACAGCTAAAGGTTGTGTGAAGAGATTGTATCAATACCTGGCAGGCATGTGGTAGGGCAGGCTGTCCATTCACTGAAAGGAGTCACAAGGCAATCTTTCTTACAGGGCAGTAAACAGGGTTGAATGGTGTCTGGTCGGGCAGATTCTGGACACCTATGACACGCACACACACACACACACACACACACACACACACGGAGAACAGAGAGAAGGAAAATTTTTCACGATCAGTGATAAGCTGTCTTGATTCACACCACAGTCACTCTGTCCTTGACCTTCTAGCACGGGTGCAGATATCATCTGTGCTGACTGTAAGTACTGTTTGATTTACTGTACCCCACAAACCCAGACATTATCATGTACAGATACAACACAGTTACAATGACACTATCTGAGTAACAGAAGATCACGACCGCATTGTAGGGGAAGTTGATGTAATATTTATTGCGTCTTACCAGCAGAGGCTGCAGCTGATTGTATCTGAGTGAGTATACAGTAAAGGTGAGTTATTTTGGTATGAGTGACAAGAAGCGAGAGGTTATGTGAGCTTTTATATTTCTTAAGAGAGAGAGATAAGAGAGAACGCCCACACTGCTCTCTAGACTGTAGTCTCTCATCTAATGGAAAGTGTTTATTATTTCGCTCTGTACAATTTTTGATTCTGATTGGTCAATCAGTGTTCTAAGCTCAGATTTTTTGTGTAATGCGATAATGACTGGATGACTGTGCATGATCCCTTACATACAGTATGCACCAGGGTGTATGTCCTGCTGAGGAGTCTGTCTCATACATGTCCTTGTGAGTGTGAGTATGTGCATGCTTTTGTTTGAGAGCACGTTGCCCCATAGAGAACATCCAACCCAATGAGCTGGATTCTGGACATTTCATTTCCAGGCTTGGTTCAATTCCCAGCATGCAGCAGCTCTAAAGAGAGGCAACAGGGGTCTACCAACTACAAGCTTTGGAGACCAGCAAACAGGACACATCAAAGCAGGGGACAAGAAAGAACATAGGCATGAATCATCTGCTTCTCTCTCACTTTTGTGCTCTGTGGAGCAGAATGTCATTACAGAGGGCAATCACCCAAAGGCAATGATGCTACAGAGCTTTAGGAAAGGAACAAAAGAGTGGGTGGAGGATAAATGCAAGAAACCAGTAGAAAGAAAGACAGAACAAAGGACATGACAACAGTTTGGCTCTGTCTTTGCCTCTAGATGGAAACAAAGTGTGAATATGGAGTGTTCCAACATAAAATGTAATTGGATGAGACATGTTTGTAGCCATTGTAAAAGCACGCATTAAGTCACATGACAAAAACAATGAGATTTCGTTTTCATTCCAACACAGAAATTCTGACTCAACCAATGGCATAAATTTGGTCAGATTAATTCCAAAAATCATTGTTGCAATTTGGTAAAGCAAGTGGTGCAGAAATTACACATTTCTGCTTAAAAATAATAACAATATTAATATATTAATTATAATAACAAAACTATCCGATTCACATGGTTCATTACCCTATATGTTGTAAAAAAAAAATAATTAATGGAAAAATTATGATTATTTTTAATAATAAATTATTTATTCATTTATTTATTTATTTCAGTTTTATCATATTGATGTTGCCAGTGCAGAAGCACCGATTACACATTTTTACTATATTATTATTATTATTATTATTATTATGCGAAATTACTTTTATTACAATTATTATTAATACTAAATACAATGTTTTTTTAACACTATTTTATAATATGGCTGTTTCTGTAGTTTTAGAAAATCAATAACTCATCCAAAGCCTTGGATTAAAGTGATTCCATTTATTAAAAGACAAGGCAGGGCATGATGTGGCAGCGGAGAGAGTGTGGAGAGCAGCAGTGGAGAGAGAAGACAGGAAATGATATGGCATGAGGGGGAAATAGGATCTAAAAAAATCTTAAAGCTTAAACTTGCATCATCCACATTTCCATGGTCAAAATGAATAAAATAAATAAATAATCCTGTTCCATATAACTGTACTTATTATTAACATTATTAACATATGCACCTATACAGAATCTGGTTTGTTTTCCTCTTTATGCAAGCATATCAGGAAAAGAGTATTAATATAGAAGCGGTCTAGCAGCAGTAAGAAAAACAAATATCTCCCTGTTGGGTCATTTCATATATCAGGGTGTTTAAATAGCTCAGCCCTGCTGTTTTAAATAAAGTGGAGATCTGAACACACTCCACCTATGTATGAAACATCAGCTGCTTCCACATGATGACAGAACATGCACTATATAACCGATGCTCGCTTCTCGCTGCCTCCAGCACATACATGATATGATATGTGTGTGACACAAACACATAAATTTACTCACTCCATCAAACACATACATGCTACAGTAAATCCATCTGTGATTTATGCATTACATCTGTAAGTAAGAGCAGGTGTGTGTATGTGTGTCAACAGATCACTATAAACCAGAGTGTGATTTGTCCTTTACTGACTGCAAAGAAGCCTAGATTAGCAATTTATTTGTAAACACAGCGGTATTTGACACCTCTTTCTCCTTAACACACACTATGCCTTTCAAGCTCTTACAAACGCTCTCCCGCTGTGAACTCAACACAGGGTTTATATTGCAAAAAATAAATAAATAAATAAATAAAATAAAATTTCTTATTAATCAGTATGTTTGCCTTGTTTCTCAGGGGAAAAACAAAGAAATATCAGGAAAAACAAAATACATTTACTCGAGAAGTAAAACTGTGTAATACATAAAAATTTGATTTTAGAGAAGTTTAAAAATGTCTATACTAAATGTTCTTTGATGCATGCTTTAAATAGAATAAAATAAAATAAAATAAAATAGTGAAGCAGCTCACTAGGTTTTCTGAACAGAGCTTCTCTTAAAATCGTATGCAGTTTTGCTTCTCAGATAAATGCATCTTGTTCCAAGTATGTTTAGAGATTTTGGTAACACTTTATAATAACTGCACGCTATGCATCATTAGGTAAGCATTAGTAAATAGTCTGTTAATCCTTCATAAAGCATTGTCCCAACATTAATAGTCATTAGTAAGCAGTTTATAAATACAGCTATAAATGCCTTGTTCTTGATTTATAAGCATATCTATTACACAGGAGATTTAAAGGTTGTTATCTTCCTAACAGAAAAAATAAACAAACACAACACAGAGGGATACAGAACTCAGAAATATTTATTTCAAGATGCAAAAAAATAAAACTGTACAACTGTACACTTGAACTTTTTTTCTATGAAATTGCAGAGGTTTATTTTTCATTTTTTATCAAGTGTACAGTTGTACAGTTTAATTTTTTTGCATCTTGAAAACTAGTGCTGTCAATCAATTAAAAAATTTAATCGCTTTAATCACAGTCCTGGACTATCATAATCGTGTGTTTATTATCTTATATAATCTATATAACTGGCTGTTGTCATGTTTATTTCTGCTGTGTAAAAGCCTTAACACATATGCTCTGGCTGAAACTCACATTGTTTGTGATGTTTACAACCGCCTCTCCGTTCTTAAGTTGCCAGGGATACATTCCAAGTATAATACACATTAGTAAAAGGATCTATTTTAATTTTTATTTGTCTATATACACTTTGGGCGGCAGCGGTACATTATAAAAGTAGCCCAAAAAATCGCAACCCATGGCTCTGTAATTTTTCCCGCGACTGTATTTTCAAAATAGCCCACTTGTGCCGTTACCCTGGCAACACTGGTTCACTGTATCCTCATCACACAATGATAGATAACCTTCCGCGCTGCGATGACGGCAAGAAGTTGGGGTCAAACCTTATCAAATGATTAATTTGCGTTAAAAAAATATTAACGCGTTAAAATTTTTAGATTAATCGCATGCGTTAACGCGTTAACGTTGACACCCCTATTGAAAACATATTTCTGTGTTCTGTATCCCTCTGTGTTGTATTTGTTTAACTTTTCTGTTTGGAAGATAAATGAGCCTTTAAATCTCCTTTGTAAATGCTTTACAAGGTATAAATTGTCCTCACTTTAGATGAGCTCAAAAAAATAGACTACTACTAAATGTTTTATAACTACCTGACTTAATCATGAATTACAGCAGGAATATGTGTTAATAAAACATTTATTAATTAGTATGAAAATACAATTATTAAACATTACAGATACGCTCAAGAACAAGGCATTTATAGCTGTATTTATAAACTGCTTACTAATGCCTATTAATGGTGGAACAATACTTCATAAAGGATGAATTGACTATTTACTAATGCTTACCTAATGATTCATAGCGTGCAGTTATTATAAAGTGTTACCGAGATTCTTACTGATATGAGAAAAAAACTGGCATGTGATTCCAGACAGCTTCTCTCTCAGAACTGGGGTCAAGCTGAAACTTATAACCAGGCTAGTGAAATACACCAGCCCATAAACTCACTTTACGTTGGTGTCATTAATACAAAATAAAGAAATGCATAAACGGCTGCATTATTTATGAGTCTTTTCCTGATGCACAACACAATATCTTATCCATGCAATGCAATAGAACATTTTATCTTACCAAAAGTGCCATTACAACACTCCCACAGGAAACATTTATCAAGGAAAGACCTGGGGCAAAATAAACCTCCACCCCTCTCGTACAGGAGACAGAGAAAATCAGTCAGGCCTGCATTCAGAGTAACTCACATCACAAGACTGAGAATATTGACAGACTCAATGTACAAGATACGGTTTCAGCACAAGTAAACCAAGCACTCCTCTCTTGAGAAAAGGTCAGGGAAATGTGAAACTCTTGAGAACCGCTTTCAGTTTTTTATTGTACATTTTATTCATGCTGTGTAAAAGAACCTGCAGCAAGTACCAGCAATATTTTTTGAATCTCAGCTGCTTGAGCGAAGATGTTTGAATGAAAAACTATCAAAGAGGGATTTCAGAATTGCGTGGCGAAAATACGCGAAACAATAATTCCCAATTTTGCTGTTCACAGACGCATCCCAGAGAAGCATCATCTGATAATATCTGCTTTATTTACTGCTCTGATCAAACTAAATGTACATATATTTTTTATTAGCATTGTTATTAACCTTATTAGACTTGCACTCTATTAATTTACTAACTGCTTGTTTTCTTTAAAAAAAAAAAAAAAAAAAAAAAAAACTAGCACTAGCTTCTCTATTCTTTTTATTTATTATATAATTACAAAAAAAAAAAAAAAACCTTGCTACGTATACTGCGTTAAGCTAACTGAGACTTGTTATAGCACTTGCATATCATTACTCTTGTTTTTATTTTGATTGCTTCCATTGTCCTCATTTGTAAGTCGCTTTGGATAAAAGTGTCTGCTAAATGATTAAAAGTAAATGTAAATGTACATATATTTACAAAAGCTAGCAGAGGGATATATTTCCATGTGGGAAGTTCATTACTGACCAAACACGTGTATGTCATATTATGACAAAGTTTTAAAGATGAAGCTATAAAAATGGATGATCCCATAAAGCAAACAGGCCAGATTCAGGAACACTGTGAAACTTTTACGTTAGCATATATTTGATGAGATATTTGTATGTATTTGACAAGGTGCTGGTTAGGCTGTTGTCATGTTTATATATTGATCAAAAAAGCCTTAACATTAAAGGCATTACCACATTTTGTTCATTCATACATATGGCATGTCCAAAACCGTTCCTTATTTGATCATTCATACATAGTGAATGCCACATGTGCGTGTAAATTACAGCCCTGCACGGGCTTCAAATATAGGCCCGAGATGCTCAGGCCCTAGCCCGGCCCGTGTCCGACAGCTTATCAGAATTACCGGCCCAAGTCCGACCCAAGCCCGTCTTTTTTCCCCCTTCTACCAAAACAGCTTATACTACTGTTTCAGCTTTTAAAATAGTTCAGTTGTAATGGCAAAGTGATTGTATTTCGTTTTGCTTTGTTTTTTTAAGTTAATTTATAAAACGTTTGGAGCATTTTTTGTTTGTTATAAGTTTTTGTTTTTTAAAGTAACGACTAAGCGGCCAGTAGCAGATAGTGAGCTGATCATAGCCTATGTTTGATCAATTTAGCCTTCTCAAATCATCACGATTTGCCTAAAATAAAACCTATAGATATAAAACAGTTCAAGCATATAACAATGTTTAAACTAGGGATGCACAATATTTATCGGACCGATAAATTTTCGACCGTTATGGGTGAAAATGATGTCATTTTTATTGCTCCGATATATAAATGAAATCCGATAACTAGATCCGATAAAGTACGCTTGCTGGGGTAGATCAATCAATCAGTCTGATTTATCTGAGATTCATCCGCGTTCCGAGTGCAAGTGACTACAGCTTTAAACTGCAGTGACTCTCAGCTTGTGTGGCGCTCATTACGTCATCATCTGTGAACATGTCTTTGCCGGTCTGGAAGTTTTTCTTGGTGGCAGAGGAGGATAATGCCATTGCTATTTGCAACGCATGTTCAGCAAGGATTCCGAGGGGAAGAAGAAAGGTTTCAAGTTTTAACACAACAAATCTTATATCTCACTTGAAAAGTCGTCATTGTGGTGAAGCTGTATTAAGAGAAAATATTATGAGGGACTTTAAGCAACTGCATTCCGACGTCATATTGTATGTTCGCGACTTCAGCTGCTACTTCGTGGCGTTCTGTAACCGTCTACTACGGAGCCGTTTCTCAATATCAAGTACGCAAAATTCGGACTTGCGTCATCGGTAGTTCGGACTTCGCAAGTTCGACTCGGGAGTGCGAACTCCGGAGGACGGGAGGACACAAGTCCGGTAATTCTGCAAATGGAACAGCAGCGTACTTGATAACGTCAGTTAGCTCGCCTAATATCTACACTGTATTACAAAAGGACGAAATACAATATCAAACACCACTGCCTCTTTTTGTTTTCATGTAAACATATTAATACCCACAAAAATGTAGTTCAGGGAACGAACATACATTACAGTGAAACAAAATATTATATCAAACAGCGTTGCCTCTTTTATGTTTCATTTAAAATATTAATAGCCACAAAAATGTGGTTCACGCAATGCGTACACGCATTACAATAAAACGAAATGATATCAAACACCAATGCCTTTTCATTTTCTTCAAAATATAAAACACATCCCTCTTTTCGTTTTCATTTTAAAAATATAAAACATTAATATGGGGTTTAGGTAATATGTGCAAATATACTCTGATTCACTGTATGTATAATAAAATGAAATATGACAAGCACAAGTATAAAGTATAAGAGACTTATGTAATATGAAAAAAAGACAAAAGCAAACAATTCAGCTGTTGCTTGAAGTCCCTATATAACTTCATCATCCTCATGCACTAAAAAGGTTGAATAGACGCATTTCTTTATGCATGAAATACTTGAATATAGATTTGTTGTTAATGACTTGTTAATTGCAGATAAATCATAGTTCTGTCATAGTTCTGTTAAACTCTTTCTGTTACTAAGTATTGTGGTGCCTTGCACAAAAAATAAAAAACATTTGAAGAGTCAGGACTGATGTTCGCTATTACAGTTAGGCCAGAGCTACTAAAGTATCAGTTTCATCAGTGCATCTTATATTTTGTGTTCTCCTGGGTGCACAAACTAAAGATTATATGAAAATTATAATATAAAAATATGAATTTATTGGGTATCGGTATCGGCCAAGAGAAGGACTTAATTATCGGTTATCAGTATCGGTTAAAATTTTTCATATCGTGCATCCCTAGTTTAAAGATTAAACCTAGATAAATGTGCGCTGTATCCAATAGTTTGTGCAGAGAGTGGAAGCTAAAGTGCGCTTTGCAGGACATGGAGGCACCGGCGCAATCACTTGCATTTTTTTCAGTGGATACGCCATAATTTTTGCTCATAAAGGTAAGAGTAATACATCATTCGGAACTGTAAATGGTCTACTTTTATTTGTGTGCACTCACAATATCAACAAAACGTTGTGCTTTTATAAAATAAAGGAAACAAACATGATGCGCTTTCTGCCGTCTCGGTCTTGAACAGAAGCGCTTCACAAAAATTAACCGAAACTCAGCAAATACATGCCTCACAGACATGATAAATATATCTATAGAAAGCTTTAAATTACTACTTAACGAAATGAAACAAATCGAAAACAAAAACTCTTTCATTATAATCATAATCATAATCCGTAAAAATGCACTTCTTTCTAAAGGCACGTCTAATGAGAAGACGGCAAGTCAGGATCGGCAACTTCATCCAATGCGAAACGGACTCAGAAAATCCTAGTTTATTAGTAATTGATTCAAATATCTCCTTACTATTTCCCCCTGACACATTCATGGTAATTACTTTTGCCGGTGCTTTGTGGCAAGCTTTAGCCTATTGTGTGCGTTTGAACACAGAACTCTTCAGCTGCGCTGACGGCTCTCTGCTGCTGCTGCGAGACACTAAACACCATCGAGCCGCTCTTGACAGTCGCGGTAGCACTGTCTCATGTTGTTTCCACCAGCGCGGCAATTTTTTTCATCACTAATTGATGGATGTCTAAAATATAAAAAATAAGGAGAAGCCTAAAACAGGCCCGAGTCCCGGCCCACCTCTGAACTATGACATGAAAATTGGTCCGAAGACCGGCCCTAGGGGCGTAAACAAGTCAGGGCCCGTCGGGCCCAGGTTTGAAATGCAGGGCTCTAGTGTAAATGAGATAAAGTGCAGTTGTGCCTACATCTACGACTAAATTGTGTATGATGTCAGTCACACCGGATCTTGAATGATTTAAATGAAATGAGATATGATTTCACTGTACTGAATAAAGCTTATTTCCAAAATCTGATTTTAATCGGATTTAAAATCACAAAAGGATAGGTTTTCAATAAAAAAAAATTTGCTGTTTTTTGCTGAAATTTGCCAAAAAAAAAAAAAAAAAAAAAAGATAAATAAAAAATCTGATTTTGCTGCCTGTTTGAACAAAGCCTTATTGCCTTTATCTGACAGGTACGGTAAGTTCTGTTATCTCAAATCACCAAAGACTAGTAAAACACACCATTTCAACTTCATGCAGTGGGCATTGGTGGAAAATCTATGGGCTTTAATAATCTAACCTCCACAAAATGCCACTGTGAACACTTTTAGTGTGGAAATCTACAAATTCACAGATTATAAATTTCATACATAAAAATAAGGCACCTTTTGGGAATAACTGGCCCGACGCCCGTTTTCATGCAGACCACTTTACGAATCTGCACCCCAACTGCACAGGTGGTCGTTCCATTCCAGTAGCCGGTGCCATTTAGATTCATGGAGGAGTCCTCAATGCATGGTCCCCATGGTGATGCTTCCCAGTAGAATGTGATGCATGGATGATCATTACAAGTTTTCCACTCCTCTAGAGCAGTAGCAGCTGGACATGCCTTAGCTGGGAATGGGAAAGATCATTAACTGCATTACAAATGGAAAAGCCTCTCTTAAGTTTGCTTTAATGCTCCATAAAATGTTAACGAGCTACATGAGCAAAAACAAAGACTCATGAAACAGAAATCTACCGGGACATATGAAGGCATGTATGTATATGAAAGGAGAAAGAGGTTGAACTTTGTTACGTGGTACATAAACTGTGTAAAAAGAATTTAAAAACTGCTCATGATGCAATTTCTGAACCACTAGCAGCATCAAATGAAATAAATTAATTAATTAATAAAATCTTATATATTTGGTCAGACAAACAAAGTTTGATTGACTCAAATACAGGCCACTGGTTGAGTCAATGTCATTATCTGGCTACTCAACGCATTGCTATAAGAGATAATGATAATTAAAACTATTAAAAACATTTTTGTTAATTGAAATAAAGTTGAAATAAAATATAAATATTAGCTTAAATAAAATATAAATATTAGATGAAAAACAAACTAAATGAATCTAAAATATTGTCTTGGCAACTAACTGAAATAAGTTTAAGTACTAACACTGAAATGAAACTAAAACTGAAATAAAAATAAATCAAAACTCTTTAAACTGGTGTTTACAGGGTTTTTTTGTTTGTTTGTTTGTTTGTTTGTTTTTTTGTTTTTTTTTAAGAAAAAAATCATCCTTGATGGTTTATATGCATAATGAATAAAGTATTTTAATATTTTAGCAAAATATTGCTTTTGTTTAACTTCTCCAACACAGCAACAACAGCTCAACCAATGGCTTGAGTTTACCTCTTTGTCCAAACAATGAAGAACTGTGAAAACAGTGATATTTTAAAGTAGTTCACCCAAATATGAAAATTCTGTCATCAATTACTCACCTTTGAGTTGTTACAAACCTGTAACTTCTTTTGTGAAACATAAAATATGATACTATAAGAAATGTCTTTTTTTTTTTTTTTGGTCTATACAATTGAAGTCAATGGTCACCATAACCATTTGGTTACCAATATTCAAAATATATTTTTTGTGTGTTCTGCAGAAGAAAAGTCATACAGGTTTGGAAAGACATGATGACAATGGCAAGATGACTTTCTCTTTTTACCACACAAAATAGTGCAGTATCTGAATGTGAAATCAACTGAACATACTCCACCTGACTCAGGAAACTGAATGTGTATTCCACACGTGATGCAGGAACACCTGTGACAAGTTCTCCGGGATTACTTCTGCACTTTTTATAATTAAAAGTAATTCCTACACCATCTGCCCTTGAAGCTAATGACATTGTATTGACATTCAGCCTTTTTCCATAACACAGGGACTCATTATGAGTGTAACGTAGACTGGCTGAATATTAATAAGGGATCGTCTGATTAATGACACTCAGTAGATGGTGTGTAGAGGCTCCAGATGCATGGAGAAAAGTGTATGTAAGAGCCGTGTGTGTGGTGGCAGAGGGGGCGGAAGTAGTCTCCAGACTAAGGTATATTTAAGTCTTAATTACACAGCTCTTTCTGTCACTCCAGAAGGACTGTGTGTGATTGGAAAAGCCCACAGCTGTACGTAGGCAGACAAAAAAATGAGACCCTGTGAACATTTTTATCACTGCTCCTCTGAAACAAATATGCAGAATGCAAAATTGCTCCTCTGCTCACAAAAACAAACTGATTAATGGTCTTATGTCACCCTCAGAGTGATATTAGGAGTAAATTACTTCCCTTGTCAAATCAATATCACAGCATTAAGTTATCTGTTTGTTTGTTTTTTTCATTTTATAAACATTTTTTTATTGTAATTGATAGGAAGGTGCAGAGAGAATGAAGTGACACATGCAGGCCAGACTACAACACCACGTCACATTATGAGTTTGCACGCTTTAAAGGGATAGTCCACCCAAAAATGAAAATATGATGTTTATGTTCAGTTCAGTTTCTTGTACAGACTCCTCGTTTCGTGTCTTTAGACCTCAATGTATCGTCATGAGCCGCAGGGTTTAATTGGTTTTGTCTGTGTATGTTTTTTTGACTCTCAAAGCCGTAGAGCCCATTGACTGCCATTAAATGACTGACAGACTGCAACGGTTTGATGCCTGGGGGTAAGCAGATAAACATAAATTTTTCATTTTTGGGTGAACTATCCCTTTAATTCAAATGAGTTGCTCAGACATTTGTAAAAACATTATTATCCAATTTCTATGGAAGATGAAAGTCAACTGACCTTCTCCCGGTAAGCCTAATATGGTCCGTGTGCGGCTTTGTCTGCCCTCTGCGTTTTTACTGGAGCAGCTGTGGGAGCAGGAGGACCAATCAGACCATGAGCTGAGCACACAGTCACCTGAACACGCCATCACACAGGACACCTCTTTAGGGGGCGGCTCATCTTCACAGAGCTCCTCAGGAACAAGCTGCCCTGTTCAGTGGAACATGACACGAGTTATAATGTCACCATCATTACTCGGTGTTCAAAGATAGAAGAGGTTATTGTAGTTTTTTCAAAGCAAGTGCATATTTCTTCACTGAAAAGAATGAAAAAAAGAGTTATACTGGCCATTATTAACATTCAATATTGTTATATACAGTACTGTGTATTGAAATGTGTATAGATTTTACATTTAAAAATATCTTAAAATACAAACCAGTTATTATAAATTGTACTATTATTTCACAAAGTATCTGTTTAAGGACATGAATACATGAACAACATCTCCAAAACTGCTCTCAGAGTCACTTCATGAGCATTTTACCATTTTATTTGAGTAAAACTAGCCTCATATCACACAGAAATGTAAAGGTATTCACGGCAGCCCATCAAAATAAAAGTTCGGTTTAACTTAAAGAAACTGTGCCAGAGATATTGTTCAGTAGAATGTACATAAAACTACTAATACTACTACTCCTAACATTATTAAAACTTTAATTTAAGGAATAATCACACAACATTTCTTCCATGTTTTATTGTTAATAGTAAATCCCCTTTGTTTGCCAAAAATAAAGTTTGTTTAATTTTCAATAATTAAAAGATAAATGAAATTAATGTATTATGCCTTCATTTGATAACCAGAAAAAATTACATACACAACACCGAATTCCTGATGGAAAAAATAAAAACCAAAAAAAAAAGACAAACAAAAAAACATTTCATAAGGCTATTTTAAGAATAAATTTGAATAAATTAAGTTGTTTTTGTGCATTTAAATGATTAGACATGCTAAAACAGAGAATTTGGTAACAATAAAACATATGGTGAGAAAAAAATAAAACATTTCATAAGGCCCCAGGCATGTTTTTTTTTTACTTTTAATAAATTGATGTGAAATTGTATACATTTCACGATTTTAATTAATTAGACAAGCTTTTTGATTAATACAATTTAATTTAACAATTAAAAAGGAGTCCAGAAAAATTAAAACAGAAAAAAAATGGAATCCAGAAAAATTAAAACGGAATTTTGAAAAAACAAAATGGAATTTGGGAAAAAATAAAATGGATTTCATAGGACCCTAAACCACCAGCGGATAGAGAGCATGCGTCGGAAAATATGTCGCGTCAAATATGCCCCCCCCCCCCCCCCCCCCCCCAGCTGTAAACCTAGGGGAAACACTGTTATATGACAACGAAAAAAATAGCTGAATACGCACACACACTTTCCGTGACCTAAATGTTCTCTAGATATCGCCATTGGCCTTGAAAACTCATACTATTCACAAACCCATGATACCTTTTCAAGACAGAAATTCAATGCACTTTTGAATAAGCCATTCAATGAAATAGCCACATAACTCAGTGTTACAAAAGTAAATCATGATTATTGTGAGGCTCCCATTATGAATATGCTCACTGCTTTCATCTTTTCAATGCAACTTAGATGAAGACAAAGTGGTTTTTATCTCCAAATAAGAGATCAACAGTTGTGATTCACCAGCCTTTTTGTGTTCAATCACTGAAATGGGAAACATGAAAATAGAGGGGGTAATTTAGATTTCATTATGATGAACACAACCAAGTCTTGAACACTAATATTCTGAAGACGCTGCAAACTCTTACGATCAAGCCTGTCAAAGCTACAGCTGCACATCGCATTGCAGCGATAATGCCATCAATTTCAAACAAATTAACCAAAGGAAATATTTACTTTGTGCACTGCCACTGATTTTACTAATGACTGCTTGATAAGATGGGCAGAGTTTGTTTCCTTTCGCCTACAGGAAGGAAGATTTGAGCAGGAAACGATATTTGAGAGGGTGAACCAAAGGCCATTTAATTTATTGAATGCCAGTGAGCTATCAAAAGACAGAAGAGAAAGAGAGCTGGGCTGTCTGCTGAGGTTGGTGAGAGGAAAACTCTCATTTCATGCATGAAAGAGAGACATTAATCCTTCCATTCACTTCTCTAGGATTACACAAAACTTTCCTATAATGATTAAACCCTAAAAAACATCCCCAACAAACAGGCACACAATCCTTCTTATGCGCCACCATAACGGATAAATTTCCAAAAAAGTTGAATAAGTGAAGAACATCAGCGCTCATGACGAGGCATCATTATTTCACTTTCAAACACGCAGTTAAGCAATAACAACTCAGGGGCAGATTTGTTATCTGGGCCATTCCACCGAATGGGTGCCATTTCTGTCCCCAGGACATTATAGGTACAAACATGCATACAAATTAACTATAAAATACATTTTATTATTAAGCAAAGTGTCCTGCACATTAATCTAACTGCAAATTTAAAATATATAATTAAAACAATTATTAACAACTACCTAAAACACTGAAAATATAGCATTTGTACATGTCCCCAGTGTCTAACGCTACATTTTAACATTAAATACAATGTTTAAAATCCTTCAGAAATTATTTTTATTTTGCATTTTTGTGTACCTCCATATCCCATCTGTGCTTTAAATACATTTATTTCAATATAAATTTATACTATTTTGGATAAAATACACATTTTAGTCGTGTCCCCAGGTTTTCACTCAGTCCTGTTACCCTGACACATTCCCCCCTCTAAAAAACTGGGAAAATTCCATAAGACACATTTTCAACATAATATTGCAACATCTGAATCTTCTGAAGGCAAAGAAATGATCAAAA
Source organism: Spinibarbus caldwelli (assembly GCA_039654775.1). NCBI lineage: Eukaryota > Metazoa > Chordata > Actinopteri > Cypriniformes > Cyprinidae > Spinibarbus > Spinibarbus caldwelli. The sequence goes on along the minus strand of CM077233.1, from coordinate 34,129,122 downwards.
TCATGTGGTCTTATTTTGTTTTCTGTATAGTTGATGATATTGTAACGGTGGCTGGGTGCGTCATTATAAATACACTGTCCTGTTACCTAAATTATTTCTTAGATGTTACTTGTTTATTTTAAAAATACAAATCTTTGGTGAATCACTATAATTTGCTGAGTATTCTAATAATATTAGCATGTACTCCATGTGGGTAGATTTTATGTATTTGCTAATTTTATCCTAAAATCTCAATCCTGTTACTTTCAGTCCTGTTACTCATATACTCATATATCCTATACTTATATATAGTAACTGAGTAAAAGTAACAGGAGTGAGTAGTGTCATCAGATTTATTAATGTAAATATTTTTTTCCTATTACTTGTTTCACTTCTCTTTCAGTTTTTATAACCATTTCTTAATTGTATGTTTGGCACAGTTATTTTTTTAGGATTACTGTTAAACTAATGTAGTTTGATTTGTATATGTTATCTATTTTAATTTTAGTTACAGTTGTAGTAATGTTTGTCATTTTATTAGTTTTTTTTTTCTATTATGTCTGTATAAGTTATTTATTAATTTTTAGTTTTATTTAGTTTGAGTTATTTTAGTACTTCAACAAACTACATGGAAATGAAATAATATTGAATTTATGGATATGCGTGCGTGTGTGTGTGTGTGTGTGTGTGCGCGCTACATGTAAACGATATTCTTTGTTGTATTTTCCTGTCAAAATAACAGAGTTCCTTTGGAATTCTTCAGCTTTTAAGAACTGCCGGTTTCTCTGGTAGTGGGCGGAACTAATGTGCAAACGACAATCTCATTGGCTGGCGCTCACCTATTATCGTCCCTGTTTTGATTTCAGCAAATCAATTTGAGCGAACGCAGACAATGTGATTAATATTCATGAACCCAGCAGCTCATTAATCTTTAGTGCCTTTTATATTGTTATTAGTAGTAGAATTCGTTGTAGTTTTTTTATCTTATCACCCCCCCTTTTTATAGAAAAACCAAATGACAAACAATATCTTAAGCACCACCACCAGTCCCAAGTTCAGTCAACATGACAAATATGCATTCATACTTGGTTATTCTAATTACTAAAGTTCAATCATCATATAATGCTAAACTATCATAATATCATATTATAATGCTTGACTGACTGATGCTAAGTGTCAGTAGATAAATAGTGTAGATTAATGAACAGTGTTTTATAATAATCTATTTAGTGTCCGTTTCATTCATTTAACATATTTAATATTGGGGGCATCCGAGTTATTTGACATATTTGAACATTTTTAAAAAAAAAAAAAGTAACGCAATAGTTACTTTCCCTCGTAATTAGTTACTTTTATAATGATGTAACTCAGTTACTAACTCAGTTACTATTTGTGAGAAGTAACTAATAACTATAACTAATTACTTTTTAAAAGTAACGTGCCCAACACTGTGCATTTCTCATTTTTATTTAATTATTTTTTTTAATGTGTGTGTATATATACTATTTATAAAGTTTTAGCTTTTAGTTTTGGATCAGTTTTAGTTGTTTTAATACTACAATTGATTGTTTCTGTTGTCCTCATTTGTAAGTCGCTTTGGATAAAAGCGTCTGCTAAACGACTAAAAGTAAAGTAAAGTAAAGTAAAGTAAAGTAAAGTAAAAGTAAATATTAAGCTACATCCATATTAATCTAGACAAACCATTTTTCTCAATGTTTTGGCCTTCTATCCACACTGAGACAATGCTTTTGCCCATAAAAAACCTATGGTTGTTCCTGCATTGTTGTTTTATATTACTTTCCTGCAAGTATGACAAAAAATGTATGATTTCTGTCCTGTGGCAATTATGTATTAGACTCATATATAGAATGGCATTTGAGTGTGAGCTGCGCTATAAGAAAACATTATCCACAGAAAAACTGAAAAGATATTATTTAAATTTATTATATTTTTATTTAATATTTATTATTTTTTAGTTATTTATATCTTATCTTATAACCCGTCCTCTACCCCTAAACATAACTCTAGCAAAAACCTCTGCAGACCACTAGATTTAAATAGAAACACGATTTGGCCTTTTTTAGCAGTGAGGTCAGCTCACTAGTCAATGTTCAACACTTTCACAATATCGGTGCGGGCATTAATACCTTACATGTGTAGTCAAACCTGTATACTAATATAATGGATTCTCATTCCTGTTACCAGTTTCATTCCTGTTACTAAGTAGTTTTTTCTTTAAAAAATGAAGTTAATCCACTATTTTTTAAATTAAGTTTGGTCTATAATTTATCCCATTGTTTAATAAATTGCATCATAGAAAATTGATAAGCTTGAGGTTTGAGTCACCTTTAAAATGAAAAAATGGGTTTGTGTACTTTAGAAAAATACACCTTGTGTAGATAAATAGTGATTTTTTATGATAAAAATAATATTTTTTGATCATGAAACCAACAATTTATTTAAAATAAACACCTGTCTGAGGGGGAAATGAAGGAATTTGTTGACATAATTTTAAACATGCTTTTTAAAAGACATTTGAGTTTTGGTAACAGGGCTGAGAAAAATGCATCTGTCTTCCACTTAAGAATTGTGTAAAAAATTAAATAAAGTTACCTGAGATGGACCAATACAGATTTTGTTGTTTGTAGATTAAATATGTGTATTACTAGATTCAGTCTTTAAAAAAGATGGAAAATGATTTTTTTTTTTTTTGTTTGTTTTTTTTGAAGAGTTTTGGAAGCAAATGGCACCCTTTCGGTGGAATGGCCCATCTATTTATTTTTCCATGTCAAGAGGCTAAGAACGTGAGATGGGTGATGTTCTTGATCCAATGAGGCAGAGGTGGAAGATATTCCCCAAGGCGAGTCTCCAGCCCTCAGCCTCCAACTTTTAGCACCAGGCTTCTTGAGTCATCAAAGCACAGGGGCTGGCGAGGAGGGGCTATGTTCTTGGCAATCAAACTGCTATTGCCAAACTCTGCTGGCGGCCACGTGACCTGGACGTCAATGAGTTTGAAGATAACTGTTGTGTGCATGAGGTGGAGGACCCCTGAGCGCAATTTAAACTGCAGACAGAACCGGAAAACTCCATTCATTCACAGCAAGGTCTCTACATCATGAAAAGATGGTTTTGAAAAGGAGGTATTTGGTCTATTCTTGATGCTGATATCAGGGATCCAAGATATTGAGGACATTTATTGACCACCTAAAATGAGTGCATTAGCATTTCTACTGGCTCCTGCAATGCAGAGAAATATCAACAAAAGAAAGACAGACTACCTGCATTAACGTGTGAGATATTATATAAACTACCTTTCAACTACATCTTATGCTCACCAGGACTGCATTTATTTGATCAAAAATACAATAAAACCAGTCTATTTTAATATATTTTAAAATGTAATTGATTCCTGTGATGGCACAGCTGAATTTTCAGCAGCCATTTCTCCAGTCTTCATAAAAAGATTTCACAGTGTCACATGATCTTTCAGAAATCATTCGGATATGCTGATTTGGTGCTCAAGAAACTTTTTTTTTTTTTTTTTTTATAATCAATGTTGAAAAATCTTTTACTGCTTAACACTTTTGTGGAAACAGTGATACTTTTTTATGAATATAATGTTTAAAAGAACAGCATTTACTTGAAATATAAATCATTTGTAACATTGTAATGGCTTAACTGTCGCTTTTGATCAATATAACACATCCTTAATAAATGAAAGCATTAATTTTTTATCAAGAAAAAAAAAAAATCTTACTAACCCCAAATAAAAAAAGCTGATTTACAATAGCCCGATCATTTGGTCTTTTCAATTAGCTTTTCCTTATTTTTAATGACTTTGAAATGCAAAATTGGCCTGATTGTCCTGTATATCTATATCTATCTATCTATCTATCTATCTATCTATCTATCTATCTATCTATCTATCTATATACATTGCAAATTCAAAATTTTACTTAGGCACGTGTGGTAAATGAAATACAGTTTTAGGATGCTTCATTTTTCAATACAGTAGATATAGCTGCACCTAATTGAAGAATCACCCATTATGAAAAATCTAATGAAGCATAAAGTGCAATTATTCTGCTGTTAGTGCATATCATAGACTGCTGTATAGTCCATGCTGGTCCAGCAGCTGGCTGACCAATGCAGTCACGGTCATTCATATCACACCAACATTCAAAACAAAATATGTATATGGTGTTAAACAGCTATACAGAGATGTCACATTCCCATGAAGTTAGACATAATATATACTGCAAAAGTTTGAACACCAACACACACAGCAGAATAAATGGTGACGAGCGACAGTAAATTCACAAAAAGCTTCAGAGAAAGAAAATAAGAGGAATTATACTGCAAAAATGACAGTTCAAGAGTCAGAAATAAAAACCAAGCAGCGAATGTTTTCATTTTAGCCAACTGCACAGGGCTGTTATTCTCCTCTTCTGAATAATGCACAAACTGTAATACCATAACAGCTGCTTGGCAATTTGAACACCTAACTATAATAAGTTAAATTGCAGAAAGAATAATACCAGAGCTCCAAATAACAGCACTGACTTCTGGGTCAGATCGCAGGCATCAAATAATTCCAGCTTCCCACCTCCCTAAATCAATCCACTTTCCCTCTTTAATACAATATATCAGAAATAATTGTGAAAGTTTGAAAGGAACACTTTGCCCCAGGAGAGCTGAATGAAAATGTGCATGCAGATTGGGGAAATTAACCTTAACAGCCCACACAGAGAGCAAAAAAGCACTGGAAGGGCCACATCTTCCTGGCTGAAATCTCTTTGGCTCACTTGCATTTAAAAGGAGAGAAGAAAAATAAATAAAATAGTGCTGCTTGTGAGCACCCCTTAATCTGTGTACCATTTCATGCAACGCTGTTCACAAAGTACAAAACCCTCCACACAAAAATGAAAGAGTAGGAGGGAGAGAGATCAAGAAAGTAACCCTTGATTTCCCTGCAAGCACAGACAAAAAAAAATACTTTGTGAAAAAAAGAAAGAAAACTACCTTTAATTTAATCCAGCATTAAAGTCTGAACAGAGCTGAGACAATGTCATTACAGGAACGAGCGTAACACGAGACCTGTTCTCAGTCAACACCTCCTCTATGTGGATGAAGGTTAGACTGAATCATCGTTCATTTTTCAGTCAAGGACAAACTCGTTCATTCAACAGCTCACTGGGAATTCTAGTAAATTAGATGCATAATATTCTTTTTGAGAGAGCTGAAATTAATTACTAAAAATATGATTCAAGTAACAATAATAATTAAAAAACTTGAAATCATTCAAACTCTAACAAAGAGCGAGGTTGAAATACAATTGTAATTTTTAAAGCTGCTGTGTATAATTTGTGCACCATTAGCAGCACCAACAGAGGCGTGGCTAAAGGTGTCCACACAATAGAAGATGAGTACAATTCATTTGAGTTTAGATTAGACATTCACTAATTGGCTACTGGAATGAAACTTTAACAATCAGAGCAGCGTAACATGACTCAGAGCAATTTCAGACAAATGAGCCAGCCTGTGTGGGTTGTTTTAAAAACTACCAATATAATTTGCATACCTCTTCTCGCTGAATGAAAAACGTGCCTTAAAAAACAGATACAAACAAAAACACATTTCAGGTGAGGACACCGCTTTTTGTCATGGCCAATTTTGTCCCTACCACTTAATAAGAGTCTTTCTTTTGTTAAAAATGGAAAAAAATAACTTGCGGCAGGGATGTATCTAACACAAAGGAATTGTTGAGCAGGAGTTTTCATTTCATTACAGTGTGTAAGCCTGATGAGTTGCAGTGTCAGCGCTGGAATTTGAACTTGTTCTCTGTCTATGCTGTGGTTGTAATTAGTCAGGGATCCTAATATATAGAAATGTTTCCTCATGCACAGCCTTTACCCACACTCTCCATTCCAATGAGATCACAAAATCAAATGCACACAAATGCACCTCCGCTCCTGAAACTACAGATGTGCAACCGCAAACTTGTTTTATTAAAACATTCTTTTGTCCAATTTTCATATACATAACATTATGATCAACAAAAATATTTGATTTTTATAACGTTTTGTTCTTCTTAATCTTTACAAATGAACACAAACTTTATGAATTTTGAAGCATAAATACAATTGCTAAGAATAAAAAGTTAGGCCATAAAAGAAAAAGAAAACAATTAAAAAACAAACACTGACTAGATGAGCCAGAAGTTGCATTGCTCAGATATACAGAAAAGTTGAAAGCATCATAGTGTTTTGTTATTTTACTGTTGTCTTTGCACAGTAAGTAGAAAGTATGTTAATATCAAAGAAATTAATTTGCAGAGGGATTTAGTGCATTATGTTTCAATGCAATTTAGAATTAAGTGACAAGATCTGACTATGCTGTTTAAAATGAACAATTTTCTTTTCTGTTCCAGCTCAGCCACTCACACCACTTAGTATTCATTGACACATCAAGAAAACATAAATATTAATGCTGAAAGGTCCATGTAAACACTGAATCCTCATTATCAACAGAGGTGTGTACAAACAGCGGCTGCTTATGCGGTGCAGCATACCAGAGAGAATCATGGAGATGAACCTGAATGAAGAACGGGAAACCCACCTGGCAGACCTACTCTGAATCCAGTCTGTCGCATTATATTAATATCGATACCAGTAACAACTAATGATACTCATAAAGGAATGCTGTACATGACTGCGAGCAATGCAAATCAATGACGTAAACAAATACAAAGAGAGAAAACAAATGTTCAGACATGCAGGAGAGAAATGTCAAATGTGATCATCACTCTAGAAAAGACTGAAGATTAAATGTTACCCTTAGAGATATCACAACTATGACTTTTAGAGAATGGGAACAAAAAATAACCCTGGAAGACATCAGATTGGTGGAACGTGTCACCTCACACAACCTTCTTCTGAGTAAAGTCACAGCAGAAAGGTCAGGGAGACAGAGGACAGCTGTCATTAAAATACAAACAACAACCTATGGTTGGAATGAAAAGTGACACATGTCGGTTTTTCTCAATACTTGAATGTGATGAGGGCCAAAGAAGAAAATTCATGAATAAATATTGAGGTGACACATATGTACATCCATATACAAACGCGCACACACACACACACACACACACACACACTTGCATTTGGGGTTTATGGGGACTCTCCATAGGCGTAATGGTTTTTATACTGTACAAACTGTATTTTCTATTGCCCTACACCAACCCTACACCTAAACCTACCCCTTACAGGAAACTACTGCCAATTTTTTAATTTCATAAAACACAGTTTAGTATGTTTTTTAAGCCTTTTGTTTTACGGGAACACAGGAAGTGTCCTCATAAACCATGTTTACGTTGTAGTACCCATGTCATTATCCACATTTGTGTCCTCGTAAACCATATATACCAGTACACACACACACACCTTTCCAAAAAACAAAAAATAAAGCCAAAATGTCCCAGAAATGGCCGCTATCATTACGTCATTTACGTCATTACGTCACAGTATAAAAACAAAATTTAAAGAAGACAATTAAAAAAAATAAATCTTTCACTTTTAGATACCTCCCAGTTATTGGTGTTAATCTGGCACCTGGTGCTAACTTCCTTGGTAACACTTTATTATAGGGACCGATTCTCACTATTAACTAGTTGCTTATTAGCATGCCTATTAACATATTTGCTGTTTATTAGTACTCATAAGGCATTTATTCTACATTGCCTTATTCTACATCCTTAATCATAAGGATTATTAATTAATATTAAGAAGCAGCAAATTAGGAGTTTATTGAGGCAAAAGTTGTAGTTAATGGTTTGTTAATAGAGAGAATTGGACCTTAAAATAAAGTTTAATTATCTGACAAACCTTATTCAACTGGCAGCATTTCTGTTCTTTCCAATTTCCAATTGCTTGCCATTTCAGTGCTGAACAGGGTAAGGATCTGTCTCGACATTCAGTGTCTTGCTGTTTAAGAGAATTTGGACTGAAAGCACACTCTGCAGTGATCGAGACTGGGGAGCATGCTGTGTGGACAGAGAAGAACTGGTCAAACTTCCTTAGTGATGAGAGCAAGTTTAATTTATTTGGGCCCGATGAGGAATGCGAAGAAATCAGTAAATGCTGGAGGAAGAAGTGTCATGTTTGAGAGATGATTTCTACAGCAGGAAATGTGCCTCTTATAGAGATACATTGCAGAGTGAATGTAAATCTCCTTCAGAATCTCCTTCAGCAACATGTGGTCCCTTCCCTGTGAGCATCTCCAAAACAGCAAACAATTTTCATGCAAGACACTGCCCTCATCACACTGCAAAATGGGTAAAGCATTTCCTTGAAGCTAAGAATATTGAAATAATGAAATGCCCAGCCCAGAGTCCTGATGTAAACCCGATTCTCTGGAAATTCCTTGACAACAAAGTTATGGCTAAGAAACCCACTACTAAGTGTGGAAGAGACTGGAAGAAAAATGGACCACGATGACAGCAGAACAGCAATCTTTAAAATAAAGGCTCTTTATATAGTTTGATGAAGAACCTTTAACATCCTGAAACCATCAGAGAAGGTTATACCAAGAAGACTCTAATGCCACATAATTCATTAATAACTAAAAAAATAACTTTTCCATAGAACTAGATTTGAATCAATGTAGCTTGTTACCATATGTGCATTCTTTATGGAATAAATACCATGTAGACATTCACCTTCCCTCTGAGTCTTTCTGGTGGAACCTTTCCATTCCACAAAAGATTTTTTATGGTGGAAAAAGGTTCTTTAGATTGTTTAAATGTTATTCACACTAAATTTGTTCAGGAACTGTTCACTGAAAGGTGCTTTGGGAAACCAAAAATGTTTGCTCTATGGCATTGCTGCAATCCTTTTTGAATCTTATTTTTAGTGAGTGAGTGATAGAAATAAAGCTTTTATACATAAATAAAGGTGTAAAACATACTAGTAAAACAGTGATATACCCACAGCTAATTTTCCTTTAACTATTGAGCAATTAACACTTCAGAAAAAATAAAGTGTTCTATAATTTTGATATTCACTGTATATATTCATACATTTTCATATATTGTCTATTTTTTCATATATTATATATTTTTTCTATTTTTTGTTAATTTTCTACAAAATACGTACATAATACATATACAATAGATTTGTTTTACACTCTCTCACTGACTGTTGGAAATAAATGTGCCACATTTTATTTCGTTTAAAACTCCTATGAAGATTAAATGAGCAACAGATTTGTTTTTAACAGCTTTAAAAGAAACATTCTGATAAAATATTCTGAAAATATCTATATTTGTTTCCTAATGATGATAAATAGTAAATGCACTTTTAATTTTGTAAATTGTTCTTTGCTTCTTGTACAAATGACAAATCATCTCAATCTGTCATTTCTTTGACCATTAAGAGCTTTAGGGTTTAAAGCCGGAACCTGTCAGTAAGAGATGATTTTGAGAATTGATCAGAATTAGTTCACCTCCGTCCAGATATTGACAACCCTGACACGCAGGCAGAAGGTCATTTACCAGATTAGTGTCACCTGCATTGATCAGACACACTGATAACTGGCACTTTGACTGATCACACAGTCAAGAGAGAAAACCGATAGCCCACGAGTTCCAACCCTCTCCTCTGATCCATTTCAAATAGCAGAGTTATCCAGGCTTGTCATCTCATATGGATTTAAAGACACTTATAATCTTTCCAATCATAATTCTGCCTTAAGACTCCTTTAAGGTAAGGTTAAGTCGTTCAACTATTTTAAGCACAAAGCTCTGTGGTGAAGGTTCATTTCTTAAGGCTTCTTCAAATGCTTAGAGTCAGCAACATGAATTTCCTGAAAGAAATGTAAGACAAAACTCTACATTAGTGCGGGAGCAGCTCTTGTACTGCCTAAAGGCTCTCTGAGGTCCACGACGTGAAACAACACTGGAACAGTTGGGTGGCTGTCAGCCTCGTTCTAACATAATAAAGACACTGATGAAAACACATCTGTGTCCCACACATGCTTCACTGGGGGCTCGTGCCATACCCATGAAACTGCCAAAACTGCTTCTTGATCAAACTGTGTTAAAAAAATAAACCGAATTAGGAAATATAATGATAAGCAATGGCTATAAGCATGTAAAGAAACATTCCGTTTAAGGTCTAGTTCTCACTATTCACTAACTATTAACTATGACTTTTGCCTCAAAAAAAAATATCCTAATTACTGCTTATTAATAGCTAATAAGGTAGCTGTTTAGTTTATTAAAGATGTAGAATATGTTCATACAGAACGTGTGCTTTATACATTAAGTACTAATAAACAGCCACTATGCTAGTAATATGAATGCTAATAAGCAACTAGTAAAAAGTGAGAACTGGTCCCTACACTAAAGTGTTACCATAAATACATTCATGTTTATTCACTTATGATTTAAAATTTTGCTTCTCTGTAAACTTAGAGGATATTTAGATTTTATTTTATTTTACTTTATTTTTTTTTTTACTGAAAAACATGATGGTTCAATGAAATGTTGCAATCTCAGAATGATGCCTTGTGTTAAATAGACTGTTTTACAAAAGCTCTTGTTGATTTACCTCATACATTCTTCATACAGATGCACTAAACTATAAGTGGCCATTAACTATAGAGCTGAAGCTCTAAACTTCATTATCATCTAACATAACAATGAAGGAAAGTGAATAACTAGTCATGGAACAGGCACTCTTCTGTATAGACGGATTTAGCAGCCGTAATTTTCTCTGCTCAACCACCCAAACACAGCTGCCAGTCATACTTGTATCATAAAAAAGTTAAGTGGAAAAATGTGGGGTGTGCATCTACCCTGCATTAGAACAGGCTGAGTGAGGAATGCCTGAAAAGCAGAAAGCACCTGCCATGTGTGGGGAAACTGTAAATGGATCTCAGCTCCAGGTCCTTCCTGAATTATTAATATATGGGTGTTTATCGCTGGAAACTTGCTCTCAAAAATATAATACTATCACAATAGCATGCGAGTCCAAGTGCCATTGTGTTTCCCCTCTGATTTTCTCCTCTAGACTGCCCAGTGGATTGCCCTTTCAGAGTAGAAATTTTAAGTTTAACCTTTATTTGAAAGCTTGAACGTTCAATTTTGAGATGGAATTAAGGTCAGAGCACAGAAACCATCAGTGTGATACAGTGTTCTTTGGTCACCCACAGTGAAACTGCATCGAAGCACTCAATCATGTCAGCTAAACCGCACAACACTGGCCGGACACATCACTTACTAAGTGACAGCCAAGAAGCTGTACAAAGTAAAACTGTGTGCACCGTCCTCTTCGCTAAAAGAGCAATCAGTGCCGGCTTGCCCACGGGCACATGTTGACATCTGTGATGCAGATGACTCTTACTGATGCTGCAAGGGTCAAACAGAGATGTTATTTTAACTAATGGGTTTCCTGCTGAAAGGAAAAGCGTGCTGTAGCTGGTTGCTGAAATATGTGGTGTTTTGGATGACGGTGTCCCCAATCAAGTGTTTTAACTTGCAAGACTTCCTTAAACCCTATTTGAATGCGATTTGTTTTAGGAAATGTCTATAAAGCAATTTACTCTGGATGTTTGGATAAGCCATGTCTATAAAAATCGCCCAGGATGGCACCCAGGAGCATTTGTATACTACAGCCACTCATATGTAAGTTATGGGAAAATGCATTTAGCTAACACTGGGGCGCTGTCACTGGGGCCGCACCTTTTTGAAAGGTACAGATATGTACCGTTAAGGTATTAATGCTACATTAACTTGAGCTCTGCGGCATATTTTGCTTTTTTTTTTTTTTTAATGATTTTGGCATACCTGGACTTAAAAGAGCACCCTACTCACATACATTGGAGTAAACTGATAAAAATGGTCTCATTTCATAGAAAACATCATACATTTTAACACACTGGTGGAATATATATATATATATATATATATATATATATATATATATATATATATATATATATATATATATATATATTTTTTTTTTTTTTTTTAATTGTATTTTTTCATAGTTTTATGATAAACCTAAATAAAAAAATCTAATTTTGATTTAAGTTTTTATTTGAAAGTCTGTTATTTAAAATCTGTTTGGTCCATCTCCCTGCAAAAAGTTTCTTTTGATTCCACTAGGTGCCAGTAAACAGGCAAAAATAATAATAATAATAAAAATAAAAATAAAAATAAAAATAAAAATAAATAATAATAATAATAATAATAATAATAATAATAATAATAATAATAATTTTCTTTGTATCATTAAAAAAAAAGAGTTATGGATATTTAATTGAAGAGAGGCAATATGCCCACCAGGGGTCTCTATTCTGCCAGATCAGGCATACCTGAATTTAAATCAGTCCCTTACCCACATACATTGGATTAAATGGATAAAAATTGTCTCATTTTTAACAAAATACCTTAAATTTGAATACATGAGAGGAATAATTCATAATTATTATTGCATTTGTTCAAAATCCAAAGTATCCCAACTCTGCATCGAGTCAGCTGCTTGCGAGTTAGGGGGGTGGTGCCCATTTCACATTCAGTGCACCTTCCTCCTCGTGTTTGGCAAGGCATAAATCAAATTGATGTCTCTTTGGACAGATCTGATTGGGGGCTTTTCAGACATATGACACATTACGTGATGACGTAATCGCCCATTGACACAAACGTGTTAAGGCAAAACTAGTCAAAAACGCACCATTCAACTACATCACATGTATTGATCAGCACATCTGAGACACATTAGGGTGTAGTTTGGCCATGCAAGCTCATAGACAAGTAAGCATGGTCTCATTTTAAAGATAACAATCTAATCTGAAAGCTGATATAAAGTTTTTGGCCACTTCTAGCACACGGAAGTAGTAATCGGTCCAGAGCTCAAGTGGTTAATGTACTAACTTTAGGTGCTAATTTTTATCTTCAAGGTACTCTTAAAGGAAAACGCCACTGTTTTTCCATATTCTAATATGTTTTTCCCTCAACTTAGACGAGTTGATATGTACCTCTCCCGTCTCAGTGCGTGCACTCAATCGCTCTAGCGCGGGGCGCCACTATGCTAGCGTTTAGCTTAGCACCATTCATTCCTTAGGATCCAAACAGAGATGAATTTAGAAGCTACCAAACACTTCCATGTTTTCCCTATTTAAAGACGGTTACATGAGTAGTTACACGAGTAAGTATGGTGACAAAATAAAACGTGGCAATTTTGAAAGCGGATAAAAAAATGATAATTATAATGTATGGCGGAAGAGCACGTCGCAGCACTTCGACCTCGGCGCAGTTGAATTGGATTATTTTTACAGTAATGTAAAAAGTAAAAAGTCTTTGAAATGTGTAGGAAACAGTTTATGCTACTTTTCTCATTTTTCAAAGCAAAAGAAATCAGAACCCTTTCTTCTTTCTCTACATGGGTAACAAATGTCCTGTGCATTAAAGAACAATATGAAATGAATTTCCCTCTTTTCAAGGCTGTACAGTCTACCATCTTTTCAATAAAAACTCAGGATAAAAAACTCTGTATGCTTTGCTTTCTTAAGTCCATTTGGAACAGCAAGCGTTATCTCTCAGAAAAAGTCGTGAACGTGTCTTTTCACTGACAATGTCTACTTAATACACTTAAATGCTGGACATGGGCTGCTGAGAGCAGATTTAAAGGCTTTTAGCATGTCCTTACAACTGCTATTATTTTTGGTTACTTTTTCAGATTGTTTTACATGAGGTAAAAGAAGCTATAATCTTTACCAGCACAGAAAAGTGCAGTCTGTAATTACAGATTAAAATCAGAGAGAAGCTCTAATAATTAGTAACACCACCTTCCCATGTAAAACTAATTCTGTCCAAATAGGGCCTTAGTTCACCAGTTTTACCAGAAAGGCTATGTATGGCAAACAGTTTCAGCAGTCTGAGACCGGCACAAAACCTGCCTTCTCTGAAAGAAGCCCAAAGCTCAGCGCTCATCCATGAAGTGCCACGTGTTTTTCTCCAGCTCTGAGCAGAGAGGGGCAAGATGTTGTGAGATCCATCAAACGCACCCCTGATTACACCACGCTCACAGGAGATAAATGGCCTTATTGGGACAGACCACACAGCGGCAAACCTCTAATCTGCAGCACAGATTACAGTTCCCATTGATCAGCACATCATCCTGTCACCCCACGTGGCTACCTGGCAAATGTTATTAGCATTTGTACGGCAGAAATGACTAAAGCATGTGTGATGGGCCAGATAGAGAAGGCTCCAAGTCCTATAAAACACCACAGTATGATGGTGTATTTGTGCTATAGTATGTGTGTTTTCAATTGAAATATGTAATTCTTATATATCGATATTTAAATTACAATTTAAATATTAGAGTTGGGGTCCGTAACATTATTTTTGAATCCACTCAGCAAAGCTGCATTAAATTAAGCTAAAGAAACATTTATATTGTTAAAACAAGATTTCAATTTCAAATAAATGCTGTTCTTTTGAACTCTCATTCATCAAAGAATCCTGAAAACTGAAAACTTTTTCATGATTTCCACACTTCATTCAGCAGCACAGTTGTTTTCAACACTGATCATAAGAAATGTTTCTTGAGCAGCAAATCAGTATATTAGAATGATTTCTGAGGAATCATGTGGCACTGAAGACTGGAGTAATGATGCTGAAAATTCAGCTTTGCCATCACAGGAACAAATGACATTATATGACATGTAAATAGAAAGCACTTATTTTAAATTATAGTAACACTTTACAACATTACTGTTTACAGCATTTTTGATCAAATAAATGCAGCCTTGGTGAGCATAAGGGGCTTTCAGTTTTAAAAGGTCTTAGCAATCCCAAATTTTTGAACAGTAGAGTTTAACATAATGACACTGGATAAAACCTGACAAGGAAAACCTTGTCTAACTTGCACAACAAACAAATAACATTTCTCATACAGCATTACAACCCAATACAGAAATGCAAATCTATGATGCTTCATACATGCTTTTTGTCATACAAAGCATGCAACTTTTGTTTTGTTAACGGCATAAATGATAATAAATGAATAATAATTTAGACATTTGATAAACTGTATGCATCAATATATAAACTTTGACAGCACTAGTAATGTACAATTGAAATGTAATATTGGATGGGCACTGCTCTGCACAGTCAAAGACATCAGCAAACACGTGAAAAGATGATAGATTTCATTAATACTAAGACCTCAGATAGAAAGCAACATAAATACAAAACTGAGATAATAGCAACTTGTTGTGCATCTCACATGTACTTTGTAATTGATTTTCGCACATCTATCTACCAGTCGCCGATCTAGCCCTATATGTATCGATTAAAGTCGAGTTGGGTTTGACGTTAGCTATTATTACATTGAGATTCTGCCGTTGATTAGTTAGAGGTCACAACGATTTTAGCCTGCTGTAAATTTAAGGGGGAAAAGGAGAAAGAAAAAAAAAAACATGGAAAGAAGGTGACCTTGGTGCTGATATTATATTGACACTCTCATGTGGTCTGTGAATTTCTGGCAGTGCTGGAGAACTACAACGCTGGGGTCATAAACCAGCATAAAATTACAAGCACTACTTCAGGACTCAATGAATTTGAGTAACGTGCTGCTGACACGAAGTTAAATGACTGACTTCCTCAATATGTCGCTTTAGAGATAGGCCTCGGCTGAAGCACGTTGACTGACACACGAGCTCTAATGCTGCAGAACTTCAGATGTGGCATCACACTGCCGCTAAGTGACACAGACCCCATCGTGCTGTCAGCACTGCGAAGCTGGAGGTATGAAATTGTTAAGGAAAGTGAAAAATAAATAAAAGCATTTCTAATAAGATGCGGTAAAACATTCGCAGCTGCCAGAGGAATTGCTTTATTTATGACTTTTTTCACTTCACATCCTGGTGTAATAGAGCTTCTGTCATCAGAGTAAATGAACACGGGCGCCACACACTGAACCTGAAGTGCTGTGAAAATAATGAACAAATTCTGTTTCTCGGAGGACTTCGCTAGTCTATTTGAATTCCTTTACGGAAACGCACAATTGCTGCAGAGTCCAGAGATGGAAACTGCCACTCCTCGTTTGCCCGACGGAGTTGAACACTTAAGAGAAACTGGCAAGCAGAAACACCTGGAGCTGATATTCAGAGATCCTCGCTGACAAGAGCCCTTATTAGACTGCCTACAGCGTGGGTTAGCTGCTGGAGAACTAAAGGTCTGGACATATGGAGAAGTTCACACAGGGAGGTTACTGCAGCACCAGGATCAGAAACATGATTTAATTCCACTGAAACAGGAGATTCTTTGACTTTGATAGAATGCTTTGCAGTAGCCATTATAAAAGTGCTGTCTTCTTTATTTTGTTCCCTGGTGTCATTCCATGCTGCTGTGCATCTAAGAGTTTGACATCTTGGACAATTCAAGCTGTTCATTCGTCAAATTGAAAACCCCATGTTGGCGAACACAATTTTCAGTTGAAGCTATCACATAAACTGTTCAAAATCTTTATATAAAATCTATATTTCAATATCTATCTATCTATCTATCTATCTATCTATCGATCTATCGATCTATCTATCAAATCAAATTTACTTGGGAAACGAAAAAAATTATACTGTATATAGTTTATTATGCAGGATTGTTAAACAAAGATGCACACAAATGCTCAGTGCTATCAAAATAAAGGTCCCAGTGCTATAATTTTAAAAGTCCTGCTTCTGACACTTATTGTACAAACAGGAAAACTTACTAATAATTTAAAAAATGCTAAAATACCAGCTGACATAGTAGTCCACTTCTATTCAGTGTGGATAGGTTGTTATTTGTTCTGTTAGAAACGTATTCCAATTGCTACATGCTGCACAAAAAGTTGCATGATTTGTACAACTTTTACATTCGTTGCTTTGAATCTTCAAAAGTTTGAGGAATTTTGTTTGAGACACTTAATCTAATTGAAATTACTGCCAAAAAAGTTTGTTAGCGAAGGGTTTTTGATTTTGTCAATGATACCAAGAATACAAAAAATGTTCATAACAATAATTAAACATATTGGAAATGATGTAAAAAATAACATTGTAAGATATAATGCGTTAAAAATGTTTTTGAAGACAACTCTGTAATATGTCTGATCTCCAATCATAGTCAATAATGTCACAGACTGACCACCTTGAGCTGCACAAGCTAAAGCAGAACAAGGAATAAACACAGATTTAACGAGTTAATTAACCCCCTCAAAAGGATCTACATATAGCTATGTAACTAAACTATGAAATTCTGACTATGACTACAACGAACAAACAAAAATATTTAAAAATGAAGATATCCATGAGCAGCTTGTTCTATTTTGTTCTCAGTTTTTTTTTTTTAAAATAAGTATCTATAAACAACCCTAAACCTCACATAAATAAAGCAAACTGATGTTGGGAACTTGACATGTCAATCAGATGGTGCCTTTCTGTTTAAACAGGCAGTTCTTGGGCAAAATGATCTGCAGTGTTGACCAGACTTTATGCAGATAGTTAAAAGTCCAGTAGTCCAGAGTGCACATACTCTAGAGATGTGCGAAGGCATTCAAGGCTGTAGCTGGATTTCAATCAGGCCGTGCACTGCATGACAGGTGTCTCTTAAGAGTGCTGCCTGTAAAGACTGTAAAAAGAGTTCCGTCCTGCCCTTGAATACAGAAGAGAGGGATATAGATCACTATGCAATGAGCTTTAACTGGCCAGTAAACTAGAGCAGTCTGAACATCAGTGTAGAGAAAAATGCCCCTTCTCATGGTCAGAGTGGAACAGACCCCGATATCCATGCATCAATACGCTCATTCTTGGGAAATAAAGCAGAAACAGAAGAAATGCCTAGTCCTCCAGAGCCCAATTAACTCTGGCAAAAGGAAGTCAAGAAAGCCACACTGAAAACAACACGTGCCCAAAAATCCTTCATTACTCCGTCAGTCTCTTTCTTAGGTTTGGACTGAAAGGTTAAACAATAGAGCGAAGGAGACACTTCACGCTTAATTTAACCAGACTTCTCATCAGCATAATTATCAAAATCAAGAGAGCCATTTTGATGCCGTTAGCTATGATTACTCGCTTCTTTGCAGCACAAATTTGTTTTACCTATAAATACTGGGTAATTAAATTTCGCATAGCAGCATTGTATTCAAATGAGAAAGCTGCTCTTCTGAAAATGAGGTCAAACCAAATTTGTATAATAACACCGAGGCCCTTTATAGTCATCGAGTCTGAAATAATGAATTCACAAACGAAAAAATAATAAGACACTCTTTCTCATCCCCCAAAACACCTGATTGTGTCAAATTGCATTAATTAGCTTATCAATTGAGGTGTGGAGAAGATCACATAGAGTATTTGACACTGGTGTTAACTTAAGATCACACATCTGATCTGTTTTTAAGAATTATGAGAAAAATATCTGGTTCTAATTATGCCTGTTTCAAACACCCGCACCTTTCAGACCTGTGCGTCTATTCTCCTCAGGAACATTAATTAGTTAACTTAACTGGATTCTTCTCAGCCACCCATAATCTATTATGACACAATAATAAAACACGCAAAAAGGCTGCAATTAGTTTCACAGGTTGTACAGATGGGCTATTAGGGTTTCGCTAAGGCTTCATCAAGTTCACGTTACTGGATTCCTCATCTTCATGACATCTCTCATAAATTACAAAGCTTGGTTAAAATGGGTCAGACTAACTGATCTCCAAAGCAAGCTGCTGAGAGAAACATGTTCAGACAGCTCTGTAGCCACATATCAGCTAGTGTAATGCACTGATGAAACAGTGTGACACGGACATGACATGAACCGATGTGTATGGCTGCTCTTAAAAGCCTTTTCTTTATTAGATCACTCTCAATAATAGAATGTTTTATAGGTATACAAATCATCCAGAGTTCTAATGGAATACACAGACACTAGCTAAACATTTTTGCATTACTATCTTCTGTAAAAAATAATGCAATCTTTTTGCTACGGGTGGATATTTGAATCCTTCTGATATGACAATTTATTAGCGGTGCTGTCTAAAACAGCACTATTGCTGTTGCTTATGCTTTATTATACTATGGGGCCGTTGAATGCTTGATTCCGATTGGCTGACAAACGTTCTAAGGTGTACAGTTATTTTCAGGGAAAGGCACGGCAAATGTAGTTCCAGGCACTGCATTACATGTAAATATCACTTCGCCAAATGATTTTAGTTATTTCAAAGGTCCTTACAACCTACAACAGCAAAAGAACCAAAACCCATAACTACACTGGCCAAACAAATAAATATTATTTAAAACGACAATCATTTCCATGTTTTTGCCACAAAATTACGTTTTATTATGTACAGAAAGCACATACTCTATTCTCCCCCGCTCTCTCCCTCATAGAGGCACATATACAGTTTGCACACATGTTAACATATGCACTAATGTTAGTGCTACTCTGACGATTTTATCAGTATAGTTTAACAACTTAGAAACTACATGACTTCTCACAAGCAAGGTAACAACAACAGAGCTGTTCGTGAAGAAAATGAACTTAAAGTTTCACTATTACTAGAGACATTGCTGCCGAACACTTTTGAGAGACGCACAGACTCACAGAGGTAATCTCTCTCTCTCTCTCTCTCTCTCTCACTCTCTCTCTCATAACTTATTATTAGCTTGTTATTAGCTGCTTTAGTCTGCTATCAATGGCTCAAGCTTCCGTTACTAGGTCTAAAATGACATTTTGGAATTTGCAATGGAGGCGTTGGATGAGATCCGGAAGAAATGAATCCTACTCACAATAGCATTTTAGGTAGAAAAACCAGACAAATGCTTTGAAATATATCCTCTGATCAATGTCTTGAAGTGTGGTAACCGTAGTATAAGCGGAATAATTGACTTCGGTCCGTTGAATTATTAGAAAATAATGCACACCCGAGGTGTAACGGCCGCATCACCAACTCGTGTGTGCATTATTTTCTAATAATTCAACGGCCCGTCGTCAATTATTCCTTACTTCAACACCCTTAAACTAGTGTATTACCCTTGTGGTGTGCAACTTGGCCTGCATAACAAACGTGTTCACAATCGCTCAAATATATGAGTTATGAATGCTAGTGTATACACATATGCAGTTCCAATAAATACAATTATTTTGATTGTATACCTTGTGAGTTGACGCAAGCCACAGTTTGAGTCCTGGTTCCATTTCCACAGTTTCCTTCGTAGGGCACACAAGCGCCCTCAGACTGCACCTGCCACTGGAAGCACACTGGATCCTCGCAGGGCATTGACTCCAGGACATGGGCACAGCTTTCTGTCCCTGATCCTTCCTCCAGCACCTCTCTTCTCCTCTGTCTGTAGCCTGTGAGCCGAGCGAGAGACAGGTGGATTAGGGGTATTGTGAGTGCCAGTTCTGGCCAGTGAGTTCTGAACTAAAATTCTAGTGGTGGCTAAATAAGCCTGTAATAGAAACTCATTTGAAAAGGCTTTCTGTCACAGCTTTTGTTAGCAGAATAAATTCCTACTCCTGCTCTGCTGTAATTTGCCTGAATACACTTTTTATTTACTCATTTCTAAAGCTATGAACTATATGACTGCAAACTGAGACACCTGTCATAAATGAAATAGTACTGGAATATGAACATTTAACACTTAAAAGTACTGGTTAAACATGAAGGCAAAACATTGTTTTCGTATTAAAAAAAAAACAAACAAAACAAAACAAAAAATCTTCCATTGTGCTGCAAGAAAGATCATCTTCGTCTTTTAATTCAAGTCTTTCAGGGAAAGAAAAAAAAAACTCTTAGGCCAGCATTAATTAATATTTCATAAATTGGCATACTTTTCAAAGCCAGCTCTGGCCGACATCAATATGCATTACAGTACAGTGAATAAGTGGGGAAAAAAGATGAATCAGGCATTACTCCAAGCATAATTTATCAAACAAGATGATCTGATGACTAACATGAGGGTGTGATGCTAGCTGACTGGATACCATCTGATCCTGTTTACGGTCTGTGATGAGTAGATACCAACTCCTCATATCTTTGCTCCTTGACTATGTGCATGCCAGTAGTGAGATTTGGTTGATCTCACACCCCTGCAGGGGGCTTGACTAGGCAGTCCTGGGAAAATCATAGCGTCAGCCAAGCCTTCACCCTACAGCTCTCAACATTGCTTTGACACAACAAACGGTAAATTCTATAAGACATGAGTGTATTGTGAGACGAGACATCTGAATGTATCACATATATAATTCAAAACTTGGGGTATTACCAGTTTGCTTCACTTATCACAAAATAATTGAGAAGACATGAATAACACCCTATATCTAACAGATGTATATTCTGTAAACATTTGTTCTGTTTCAGAATTCATAAAAATATGATTCCATAAAACTTCTCTATATTCTACAAATGTTACGGTCTAGTGTGTAATACACAACGCACAACGTAGGAGTATAATCAAAGAGTTATTTTAATAATCCACAGAAGAAGACGGGCACATCCAACCACAAATCCAAAACGATAGCAGACAAAGTAAGAATGATGAACACAGACTATAAATACCGAACGCAATCAGGGAGGAACAGAAAACAGGTGTGGAACTAATTAATCAAAAACCATGGAAACAAACTAGGCAGGAAGATTGAGACATAGAAACTAAAATAAAACAGATAATGACCGTGACAGTTCGCCCCCTCCTGGAACGGCGCGTCCTCGCGCCGAAAAACATAGTCCAACAGAGCAGGGAGGGTGGGGGTTCAGGAGGCGGGCGTGGAGCAGGAGAGGGGGAGGCAACGGGAAAGGGGCACAGTTCATAGGGCCAGGGTGGAGTAGATAGAGGAAGGAGCCCGGAGCAGGAGGAGCCAAGTGGGGAACCAGAGTCCAGCCAGGAAGACGGCCCACAGAGGAGTCACTGGAGGGAGGAGCCATGGTGGAGTTCGGGCAGGCGACACCAGGGGGCTGACTGACGGAGATGACACCAGTGGAGTAGGAGCCCAGGTTGGAGCAGAGAAGGACATCGAGGATCCGGAGGGCCTAGGCGGAGCCAGCGGCTCAGGCAACTGAGGTGAAGGCGGGGATCCGGAATGCCGCGGCGGAGGTGGAGTGACTGAGGACGAAGGTGGAGCTGGAGGGAGGGAGGAGCCCGACGGAGCCAGAGGGACGGAGGGATGAGGCAGAGCTGGAAGAGTGGAGTCCTGGGGAGTAGGCAGGGGGACGACTGTCCAAGGTGGAGCCAGAGGGACGAGGGAGCGCAGTGAAGCTGGTGGAATGACGGGCCACGGTGGAGACAAGGGAGCCAGGAGCCAAGGTGGAGCCGATGGGTCGGAGGGCCGAGGTGGAGTCCGGGTCTCGAAGGCTGGAGGTGGAGACTGGGGATCTTCCAACCCCGAGGTAGCTGGTGACAGGAAGTCCCGAAGCACAACCGACCCACCGGACATGGCGTGCTGAGGGTGAGCTGAGGGGCTTTCCTGAGGCAGCTGAGACAGGGTTGATGGACTGGCTGGCTGATACAGAGGAGGAGGAAGTGGGAGGCTGGGTGGGAACCTCCTTGAGATAGTCGTTGAGGAACTGGCTGAGGAAGGAGTGCTGGGCGGAACCAGCAGGGGCTCTGGAGACAATGGGGAGGTGGGCGGGACCAACGGGAAAGGAAGAAGCCAGAATTCCTCCTCATTCAAACAGTTCAGAGTCCAGTAACAGCTCACCCTCAGTGGTGGGGGTGTGGGCGGGGTTATCCTCCATTCTCTAGATCTCCACAATTATTCCCACAACGCAGGATGTTGCCGGCTCACACACCTGGTCAGTCACGTTCTTGAGCCCTGGCTCCGGGGCGATGAGAGGCTCTGTCACTTTAAATGGTGCTGGCTCTTTAATCGCGGCCTTGGGCTCTGCGGCTGCAGTGGGCTCTGGCGAACACACCATGCAGCGTGATGGTGAGGGCTGGTTGGGCTCTGGATCAGAAGTGGGGCTGGAGTTGTCCTCGGCAGAGCAGATGGAGAAAAACAGTCCATTATTCTCCAGCACCCACTCCACACAAGTGGCGAAATTCTCCTTTGGACCATCCGCTGGCAGGCGTGCCTTACACTGCTCGCTCAGGCTGGTGATGTAGAAAACACAGAGCGAGCGGTCCGGGAAGTGAGTAAGGCACGCCAGATCGATAAAGTTCCTGGTGTGGTCTTCCAGCGGACGATCCTGCTGCTCCAGGCAAAGCAGCTGGACTGCAGGCAGGTCCATAGAGGGAGACGAACGAAAACAAAACAAACAGAAAAAACACCGCTAAATATACTCAACTGAGGGTCTGCTATTTTGTTACGGTCTGGTGTGTAAAACACAACGCACGACGAAGGAGTATAATCAAAGACTTCTTTTAATAATCCACAGAAGAAGACGGGCACATCCAAACACAAATCCAAAACGATAGCAGACAAAGTAAGAATGATGAACACAGACTATAAATACTGAAAGCAATCAGGGAGGAACAGGAAGATATGCATTTTAAACATTGATTTAATATTCCCATGTGTCTGCTACGAATTAAAGCATATTAACAATGTGGTAACACTTTACAGTAAGGTTCATTAGTTAACATTAGTTAACAACATTAGTAAACATGAACTAAGAATGAACAATACTTCCACAACATTTATTAATCTTAGTTAATGCTAACTGAAATTATTAATTTATGAATTAATAAATTAATGATATGTATAAAGAGTACTATTGTTATAACCTTCCCAACTTCTGGGGGAATTGGTTGTATTTTTACAGGGATGTATTGCGCTAATGAAATTAATTTGTTCAAAATTATTTCTATGCTATCCATCATCCATAAAGCCTTCATATTTGTTATACAGACACAACTTTTACTCTCATCTCAGAAGGGTGTCATATACTGGAGAGAGAACAGCTCTAAAATAAAGTGAGAAATAAAAAATGCCTCAAAATATATTTCCTGGCAAAT
Source organism: Spinibarbus caldwelli (assembly GCA_039654775.1). Classification (NCBI taxonomy): domain Eukaryota; kingdom Metazoa; phylum Chordata; class Actinopteri; order Cypriniformes; family Cyprinidae; genus Spinibarbus; species Spinibarbus caldwelli. The sequence continues at coordinate 34,105,152 of CM077233.1, read as the reverse complement.
ATAAAATATAAAATTCCATTATAAAAATACAAAATATTCCATTTTATATACACGCACACACACACACAAAATATATATCAATATTTCAATATATACTTCAGCCCATGCACTAAAATGCATGTTTTGTTCATTGAAGAAACAACATGACAGACTGAAGGTGTAACAAACAACTTCCTGCACCTCTGATCGCCAAAAGCAGCATTCCTCTTCTGTAGATGACAACAGCTCAACCTCAGGACAATAAAATAAAAAATTACAACTACACATCATTCTGAAACTCCACCTGAGCAGCATAGTGGAGGACATACTCCCATGGAGAACATGCATGCAGACACAGTTCACACACCAACCGCCCTGTTTCTGGACCAAAAGGACTGATGGCCAATGCCCTCCTCAAAACTGTGAAAAACAATTTGGTGGAGACACATGCCTGCAGATATTAATAATTGAAAGGTTCATGGGAGCTATCGGATTTATTCATGGGAAAGACTGGTGGGCTACAGGCAGAGTTTCACTTCCAATACTTCAGAACCTTATCACTCCCACTTCAATGCTTCCTACTCACATTAATGCTGGATAGAATTTGCCACTTACAATCATTACCAAGCCGGTGTTCAATTCATTCCTCCACACACGCTTACATTCACCCAAGATGACACAAAGAGGATAAAAAAATGACTGTGGGCAATTGTAGATTTGTAATGCACTAGAAATGTTAATAAAACAACTAAAAAACAAATCCACGAGGCTCCTCTGATGAAATCTGTTTGTATGTGTAGGAAAGAAGTTCATTTTTCTATTTATGAACGCTCTAGGCTCTGGAGTTCTGCATTGTTCATCCAATATCAAAGATCATACGATACTCTGAAACAGCAGTGAGGTGAAGGGCTTGAAAACAGTAAACAGACTCTTGTCTAACAAGGTGCAGTCTAAGCAATGAATAAAAGAGAATCTAACACCCTAACTATCAGACAGTTCCACTGGGACAACACATCACAAAATCTTCTCGACAGCAGTCAGTTTACATGAAAAGCAAATCCTTCTCAGATGGGTTTCTTGCAAGGAAAAAAGTGACCTGTGATATGTCTCAAACGGATTTGTCAAGATATATGCAAATGTGCAATCCAAAATTAGGGATTTCAGTATGAACTCATCAAATTCTTTTTACATTTTGTAGCTCACTCCAACTTCTATTTATTATTTAATGATTAAATAATTTAATACAAAAAAAAGTAAAAAAAACCAAACAAAAAAAACAAACAAACACCATATTTGATTATTTTACACACACACACACACACACACACACACACACACACACACACACACACACACACACACACACAGTGAAATATATTTATAATTTATAACTTTCTGATGCAATATATTTTGAAATGTCATTTACTCATTTATTTGTCATTTATTCTGTCATTCTTCAATCTTCAGTGTCACATGTTCCTTCAGAAATCATTCTAATATGTCGATTTGGTGCTCAAGATTGTTTTTTTTGGTTTTTTTTTGTGCTGCTTAATATTTTTTGTGGAAACTGAGATACATTTTTTTCAGGATTATATGATAAATAGAAAGTTCAAAAGAACAGCATTTATTTGAAATAGAAGCCTTGTACCATTACAAATGTCTTTACTGCCACTTGATAAAATTATTATATCATATTATGATCACATTTTTAGCCTCAAATTTTAGATATTCATACCTCTAGAATATTCATCTTGTTTCAGTAAAGCAGGTGAATGATAAAAATGCATCACTGTTTTAAAGCTGGGATTATTCTTACAATTCTTCCACAGAATGAGTCATTTCTGACTGAAAGTGCCAATTATGTATGACTGATTCATGTGACATCAGTCTGCCCTCTGCTAAATTCTCTCATTATAGGGCAGTACTGTGGCAGCTCGCTTCAGTGACAGATGTTATCACCTCTCACCAGAAGTGCTGTCAGTTTTAGATACTCTGTTACCTCCAGGTTCAGCTCAGTGGAGAGGTGTACCAATCATCGATTTTAAATGCATATTTAAAGTGGTATTTATAGCTTCTATTAATTAAAGGGGCAGAATGTTTGTTTTTTTCTCCATTGATGACATTTCATTCCCATGTTGGCCCACCTTTTCGTCCATGTGTTTCCATGCAGTTGTCGTGGAGACAGGCCCCCCAGGAGGACCAGGATGAGAGCAGGCACAGCTGTGGGCACGGTATGGAGCAGGGCTGCACCGCAGAAGGCAAATCTCCTGTACACAGACGCCCACTTACCGGCCTAGACACTACAGAGGTATAAAGAGAAAGAATCCATATGTTGGGCAAATTTAGCAAGAACTTTTCTTGGCAACATATAATTCAGCTTAATAAGTATCATTTTCTGATCTGTCCTGCTGAGCACCAACTCCCACACAGAATAAAATCAATTTCCTATGTAAACCAATGCAAGTATTTAGCTTAAAGTCCATGAAACAGATTATCAAATAAGAAAAAAAAAAATATATAGGGAAGGGACTTGGTTTTATCCATCGGGTGTTGATTGGACGGCAAATCTGAATGCAAGCTTGCAGTTGATTTTAAGAAAGTGACAGACAATGATTGGAGAAATCTGACATCCGTCTGTCATTTCACAGGAAGAACGAGTTATGACATTTTGAATAAACATTACATATGAAAAAAAAAATAGTTCAGAAAATAGTTAGGGTGAATTTGCGTTTCATGCCAACTTAACATGAATTGTGGTTTCCAACATTTTAATTCTGAAATTTCATGCATCTCCAAAGTGAAACAAGATATTCAAACGCGAAAACTGAGAGAGATATTATTTTATCAATCATAAATTTGTTTGATTGTGAAAGGAGAGTGTTACATACCAGAATGAAGCCAGGCTTAATATGACTTTGTTAAAACAACCCTTAAATACCTATTTGGCTGTTGATTAATGTTATCCAATTGCCTGCATGGTCTAAGAGACATCAGTGGACAAGTACAGTTGTTTCAGAGGACAGGAAAGTTAATGCAATTTGTTTTTGTTCTAGAATAAAGTGTATTGGAAAAATAGTTCCCAATAAAACCAGGAACATGCAGCAAGAAAGTAAAATGATTTTGTACTGACTTTGAATTGCATTGATTCTCAATGTGACTTTTGTCAAACAAGTGTTCAAAAGTTTAGGCAAACCTCTTGAAAGTCTCTTACTTTGGCTGTGCTCTGTTAACATTAGTATGAGAGTCCTCTGGGTCAGGTGGAAAGCAAACACCACTGTTGATTTTCATTGATCTATATCCCCAAACAACATTGATTGAAAGGAGTCATCTTCATCTGTATGCCTTTCTCAGCTCAGCATGCCTCGCTCGAATCCATCCAAACGCTGCTTTCACTGGCTAGTGCAGCTCCTCGAAATTAATTTCAGAGCAAGGTGACTCCCTTTAACTACCTCTAATCTTACAAACAGGCATGGTTACACACAGACAATGCAAATGGCTAACCAAAAGACTTTTTGATAAGGTTTTCTTAAAAAAATGAATTAGCCTTTGAAAATCAACACATCTGCAGCCGAAAAGATGCACGGAATTGGCTTATCCACACCACTGTAGCTTACTGTCGTTTAGACACTGATCCTTACCCTCTTTTCTGTGATGAGGGGTGGAGTTGTCTGGGACCTGGACGCAGTACAGCTGTCTGGTCTGAATCCCTCCACCGCAGAGAACGCTTACATTGTTAAGCCGTCTGTCCTGCTGTCTGAGAAGAGAGGCCACTTGACAGACCCCCCAATCTGTGCTCTTCCACACATACCTGGAGAACAAAAGCACACGCCCGCTGTGGTGAGACACACTTCTTTTGTTTTGGCCCTATAGTCTCATTATATCGTGCTGGGCTCCTCTCAAAAGTTGCATTGGATAAATGGACACAGCGAGCTGCCACTGAAAGATACTAATAGGCTTAGCTTCCTGTTTTCCGGTAGGAAACCATCTACTAATGAAAATGCATTGACTTAGCAAAGTGTTATGATGCATAAAGCAGCGGTTTTAATGAAATTACAGTCTGCTGCTATTGATCAAAAACCTAATCTCATTAATTAGCTTCTTCTAATCTTTGCTATGCTCAGATGCAACAGGGGTTCAGTAAATAAATACTTGAACACAGCGCTTGAAAAATCATTTAGTAGATTTTTTTACACTTTCAAGTACAGTAGGAAATGAATTATTATTGGGAGGCTAAAATACAAACCTAGGGCAGTTTGGAAGCAAGTCTCCGATGATGTTGCAGGCTTCCTTTTCTTCAAGAGCGGCACATTCTTTGCCTAGTCCAATAGGAGTCTGCGTTATGCTTCGAGTCCTGACCCGAAAACCAGGCGACATATCTGATGCCCTACATGTCTTTGAACACGGACTCCAAACGGACCAATCAGAGGTCTCGCAGTCTCTGGGCATAATGCACGACTGGAATGTTCCAGGGCTGTTGTCAAGGGTACAAAGACTAAGAACAAGAAAACAAATGAATTAGGAATGAGAGGTGCAAGGAAAGCATATTCGAACATTTCAATGCTGCCAAAAAGAGCAGATGAAAGTCTATGTCATTTAGAGTTGAAAGCACACAGTGAGAATATGTTTTATGAGATAAATGCCATCAATTGTTCCTCTACTGCTACTATTTAATAGGGCGTAGTGAATGTAATTTGTGATTCAGTTAAAACAATATTGCAAAACCCACACAAAAGCCAACTTTTCAGTGCATCATTTGCATATTTAATAATATGAGTAGAGTATCTGTGGCAAAAGAAGACTAAATTAATAATTAGTCAGAGATGTTCAAATTTTCTTAATATACTGCAATTCTTGAGTGATGGTACAGCAAAAGAGTTCATCAGATTTTTTTTATTTTTATTTATTTATTTTGTTTGCATAGCAGACATCAGACAGTGTAATGAATGTAAAGTGAAGGATATTTAAATGAGTTATTCACCTTTGTGTCCTACGAAGCAACGTCTGCAGTATGAAATATGAATAAATGCACAACAAATTGGATATCTAATTAGCGATTCATCCATATAAGTCACCCAATTCAATTACTTGTGTATATCCTAATCCGTTTGTGTAGCATTCATTTTCACTTCATTTTAAATGATAATTAGACTATAATTGGAAAAACTGCAGAAATTGAACTCAGGTGGGAAATATTCAAATCACTACATTTCATTAAGCATGCACGTAGGATTCACAAATGAATATGGTAATTAGAGAGAATGCTCCGTCTCACTGTAAAATAACACAGTGGCCTCTCTCTTGTTATGCTACACCTGTAGTAAACCTGTCAGACCCCATTCTGCTCTACGTACCCCCACAACACCCTCCTCCACTTTGAACTGTGAATGAGGATGCTTGAGAATCCATATTAAACATGGAATGAGAAAAGACAGAAAGAACACCTGCCTTTTCCACAGACAAAAGACATTTCAGTTGCTGAACCAACTAAGATTCATATATAAAACATACATATGCTGACAGAATACAGTCAGGTCTTGCTACCAGACATAGATTTGCACTCAGTGGAAATAATCACAGATGACACAACAGCCAAAGAATGTAAAGTTTCACTACGTCAACTCTAATTTCATAAGCTTTTGTCTTCATAAGCCAATGACAGGTGACAATGCCAAAAGCGTGAATAATGAAGATATTTGTATGTCAAAGCATAGCAGCCTCTTTTCACCTGACACGAGGATTAACAAGGGATGATCCCCATTTTACAGTCTGTTTAAACTGACACATCAAGAACTGTTGCTTTACACACTTATAGTTACACGGCTCTTTGCACTTCCTACAAGGCCTTAATCCACCCATAATACAGATATAAAACATATTTACTGTATATAATTACATAATTTTATATAACATTTTATTTCTAGAAAAATTGCATCTAAAATTATATATATAAACTTCCCATGATAAAATTGCCCTTTCAGCAATATATTTGATAGGAATCATTTTAAACATTTTTATAACTGCAAATTATGAGACCCATAATAATAAAGGATTCCTTTAGATTTGTCTAAATTTAGTGTGAAATAATTCCAGATAATGTTTGTCTGTCAGCACACCATCCAATCTCTCTGTTTGACTGAGAGCTTTCTTTTCTTTCTTCTTTTCAATGCAAACGTTATTTTTCAAATTAATTTTCATGATAAGTATCAAAAAAAAAAAAAAACATTTGCTTAGCTTCAGAAAGTGCATTATCTATGCATCCCTTTAGGTACTTACCTGTTTGCACAATTCTATGCCATTTTGTAGTTTAAATAGTGTACTGCAGTACAGTAGTGTGTTCACTCTGAAAAAGTGCACTAAGGATGCACTTATTTAACCAAAACAATCAAGTGTAGAATGTTGGACACTTCGTGCACTCAACTGCACAAAGTGTCCAACACGTGGGACACGTGACTTTCTGCTTGTTGCTGCTGCGTGTTTTGAGTTTGAGCTCCGTCAAGTTAATTCTTTATCGTCTATTTTCTAATCCTGAAATCTATTTTACACACCATCATTTTCGTTTCTATTACGTTTGAATATATCTCCTATCGTATTCTACAACAAAAACAATCAAAGCGCCTTGTTATCACTAATTTTATTTTGATTTCCAGAGTCCGCTATTAGCTTATAGCCCGTTAGCATCGCCAGCGTGGTTGCATTAGCGGCAACCAAGGAAGGTTGCTGCTAATCTCGCTTACATTGCTAATACTCTATTCACACACATTACCATTGTTTTACTCACTGCTACTTGCTTTAATGGCAGATGTGTGTCTACCTTTGAGTGCAGGCGAGGACACGTCCGAGCTGCATTCGGTGCAGCTGGAGCTGGAGGCCGTGGAGAAGCAGATCCGCGAGCTGGTGGAGAAGCAGGCCCAGCTGAGAGAGCGGAGAGCCGCGCTGGAAACATCCCGGGCTGACGCTCACAAGTCCGGGGTAAGTACACAGCGCGCCGCTAACACTCCCACCACCTCTACTCCGTGTGTTTCTCTGCACAGACCCGGTGCACCCAGGACGCGATCTTCCCAGATGTCCTTCACTCCGGCGCCGGGACACCACGGACCCTGGGTGCAGCAGCAGCAGAAGACGCGAGCCAGGCCCCGTGCGAGGACCTCTCCTCCTCCACCGCCTCCGGTCTTCGAGATCTCCACCCGGAACCGCTTCGCTCCCCTCCGCGAGACGGAACGCGACGCTGTGATCGTCGGAGACTCCATCGTCCGGCACGTCCGTGCTACGTTAGCTGAAGGTAAAGCGCACACTCACTGTTTCCCTGGCGCTCGTGTTCTCGATGTTTCTGCGCAGATACCCGCGATCCTGAAGGACGACGAGAGCATCGGCGCGATCGTGCTGCACGCGGGGGTGAACGACACCAGGCTGCGGCAGACGGAGACACTGAAGACGGACTTCAGGAGCCTGATCGAGACGGTGCGCAGCGCATCACTCGCGGCGACGATCATCGTGTCTGGACCGCTTCCCACGTATCGACGAGGACACGAAAGGTTCAGTAGACTTTTTGCTTTAAACTAATGGTTATTTTCATGGTGTAAAGAACAGAAACTGCTCTTTGTTAATAATTGGAATCTTTTCTGGGAGCGTCCTAGGCTTTTCCACGCTGATGGTCTGCACCCCAGCAGAGTCGGAGCAGAACTCCTATCGGACAACATCTCCAGGACTCTACACTCCATCTGACTACTAAGCCCATTCTCAAATAACTGCTATGATGACTTTTGTTCTACCCAATTAAATGATAGAAATACTTGTGCTGTCCAATCTATAAAGACTGTGTCTGTTCCCCGAACAGTGAAGCCAAAATATAAATTTAATGCTGGATCTAGAAATAATCTGATCGTGATTAAACCAGAAAAATGCAAAACAAATAAACAAAAGCAATTTTTAAAGCTTGGGCTCCTAAACATTAGATCACTCGCACCCAAAGCAGTTATTGTAAATGAAATGATCACAGATAATAGTTTTGATGTGCTCTGCTTGACTGAAACCTGGCTCAAACCAAATGATTATATTGGTCTAAATGAGTCTACTCCACCAAGCTACTGTTATAAGCATGAGCCCCATCAGACTGGCCATGGTGGCGGTGTTACAACAATATATAGTGATATTCTCAATGTTACCCAGAAAACAGGATACAGGTTTAACTCATTTGAATTACTTCTGCTTAATGTTACACTGTCAGATATGCAAAAGAAATCTCTCCTATCTCTTGCTCTGGCTACTGTGTATAGACCGCCAGGGCCGAATACAGATTTCTTAAAAGAATTTGCAGATTTCCACTCAGACCTATTGGTTACTGTTGATAAAGTGCTGATTGTCGGAGATTTTAACATTCACGTTGATAATACAAATGATGCATTAGGACTTGCGTTTACTGACCTAATAAATTCTTTAGGAGTCAAGCAAAACGTCACCGGGCCCACTCATCGTTTTAATCATACGCTAGATTTAATTATATCACATGGAATTGGTCTTACTGACATAGATATCGTACCTCAAAGTGATGATGTTACTGAGCATTTCCTAGTATCGTGCATGCTGAGTATTACTGATATTAACTATATGGCTCAGCGTTATCGTCCAGAAAGAACTATTGTTCCAACCACTAAAGATAGATTCAGAAATAACCTGCCTGATTTATCTCAACTGCTCTGTGTACCCATAAATACACATGAACTAGATGAAATGACTAGCAACATGGGCACTATCTTCTCTAATACATTAGAAGCTGTTGCGCCCATCAAATTGAAAAAGGTTAGAGAAAAACGTACTGCGCCATGGTTCAACAGTAATACCCATTCTCTCAAGAAAGAAACTCATAAACTTGAGCGCAAATGGAGAAAAACTAACTTGGAAGTTTTTAGAATTGCATGGAAAAACAGTATGTCCAAATATAGACAGGCTTTAAAAGCTGCCAGGGCAGAGCATATCCGCAAACTCCTAGAAAATAACCAAAACAATCCAAGGTTTTTATTTAGCACAGTGGCTAGATTAACAAATAAACAGACGCCACCCGATCTAAATATTCCCTCACAATTTAATAGTAATGACTTTATGAATTTCTTCACTGATAAGATAGATAACATCAGAAATACAATAACAAATGTAAATACTGCAGCGTCTAGTACTTCAGCTCCATTCATCGCACCCAAAGAAAAACTGCAGTGCTTTACAACTATAGGACAGGAAGAGCTAAATAAACTTATCACTGCATCTAAACCAACAACATGCCTATTAGATCCTGTACCCACTAAATTACTGAAAGAGTTGTTACCTGTAGCAGAAGAACCGCTTCTCAATATTATTAATTCATCGATATTTTTAGGTCATGTCCCAAAATCATTCCAGCTGGCGGTTATTAAGCCTCTTATTAAAAGACCACAACTAGATCCTAATGAACTAGCAAATTACAGACCCATTTCTAATCTTCCATTTATGTCTAAAATTTTAGAAAAAGTTGTGTCTGCTCAGTTTTGCTCCTTTTTGCAAAAAAATGATCTCTATGAAGAATTTCAGTCAGGTTTCAGGCCCCACCATAGCACAGAAACCGCACTTGTTAAAATTACAAATGACTTGCTTCTTGCGCCAGACCAAGGCTGCATCTCATTGCTAGTTTTACTTGATCTTAGTGCTGCGTTCGACCCTATAGATCATGACATACTCATAGATCGATTACAAAACTATACGGGTATTCAAGGGAAGGCTTTAAGATGGTTTAGATCCTACCTGTCTGATCGCTACCACTTTGTTTATTTAAACAGGGAGTCATCTCAATTATCACCAGTAAAGTATGGAGTACCACAAGGATCTGTCCTAGGTCCTCTGTTATTTTCAATATACATGTTGCCCCTTGTTAATATTATTAGAAAATACGGGATTAGTTTCCATTGTTATGCTGATGATACTCAATTATATATCTCAACAAGACCAGATGAAACTTCTAAATTATCTAAGCTAACAGAGTGTGTTAAAAATGTAAAAGATTGGATGACCAATAATTTTCTCCTATTAAATTCAGATAAGACAGCGATATTACTTATTGGACCAAAAAACAGTACACAGAATCTCTTGGATTATAATTTGCAACTAGACGGATGTACTGTTACTTCCTCTACAGTCAAAAATCTGGGTGTTATATTAGACAGCAACTTGTCTTTTGAAAATCATATTTCCCATGTTACAAAAACAGCATTCTTCCATCTTAGAAACATTGCCAAGCTACGAAACATGTTACCTGTTTCTGATGCAGAAAAACTAGTTCATGCATTCATGACCTAGAGACTGGACTATTGTAATGCACTGCTAGCTGGTTGTCCTGCATCTTCAATAAACAAGCTACAGTTAGTCCAAAATGCAGCGGCTAGAGTCCTTACCAGGTCAAGAAAATATGATCATTTTATCCCAATTTTACAGTCTCTGCACTGGCTACCTCTTAAGTTCCGCATCAGTTACAAAATATTATTACTTACCTATAAGGCCCTTAATGGTTTAGCTCCTGCGTACCTAACTAGTCTTCTACCACCCTACAATCCATCACGCTCCCTAAGGTCGCAAAACTCTGGACTTTTGGTAGTATCTAGGATAACAAAGTCAACTAAAGGAGGTAGAGCCTTTTCACATTTGGCTCCCAAACTCTGGAATACCCTTCCTGATAACGTTCGGGGTTCAGACACACTCTCTCTGTTTAAATCTAGATTAAAGACACATCTCTTTAGCCAAGCATTCACATAATGCATCTCATAATCTTGTACTGCAGTTATATCTGATCAAACACACATTATTGTTCTTTAGCTTGGATTGAACAAATCATTTTTGCTTGGTTGGAACAGCAGCTACGCTAATTATGTCTCTATTTGTTTCTCTGTTTCTTCCACGGGATTAACATCCCGTGGTAACTAGGATTTACACAAGCTTCAGTCTGGATCCAGAACACCTGAGAAGAGATGATGCCAACCCCTCAGAGGACCTCAGATGATGCCTACCCTCAGACAACATACAGAACTACCAAATTTTGCCATAAGTTAAATATATTAAGTTTCTACAATATATAAATATATTGTATAAACTTAATTTCCTGTAAAGCTGCTTTGCAACGATTTGTATTGTGAAAAGCGCTATACAAATAAAATTGAATTGAACCGTTGAAAGGGGAGGTGTTATAAGACTCCGATGCTGAATGACAAATTATACTTGAATTTTTAGTGCATAATAAGTCATTTGGGACATAACCTAAATATATTTTAATCACATTAAACAGCTGAAACACACAGAAATCAATGCATCTTTTTTTTCTCTGTCCCTGCCCTATATATATTAGTAGACAAACTATCTTGGATAGCAAACGGCAGCAGACAGCACCATGACACAGACAAAATACAGCAAAGACATGAAAGTCTACATTTGAGACTTAAAACCTTTATCAGGAGCGCCTGCCTGCAAATCAATATTTTGCAAAGGAGGCATCTTTAAAGTCATGTTCAAAGGCTGCCTTAGTTCCAGCATTCATTATTCTCAGTTTGTGGGAAATCCATACTCTTTGTGAGAGGAGGATGAGCTACATCTCAGCGACTTCTGATTCTACCAAGAGCGAAATGAGAATAAAGCACAAACTACAGCGTAACAGTGATTGACCGTCTTTCCAAACTCATACTGTGGATGCAGAGATTGCAGCAAAAGAGTAAATTCAATCCTTTCCATCACGCCATAGCGTATTCTGCTCAAAGGCCCGGCTCTCCCGTGCTGCCAGAGGCATGTGTCTTTGCTCACCTTGTATAGTACGGCAGCAGGAAGGAGATTAATGGAGGACTAACCGATTTAGCAAGGCCCACTTCACAGAGCCGCTTCAAAAATCCAGCGGCACAGCAATTCCTTTCACACAAGCAGCAGCAGTACCTTGCTTTCAAGAGCATAATCTGGGATTTAGACCTTAAAAGGGTTTATGTTCTCAGAGGGTTTGTCTCTCAGGCATGCATTGCTTGTACACAGATTATTGTAAATTGAATAGACACGCCAGATGCATCTGTGTACGTTCATGGCTTCTTACCTCAGCATGGCGTTCTTGCCGTCGCTGCGCATGCAACGAACTTGGCGCGTCTGGTAGCCAATCTCCACGTCCAAGCCCTTGAGGCTGTGGTGGTGGTGCTGGGAGCTCTGGATGTGTCGTTTGACGGTGTTCCTCTCCGTATCTCCTGTGGTGAAGTCCAGCATGGTCCTTCCACTCATCCAGAACCCTTTGTGTTGCGGCTGCCTGCACTCGCTCCAGGGGCCGACTTTAAGGCTGTAGTGATGTTCGCTTTCCCCAACTGGACAGGCCAAAAGGTTTTCACAAGTCCTTGTTTGGGTGAGGTTGGGGCAGTTAGCGCCTCCATACATCGGCGCCGCTAGAACGTGTCGGGTCCGATGCTGGAGACCTGTGCCGCATGTTCGACTGCAGCCAGACCAGGAGGAGAAATCAGATACGATGCAGTCGTGAGGGCAGGGGATCAAGCAGGCCTGTTCATGCGCCGGCCGCGGGGAAAAGAACTCGCATATCCTCGCCGTAACCACCGTACGGTTTGTGGTGCGCACGCAGTGGACCTTCCGCCTCTGGATGCCGTGCTGGGCCGTGACGCACTCCGTCGTCCTCGGTTTGACCTCGTTGGACTGGAATGAGGCTAGAACGCACGGTCCCCATTCTGAAACCTCCCATTCGAAGAGGTCCTGGTGCCACTCACACACTTTAAAGCAAGGCCTCTGGCTCTCAGGTTTGTTGGAGTGCAGGCAGTTGGAGTGGTGCGTGGTCCAGCCTTCTGAGTGAATGCACCACACCGTCCTCGACTGAACCCCGCCAGTTCCACATTCTTCTCCCATACACCTGCCCCACTGACCTGGAAAAGGGAAGATGAAAGAATAAACATTTGCTCTTTAACTTTAAGGATAATTGATTAATTGACATAAATAGTTCTATTGAGCTGCGCACATAAATCAGCAGGATATCTGTGGTAGAGCGCATCATCTGGAAAGTGTTCTATTTTAAAGGATTAGTTCACCCAAAAATAAAAATCTGTCATCATTTACTCACCTTTATGTTTTTCCAAACCCACTATGACTTTCTTTAAAGAAACAGCAACATTTTCTTTTTCAAACTTTGGTTTAATCGCAGAACGCTATCATATGGCTTTAGACGTCAGACTTCAGTGTCGTCATTTTTTAAGCCTGACAGACCCTGGTCAAAAATACATTTTACTGTATTTTTGGATCTGATAAAAAATACAGTAAAAACAGGAATATTCTGAAATATTACAATTTAAAATAACCGTTAATATATTTTTACATGTAATTTATTTCTATGGTGACAAAGCTGACTTTTCTGCCATTACTCCAGTATTCAGTGTCAATATGCCGATTTGATTTTTCTTTATATATTAGCACAGTAAAAAGTGTTCTACAATTTAAATTTTATATATATATATATTTATATATATATATATATATATATATATATATATATATATATTTTTTTTTTTTTTTTTTTTTTTTTTTTTTTTTTTACATTTTTATGATTTTTTGAATATAAATTTCAAAAGAACAATTGTTTGAAATTGATCTTTTTTGTAAAACATAAAAGCTTTCTAAATGTAAAACGTTTTACTGTTGCATTTATCTACTGTCAGTGAACAAAAGTATTTTAGCACTTACCCCAAACTTTTGAATGGTAGTGTATGGAAAACAACACTGCAAAATGTATATATAATTTTGTAAAATCTACTTGGCAAATTTTGGTTTATTCATAAAACTTACATACTGTAAAACTATCATATGGCTTCAATTGTATAGGCATACTAATATATATATATATATATATATATATATATATATATATATATATATATATTTTTTTTTTTTTTTTTTTTTTTGGAGCCAACCAGACCATGGTCAACATCCACAATGTATTGAACTTTCTCCTAAACTTCTCCTTTTGTGTTCCACAAAATAAAAAGTCAAAGTAATAAAAATATAATGACAGATTTTAAATTTTTAGGTGAACCATCAAGTTAAATGTAATAAATATCTGAAAAACAAACAAAAAACAAAAAAAATTAAGTGCATTAACATCAGAATCATTGCTAAAACATCTACTGGGAGTTATTCTAACACCAAAAAAAAAAAATACTTTATTAATATATTGTACAGTAGATGCTTAATGTAATGTCCAATAATGAACAAACACAGACATCTCGTACTGCATGTGTGTTATTAAGGACTATGTATAATAAAAATTATATTATTTTTGCTTTTTGTTTCTTTCTAAATTGATGGCCACATTAAAAGCTCATCTATGCAAACTGAAAATAAAAGGTAAACAAAAAGGTTTTTAAAAAATCCATGTTAGCCTGAAAGCAGCATACTCAGCTACAGCATCCTAAACTGCTGAATAGCATTGTAGCTCACTGGAGCACATCATTAAGTTTTTTCATGAGACTGCAACACTGCCACAGGTTTAACACATCACCATGTTTATGTATTTAACTGAAGGAATTACACGTCTCACACACACACGTTCCTGTACCAAAGTGTGCAAAATAGCTAATAACGTACAGTAAACACCATCATTTCACGTTCATTCCCCTAAAGAAGCCAAGCTAATATTAACATTTAAAGGCATTTCAATGCCTCCCAAAGACTCCTTCCCCTGAGTCTACAGACTGACTACACATGCACAAATGGATCAAGATTGATTTTTCCTCTGTTATTGTACCTGCATATAAAGCCTCGGGCTAAAACCCGCAAGATTCAGTTAGTGAATACAGCTGTTGTGTTCCTTTAAATTCACACTTGAAGCTGAAGTGTGTAATTTCTGCGGCAGTAGCCTCAAAGAACGTAACTGCAAAATTAATGACTATTTACAAATGATAGTTTCGCCCCAAACATACGCTACTGGTTAAGTCAATGTTGCTCTATTAAACTAGTCAGGATGTTAAAAACAAAACCTTATTTTTCAGACTGCAAGTGAATCAGCCTATAAATGGCTGATATTAACAACAACATGCATCTACAAAAGCTGTTTTTAACATCAAAAAATTAGAGGCCAAATATCACCTTTAAATTCAGAAGGCAAATATTATATTGCACAGACCACAGATGAATAACCCTCTCAGTGCAGACACTCTCAACTTCAGAATCATATTCATAGACATTAGAGTGTGAACTGCAGCTTGTGGGGCTGTACAGAATCGAGCAGGCACAGACTCAACACGGTTGTTTGTAACACTGAGCACCCATTTCAGAATAAAGGATCGAGAGTGGAGCAAATATCTACAATACAGACACTACAAACCCACTCCATGTGGTGAGAGGTGAATATATCCTATATAGACATCCAAACATAGCCCTAGCATGGAAGATACCTGCATAGGGATGTTAGAGAGGTGCTTAATGTAGGGTAGAGTGGGGGAAAACACCCCCCTACTGTTTTTCCCAAAATAACCACAAGATAAAGTCAAGAATTTTTTGTTTTTAAATTTTTTTTTTATTGTGACTATGGACTACGTTGACAAGAGTTATGTAGTAGTTTTCACCATGAAGCTTACACCGGTGATGTACCGGAGAGAAAACAGATTTCACTGTAAATGATCTAATTTTCAGCTCTAAGAAAAAAAGTTTTAAAGCTTGTTGTTTTGTAGAACATCACTGTTATATATGATATGAGAACAGTAGGGCCTGTAGATAGGGAATATGTGTTATTTTATAAAAAATATAATTATATTTTCAGAATGACATCATTTTTTTCTCAAACATAGTGTGTGGGGTAAAACCTCCCCAGGGGGCAATGGGCAATTACTGTAGTTATTCTGTTCTGAACATCAAATCATTTGTTTTTCCATCAAATGTATTCTAACTAGTTGGTTGAATAAAAATACTTGGAGTTTATATTTAAAAATTACCTCAAGTTAGCATCAGGTAGCTAGTTAGCCAGCCAGTTATCATCAGCTAACATTTTTTTTTTTTTTTTCAAATAGACGATTATAATTTTGTAATTCATAATTATTGATTACACTATTTTTTTTTAATTTTAAGCTAAAACTGCGTGTAATCTGATTTTGCTGTAAATGTTTAAAGCAAATTTGCTTTATCAGACTGGGGGGCGTTTTGCCTCATACACTCTTAAAAATAAAGGTGCTTCACGATGCCATAGAAGAACCTTTTTGTCTAAATGAAAATTAAGTAAATTTAACTTTTTTTTATTTTTTTTTTTTTCAGTGTACAAATATCCAAATTGTAGAAATATGTAATCGACTTCAGTTTACTGCAATGCTCCAGTCCTACAGATTCAAAATGTACTTTCTTTTAACTCCGCTTTGAGGCCCCGCTGATTTTCTATTGGTCATGTCTTACGTGATACAAATTTGCAGAGTTAACCAAACTTGAAGATTGGAATGCAGTGAAATTTCCATGAGCTTGTGTTTCCTGTCTCTTGCATTCGCATGCATACGAATGGAAGTCAATGGCATGAAAAGAGTAGAAAAATCCTCCACTAATGCACAGACTAACAGTTGTCGGGAACAAGCACAAGCAGTGTGATAACACGTTTAAAAGTCACAGTGTATGTGTATATTCATATTATGCATTTGTCAGTTCATAGCCAGAATAAGGAGCAAAACGGATTGGATATCGTATAGATCAAAAGTCTGGCTATGCAAAACTAATGCGCTTTCATCCCACTGGTGCTTTGGGTTAAAGCGTTCAGTTTGCAGAACTGACATGAAATATCCTCAACATGTGTACACACCTGCACAGCTGCTGATTGTTGATGATCCAGCCAGCTCATAAAATCAGTGAATCACTGATCTCTAACAAGCCACTCGCTCCTCTCAATCCACTGCACCTGGTCAGCGCGAGGTGCTTCCGCACAGACTCATCCCTGTTCCAGCACCAGCTGTGCTGTGCGGGTGATTTATAGCAGCGTGATTCAGAGTGATTACACTGACAGAGCAGCAGCAAACACAACAAACCGTTCCTTTCCAGAGATCTACACCTCCAGGGCTGAATAATCACACAGTCCATCACTGGCCAGACCCTTCTCATCACACTGCCCCTCTTTTGGTCTCACCTACAGCTTGAGGCATCGCCCCATTCATTACAGCCTTTGTAATGGCCCATTCCTTTCACTCAAAGCCTGATCTTTTTTAGTAATATATGTCAAATAATATTCCACTTACATGCTAAAAGAATAAATTACCCAAAAAAATGATTTATTCAGATGAGTCATTTACTAATTTTCATCTTTCAAATACGTATCATTTTTGTCCGGGAAATTTTAGGTAACACTTTATTTTGATGGTCCCTTTTGAGCATTCTGTTGACAATAAGTAACTTTGCACCTACATGTCAACAAACTATCATTAGAGTATTAGTAGGCTGTCTGCTTAATATCTGCTAACTCTTTATTGTGATGGTATCCCAGCAGACATTCTACTGACTGTAAGTAACTTTGCAACTACTTGTCAACTTATTCTAACCCTACTAATACTCTACTAACACTCTAATGAGAGTTAGTAGATACGTATGTACGTGCAATGTTACTTACAGTTAACAGAATGGACCATCAAAATAAAGTGAAACCAAATTTTATAACGATTTGTAATCATTAAAATTATAAAATACTTAAAAAAAAAAGTGTGTTCCAGGGACAAAATAAACGTGAGGGTGAATAAACAACTACAGAAATTTGACAGATACTATTGCTGAAGATATTTAATGTCTTTTTAACACAGTTCCAAACGTTTTGGTTGTTGTATTGTCAGTTTGTCATCTTACATGTTTGTTGCATTTGGCATCTGACACTTTTATCTTGTGCATTCAAAATACAAACATCATTGTGCCTTCTCTGGGAATTGAACCTATGACCCTGGTGTTGCTAGCACCATGCTCTACCAGTTGAGCTACAGGAACATTAAATTCAATAAGGACTTTATTTAAACTTGTTCACTATGACTTGAGTTTTATTACCAGCTGTTTAGAAGAATTCCCCCATTATTCTGGTATGGCTAAAATAAACAGAAAAGTTAGAAAAATTTCCATCAATATGCAAATGATTCTGAGGCTTGAAATTAACTGTTATGCGAGGTACTAAATTATTCATGACTATATCTCCATGCTGAATCCTGTCGCATTTAATTTATTCAGTCTAGCGAGTGCTTAATTATTGAATTCGTATATGCGGCACCTCATGTGGTTATAAACTTGCAGTCCATCCATCTTTTACTGCTCTTAATTTCATCCAGGTGTCTGTTTGGACTGGTGAGAAGTATTGATGACTGATGTTTAATTGCTTAATAATTGAGTGGAGTTCAGTCAGCTGCACTCAGGGATGCTCTCATCTGCTGAACACAAACATCTCAGACTCATCCAGCCAGATGGAGCTACAGTTAACACTCCAGATGCTGGAGGTGAGGTGCAAGCAAGAACTGTTAACAGTAACATCTCTTAAATTGCACTTTTCCCCCTCTCTGCCATGTCTGTCAGTAAGTTCAAGTATAAAGTGTTGAAATTTAGATCCGGTGTAAACGTACGTTCACAAAGTCAGCAGGCTCCTGTCTGAGTGACAGCTTGTGATTATAACGCAAACCTGCCTTGCTAAAATGAAATCCAAGGAAAGATGGAAAGATCATATTCAGAATTCTGATATTCAAGTGATTTAAGCGTAATATTACAATTACTCAGGTGCTTAAAAGGATTTATCTTAACCATGAATAAACCATATACAATTAGCCAAGAATAAATTAAACATTTTATGACAGCATTAAAATAATATCTGATTTTAGACCACATCTTTTTAACTGAAAATATCATAATTGTTAATAATAAAATTCAATTAAAAAACATTAAAATAAGGGGGAAAGGGAAGTGGTGTGTGGCCAAGTATGGTGACCCATACTTGGAATTTGTGCTCTGCATTTAACCCATCCAAGTGCACACACACAGTAGTGAATATACCCTGGAGCAGTGGGCAGCCAATGCTGCGGCACCCGGGGAGCAGTTGGGGGTTTGGTGCCTTGCTCAAGGGTCTCACCTCAGTCGTGGTATTCCCTGCCGGACCCGAGACTCGAACCCACGACCTTCGGGTTACAAGCCCAACTCTCTATCCATTAGGCCACGACTGCCCTATGAGTAAGTAGATACTATGCAGTAACATTTATAACTAGACCATCACTTGAATCCTGTTTCTCTGAAATACATCCATTACTAAAGGTATGTTGGCGACAATTAAGACATGAAGCTAAATGTTTCTTTTGAATATTCAGTATGTTCACCATTTGGGCATATTAACTCCACTGAATGAGTGTAATCTCATAAAACAACTTGAACACAGGCAGTTCATGAGGTGAATGAAAATCAGCTTTCCCCCAAAGAGTTATTGCTGACCTGTTTAATGTGTTTCTTTTCAGTATTCCGAGTCAAATCCTGCATCCGCTCTCAGAAAACTGAAAGATTCGATGCAAATATGAAAGCAAGCACATGAGCATTTCAGTTTGTCTGTTTTGTTTCAGTCTGCCGCGCTGCTAAAAAGACTGGACAGTTGCATGGATGATGAATATTAATCACAGTATTGACGGAGTTGTTTCTTTTGAAATGGAGAGCGATACCAGCTGTTGCATCAGATCCTGTTTGACATGCAGTCAAACGATGAAGCTTCCTACTTATTCCACTGCAGAGCCACTGGAGAGTTACTGTTTCATTTCTCCAATCAGTGGAAATTTGGAGACAGCATTACCCCCAACAGCTATAATCATTAGTTATAATCTTTTTCTTTTCTTTTTTTTGTGCATCTGTGCATGTGCATATGCATACACACATAAATATTCTTTATGCTCACAAACTTATTTTCTGTCTTTTTTGTGCACATTCACTAATCATGCATTACAACAAACAGTGGTGCACTCAAACGCCACCACATCTAGAAAAAAAATTCTGCTTGCTAAATTTTGCTTTTGCACAGAGAATAGAGCGATACGGGCTCACCGCTGCAATGACTGACAGGCTCAGTCGAACTCATATTATCTCTCAGGTGTAATTGCACATCTTCTGTAGTGTAAACGACTCTTGACACAAGAGAGCTGCGAGCTGAGGGCTAATTGAGTGAGGATACACTCTCACCTCTCCAAAGCTATCAGAAACACCAGCACCAAACGTCAATGAAGGACGAAGAGGCAGCGCAAAAGAAAAATGTAAGGAAAAGTGATGAGAAGACAACAAAAGAGGAAGTAAGACCAAGGACACAAATCCTACAGGGAAAATTTGAATGACCCAAACTGTACTCTCAAGATAACAACATGCTTTTGTTCATTTTCACTGCCACTGAGCCTCTTCAGTTGTAGAGACAATGCATCCAGAGAGGGTGAGCATCTATCAGCTTCTAAATGTGAAAAACCACAAAGTGCATTTCGAATGAGAGAAAGGACTTCATCAGACCAAAATGTAAGTGGGCAGATTTCCATGGCAGCAGTGGGATTAAGATGAAGATCGTCTGTCACGCTGATGTGTTTTCGTCTAAATACTCACAATCTAAATCTCTGTCAGACAGCGAGAAGTAACTGTGGCAACTGTGAATTCAAGAGATCCTACAATGACCTTGTTTAAACTGAGTGTATTAAAGATGAAATGACACTGAAAGGACCACACTTTTACTGCATTTCAAAACAGGCTGTCTGGGCTTTAAAGTCCCAACACTAAAGGACAATTCACTGGAAATTGATTTTTATAGATGCACTGTCTGCACTGTGCAGCGTGATGGTGAATGGGGGTGATTATCTAGATAAAAACAATCATGGTTAATCATGATTTGATTATTACATTAACGGCGCTGGCAAATAGTGTTCACTTTTGTGAACGTCATAATCAGTATAAAGCTAATTAACATGAAAAGAAGATGTGTATGTTGAAATGATAATGGGGTTTGAAAAATTTGCAAAATAAACTTACACTAAACTCACAAATTGAATAAAAATGTTAACATACTATCGTTCAGGTTTTGAGGCATTTTTGAAAGTCTCTTATGAACAACAAGGATGCATTTTTGATCAGAAATACAATGAAAATAGTAATATTGTAAAATATGATTACAATTTAAAATAACTAATTTCAAAATGTAATTTATTCATGTGACGACAAAGCTGAATTTTCAGCATCATCACTCCAGTCTTCAGTGTCACATTATCCTTCAAAACATCATTCCAATATGATGTTTTGCTGCTCAATAAACAGAACAGCATTTATTTGAAGCAGAAACATTTGGTAACATTATGAAGGTCTTTACTGTAAGTTCAATTTAATTACTGAATAAAAGCATAAAAAAATAATACTGACCCCAGACCTCTGAACATAACCTGAAATACAGCTTATGTTTCATGAATAGTGCACAATTTCTTAATATTTGCATGCCTAGTTTTGCTGGATTGTGGGTGGCCAGTGGTTATTTGCGCTGAAAAACTGTTCGCTAATGTGGTGCACCTGTTTAATGAATTCACTCTTAAATCTGGCTTTTTTTTCTATTTGAAAAAATACAAACTCACTCAACTCCATGCTGAATGCAGAACTGAAAGGATTCCAGGTGAACACACACACTAGCTGTTTCCATCCACCTATTTTTATGCGCATTTTGGAATATCGCATTAAAAAAAAAAAAAAAATCACTGAATGGAAACGCCAAGATGCACATAAATTCTAAAAATGTGCATAAAAAAACTTATGCGCACATTTGAGTGGGATAAACTTTTTATCTGATAAGAAAAAATGTGCATAAACTATAATGGAAACACATTTACTGAATAAATTCCTCCATGCGCATCGAAAAAGTCATGTGATTTTGCGCTATGAGACGGGATAACTTGACTAGCAGCGGACCGATCTCGTTCACAGCATCTATATGTTGTTATGGTCGTTCTGAAATGCCTAAGCAAAGTCTGTTGTCAAAGTATTTCTTGTCTTACACTACTGCATTCCCAAACAGGAGCATCCACCTCCGAAAGCAATGACTGCATTTACTGTGCAAATTACGCAAGTAATTTATCATATATGAAAATTAGAATATTCAGTGGCTTATCCTAGTTTTCTTACTGATATTTAGTGCCAGTTTACCAGGAAGTGATGATTTTGTTCTCTTTGACTCATTGGATGGAAACGGTGCTTTATTCGAAATGTTTTATGCGATATTCCAGTTTTGTGCATAAGTTTAATTTTAATCCTTGGATGGAAACATAGCTACTGACAAATATGATGACTGAACCATCAATAGTGCTTCCTACAACAACAGCACGTGATAATCACTCCTTTGACTTCTTCTTTCCCGTTGCCTCTTTCTCGTGGGGAAAAGCAGAAGCGTCAGCCTCTGCTGGAGCCAGGTGTTATCTCCAGAGCCATTAGACAGGGACAGACGCTGCACTGGCGCTCTACAGTGGTTGGGGGAAGAAGATAAATGGAGTTCTTCACAGCTTCCATGCATCAGATGGGTCGTGCACATTCATCTTGCTCTAAATAAGATTTGTGGCACCACAACAGCAAAAGTGCACCAGGAGACAGATACAGTCCAGAGGGGGAAAAATGTACATCTTAGGGAAAGGAAGAGGGAATGTTATGTCATGGAGAGAACAAAAACTATATACAGACTCAGAGTGAGGAAAATGCTCTTAAACCACCTTCTGAGGTGGTCAGATTGCTCAGATCTCACAAGTGTCTGGAGGGCATTTACACTTGGTCTGTTCATGATCGGATCAGACAATCCAATCAGTACAAATGCACAAAGTCATCCCTTTCTCTGCTATTTGAGATATACATTTCAGTGGTTCTATCTGTAATGTGGAGAAATTTCACATTTAACGCACCCCGATCTGTACATTGCATGCAGTGACAAACATAATACAGGACAACGACTGACTGCATGATGTAGCTTATTAGGGGCCAATCGCACAGAATGTGCTTTTGCTTTAAAAGACAGGAGATGCAGGCAGTGGAATGGGGAAAAAGGCAAGGCATTGAGAAGGGTTTTTTTTGTTTGTTTGTTTTGTTTTGATTTGTTTTTTTAAGTTGAACTTGATAGTTGAACTTGACAACTATTATGCAAGAGACACTGCAAAACATCCAAGCACAATGGTCAAACATGTTAGTCTAGCATATTTGCATAGAAAAACAATGAAAAAGTAGTGCACTGGATTGGAAAACTGTTCTGTATGAATGACTATGCCCCTAATATTCAAGATATGACGGCAAAAAATGCCCATCTATGAGTTATTCATGAATATCTACACAATTTCAAATGTAATTTTATGCAGTAGTTCAATAAACAAGAAGTCTAAATTATAGACACAATATTTACAATATTGTCTGTTTTGTTTTGCTCTATTTCACAAACTAAAATAGTTCCAAACAAAGCCACAGCAGAACTGTTCTGCATTTCCGAGCAAAACACTGTGGTGTTTTGTTACTGAATCAATACACAGTTTTTAATGAATCAAGTGAGTCAATGAATCAGTGACCCATTCATAAAACAAACATGAATGAATGACCGAACGACTCACTCATTAAGATGACTTGCTGCCAACTACTGGCGGTTTTCATTTCATATTGAGAGTATCATTTAATTTTTTTTTTAAATTATCATAATACAATATTTATTAAAAAATAATATCAATTTAGTATCTTTATTTGTATAATTCAAATTGCAGTGTAAATGCATTCATGCCACCTCTGAGCTGCATTAAACAGTTTGTGTAAATATATCTAAATGGCACTTCAGATTCAGCTTCTGAAAAACAATGTTATTGCCATGTTGTAGCTAACAAGTTGAATCAAAACATTTCTTTCTAAAGCTGCTTAATGTAATGTCTATTCAATGCTTTTCTCACTGACAAATCAATTTTGGCCATATTTATTTACTCTTTTATTAAAAGAAAGTGCCACAAGGCCGTTCCAGATCTCTCTGGCCCAATTTAACCCCTGGATACACCACTGAGAGTCATTCTGAAGTGTCAGATAAGGTAGAAACGCTCTGTAAGCTATTTACAGTGTATACTATATGACTAAACCATAGCTCAGGGAAATAGTGGTATTTATGGAGCTGTGCATTTTAGAGCAGCTTATATGATATTTGAATTTGAAAGATGTGCATGTGTTGAGCTGAAGCCTGCTGTGAGGAGAAAGAGCCTCGACTCTATGAAGTCAACTCCTGATACATGACAAAAGCTGAGACAAGACATTCAGGAAGATACTCTGTAATTTGGGACAGATGGCGCCTCGGCAGCACCAGCTGCGCGCTGAGGGAAATATGCCGCATTTTGAAGAGTGCGAATACGGCAAGGCTATAAGAAACACACAGACAAACGTTTATTTACAGCAAACTCTTGTCAGCGTAGAATCATCAGACAACTTGTGACAAGATCCAGAGCCTGAAAGCTTGAGATCTTTCATCACTCATTCCTCATCTACTTGGATTTGAAGCTTGAGACAAATAAAATTACGTAGAGGGAGACAGGGTCAACTCTTGAAGTAAAACATTTATGACACCACATTCAGAGATTCTTTGTACTCTCAGAACACAAACGAGCAAAATAAACAAACACCAAACAAAATAAAAAAAGCAAAATAGTCCCTAGAAATTATAGGTTATTACTCGAGCGGAAAAAAAATGTCAATGTTGAGCTCGCGGCTCCTGAACTCTGGCATTTGAAAAATAGCATGCAGTACTTGGACAGATGCGAAGACATCAAAATGTGAATGTTTTCCGCGGCTACTGAAATGGCTGGTAGGTGATGCCTTTAAAATGGATAACGTGATCTTTAACAATGAGAAGACTGACAGTGTAATTTACACTTGTCACTAGTAATGGAGCCACGTATGATGGCACTTTAAGGTCATTAGAGTGATAAAAAAGGAGCTGCTATCTTTTCTCATGCCATCTTGGGGAATCGAATGCAAAAGGGAGGAATAAATTATTCTGCTATCTGCTATATGCTATATCTGCAAGAGTATCTTTCCCTTTTCTTTCCCATGACTAAGAACTTTATAAAAAAATTGTGTAAATATTCTTGTAATCTAAAGGAAAACCCTTGACAAAAATAATAATATTAACAATACTATTACTACTAATAATTATAATAATATAAATTAGCTGTAGTTAAATAGATTCACAGGTGATTGTGACTGTTTACAATGCATCATTTCTTATTCTAGATCTCTTTTTTTTTTACTTCCTAAAGCTCAACTGGTATAATATGACTTGACTGTGGGTCCGAATTCTAAGGCACAAAGTAAATAAGTTGAATGCTTTGTAAGTTGTTTTGAATAAAAGTGTCTGCCAAATGCATAATGTATCAATGTAAATAATAGTGCAGAAAAACAGCATAATATTGAATTAAAGGGATAGATCACCCAAAAATTAAAATTTTCTAATCATTTACTCACTCCTATGTCGTTCCAAACCTGTATGAGTTTCTTTCTTATGTTAAACATAAAATAAGATATTTTGAAGAATGCTGGTAATCAATCTGATGGTCCCCATTAACTTCCATAGTATTTCTTTCTTATATAGAAGTCAAAGGGGACTAACAACTGTTTGGTTCTTCAAAATTCTTTCAAATAACTTCTTTTGTGTTCAACATATGAAAGAAACTTATACAGGTTTGGAACGACATGAGGGTGAGTAAATGATGACAAAATTTTCATTTTTGGGTAAACTATTCCTTTAAGGTGGCAAGGTCATATGTTTTAATATGTTTTGTATAGGGACTCAGAGACCCCAGTAATATTGCAGCTAAAAATGCTTAACTGATGTTTCAGGTGGATACTTCATGACTTAATTAAAGACTGACTATGAATAAAGTTGCATTACTTGTAAATGCAATGAATCTTCACAAACTAAGATTCTCTAATTGTTAACACTGTGAAACCAGAGTGATTTTTTTTTTTTAAATCAAAAGTGAAATGCAAACCTTTGCCCCACAGTAGATGTCTGCCTCCTAGGTTTTGATTAGGTCAGACTAATCTAAATGGAAAATAGGACGTTAATTTCAAAATTACTTATACATACATCAATGGGGTCTCAAGGATCTCAAATATATATATATAGATAGTGAATTGGTGGGTTTTTGTTAAATGTGAGCCAAAATCATCACAATTAAAAGAACCAAAGACTTAAACTACTTCAGTCGGTGTGCATTGAATTTATTTAATACACGAGTTTCACAATTTGAGTTGAATTACTGAAATAAATGAACTTTTCAACAACATTCTAATTCATTGAGATGCACCTGTATATTATATATATATATATATATATATATATATATATATATATATATATATATATCCGTGGGGATTTGAGACCTTGCAAAATCAGAAAAAAGGAAAGTTTTAAAAGACGTGACTTCATTTCCTCTACATGCATTACAATAAGTACAACTTTACTGAACCAGACAGTCTGTCCCTGCCTCAGACCACAAGGAAAATTTCTGATTGGATAAGACCTAATACTCATTTTGGATTGATATCATTTAAAGCAAATAAAGCTGAGAATGTTGCTGGGTGGTGAATTCCATCAACCAACAAATGCAAACTAACTGCAAATTGAGCAGTGCAAGAAATATCTTCCAGATATAGATGCACAAAGTTGTTTCTCTACAGTTGCCATCTGCTTGTGATCGCAAACTACATGTAAACCGCACAAACAAAATCCTCATGTGCAGCTGCTATGATTAGGTTCTAATGAGGCTGTTTTAGAGGACAAGCCTTCCTGGACTACTGAGAGAGAGAGAGAGAGAGAGAGAGAGAGAGAGAGAGAGAGAGAGAGAGAGAATGACTTCCACAAATGTGTTACACTTAGATATTGAGTGACAAAAAACTCAATATATGGTGTGAATTATTTCACATCATGTGTCAGAAAAGATATATTCAGGCCCACATGGAATCTGCACACATAGAACCTGCAAAAAGTTCTGCATATTTCCACAGAATCTGAATGCATATGATAGGAATTACATATGGGGAAAAAAATTATTTGATTCCCTGCTGATTTTGTACGTTTGCCCACTGACAAAGAAATGGTCGGTCTGTAATTTTAATGGTAGGTTTATTTGAACAGTGAGAGACAACAAAAAAATCCAGAAAAACGCATTTCAGAAAAAGTTATAAATTGATTTGCATTTTAATGAGTGAAATAAGTATTTGATCCCCTATCAATCAGCAAAATTTCTGGCTCCCAGTTGTCTTTTATACAGGTAAGGAGCTGAGATTAGGAGCACTCTCTTAAAGGGACTGCTCCTAATCTCAGTTTGTTACCTGTATAAAAGACACCTGTCCACAGAATCAATCAATCAGATTCCAAACTCTCCACCATGGCCAAGACCAAAGAGCTGTCCAAGGATGTCAGGGACAAGATTGTAGACCTACACAAGGCTGGAATGGGGCACAAGACCATCGCCAAGCAGCTTGGTGAGAAGGTGACAGTTGGTGCGATTATTCGCAAATGGAAGAAACACAAAATAACTGTCAATCTCCCTCGGACTGGGGCTCCATGCAAGATCTCATCTCGTGGAGTTTCAATGATCATGAGAACGGTGAGGAATCAGCCCAGAACTACACGGGAGAATCTTGTCAATGATCTCAAGGCAGCTGGGACTATAGTCACCAAGAAAACAATTGGTAACACACTACACCGTGAAGGACTGAAATCCTGGCACCCAGAAGGTCCCCCTGCTCAAGAAAGCACATGTACAGCCCGTCTGAAGTTTGCCAATGATTCAGAGGAGAACTGGGTGAAAGTGTTGTGGTCAGATGAGACCAAAATCCAGCTCTTTGGCATCAACTCAACTCGCCGTGTTTGGAGGAGGAGGAATGCTGCCTATGACCCCAAGAACACCATCCCCACCGTCAAACATGGAGGTGGAAACATTATGTTTTGGGGGTGTTTTTCTGCTAAGGGGACAGGACAACTGCACCGCATCAAAGGGACGATGGATGGGGCCATGTACCGTCAGGGGCAGGGCATTGAAGCCAGCCAGGGCATTGAAAATGGGTCGTGGATGGGTCTTCCAGGATGACAATGACCCAAAACACACGGCCAAGGCAACAAAGGAGTGGCTCAAGAAGAAGCACATTAAGGTCCTGGAGTGGCCTAGCCAGTCTCCAGACCTTAATCCCATAGAAAATCTGTGGAGGGAGCTGAAGGTTCGAGTTGCTAAACGTCAGCCTCGAAACCTTAATGACTTGGAGAGGATCTGCAAAGAGGAGTGGGACAAAATCCCTCCTGAGATGTGTGCAAACCTGGTGGCCAACTACAAGAAACGTCTGACCTCTGTGATTGCCAACAAGGGTTTTGCCACCAAGTACAAAGTCATGTTTTGCAAAGGGGTCAAATACTTATTTCACTCATTAAAATGCAAATTAATTTATAACTTTTTTGAAATGCGTTTTTTCTGGATTTGTATTTATTTTTTTATTTTATTTATTTATTTTTTTTTTGCTCTCACTGTTCAAATAAACCTACCATTAAAATTATAGACTGATCATTTCTTTGTCAGTGGGCAAACATACAAAATCAACAGTGGATCAAATAATTGTTTTTCCTACTGTGTATATACTGTGTTATATATATATATATATATATATATATATATATATATATAAAATACAAACACGCATTTCACTGAAAGCACGTGTTTACAACACCAAGGTGTCTATTTTATAATGGAAGGAAATGGCACCTTTTCTAATTCTGTTTGTCTCACGCTGTTTTTGCAGAAGGAAACCCACTGGGATTTATTTATAGACTGCATGCTACAAAGTGTATATTTTCACTTCTGCTAAACCATATACAAAACAGCTGGATGAAATTCAGGGGCTAAAGAAACAATCTGAACAGTGGAGGAGGGGGCACTTTATAAAACTTGTGAAATTACTTTTTTGACATGACGGTAGCCCAGCAGTCCTATGTATGTTGAGAAATAGAGATCAACAAGGGTAACGAGACTGTGTTCTTATATTGTTTTAGGAAGGAATGAACTACTCCCCATAAAGGACTGCAAATAGTGTAATCAAATAAAAAACAATACAATATAAAAATAATTACAAAAAATGCATTTTTTTATTGTAAAAAAAATATGTACAATATAAAATTACTGACTATACAAAAAACAATATATTTTACATTTGTTACCAAATATTCATACTGACACAGACACATAGATGGACAATGTATTTCAGGTTGCTTGTAATTAGATGATTAAAGGAAATGACAATTATCAAATTAAAGCATATTCTACAAAACAGCTAACCTGTTGAACATTAAATTAATTACATACAACAAGCCTTTTGCAGTGCATTAACAAAAAACATAAGGCTCTTAAACATTGCATTAAAGCCCTTGTTTTCATCTACACAGTGCACAACCAGTGTAGAACATCTCAACAACCTATTTTCCATTTTATAAAACCTTTTCATCCAATGCTTATAGTCCAATGGTCTCACATCGCTTTGATCCTAACATGCATTAATCTTTTTATTATAAAGAGTCTTTCTAGGAAAACAGAACATTTTCTTATGACCACACAGAATTCTTTTGAGAAAACAGGCCTACATCCTGAAGCATTATCGCATCAGGGTAACAGGTGCATTAGAGCTACAATTAGCAACATATGCTTTATAAGAATTTATTTTTTACACTATGCTTTTTACTTAAAACTCACTTTAAACAACCATCATGTAGGGGTGGGCGATTTACCGGCAGACACGATTAACCAGTAGAAATGTGTCAACTGGTAGAGATTTTGGACTATCGTCTCTATCTCAGTTACACGCTCACGTGATCTTGCTCTGGTCATGAAAACTTACGTGGTCATGAATACTTATCATTTGCACACATTTTTAAGCATTGCAGTTTAAACAAGTGATTTTAAGCTGTTGAAATGCAATCAGCAACAAAAACAGAACTCATTTAGCTATATGCACACGCTGTCAGAGAGACTGAGCGCTAAGCTCATAGAGTACGAGAATATTGAGGCGAGTTATTTTTGTTGATTTATAGGCCTTGAACGGTACGCACACTTGTATGTGTCAAAAGGTCTGTCTTTGCAAGTGAAAGCAAACAGCTGAGAGAAAAAAAAAAAAACGTAAAAGTATATTGGATCCGGGGAGCTCTTAAAGTGACAGAAGTGTCTGTCATTCATGTTAAACAACAAAAGAGAGAAAATCTCTCACTGCTCTTGATTAAATCACTTTTGTAACTTTAATAAAAATAAATAAAAATATTTAATTTACACAGTGAAGAATATGCAGTATTTTTATTAATTTGATTACTTTATACAATATATGTGTCACGTTTTTGTCTTGTTTTGCCCTGAGTTCCTCCTGTTTTTCCTTATATGGTCCTTTTCCTTTTGCGTCTGGTCTACTCATTACACTCCCTGTGTTCCTGTGTGTCTCAGTCCTGCCTTGTTTTGCCTGTCAAGATGGATTAAAGACTGTTTATTTAAGTATTTCCTCGTCTCCGTATTTCCTCGTTCCTCTCTGCTGTGTGCACTGTGTGACAGTATGTAGCATTTATTATTTGTTCGTAGGGGTGGTAACTATACGCGTATCGTGTATCGAACGGTTCACGGGCAGTTCCAAATGGAAGTGATCATCCCTATCCCCGGCACCGGCATAAAAAAATATACATTTTACATTTTAAAAAGTTTTAAATATATTATATTTTATATATCATATAGCATATTTTAAAAACTTTTTAAAATATAAAATGTATGTTTATTTGCAACAGTTATGCTAACAACAATAAAAAGACATTTGACATTTAAACAGCGACATCTGCTGACGCACACCGTGCTGCGATGTCACGGGAACATCCCAGCTGAAGATAATGAGGAAATTACATCGCTCCCTTTGCCAACTGCATTCCAAACGACTACATAATGACACGCACGTGCCCTGCTCACTCCAAAGTCCCCACTCCAAGGGGGATAGGGATGATCACTTCCATTTGGAACTGCCCGTGAACCGTTCGATATGCGTTTCGTTACACCCCTATTTGTTCAACTGTAGTTTTTTGCAGATATTGCTTGTAATTAGTTTCTTATTCTTACTTAATCACTGACCGTTTGATCTTGAGTTTTTTTTATTTAGGCTAATATTAGTTTTTTGTGATACTGACACTGGTGACAAGAACTATGAAATTTCTATGGTATCAAAAAGTTTTGATGTCATAAAGACATTATTTAAAGCAAAAATAATTATATCGTGATATATCATTACCACAAAATAAAATTACTCATATCATGATATAAGATATTGGTCATTTCGCCCACCCCTACCATCAAGTGTTTTTAATAACTTCTTCCAATTGCGATGTAATGTGGCTTTTGGTCATATAATGAAAATACCCCAAATCTATACGATACAAATCACATACTATCATGTTTATTAGCTTCATGTTTGTAAAAACAAAAACATTCTTTCTAAAGAAATATAATGTAAACGTGTACAGATATCAATATTTCCCCAGATATGTGCACTTTCACACTCACACACACACACACACACACACACACACACACATATATAGACTTTTTACAGCTTCAGAATCTACAGGCAAAATAATAATAGATATACAGTATATTGACAACTTGCTAGAGAGAAAACAATCAAATTTAATACCAGCATGTCTCTTTCAACAGCACTCCCTCAGCGTGAGGCATTTCCTTCAATATCTAAACACACCGAGTACATGACCCTTTCATTTCTGAAAACAAACCAGCTCCGTATGAAGGAGAAATTCCCTGATAGAATATAAAAGCAAAAGCAGCTTTGGCTCTGTTTATCATTACAGCTGTGTGCTCTCTCTCAGCTCATTGAGATGCAACCTCAGGAGCGTCCTCGTTTAGGCTCCCCATGCCTCCACCTGAGATCTGCATTCCCAGCAGAACAGCACACACAGCTGAAAGAAACCTGCAAACTTATGGATCTGTGACTGGTTAAGAAAAAGGCGGAAATGGTATACTATTTCAGACTGTTTGAACAGAATCAGCAAGTGACATATAAGAAATGTTGGCAACTTGTACAGCACAAACAGTTTTGTCAGGTAACCTAAAAATGCCCTTAATGCCGTAACATCTAAATTAACTGGTTTAATTGCAGACAAAAATATGATTTAATATGACTAAGTCACTTTGCCACAGATAATCACAGCCATGCTGCACCATGCAGTTTGTCTACATTCAGGGACAGAACAACGACGGATGGTTTGACTCGACATCTTACCCTCACAGCAGCACCACTCTTGTGATTGATGGACTGACAGGAGCTGTTAAGAGCACACCATCCTGAAATGCATTTTAAGAAACATGTAGTAGAAAATCCCAACATCATGACTGGGGCGATTTCAAATTCTGCCATTTTAGAAGGGTAGAAACTAAAAATTCATAGTTTTAACTGGGGAGTTACTTTGAGGTATGAAACTTTCAGTATGTGTTTATTGTAGAGTAACCGCTTATATGTGTACATATTAAATAATATTTGATTATCCTTGTTCATGCCCCCTTAGATATTTAGTAACTTACATTTTAGATACAAATAGGGGCCATTTCCTCACCCTCAAGTCATTGAGTTCAGTGGAACACAAAAAAATGTCTTTTTGTCCAAACAATGAAAATCAATGAGGTCCAATGTTGGTTTGGACCCCACTGACTTTCATTGTATGAACAAAAACTGTTTACAATCTCCTTTTGAAAGAAAATTAGAATTTGAGTAAGCTATCCCTTTAACTCTTTACAATGTAAGAACACTTTGATTTCACTGAACATTTTTGTGTTTTTCCCCAATGAAATGTCTGTCTCTACGCAAATGACTCTGCACTATTAGTACAATGACCCAAATCTCCTTGTACACAGTCAGTACAAAAGACCCAAGTCTTAATTAAAGAAAATTACATCTACAGGTGACTTAAATTCCCTTGTAACTTGGGGAAGATGGCATATCTAGAGCAGCATTTCTGTTACAGTCTACCTGTGTGTTGTTTTTTTTTGTTTTTTTTGTTTTCCATTCCACAGTACATGTTTCTTATGCAAAAACACGTTCTGTGTGAACCGGACATTTACCTTGTCTGTTTATGCTCTGCCAAGTTAGTTCCAAACAGAGCATTAACACTGAGCGTCTGCACGCAAAACACAGCAGTGATGTTTTGCTCCTGAATGAATCTGTGTTCAAATGAATCATCTGAATGCATGATTTAATGACTCACAGATAAAGAAGACACCTGATTTAATGCTGAATAAATTGGTGTGTTTAAACAAATCTGTTCAGTGAATGATTCTTTGACTCACTCATGAAGACAGGCAATTTGCGCCACCTACTGGTGGTGAATGGTGTAGAATCACAATATGCATTTATTCAGTTTAGTTTCCCTTACATCTACTGCAGCACATGGCTCTACATGTTCAGAGAACTAATGATGCCTGAAATTCTGGTTTTTGAATACGGCAACTGCACATCAGGCACGTCTCATTAAGAGGCCAGAAACATCACAATCTGTCTTTGATGAAACAGTCAGAAGTTAACAGCCATCAAATAACACATTTGACATTTGTAAATAAAGACATTTTATTGCAGTCAAAAAATAAGTAGCTGGGCTGTGCAGCAAGGTAAAAATAGAAAGAGGATGTCCGTGAGCTGAAGGCACATCGGGGTGCTTCCAGAGTAGACAGCTCTGTTGACTGTAATGGGAGAGAGAGATCTAGATTTGTGCACCACACATCCGGTGCAGACACACATAACTACACCTTCTTGATGGATGCATGCTGACTTGTTTGTTGTCACCTAGCTTGCAGCTTTTACCACAAATTTACATTTGTTTTAGACCTGTAATAAGCCATGAAGAAAAATATATACAATGGCGCCCAAAAAGTATCTGGACTCATAAGCCTCATGAAATATTTGAATCGCACTGCATTAGATATAAAAAAAAAAAAATCACTTTCACTAAAAATCTCATTACCAGATGTTTAATGTTTAAGAATTTTTAAGAGTGACTTGTCCAAATTGATTCATTTTTGGGCCTAGAATAAGTTACCGGTAACACTTTATTTTGATAGTCCACTTTAGACATTCTACTAACAGTGAGTAACTTTGCAACTACATGTCAACTAGCAGTCATTAGAGTATTAGTAGACTGTCTGCTTAATATCTTCTAACACTTTATTTTGATGGGTTCACAACAAACAACATACTGACTATGAGAAACTTTGCAAGTATATGTCAACTTATTCTACTAACCCTAAACCTATCGTAACAGTCTACTCTGAGAGTTAGTAGACATGTAGTTGCAAATTAATGAGAATTGGTTGACGTAGTTACAAAGTTACTTATAGTTAGTAGAATGGCTAAAGTGGACTATCAAAATAAAGTGTAACCAAGTTACCTTTTAACAATCCTTACGAGAACTTCAGGCTAACATTAAAAGGTCATACCAAAAGTAGGTGGTGAAAATTGATTTGTGGGCCGGATTTAAGGATAATACTTGAAGGGTATGAAACTATCTTTAGTAGTTTGAGAGCCCTGGGTCACACCAATGACAGTCATCTTTAAGGGCCGGATCAGGTAAAAGTACATCCTTAAAGGTATAGTTCAAAAAATGAAAATGCTGCCATATCTGATTCACCCTTATGTTGTTTAAAAAAAAAAAAAAAAAAGTTAAACAATGTGTTCTTTTTTCTATTCAATTAAAGTTAATGGGCTCCAATGTTGTTTTTCATTGTATAAAAAAATCTGTTGAAAATACCTTCTTTTGTGTTAGAAGAATAAGAAGTCACACAGGTTTGTATCGATATGAGGTAGGGCTGGGCGATATATCGAACACGAGGATCATCAGAGCTGTAGATCACTGACAAGCTACACAATATCACGTTCATAATCGAAGGCAATTCATCTGTGATAATGGACGCGATGTTGTGTAGCTTGTCAGTGATCTACGGCTCTGTGTAATAAATGCCGCTCCATTTGAAAGCAGGTGATGCCGTTTTACTGCTAATCACGGAACCGGCTTTACTGATGAGATGCGCATGATCATCGCGTTCGATATATCGCCCAGCTCTAATATGAGAAAGAGTAAATGATAGAATTTTTGGACAAACTGCCACTTTAATGCAACAACTTCACATTATCTCATTTTGCCATGTAAGAGATTTCACACAATATTTTTGTCTTTTCTTCTAATGAAACATCTGTCCTGCTGCTGCGCTAGTGACTCTGTACTAATAATACGATGACTCAAGCCTCCTCATACACAGTCAGTATCAAGTCTTAATTAATGCAAATGACATTTACAGGTGACTTAAACTCCCTAGTAACAAGGGAACAATGCCATATATCTAGGGCAGTGAATCCGTTACAGTCCTTCTGACCGAATGCCATATAAATGCATTGTTAAATGCGAGAATGTGGAGTAAAATACAGAACGGTGAGCATTACCATAGTCTCGAGCCTCGGACAGCAGTGTGACAGGAGGACAATGACATCCACTGCAGCTTAGCTACGGCTCTCGCAAGGGCCCCTGGAGTGGCCCCAAGGCCATGTAATACCATGTTAATTATCGCACACACAATATAGACTTTCAAACAGGACTGTGTGGGAGAGAGGAGAAAATCTAATCACAGGGGAACCAATTTGACTGAATCTGTTGCTGCACTGGCTGGGTGGGTAATTTGTGATGACACAGAGAAAACATTACTGCCACAGCAGCTGCTGAGCTGTAAATTCCTACCTGATGGAAAGTGATGGGTTTTTGACAATGTTTTCGTGTCAGTCCCCTAACTTAGGCATTTTTCTGTCAGCGCTGTCACAGTTACACAGACTGTCGTATTCATTTTCAGAAGATGTTCTCAAGTTCCTTAAACCTTCAGTTTGTCATTGCTGGTTATTATCTTCACATTCAGTTTATCGGGACCAAAGAGCCATTTTTAGTACAAAATGGTCTTTTAAAAAGAGAAGAGGACATTGAAAAGAGTCCAATCAAATTCTACAGTATTTTGGTGCAAATTAATCTGTCATTTGGTAGAACAGCCTAATAACCAAAACCATTAACAGAACTATGCACAGTAGTGCATACTGTACAACAGCAACAAAATTACATACAGGCTCACTTGCAACAAGGAATAGAAAAAAAAAAATTGCAAGCCACAATTTTCGTGGGTGTGTGTGGTTTGTATAATAAAATAATGTTTTAATATTAACACATTTACATGTATGATTTTAAGGACATTTTGTTTAGTTTTAAACATATCCATTACATTTTCAAGTGAGGGAACATCACGCAATTAATCAAAAGAGTCAACAATTTACACACACGCACACATATATATATCGATTCCTAAGTCACTTACAATGCTACAAAGATTAGTACTTCAAATAAAGGCTTGAAATTTTGTATTGTGGATTCCACAATTCACTGCTATTTTCAACTGTGAAATAAGAAATGTTCCTTGAGCAAAATCAGCATATTAGAATGATTTCTGAAGGATCATGTGACACTGAAGACTAGAGTAATGACTGTTGAAACGCTGTCTATTTTTCCTGTTTTTTTGTTTTGTTTTGTTTTTTTTAATCCAAAATTGTTTATATTACTACAAAACGTTACTCAAATCATTATAGGAATAATTTTAGAAAGGTGTACAATCTGGGTCCTGAAGTGAAATTTGAGAATGACTGCTGTAGGAGCTGCATATGACATACTGCTTCCAGTAAGAGCATATGGGCACATCTCCTGTGCCTTCCTGTCAGACAACACACAGCTCTTGGCCTTTCACCAAAAGCACCAGATAGTTTGGTAGGCATGCCAGCACCTACAGAGTGTGTCTGTCACATTGCTTTTGGCATTCTTTTCACACTTTTACCTGTAGTGAAGAGCTGGAACTGACCCTGCACATATTTTTTGTTTTGTGAAAACATGTTATTTGCTCAGTGTGCACAGTTTATGACAAATGCTTTCCTACTCACGGACATGAAAGCATTCTGATTTAATGGCTTTTGGTCAGAGAAAACATATGGTGATTTATCATATGTGAGAATATGGTAATATGAGTCCCAAAATGCCACACTGGCTCACTGAAGACTTACTATAATATTACTAAAGCTGATGTTTCTGAAGCTCAAATTTGCTTCTCTGCAGACTTTTCTGAAAACTAACAGATAGAATGAAGATATGTAAAGAAGAATGTGTTAATTTTGCCACACACACACACACACACACACACACACAACACTATAGTTTATAATAGTTACACAGATACTGTGTAATATATTTAAACAAAAGACAAAACATTTAAGATATATTTAAGATAGAACATATGCATTAAAATTACACATATACATACAAACAAATATGCACACACAAATAAATAACTAAACATTTAATATTTTAATACATATCTTAGAAAAGTGAAAAAAAAAAAAGGCAAGAAAAGGAACTTTGCATGCGGTTGATGAAATAACCTTCACAGCGTCAAGGAACATCAGAGGCAGAAGGCTTTCTGAAATCTGTATCTTGGCGAGGAATATTCTGTTGGGAATGAAAACGGCTTGGAAAATTCCTGTCTGGTGGGTCTGGGGAGGCCGCATGTGAAGCTTTTAAGACAACCTCAATCAGCTCCCCCTGCTCATGAAGATAGCACACACCGGCTACAACACCCAATCACGTTACCACATAATGTAAGGAGAGCTGTAAACATGCATCTACAACTGTGTTCCAAGGTCAATTTAATAAACATACACATGACAGTTACATCAACAATGATTGCAAGCAATGTGATTTGCTGAAGTTGTTTTGGTAAGAAAGTGTCTGTTAGGAACGTGTGTTTGTCATCTCTTTGTCAAAATTATTTATTTAGGGCAACTGCATAAAAAGGGCAAATGCTTTCTTAAGCATTTTACTTTTCCTCTTACCTTTTTCTTTCTTTCTTTTTTTTTTTTTTACTTATCCTAAAAACCACGACCAAAGCGCCACAAGGTAAAATACAACCCAGACTGCATTAAATATGGGTTCACTAGCAGTAAGGATAAATGTGTGCCAACCACAATTTATTCTGTGCAGTCAATTATTAGCTGCCCTGAGCGTGAAACCATTGGAATTTAAGAGACATTTAAAAACTTAAATTGTCAAAATCTGAGTCCTGAAGCAAAAAACAGTTGGTATAAATGAAATGTAATCTGTCTTTATTATTTTAAAATATAAATATATTAATTTCAGCTTTGGAAATGAAAGCTAAACGACTTTTCACGTCCAGTTCATATCCTCAAGATGCTCATTAACAGTGAGTTACGTGAGGTTACCGTGA
This sequence comes from Spinibarbus caldwelli, assembly GCA_039654775.1. NCBI lineage: Eukaryota > Metazoa > Chordata > Actinopteri > Cypriniformes > Cyprinidae > Spinibarbus > Spinibarbus caldwelli. The sequence goes on along the minus strand of CM077233.1, from coordinate 34,066,789 downwards.
GTCTGCTGGTAATACTGTAACACCTCACCTCTTTCCTTTCATCTTCATTTACTTATCTTTGTGATCGACAGCGGCCATTGAATGCTGAATGATGCATGACAAAAGGGCCGTGATGAACCCTCCCTTCCTTAATGAAACCCTTATTGATTTCTCATTGCAGGGAATCATTGCCTCTGCTCTCAACCTCAAGTTCCCACATTTACTCTGGATGCACATCATCTGGAAACACTACCGTTAAGACCTCCAGAGGATCTACATGAGCTTAATCAATGTAATGCATACGAACACAAGCCCTTTTACCTCCAAAAACGGCTCCAATTTAAACAGATTACAAAAAGCAAGCAGACTTAAAATGTATTGGGAGGAATCTTTTTTTTTCACGAGTTACATGAATTTCCATGCATTTTTAGAATGGACAATATAAATGCATAATAATTCATTGCATATTTAATTAAATGTGGGGTCAGTAAGATCAAGAGCACAATAAAATGATCAAAAGTGACACTAAAGACATAACATTACAAAAGTTTTTTAATGTAAAAGCTGTTCTTTTGTAGCTTCTATTCATTTTCATATAACTTTATTAAAATATTATGATTTTTACAAAAATATTAAGCAGCAAACCAGCATATTAGAAGGATTTCTGAAGGATCTTGTGACACTGAAGACTGGAGGAACGACTTCTGAAAATTCAGCTTTGCCATCACAAAAAAGAATAAATAAATAAATAATACGTTTTTAAATATATTCAAACAGACAACAGATACTTTAAATTGTAACAGCATTTCACAATATTACTGTTTTTACTGTATTTTAGCTGACTGTAGTTGTGTTCTGAGAGGAGGGAATAAAGCTGTCGGCCACAAAGAAAGAGACCCGCAGCATTATTCTGCCTGTTCAAATGCCAATCCATTTCTCAAAAAAAAAATAACACAATGCCATTCAGTGCTGTACTTGGTGTTTGTCAGAGGGAAATATTCAAAATGTCAATCTGCCATGACTGACCAAAGGTTTTTTTATTATTTTTTTTTCCTTTCACCTCTGAGATAACTCTGCAAAATGATAATCAAATACAACTACATTTGATAAAACTGGAATGAAATGACCTCATGTCAAAGAAAATTGGAAAACTGTTTGCAGCCTTTTTATTAAATCTTAATAGATTTAGAACAGATCAAAAATAGCTATAAATGTCTTTAAGAAAATAAAATGCTTTGAGGCACAGCTCTAATTTGTGCTTACTATGTTATGACTAAAGCATGAAGATATACATTTTTCTTTGCAGGGAAAAAAACCAAAAAAAAAAAACCATGAAAAATCCAGAACAAATTTGAGCCCCCGTCTTTGAGATAAGCGTGTGGGAATGAGATGAGACATTTCCTAATAATGCAAATCCAGACCTCAAGAAAATCTGTTAACATCCATGAGGCGGACATAACTGATATGCTAATAGACAGTGCACTGCCACGTGTGTTTAATTGCTTATTCTCGATGATGGAGAAACATAGCCCAACTGGATGCTCTGTTTTTGAAGATAAGCCTTATCACAAGAGCAAATAAACAGGACTTTGAAGAACAGGAGATATGGTGATATTTGCAAATAGGATTGGATTTTAAAGTAAGGTCTCCCACACTGAGGGCCGTGATCCTTACTGTTAATCAGATACCTAAAAAGTAGCTTTTCATATTGAATGTTATCTTGTTTACTTGATAATAACCAACCCTCGAACATCATTAAGAAAAAAAAAAAAAAAATGAATGTCACGAAGCTTGCAAACATTTCTATATTAGACAGAAACCAAGACTTCCAGATTAATATGAAAATGTATATTTACATTCCAACAGCTCTTTAATGCTGATTCCATATTCTACCTAAATTAGAAACCGGACAACTGGTGTAAGAAATCAAACCAGGCCTCATCAGATTTAAGATCACACGTGACTCCAGCAATGAAACCTTTCACAGCGTGTTGAAGCAACTCATCTGAGAGCGAATCAATCAGACTCCACAAGGGCCAGTGTAAAAGAGCAACTGCTGACATATTTATCTTGCATCATATATAACAATTGATATGCTAGAAAGACAAAACAAGGAGCACTGCAAAAGATCAATACAGAGGCATTTTGTTCATTTTAGAGTTTTCATTTAAATTGAATTTTTGGGGAAATTAATCTTGGTAAGATGAATCAATTATTTGCAAAGTTTGATTTTTAATGTGTCTATCTACAGTACCTAACATGCAAGAGGTACATCTTTCAAATAAGTAATTACTTGGAGACTGTTAAAAGAGCATGTTCTATAAAGTATGAATTTGCGAAGCATGAATGCAATCCATTCGTCATAGGAGATGAATTAAGTGTGGACATTGCAACCATTGTGACAATGCAATTCAAACTAAATCAGAAAATGTATTCAATCAGATCCTTTATAAATTGTAAGAGTACGTATGTAATCTATAGACTTCAATGTCCTTGTAACTGTTTATATGTGGGTCAAACTAAACGTAGGTTGCAAGATAGATTATGGGATCATAAAAATGCAATTCGTACAAGAAACAAAGATTATCCTATGGCAGTGCATTATGCGTCTGTTCATGACTCTAATTCCTCTACTTTAAAAAATTATTGGTTTGGAAACAGTGACTGGATCTATTAGAAAGGGTGATAGACTATCTATAGACTAGACCATTTTTGTGAAACCATTATTAGTATGATTTTTTTCCCCCTTTAATAATTATTATTATTGTCATTTTTTTTCTCTCTCTCTTTTTTCTCCATACTTTGTAATGGCTAACAAGGTTGTATGTCCCCCGTTGTAATGGCTTTTTTGGTTTCTCCCAGTGTCACAGATTAATTATATCTACACCTGTCATTCGTTTGATACCTGACACACTCTGAGGAAGGCTGAAGGCCGAAATGCATCAGTGTGCAGAGTTTTAGGCATTTTCAATGTTTATTGAGATGGCCAGAATGTGAATAAAGGCTTTTTTAACTTTTTTGGACCAGAAGAAGTGCCTTGGATTCTTCTTTTTCTTAATACTACATTCGTCATTGACGTGACCTATCAATGTCAGTTGCGTGCGTCGCTTTACTGACATTTATATATCCTCTTCTGTGGCCTCGTGGGATAGTGAACTGTCCATATAAATACTGTTTTCCACCGGAAGTAGTAGGTCATCTAGGTACTTTTTGCCTAATGTTTTATGAATACTGTGAATTCACACATACTACTACCGTTCACAATGGCTGCATCTGAAAGTTTGTGCCTTGCTGCCTTATCAGGTAGTAGGTGTGTTTCAATTACAGTTTTGCGCTAAACTTTGGGTCAATATTTTATAAATGTTGATTAAAAAAAAAACTGCTGAAATGAAGGCGTTTCCATTCACCCATGTTATGCGACTAAAACACAATTTGTTCCTCTTGTGATAAGTCATGCCGACAGATGCTGGTAGGTTTACGTGTAATCGCAGCCACCGCACTAGCCATTATTTTTAATCGAAGGAGATGTAAGCGTATATCTTTAGAGAAGGAGCATGGAGGGCCGCTTCTGAAACATGCTGTGACGTGGCTGGTATTAACACAAGCATTACCTATGACTAGATTTCCCACGATCAGCTCCGGTGGTTGTGTTGGAGCCATAATGCACCGCAGACTTGTGCAGTGTAAATAAGGGGTTGTCCAAGCATTAATGGCAAGGAAAGCCCCTTATACTTAAAAGCGGCCAAGTATGAGTTGTTTCTTGGAGGTTTTAGTACATTAAAGAATGATCATGTGACTTTTTCGTACACCAGGTGACTGTGAAAAAAAAAAAAATTCCATTGCAGTTTTGCAAAATATTCCTTTTTCGCATTGCCTGAAAAATCACCTCATGCGAGTGTAAAAACTTTTTTTTGCGATATATGGGAGTTTTTGCGAAATTGACGTGTTTCCATTGGGCATATTTTCAATTCGCAATTTCAATTTGCGTAATTTGAAGGGAAATGGAAACAGCTAATGATTTTGCAGGCAGCGTTTACCCACAAAGGTACCTAACAAAACTGACTTCGGACAGACTTCTTAGGAAACATAACGGTTTAATGATTTGCAACCAAATAGAGAGAGCTTTGGTGATAAATAGGTGAAAATTTAAGTACTGCAATAGTAATTTCTTGCTAGTAATGACATCAAAAGTGGAAAAAGTTGGTCAAAACATACATTTATTCACAAACTAACCACCAACTGCAACGTTTAGATGCCATTTTTACCTTTTGGCTCAACTGCCATTGAATTGAGTGCACAGGATTGTGGGATATCAAAGCCAGCAAAGGATACATCTATGCTGCCTTCAAAAATGTATCATATAAAGGCATCTCAGGAGACAGGAAGTGAAGCTAACATTGGATTCAGACGTGCCTTAATGCCTTCCTACCTTGGAATGCATCCTTCGAAGGCAGCATTTTTAGCTTTCGGACAAAGCCATGCTATTTTTCACCTACTATATAGTAGGGCAATGGTTTTCAATCCTGGTCCTGGGGACCCACCGCTCTGCACATTTTGTATGTTTCCCTTATCTGACACACACAGCTCAGTTCATGGAGCTCTCTGCTAATGAGCTGATGATCTGAATCAGGTGTGTTAAACCAGGGAGACATACAAAATGTGCAGAGCAGTGGGTCCCGAGGACCAGGATTGAAAACCACTGTAGTAGGGAACTCCATCATGTGGTTAGCTACATCAGTGCTGTATAGAGCCCATGTTGTAAGGTTGATTCCCAGGGAATGCATAAACTTAAAAAAAAAAAAAAAAGTATACATGAATGCAATGCTAGTCACTTGAGGTAAAATCATCTGCCAAATGTATAAATTTAAATGTAGCTGAATTCACTGATTTGCAAAGGGCACAATTCTATTGTCTGGAAAATATTTTAACGTAAAATCACCACATAAAGTGAGCATTCATTGAAACAGACCATCTGGACATTCACCAAGAGGAAAAAAAACAATATTTTGACAATTAATGAAGCATTTGCACAGCATTTTCTTCTTCTGCCTAGATAATAGTACGCTGATGAATGGTACACTCAGTTCTCAGGCATACAGTATGTGAGAGCTAGAAACTAAAACATTATTTTACTATCTTAAAAAAACATAAGCTATAAAACCAATTCAAATACACAAATAGCACAAAAATAAGTTCAAATATGCTTAAAAATGCTCAGATAACAGCATACGCTGCATTGCTCTTCATCCACTATTTTCACAAATGAAACCTGATACAATCTCCTTCATTTCTCCTGAAGCATTAAAAGGAAAACAGTCAATCTGGAAACCGGTTAATACACAATATTCCTGCTGTGCATGAGGATTGACAATGCTAACTACACCTGCCATTATTTGCAGCTTGTTAAAAGCCCATTCAGATGGCTCAATGTGAAATAATACTCACATTTTCAGCAGTCTCCTTTGATTTCAGATGAAAATCACATGCAGAAACCCTGCATATAGTCAGATCACTGATGACTCTCATTCTCCAGCTCTTCAGGCAGTCGCTGGTGAAAAATGGAGAAGAAGGGATTGTTCCTCACAGGCCCTAATGAGAGTGCTTTGTTTAAGGAGCTAAATGATCATCCCATTACCCACAGCCTTGGGTACCCCCTGTTTCTCAAACAGTGATGAAGGTCAAGCCTAAAGCACACATCAGCTCTCCATAACGTGAAGAGTCACACTGTTCTGCCAACTCTAAGGAAGCAGTTTCACCTATAACAGTTGAACACTCATTTGAACTCAGCTCTGCCTGTGGTTAAACGCCTAGAAGAATTATAGGACACCAATTACCACAAGTGTAGAGTCATATGAACCGACAAAGAGGCAATGAAATGTTTTTCAGACTTCGAAATTTACAGAGATGCTGACGACTGGTGCTAGAAAAGTAGTCAACAACCACAGCCAGCATCTCAGAAAGTAACCATCACTACAAGCTAATAATTCAAACTCAGCTAAGTGGAACTGAGTTGACTTTATAATCAAGTCATTAATAATTTACACCAGCAATCTCTCATGCTCTGTAAGGCATCGCTAATTGGTCCGACCATATGATAATCCTTTCAATAAAAATTTTATGTCAATCCTAACAGCCACTGATATATCAGATGCACGTACAATGCCTGTCGTCGGTCATACTCACACCAAAAAGCGTTAAAATGTATTCAGCGATGTGATTTCTCATTTTTCCAAGCGATATATATCAGCTGTCACTGCTCGGTAGAGATGTCACAGCCTCGCTCGCGATGATCTGATTAGATTCTTTCTGCATACGGGCTTTTTCAAGTGTAGTTCATCAATCTCTTTATCTTTTGAGTAGAACCATCGTCACACTGAGGGAAGCACATGAAAGCACTGATCATAAAGCCAATGAGGCCTTTGTGTACAAAAAAGGTTGAAAATGCACTCACAGGGACAGAGAAAACATCTGAGGCAGTGAGTTTAAATTCATTACTTCATTTTCCACACTGCTGATCTGAGAGCATTCTGCAGGTCTGCTTCTTGGAGGCAAAGCTAGGACAACAATCAGGCTCAAATTTAATCACCTTTGGGTGTTTTAAATCATTTATGGAATGCAAATGACTTCGCGTTTCATTCATCAAATATTTTGAAGTCAACAGCTGCAGAAAGTAGCGCACGCCGAGGGTAAAAGTCCTTATCTGGAATCAATCATTGCAGCGAGGGGAAAAATCAGACCTGTTCTGACAGAAGCAGAGAGATTAAGGGTCGGAATCAGATTTTCTTGTTTGTGAAACTGAGCACAACATGTAGAAAATCCTGCCTTACTTCAGAATGCCTTGGCAAAGCCCATAAATCTCGAGCTAGGCATAACGGTAGGTAATTACTCCAGCTTTGAGGACTAGGAATAGATTACTATATACATCATTATATGTGATTACGTTCTCTGCAGTAGGGCCTGTCATTGTTCGGCAAGAGATGGATAATCTTTCTCAGAGCATATATTATGCTAACAGACCCACATCCACACAGGATCCCTTGATCAAACTCGGCAGAGTTTTTCATTCCAGCGTAAGATGTCAGTGTCATTATGATGTTGGGAGCTGTGTGAATGAGGGATTCTCAGTGGAAGGAAAAAAAAGGAACAGATAAAAGACGGTTTTCCACAAAGACACAAGCAAACAGAGTCAATACAATGCAATTAAAGGGAGATTTCACCCAAAAGTGAAAATTCTGTCATCATTTATTCGCCTTCATGTTGTTCTAAATCAGTCATGAAAGTTCCTTTCATCAGCGTGACAGAAAAGGAGAAATTTAGCAGAATGACCACACTGCTTAAAATGAAAGTGAAGGGAATCAAGAACAGCTGTGGTGGCCTTTCACTTTCAGCATACAGAAAAGACAACCCAGGGTCATTTATGTCAAATTACTGTACATTACGTTGCTTCTTGCTTTTAAAGTGAAATGTCCAATGAGTGCCACTAAATGCACATTCAGTTTTATCTGAAACAGATGACCGGTTCACACTTTATTTTAAGGTCCAATTCTCGCTTTAAACAAACCATTAACCATTTTGCCTCAAACTCCTAATTTGCTGCTTATTAATAGTTAGTAAGGTAGTTGTCAAGTTTACGTATTGGGCAGGATTAGGGATGCAGAATATGGTCATGCAGAATGTGTGCTAATAATTGGTCCCTGTACTGAAGTGCTACCGATGAACGTGAATCTTAAAAAGTTTTATTACATTGGTTGTTTTACATTTCATAGTAGTTAGAAAATAGAAAGCCCGGCGAGTGGCGCTAAAAAGTTCATGCTCTATCATACTTGAAAATAATAAACCCTACTCTAAATATAACCAATAGTGTTAACAAAAGCAAACATGAGGTAAAACACATTTGCTAAAGCAACCATGCCTTTTTAGCTTGCTTCTACAAGTCTTTGAGCTTTTTATCGAGACTTGTGTTTCACAGGAATCATACAATGCTTCACATCACAAAAGTGCAACTCTGTATCAGGTGAGCTACTGAGCAAGTTTACTATGTCAGAAAAGCCATTCAAACATAGTTGGTTATATGATGCAAATGCAGGGCTTGCAAAATTTCAAAATCCCTGGTAGCCCTTTCGGGCAGGTACTCTTCAGATTTTGGTAGCCCGAAAATTAATTTAACTAGCCCAAATAAAAAAATACTTTTTTTTTTTTTTTTTTTTAAATATAGAAAATCAGAAAAGTCTAAATGTCAATCAAAAACATTTTCAATACACAAATATCAACAAATATCAATGAAAGAATTTTATTTCACTATTTACAGGGTATCTGCAGAATTTTTAAAAATCAATTTAAGGCAATTTATGAACCTTTTTAAGAGCTGTATGAGTGGGGTTGGACAATGTCTATGGTAACATTTTAAGCCATAAAATGACATGATTTGCAGTTTAGATACAAGTTTTCGCACACAAAAAAAAAAAAAAAAAAATCTTATAAAATGGCATTTCAGCTTTTAAACCATTTTTATGAAAAGGGACAAGTCAAACATATTATTATGTTAATTTAAAACATAAATATTACTGTCTTAATTCTTTAGATTTTTAGAAAGCACATTAACTTCTTTCACATTCTGTTTGCGGCATAAAATTTTTTTAATTTTTCATTGCAAAAACACTTGAACGAGTTGTGTTCAACCAAGTCTCTGCCTTTCTCACACAGAACAACCTCCTGGACAGCAACCAATCTGGCTTCAGAAGTGGACATTCGACCGAAACTGCCTTGCTCTCAGTTGTTAAAGCCCTAAGACTTAGAAGAGCGGCTTCCAAGTCTTCATTACTTATCTTGCTGGATCTATCCGCTGCTTTTGATAGTCAACCACCAGATCCTCCTGTCAACCCTATTGAGAAAGGGTATCTCAGGAACCGCACTCCAGTGGTTTGACTCTTACCTCTCAGATAGATCTTTCAAGGTATCTTGGAGAGGTGAAGTATCCATGTCGCAACATCTAGCTACTGGGGTGCCTCAGGGCTCAGTCCTTGGACCACTTCTCTTCTCTGTCTACATGGCATCACTAGGTTCTGTCATTCAGAAACATGGCTTTTCATATCACTGCTATGCTGATGACACTCAACTCTACCTCTCATTCCATCCTGATGATCCGACGATAGCTGCTCGCATCTCCGCATGTATAACAGACATTTCTTGCTGGATGAAGGACCATCACCTTCAACTGAACCTAGCTAAGACAGAACTGCTTGTAGTTTCAGCAAACCCATCACTTCATCACAATTTCACCTTCCAGTTAGGCTCATCAACCATTACTCCTTCAAAAACAGCCAGAAACCTTGGAGTTGTGATTGATGATAAGCTGAATTTCTCAGACCACATTGCTAAAACTGCCCGGTCCTGCAGATTTGCTTTATACAATATTAGGAAGATCAGGCCCTTTCTTTCGGAACATGCAACACAACTCCTTGTTCAAGCTCTTGTTCTGTCCAGACTTGACTATTGCAATGCTCTCTTGACAGGTCTTCCAGCCAATTCCATCAAACCTCTACAATTAATCCAAAATGCCGCTGCAAGATTAATCTTTAATGAGCTGAAAAGAAGGCACATCACACATCTGTTCATCAATTTGCACTGGCTACCATTAGGTGCTCGCATAAAATTCAAGGCATTAATGTTTGCCTACAAAACCACCTTTGGCTCTGCACCCCTTTACCTAAATTCAGTACTTCAGACCTATGTGCCCTCTAGAAACTTGCATTCTGCAAGTGAACGCCGCATTATTGTGCCATCCCAAAGAGGCACAAAATCACTTTCACTGACTCTAGCTCTAGCATTCTCTTTTCTAATTCTATTTTATCTATCTGCCTTCTTTTTATTAAAAACACACACACACACACACACACACACACACTTGACCCTCTATCAATTGCATAATTATTCTCTAACTGCTAGCTTTTCTTGAAAAACTTACACTAGCTTTCCTTTCTATATTCTATCTACTTGTTTAAATAAATAAATAAATAAATAAATAAATACCTTGCTACATATACTGCGTTAGGCTAACCGAGACTTGTCATAGCACTTGGATGTTGTTGCTCTTTTATTGGTTTTGATTGCTTCTATTGTCCTCATTTGTAAGTCGCTTTGGATAAAAGCGTCTGCTACATGACTAATTGTAAATGTAAACATGGGTCGATATTCGCATTGATCTGAACATAAGATAGGCACACTGGAAATGCAAATTCACTCTCTGCCACGTGGTGGCGGTAACGGCTGTACACAAAGCAGCACCGCGCTCATATACTCTGCTTTATCAGGCATTATAGGCAAGATGAAATGAAAATGCCAACGATACGTTTCTCAGGACAGACGGTTCCCTTCAGAGACACATTCACATAAAGACATCTGCGCCGCGTTTTGACTTTGAAATGCGCAGCGCTCATATTTATTCAATGACATCATTGCCTTTTGAAGTTGAATCCAGTTGTATCGCAGTTCCTGTCTTTCCGTCCCCAACTGTAAGACCTCTTGAAATTCTTGTAATTAAGACTTTTCTTACACCATTTAACGTATTTAAAACTCTTTTATGGCCTTAAATTTTATAAAAGTAAATTGAGAGTTTTTAAGAGCCCGTCGGGCAGGGCCCAATAGGGTCTGGCTGCAGACTTGCACTTGTACTCTCAGACTCGCACTCTCAGTACTTGCACTCTCAGACTTGCACTCTCAGACACCCACGCTTCCGCTAGTGACGTCACTTGCGGTCTTTTTTTTTTTTATTCTATTTATTTATTATTATTTTTTAATTGAATCACTCAACATTTTACAACAGTAGCCAGGTGGTGAATACAAGAAGAAAGAAACTAATTTACAATGTCACTTGCAATCGCGTCTTGCACTTTTCGCTACCTGCGACGTCACTTGCAATCGACACAAATCGTGCGTGTTGCCAATGGAGACAAGACACTGTGTTGGTTAAACAATTAAAACTAATTAGTACCATAATGCACAGGGTCCTCCTGCAACTCATCTGTAGGAGAAAAAGACACGACACGCAAATCAGTGGACACAGAACAGCATAATATGAATGCAATGTGCAAAGTCTCTCGTTAAGTGTTTTCCTCCAGTAGACAACCATAAACACTTAATATGGCTTAGTGTATTAAGATAGTGCTATTAAAAGATCAAATCTGATAAACAGTTTATTAATATAATGTATATTTATATGTATAGCCTATATAGTGCTTTCCTCCCACGCAGCAAAACGCGACATAATATGGCATAACGGACTAAGATGATAGATTACTCCTCCTCATTATTAAAACATAACTAATATGTACAGACAAGCAGAACCCAAAATAATGAAGTTTCACACGTTAAGTGTTTTTCCATAGAGTAAACTACAGCCTTTTTTACATCATGAACTTTGTCCATTAAGCTACATTATGTGTTTTATTTATAATTTTCTATGGGAGGAAAACGTTTAACATGCAAGTTAAGGCATTGTGTTCTGGGCTTGTCTGCTTGACTGTATGGAGTTGGTCCTTTTAATACCACTTCCTAATGCATTTCTTAATGCACGTTCATATCTGTCTGTATAGTTTGCATCAACTTATAAGACTTATAAGTTACTGAATTTGGTCCGTTAGCCTATGACACATTATGCAGCATTTTGTGGTGTGGGAGGAAAACTATACATAGGCTATACATATAAATGTAGCCTACATTATAGGCTATTAATAAACTGTATATTGAATTTGAATTTGAGCCATATTAAGTGTATATGGTTTTCTACGGGAGGAAAACGCTTAACGAGAGACTTTGCGCATTGAATTCATATTCTGCTGTTCTGTGTCCAAAGATTTGCGGATCGTGTCTTTTTCTGCTACAGATGAGTTGCAGGACCCTGTGCATTATGGTACTACTTAGTTTTAATCATTTAACCAACACAGCATCTTGTCTCCATTGGCAACACGCACGATTTGTGTCGATTGCAAGTGACGTCGCAGGTAGCAAAAAGTGCAGGTCGCGATTGCAAGTGACATTGTAATTTAGTTTCTTTCTTCTTGTCTTCACCACTTGGCTACTGTTGTAAAATGTTGAGCAATTCAATTTAAAAATAATAAATAAATAGAATAAAATAAAAAAAAAAAAAGATTGCAAGTGACATCACTAGCGGAAGTGCAGGTGCAAGTACTGAGAGTGTAAGTGCAAGTCTGCAGCCAGACCCTTCTCGGCAGGGCAGTGATACATTTTGGTAGCCCGACTGGAAAATGCAATAGCCCTGGGACGTTGGGCTAGTGATTTTGCGAGCCCTGAAATGTCAAAATGTATTAGTTTTGGTAAAAGTATTTTGAAGTCATAAGATAGTATTATGCAATAAACAGGGTTCGTACAGAAACTGAAAAATGAAATTCCAGGACTTTCAAGGACTTTTTAAGCACTATTTTTTTTTTCTAGGACTAAAATCAGAGATCTCACTTATCAAACAATATTGTTATTATCTTTCAAACTATAATACATCAACTAATAAAACAAAATAGTACAAATAAAGTGCAGCACAAGCAAAGCATTTAAGCCACTTTAACATAAAAGGATACTATGGCAACATGATTGACCTGAATGAACACATGATTGACCTGAATGAATGAAAGCTATATCATACACTTGGAAAATTATGAGCTATATCATGCTTGTAGACACTAGGGGTGTGACAATACATTTAGCTCATGAGATGAGACAAAATACAGAGACTTTGTTCACTAGAACGAGAGAATATTTTAATACTGTTTTTAAGAAATTTTCAATTACAAAACAAATCACAAAATGCAAAACAATGCAGTTGTATTTTGAAATGCTTTAACTAATCTAGGGCCATAAATAACAATTATTTTGGTAATAAAGTAATTACTGATTATTTTAACAATTGAGTAATCTGATAATTTTTAGTAATAAACATAGACCTAAGTGAAAAACAGTCTTTAATTAATATGACCATATTCATATATAAACTAATGATGAGGCAATCATAATTGGTTCAAATAAAGTATCAAAACCAAGTAATTACATGGTTTTATTGAACAACACTGTTAAAATACAAAATGTAATATGCCTATATATAATATGAATATAACCAACTTTAGTACATTATGTATTACACAAATACCTGCAGAGGGTGCCAACGGCCTGGTGATGTTTCATTTTACAGCGTGATTCAAGGACATTTAAAGCTATTTAATTTTAATATTTGGACACAAGCAAATTCAGAGCGACTTTTATTTTGAAATTGCGATGTACAACAAATCGTATATTTAGAAATAAGTCTATGTATTCTCCTGTGTTGGCATAGGTTTATAAATGATTTACGTTATGAATCTAGTGAGATAATGAGCACTGTTTTCCCAGATGAACATTAAGCAACCCAAACTCACAGCATATGCAGAGGAAGAGTGGCTGAGATGGAGATGCGCTCCACGCTTGGAAATGATAACAGTGCAACACAAAGCGCGTCAGACTTTACATGCTTTCCCAAATGAAACCCAAACAAACAGCACATGCAATAAAAGACCGAGCAAGCACCATCAAAGGTTTTACCACAAACACAACTTTACTGATATCGCAAGACTGCTTTTCACCTCAAGGGGTAATATCGCGAGATCTCGTGCGCTTCTGAAAGCTGGGAGAAATGGTATTCACCACGTGCAGCATTGTTAATTTTGCGTGAAAAGATAGTTTTTATCGAAAACAAAAATGAACACTTATTTCATATATACTGCCTTTTATAAATTCAAGTACTTTTCAAGTACCTTTTCATAAATATGGCTGTTTTCAAGGGTTTTCCAGGACTTAAATTTCAAAAAGTCAAATTCAAGTACTTCAAGCACTTTAAGCACCTTGTACGAACCCTGTTCTCAGACAGCAAAATAATAATTAAGCATGAGAAGGAAGAAAGCAGCATGAAATGTTGAAACGGCACAGAGGAATTTGTTACACTAGTTCCTGATAAACACTGTATTGCTTGGAGCTAGAGTGAGATAAAATTCTGAATGGACGGAGGGATGGATGCTGTGTAATGCTAACAGGAGGGAGAAACATCAAAGCAGAGCCATTAAAAAGAGATCTATCGTAGAGATCTCCATATCACAGCAATAGACATCATAGACAACGCGCTTACCCGTTTTCCATGCATAGTGTCTGTCCTTTGGAAATTCCAGGTCCGACCTCACTTGCATTCCAATTAGAGACATAGAGAGCAGCAGGTAGTTCCCAACACGCCATGTCCAGCCCGTTACATCTGAGTCATCTTTTAGAATCATAGTCCAGCCCATTGACGTCCTGTCCACTTTTAGTCCTACAAAAACAAAAAACAAAAGCAAACAATGGTGATTATGCTCTCTCTCACCTGTTAGGGAGTGAATACACCAGCCAAGTGTGATAAACAACTCTAGGGAACCATTACATTAATCACCGACATGCGTTTGACTAGTCATTTAATCCTTGAGAACGTGAAATCGAGCACACGCGCTATTCACGATCACTGAACGATCAGGATCATTCTGTTTTAAAGCCGCACGCATTGATGCGGTAACTACCACGGTAAACACAGGCAGATCCCTGGGTCTTTCAGCCCTGAAGTAATTGAGGATATTAACACCTTTTTATTGCAACTCATTTAATTCTGTCCCCCGCTGCTGTAATTCATATCCTTGGGGTGAAGGATTAGTTCTGAAATCACTGACTTTCCATTCCAAGCATGTGTATGGGTGAGAGGGAATTTCAAAGCATATCTGATTTACAATGAACTTTTTGGCAAACATTTCAAGATAGCAGTTGTACAGTATTATATTTGTACTATTCACTTTTTAAAGCAGCTGATCTTGAACTATGAACGTCTTTTACCGTATCTGTGCGCACGCAAGCTTTGTTTTATGTCACGCACTGACTGATGGAAATCTGCACACCATTCAAATGGCAAATATGCAATGGACTGGATCCACGTTATGCCTCTCACATGTAATAAACTTCTCCATTGACAACCGAAATGGGAAAGTAACTCAGTTAAACAGCTCGGCAGCACAAACCAAGGTTATTCATTCGCGCCAGTCCTGCGGTGAGAAATGGGGATCTCTATATTTTATAGCATCATTGTTTCATATATGGGACACGGCTCTGCATAGACCAGTGTATTACAGAATTATCTGAATTAAAATTTTGATTGATTTTCCTCTTATGGAGACGGCATACAATGCATTACCTGCGGACGATCTGTTCGAGGTGGCTAGACAGAATCGGTGTATTGATGGATGAATTGCTATCAGACTAAAATATGTGTTTGGAATGTGGAATTATTCTGATGTGATTTCTCAGGGAAAGCCTGCAGCTCCCAATTGGTTTTTGGTTGATTTCATTTGGGAAAATTAGATTTTTATTTCATTGCTTCAGCAGTGTTGCAGGAAAATCTGATTTGAGAGGAATATGGTGAGAGGCCTTGACGGAGTGAAAAAAGATCTCTTATCCTTTAACAGCTCCCACAAGTAAATGTCTTGATAGAATTAGGTATTTTCAAAAGAGTATACACAGATATCCTCTTAAAGAGGCTAGAGCTGGTTGCTTGGGACTTTGAAGCTTGGCCCATTCAATTTTTGATAGCATATTTCAATGTAACATTTCTAAGTGAATAAATAAGCGATGTTGACCTGTAGGTCAGCTTCCATTCAGAATCGACACTCAACACCTGTCTCTCAAAACCTGCTATAAAAATCCCCTCCCAGGCTAAGCAGCACTTGTTTCAAAATAATGTCTGAACTAATATTAATTAGATGAGCTGTACTTCAGCAAAACACTGCACTCTGAAAAACAGAATACTGAAGAAACATGCACTAATACGTTCTCAAAAAATGACCATTTACTGACCAATTATTGAAACCGATTAACAAAAATGTAAACTATAATTTCCAATACTTATGATTGGTGCTCACATTTGGAAATGCCATTTTGTATAATTGTGTACACTACTGTTCAAACGTTTGGGCTCCGTAAGATTTTTAAACGTTTGTGAAAGAAGTTTCTTATAATTAACCAAGGCTGCATTCATTTGATCAAAACACAGGAAGAAACAGTAATAATGTAGAATGCTATCACAATAAAAAATAAATAAATAAATAAATTAAAAAAAATAAATAAATAAAAAA
Source organism: Spinibarbus caldwelli (assembly GCA_039654775.1). NCBI lineage: Eukaryota > Metazoa > Chordata > Actinopteri > Cypriniformes > Cyprinidae > Spinibarbus > Spinibarbus caldwelli. Next base: position 34,050,629 of record CM077233.1, on the reverse strand, counting down.
GATTTATTCCTATGATGGCAAAGCTGAATTTTCAGTAGTCATTACTATATGGTCTTCAATGTCATATGATCCTTCAGAAATCAATTCTTATGCTCATTTGTTGCTCAAGAAACATATATATATATATATATATATATATATATATATATATATATATATATATATATATATATATATAATTATCAATGCTGTAAACAATTGTGCTGCTCAATATTTTTGTGGAGACTGTGATATTTTTAAAGGATTCTTTAATCAATAGAAAGTTCAAAAGAACAGAAGTGATTTATTATAGAAACCTTTAGCAACATTAAAAATGTCTTTACTGTCAGTTTTGATCAATTTAATGTGTCCTTTAAGATTAAAATGATTAAAATATATTAACATATTAATTATAAATAAAGTATTAATCTTTAAACAAATCTTACTGACCTAGGGGTGTGCGATATGACGATTTCTGATCGTGGACGATAAAAAATGTCTCCAGGATCTTCTTTTGAAGCAATATCTAGTATCTGCTACAGCGCGCATGCTGTCAGCTGCAGTTCTGCGCCGTCGTATACATTCACATCAGCGGTAGAGTTACTCTCGCGGGACACTGCACTTATTCGCAAAAGTACATTATTTGCATGTGCTTTAAAGCCTTGCCAGCTTAACGTTTCTTTGACTGTTCTGACATGCGCTTTTTCTAAGCTCGTACACCTTGCGCATTAAAAACCTGTCAAACAGCGCCTGACTAGTAGACTAAGTTATCTTTTACGCTAACACTGTCAAAATACACAAGGTTTACATATAGACTCAGTTGATTATGTCTAAATTGAAAGTAAACAGTTGAGAGAAAAACAGCCTGTATATTAGATGCGTGCAACTCTTAAAGGGACAGTACTAAATATGCTGGCGACTGTCATTAAAGGGATAGTTCACCCTAAAATTTAATTTCTGTCATTATTTACTTACTCACATGTTGTCCCAAATCTGTATTAATTTATTTCTTGTGCTAAACACAAAAGAATATATTTTGAAGAATGTGGGAAACCAAACAGTTGCTGGTCCACATTGAATTTGATAGTAGGAAGAAACACAATGGAAGTCACTGTGGACCAGCAACTGTTTGGTTTTCCACATTCTTCAAAATAGCATTCATGTTCAACAGAAGAAAGAAACTCATTCAGGTTTAAGACAACTTTTGAGTGAGTAAATAACGGTATAAAAATAAAACACTATGACAGAATTAACAGACAGATGATATTTTTGTGTGAACTATTCCTTTGATGTTAATAAAACAACAAAACACAAAGAGAAAAATCACTCACTACTCTTAACTGAAAAACTTTAATACAGTTGCTTTAATTGGAATCAATCTATATAGCGTTTTATTTTTTATATTTGTGCATTCAATTTCTTGAATGCTCCTACTAAATACACCTATTGTACCTGAAATAAAGCACTGTTTGTTTTATTTGTATATTATGTGTATTTGTAATGTGTATCTGTGTTCATATTTTTTTAATAACAGAGATAAAATAATGATTTTTATCTTTGCCCACTTTGGTCTAAATATCCGACATCCTTTTTGTTACCTTGATAGGCTTTGTCTTTATGATAGGGAAATTAGTTTGGCTGTAATGCTCAGACAACTTGCAAAATAGTAAAACCAACATGACAAAGAACTGTGATAAAATCGTGAATCATGATATTTCTAAAAAAACAAAAAAAACAAATGTGATATGATATGATATTTTTGCCATATTGCCCACCCCTATACTGACCTCAAATTAATTTTATATTTTGCATGCATTTTTAATTCAAATTTAAATTTGACCATTAAGCTATTCCCTTTAACCTCTATACTAACCTATATGTGACCCTGGACCACAAAACCAGTCATAAGAGTCAAGTTTTTGAAATTGAGAGTTATACATCATCTGAAAGCTGAATAAATAAGCTTGTCACTGATGTATGGTTTGTTAGGATAGGATGATATTTGGCTGAGATACAACTATTTGAAAATCTGGAATCTGAGGTTGCAAAAAAAAAATATAAAATAAAATCCAAATATTGAGAAAATCGCCTTTAAAGTTGTCCAAATGAAGTTCTAATCAGAAATTAAGTTTAGATATATTTACAGTTGGAAATTTACAAAATATCTTCATGATGGAACATGATCTTTACTTAATATCCTAATGATTTTTGGCATAAAAGAAAAATTTATCATTTTGACCCATACAATGTATTGTTGGCTATTGCTACAAATATACCCGTGCTATTTATGACTGCTTTTGTGCCCCAGGGTCACATAAGAACACAGTTTATAGACATGCCATATATACTTTTCCAATAACAAAAACAGGCCTATAAATATTGTATAGGTATGTACACCACAACCCTGCATGCTGGCAAACACAAAACCCAAACAACATAAAATTCAGTATTTACAGTGAAGATTTACAAAAGGTTACATATAGCTAAGCAAACGTTCGCAGACTGAGAGTGAAAAACCTCGGCATGACGGATGTGGCCTTTTCCCTGTGACCTGTCAGCCGTAGGGAGGATGTGGATACTGACGCACGTTTCTGCATGTGCCTGTCACCCGCCGTACCAGCCACAGCCATCCTGGAAATCAAATTCGTCAAGTCCTGCGCTGCTTTTTAGAATAACTAGGTCAAACAAAGCTTTTGAGCTCAGACTGGAACACAGTGTGCAGTCTAAAGAACCTGAGAGAGCTTCTGCGCTTAAGGATTCATGACACTTCAGTCGAGATTTTCTCAAGCAGCACAAGAGTTAACTCTTTTAAACAGAGGCACAAACACCCCTTCAGATTTTCACTTATACTGCCAAGAATGGGTAAGAAACCATCACATTTAAATATGCATGGGTTCAAATGCTATAGGCTTAGGGTCAAAGGTCATGCAGGTATCTCAGTTAAAAGTAAACTTCGTCAGCAGGCTGAAAGTCTTCTCCGCTTGGGTGGGTTACATATCAGATTGGTGTGAAAAGTCACGTGCTCAAATATATCTTCAAAGCAGCACATGGGAATTAATTTACCAGTTCTAGCTGAGGCAATGAATTTCACATCAAAAACAGGCGGCTTTTCACCATTCTTGCCATGTGATCTAGTGTTACATCTATATGTGCTATGGCTTCTGTGTTTGACAACCACATTTTAAAAAACGGTGCTATATAGCACTAAAAGTGGTTCTTTGGCTCGTAATCATAGGGGAACCACTTTTGGTGCTGTATAGCACTAAATCTTGGTGCTTCAGTGGTTCTTCAGAGGTTCTTCACCGGTTCTTTGGCACCGCTACCATATGTAGAACCTGTTAAGCTCCTGTATGGTTCTTCAGCGGTTCTTCAGTGGTTCTTTGGGGTGATTAAGGTGCTATATAGCACCACTGCCATACAAAGAACCTGTTAAGCTCCTTTAAAGGTTCTTCACGAGCCAAAGAACCACTGTTGGTGCTGTTTAGCATCATTTTTTTGAAGAAATACAGTGCTATATGGCACCTCTTATGGTTCTACACAGCACTATTTGACAAAGGTGCTGTATAGCACCTTTAAAGATATGGTGCTATATAGCACCAAAAGTGGTTCTCCTATGATTACGAGCCAAGAACCACTTTTAGTGCTATATAGCACCATTTTTTTTTTTTTAAAGTGTAGTGGTTAGTGGTTACTTTTACTACATTCATCATTTTCATAAACTGTTGTTCTGCTACATGGATTAATAACAAATAAGGCTGTCTATGAGACAGACAAAATCTAGTTTAAAGTGGCAAGGTCCTTAAAATTCACTCTATTCATGTAAGTTTTCATAAATAAATAAATAAATAAAATTACCATTTTAAAGAAAAGTTTAGTTTTAATTACTCTGAAATGTTGTGGTGTAACCAAGTAAAAACATGTTAATTTCACTTAAATGTACAATTATTAATTCAATAATGTATGTTATTATTAGTATTATATGATATAATACATAAATAAAACTTTATTATTAAAACTTAATTATTAATTCATAAATATCATGAAGATTTTAGTTGCAATGCATGGCATTTAAAACCTAAACTAACTAGGGATGCATGGATACCTTTTTTTTTTTTTTAGAACCAATCCGATTCCCATGCCAAAAATTATAAAAAGTACTGTAAGAATTCTACATAACATATTTAATATGCCAAAAAAAAAAAAAAAAATTAAAGTTCAAGTAATCTTTTATATTCTTATATCATCACTATAACATCAGTACATCTGTATCACAATCACATTTTTGGCTTTATATTGCCAAAAATGTATTTTTCATTAAAGTAATAGATTTGGACAACAACACTGACTTGCACAAACATAAAGGAATGTGTGCAAAACAGTTTAGCTCTTAAGCAGTTTTACTAAAGCGCCATCAGCAACCGTGTCCACCCAACCTGCTGTGTGCTATTTTTCTCCCCTGTCCAAAGAACATTAAGAATACTCACAACAAAAATAAATAAATAAATAAATAAATAAAAAAATTCAACTTCCAAAGCAAGACGTTTGAAAAGAATAAGCAGTGTGTCCTACTGACCACTGTGCCTGAAAAACTTCAACACAGCATTGTCTATTTGAAATGTGCAATACTGATCTTCCCCCAAATCTTCACATGGGAAAGGGCATCCGAGCTGATCTGTCTGTAAACAGGTGGGCCTGCTAATTAACGTTTGATTACAACTCCCACAACAGACACTAAAGCACAGTCTGTAACAGCCTCAGCCAGACTCGTTCCATTAGATCTCTCTCTACAGGACACCACCGGCTCTGACAGCAAAGGAAACAAAAGCTCCTAATCCTGTTTACCGTATCACAGACGCCTTCCCTTCCCCTCGCTTGAATTTCCATACAGTAATGCGTCCAATTGGCTTGTGTTCGACAAGCCGAGCAAACCTTTGAACACCACCTGTCATTTCCGCCTGCCTTATTGGTCCATAAAAATCACAGAAGCACACAACTTCATAATAAGCCTCTACCTGCACTGTATTAGCAAGCTGGCATTAAAAAAAGGAACAAAAAAAGTATTTTAAAGGTGAACACGATACCTTTTCCCTCATTAAAAAGTTTTACTCATAAAAAAGAAAAGAAAAATAAATACATTTTTGCAGATACATGAGATGAAGTAGCCAAATATATCAGTAGCTCAATACATTTATTTTACATGGAGAGTGTGGCCAAGTTGAGATCACATGACTAGCTGACACACTTTATCTCACTGACCTCCATTATTGCACATTCGTTTACAAAATAATTTAATCATGAATGACCTCTGCTGCATTGCTAGCAAAAAAAAAAAGAAAAGAAAAAGAAAATCACATTTGAGTTCTGAATCCAGGCTGCTAGTTGTTGCTTAAAGCAAGTTGTTTTGAGCCAAACACCTGAATCGTAAAAAAACCACGTGACTAAATACTCTCACACTAAAATGTATTTTAGTTTTATACAAGCAAAGGCAAACTAAACTAAACTAAACTAAACTAAATAAAATAAAATTTTTAAAACAAAATAATGAAATAAAATGAAACTCATTATTTCAAAAACTACACTATCAGTCAAATGTTTAGCTGACTTTTATGCTTACCAACCTGAATTACAAGCAGTAATATTGTGAAATATTACAAAAGTTTTCTAAATATATATTAAAAATATAAAATGTAATTTATTCCTGTGATGGTAAAAGCTGAATTTTTAACACCTATTAATAATTCATTTTATTAATAATTATTACAATTATTATTATTATTATTATTATTATTATTATTATTATTCAAAACTTTTGACTGGTAGTGTATATCAGATCATCCAGGTTAATATTTGTTAAAAATTCCAAAATTTTTCCAAGTGAAACTTTTTATAAAATAATCTATTAATGGAATTTTTGAATAAAACGCCTTTAAAGCAGCCCAGTACAATATGACCCATTCTAAAATGACACTATGACTGATCAGTGGCTGACGGCAACACAAAAACTGTGCACAGTCACATACACAGGGGTCATGCTAACCTGCCAAACCCTGACCCCTAAAGAGCACTACAGTATATGGGTTAAAAGCTATATTATATTGATAAAATTCTCAGTTGTACTGGTAAAGTGCTTTTTAAAGTGCCCCTATTATGGGTTATGAAAGGTTCATATTTTGGTTTTGTGAGTCCCCAACAACAGGTTGACATGCATGCAAGGTCAAAAAACACTTTCATTTTCTTATAATATGCATTTATTTTTACCTTACTTGCTCAACGACTCCCAAACAATTCGCTCAACGATTAATTTTCCAAACCTCTCCTTTGCGTGATGCTAATCTGCGGTGATTGGTCCGATTGGTCGATTTCATTTTCATTTCATCTCGCCTGAAACGTCGGTAGGTATGTTGACGTCGACTCTTTCTTTTGAGAGACAATAACTTTATACACAGTGCACTTTCAGATTTAAAACTTTTCAGGATCTTTTAATTCACTCAGAGCTGTGTTACACACTGCATGAAAGGTCATTTACAAAAATCCATAATAGGGGCACTTTAAAATACTGATCGTACTTTACACAATGAGAAACCTCTGCTGAGCCACCTTGTCAGACCGGTCTTATAACTGAATGAATAGATGTCTCCTCTAAGTGACATGCAGTGAGCACGGGGACCCAAAATGGCAGCTATTTCTCTTCATTAGTTCTAGTTGCACAGGGAAAGGAGGAAGCGCAGCTTGGCAGAGACCTCTCACGTAACACTGTACTTCCACCTATAACAGACTCCAAGACGGTCGAGCCCAGACTGGGGAACTGGGCTAGCAGGCAATTAGAGCGAGGAAACGGCGGTATCTACCTGAAAGGGAAGGCTGGGACTCATCACTTTAGCTGTGGCAGTGAGGTGAACAGCTGGATGGCTGAGGCCCGCTGATGCCGCTGGCAGCTGAATGCTCCTCAGAAGCTCTCTGTGACACAGGGACAGCAGATAAACACGGCCTTTCCTCCTCCCCCCGATGCATCATCTGCCAGATAATCCTCAGTGGCTCCCCCTCGGGAAGATCAGAGCGTGAAAGATGTGTCTGTCACACCATCACCGACCGTGAGAACAGATAACCCTTTGGCAATTGCCGGATGAAGTATCCACTGCCGGAAATTCCTCCCAGGAAGAGTTCAGAAGCCAGCAGGGCTACAAAAGGGGCGAGAGAAAGAAAGGGTTTTAGGATGGACAAACAAAACAGAAACAGTTGAAAACCTGCCCTGAGACAATAGCGCATACTTTATAGATGAGACCTGGAGTAGTCAAAGGAATTTGGTTTAGTTTTGTTCTAAAACCTAGTGAGCTGCCTCGCTGCCTCCTCCAAAATATCATGAAACCTCATAAATTATCAATCTGGAAACAACTCTCAGACGTCACAGAAACAGCGCTCAGCACAGGAGACTCCGCTTCACAGTTTTAGTTTTGCATTAGCATATTGATATATTTTTCAGCAAGAACGTATTAAATTGATCAAAAGTGATAGTAAAGACGTTCATAACATTAAATATTTCTATTTCAAATAAATGCTGTTCTTTTGAACTTTCTGTTTATCAAAGTATTCGAAAAATATCAATGTTTCCACAAAAATATTAAGCAGCACAACTGTTTTCAACATTAGTAATAATAACAAAAATGCTTTTTGTGCATCAAATCAGCATATTACAATGATTTCTGAAACATTTTAAAATATATTCAAATAGAAAACAATTACTTTGTAATTGTAATATTTCACAAAAGCAGTAATTTACTGTATTTTTGACCAATTGAATGCAGCCTTGGCGAGCACACTTGACTTCTTTCAAAAATATATATATTTTTCAAATGTTACAGACTCAAAATTTTGAATGGCAGTATAAATTCACTGAAAACAAGTTTTGCGTCATTTTAAGGAAATTTAGAATTTTTTACAAGAAAAGACAAAAGTGTCCTCTACAGTCAACTATAACACCTATAATCTTACACTTTTTGGAGCTCTGATGTCAAACTTATTATGATATCTCATTGGTTTTAGATGCTAAGGGTCTATAGCCAGTAGCATCTCATATCATTGTCTCATTTCACAAGTTTCAGTCAGCACTGTGGAATTACTGTGGCACTTTATCGGCTGTCATCCACCATCCTAGACACTAAAAACAGTAAAGAGAGAGTTCTGCTGCTACTGTTCTCTCCTCATGGTTGACATTCAATGATTACCTGCCAACAGTACATGCTGGACTGGCTAGCTCATCCTGCTGATTCTTTCTTTCTATTAACACCCCATGCCCTCCCTCCATCTCTCTTCTCTCTATAACCCACTGCCATATATTGACTTCCAATGCTACACTCTACCTCCCTCCGCCAACTCTGATCTCTGTCTTATTTCCCAGGGCTTTTAAGTGCCCACCACTTTCCCAAACCTCAAGCATCTGGCACGTTTCAGTCTGAGCCAAAATAAAAACAAGGGGCTGTACCACAAAGAAAAAACCTGATCGATTCATTCATATGATTTCAGTCACACTCCAGTGGCGAGGAGATAGCATATAGAGATCGGTCTTGGAACATTGTTTACCATAAAACTCAGGTTCAACATTCTGTCGACTCCATCTTGGATTATTAATGCACTGAAGATTTTATTTTCAACAAGCTCTCCTATTCCCAATTTCATCTTTTATTTGGGACAAGAATGTTCTGGTAGCTTGGAGTTTTTAAATGAGAAGATCTTGGCTGTTCACTTCATTTTGCAGGTCCCATCATTTCTCATTTCAGTCTATGTCATTAATTAATGCAAACATATGAGATGCACTATATGCAATATGAGAACTGGATGGGTGACATAATGGAATGACTGATATGAGGATGAAAGTGGATGTTATTAAACAGAGCTCCTCTTTTGGAGAAGGTGGATTAGTAGCCAGAGTTTAGGGCTGGTAACCGGAATGATGCTGGTTCAATCCCTGCAAGGAATAAAGCATTGCTGTCCTGATGGGCCATTCTAGGTCAACTGTTTGTGTAATAAGTGTAAAGTAACTATGGACAGAACCATGCCAGCTACATCAAAAACTAACTGTACAAGTACAATCGTGCGGAGTAGAGTGTCCGTTTCTAAGGGAGCTGAATGTCAGGTTTGGGTGGGGGATTGTGAGATTGACAGTGGATCTGAGCAAGAGTGTCAAAAAGTTGCAAAATGCTGAACTTTACAGAAATGTGAAGCAAAAAATGCGGACTAGCAGCCTGTCATTTCAAGTATTTAAACTCTGCTGCCAATAGTGCTGGAGTAATTGGTGGATTCAGTGCTAAAATGCAGTTTTTAGATATTATGGTATCTTAAATTCAAAAGATTTCAAACTGATTACTTCATGATTTTATTGCGGATATCCTGTGGTAATAAATATATTCATGCCAAATCAAAAAAAATTGGGGTCAGTAAGGTTAAAAAATAATAAAAATAAAATAAACAAATATTTATATTTTTTTGTAATGATGCATTAAATTAATCAACTGTGACAGTAAATACTTTTACATTGTTACAATATTTCAGATAAATGCAGTTCTTTTGAACTTTCTATTAAAGATTCCTGAAAAACAAAAGAAATGTATTATGGAACAACTTTTTTAAATATTGAAATAACTTAAGAAGAAAATCAGCATGTGACACTGAAGACACTGAAAAAAATAGCTTTGATATGAAGAGTTCATTTGCAAAACAGATAACTCCACTTTTGTTTATTTTCAGAAATCAAGTTTGTTTTTGTTTTTTGTTTTTTTTTGTTTTTTTTTTTTTTATTGTGCATTCCAAGTAATATCAATCAAACTGCAGTTGGGTTGTTTTGATTAAGTAATAATAACTCAAACAAATACAGGTAACTTACAAAATTAAACTTCATTGAAAGTGTTTTTTCTATATATTAAAAGTTTGTTTTATAGCAAAAGCAGACAACTCCAAGTCATTTTTTGGCAAAAGCAGATAAATCCACATTTCATGTTTTAGAGTTTTTTAAAAAACACTCATTTAATCTTTGTAATCTCCTCAGATGACAATGTAGACACCTGACAAACATTGTTGTTGTTGTGATCATAGACTGTATGTTTTTTTTTTAGACTGTATGGATGTGATTACACGCAATACAGAGAGCAGCTTTTCCCTCATCATTGTAATGTGCTGCTTTTGCAAGTTATCGTGAAAAATTTTCAGCTTTTATTTTCCTTTTATGCCCTGAAGAAGATATCACAGGTTCATCAAGTTTGTCGAAATTATCCATCCTCAATCACTTTTAGTCAGCTTTGACAAAACTCCTCTCAGCTAGCACGTCTTTTCAAAGTGACTAGCAGCCTTGTCACCTGACCTGAATACAGCGCGCTGATTCGCTAAAATGGACTTATTGGCTTCTGTTCAGAAACAGCAAGGGTGCTTGTCAGCTTCTGCAGTAAATCGTGAACTTGTGATGCTTTGAAAGTGGACAATACCGGCATTTGTGACAAAACGTGTTTAGGGTTTAGCGCTATATGTGGAGAATAATGCACAGCACTCGGTTCATTTTTTTTTTTTTAAAGTGGCACTTATCAGTTTTTGCAAATGAACTCTTCATGTTTTAAAATATTATAACAATTTCAAATAACTGTTTTCTATTTTTATGCATTTAACAACACTGTTTTTATTTTTGATTAAATAAATGCAGGCCTTGATGACCATAAAACATCCCACCAACCCCAAACCACATATATAAAATATAGTTCTAAAAGTCTAAAAGTTCTATAACATTTGAACAACAGAATTAATTTTTACTGCCACAGCCCTTCAATACAACAAACAAATCCATCACAGACAGACTCTCCATTCAGTTCTGTTAGTCTATCCTGGTAAATCTCTCAGATAATTCAGATCTCCTGCGCCCATGTGCAAAAATCAATTAAATGGCCAGCGGTCATGGGAGAAGGCCATTACACTTTATCATGAGTTTGCTGTGAAGTCAGCACAGAGAGAAGAGGAAGAGAGAAGAGTAGCGGAGGGGTCAGGGTTGTGAACTCAATCAACTCACTGGTTATTGTGAGACCCTCAAACCCAGGGGGCCACTGTCATCCTGCCGCCACTGACTGGCCCTGCTGCAGGTGCTTAGACATGGATGGTTAAACAAGTGTAGGTACGGCTCAGGTCACGTTGCACATTGATGGCCTAGGGGATGAGGAGGGAATTCATATGAGGATAGTTCTACAGTTGTATACCTTAGCTCAGACGGGACACAAACTTCTGAGGCGTTTGGAAACAGTGACGTTTAATGTTCATCATCCAAAATCCTACAACCAGGTTTCTGGGCACCACTCACGGCACCCATAGACTAAAAGAACTTCACCACACCCCAGCATGTCATAACTGTAATCTTAATAAGATTTCATTCTCCCTCTGTTGTTTTACTTGCAAACCAATTGAAGGCCTCCAAATTCAGTTAAATAAGAGAAGGCATTTAAAACAATGCATTGGGAGTGCAGGAAATGTCTGAGTAACAATTAAAATGCATTTGAATACATTAAAGATCCAATTTTACAATTAGAGCAATACAAATATAAGATTGTCTAAAGGGAAAAATTATAGTCTTAGCTATACAATAATAACTTTAAAAGCATAATTCGGAGCCCCTAGGTAAAACATTATGATGAACAGTTGAATATCAGAGTAGCCACCAGTTATTTCAGCTATTAGTAGACCGAATTTTTTTTGAAGATGTTCATACTCAGACAGCTATGAAATAACAATCCTGTCCAACACTGTGTTTAGAGCGGAGAAGACATTTCACCACGGAGATCAAAATCAAGAAGATTTTTTATTATTTATTATCCTTCCTAAGTAGATATTTTCTTAAAATGTACCCCAGTATCAACATGACAGGAACAACATTTCTCTAATCCCTTCACACATGTGCATTTATGGTTTATTATAGGAATTTAACATGTGCTACTCTCCTGGTAATCCATGGAAGCCTCATGCTAAAGTTGCCTGAAATGTAAATCTGACACAAGCTGCGAAAATTGATGGATACAATTAGCTTGTCTACTAGCATATGCTGTGCTCAGAGAATTTAAACTGGTGTGATTAATTGTGAAGCAAATGTGTGCAGACAAGCAAGCTTTAAAGACACAAAGCGAGAGTAAAGAGTTTCAACACGGACGAACTTGAAGCTTTACTGCATGAAATCAATTTCACCCAAATATGATAAGGAAATTAATTTTGAGACAGTTTAATCAAATAGTCTGCCATTTCAATTAATTTGATGAAAACTCTTTGTGAACCAGCTACCAGTAACAATTACATGAAAGGGTATAAACAAGTAGCCCCTGGACTGCAATTATGTTAAACAGACCAGCGAGGACGGAAAACGTAATCATTTACTCTAACTACTCAATTCAGAGTCAAAGACAACATTTAAGCGCCAGAGTCTGTCTGAAATTGCCCAATGCCCTAAATTCAATGAATATACAAAATTTGATTAACTTTATAGCAGTTTATTCAATTATAGAGGTCATTTAAAAAGGTATTTTCTATTTTGAAGAGCTGTCAAAAGTTTTTACTTTAAGCTTGAAGTGAATCACAAAACTAAAATAAAGGTTAGGCTTTGGCTAAGTCATATTAAACAGCCTCAAATCACTACTAAAAAATAATGCATAACATAACAGTCATTCTCTGGTGATAGACAGTCCTTTAAAAATAACTGAAGGATTATTACTCTTTCCTGTCTCTCTCTCCTGTATTTTTTTCACCTTTGACTAAACCTCTTTCTTTTAGCATGAGATTGTTCGGTTTGGTCTGAGAATACAGAGGGACAATGGCTTTAATGATTTCAGACAGCGTGTTCCCAGTGCTGCAGAAACCATCTGGAATTCAGCACTGAACTGACAGAGTCCCAATAAACCACTTTGCCTTTCAATGAAATGCTGATTTAAAAATAAGTTATGGTCAGAGGGTAGATCTATAGGTCGATCTTTATCTCCAGCAGCTTAAAGAAGCATTCCTGAATCCGTGTGCTTATCTCAGAATCCCGTTTGGGCTACAGCAGGCCTGCTAATCTCAATAAATGCATTTACTCATTTGAATGGATGGAGAATAGCTGGTGCAAGCCATTGATTACACATTGTCTGTTTTCCACGCTGTCTGCATATAGCTGTGCGATATCCCGGAGGGCTGAAAAATCACAAATGAGATCTCTTTAATCCCATTTCTTTCTCCTAGACAGTAGTGAGATTAAATTGAGGGTAAATTGAGACTTCTGTTCTCTTGTTTCCCAAAGTTTTCGAAAATTCTGTTATTCCTATCCTGCCAATTTGTTCATGAATTGGGCCGATCCGGTTCTTGAGTTCAACTCACTGACTCAATGAGCCGCTTGCAGCCATTAACAGTTCACTGGAGGGAAAGATTATCAGTGGAAAAACAACTTAAATTTTAACCAGTTTCTCATACAAACCCAGCAATGCCCTGATAGCGCCACAAAGTCACAATTTTTATATTTTGGGAGGAATCAATCTATGAATGGCTGACTTATAGTTGTCTCCGCTTATAAAGAGGTAGATGAATGGATGTCAAATCTCAGTCTTTCATACTACTCCCAAAAAGATGCTAGAATTCCTCCATGTGTACAGTATTAGAACACTATCATAAACTGCTCCACATATTTAGCAAGATTTAAAATCAACTAAGATCTCATACAATCATCAAGAGTCTAAACATAAAGCTTTCAAAATGAAAACAAAATTTCTCGTTATTTAAAAACCAAATCATCTGAGCTACACTGTATATTTCATAGAGCATTGATTTTAAATCTTCATGATCTTGTTCTTTCTTACATAGCCAACAACCTGTTCCATATTTAACAGCATTTTTATGTGTGAACAGAAGTCATCTTCAAATCAGATAAATTGTCAGCTTACAAGGCATAGTTCAACCGAAAATGACCAGTATTTTTGTATTATTAATATACTATGTACTAATATTTTAAATTCTTTTTTATTTTATAATTTGAGTTTTCATTTTTAGTTTACATTTGAGTGATTTTGTGCTTTTTGTCATTTTCATTTATTAATATGAATTTTCTTTCAAATTTAGCTTAATTATTTCAGTTTTGGTAATTTTACTTGAACGACAATTAGAAATATTGTCCTGGCAACTAATTGTTATAAAATAAGTTTAACTTCAAGTATTTCATCGAATTTTAAATTATTTCAGCTCAATTTTAGTTAACAAATATGTTTTTTAATAGTTTTAGTTTAACATTATCACCAATATTTGTCATTTACTCATTTCAAAACATTACGACTTTCGTTTGTAGAACACAAAAAGATTTAAATCTGCTTTTATTCTTGATAAGAAGAAGAAAACTTCTATGAGAAACGTCTAAGATAAAGTTGATACTTGAATAAATCATAATTGAGAACTCCATTAAATCTCCCGAACTATGAAAGAGAAACCTCAGGGCATTAAATATCCCTCGGGGATGACAATACAACCCTTCCACCCCATTTGACATTCTCCTCATTCTATTAACGCTTCTATGAAGGATTCTCAGTGTGATGACAAGAATTAGCCAAGTGTAAAAATTAATGACGAGGGTGTTGAATATGTCAAGGCAGAAGCCAACGTGATGTGTGGTCTTCATTAGCTGCCATTAAAAGCTTTAAGCTGTGAAAGCCAAAAACAGGCCGAAATAACGAGTGTCTGAGCACAGGTGCAGAGAAAGAGAAGAGTGATGTCTCTTGAAGAACTAGTTAAAATATAAAAGAGAGGTATGACACGTGAGAACAAACACCTGGAGCCCCCTCAGGTGAAGGGACAGTGATCCTGTCAGCACATGAAAAAAAGACTTGTCAGCGCTGATTTTAATTGGTCGCTTCTGAGGTGGCTGGTTTTATCAGGGAAGAAGAAAGCACCTCCCTTCAAGTGGCAGTGGAGGTTGGGTGCATGCGAGAGAGAGCAGAGAACATCTAGACAGGAAGCAGAAACCAAAAATAAATGATCCGTTCACTCAGAATGCTGATATCTGGCGAGAGGAAGGTAGGAATAGAGCGAGTCGGTGTGTGACAATAGCGATAGAGAGTGTGTGTAAAAGACAATTTAAATTCGTGTTTGTGTGAAACCCCCCGAAAAAAAAAAAAAATCACAGGCGAGACATCTAGGTTTGAGTTTACAGCAAAGCGAAATTGTAATTAAACCCTCCGCACCGCTGTTCCACCTGACTGCCTCATCTCGTTAAGCAATTTATAATTAACACAGCGCAGGCAAAAACATTCTCCCCGCCCTCTATGTGATATGATAACTCAAGGTGAGCAACAGGAAGGCTACACGCTGATGGCTGTCCGTCGCATGTCCAGGGGGAAGCGGGATTATTCTTAAGCGGGTCTGTTCCGTACGGCTGCCTGATAACACTGGGCCTCCTGGTTGAACAGACACCTGGCTGCAGAAAATCCCAGCAGCCCTCCCCTCCGGAGCAGACCACTAATCAGGCGCTATAGAGAGCGAGAAAGAGACAGAGCCGGTAAGAGTTGAGTCCCAAGACAGGCCACAGCTGAGCTCAAACCTGTTAAAGTCAATTATACCGGGGACGAGTTCCAGGAGAGGGGAGCCATGGGTGAAATTAAAGCCTGGCACTTGAGGTGACAGACGGCCTGCCTGTGTGAAGGGATAATCTTATAAACACCTGAAAAATCACCAAAATAAGGCCTGGCAAATTAGGCACTAAGAGGCGAAAAGTTGCATCACTTTAGCATATGGTATTTACTGCATCTTATTCAGATAACCAGGCGCTGTGTACTCTGGTATGGGCTCCGTTTACACCTGCCATGAAATTGCATGTTTCATTTGACATCGTAATCCAATTCAGATCTGCCTCCATCCAATCAACAACTGGCCTCATCCTTCATTTTCTGTATTTTCATGATCTATTATCATCATGTACATGGCAGTATGGAAGAAAGACAACTCTACAGACTTTAGGATGAGTTTTACATCAGATTTTTTTTAGCCAGATTGGACATATACTTGCATTCATAGTGTGATCAGATAAAGATCCGAGAAATAACACCATCACTTGCGTCTTACACTAAAATTTCAAACATCTACAGCAATAATTCTACCAAAATTTACAAACATTCATGATTTATTCAAAATCTTCTTGTCACAATCTCCAGCTGGAGTGCCCATGAGCTCCTTTAGAGGGCACTCCATCCTATACCTTTACCACTCATTCTGGACTCCATTTCCCATAACCCCTGCCTAGGAGCTCATTATCAGACTCCACCTGTTTCCTATCAGGAAGACTATAAAGGTTGCACACACTCTCACTCACATTGCTGAGTATTCTTTGTATGTTCATTCCTAGCCACCCGTTATTCCTGTTTTTCTGTGTTTCCTCGCCTTGCCTTAGTGTTTTGCCTTGGACTGTCTATATGGTTTTTGATTGTTTGCTGCCTGCCCTTACCTTTGCCTGTTGTTTGGATTACTCTGTTGCCTTGCCTCTGCCATTGAGGTAAGCTGATACTTTGACCTTGTCTGTTTTACTACGCTCTTTAATAAAGCCTGCAAGCGGATCCCAAACTCTGTTGTCACTCCTCCCTATTTTTTAACATATTGGCTGTTTAGTAGTACTTATAAAGCACATATTCTGCATAAACATATTCTATATCCCTAATTCTACCCAATACCTGAACTGAACAACTACCTTACTAACGAGTAATAAGTAGCAAATTAGGAATTTGCAGTTAATGGTTTGTTAATGGCGAGAATTGGACCTTAAAATAAAGTGTGACCCGTTAGGTTAGGTGGCAGTACTAATTGTAGCCTGATCAACTGTGCATACACTATAAGAAATGTTAGTAAAAACAATAGGGTCCAAAGTACCATGTTAATATAAAGGAATTTTCCATATTGATATTTTCACAGGTCTTTTACCTGAATTACGCACTGCATTGTGTTGTGTTTTAGAGATACAAGAAATGTCTGTAAACTTTAAGGAAAATGTCCTGGTATCCTGGAATAACCAGTAACTTTTCCTTTTTTTTTTTTCTTTTTTTTTTAACAGTGTATACATGGTGAGGGGTTTTCTTATCCAAAAATAAAATGAACATATCAAATTAATCAATCAAATTCTGCTTGACATATGGCAGTACACAATAATGAAAGTGTACCTGGACCTGAAATCTTATGGGTTGACTAATAGTTTAGAAAAAGAGCCAATGAGAGAGAAGGCCATTTTTGTATATCGATATTTATCAGAAACCACTGTGCATATGTGGCCTTTTGCCCACTTATACGTTTGTCTCGTTACAAACTGCCCTGTGCAAATCACAATCAGATTGCACAAACTTGCTGAACTTTGTGTGTTTGCACCATCACTAATTTGCATAATTCTTCTAGGCCTTAAAACAACTCCGACACTGGCTGTGAATAAATTATGCTATCAGCAGCCGCAACTCATTCTCAGTGAAATCCCCTTAAATGTTCTTAGAATGAGGGCACAGTGGAATATTTGCTTTCTGAGCACATTTTAATGTTGTATGAAATTAAACTGTCAAAATGAAGTTATCATTCAGTTTTTATAGGCTAAATGTGACAATTAAAGCCTAAAGTGTCTGTGTCTAACAAACTGCACTCAGATTCAGCTAACAAACAGCTTTTAGGGTAATGAGTTCAAACTGTCCAAAGACTGAAAAGCAAATTTCTAACATACTGAGACAATTCTGAGGTCGGCTTTTCTTCTGGAAAGAAGTCATATTATATATAGTTTTTTATTTTTTTATTATTATTTATTTTTTATGCCACCATTAGCCTCAAAACATTAGTTAGATAAGTGTTCAGTACAATGAAAATATGGAATATTTAGTGCTTTAACACAAAGGCAGTTTTATTTGACATTTTATTCATCCTTTCCATAACGTTAGAAAGCTAGTGTGTACTTTTTGTTCTTTCTAGTGTGATTTTGGTAGAAAAGATGCGCACAGATATAAACACCGAAAAATGGTTGCCTGGATCAATGGCAACGCAAGTGGCAAGTTTCCAAGATGCTTCAAGAAACCTACAGTACTGTTAAAAATTTTTGGCACTTGTGTAAAAATGCTGTAAAATAAGGATGCTGTCAAAAATAATGTCATAAATAAATTTTCTTTATCGATTAACTTCTATTAACTAAATTAAATCAACATTTGGTGTTCGCATCCTTTGCATTTAAAGCAGCTTTTGCCCTCGGTGCATTTTTGCAGAGTTTCAGGGAGCTTTGCAGGTAGGTTTCTTGAAGCATCTTGGAGACATTGCCAAAGTTCTTCTGGATTTAGTCTGTCTCAGTTTGCTCATATCATTCCAGTCAGAATGGATGATGATCAGATCAGATCTCTGTGTGGAGCACTGGCTGTTGTCAGACTCCTTGTACAAACAAAAATCTTACTGGACTATTATAATTAATGGCAAAATGAATGTTTGGAAATGTAAACTGATATTTCCTACTGACACTGTAGTGTAGTGTTGCTGTAGTGTGTCAATAGGAAATATCAGTCTACATTTCCAAACATGCCTTTTGTCATTAATTGTAATAATTCAGTGAGATTTCTGTATGCACAAGGAGTCTGACAAGACAACAACCAGTGCTCAACACAGAGATCTGATCTCACCATCTTCCACCTAGGTTTAAATAACTGACCTATCCTAAGACTCCCAGCTCTAATACAATATGATCTATTTATTACAAGAAAAGATGTTTCGTGATATACCTGTCTGAGCAATAGTTTGCCTCTAGATGAAACAAAAACGAGCTTTAAATTTAAAGTTTCAAAATCATCAGAGTATCATATTAAGTTTCGGAGTTTCATTTCAAAAGCATGATATAAAGCATATTTTGAAGCTTAGCGCTTAGCATGCAACTTATGATAAATGACATTTCCAAATAAATTATCTTTCTCCTGCAATGCTGAATGAACGTTTCTTATTTTGCGTTTATATGTCAAAATTAAATCTTCATTTTCATTCACTCTATATTCTGAATGTCAATAGGAGCATGTGTGACCTTTAAACTGCGCCGTGATGGGACTGAGCTGATTACACAGTATGAGAATATCATTATCATTTACAGAGTACATTTTCCCTCTGCTCTGAAATAAAGCTTTGATATGCATGTTTAATAGTTTTAGTTAACCTTTATATGATATGAGAAGGCTTTTCTGGACCAAATGAGACAAAATTAAAGCTTGTCATCACCAAGACTTGGTACAAGAAAAGGAACAAAAAAGTCATTGTTTTTCATTTCTCAGTAACAATGTGTCTTCCGAGCAATAATCAATCCACAATAAAAGCACAGCCAACAATTTGACCACAGACAGATAAACAAGTCTCTCGTTCTGTCTTGCTTCTCAGTTATTTCTAATTTTAAATGCAAACTACCCAATTAGCAGCTGTAAAAGTAGCAATGCCTGGCAGCCATGCTAGAAGTCAGCTATAAAAGCGACCCGCAGGGGCGGCAGGTGAGACCCCAGCTCCACGAGAGAGTTCACAGCAGCTGGCATACTGCCTTTGTCTGGAGATAGACTGTTTCTTCATGGCTGACTTCCCCCATTGATCTGACTTCTGTATTAGTGAATGGAGGATTAAACTTTAACCCTTGATGCACATTTCCTAATCCTTTTTGGAGAGTTTTGCACGACAGGATAAATTGAGGAAAGAGAACACAACCAAAATATCTTCTTTTTTTTTTCTCGTACATTGAGGATTGCTTACAGCCCTTTCCAACAGCCACAACCACAAACAACAAAATCTTAACCTGAGTGACAATCACATTGGTAAACAGGATTGGAGTTTACAGCAAAAAAACTCACTTTTGTTTCCTAGTGGACTCGCATTGATTGCTTCAGGTCAAAAATTCATGCTGTTTTAGTTATTGAGGGCTTTGAAAATGAAATGGCATGAAATGCGTTTGCCCTCCTTTGTAGCCCAAGAGGGAGAGAAAGAAAAAAAAAAGATATGTCAATATAAAACTTCACATACCTGTATCTCGCATCACATGTCTTAGTTTAGAGCTTATTAACTGATTTATGAGGTTGGAATGAAAAATATGAGTGACAAGACGTCTGAACAGAAATATTGATCTGCATTTTTGAAGCAGAAAGGAAAATGCTAAAAATTCACCCAAAAATGCATGACAAATGGAAAGGGAAAAAGAAGATCTCTGAGAAAACTCCATCATCCACTCAGTCTTAGGAACGAGACGATGCACAGCAATCAGAACGATCGATATAAGCCAAGCGGTGCTTCCTGAAAGGCAAGTGCAATAGTGTTGATTACTAGTGGCCTCTGGGTGGGCTCTGAGACCCACAGTAAACTGACTATGCTTTGTGTTTTCTCTGATGGTCTGTACATCATTTTACTGGGCTGCTCTCTGAGCAGTGACCCTGCTGGGGAAGAAGTCAGAGGCCATGTACTCACGTGGCCGTGCTCATAATTATCCACTCTCAGAGCTGTAGAATCGAAGACGCCAATTTTCAGACTTCCCCTGGTTTTACGCTTCATCATACCGTTTTACACGCTGGAACTCTGTACTGAGGAAATTCCCTCCAAACTGGATTGTGTCACCATGATCTTGCTCAAAGTGATTTCAAATTTGTATTTGATTTAAATTGGTACCATAAGAATGAGAGTTCACACAGCTGATAAAAATAAAGCACAAATCCACACAACTCGATCAATTCAGCAAAATATTTTTTGAAGTGAAAAGCTGTGTGTTTAGAAGAAACACCAGTAAAGTGGTTTAACTTTAAACCGCCACTTCTGACCAAAGTACAAGAACATAATCCGCAACCACTTCCTCCAGAGAAAAAGTCCATCCTCTCTAGTCATATTTGTATACATGTTGAACTCTTTTGGACTGTTTGTGCTTGTAAACTGTGCTTGATCTGTGCATATTTCTTTTTTACTGGAAAAAAAAAAAAACATTATTATGGATAGAGGACCTTTAGCCGGAAACAACACTTTGAAGTTAAAAATGCCTTAACAACAGATTTGTTTATTACAAACACAGCTTTTTAGTCAACTATACAGTCAGAAGGCTTTTCAATTTACAAATTGCCATCATTTACCATGGATTTACTGTAGTAACACTAATTGCACCATAGTATTTTGTCAGAAATGTGGGATGTTCATACCGAAATGTTATTACATTATTAATGTATTCATATAATGTAGACAGCATTTTTTTTTTTTTTAAGCTATAGCATTTGTGGATTTATACTAAATGTATTTAGACTACTGTTTTTCACACAAATACCTAGAAACCACATAGATACATTTTTACCATGGTATTGAGGTTTTGACCGTGGTTATCATTATCTAAATGTATTATGGAAGACCAATGGATATTTTTAATAAAACTCGAACAGATCAGAATTTCACCATATAAAAATGAGGTTGTTACCATTTTTACAGATATTACTGTACTGTTTTTGATAATGAACATAAATTTACAAGCTACTGTCAAATGTGCATTTATAAGAGACAAAAAAAAAATTAATATTGCAGCCTGCACTGCATACTGTGCTGAAGATAGGAGTCATCAAAGTCAGCCAACCCAAACCTGTTTCATGATTTGAAACAATATCACTCATTAGAACATGCAGAAACTAAGAAATTCATTTTCTTCTTCATATTTCTTCTTCAGATTTTCTTAAGGAAAAAGGACTGGAAAAGTGTAAAGAATTCAAAAACGTGAAGTGTTCATCATGTTTTGTCCATAAAGGGTTGTTTAAACCACAATTAATGGTCTAGTTTCTACAATTTTCACTTAGGTTCACTTAGATTTGAAACTGATTGTTATAATCAGGGTGTGATTTGTAGGGGGGGATGGGGGGATGGTCTATGTATCCCTGTCTCTGCTGAATTATTTTTATTCCCGGTGGGGTGATGCTACTCCACCTACCACCAACAGAGCATATAGAATACCAAAAACAAAAAAAAAACAAAAAAAAAAAACCTTAAAACACTAGCAAGTACTGCAACATGACAATACAAACTGTTAGCGCTCCTGCTAAATAGAGACCGTCTGGGTTTCATGATTCTGGTTTAAGCGCCTCAATCCATGCAGGGCTTTTCAGAAAATCAGCGTGCGCCAAGTCTATTTCAGAGTGACAGTATGAGATTAATACACATTTTTGCTCAAAACTCACTCTACCGAGACCTAATGCAGATATTGTATAATAAACTGATGCATAAGTGTATTATGAGACAGAACACAGAAGTTTACCGTCACCGTAATGTTGGAATTATGATCACGCAATATTGACGGATCGGTAGAGAATCATCTTCCTGCGAGTCATTTAGAAATTATAGTTCTATTCTATTTAAATAAATATGAGGTAAACGTGTGAATATATAGGCCTAATGTGCACACTTTTGGAGTAATAGTTTGTATGTTGTGTAGAGAAGCACTGATCAAATAAACGCAAACGCGATCGAATATGTACAGTGTCACGTTATTCTGATCAAAATATCATTAACGGCCGATTGATTTTGCATTCCTGCCAGAAATGAGAACTATTAGTATCACTGTAACCAAGTATTATCATAAATAGTGGTCAAATATCGAAGCTATCTAATCTCAAGGTCAAATCAGAATATTTATTGTAAAAATGCTTTTGTAACAGCTGCCAACAATAATCTATATTTATTGCTGTGATTTGTGATATATTTTTTAAGGGATTTTTTTTTTTTTTTCAAAACATCCTGTTTTTTTTTTCATGCACCCTGGTTATAATTATCGATATCGACTTATATGAAAAATTTTATCATGATATTTTTTGGCCATATCACCCAGCCCTACTACTTGCTAATACTGTATGAGACTTGAAATGGTTGCAAGTGAACCCTAACCACTGATGAACCACCAATATTTATCCCCAATCTATGCATGTCACAAGAACCAAGAGAACTGTGCAAGTACTACCATCAGTAGAAGCTACATACTCAACGACTGCCAATCATCTCTCCCGGGATGTGCTGATTTCAGCATGCTGCTGTTTGTTTCACACCGCCGCAGGATATGAAGATTTCAACAATGCTTCAGTCTCTTATCAAAGGCGATGGGCACGGTTGCCGGACACCCCTCTGACCTTCCCTGCTGCTGGGCCTATTACGCAGCAATTAGCAGCTGCGGCCCGCTGCGGCCGGGAGGACAGCTGCTGCACCCACATGGCAGTAATTCAATAAGAGCTCCCCGCAGGGCGCGAGGAAACATGAGTGCACCTCTCTCTCTCACACCTTCTAGAGGGAGATATACACAATGAGTGGGCTCCTTCAACGAGAAGCATTGACCCTGTGCCATGAAGATCTCTCAGATGTGTGGAGGCAGCAGGAAATATTGCTGAGCTTTGCCATATGGCTGATTGGATTTAGTTTTGGGCGAATTGGATTAAAGTCTCGTCAGAAATGATGCAAACTCTTTAGTATGATGATGGCCGACAATCGGGGGAGAGGAATTCTGTCATAATTGCATTATTCACAAGTTCATTATGATGATGAAGGGTGTAGCACACAAATTTACGGCTACACGGTGAACCTTTTCGTCGTTTGGCGGTGTAAGATAGCTACTCGAACGGTTTCAAGGGAGAGAGTTTACTGCCAACATAATATGTGACAATACTCTGAGCAACTACATCATTTAAACAGATGTAAAAGGATTTGAGTGTTTTCAACGTGTGCTGATAAAACACATCTCGTGTCGTAAATGTGCTCTAAAATCCTCTTTAAAAGATTGTAATTATTCCACTGGGAGATTCAACCATAATCCAGGGTGATTATTGACAAAAAAAATGCATTAATGACTACTAATAGCACTTGTGCAATGAAAAAGCAAAACAAAAGAAACTGAAACACTAAAGCAACCCCGACAATAGTGCATCTGGGTAAACACACAAGAAATTGCTCAATAAATCACCGCCCTCCTTCAGAGCTGCAGGCAAAGCTTTGGCAGTCTTTTCATCAGTAAATATGAGGGCTTCTTCAGTGAGGAGTATCTCCATCAAACACAGAACTCCTCACAACACTCCGACAACTTCCGTCTGATGGCTCACTTTCAATGTAAATGTTAAAAAAATGCAGGAGACGAGCATAAAATCTTTTTGTCTTCAGCATGATAAATGAAGAGATGACAAGTAAGCCTTGAGCTTTGGTTTTACCTATGCAGTGTCTGTGTGTGTGTGTGTGTGTGTGTGTGTGTGTGTGTGTGTGCACATGTCAAGGATCGAGTGTGCCGTGTGAATGCGAAAAAGGGAAAAGGAAAAAAAAAACAGTACAGAACGAACTGCAAAGCATGCATGTGGAAAACAGATTTGCAAAGTACCTCATATAAAATGATACTCTGGAATATTTATCTCTGTTTGATTGATGAATCAGGGACGGGTAATGTATGATAATATATCACGTCAAAAAATGCAAAAATATACTGCTTTGACCTCTTAAAACAGAGTATAACGAGTATTTGAACTTCTACACTGCACAATGATTGCGAAATAATCTTTTTCTTCTCATCTTCTCATGTCATGGGAACTGATGTGCTGAAATCATAGATACACACACAGCTGAAAGTATATGGACAATAATTAACTAGACTACCTATTTCAGTTACACCAAAAGCTCTATAAAATCAAATGTACATTTAACCAATCCCCTTAGAAAAAGATGTTTAGAATAATGATGCCCTTTTTGTTTTAGCATGATAATATTTTGTGGAAGAACCATTTCATTTTTGGATGAACTATCCCTTTAATGCTGTAATATTGCAACCTCACTGGTTCAAATATGTTAAAGTGATAGTTCACCAAAAATGTAAATCCTGTCATCATTTACTCACCATCATGTTGTTTCAAACCAGTATGACTTTCTTTCTTCTGAGGAACATAAAAGAAGATGTTTTGAAGAATGATGGCAACCAAACAACATTGGTGACCACTGACATCCACTGTATAAAAATAAAAATAGACATTTCTGAAAAATACTTTCTTTTACACTTCAGAAGTCAGTCAGTCATACAGTTTTGGAATAACATGACAGAATTTTCATTTTTTGGTGAACTATCCATTTAATGAATAGATCTGTGGCATCATCACCCAGTACAGTTTATATTTATTACTTGGAACATTCTATTATTACCTATATCATTCAGATACAAACTACAAGAGATGAAGCTGTATAAAATCACTCAAAAAAGATTTCAACAAAAGGAAATGGAGACAAAGATTTACATTTCCAAAACCCTACACCAGCTTTAGTGTGCTCAAAATTTATCTTCCGATTTGTCTTGAAAAATCCCACAAAATATAATTACATTTGGCCAGCAGGCATGACTTAGAGAAGCTCGTTGGGCTAAAAGTATGCGGGAATTTTGGATTACATCTGACCTTGACTTCACCTAAAGAACTCTGAGAAACTCAGAGAGTGAGCGTCTCCACAGGAGCAGTGCATTACTTAATCAACTGATAACAAAGCCAGATAAGGTCCCAATTCCATTAGAGACCAAAATAACTCTCCAAGTTCTTGTTTGTATCTTTGAGTTAGTGGAGATATATTTGCAGGGTCCAGAAGGGAGGGACTGAGCACCTAATGAGGTCTTCTGTTAGATGTGTCAGCAGAATCGGACAGCGAGAGTGGGAGCACTAGTATAATTACAGGCGTTTTATGATGTCGATAGTCTCACGATTAGCTCTAGATGTAACGCAAGACAAATAAGCACAGGTGAGCGCTGTCCACACCGCGACTCCTCTGGAAGACCATTTTAATGCGTGTGAATGCTAAATTAATGATAGAAACAACAGTTATGCTGTCTGCTTTACCAGAACGACATCTAACCGTTGTGTCCAAATATACTCTCTGACAATTTTTCGCATTTGCTACGGCACAACAACTCCACGCAAGCGTTGAAAAGCACAGCGGCAAGGCAGGAAGATGTAAATAGCTGCTTTTTTCACTGTTAGATATCATCTCAGCTGGCGTTATCTCTCAATAATTGAGGATAAAGTCGGAAATGGAGCAACTTGGATCAACAGCAATGAACTGATGGCTGTTGTTAATAAATAATACAATCAGTGCTCAATGCACTGAGGGAATACACAGCCCGCTGTGATCGGAATAGTAATTGAAAAGCCAACAAGTAATGCCATAATGAAGAGCAAGAGGAACAGAAGGGCTAGTATAATCTGCTCTTTAGTTCTTTCACTGTATGTTGAATACAAGCTGCTCTGGATTAAATGACTCACACTTAATGCTAACACTTGAATAAAAGGGCACTTTAGACCGCTTAAACAGTTTAACTTTTTCACACAACACACAACCCTTGCTGTTCACCAGGCTATTGACCTTTAAAGACCTAAAAGACAAAATGCAAGATGGCCAGAACATTTAATTTATACAGAG
This sequence comes from Spinibarbus caldwelli, assembly GCA_039654775.1. NCBI lineage: Eukaryota > Metazoa > Chordata > Actinopteri > Cypriniformes > Cyprinidae > Spinibarbus > Spinibarbus caldwelli. The sequence continues at coordinate 34,024,226 of CM077233.1, read as the reverse complement.
CTAATTTATTCAGACCTGAAGCAACCCTGCTCACTTTCATGTTCTAACGCTGTTCAACCAGACTCAAGGTGATGTGAACTTGTCTGCCCCACTCTTAAAGTGAAAATGCAGTGTGACACGGCACAATCATAACATATTGATGTTTAATATACTGTAGGACTAGAGCTATGTGAAGCAAGATTATGAGGTAATGAGATTTCATAATGGGCAGGGTTACACGGCATGTCGACAAACAATAGGATGCAACAAATAGGAACTAAATGGCTAATACAATTCCCTGTTTGTCGCAGTGGTCAGGAAAGAACAAAAAAACTCTGGTTATAATGAAAACATACCTTTATTGTGCTGAGCCTGGTTAAAACTAGTTAGATTTGTAGAGTAAATTCCTCTACTAGCTGACTGATTAATAAAAAAAACACTAAATACATTTAAAATTATACTTGTATTATATATGAATATCATTCAAAAGTTTATAGTCAATAGGATTTTACTATTTAAGAAATGAATACTTACATTCATCAAGAATGCATAACATTGAATCAAAAGTGGCACTAAAGACATGTATACTGTTACAAAAGACTTCCATTTCAAATAAATGCTGTTCTTTTGGACTGTCTATTCATCAAAGAATCTTGAAAAATGTATAATTATTTAAAACAGCTTTCAACACTGATAGCAATAAGAATGTTTCTTGAGCAGCAATTCAGCATAATTTCTGAAGCATCATGTGACACTGAAGACTGGAATAACAACTGCTGAAAATTCAGCTTTGCCATCACAGGAATGAATTCCATTTTGAAATATATTAAAACAGAAAATGTGCAGCTTTGATGAGCACAAGATACTTTTTTTCAAAAGCGTTAAAATATTTACAAACACAAATATTTGAACAGTAGTATATATGTGCAATGTGTACTGTCTGTGGTAAGTGTTACTTGTTAGGAATAAATTTAGTCTTTCTCTTTTAAGAGGCCTTGTCGACTAGATTTCCAAAGCAATTGGAATGCAGATAAAACCCAGTAAGATGACACTAAAATATTGTGTCAGTAAGAGGAATTCAAAGAATTGTTGACAAGGCTGAAAATACCTTTAAATCCTTAACATATAAATAATATTTGATAAGAGAAAATGAAAATGTCATGATAACCAGAAAAAAAAAAAAAAAAAAAAAAAAAAAAAATGACATGAGAGTATTATATCTAGAGCAGGATAACTGCAGCAGAGAATAGTGAAGAACTCAAGTTTCCATAAAGTGTATGTTTCAATTCATCCTCATATCCACCAATGTTCTAATTGGGCTCTGATTACACTCACAGCGCAAAATCTAATCAACACTCATCTCGACTAAATGCAAAATATCGAATGACTCATTTTTGACCAGAATAGAGTTTCTTTTTAAAAATAACACATCTCCAATCGCAAACATGTCACACGACTGAATTTATGACAGACGCCAGACACAACATGGTGTCATCTGTCTATGAGTGACTCTTTTATGTGATTGCTGTGGACAGCCACCTAGACGAGACAGGAGAAGACATTATCAAGCTTCCTTCGATTCTTTGAGTCGCCTGCCACCAACAACACCGTAGCAGCGCAGTGAAGTAACTATGGGGTAAATTCAATCGGAGGAGGGTTAGGTGACAGGTTCAATCAGTCACCACCTGATTGTGCGTTTTCTTAGATTGAGGTCTGGAGGTGAGATGAAAAATAACAGCGTAATTTGTTTCTGAAGCATTGCTGTTAGGTCTCTAAAACTCCAAGTGCCAATATCTCGAAAGCCCAATGGCAAATAGAAAGCAAGATGTTCACTCGATGATTGCTTACTCTGCACTGTTTTTTTTCTTGAGCGGTTCAAATTTATGAATCAACATTTCTTTCTGCCTTTGAGATAAATACCGACCGTCCTCATTGCTGATCTGTCAGAGTTTATCTATTTAACAAAAACACACTAGCTGCAAACAGCTTCACATTAAAGCGGTTTTGAGGGAGATGGTTTCACAAAATCCATACAATTACGCAATTCATCTCTGATGCATCACCACCAGGTACACCTTTACATCCCATTCTGCTATATAGATTTAACCTCTTTTATTTCTAAGGTGAATCTACTGGTTTCATGCTGCAACTGGATGTTCACAGTGTATTGATGTTTTAGAACAAAATACCACTAAAGGATGACCATCAACGGCTTTGATGAATGAAACCTCAGGATTACACAAAAGCTCCAGTCTGTGTGCTGCATGTCAAGATAGAGGATGTAGGATAGATAGAGAATGTGTGTTTCCTTTTCAGAGAACCATACTGAGATCTAACATAATATATAGTATAAACACACTGTTACCCGGAACACTGCAGCTGACAGTTTAGATGATACCACTATAAAACCTCAGTGAACTCAACTCGCTGTCAGGACTGGAAGGGAAGACACAGCACACTGGCATTACAAGAACGGTTAGACAGAATTAGCTTCGCATTGTACAGAATTTGCTTATTTGGTGCCAGTAGGGATGCTCAATTTAATTTTGACCGATTAATACAATCAGTTAAACAGTTTAAAAAGTTATTTATTTATTTATTTTTCAGTAATTTAGCAAAAAAATTTTAAAAGGTTTGCTGTATGGTAAAATATGCTACATGTATAAAAAACAAAATGTGTTTTTAGAAAAAAAAAAGTCATGTATAATTATTTCTTTCAGAAATAGGCCTAATGCCGACACGAAATGTTTACAAACATTATAATAGACACTGTAAACATAGCTAGGCTATTTTAGTTCCCCTCACTCCACAACAAATCCTTTCAATTTAACAGCATTTAGAAAAGAACAAGAATAAAAAAAATAAGAAGCTATAGCTATATAAACAACAAGCCAAAACAAATTCATTTAGGCTAAAACAAAACTGAAACCAACGTTGGGTCTCTCATTCGACACAAAATCAAATGTTTCCGTATTTGCAATGTATTTGAATGCCAAAATATTATTTATTATGTAGGCTACTTCACTCACATTCCAATATCCACTTAAAATAAAATCACGGTACGGTGATAACGCTTAACAGCACAGATTTTACTACATATTTAAACTGAGCAGTGTGTTTTTTCCCATATGTTTGACTGACTGTATTTTATTATGATAATGAACAAGCTGCATTATTGTCAAGGTAGCAAAGCTTAACTGTATGCGCGCATGTGCAATCACTTGAATTTTTTCCTTCTAACAGTGGAAGCAACTAGGCTACTCCTTTTAGTCATAAAGATAATCGTAATTGTAAAAGGTTTGCTTTTATTTGTGGACATTCACAATAAAAACAAATCTTTGTGCTTTTGTAAAATAGGCCTTAAGAAAAATAGGATGCTGCTTTCTGCCGTCTTGGTTTCCTTTCGCGCAGCACAAAAATGAACCGAAACTCTGCATACTAGGCGACTTGTTGCACAGTTTTTCTTTTGTTTTCTTAATTTATTATTTAAGTAAAAATATATTTCTCGTATAGGTCTATTTATTTGTTATATATAGCGCAGCAGGTGTGTGATGTGATATGATGACCATGTGAATCCTCATGTTCTGTTGTTTGCTACTTTTTGCACCTGTAAAATTAATCCCTGGAAAGTAGTATTTTTAACGAGTCACAGACACTTACCCTTTCTAATTTAATTCAATTCTAATTTAAAATAATCTTGTTGGTTAGCAGTTAATAATCGGTTAACGAGTGTCGGTTGTCGGTTAGGAAAAATAACCCAAATGAACATCCCTAGGTGCCAGTCATTTATTTCACAATGAAATATGTATCAATAAATCAAAATGTCACATGCATAGTATTTTATTTCACAAATCATTTTAAGACGCTTCTAATGAGAATCTCCTAATAGAGCACAACAGTCTGGTTTTGGAAACATCCCATTCATCTTCTCCAGTGAAATTGAGTTTTAACGATTCTGTATAAATCTTTCAACAGAGACCTACCATGAGCTTCACGATTGTTAAGCAATGATGTATGCTTCTGCACAAGCCATTTCTTTAAAAAGAAATCTTAAAAAAAAAAAAAAAAATGTGTATTAGCCACATTTTCGATGAAGTACAACATTATCCATAACCTTGAAGAAATATACACCAATCGGTTGTGTTACTGTAGAAACAGAGTTCCTACCAAAAGAGCTCAGCAGTGATTGCACTAAGATAAAAATATGTCTAAAATCTAAATATGGTCCCACTTTATGTTAGGTGGCCTTGGCAACAATGTACTTTACTTACATTTAATTTGTTCATTTGATACAATGCACATACATGGTTTTACATTGTACTTATATTTTAAAAATACCTGCATGTACTTACATCTGTAATTAATTTCTGTAATTACATTTATAATTACACTGTTGACCCATCACATATACCTTAAGCCACTCTTAAACCTACCCATACCACCAAACCTGTCCATAACCTTAATAGCAGCAGGAGTGTTTTGCAATACAACACGAACACAATAAGTACACTGTACTTATTTTTTTATGTAAATACATAGTAGTTAAAGCTAATGTAAATAAATACTAATACCTAAATAACAAAAATAAAATAAACAATTAAAAATAAAAACATTTTTATTTTCAAATTATTTGACTTCTTATGGTTCTTGGGATGCATAGTTCATTCCTTAATTCAGTACATGAATTTAAATACAGTCTCATAACTCTCTTTGTCTTTTAACTTTTTTCTTTAAAGTCTGTAATGTTGTGATAGATCTCAAAGCTTGTTGTTTTGGTTCACAACCTCTTTATTGAAGTTTCTCTGGATATTCCAGTGAAGAAAATAAATGGGAAAAAATACATCCAGAATCTCTCTCTCTCTCTCTCTCTCTCTCTCTCTCTCTCTCTCTCCTTTCCCTCATATGTTTACTTTGTTTAGATAATTCACTTAAATTTTGTATTTTAGTAGCAATTTATTTATTTATTTATTTGTGTGTGTGTGTGTGTGTGTGTGTGAGTGAATTTTATTGCTTTTTTTTTTTTTGCTTTTTTTTGTCCATATGATGTGTATGTGTGTGATGCTCTGTCTTTGTTTTTAGGGGGACTTTTTAACATTCTGTCAAGGGTCTACAGATGAAAAATAGCCTTTTGGGCTAATTCTGGCACATTTACAGTTATGTTTATTAATGTGCTTTTCCCCTGTAAATAAATAAATAAACTAAATGTCCAATAAACTAAATAAACTAAACTAAATCAAGGCAGATAGAAAAAGTGGACGGTCACTGTTATTGTGCTCCATAGGGGATTATTAAACTTTTCACTTGAAGAAAAACTATATTTAAAAATGCTGACCAGACAACCACAACCAGACATGTTAGCTCAGTGTGCATTAGGAGACACCAAATAGCCTCCAGAGAGCCTAGATCATTCCTATCTACCTCAGACATCATATTTATCAGTCAAATGACCCCATAAAGTGACCATTTAAAATAAGCTAAAAGAAGATAACACAGATCCAGTTGTTTTTGCTTATGCTGAGTCACTATATGTAGACTAACAACTGAAACCAAGGCCCATTGCAAATGCAGGTGTGTGCAGGAAGCATAAGCAAGTAGTATAAGCATAACCGTTTTCGCATGGGCTCAAGTGTGCTGTTTAACTTGCAGATTCAATGGTTTTCTTTTAAGCTCAAAGCTATCATTAAATAAATTAGAAAGCACAGGTCAAGAAGCGTTTCTGTTCTGTCCCTTATAATCTTCAAATTCAAGCAGGTATTTTCATCTACTTATTTATTTATAGGCTGTTTTATTTCATCTAAGCTGCTTATTCTGGGAGCATCATGGGAGATTTCAGAAGTAACTCATTCAATTAAAGCACAAGTGAAAACAACTCAAGCAGAACTTTTAACAGCACAACCACAGCTTGACACGAACCTCATGATGATCTGTGACGCCGGCCTGCTGTGCTCTTCTCTCTCAATCATTGATTCAATGAAACAAGAGCACATCTTTAAAACCATGTAGTATATCAGTCACTAATTTTTGATGCAGCCCGAAGTTTATTTAACTACAAGAAAACCACAATGTATTGATTTCTTCTAGCTGTAAGTTTCTTGATAATATAATAAAATACATTATACTGGTAATTTGAATAGCTTGTGATGCTTTGCGTCAGAGAATGACGACACTAGTCATTTCCTGCACTCCTCTAGTGTAATTAGAACTGAAACATGAGCAAATTTGGACTATGTTAGTGTTGATTTATTGACATTAATATGACTGGAAAAGCCACTATGTAATGATGTCTTCTGACTGTAAATTTCACCATTAAATAATCAATTGCATCCCGCTCATGATAATATGAAACACAAGGTCATTTTATGCAGTACGTTCTCTGTTACATTTAATAAATGAACATGCCCGTGTTGTGTATTAATTTAAGTAAGCATTCCTATAAAAGGGTGAACCAGACTTTGAGAAATATGATCTGGTTAAGCAGATCATATTAATTATAACTTTAATTAATTTAAAACTATTAGTTATTATTGTTTTAATTATATTATTTTTACTGCTATCAAACGATAAATTGTGATTAATCGCATCCAAAAAAAAAAAAACCGCAAAAAAAAAAATTGGTTTACATAATATATGAGTGTGTACTGTGTATATTTATTATGTATATATAAATACAAACACATGCAAGTATATGTTTAAGAAAAAATTTGTTTATATATTATATAATAATATAAACAAATGTATGTACATGTAAATATTTAAAATATATATACTGTATGTGTGTGTATTTATATATACATAATAAATAAACAGTACACATACATTTATTATGTAAACAAAAACTTTTATTTTGGATCCGATTAATCGTGATTAATCATTTGACAGCACTAATTATTTTTAATTATATTATTAAACATATTTAATATTTTTAGATATACACTATCATTTACAATTTTGGGGTAAGACAAATGTTTTAATAATAAGGTTTCTGAATTATCATGTTATTCAGCTTTTCCATCACAAGAATAAATTATATTTTAAAATATATTCAAATAGAAAACAGTTATTTTAATTTTTTCTATTTCACAATATTATTGTTTTATTGTATTTTTGCTCATATGCTAGCGTATTTAATAGGAACATGAAAAAGTCACATTTAATTATGAGGGAATAATAGAGCTGGATTTGCTCCTGTACTCTTGCACTTGCAAATCACTGATAAACTGAAACACCAGCTAAATTTAAACAGTGTGTGTCAAAGAATGTCTGGATTTCTTGAGGTTATAATAACTGGCAAAAATCCCTATGTACTCATGTCTTCTGACAGTAAACATCTTAATTACATAATGGAATCCAATCTGGTATTTTTCCAATATCATATACCACTGTGGACCGCAGAGCAAAATACTTAACTATGAGAAAATGAATAGAGTTTGGATTTGCAGGCAGCTGGTTATATCCCCTCCTATATAAAAAAAAAAAAAAAAAAAAAAAAAAAAAAAAACCTACAAAATTACACCTTAAATTGCTGGCTCAGCAGTGAAGCCAAGACCAGATCGCCATTATTCACTCAGAAAACTAAATGCTCTCTATTCCCACCTAATCGGAGCACAGAGAGAGGAACCCGTGAACAGCTGGGGACCGCGGAGCCATTCCATACAGAAATAGTTTGTAATGCATCTCCCCGTGCTTGCAGTCAAAACGCATCCCGCCACTCCAAAGAGAAAACAATCAATATAACATAGCAAGCTATTGACCAGTGCATTGTTCACCAAAACTGCAAAAGATGCAATTTTCTCAGAAACTGAGGCGACTTGTCAACACGTTTGCGTGTTGTCCACTAGCTTCTAAGGCTCCCTCGTAAACAACGAATCAGGCAGATGCCGTGGGCCAATTCTATTAGCCTTGGAAACATTTTCTAGCAATGGATCTTGCTTTTACAATATTGTGAAGAAGCTGCCTTTGATCTCTAGAACTAATGCCAAGGGCTTTACACTCGTGGAAGCCGACTTTGCTCTGTTCTGTAGCTACCGATATTTTGCTATCCCAGTCTGTTGCTATTTATACAGAGCAACACTGCCGGTATTCCCAGGTGGCTTTATGATAGCCTCTCGCTTTCTGCACTATCCCTGTAAGTATAAATTAGGGATGCATAGTTCAATGTGTAGTTTCTAATGGTCACAGTGCCACACTTTTTTTTTTTTCTTCTTTTTTCTTCATACAGCCCCAAAACCTTGGAAATGACACAAATTCCCCGATTTCTTGGCACAAGGCATTTGGCTGGGAAATGAGAGAGCGCAAGCAGCTATAGTCATTATTTCATTGTTTGTAGGCAGGCTATGTGTTAATTAGATGCAAGGCACAGCAAATGTTAAGGAGGATGTTAAGAGCCATCACCGGGCGCAAGCAGCCTGAAGTAATGATCTACCAGGGGAGAATTTCCAGGGCAAAGTGGGAAAAACAGTATCTTAAATGGGCCCACAGCGAGCGTACGAGCGCCAGTGCCAACTTCAGAGAGCGTACAAGAGGGGATCGGACTGAAAACATCCAGGTTTTGGAAGGCAGGCGGCCTAATGCAATCACCATAAACAAATGCTGCTCACAGCGGTTGGGCCACGTATCTCCGGAGAAGTAGCTTCGCATCTGCCAGACTCCAAAAATTGCAAGTCATTTTCTCATTTCGCAGATATAACTCGAGTCCCCTCAGTGGACAGACCGCTATCTGGATTTGACAAGTACTTCAGAGCTGTCCGCTAAACTGAAACAACTATCTTAAATGTATTGTGCTTCAAATCAAATCCGAACAGATCCTGTATTTCTCTGTGTAGATGAAGATATGCATGGTGGAGTGGTGAGGTTTGGTCAGAATAAAGATAGCTGTCATGTAGGATGTGTCTGAGGTTTTTGGTCAGCACAGCACCTAAAGGATTCAGTCCGCTGCAAGAAGAAAATTTGCATTGGGCATAAAAGCATCCTCTTATTCCCATAAGTCTTATCTCTTTAAGTTCTTAAACTGAATGGTTGTCTGTCATTTCTGCACTGAGGCAGGAGGGGTGAAGATGCAAAGGAGAACGCAAACCCCTTCAAACCTGACAGGGATTAGGAACTTCAGAGGAATGGGGCTAATGGAGGAATGAGGATGGAGACAAAGAACAGAGCACTAATTTTGTGTGTGCGTCAGGTTTTGACTACTTTGTGGGGACTAAATGTCCTCACAAGGAGAGTAAAACCTGAAATCAGCTGCACCAGCACTTTACACAACCGGTTTAATAACCATACTAAATAATGTCCTAAAACTGCACAAAGGTTTCTGCGAGGTTTAGTTCTAGGAGATAGAAAATGTCATTAACTCAACATTAAGAAACAACAAAAGTCAGTGAAAAAAAAACAAAAAAAAAACCCTTCAACATGAAGAAAAACAAACATGAAAAGCCTAAGAAATCAAGTCATGTACTGTAGGAATGCTTGTACTTACATGATATTGCCAAAGGAAAAGCTTGGGGGTTTGTCAATAAAGAATAATGTCAGAAGCAAATGTTATTGATCATAATAGGTTGTATGCTGTGAATGCTGACTTGCCAATTTGTTTTGCACATATTTTTTGTAGTGTTGATGAAAAATAGCAATAAATCTTGCCAGAAAACACTAATAATTTAGCTGGTAGGCTTGTGCAAACAAACTACATTTTCCATTGTTATGCAAAAAATTATTTCTGGAAGTTGTAAATACAAATATTATTGCAATACGTTTAACAAGAAAATACTATTTCAGTTTTTCTTCTGTAAAATTTCACATTTTAATTTTTTTTTTTTTTCAAATTTCACACATTCACATCAATTAAATGTGGTAATTGCTGTTTCTTTGTAATTGTTTGTCAAATTTACCAGCCATTTCTGAGTGAAAATTGTTTCTTAACCAAATTTTCTTCAGTGTACACACAAAGCTTCAGGTATACACCTAACACACATAGTTTATAACTATTCCGTTAGCCGTTGTGGAAAAGGCAAAATGATACGAAATTACCCAATATCTCTATTGTTTTCAAACTAGTGCTGTCAAACGATTAATCAAAGTTTTTGTTTACATAATATATGTATGTGTGCTGTGTATATTTATTATGTATATATAAATAAACACACATGCATGTATATTTCAGAAAAAAATATGCTATGTTTTTATATTAAATATATTTATTTATAATATACATTATATAAATATAAATATAAATATAGACGTAAATACATGTAACTATTTTCAAAATACATACTGTATGTGTGTGTATTTATATATACATAATACATATACACAGAACACTCACATATATTATGCAAACAAAAACTTTTATTTTGTATGCGATTAATCATTTGACAACACCAGTTCAAACCAAAATCACACATAACGTTGTGATTACATGATGGGAAAAATGGAAACAGGTTGCTGAAAATGGTAATACATGCATCTGTATGTGGGTGTTCTTCTGTTTACACATAATTATGGAGTGCCAAAACTGGCAGTTAATAATAAGGGTAATTAACAGATGCTAAGATATATAGCAGGCAGGCAGACATTAAAAAGACTTACTGCTTTAGCAATTGCCTGAATACAAAGATTTTTTTCTTCTCTGGTACCATAACACAGTTTCCTATCTGCATTCAAATCACCAAAGCCTGCTTCAAAGATACCAAACATGAAATATTAAACATAAAACTGATAAATGGCTCATATTAAAATTCGATAGTAGTTCGTCTAAAAAAAAGAAAAAAAAAATTGAATGAATGAATGTACAAACTGTAACTTTCAAAAGTTTGGGGTCAGTAAAAAGATTTCTTTTTGGAAAACTGATATTTTTATTCAATTCTAATATATCTATTCACAAATTAGTATTATTCCAACAGGACCTTCAGATATCAATTTTGGTTAATGTATCTTGTCAACTGCATGAATCTTGCCAAAGTGATACATTTAATTATTTACTATTTTTGTTCTGAATATCATAGAAGATAATATATTGTTTCTCAGACTGAAAAAAAAGCTGTGAATTTGTTGTATCACTGGAGCTAAAGACATTTTCGCCTCCAGAAAACTCATGCAATAACATTTGCCGGATGTTAAATTCTGAACAGACACATACTTGCAATACTGACAAGCATATAGATGTTTTCATCCTGCTTCCAAAGCATTTCGACACTAACATCACTCGCGGCTCCCAATGAGATCAAGTGCTCAGGGATGAAAAGCAATTAGACAATAAATGAGAAAGTGGTAGAATGCAGTCGCTCAAAATGATTATTCTCTGAGCATCAGGGAGCTCCGTTGAGTGTCTATGATCCTGAACTAATAGAGGATATGGACATGCAGGGCTTTATGCAGTGCCGAGTGCATAAAGGTGTCTTCTCCCCAGTGTCTTGCCTGCTGAATTTAATGTCAGCGGATGGGTTGTAGGGCCTGTTGCTCTGGCCAGGAGATCCCTGAACCAATAAGACAGCAACTGCACAAGGCCCCATGAGATCACGTCGCCAACCGCCACAGCATTAGCATGCCGACGTCTAGCGGCGGTGGTGGGGGACTGATGTAATTGAAAAGTGTGGAGCAGACTGCAGATCCAGTCATGCAGTCTCTGCTCTCCAGGGTAATTGCTACCAAAACACCTAGACCTGCACAAATACAGTTCTGTTCCAAAATCTAGATGCTCTGGATGCCGTTCCAAAAGGTAGACAAGTTTTCTGATGCTTTAAAATGCTGCCTCCGTATTAGAGCTGCACGATTCTTAATAAATTGAGAATCACGATTTTTTTGCCTCAAATAGAGATCACGATTCTCCCACGATTCTGAACTAAACAAATTAATATGTGACATAATATTAATTGCTGCAGTCTATTTAAAAGTGTTTAATTAATTTAAATAAATTATTGAAAAATTTAATATATAACCTAGGCCTAACATATATTTAAAATATAATATATTTAATACAGCAATTTTTAATATTGATGAAAAAGTGGTTTGAATGAATGATTCAATAATTCACTCATAAATACTTCACTTGTTGCATTACTGGATGATTCAGCATTTTTGAATGAATCTCTTGAATGAATGATTCAATTACAAATAAATTTTTAAAGTCGCTTGTTCCCATCTAGTGGTCAAACAATACAATCGACACAAACGTTATTTGAAGCGCCAGTTACTTTCAAAAGAAGCCTTGCTCCATTTGGATCGTGAACGTATATCAATATTTATATCCAAACTATAAACTTTCATCCCCGTATTTCTGTGATAACATGAATGACTGTAAGACAGAAATAATACTTTGTAGTCGAAAAGACTGTTTGTGAAGCTGTTTCTTACTTAAACACGGTAACTGCTCTCTCTCTCTGTCAGCGGCAGTGCGAACGCAGATTTTAATGTTCTGCTAAGATTTTTTCAAAAGTTTGATAGACATGGGTGAATCGTTGTCATTTAGAAATTAGATCGCGTGGGTGTCTGAATTGAAATTGTGATCTTTTAATGATTAATCGTGCAGCTCTACTCCGTAGGCTGCCTACTAGGTTTTAGTACTGAACAGTTATGCACATGCATAAGCACAAAGGCCGTACAGCTACACACAGACAGTGCCTGGAGGCTGTGTGTCACAAATCTATCATTTAAAAGAGGTTGGCCTTCATTTTGCGTGTCTGGGACTCCTCTGATCTGTTGGTCAGAGGGCATGATGGGAAATGGGTATCTCTGGTCTCCATGCCTGCAATCTTAATGTTGCTGCAGGCAGCTCCCATCAGCCTAGATTGACACACACCTCCAGTACAGCCTGAGTGAAACCACCCCACGCCTCCAGCTCCCTCTGCTATTAATTATCCAGAGCTGGCGACAGCGTGCCACCGGCCAGCCGACAGCACGCTGGACAAACATGATCTATATATCGGGTAAAAGTGACACCTCCAAAAGGACAGAGTGAAACTGCATTCAAATGCAACCTCATCCTTTTACTGTAAAGAGCAGAGATTGTGCTGTCCTGTGTAATTTGAGCAGCAAATTGGGTTTGATAAACAAATAATGTAGGGAATTGTTGATGCATGGGCAGAACCAGTATTCATTAGTAGTATTCAATATGACAATTAGTTCCAGTCCTTGAGTTTGATTGGTTGAGCAGCATCCCAAAAGTGCTGATATACAGTCCAACAGAACCGGGACTTTCCACTGTTCCGGACAGACTGTATAACTGATTAATGGCACATATTAAATTACATGCTAGTTAATGTAAAATACATAAAACTAATTAATGATATTGTTTCAAATGCTACAAGTGAAATTAGGCATAACATTATAATGTATTTTAAATTGCACAGCGTTTTTTTTTTTTTATATTTGCTGAAAATTAAGTTATTAATTTATTACTCTTAAGTTAAAGATACACATCAACTGATTTTTAGACAACAGCAAACGTAATCTAAATGTAAAAATGGAGAACATGAAAGTGAATAATTACATTTCCAAAATTGTCTCTAATATAACTAAAAAAAACAAACAAAAAACATAACTAACTAATCAACCAACCAGCTAACCAAATAGCTGTGAAAAAAAAAAAAAAAATCAATCATATTAAATGCTACAAGTGAATTTACGCACAACATTATAATATACAGTATGAAAATGGAAATTTATTTTGAGATTTGCTAAAGATGTAAAATACCCAATATTGTCTGATTCTGATTGATTGGACGGATTGATTAATAAATGAATAAAGTAAAATAAATCTGTTTTTTAATGCATGCTGTAAGTGAATGTATAGGCATCATATTATTATGCACAGTATTAAACATTTATATTTATTTTGAGATTTGTTAAAGTTTTAAATATTATTTTTAAAAGTTTTATGTAAATTTTGATGTGCTTTCAAAAGAAAAAGAAGAAAGAAAGAAAGAAAAAAAACACCCTAGGCATTATGGCATCGATTTCTGCACAAGCAAATATCATTCAGATTTTCTTCATAAAACTCTTCAGGCTTCAGAGAAATGATCCCATATCACAGATTTATGAGACAGCTGTGGGCAATATATCTTCACATCAGTTGGTTTCATTTAAAATGATAAAGCAATCTGTACCTTGTACGCACTACAGAAGCAGCAGCACGTGGAGAGGAGGCCATTAAAATGCACAGAAATCAGGCTGGTCAGTTCAGCTGTCGTTGACAAATAGCTTTCCACATGCTTATTCCTTGCTTTTGTGTCGGCTAAAGCATCCATGCACAGATCCATTACAGAGAGACCTGAATATGTATGTATGTACGAAGGCTTCGTCTTCCTTTCATCATCGTAGGGTAACAAGCAAAGCTCTGATTCACAGACACACACACACACACACACAAGATAAAAAAAGACCTTATGAGCTGCCTTTTTAGTTTGGATAGAAAAAAGCAAGCCTTTCAGTTCAAAGAGACATTCAAATGTCTTCTACTGGTCAACATCATCCTTCAGAAACACAATTAATCACCATATTCATTTCAGTTGCTGTGTTTCAGTTTCTAATGACACGTCAGGCCTCTTTAAAACAGTCTGTGAGGTTCAGACGCCATAAACAAACTCCCTGAAGACATACAGTGCACCAAGAAACAGCGGGAGGTAGAAAAAAAACGTGTAATTTCCTGGTTTCTGATGAGGCCACACTTACGTGTACTTATACTTCAACATGCGCAGATTGTAAAGCTCATCTGAAGTTAGGCAGACGTGCAAGGAGGAGAAACACTCAAGCTAAGTGAGCCACGGAAATCACCATCATTTTCATAATATTGCATGTTTTGCCAAGGACGGTTCCAGGAGGAACTTCAGAAAGACATTGATGGACTTGACAGACGTACAGTAGTTGTACAGTAATTGCTGATATTCTTTCTATGTTTCTCTCTTGTCTTGTCCTCAGCTGACTGCTGCGATTTTCAGAAGTAGAATTGTGATGTTTAAAAGAAGCAACTAAGGAAGGAGAGCACAATCGGATGACTGATAGAGTGAATGGTTCAATCGATAAACACAGGAGTAGGAGCGCAACACTGTTTGCACAGAAGCCAGATGGAGAAAGCTGTTGAAACCTCATATGGGCTGAAATCATGTTCCGGGCCACCAGGGACACATCGGGGGGGCGTTGGTGAGGGCTCAGGCTTTCCTGGCATTCCTCGTCCATTACCGACTCACAGAGGAACCCGTCTGCCAAGACCTTAAATGCTCCAATACATCTCAGCGATATGTGTGCAGAGATGTGTTCAGCATTTAATTTGAGTATTAATCAATCGCTTTCATCAACAGACGAATGAGTCTTTGGGTGTCATGGACAAGCAATGGCAGAAAAATACCAACAGTTGGTTTCCACCTGAGATGTATTTCAATGAAATTACAGCATTCTTTTGTATTAAGAGAGAACGCTTGACAGAACACTGTCTTGTTTCATTGCTTCATGCTTTGTTGTAACTTCAATCGCTCTGTGTGTGCTGCAGCAAAAGGTGGAAATCAATTTGATGTGGGTCAGAAAATGTGAAAAAAAAAACTCTTATTTGTACCAAAACTTAAAGTTTCACATTTCACAGAAAAGGTGACGTTCAATTAGCAGTCAGAGACAGAAGAAACATTTTTATTAATGTTTCTCATAAAATTACTTAGATCAAAAAAATACATTAATGAGGCGATTTTTGACACAAAGGTACATATGTAGAGCTATGTAATTAATATGGACAGCATAAATCAGATAATATGATTTTAGGAAAATCTGATGAGATGTGTGCAATTGTATCAGGGATTAAAAATGGTTTAAGGAGAAAAAACAAATCCTGAAAACATTATTTTTTTTTTGCAGAATGTAACAGAAAACATAAATCAGCTAATAATGTTATTATTTTGCTCTGATAATTTTTCAGATAATAAATATTTTGAATAACGTAACTTGTAATGTGCGATCTATCAATATCAATCATCATTCATGCAATTACATTACCATTTCAAAATTTGGGGTTGTTTTGAAAGAAGTTTCATATGATCACCAAGACTGCATTATTTGATCAAAAATACAGTAAAAGCAACAATATTGTGAAATATTACTATAACTTAAAATAACTGTTTTCAATTTAATATAGGCCTATTTTAATATGTAATTTCGTCTTGTGAAGCTGAATTTTCAGCATCATTACTCCAGTCTTCAGTGTCACATGATCTTTCGGAAATCACTCTAATATGCTGATTTGCTACAAGAAACATTTCTCAGTATCACCTATGTTGAAAACAGCTGGGCTGGAAGCTATAACACTTTTTTTTCAGGATTCTTAATGAATGAATATAAAGTTCAAAAGATCAGCATTTATTTGAAACAGAAATCTTTTGTGACATTATAAATGTCTTTATTGTCACTTTAGATCGGTGTAAATGCATTTTTTTTTTTTTTTTTTTAAGGAACATTTACCATGCTTTAATTTCATTCTAAACAGTTACTGTTTGGAAAGCAAGTCCGAAAACTAATGTAAAAAAAAAAAAAAAAAAAATTGTTTCTGCTCAGAATTAACCAATGTTTCTAACCAATGTTTCTTCTCTTTAAAATTTCTGGCTTGTAATAGCAGACTTTATTAACTTGACAAAATTAAGTGCAGTTTGTGTCGAAATCTGAAACTATAGAAGAGAAAATCTTGAGATTGCATGGAGATAATTGAGATTAATGAGATCTCATTAATGAATTTTCTTTTATACAGACTGTATTCTATAAACGCTTTACACTGTAAGTGAGTTACACGACACAATGCAACTAAACCAGACCATTCTCAGAATAATCACTGAAGCATCCTACACTGCAAATCACACTCTAGCATTGTAGACAACTTTGTTGACTGTAAGGAAAGCGCTCTAGTTTTATACTGATGCTGGCTCTTGGAGTTGACGGGGTGTTAGAGTGATTCACAACAATTCTCTGAGCCTTGGCACAGTCAAGCCCTGAGCTCTCCATCTTATTTATATGAATGATTCAAGCCTGCGAATATGCATCAGTCCACACCTGCCATTACTCTGCCAGATTGTCACACCTGAGATGCCTCCAGAAACGACTGCAAAAACAGAGCAAGCAGCAGTGAGAACGAGCACAGTTTCTTATTTTCAGCTTTAATTCACCACAACTGAAAACAAACGGCGTGAGAGAACGTACATCCACTAACTCCAAGAGACAGGAGAGCTCAGCTGTGCTTGGTTAATCACAGTTAGAGATGACTCTCAAGAGGGGAGGTATGTCTATGTCCTGGTTGGCTGAAAGTTGTTCAGATAGAGATGATGATCAAACGTCTGATGGTTGATGCTGATTAAGGCAAAATGCTGCCGCAGAACAGTGCTTTTCCTTCACATGGCATCAAGAGTATAAATGAAATATAAGACACACATACATTACTTGTAGAGTATGTGGACCAAATGGAGCTATTTTCAGTGGCGAGTTGAATTTATTTATTCATCAGAAAAGGAGACGGTGTGAAAAAGACGACTAAAGTATTGACTATTTGTTGTCACTTTTGCATCAAACTCGCAGTTATTCCACCACAAAACTCATTTGCATGTGAAAAAATAAATAAATAAAAAATCCAGAAGTTTGCAGCATCTTCTATATTTTCTAAAAGGAATCAAACTGACTCAAAACTCCCATTTAAAGGCAACACAAAATGGACATGTGGGCCGTGCACAGCTGTCTCCATGTGTCGCCTTGACTAAATAACACAAAGCTTTTTCCCGTCTGATATTTTGATCAAACTTTCAAGTATTGAGAAAATGGGGCAAAAGCAATCCAGGCAATAGATTGTGAGGCTTTCATCTGAATTCCTACATGAAGTATGAATAATACTTTATCATCCTTTTCTCAAAGTAGGGCAGGTAAGCGTCAGTGAGTCATGGAAGTTCAAAGACATGCTTCAACATCCAACTCCTGGGACAAAAATATCGCTGCAAAACAACAACAGCCCACATTATATTTGCTGATTGGAGAAATTTTGTAGAAATTCCACATATTCAGCATTAATTCCTCATGCATTGATAGTAACAACTACTGACAACCACAGAAAGCTTTGAAAAACCCTGCATTAGACATACACCTTTCCACATTGTTGTCTGCTTCACACATAATGGAATTGATTAGTCTAAGCACACCCCCCTCGAACAAAAAGATTTGGGGTTGGGACCCTGCTTTGAGCGAGAGCCTGCAGGCGCAAAACAGCGTTTATTACAGTCAGGAGAAAGATAAAACATGCTGAACGCAGTGAAAGCCACCAAAAACAAACAAAAAAAAAATAAAAATAAAAATCCACAGCTGTCGTTTTAACCTGAGGTTTGCTGCATCTAAAGACTGATTTACCTGCCCATGGACCGGAGCACCTGAACCGGCATGTTTGGGAGACCACACAAAGTGACTCCATTCATTTGGAGCCCTCCTTTATTTATAATTCATGCACTCGGGAACGGCAGATCTCAGAGCTGCCGCTGTGACTCTCCTCTCGCCTCATATCAAAGTTTGCATAAAATCAGCTCTGAGCCACGGCACTTACATAAGAACCTCCTCAGTTTCTGTGAGGGCACCTCTATCAGGAGAAACTCACGTCTAACTCCCACAAAATGGCAAATCAGACACACTTTAATGACCATTCAGGCATCCTTTGCTAATCCACAGGCAGAGATGTAACATGCAAGTCTTACCTACGCTGATGCTTCCAGCTGACAGCCTGCGAAAGCGAGCAGGAGCGTGAGAACGAGAGAGAGAGGAGATAGCAACTGCCGATGTGACAGCGCACAGCTCATTGCGCTCTTTTCACTGAGGGTGCTTGAGCTTGCGGAGGTGGTCCCTCTCACTCCTGTGACATCTGCTTCTCTCTTTAAACTCATTGGCTAAGAGGGATGATTCCTATTTAGCCAGCCCTGCTCCCCTCAAGTAACCCCCTCCCCTTCCAAACAATCACTCTCTCTCTTTCTCTGCACGCTCGCATGCATCTTTTCTTCCCCCTTCATGTTCTTTTCCTCATTTTCATCTCAATCCTGGTTCCTCGCTGCCGTGGCACACGCTCGGTAGCCCTTCATTGAAGTGCAACACTATTGTTTTGGTCCCTTTTCACTGCTTGTCTGCATCCATAAGTGTCTTTTCGCTGTCACACTCTCTTTTTATGCTTCTAGACAGTTCCTCCACAATGCCTTGAGATGCTTTCAACATTGACTTTGGAACGGAGGTTTGTTTTCTTCATTTTTGATTGTTACGGAATCAGCTCTGCCTTTTCACAATGAGGAAATCCAAATGAATGTGGATTTAATCGTTCCAAAATGACCAATTTTAGTGCACTGGGAACATCTTTTAGGTGTGTTTTTTTTAAAGCACTGCTGTATTTGTGTCCATTGAAATTGTAAATTACTACATGAATTACACTTACATGAATATCTAAGCAGCAAGTGCACAAGGGGTGACATTTGCATGTGAGGTATATTTATTTTTAATGGAACTGACTGCACAAAAGATTTTTCGATGAGCAGCACTACTGTCCATTAGCTCGATAAGACATGCATTAAATTCATTGAACATTAGATGCGCATTAAGCTATGAACTCATACACCACTGAGAAGCATTTTCAGTTTCAGTGTACAGTATGGTTCAATGTGTGATTAATTATGACTTAATACATTAAAAATTAATTGAGGTATTACCAGGGCTGGGGAAAAATAATGTGTTAATTTCTGCATTTAATACTTGCAGTAGTAACAATATTTGCAATGTTGTATCAAGAGGATCAATCTTCACATATAAAATATATTGATACCAAACGTTCCTCACTGTTGAATGGCTATAATTAATCATTTTATTCCAGAAATTGAAAATGAAAAACAGTAATATTAGTAGTACTACTTAGTAAAAAGATGGCATTTTACAGACATTTAAAATATGAAGTATGTCTTTATGTTATTTCCACATTCATTTGGAGATTCAATGTGAAATAATTAGGAAAATTACAAATAACATTATGTCCACCAAGAATAATTTAATTGACTTTTAAATAGAATTTTGTAACCAACTGGTTGAGTAGTCTAACAACCAGTCCAAAAAAAAAAAAATCCCATCTGTGTAAGCAATTAATTTGAAAGAGCCTAAGTGTTAGCCAATATGGACATATTTATTAAAATCAGCTGCATCAGTAGGTGGTACAAGACCAATAAATCTCAATAGCCTGTTAAACAGAGTTCATCAAATAAATGTTAGTCAATATAAGTCAGCACATGTCAAGATATTGTTGTTCGTTAACATGTTAACTGCTAGCACGTCCAGGTTTAAACACGTCTTGTGTATGAAAATTCATTACAGAAAACTCTGCAACTCTGCAATCGACAGCTCTATGCATTAAGTATCACAAAGCACCACAAAATAACTCTGAATTTGCAGCATTAAAATACTATTGCTCATTGTTAATTAATGTTCATTCAGAATACATCAGTTCATTTATAAAACCTGAAATGTTAAAAATGTACATGTAGAAATCAAACATCAACCAAGATTAATAAATGCTTAAAATTATTTTAAAAGATTGTTCATTATTAGTTCAGAATACCCAATCCATTAACTAAAATTAACGGATGGAATCTTACCGTAAAGTGTTGCCAAATAGATAACAGACTGACAGAAACTGAATGCTGTCAAATGAATTTTGAATCTTTGAATATCTAATTTAATTGGGTTTCAGTTTGCCTCAAATCAAAACCAGATATTCAAAATATGCAATAGTGCAACTCACCGTCCACTTATCCTAACATCTTTTGTGTTCACCAAACAGGTCCGAAATGGCATGAGGACAAGTATTATGACAACAGAATTATCGTTTTTAGGGTCATCAGTTATTGTTTGAGCTATTAAAAAGAGACTGGATGCCTAAAAAAATGAGAATGCATCATTGGCATCACAACCACTTAAGGGCTTCCAACATAATTTGGAAATTTCCTCCACAAGTATTGCATTTTCCATGACTAGAGTTAGTTCAATACATTTTACAAAATGATTTTCCTGGAAGACCACTTTCAAGCATAAAGGATGAGCGGGACAAAAGTTGTCTGTGCTAGTAGAGAAAACTAAAGGCTTCTAAAATATGGCAGCGCACCAGCGGAGAATAATGCACAATGTCTCTGAAGAGTCCAAAACTGCTCCCTAACACACAAGCACTACATGCATGTTTGCATGACCTCTAGAAAATCGCCATATTTTGGCCAATTTAGAGCGAGCAACTGAAAGAGGAAAAGGGTTCAGAAGAAAAAGCATTTGACATCTCTTTGTTTAAAAAATGCCTTCGGTTTACCCATGATGCATCTAGTCTGGAAAAAGAAAATCATGTCTTACATTACAGCGGCATTGGTTTCCAGTTCAGAGTTTTGCAAACAACAACTGCTATGAGTCATAAGAGGCTCTTTGATCTGCCCATTGTTTCTCGTTTGGTGGGTAACGTGGTAATTGGCAAGGTTTGTGATAACCCCCTTGTACTCCTGTCACTGTTGTTTGATACCCATCTGCTCTTTCAGCCTTCTTTGCCAAAGAAAAATATGCTCTGCTATAATTGGAACCTTCTCCCATGCCTTAGGAGGCTTTAACTTGCCATTTGCAAGTAGGACATGTCCCGGCGCCTGTCTGACAAAAGCCAAGAGATAAAACGCAGAGGCGGTCGGACGTGCTGGGTATTGCCCAGCCGTGATTTACACTCCGACTCAGCAAATTAACAAGACAGCTGAAAGAGACCACATGACACATTCTCTATCATCCATTACCAGAGTGTTGCTTTATGTGCAAAAAATAAATAAATAACTAAATAGGTTTTTGCACAGAAACTACAGTGACACCTCTTAGCCGCATAGTACATATTGTAACAAAGAGTGGAACAAAACTGATCCAGGACAATGACATAATCTGGCTGTGTTACTCCCTGTTAGCCCCTGGTGCTCAAGAAACATTTCTTATTATCAATGTTGAAAAGAGTTGTGCTGCTTAACATTTTTTTTTTTTTTTTTGGAAACCATGATACATTTTTTTTTCCAGGATTCTTTGATGAATAGAAAGTTCAAAAGAACATCATTTATTTGAAATAGAAATCTTCTATATCATCTTTATAGTCATCTTTACTGTCGCCATTGCTCAACTGCAACCCTGCTGAATAAAAGTTTCTTTCAAAAAAAAATAAAATAAATAAAATAAAGTGTGAAAAGGTGTAAAAGTGTCAAATGGACTTTGCCAGTGTAGGGTTTAGGACTGTGCATGTTCTCATGGTGCCATCAGCCAGCCACTTTAAGCATATGATTAAGTAATTAAAGTAATGACTTTAAGTAATTTTTCTACAGCTCCTGAGAAATAAGTCAGGTGATTGGCTAAAAAAAGTTCTGCGAGCCCATGTACAGAGGCAGCAAGTCCTGAAAAATGGTCACTGAGATGAATGAGAATGCTAATGGACAGAATTATTCTATGAATTCATAGATGAGAGTGAATTTTAATTGCCTGCAAATACATACTCTTAAAATAAATATTCCAAATCCAATATGGGTTTTACTGCTGCATGCCTCATGAGAACCTCTTTAAGTTCTTTAAGAACTTAAAATAGGCCTACTTCTCTTTTTTTTACGAAACTATCATTTAGAGAACTGGATCTCCACTGGTGGGCTGCGGATAGCAGGGTAAACGATACAAGTGATAAAATGTTATTGTGCAACAATAAAATATTAATGTACATGCATAGTTATGATAAACATGAAATCACTTTTATATCAAAATAAATGTGTGTAATCACTTTTAAAAAGGAAGAAGGAAATTACAGTCTTTCTTTAATATGGGTTTATGGGTAAATCATACTCCTGCTGATGTTTACACATTTACAAAACTATAAAACTTCATATGCCTATAATTTAGCATATTTTTGGGCCTATGCAGTTCATGGTAATATGAAGAAGTTATAATGACTGATTTCACTGATTGGCCATTTATTTTTGTACAATATACAATTTTGTTTCAACCCTAACCCTAACCACTGCAAGTCCAATGTTAAATGGATAGTTCCCCAAAAAGGGAAAAATTTGCCATTATTTACTCACCCTAGTGTTGTTTCAAACCTGAATACATGTCTTACTTCTGCAGAACACAAAAGAAGATATTTTGAGGAATGTCATGAACCAAGCAGTTTTTCTTACCACTGTCTATCATATGTACAAAAAAATAAATAAATAATATAAAAAAATTAAAATAAAATAAAAAAATAAAAAAATAAATAAAAGAATGAGGCATCTGAGACCATGAAAAATATTATTTTATGTTCCACAGAAGGAAAGAAAGTCATACAAGTTTAAGATGACATGAGGGTGAGTAAATAAAGAAATTTTCACTTTTGATGAACTATCACTTTAAATCTGATTCTTGAAGCCAAAAGAGTTGAGAACCACTGCTTTAACTCTGATCTAAAGAGCCTAAAAAAAAAAAAAAAAATTATATATATATATATATATATACACACATACAGTATATATATGTATAATCAAACCACTGGTAGTGCAAACTACATATGCACTCAACTAACACAGATGCAGTTAAATGATCAACACTGTAAATGCATCTTAAAGAGTTTAATGAATGTCACTCAATATATAGATCAAGAAGACTCTGGTGGATCACTGTCTCAATAATCATTGGGGAAGCAGCAAAGGTGCAGATTTCACACGATTTACACTTAAATACAGCTAGATTAACATCAAAAACCTGATTAAACTGACCAATCAATAAGGAGAATTAATCACACTCAATGAACCCAGTTAATGTGTAACATCAACCACAGTAATGTTCACCTCTGCACTCACTTTTAGTCAGCCTCTCACTTTCTGAGGGTAAAAGCGATTGTAATAACAGCACAATGACCAGGGAAACCGTTTTTCTGTAATACTGACTAAAGACCCCTCTTCCCTGCAAACACTTAATAGCATCTGTTTCTTCACGTCTCTGCGTTTTAAGCAGATGCTGCAATCCACAGACCTCCGGCTGTGCCTCATATCACTCCTTCCTTCATTTGTGAGTCATAACGACTCCCTGCGTCTGCGTTTGACACACCTACACTGAGATGAAGACATTTAAACAGAGGAATCAAGCTGGCAAGACAGCAAAGGCAGGAAAAAGTTGTGAAGCATAAAAACATCTAAAAGTCTTCTTCACTGACACCAAACCTGAAAAGCACTCCTTTTAAACTTGTGAAATTATTTAACATTATCATTAACACGATTAAACTGGCCACTATCACGATGATTCATGAAAATAAATAAATAAATAAATACACCATGAAGAAATAAACAGACTTCGCAAGTCCCTTTCATAAAAAGCACCTGAGCTCCTTTCTCTCTGTTTTGTCTATGATAGAAACACTCTCTGAGAGAGAATTACCAGTGAATTTATACATAAATCAGAACCAGATGGGACACTTAACAGAAGTGAAGTCATTTGTAGTCTTTGTAAGGTGGAATTTAAAAAGCATTGAAGCTCAACATGTATCAAAATATCACCCAAGAGCAATTACACCATCATTTGTACAAATTTAATGAGAATTTGCAAGACTTACAGGTTTACCAAAGCAAATCAAAATCTTTCCAAAAGCACCCCCTGAGACCAGCTTAAGTACATGTGGTTGGGAATCACTGCTCTTGGATATTCTGAATAACCAAATGAACTGACGTCTAGAAAGATTTCATATCTTAAGAGCTAGAGAAAAGAGACTGAATTTTCTTTATCAAAGCCTAAGTGTATAAGCAAATCTTCCTAATTAAAGAATTCTCTGCTGTGAGAGCGATAAATAGCTTATCATTCATTGGGATATTAAATCACAAAGCTGTTGACTTTTATACAGTCATTGAATACCATCAGGGAGAATTGAATTTATCTTTGATCAGTACAGCGGCTTTGAATATAAAGTCAGTGCTCAGCGTTCAAAACAAGTTTTTCCTAAATTACAATGATAATGCTGCCATTCATCAGACTAATACTGCAAAACAAACATTACAGAATTTAATTTTCTTACAGAATAAGAGCCAGCCGGTATAGAATAAGCCATATAATTGTGATCTATGGTTAGACTGTGATAAACAGCCTTAAAACAACCATTTAATGTAAATCATTTACATGATCATTTAAGATTTTTTTTTTAATAAAAAAAATCAATAACACTGTGATGTGATACATTGTTTTAGGATTCTTTGATGAATAGAAAATTTCATGAATAAGAAAAACAGCATTTCTTTGAAAGAGTAAAGACTTAAATAATACAAAAAATCTGTCACTTTAGATGGATTTAATGCATCACTGTTGAAATTGTTTTTATTAAAAAATAAAAACTTACTGACTCCAAAATTTTGAACAGTACTGTATATTCTTTAACAGTAAATTGATTAAATTTAATAAATGTATTATAATTTACGTAATTTATTTATATGCATACATATTTTTTTCTTATATTTTTAATTATACATATTTACTTTGGTGTAGTATGTTTTCAAATGTAGAAGCAGGCTTAAAAATACACTAGCACCTCAGGTGTTGTCTGCTGTGGCTTGTTGCATGCCATAATTTAAACATTTACACTTCCCAATTTCTCAGGCTTTAATTAACAGTGTTTATGCCTTCATGGCTTAATTTCCATACAATCTACTGTCGCTCCTTCTGGCACTATTCACACATTTTTCCCCATGATATTTTATGGAGGGAACCCAAGGGGCGAAAGGTTGAAGGATATATAATAGCCATAAATTCATTTTACCATGGATGGGGGTGTACTTTACAGGTCAAAAAGAAAGCCTAGTTTAGGACCAGGGCCGAGAAAGGCAGTTACTTCTAATCAAATTATAAATGCAAGTTACAGGATACTATTTAATTTGGCGATTAATTTGCCTCATACATATGATTGAGCATCCTGTCTCATTTTATGTGACATTTTGTAATGAGACTGTAAATCATGGAAGCTTCACCTGCAAAGAACCAGCAAAAATATTAAACGCACAGGATGCCCAACAAGCATTTAAATAAAATAATTAATTAATCTATAAGAAAGACCCAGAATACAAGCAATTCAGGCCCTTATAAACTAAACAAATCCATGAAAATGTAATTCAATGAAAATCCTCCTCGGCACATTAATAGACGTCAGCTGATGGTGACATAGCAACTATTAATTGCCATAGTTCCTGTAAAGTATGACAACTTCATTAATTCATCAGTGGCTTCCTCGCATAGTGGTGGCAAAACATTGTTCTATCCAACATGTTCTCATTAAATCATAATCCTTGGACTTTTGCTAACCTTGAATTTTTTTAGATGTGGCTCTCAAAGTACCATTAATTATCCTCTGAGAAAACAGCGAGTGGGATTTTGTGTGATTTTAGCACCTGCACACAAACCAAGCACTTAATGACGCTCTCTCGGAACGGAGGGGTAGGAAATAAGACATCATCTGTATTTGGCGAATATAAACCTGGCTCCACAGAGATTTGTATTCAAACACATTTCACTGCTGTTTACATGTGTCATGCGCTCAGTTTTCTCCTGGCCTACTTCTGTCTCGTAATCGCCATCTCTCACACATCCACCATGTTTCTACAGTTGCAATGATGGAGTGACGAATAGAGCGCAGATTAAAGGAGTCCATCCTTGTTCTTAAATCTGAACATTCATGACAAAATTTAACTTCTATGTATACACAGAATATGAATAGTAATTTTTAGATTTAGAAATTTAAAAATGACGAACTGAGCAGAGAGATAGGCAGGGCTAACAAATGCCTCAAGGCTAAAGCAAATGTTTATCTGTTTCACTCTTTAATAAATCCTCCATCTCATATGATGCTTCCGTATTGAATGATGCATCTCATAAATACCATATCACTGACAGCATATAACGATATCGACAGTTATTGAACTGTTATTTATTAACTGCACTTTTCTATACAAATCAATAAATCACCAAATCAAGTATTAAATTGCCTCCGACAAGTCCATCCAAGTGCAGTATGATTGATTGCTGATCCAGGCTGGTTTATGATGGTTTAATGCTGGTCTAGCTATATTGTCCAATGTTCAAAACACCTAAACCTCTCAATGCCACTGTCAATGAGACAAATATGGAAGAAAGTGCCAGTTAATCATTGTACTTTCTTGACAACTATTCAAATACATCTAAGGGTCTCCAGCTGATTTTAAGAATATGCAGGAGCATGCAAAAGATTATGGAGAAAAAAATATATACCGGTATGTGCAATCAAATAAATACATAAATGTTGATTTAATGTTTTTTTTTTTTTTTTTATATATATATATAATAAAATAATTTAGTAATAAAATGTAAATCTGATGTATTGGAGAGATTGTGTGTGTGTGTGTGTGTGTGTGTGTGTGCACATACAGGAACATGATACACCAACTTTCATCTCATTCAGTACAATTATAAAGCAAGTTCTTGAACCTCAATCAGTCACTTGGCCAGTCACTGAGAGAGCGCAGAATGAGGTGTAGGAAAGTTTGCGGAAATTCACAAGGTGGCTCTGTCGAGCACAACAAAGGGAGATATCCAAAGACTCTTCATGTCGACGCTGACAGGAGAGACAGTGAGTAATTACTGACCGGGTGCAATTATCCATTACAGCTGAGCTTCAGGGAAACTTGTTCCGAGACCCTTCACTTATTTATATTTAGACAATCCTCTGCGTCCTGCACAGCACTCCCCAATGGACAAGGTTAAAATCACCTTGTCTTCACTGGAGGAGATGTTAGGTGATGGTATGTTAGTGACCATCTTGTAAGCCAAGATGACCAATTTTTTCTACCTTCACCAGTGTAGACAGAGGTCATCGGGTGCTTGTTTTAGTACAACACCCTTGAACACAGACAGTAATTTGACGACAGAGTCATTAATCAGAAGGTGGTTTGAGCAGAAATATTGAATATGGGCTTAAAGCTAGATGAAGTGCTTTTCTTGAAAGTCTATCTAAAAAAGGACTGCTTTATTTTACAGAAAGAGTGACAAAATAAAATACAATTACAGAGGAATCAAACCAGATTCAAACCTGCATTACCTGTATTAGCACCACAATTTGAGTGTTAACCATTGCACCACACCTCCAACTTTTTAACTCCTAGACTTTGAGTACACTGCACCATTGTAATACCGTTTTCTTCCTAGCACATGCTAAACAATACATTCAGTAAGAAAACAGAGACGTGGGAATGATCAGCAGCAGTACTGCAGTCAAAGAGTCTTCTGAGAAATATCTATTGTGTTTTCAAGAAATGCATTTCTATACATCACTAGTCCATGAGCTCAGTATCAACACAGAGCTGAAATCATTTATTGGCTCTCTGGTGTTCCACATAAGAATGAGAACTGAGTAAATGACAACGAATATATTCACCTCAGTAAACGTACCTCTTCGTGTCAATGGGTCATAAAGTTTTCAAGAATGTTTCTCATTAAACTGCAGTTTAATGAGAAATGAAGGAGTTTTATGGTCTCTTCAGGAAATTTCACAATTCCATAAACACACAAATGTATTTTTACGATTGTTTGTTGGATGATTACAACACAGAGTACCGTGGGTTTTCATTTCCCACTGCAGAGCCGGAGCGAAACACACAAGACAGATGGGCTCCATTGTTTGATTGTTTTGAAGTGTCGTTGAAAAGACTATTTGAGATCTGAATTGTCTTAGAAAACTTGATGACAAACCTCTCTCTGTTCTCATCAGAAAACAATCTCTCCTTTGTTTGTTTTATCTAGCTCTTACTGAATGTACACTTGAGGAGAAAGCTAAACATTTACTAGAAAGCTAGTCACAAAGACCACTAGTTTTAGTTTGATCACTAAAATGGAGAAATCCTATTTCCTGACGAGTAAAGCAAAAGAACAGTTTGTTATAATCATTATTACGACTGGCGATAAAACATTAATCAAAACTTTTTTAATAAATAATTACAACAATAAAAGATTGACTTCAAAATGGACTTTTACTGTTCTATTTTTTAGGGTCTATTCAGTACTTTCTTATGCCACAATAATTTAATACATTTAGATTATCTTCATACAGGGTCATTTACAGAAAATGTTGATGTATGTAACTAATTGGAGTAAATAATTTTAATATTATATAATTAATTTAATTTAAATATCGTTTCTAAATTGCACGGATTTTCACCATCATGTAAATCAGCGTTGGTTGATACAATAGCACGTGTTTTGTCTTCAACCCATTACTAGAGATTAAATAAAATACAGTTAGGCTTAAATATCCCAAATCCAGGAAAAGAATGCATTTATTTGCAAAGACACATCCACAGGATACGCAGCTTCAGAAGCATAGGTGCTCAAATTCACAACCTGCTCTCTAAGAACTTTCAAAAAATAATAAACAATTCCCGTTGCATCATTCCCAGTGCGTCTGAGGAGCTTGGACTGAGCGCAACGCTTAAATCAAATAAATGAAACATTTATATTAGGATTTCATTTTGAGCTGAGCAACCTGAGTTGTGGCATTAAGTCAAATCACATGTCTACTTAACATAGTCAAGTCTACGTTTCATTTTCTATTTGTCTTCGATTTAGCCAATGGTATTATTGGAATGATTTTAAGGATTCATCTCCTGTAGGTTTCACAGCATTAGTATTTTCATAGCTTTGCTTTGAAATTGATCTCTTAGATTCAGCAGAGAATGAAACCTGCCCTGAAAGAGAGAAAGCAGGATACTTCAAATATATCACAGTCTCATTCAGCCCAATATTTTTAAGACTTAAAGCGCCACTAGTGTAGAATGAGTCTTTCCTTTTAACAGAGAAGAAAGGGTTTTCCATCTTTCATCCAAATATATTTGACCAAATCACATCACTGAACTGTTTTCATTATGAGGCCTGAATGAAAAATACATATTTAAAGGAAACACTCCGAAGGATACAGCCTGTTCAATATTCCTTTGATTTAAATATATTCTATTTTACCAAGTGCTTTTCACGGATGTGTTTGCTAGGTGTGCCTCAGGCATGGATACTTCAAGATGGCAGTAATCACGGGGCAGGATCTTGCTCTGTCATTCACATGTCTTTTGTGTAAGGGTCATCTTCAGGACATCAGAGTTTCCTGCAATCAGCTGTAAACTGACTTTTTTTCTTTCAGAGGTC
The DNA here is from genome assembly GCA_039654775.1 of Spinibarbus caldwelli. Classification (NCBI taxonomy): domain Eukaryota; kingdom Metazoa; phylum Chordata; class Actinopteri; order Cypriniformes; family Cyprinidae; genus Spinibarbus; species Spinibarbus caldwelli. The sequence continues at coordinate 33,994,070 of CM077233.1, read as the reverse complement.
CAGATGGATTGTCAAGATGGCTGCAAACAGCAATAGCAATGAGGTCCACAGTTTGTTAAACACCTTAAGTGGGTCAGCAGGAGTGTAATATGGGGCAGGCTTTTACAGATCTGTGTATGGGTGGTACGATAGAGCCCTGCAAATCCCTGTGAGCACACTTAAAACAAAGTATATGTAGAATCATGCATTGAACACATTAGGATTACAGCACACACATAAAGCATAGACTATTTAATACATACAGCATCCATGTGGAAAAGCCACACTTAAACTAGTCTAAGATGGTTTTCTGGTCTCCCAGTCTGTCTAGTTGGTCTTCAGCTGGTCTATATGATATCCCAGTCTGGTCAAGCTGCTGTTCATCTCGTGGGCCAACTGAAAAGTGGCTGGTTTAATATGATTTTTTTTTTTCAACAGGTTATGTTGGAGAAATTACCTTTGAAACTGAAGTATGGTAAAGGGTAAAAGTAGTTACACATTAAGCAACTAACTAAAAACAGCCCATTGAAGCTATAAGCAGTAAAAGTCTATATAAACTAGGGTTGTGCTGATAGACGATAGTCTGAGATATCACCTGTGGCTGATGCCTGACGATTATTATTGTTGTTATTATTATTATTATTATCATCAGGCTAGAATTAATATTAGGGCTTATTTGTTCCATAATATTTCTTTTTACAGTGTTGCACGTACAATATGATGGAACAAATAAGTGTGATTGTTGATAACCAATCACACACGATTCCATTGAGTTTATGAATGCAGCGGCCGATCAGAGGTGTTCAGATGAGTCATCGCTGAAACAACGGAGCTTTGTTGATGAGTGTGCACAAGAATTCTCTCATCATCAACAACAAATTACAGATGTACGTGCGATGGAAGTATAAGAGATTTATTCATCATACAGTGTAGATGGCTTCACTGATTATAACAGCAGTCAGTGATAATGTTCTTTGATAATGTAAATGTTCTTTGCTTTTCTGTAACTGCTGTTTCAATAACTAAGGAAATATAAGCATTATAATTAGTAACTTACAAAGTTTTTATTAAACTGTGATCATGTTAAATATAAATTAGTGCTGTCAAACGATTAATCGTGATTAATCGCATCCAAAATAAAAGGTTTTGTTTATATAATATATGTGTACTGACTATATTTTATGAGTATACATAAACAAAACAATTATGTTTATGTATTAAATATATGTATATATAATATAAATTATATGAATATAAATATATACATGTAAATATATGTAAATATTTTCAAAATATATATTGTATGTGTGTGTATTTGTATATACTGTTCATAATAAATATACACAGCAAACACACATATATTATGTAAACAAAAACTTTTATTTTGGATGTGATTAATTGCGATTAATCATTTGACAGCACTAATATAAATGTAGTCATATTAAAAATATTTTATGACATGACATCAATATGCTACTTGACTAAAAAGATATCATGTGTGATCACACTAACATTAGGCTGCTTTTAGCCTTACAATGGAGTTGGTTCACTCTCCAGCAATGAAACTAAGTAAGTAAATAATGAAACACAATAATAAATAAAAACGTAAATAAAAAAGCACAATAATATTGTGTATCGTCGATCTCACAGATTGACAATAAGATGATAAGATTATGGAGCATATTGCCCAACACTATTATAAACCAGCATTTGATCAATTAATTCTTTATTATATGAATAAACTATTAATACATAAAATACAGTGATGCACTATAGCTCTTTGTAATAGTAAGCTAAGATACTGCTGAAAAAAAGATTGTTGTTGAAAAAGCTACATGCTATTAGTCCCTGCTGGTCTCCAGGAGGGCTAAAACGATTAGTCGACATTATCTACAATGTTGACAATTAAAAATTGTGACAAATATTTTTGTTGTCGAATAGTTGTTTGAGCTCATATGACCAAATGTAATGACCTGCAATAACGAGGCTTGACCGGGGTGGCGCTGTAGCGCAAGACTGTAATTCAGCTCTCCCGGATGCAATCTAATAGAATAAGACAAGCTTATGAGAATTGCAAATGAAACCAAACCAGTAAAGTATGGAAAATTTTTACAAAACTACAAACAAAAAATGTTGTTATGTGTAAAGGCCACAATATACTAACGGCAAATTTCTTTTTCATTTTTTAATTAGGGGTAAAAGGAAGTTTGATATACTCATACAGTATAACTCATACATGTATTAGTGTTGCACGATATACCGGTACTAAAAAGGTATCGTGATACCCTGCTTTTAAAAACAGTATGATTCCGTATTTTACTAGTACCGGTTCTTTAAAGATGCGTTTTAATAAGAGCTGTATTTCCTGAGTTGTATCGTTCTGCTTCCTCTCCCTGCATTCACAATAGCTGTGCCAAATCCACGCAGCACACACTGCTTAAACTTACTGACAATTTAAGAGTGAATAATAAACATGCATGAATGAGAAAAATAAAGCCTTAATGTTAAAATTAGGTACTGGCGCGCTATCACACCCGAAGCGCGTGCACAGAAAGCCGCCTCTATCACAGACAGCTTGCGATTGTGAATTCAGAGTTATTGTGCTTCAACGTTCAAATACGCACACAATTAAGTTAAAATGCTTGTCTTATGACTAGTATGACATGTATCAATATATTGGATCGGTGTAGTTTTTAATGTAACAGATGAATATTCCTCCTGCTGTCTGTATCTATAATGTTAATCAAACAACAACAACAAAAAGAGAAAATCACTCACTGATTTTGACTAACTTCAGCAGCTTTAATAAGGATCAATGTATATTTAATTCATAGAGTTAAGACTATATTTTTGACGTTTTGATTACTTTATTCAATTTCTGTATTTTCTCTTGCTTGAATGCTATATAGACCTACTTTACCTAAAAACACTGTTTATTTAATTTGTGTCTGTTTTTTTTTTTTGTTTGTTTTTTTTGTATTTGTCCTCAAAGTTTGTTGCTTGAAGATAAAATAACAAAAATGACTATATCATGATATAAATTGCAACAAAATTACTCATATCATGAAATAAGATTTTGGTCATATCTCATTCCTAGCTCAGGCCCTCAAATATAAGTCAAAAGATTTATTGTGCGACATGAACAGGGCAGTTGAGGTCGGTCATAACAGTCTAATTTGGCTTTATCATTTAGCTAATTTACCAATGTTGCAAAGATCTATATTTACCTTTAGGCTCGGTAGTTGCTCACCATAGTCCTGTGTAGTGGCATTGTCATTGTTTTTTAAAGGGGGATGAAATGCTTAAAAAGCAGGGCACACACTGGTGAAAGATTTTTTTTAATTTTTATTTTTTTTTATTATTATTAATAGATAAAATAACTATAAGCTCCTGGTGGATCATCTATTATTCAATTACTTTTCCTGTTGTGTTGTGTTTTGGTCATGGTATCTGTTCAGTAGCAGTATCAAGATATTTTAGTCAGGTATCATATCAGTCAAAAATTTGGTATTGTGACAACACTAATATGTATAACTTCTAATAATAATCTATCTAATAATTGTTACATTAATTGATTATCAGAATAATTGTTTGTTGCAGCCCTAGTCTCCAGCCAGGACAGAATGGTCTGTTAACTGATTTTAGAGCAGAGTTTCTCAACCAGGGGTCTGGGTTTTTTCCAGCAGTAGTGTCATGGATACCATAGCATTGGTGTTCATAAATGTACCTTTTAAAACAATACCTGATATTATGGTATACAATCAAATAGGCTATAAATATATTTAAAAAGATATTTATCAATCTCAAGATGCAATAGCTCATTGAGTTTGAGGCTCACTGTTTTCCATACCTCTCTGCGATTCATAATCGCATAAAAACCAATAGCTCAATAGGTTGTGCAGGGGTGAGCCTCTCCAGTGCAACAGCTCAATGCGTTTCACAACCAAATAAAAGTGTACTTGATAAAAATAGTGAAAAATACCACAGTGCCAGAGCTTTAATAATGTGGACCTATTAAATTCCAGCGTACTATGCAGAGAAACAGATGAGAGTGAGATTCAACATTATGTCATTCAAAGCAATTTTTCCAGGAATGTGAGAGGGTTCAAGACGGCACTGTAAATCTGACATTTTTCTCTCCATTTCTCTCTTTGAGTGCAGAAAGGAATCCTCACTTGATTGCTTGCATGCACAAAAGAAAGATCAGAATGTACAATGAGCAATTTAGTTTCATATTGTGTTTTTCCTCACACCAGCTCCTGTGCTGTCTAGTGAACATCAGTCTCTCACAGACTAATTAAGGAAATGATACATGACAAATACATGAACTTGAAATCCATCTAATTGCATGTCATTTTAATTCTAGGATTTCCACAAGCTTCCTTGATGCTTAAGAGAATGAGAGAGAGAAATGAGCTTGGTATTGTAAATTAAAATAACACATCATTTTATACCCCAAGTGAGGCACCGGGGCGTTCGGCTCACACTGAAAGAGCAAATATATTTCCTTCCCTTCACATCGAGCAGGGAGAAATATTGTTTAATCAATTGCACCAAGAACTTCAGCCACCTCAGCAGAATTCCACCACCCACTTTTGACAGAGCATGGCTGCCGTTTATCCCCTTACTCCATCTCTGATGTCTCGGTGTAGGTCAGCGGTCAAGAATCAGGTAAGAGTCACTTCCTCTGATGTCCAAACCAATCAGAGGTTAAAGTCCAACACTGGCCTTTAAACGTGATATATCATCAAAAACGACTAGATGAATTTTTTAACAGAAAAAAGATATTTAAATATTTACTTTATTAGTAATTGTGTTGTTTTGTTGTCTATCTTAGGGAAGACATTCCTATAAAAGAGGTTTTTAAAATTAAAAAAAATAATAATAATAAAATAAAATAAAAAACAAAATAAAAAATAAAATAAGATAACAAAAAAATAAAATTAAAATAAAATAAAATAAAATAAGTCATTTTACACAATATGCAATTAGGTATTTCCATACACATGACAGGCAGCGTGGAAGGCATCAGCACAAACCTGATGTCTGTTACTGCTTCAGCTCAATAAATATATGCTGGACCTCTGAACGAGACGATAAAATTTTGTGTGGTATGATAGCTAATAAAACTGACAAAACTCTTGAAATAAAACAGCATTTATTTCCTCATTAAATTTAGTTTTTTCATTTGAGAAATATGGTAATAATAGTAATAACTAAATAGAGGTTGGTTTTAGCAGCATGAAACCTCATGCAAAAGATTTAACAGTAGTCAAAACAGCATGTTTATGGCTGGATAACTGTAACAAAATCTGTGCAATAAACCTTGCTTAACATCATAAATGGAGTTTAAGAAAACAAATAAAAAGTGTAGAATATTGCTCCTTTGAATGAAACTGAAGAGTGAAGCTAAAAGTCAGACTAACAGCTTGAGCTGGAAGGCTTATCTTTAAGATGAAGCCTGGCAAAAGATCTGAAGAATGAGGGCATCCATGCAAGGAAGGAATGGTGCATGATGGAGAGGAACACTCAAAACAGCTATGTAATCAGCGCTCAGAGGATTTAAGACTGTGTGTTCAAAAAAATGCATGGAAAGTGTCACTAAGCACTGAAACAAATTAGGTTCTAATCCGTTTCTTTGAAGGGACTCTAATTAGTCCTCCAATTTTCTCTCACATCAGAACAAAAAGTGCTTCATGATGTAACATGATCTTGTTTAATGTAACATGCTCTGGCAAGATTGTTTTCTCCATGGTGACAGATGGCCTGCATGTAGAAAAAAAGGGCTTCCCATTTGCTGTTCACATTAAAAACCTATTATTCATCCCAAATCCACATATGACGGCAAGCAATTTGTGTCTTTGTCCACATAATAAAATACTCTGTAAAGTGTCACAGTTCACAGACAGAATCAAAGACAACAGCATGTACATAGGGAAAGAATATTTTAAACTGACGTATCTTGATTGAAATCTAGAGTTTGGATTTTCTAAATGCCCTTTTCCCTTTGCAGAGGCAATTTCCTTTGGAAATTGTCGGCAGTAAATATGGTTAATGTGCTGTGCCTGCACTTCGCTCATACGGAGAGCCGAGGAAGGCTGACATGAGTTATCTGTATGATTCTTGTGAAAACTGAGATATGAATCCCTCCATCGTAAACTAGATTGTAGAATGATGTACAATTGCCCTGGAGGGACAAACTCACCAGGAACACCCCCCACAGAAGGGATTCAACATATGGATCATGATGCAAAACAGAAGGGTCTCTAACTAAACATCATACAACTTATAGATATAACTAGAGTGCTAAATGGGTATTAAATATTATAGACCTCCCTGGTTCAACTATATTTTAAAGATTGAGGCATTGTTAGAAAATTATATATATATATAAATATATATATATATATATATATATATATATATATATATATAAATAAACATATTTATTACTTTTACTACTATAAAAATATATTTAATAATAATAATAATAATAATAATAATAAAAGCCAAAACATTATTACGGCAATGTATTTAATAATAAACAAAAACCATGACACAAAAACTGGTTGACATATTGAAGCTGTTTCCAAAATAAAATAAAACTATTTATCAGAAAATATAATAAAGTAACTTTTTTGTTTTACTCTGAGGTGGAAACAGGCTTCCATAATCATCTATATGTATTAATTAATCAAGGATTTTTGATTCATCTGATCCTTTAAGCAATGAAATACATAAAGATAAAAATACATAATAGAATGCATTGTCTGTATGACAAAGCTGTCTATATGACAAAGTGGTTTTAATTAGCACAAGAAGTCTGAACTTCAATCAAGCCAGCAAGCATGATGGGAATGACAAGCCTCAGCGAATGAGAATTACAGTAGCTGACCTGCTCATCATTGATTGGCTGGTAATGCAAAAATGGAGAAGAATGCGACACTACTGCACTAAACTACATGAGCAAATAAACCGTGAATATTGATGTGATATTGATTCTTCAGCATGTGTTATCACACCAGATTCATATTCCAGCTACAGGTTGCCTTCTCACACACTATGCACTATAAACATAAGGTAACGTCTCGGTTACGTATGTAACCCTCGTTCCCTGAAGGAGGGAACGGAGACGTCACGTCGGATGACCGACGAAATTGGGATCTCGCCAGAGAGACCAATCCACTTTGAGCCAATGGACATTGACATGCGATTATTGCATCCAGCTGCCGCTGATCACAGCGTGAGCATAATAGGCAGCTGGTGCACCGCATTAATTCTACATGCAGAGTTCCGGGAACCAGGTCCTGTTGGGCCAATATGAAGCCACTAGCAGGACCTGCTCCTCGTCCTCCCTGATCTTGCACAGTGTCTGTGCTAGCAGGCTCACTGGGGGAAAAGCATATTTGCGCAGGCCCTGGGGCCAGCTGTGTGCCAGTCGATCCGTGCCGAGCGTTGCCTCGGATAGGGAGTAGAACCACTGGCAGTGGGTGGTTTCCGGAGATACAAACAGGTCTACCTGAGCAACTCCGAACCGACTGCAAATCAGCTGAACCACCTGGGGATGGAGTCTCCACTCCCCAGGAAGTGCCGCTCGAGACAGCTCGTCAGCCACCTGATTGAACCCTCCTGGGATGCGGATGGCACGAAGGGACCTCAGATGCTTCTGACTCCAGAGGAGGAGGTGGCGGGCGAGTTGCGACATGCGATGGGAGTGTAAACCGCCTTGCCTGTTGATATGCGCAATGGTCGCAGTGTTGTCCATACGGACCAGAAGGTCTCTGCCCTGAAGGCGCCCTCTGAGGCGGCTCAGGGCAAGGTGTACTGCCAGCAACTCGAGGCAACTGATATGCCAACGCAGTTGGGGACCCGTCCAAACACCTGACACTGCGTGCCCGTTGTACGTGGCGCCCCAGCCGGTGGCCGAGGCATCCGTGAATACCACAGCATGCCTGGATACCTGCTCCAGGGGCACTCCTGCCCGAAGGAACGAAGGATCTGACCACGGGCTGAAGATTTTGCAGCAGGCCGGTGTAATTTGAACCCGGTGAGTACCGCGTTTCCACGCCCACCTCGGGATTCAGCCATGGAGCCAGTGCTGAAGCGGTCTCATTTGGAGCAGACTGAGCGGAACTATGGCCACAGCTGCAGCCATATGCCCCTGGAGCCTCTGAAAGAGTTTCAGTGGGACCGCTGTCCTGCCTGATAAAGTCTTGAGGCAGTTCAGCACCGACTGAGCATGTTCCTGGGTGAGGCGTGCTGTCTGGTTGACCGAATCCAACTCCATGCCGAGAAAAGAGATCCTCTGCATTGGCACGAGTTTGCTCTTTTCCCAGTTGATCCGAAGGCCCAACTGGCTGAGGTGCCTGAGCACCATGTCCCTGTGTGCGCACAGCTGCTCTCGAGACTGTGCGAGTATGAGCCAGTCGTCGAGGTAGTTGAGGATGCGCATGCCCCGTTCTCTCAGGGGAACAAGGGCTGCCTCTGCGACTTTGGTGAAGACGCGAGGTGAAAGGGACAGCCCGAAGGCCAGGACCTGGTACTGATATGCCCTACCCTCGAACGCGAATCGAGACATGAAAGTACGCGTCCTTCATGTAGATCGCTGCAAACCAATCTAGGGGACGGACGCACCCAAAAATGCGTTTCTGCGTCAACATCTTGAACGGCATCTTGTGAAGTGCACGGTTCAAAACTCGCAGATCCAAGATTGGTCGTAACCCACCGCTTTTCTTGGGCACAATGAAGTAAGGGCTGTAAAACCCAGACCTCATATCGGCTGGAGGGACCGGCTCTATCGCATCTTTCGCCAGCATGACGGCAATTCCCGCGCGCAAGACAGGGGCATCGACGGCCTTGACTGAAGTGAACTGGATGCCCCTGAACTTGGGGGGACGCTGGGCGAACTGAATCTCTGAACCGAGATGGACTGGGGAGCGCTAGCCAGGCTCCAAGAGACCATACCAGCGGGACCAACGGGGCCACCGACGTACCCACGGTGGGGCAGCGAGGTGGAACACAGGGACCGGCCCGGGGCCTGTGACGGCCTGGCCTGTGATGGCGGGGGGCGGGGTCTGGGTGTGTAGTGTAACACTCACCTGATTCCTCCTCGTGTGGGAGGAGACACAGGAACCCAGCTTGAGGCTTGTGACAGCCCGGCGTGTGGCGACTTGAAGCGGGGACTGGAGTGCTACTGCCCTTACCTGGTTCCACGAATGGGCAGGAGGGGTGCTCTTGGGCAACCACCGCTGCCTTCTGGCGAGAGAGGAGGAGGGAAGTGATCCCGTGATGCACGGATCACCAATCTCCTCCTCTTGAGACCCAGAGATTGAGGAGACCACTCTTTATTGATGTTTTGGGTACCGCTGGAACAAAATGAAACAAAAGATTCTCCACCCGGCCCTCCTCTGGGGGAGGGAGTGGTGCAGTCACCATCTCCCGATGAGCAGTCTCCTCCATCTCTGGGTCGCCCGTCCCAGGGCCTCTTGCACTTGCGCTTGCCGCCAGGTTTAGCGGGGGCCTAGACGGGCTGGGCGTCCTGCCTGCAACCGGCTCCACGACGCTGCCTGGTGGAAGGCTGCTGCGGCTGCACGGGAGCAGGGTGGCCGCGGGGGGGCGCCCATGGCGACGAGCAGGCTGAGGTGCTGCGGCCGGAGTGGAAGCAGCAGGTTTGATTGCCTCAGTCTGCTTCTGGGCTGCCGAGAATTGCTGGGCAAAGCTCTCGACAGCGTCGCCGAAAAGGCCGGTCTGCGACACGGGAGCATTCAGGAACTGTACCTTCTCCTGCTCCTTCATGTCAGCGAGACACAGCCAGAGATGGCGCTCCTGGACAACTAGTGTGGACATCGCATGACCCAGAGACTGTACGGTCACGTTCGTCGCTCGAAGCGCGAGGTCCGTCGCAGCACGCAGCTCATGTAGAACCGCCAGGTCGTGACCACCCTCGTGCGGGTCTTTCAGGGCTTTGGCCTGGTGGACCTGCAGTAACGGCATGGCGTGGAGGGCAGAAGCCGCCTCCCCACAGGCTCTACAAGCACTGCCAGTTAGACCTGACGAATACTTACAGGCCCGTGAGGGGAGACACGGGTCACCCCGCAGAGTGGTAGCGGCTGTTGGACACAGTTGCATGGCCACAGACCGCTCCACCGAGGGGATGCCCGTATACCCCAAAGCGGCCCCATCATCAAGGGTGGTGAGAGCAGAGGAGCCACAAGATTTGTTTCGGGCAGTGAAAGGTGCCTTCCACGATCTTGTAAGCTCCTCATGCACTTCCGGAAAGAATGGCACTGGAGAATGCGCGACCCCCACCGAGAAACCACTCGTCCAGCCTAGAAGGATCGTGACGCGGTGGAGGATTCCACACGAGCCCGACATTCTCGGCGGCCCGGGAAAGCATAGCCGTCATCTCTGGGTCTGGCTCGGACAACGCTACCATACCCGAAGGGGCCACGCAGCCGGGTCGTCATCCCCGGAGAGAGAGGGCATGCCCTCCGATGCAGTGACCGACATCTGGTCGTCAGAGGGGGCACCGAAGGAAACGCGTGGTGCACCCCGTTCAGCAGAGGGCCCAGCGCACTCCTTCGGCCGCTCCACCGGCTGCGGAGTGCTTGAGGGGTGAGGAGCTCCACTTGGGAAAGCCCTCACCGTAATCCTCAAATCACCTATGACTCCACCGGATCCAGCGGCGTGCACGCCGGATCGCGGCAGAGGCAGAGGGACTCCGCCATGTTTGACATAGCGGAGTCTATTACGCAACTCCGAGATGGTCATGTCCCCACAAGAAGAACATGAACCATCCACGAAAGCCTCCTCAGTGTGCTGAATGCCCAGACATGTGAGGCAGCGATCGTGACCATCCTGAGGCACCAGGAAATGACCACACCCAGAAACGCACTGGTGATAAGACATCTTTAAAAAGACGCGATCACCCGTGTTAAGAGAAATTGCTCTTTTAGTGCTGAAGCACGCAGGGGAGCTGGCCACCGCACACTCCTAGTGTGGCTGTCAGCAGGAAGACAATCTCTCTCTCCCGGACCCCGTGACCACCGCTGCTGCGCCGTATCGCCCGCACTCGTCTAGCAGAACACTCTCTAGGAAAGGGAGAGCAGTAGCTTCAACCATTCATTAATGCGGTGCACCAGCTGACTCTTATGCTCATGCTGTGATCAGCGGTAGCTGGATGCAATAATCACATGCTAATGTCCATTGGCTCGTTTAGTTACACTCGAAGTGGATTGGTCTCTCTGGTGAGATCCCAATTTCATCGGTCATCCAACGTGACTCGGAGTGACCGACTGAAAGGGGAACTGTGTGTATAGTCCAGAGACCGGGAAAAACACAGAACGTTCTTAAATTCAATATCAAGCAACCACAGGGCTGGATAAAGAAGTTAAGGTCATTATTGTTCTCTGAATTTGGAGGAAGTCTTGACAGGAAAGTTGACGTTGGGGCTATTCGGCTCTGATTCACATTCCATTTAAACACACGTATCAACTTTTTCCAGCGAATAGATTCTTTACCTCTTCCTTGGATTGCTTGAACTGGCGAGAAGAAGAAAATAACATGCCCTTGAGTGAGTTTCAAATTACTTGCCATACAAAGAAACAAACACAATTAAGGATCTTTCTCAGAACATGCAAAAAGGATTTCTGTCACTTGCATTTTCAAAGTGTCTGAATTTCACCAAGGGCAAAGAATGATAATTACACCAATCAACAGTTTTTAGTTATCTGAGACTTTAGATTGATTTTGCAGTCAGAAATTCAGATGAAGCAACATACCATGAACCCAGTGTTGACATAAAAAACCCTGCTTGTTATCAATGGGCTCAATGAAGAAGCGTCACAGCAATTAGCCTGGAGGAATTTGCCATGTACTTTTCTTTACCAGACAAAACTATTTCTGAGTGGTATTAGACTTGCATTTTCGTAGCCAAAACAAAACATTGTTTCTGTTGTGAGATTGTTTTTCAAACTATAAGCAAACCTTTGTAATAATGTGAGAAGGATAGATATTTTTCTCTTTCACATTTCTCAGAGAACTGGCAAAAAAATGTAGTGGCAACAACACCACAAATTGTAAACACTGTCACAGCCAAGTTCTGCTTGATTGGCCATTTTCACTGATTAGTGCCCCTCTTATTATAACCAGATCTCAACTTTCAGCTTCAGTTTAGTCATCTCAGGCTCATTGGGAAAAAATGCTCTAACGTTTCTTCTTGCACATTTCGCAACACTTTCAAGGTGAAATGTGGGTGAGTGGCACTATGAGTGCTTTCGGATTTAACATGAATCTGGGAACAGTTTATTCTGTTGTATAGGTTGTTTTACACTAAAAGGCTAATGCTCTATCACAAATGCAATGCTGTACCAGGTGAGCTACCAAGCAAGTTTACTACATCAGAAAAGCCATCAATATGGAGCTGGTTATGAGATGCAAATGTCATGCACTATGGTAAAAATGTTCTGAGTTCATAATATAGTATTGTGCAAGGAAACACACAAAAATAAGCCATTATTAATCAAATATGTAATTATAATTTGTGTGAAAAGAGATAAAAGTTGTTGGTGTTTTATTGTCACTAGAGATCGTTTAAAATGGAAACTGCAGTGAATTGTATGTATAGGTGCATTTTTTGAAATTTTCAAAAATGTAGGTAGAGGCTTTGTTTTCCCAGTGAGCCTATGTTGGATTTAGTTTAGTAACACAGATCATCTGTACTTTATTTTCCCACCAGCAGACTCAGAGAAACAAAAATCCAGGTGCTCAAGTTGAGGTGCACGTCTATGCTAAACCTGACTTGTGCTGAAAATCCAAGGCTCTCTGCTCCATCAGTGTGCGGCTTCACCTGCATTAATACTTTATAGAGCAAAGAACAGCTACAAGTGCCTGCTAATGGCCTGGAAATAATATGCTTTTCTCCAGCCCCTTACGAAAGGAGATAGTGAAAAAACATGTACGGCCCATTACTGCTTGCTCCGCACTTTCCTCGCCATTTCTTGTTCTCACAGCAAAGGGCAAATCAACGTTCTTGCACATCAACAAAAGGAACTAAAAAATAGCTGTCGGCCATAATTACTATTGTAATAGCTGACTGAGGGACAAGGATTGAGGCAAATGAGAGAATGTTAGCAAGAAGTGGTGGGTACAAAAGGGCAACGGGGAGGCTGTAAAGCCCAGAGAAAACACCACGTTGGCTTCCGTTCAGTCTGCAGCGTCACATTCACAGTTTTAACCCCTCTTCTATTTATCCTCCTCCATCTCTACTGCTCTGTTATGAAATCTAACAAGTCTTTTGGACATTTTAAGGTACCAGATGCAAAGAATATTACAAAAGATAGGACATAGATGTTTCACAAAATTGACTAATCGTTATGTTAAAAAAAAAAAAAATCTAACGGCAGTACCTATTTTGTTGACAAACGCTGGTTGCAACCAATCATAAAACAGAAAAAAAAAAGTGGGATGACAACACAGTGAATAACTACTTCTGCTATACAAAATCATGTCAGAAGCAATGAAAGACGAAAGCAAGAAAATTTACCCGCAACTAAAAAATTTACCCTGCCAGTGTTAGACAGCCTGGTCTACAGATCCTATTTGTATGCTTCTGTACAGTTATACTTATAAAATCTCTCTGCTTCCCTACACTAGAATTTTGATTGTGATTCATTGGCCACAAAAAATAAATAAATAAATAAATAATAATAATAATAATTTGACTGATATCATTATTTAAACTGACCATGAAAATAGCATAGTGAACATTGTGACAGCCCTAATAAGCATGATCATTATGCTAACATCAAAATCAGTTTTATTCAGTGCTGAAAAATATCAATTAAAAACAGCTCAGAGTAATCAAAATGGGTTGTTTTATTCAGTATGTTTCTGTTGTGCTTTTCATGCTTACAGTTCAGTGCTATTAGCTTAGCAACATACTAACATCAAAATCAATTGTGAGATTATGCTGCCTACTATGACAGTCATTTAATTTTGGCCAAATTCTTAGTATTTATTGCAAGTACCCTTTGCAGCAAAACCCAGACTGCATGCCAAGTTGTATAAAAAAAAAAAAAAAAAAAAAAAAAAACTCCCAGACGGCTGACAAAGAAATGCCATTTATAAACTTTCTGTAAGTTCATTAAATACTGAAAAGTATCAATAAGAACAACTCAGAGTATTTATTAAAATTTATTATGATTTTCTTACATTTGTGTTACGTGTATTGTGTATTTTTTATGCTTAAAGGGATAGTTCACCCAAAAATGAAAATTCTGTCATTAATTACTCACCCTCGTGTCATTCCAAACCCGTAAGACCTTCATTCATCTTCGGAACACAAATTAAGATACTTTTGATGAAATCCTGCATAGACAGCAACGCAACTACCACATTCAAGACCCAAAAAGGTAGTAAGGACACTGTTAAAATAGTGTGACATCACTGGTTCAACCTTCAATCTTTTGATTGACCCTGCATAGACAGCAACGCAACTACCACATTCAAGACCCAAAAAGGTAGTAAGGACACTGTTAAAATAGTGTGACATCACTGGTTCAACCTTCAATCTTCTCTCGTTGAAGACTGACATGGAAGAGAAGAAATTGTTGATTAAGTTTGTTATTTTTGTTTTCTTTGCGCACAAAGAGTATTTTCTTAGCTTCATAAAATTATGGTTGAACCACTGTTGTCACATGGACTTTTTTAACTATGTCCTTACTACGTATCCCTTTAATAGAGTACATGCTATTATTAAAATCAGAATACTTGTTAAAATCAGAAACCTGCTGTTTAGGAGGGTTCCTACCGAAGTAGAGCGTTCCAAAACCACCACTTATAAGGTTTCATGATTGTTACAACACTCCCTTAGAAGACAGCTGCCTATGTAGGCAGCAAAGCAGCTCACTAGAGTTTGAAACAGCTTGTTTCTCTTTTTCTCTCTGGTGCCAAGTTCCTCATTCTCTTTTCCTCTCTATCTCTGAGAGATAAATTCCAGGTTCCCCAGTGATCGCTAAAGAAAGACAGTTTAGAAGAGAAATCTGATGCACAGGAATAGTGTCATCCCAGGAGGACGGCAACCTTTTAAACACAAACAGCTGAGCAGCAGAGACTAAAACCGACAGACCCTGTAGGAGAGACGAAAAGAGTAAGGGAAAAAATGGGAGGGGAACGAGACATGTTACTGGAGTAAACACTAATCCCCAGCAGTAAACTATCAGCAATGATAATCCATTAAGAATCAATGCATAGAGAATACGGGTTTATGCCTCACTGCAGCGGCGGTTATTGATTGAGAGCCGGTCCATGCTGAGAGAGGGCAGCGGCATTATCATGCAGCCTACGTAATGCCATTTCATTCAGGCGAGACCGGCGAGCTTTTGATTAAGAACAGATGCTGCTCACACCTCCCGTTCTCTTATGCGCCGCTGATGAAAATGGCAGATTTAGGAGCTTTATCATGGTTTGATATCTCTAATGTCTTATATCCTCAACCACTCCCAAAGCCCTTGCGCTGTTCCAAAAAAAAAAAAAAAAAAAAAACCAAACAAAAAAACAAAGGCACATTTTCCCCTGTAATTGGGTGCTGTTAACTGAAACTGTGGCCTTTTGAGGGTTGTTTAACGCAAATATATCCTTGTTATGCTCTAAATGTTTCTTCCAAATTCAAGAAACAGAAATGTTCAGGGTGTACGTTTCAAAACGCACCTAAAAGGTTTAATCTGTGCGCAATGGTTGGATTGTATCAGAGTGCACAGTTGGTTACGGTGTTACTTCCTTTTAATTCACATTCACATTTTATTTCTTAATTTGAGAAAAATACTTACAGACAGGATCAAGTAGTTGCTATCTAAAAAAAATTATTTTACAGATTTTTATCATCAGTCAAGTTATATCTAGGGTGACCATACTGGCCATTTTTACGGGACCCATCCTTGCCAGGACTTCTATATTGCCTAAAATATCCAGGTTTTGGCTGTTTGCACTGTGCAGATCGATCGTTGTATGGCATTATTTATGTCGGTACTTTAGTGTCATACAATGATCGGTGCGCAGCTTCAAGTCAAACGAACGAACAAACACGTGCGCGTATTTGCATCGCTTTGATCGTTCTCACCTTCTCACGCGCCATGAATGATCGATTATGTACAATACCTGCATGTTATTGGTCAAACTACTTTGGATGTTTTAGGCAATATAAAAATCCTGGCCAGGACGTGTCCCGTATAAATAGTAGGGGTGGGAATCGCAGGGTACCTCACGATACGATATTATCACGATACATGGCTCACGATAACGATAATATCATGATACAGCGATTCTGCGATAATCGATATATTTCTAGAAAATCCTATAATGATATATTGCGATATCTGTCTAAACAAAATGCCTGTGAAAAGGTTAAGTGCAAGTTTTCTTTCTTTATTCAAGTCCAAACTGTTAGAAAACAGCAAAAAAAGTTCTGTAAATCAATTTGAACATGTTGAGTAAATAATTTTATTCTTGGACTTATTAAAAGGTTACACTTTTCTTTTTCTCTGTGTGTAAACAAACACATTTAACTGCTTAACTTACATAGCCTCTCTCTCTCTCTCCATGTAATATATATATATATATATATATATATATATATATATATATATATATATATATATATATATATATATAAACAAACAAACCTGGTACATTTCAAAATTTACCTGGAGTGCTTTCTCAGCCTTTCTACTCTCATCATAAAAACGGAGCCCCGCACGGAAAAATAGCCGTTCACAATCACATCGCGTCTTTTGCGCGCTCAGGTTGGTTATTTCAAATGTAGACGCGCGGCAAGCACACACACACTGCACACTTCTGCGCCGCATTACGTTTCTGACAAGGTTTTGTTTCGTCCTCCATGCCATAGGTGCAGATTTATGTTTCTGCCGGTCGGTGCCCACTGTTCACACTGCATAACGCGCACTTGTAATATCTGAGAGAGAGGGAGAGCATCCAGTTTTGTTCACATAAAACTGGACGCACCGGCGGCGCTCTCTCTCTCATATAGTGAGGAAAATCCACCTGCGATCCGAGCGGAGAGGTTACTCATGAACTGAATATGCGCTCTGCAATAATAACGTGATCGGTGCCTATGGTCCACGCTGATAACTGTTCCGGGGCAGTTTTTTAGTTTTCATCTCCATAAACGTGTATATATAGCAGTAGAGCTAATACAGTGTCTGAAAATCTGTTTATCATTCGGTTCCTCGTGCTTCCCCATCTTCATAGAGAACGCGCTTCATAGTTGCTCAGAGCGCTTTTGGAAAGAATGTGGAAATGGCGCGGCCGCGATTTCCACGCATTTTTAGACGCTGAGAGCAGGAAAATGTATTTAGAGCACCTTATTGTATTAATTAAAATATCGATATTTGGCGCCAGATATCGATTATCGTATCGCATGGAGAAGGATCACGATATATCGCCATATCGATTTATTGTCCCACCCCTAATAAATAGCACATATGGCCACCCTAGTTATATCAAATAATTTTATATTTTATATCCATTTTCTAATGATTTTTTTTTTTTTTTTATGTATTAAACATATAAAATAATACGGTAACACTTTACAATAAGGTTCATTAGTTAACATTAGTTAATAACATTAGTTAACATGAACTAAGAATGAACAACACTTCTACAGCATTTATTAATCTTAGTTAATATTAATTTCAGCATTTACTAATGCATTATTAAAATCGCAAGTTGTGTTTGTTAACATTAGTTAATGCACTGTGAAATAACATGAACAAACAATGAACAACTGTATTTTCATTAACTAACATTAACAAAGATTAATAAATAGTGTAATAAATTCATTGTTCATTGTTTGTTCATGTTAGTTAATACATTAACTAATGTTAACAAATGACACCTTATTGTAAAGTGTTACCAATAATACTAAATTTCAGTGATTGTTATGCTTGTACCTTTACTATCATATACGTATATATTGGCTTTATATGAGCCATCAAAAAAATCAGAATCAGTCGAATACTAATTACCATCATACTTTTCTTTAAAGCTGCTTTGAAATGTGTCTATATAAATATTTTGGACTTGACTTCTTCCATACAAAAAAAAAAAAAAAAAAAAAAAAAACACATCTTCTACTGTTGAAACAATAAGCACACATACACACCAAAATACATAGAGGAGAACAAGACCCCAATGTCTCTTGCCTTCACACTATGACCGACATCTCCTCTTGACTGTCAGCCTTCGTGCTACACTCAGCGTTGTGTCGCCCTCATAAGTGACAGCCACTCCATTATCACATTATCAGAGTTGCCACATAAAACTTTACAGCACCGACACCCAGCATTCATCACACCCTCACCTCCAAGTGGGCACATGGAGAGACTCTATCAGACTGACATGTGGCCTGGGGTCTAACTGAAGCCTGACAATACTCCCCCAGAGCCCTATTTATGAGTTATTGTGCAGCGGCCTCGACAACGGGACTTCACACCGCACAAAATCGACCTTTGCATTGTGTATGGTTCACTGCCCCTTTAGACGGCGTCCTGTTTGATAATTGCCTCCTTGCAATGTTCAGACCAGCCGTAAACACCCCCCTCCCCGTGTTTCTCGGTGAATAGCAATTAGGAAAGTGATGACAATGATTAGTATTTATGCTGTTGGTTCAAAAGAAGGACGTATATTGTGCAGCTGTGACAATTCGGCAGTAAAATCAGAGAGCGGCAAAAGTTTGATTACAATTTCCCAAGGAGGCGGAAAGTGGTGCCAGTGGGGCGGGGAGGATTAAGCCTCAATGTACGCCCCCTGTCTGTGATTGTGTCTGCCACATTACATTACCCAAGATGCTCCGAGAGGAGATATAATGAGATTATCACAAAGACGCATGAATCGAATCCCAGATGAGACACTGGCCGGCCGTGAATGTGCGAGTCTCTGTTACTCACACCTGCATGAGTGGAGCTCCTCAAGCATGGAATGAGCAAAGCGCTCTAGCGTAACCACAGTGAAGCGTGAACAGAGGTGATCCATTGCTCTCCTGCAAAATATCATTGAAAAAAAGATAGAATACCTGAAGATCTACATGAGAAAATACAGCTAATAAGACTCTGTAATATCTTAAATCTGCAACGTGTTTCAGCATCCCTGACATGGATGCATTTCTGAATAACATACAGTATGATAGCATATCAGTGATTTCATTTGCATTCAAAGTAGAGGACATATCGCATAGCCAAGGCTCAAGGTACTCTTTTCAGGTAGTAGTTTTGAATTAAAGGTACAGTTCACTCGAAAATTAAAATTCTGACATGTAATCACCGTCATGTCGTTCCAAACCAACAGTATATGGCTTTAACTTGTTCTGCGCAACACAAAAAAAAACAAAAAAACAAAATGATACTTTAAAGACATTAAAAAAAGTCCATGTGACTTTTTATATAAGGAAAAAATTAAGAAATGAATTGCGTTTTTGTGAAGAGTCATCTGAATAGTGTTCACTCACAAGAGATGAAGACTGCACTGATAAGTTTTATATAAAAAGTGTATTACAGTTTTTCTCGATTGCTAACGCACAATTCACGAAACAATTCACCATTTTCTCACAACTATAAACACAATCTCAAAACTACACACCCAATTGTGCAAACTTCAAACTTCCAGGTCAAAGTCAAACTTTTTAGTCAAAAACACATTCTCTTTTGTCAGAATCTAATCTTTGGCTGTCAAATACACAGACTATTTTCCTGACTAGAGAACACTACTGAGATCAATTCAAAACACTGTTACAAAAACCTCCTTTTGGGAAATAGGAATCCTTTCGCTAGTCAATATCTGTTACAGTATACGGCATAAATAGAGGGGTGCAGATACAGTAAAATTCAGCAATAAACATTAAGAAACATTTACTTTCATTACACGACTGTAAAGTTATCTTACAGTAGATGAAAAGCACTAGATGAATAAATGTGTGCTATTTGTGTTCATTTTTTGATACTTGAGTTAATTATATTGTGTGTTTGTGTTTTCTAAACGAGAACATAGTTAAACCTGTGCAAAATGATGCCGTTCTTGTGTAGAGTTTTGCAGAAAACACTGAGCAAATTGGAACTTGTGTGAAAGCAGGTGAAATGTGTTACAGTTTTTTACAATCATTTTTGCACTAATAACAGAACCTTCATGTCATTTTTCAAAACTCTAGACACAAAATTCAAAACAGTCATTATTTGTAACACAGGCTGTCCAATGGTCAAAACTTTGCATATTGCGTTCATATCTTTAAAGAAGCCTTGCATTTGCAGAAGCATTGGTTCAAAATACTCATTTATTATGAAATATCATAGAAACATTATTTTAGATCACCCACACACAAGATACTCATAGTTTCACTGTTTAGTTGTTAGTACAATCATTAAATATAGCTGTTCAAAACACATGATGCAGCTTTCATTATGGTTCTACACATTTGTATATCATTGTAATAGACTAGAGAGAAAAGTACACTGGAGTCATTAAACATTTGAAAATTATTGATGAAATAAAAAAAAAAAATTAAATAAGAAAAAATTAGATTAGAAAAGTCACAGTTCCTCACTACTCTTCTATGTTTTTGTCAACCCTGTCTTGTGGGTTTGGCCACATGCAGGTTCTCATCCACATCATAATGGATGTTTTCATTAGTTAAACATCTTGGAAAAAAAATCTTCCTGCATGGTAAATACAAGCCTGACATTGGTCTCCTGTGATGTCACTGCACACATCATTCATGGCCTGGAGAAGAGGGACTTGTTTGTGAAGGGGTATATTGTGAACCTTCCACCTCCATGAGGAGAAAAACTCCTCAGTCGGGTTACAGTAAGGAAAGGAGAGTATGGGGGTAAATACAAGGTGATAAACTGTGGATGGGCCTGAAACCATGATTGCACTCAGTGCTGTTGCTAGGAATTATGGGCCCATTGCACTGATTTTGTTATGAAGCCCCTCAAATTCACATTCAGTGGGGGGTGGTCAGGCCCCCAACAAACATCGTTCTGGGCCGCCCTTAACCTCTCTCAACCTCTCCTCCATGTCATGGCCAGGTTAAAACCTGCCTCATCCAAAAATATGAATGGTTTTCATCAGCTTCCAGCTGTTCATCATTTTCCATTAAAAAAAAAAAAACTATGCTTCAAGAGTAATGCAACAGTTATGTAACATTTTGAGCAGTTGTATCAATTGATAGTTAGATCATTGTAATGAAATGAATAAACACCCAATTCAGATGTAATGAGTGAGTTGCATTTTAAAACGGTAATACTTTGAAGTTAAGTTGTGTCATTTTGAACCAGTGATTTTAGTTCAATGAACAAAAGATCTTTGGCTCATGTGTATTGTATCCAAGCATTTGGAAAAAGTGTTAAGTGTTTTGAAAAATGTGCATTTTGATCATCGGTTGTGAATTTTGTGTCAAGAGTTTTGAAAAATGATGTGAAGGTTCTGTTATTAGTGCAAAAATGATTGTAAAAAACTGTAAAAGTTTTGAGAAACGTGTCTTTGTTTCAAGAACTGTATGAATGGTTTGGAAAATTGTGCCAAATGAATCAGTTATAGTGTGTTAGCAATCGAGAAAAACTGTAGTTATGGCCCAATCCCATTTCTACCCCTTACCCTACACTTACCCCTAACCCTCCGTTTCGCATGTTCATGTTAAGGGGTAGAGGTGTCTCGATTCTCTTTTGGTTGGAGGGGTAGGGGAACGGCCAGATAGCCCTTCAAACAAGGATTTTTCAGGACCACACTTCAACTGAAGGGGTATGAGAGTTATCAGCATAAACCGGCTACAGCGGCAACATGGCTGCCCGAGCGAACAAAAAGTAATTTAAAAAGTAAAGAATTTTTGGCATTAATAAAGATTTTTAATGAAAAGTAATCATTTGTTTTATGTTACATTCAACCATGTTATTATATTATATTCATATTTACGGTCATGCTATTCAAAGAAATGTTTGCAAAAGAACACTAATGTTTGCTAACGTCATATCATTATTGACTGCACGATAGTGCCACAACATATTTTCATGTCTGATCAGAGCGGTAACTACCATAGACATTGAGGGGGCTATAGTCCCCCCAATAATTAGGAATCACTAAACCTTTTTCTCAAATATTGCCAATTCGAGAGAGAGAGAGAGAGAGAGAGATGAAAGTTGCGTGTATGCGTGTCTGTGCATCTCTCTTTACAGTGAGTCTACTTCAAAAGCATCAGTTTTATCCTCTCGTTGATGGAAAATATAATGTAGCAATTCAGTATTTAAACTGTTATTAATAAAAGTCGTGGGGCAGCGTTGACAAGTTTCTTTGCTCCTGGATGTGTGTGTGTGTGTGTGTGTGTGTGTGAGTGTGAGAGTGTGTGTGTGTGTGTTTGTGTGTGTGTGTGTGCGTGTGTGTGTGTGTGTGTGCGCGTGTGCGTGTGAGTGTGTGTGTGTGTGTGTGTGTGTGTGTGCGTGCGTGTGTGCGTGTGCGTGTGCGTGTGCGTGTGAGTATGTGTGAGTGTGTGTGTGTGAGTGTGTGTCAGTAAGCAGCGTATTAATATAGAACCGTAAGGCTCTAATGCACACCAGACAGTATAGGTGTGTGTATTGTAGGAGCTAGATGATGTATGATGACGTGTGACGGTATAGAAGTGGTGTCCCATTTCTTAGGGGAATATTTTCACCCCTACCCCTTGACACTCTGTTTTAAGGGGTATAAAATAGAATTGTGATTGGGCCTATATATGGTGCAGGTCACCCCACTCAAAATGTATTTCTCCATGTTGAAATGACATGACCTGCAGTGCTTAACTAAAAACTGAGGTGAATCCTCACACTCTTTGGCTGCTATTTCTGCAGAAACCAGTAGCGAAGTTTGGAGATGTGAAGAGTAAAATGTAGACACTGGAACATACTTAATATCATGCTTTACCAGCAGAGATAATGAGAGAATCAGTACCTGAATATGGCCGAAGAAGCACAAAACAAAAATTAATGTAAACATCAGTACAACGTGCACAAGGTGTAAAGATTTGATGATGGAGAAAATAGTAGTTGGAGTAGTTGCTTATTTTTTTTTGGACTGGTTAGGGAATTATTTATGTAGACCACTCTCTAAAACTCAGTAGTATCAGTATCATTTACATTAAATCAAACCACATCAATAGATGGCAGTGCAATGTCTAATACCACTGTTGTATTGGTACTGAAAATACACAAAGAACAGCAATGTTAACACCAGCCAAAGAACCACTAAATGTCACTTTACTACTCAACTGGTTTATTCTGAGTGTCCTGAAATGACAATAACTTTGTATTATGAGCATATCGATATTTAAGACTTTATTCACCCATACATTAAATCCAAAACAATGATCAATGCACACAGACTACAAATATGGTGACACAAAGAGTTATATGTGAACTAGAAGATCGCAAGAAGCTAATGCATTATAAGAATCTAAACAATAGACAGTAAAGTATACTTATGTTATTTAAATAATATAATAATTAATTGATAATAATTGTTTAAATTTAATATAATAATTGATACTTTTGACTTAAAAAATAGTTTAAAGGCTAAAATGTGAAGTTTCTCATTTTATAAAACATTTATTTATTTATTTTTTCTGAAAACCCGCATCTGAACTGTAAATCATGCTTTTTACAGTCATTTTACAGATTAATATGTTACCATATATTTTTTAAATATATTTTATTTTATTTTACTTGACTTAAAAAGTCTTAAATCAGATCTTAAAAACCAATTAAGATTGACATTAGTTTCCCTCAAGACTAAATGCGACTGGGAACAGAGCTGCCTTTTCGTGTTTGTGTGTCACACGTGCAAGTGAACAATCGTTAATTTTGAAACCTGTGCAACATTGGCGCAGTAGTAGTAGCTAATTGTTCGAACAAACATAGATGGCATCCTTCCACATTCACGCATACACTAAACAACCTCATTTATCCCAATGAACCAAAGGTGAAATTCAGAGGTAAAAGTCAAATGTATCCATAAGATGGCCAAAGAGAAGCTGTCAATTATCCCAAAATACACAAACACGATAACCTCCAAAGGGGCTTTTATTTGTAGCAGCACAAATGCCATTTCATCAAAGTGAAAGGTCAAACACATCAGTCTCTCTAGTTGTTAAGATAAATAAACAAATGTACCGACCATGAAAGGTCGAAAATCAGTACGGACTAAAAACTGCAAGGAGAATAAAATGTGACCTTAGACAGGCCATGATCGCATGCTGTAAGTTCCTGTGGTAAAGTCTGCACCTCTTGCCTCTCGATAATGAAAATTAAATTCAAAACAGAGCTTTTAGAATAATTAACAAGTGTCAGCCAGGAGCAAAAACGTTATTATTTAAAATGAGCTGAATTAGCTGAAAATTAGTGAGCTGCATATGAAGAGCTGTCATGTTGTCACATCACATTTAATGCGGGATCAATCTTAATACATTACGAAGCGTGCTGTTTACACTGTTTAAAACATCGATAACTCATTGTCATCACCAAATGTAGCGGCGTTAGTTGGACGGCATAAATATTTCAGATGAGTCATATCTGAACATTTTAGTGTGGAGGTGACACCTCTGACTTTGGGAGCAGAGGAGAAATGAACTCTGCAGGAGTGTGACATAGGTCACTCTGGAGTCTTGGAGATGAAAGCTCAGCCGAGGGATCTTGTCCCCTGCACACAAAATGAATTATTCATAGAGGATTTGGAGACATCAGTTAGAGGATCTGTCGATACCAACCCCCATCTCCCCCAAACACACAAAGACCGGCCAGTAACAGTACGCTCTGCCCTTTAATGCAACCTTTAAAATGTAGAGTCTCCTGATAGGTGGGTCATTTGTGTCTCAAAATCTCGGAGAGAAAGTATGCATCTAAACAAACGCTATACTAGATGGCTTTATGCTTTGTGGATATTTCGAGAACAGTTTTAAAATATCACTTTTAAGAATGATTTTACTGAAGGCCAAGATGGGGGCACGGTTTAATCTAAAGGTCAGGAATTGTACAACACATTGACAACTGGATCTTTTTGACACTGATCAACTGAGAAGAACAAGGAAAGTGGTTATATTTTCCATCGGAACATCATGTATTCGAGAGCTGGATGTAGGAAGACCGCATGAATTACTGGGTCAGTGACATATAAATGTTTCCACAAATAAAGAACACAAGGCTAGTTCTTAGAAATGTGCTCTCTGAATCCATGATGGCTTCAAAAATCCTTTAACTAATTTCAATAAAAGTTTAAATTTAGTGTCATGTGGTGTAACAGTCACGCACAACCCCATTTCCAAAAAAGTTGGGACATTTTGTAAAAAGCAATTAAAACTAGAATTTGTGATTTGTTAATTCTATTTAACCTTTATTTAACTGATAAAAGTATAAAGAAAGATTTATAATATTTTCATTGACCAGTGTAATTGGATTTTGCAAATATAAACAAATTTTGATCACATATTCTTTTTTTTTTGTTTTTGTTTTTGTTTTTGTTTTTTTTTTTGCATTTTAGAAATTTTTTCTAGAAATGGGTTTGTTAAAAAACGATCCTTACACCCTTGAATAAATGTGATTCTTAATTGTTTAAAAAAAAGTTAAAATAGATTTCACTTTTAGAAAAATACAGGTAATTACAAATATACTGTCAAATGCATTAATGTTTCTTAAGCAGCAAATCAGCATATTACAATAATTTCCGAGAGATCATGTAACACTGAAGACTGGAGTAATGGCTGCTGAAAATTCAGCCTTGCATCACAGGAATAAATTATATTTTAAAATACATTCAAATAGAAAACTGTTACTTTAAATTGCAATAATGTTTCAGAATACTACTGTTTACTGTAATTTTGAGCAAATAAATGCAAAAATTAAAAACTCATAGAAGATGCATTCAAGTTATTGAATGCATGAATTGTACTTAAAAATTAATTTTTGAATAAATTAATAGATAAACCGATAAAACAAACAAAATTCATGTCACGTCATGTCATTGACCCTCAAGACAGAGTCATAAATTCCTAATTTGTCTAGTTCTGTATGTTTTTGCCCTTGCCTTAGGAAACCATAAACAAAAAGTCGCCCAAAGTTAAATGTGTTTTGTTTGGAAAGCCACCCACTGTGAAAAACGCCCCATGGTCCTGTCTCATCATTTTGGCATTTATATGACACTAAAGAGACATTCAGGACAACATCAGACATTTGTGGTAAAAATCGTAGCATTTCACACTGTTTCCGTCAGGAGTCATTTCCTCGATTCCTTCGTGTTTCGCTTGTGACAGTCATAAATTCTCAGGCACAGCCATCCATCATTCTTCTCAGCAGCACGTTGATGGGACCTGTCTTGGATGGGCTGTTTTGCGAACTGTCTATATTTAACCAGCATGAGGTAAATATTTAGTGAGTGGTGTGACGGGATGCCCCTGGAAAGCAGAGAAGTCGCTACAGGCGAAAGACGAGACGGGGAGCTGTCAGAACAAATGGCCGGACAGAACTCAAGAGGAACTCGAGGTGGAGGAAACCTCAGACACTGGGGCACTTCACGAGGGTTAGGCGATGAAGACAAACACCCCTGCTGGAGGAAATCCTACCTTGTCACCCACCACAGCATGGCTCAGGATTATTCTGCGACACAGTCATTTGAAAATCACAACGCAAAGGTCTGAGCTCTGCCACAGCATTGATCTTCAATGGAAGCTCTTCAATGGCAAACTCTTTTAAAGTATAAAACTAAGGACGTTTTTGGTGCACACCCAAATCTGAATGATTTCAGAGTTTGGTTTGTTTGGCTAGTGTGAAGCATTTGCATAGAATACAGTTATACAGCAATTAATGACATATTTACAATAGAGATGTGGATAAAATCAAACACCTTTTTAGAAAGTCAAAAGCAATGACTTCAAAATGAATCCCAACTGAAATATCAAACAAAATAAAGTAAATATTACATTATATTTATTTCTGCAGTTGTTAGTTTGATTGTTTGACTGATCAGCCATTGACTACATGGATAAAGTGATATTTTAAATGAACATATAGTATCTAGGGATGCACGGTCTGTTCGGCAAACGAAATTATTTTGCCCGAAAATACCGAAAAAAGCTTTCGGTGTCGGCCGAATTGGCGAAAAGACTGAATAAATTGTACCAAGTAATGACATTTTTGGTGAAGCTATCAAATGGCAACCAGCATAGAGTGATAGGTGTGCACTCTTTATAATTCAGTAAACATGTCGGCAGTGTGGAAGCATTTAAAACTGTCTGAGAAAGATGCAAAAATCATTACAAGAACCGATAGCAAGAGACTGTTTAGCACTGCATCGCATGTCTTTGATCAGAAGAGGAAGGGTGGTTGTTGCTGGTTACTGTATGATGATTGAAATCACAAAATGGCCTTAAACAATTAGTAAATAAACTGCAGAATGTTATGTTTTCTAATATACACACGAATTGCATGTATTCAAACAGCGCTGCACAAACTTGCGTCGCTTAAGGGTTCAAAGTCCAAAGCGCAAGGAAAATCTGCGCTGATACAGTGTTACTTGTCAGCTGCTCAGTAACATTTTTTGTGAATTTTTACAAGGCATGGATGTGACAATGTGATTTGTGCGACAAACATCTTCCCAAATTCATAATAAGAATCATATATAAACCTGCTGTTGTCAACAAAAAGAAGCACTTAGGTCTTCCTGTGGGTTTCTGGCAAAATAAAAGCTCCATCAACATTCATAAATGTTAGTATTGTAATTTTACTGTTGTTCTGTAAAATAAAAAATAAAAAAATAAGGCAATAAAAATGATAATAATAATTACAACAACTCTATTAATAAATTTACTGTAATATTCACACTAGTGTTGTCAAAAGTACCAACCGCAATACCATTCGGTACTGAAATTTTTAAAATGTTCATTTCCCGCTAAGATTTGAGCACTGCTGAGCAGATTCTTAAAAAGAAGTATCTTCTGCTCAGCAAGACTGCATTTATTTGTACAGTAAAAAATACAAAAACAGTAATATTGTGAAATATTATTAAAATTTTAAATAACTGTTTTGTATGTGAATATATAGTAAAATGTAATTGATTGCTGTGATCAAAGCTGAATTTTCAGCATCATTACTCCAGTCTTCAGTCTCACATGATCCTTCAGAAATCATTCTAATATACTGATTTGCTGCTCAAAGTGTTCACTTTTCCTTCTTTTTTTGTCTTTAGCCAATAACATGCCTGATTCAAGAAGGGCTTTTAAAATAATGGTCAAAAAATATTTTTATTTTGCTTATTAATTTTAAGTTAAACTGCTTTGTTGATATAATGTCTGCTAGAATGTTACAAAATGTTCAGTTAAATAAATATTTTTAAATTATTGTTTTGTAATAGATTTTTTTTTTCTTTGAAAAGCAAGACAAAACAGTAAAAAGCACAATTTGGCTATTTAATTTCTGCAATGGTGAAAAAAATGCATGCCAAAATACATGAGGAAAAAAAGATGAAAAACAGTGTTCAGTATTCAGCCTTCGGCCCAGTGTTTCATTTTGTTCGGTTTCGGCTTTGGCCAAGAATTTTCATTTCGGTGCATATCCCTAAGCATATCTACCTATGTGTAAAGCCAATATGACTAAAGTGTTAACTTAATGAATGAAAATGCACATTATGTGATTTCAATTTCAAATCAAATAGCCACACTACATCTTTTGTGTTTCTCAGAATACAAACTTAATAATAACATTAAACATATACAGTAATATGCTACTTTGTTTTAAGTTTGACCAATAAGACCATTTCTTTCAAAACGGGTGTGCAGAGGAATCCATGCTGTTGTCATCGTATTTACAATTTAAGCACTGTTTTTATTCTTTAACTTTATTTTACATAAAAGTTCTAATAGAAATGAATAATTTAAATGATACAATTTTTTAATTAAACGACAGCATATTTGCTCTGTAGAAACTGTAAATAATAATAAAAAAAAAAACATGTATTTCATTAGGCAAATGTGTGCATGTGTGAGTGCAAATGTTCAAATTCACTGACTGAGCTCTTAATGTGATGTGATCGTGTCCTGTAGCATTGTTTCCATGACAGCCAAGTTACTGATCTCACTCACTGCATCACAGGCAATGATCAGAGGTCACAGTGAACTCAAGGCAGCAAAAAACCCTGAATTCAGTTTTTACTGTTACATCAAACAATATATGTGGTATGTGGTAGCTAAATGATGTTTTATATTTGATTAATTTGTTACACATCAACTTTATGTACGGGTTAGACTCTTAAACTAAATAATCACACATTTTCATATAAATAAAGATTTTCACACATCTCCATCTGTCTAGATAATCAGAATAGAACACATGTTGCATGTTACCACAAAAGCCCTGTTAATTAGGCATTGAATAGTGATTTACTTAACACCTGTTATACATTATGTTGACTAAGAATGACTAAAAAAACAGGAACAACAGGCATCAGAGATGTGCTCTCACTTCTCAGGAGGAGGTAATTCTCTGTGCTATTTTAACAATTTGACACAGTCCAGGTTATTCTTATCTTTCTTGGTATAAAATCTAAGAACACTTCCATTAAAATTGGAAGTGGCTGTCTCTTCAATTCACTTATGTATTGTATTGGCAGTGCTGTTGCTTTGATGAACTTTCTTTAGTCAGTAGATGTTTTTTTTTTTTTTTTTTTTCAAGAAAGACTTTAAAGTAAATTCTGAAACAGAAATGTAATATGTTTAGTTCTATTTGAGAATGATCCACTAAAATATCAGCTTTTAAACTGGTGGGTCACAGAATGGATGTAATTGTATTGCACTGAAAACAGTGTGAAAGTGTCTGCTCCATAAAGCAGGGGCACCAGAAGCCAAATTTCACTTTTTACATGAATAGATGAAAAGATATGACATGGTAAGAAAAGATGACTGACAAGACAATGAGGGAGGATTCTGTGACAAGGTAAAAAGCACAAGTGCCTATTTGCCTATATTGCTATGTTTAATATAAGTGAGTTTGTCTTTGTTTTATTGTTGTTGTGTTTTTACATTTTTCATTTCAATTACATTGAACCACAAACTAAGCATTCTTGTTTTAGTTAATACAAGTTCTACATTTAAAGTGCGTTTACATGCACCCTCTTAATGCAATTATAATGAGATTGATGAGATACTGTTTTATTGCTGTGTTTTTCATGTTTTTTATTATTCATGTGTTTTCTTGTTGTTTTGTGTGTTCTGCGATTTTAAAACATTCATTTCATTTTTTAAAGAAAGGTAAAGATTTAACCTTAAAGATCAAAGTAAGTGCTACAGATGCTCAGTGTTATTGACAAATGTCTAAAATGTGCGCTGTAATTGATAACACTGTTTATTAATCAGTGGGAACATTTCCTCACCGTGGCATCCCTACTGGCGATACGACACACTAAAAAAAAAAAAAAAACATACAGAATGGCCTGTTTACACCGACTCAAACAACCCTGTTGAAAAAAACAGCATATGCTGGTTAGGTGTTTTGAAGCATGACTGCTGGTTTGAGCTGGTTTAAACTGGTCCTTCGCTGGTCATAAACTGGATTAAGCTGGTCCTTCGCTGGTCATAAACTGGATTAAGATGGTCCTTCGCTGGTCATAAACTGGATTAAGCTGGTCCTAAGCTGGTCCTAAGCACCTAACTCCTGCTCAGGACCAGTTTGGGACCAGCACATGACCAGCTTAAACCAGCTTATGACCAGCTAAGGACCAGCTTAAACTAGCTCAAACCAGCAGCCATGCTTTAAAACATACCTAACCAGCATATGCTGCGTTTTTTTGATTTTTTGATTTTTTTTTTTTTTTCAGCAGGGAAAGTACTATTCCAAGTCAGTCATTCAGAAAAACTCAAACTCGAGAGTCACTGGCTTAAATCAGTCTGATGAATCCTTTACTGAATGAACACGTAAGCTAATTAACTGAATCCATCGGAATGGCCTACCCAAATGAAAAAAAAGTAAAAGACAACAAAGTGTATTCTTTTCCCACATATTTCACAATAAAAAATGTTTTTGGTGGATCTCAGGATTGATTATACCTCTCTAGGTGATTTCTGGAATTAAAAAGTTTGAGAAATCCTTGTTTAAAACAATGAAAGACAGGATTCTGGACATTTCAGATTCAGAGAGATCATGAGTTTTCGCCTAAATCTTTTCGCCTAAAACATAAATAGTCTATACTACAAATATAATTAACACAAAAGGGATCTTAAATGCCAAAAGGGAAGTTTGTCAATGGACAGAACAAGCAGTCTTATGCAGAACATTCTAAGCTCTGAACTGTTTCTTGACACGCTAACTTTTCTCATATCTCACAATGTTTGTTTTGTCCTGTCGATTATTTTCTCTTCCAGATTTTTTGGGAGCCACTGCTTCTCTTGTCTCCTCAGAGAAAATGCTCCTGCTGCAAGATAGCTTCATTCCATGGGCAGGTATTGGAAATCACTCAAACCGACAAACTAGCAAAGAGGGGCTGCATTTGAATAACCAGATAGGATTAAATTCTTTAACAACAAGGTATCATCAACATCCCACTCTTTAAAAATGATACAGGCACATTACAGATGAAAACTATAGGCTCCTCGTAAATGAAGAAGCAGAGCTGTTTAGGACATGATCACTGGCACTAAACTTGGTTGTACATTAGAGACAGACACTTTACAATCTGCAAAAGTTATTTCCCTTCCAAATACTGCTATGTCTAGCAGTATGATAAAAGACAACGCTTCAGCAGTCTTTTAAATGACCCACAGGCAAGGCAAAGTGGAGGCAAAAATGTATTATGGACCTTGACAACAATCCAGTAGGCCTAATGGAGCATATACTGCTTTCCACCAACAAATATATTCTCTGCTAAGTGTGGTTCTACTTGCCTAGCAATGTTTAGACAGGAAAAAAGAAGACAGGTTAAAAAAAAAAAAAAAAAGTTCTTATTCACTCAGACACAATGCCAACGTTTAACTTTGTAACCTCATTCATCTTGTGAATTGTTTGAGGTTCAGTGCCGCATAAGGAGGGTCTGATTCACTGCTTTAACACTTGGAAGGTGGTGACACACCAAAGCTACACTCTCTTCCTCTTGCACTCACGCACACACACACACACACACACACTCACACACACACACACACACACACACACACACACGTTTACTTAGCAATCTAAATGGGGTTATTCAATAGACATCTTTTGTTTTTATACAGCTAGTGCTAAATACCCAAACACTTACCCTAACAAAATTTTCTGTATTTTTACATTTAAAATGGTTTTCTATTTTAATACTAATTTTATAAATAAAGATGTTTCCAAAATGAGGTTTTGTCAAATTCGGTTCATTTAAGGCGGGCACACACCTGACGAGAAGCACAGCAACACATCAAGGTCAACTCACAGGTATCACACATGACACGTTCATGACAGCAGTCCAAAACCATTAATCTAATCACCAAACAGGAAAAAGTTCACTTCAAGAATGAATAAGTAGCATAGATGAGTTTGAAGTTGGTGTTTTTGAAAAATACTGAGCAAAGTGATTTAATGATTTAGCTAATGTGATTTAATGGAAAACTAAATGAGTGGCTCTCTGTGGCTCGGCAGGATTTGGAACGGCCTCCTGAGCCGGATACCAGTCTGCATGCACTCACAGAAAACAATATGTTTGAATTTTAAAGATGTGACAGCTCTTGTCTTCCGGTGTGCGACTGGATGGGTGATATGACCAAAATGGTATATCATATGTATCATTTTATTTCCCAGTAATGCCATAAATCACAATATAGTTATTTTTGCTTTAAAACATTTCTTCACGATATCAAAATTTTTGATACCACAGAAATTTAAAAATTCTTGCCACCAGTGTCAATATCACAAAAAACTAAAATGAACCTAAATTAAAAAAAAAAAAAAAAAAAAAAAAAAAAAAACTCAAGCTCACTGAAGACAAGTAAACAGTCAGCGATTAAATAAGAAAAATAAACTAATTACATGCAATAGGACAAAAAATTACAGTAGAACAAATAAATAAGAAATGATACATGCATTGTATAATCAAATGTATAAAAACACTGCACATTCTACATTAAATATACATTTCTTCTAGTAGAGTTCTAGTAGAGATTAAAGTAGTAAGATTTTCTCTCATGTTGCTTGATTAACATGAATGACAGACTGCAGGAACATTAGACTGCTGTCACTTTAAGAGCTGCCCAGATCCAATATAATGTTACACATGTGTTTTCATTCTCAGCTGCTGCTTTCACTTAACAAGACCTAAATTACTGTGTTTACAAGGAACCTTGTTCAATACTCTGTTCAATACTCCCTCACTCTATGAGCACCGTCATGTAGTAACAGTTCTATTTAGAAGCATAGCATCCTGAAGAACCCTTTTAATGCTGAAATGGTTCTTTGTGTCAGAGTTTAGGGTTCTTTATTCCTGCCTTTTTCTCTTTTTTTGACAGATTGTCAACACACTCTCAACAGGTAAATGATTTCTTTCTTAAAATGTCTATAATTTTTAACTTTCAAATTGTAACTGGTTCATATCATGTCTTTTTCTCTTTTCAGTTTAAGAGAACATGTAAGTGTGACCAGCCCAGTTAAGGACACTTCTCTCCCCTTCACCACAAAGTAAGTAACAAAATACTGAATTTATGGTCCTTTTTTGTTTTTACAAAAACAAATGGAAGGAGACGCATTGTAACTCTAAACTCAATTGTGTATTTCAGACGCATCACATCCTACAACCTCATCATCTGCAGAGAGAAACTGGCACTCAATCACACCAAAATACACATAATGATGGACTTGCAGGCATCATAGAGGATTATCAAAATACAGTATTTCACTGGAACTTGGTCTTCATTTCAGTATTTTGTTTTACTTCTTGTAGTATTTATTTATGTTCAATGTCAATTGTCATCTATTAATGTATTCTGCTAATAACTGTTATTAGAACACTGTAATTTTTACTACAAATTCACATGCCAGTAAAAAAAAATAAAAGTACCTAAATGACACGTCGTTGTTGTTTTTATGTAAAACCCTAATAAACACTACAAGATATCGTAACACCAGGCAGATAGAGGTATAAAAAACAATATTAATCAATAATGTATACAAATAATATTAATAATAATATTAATATATTAATACTAATTAAAATAAACTGTTGTTAAAAAGGTTATTTTTAACCTATATAGCATTTTCAAAGCATGGTTCTTTATGGAACCCTATAAAAAGGGTTCTATTTAGCACCAAAAAGGGTTCTGCTATTGTTACAAGCCGAAAAACCATTTTCTGGTACTGTTTAGAACCATTTTTCTTAAGAGTGTATGAACATAATAAATTAACAACAGAGATGTGAACGGAGCAAATTTCACAGGCATTTGATGAACAAAAATGGAATAATAGTCTCTGACCAAAGGTGGGGTCAACATCAAAAGCTGCAGTCAGCAGCTGCATTAAGCATTACAGTTCATCTCATCCTCATTGACTGAAATGAATTTGCCAGTTCTTGCTGTGAGATGTTGCTCCTCTCTTCCACCGAGAAAACTGTAAGCTCCCAGACATTACTGGGGGGACACATGGTTACATGTAGTTTGTCACTGCAAAGAAAATCAGCTGTGTCATTCTTCCTCCCTGTAGCACTGTCTTAGGCGCCCTGCATTACAGACATTGCCGTTTATTGCTGAGGCCACATCTGCAATCCTCATGTCTCCCTGCAGCTGGATTATAGCATGTTCACAGAGGTAATCAGAAACCGAACATCTATCTTCTGGTGTTTTTGAGAGTCAGTAAAAAGGTCTCTTTAATGTCTTAAGTTACTGTAACTGTGACCTTCATAGCCTACTACCTGGAAACTGTAAGTGTTTTAAGGACTGTTCTACAGGTACATGTGCAATATTTTTTTATGGTTCATTGAATACGCTTGGAAAACAACCCTTAACAATAAAGATTTGTAAAGCTTATTTGAATTTTACAAAATTGTCTTTAAAATACAGTATCTTGATGTTTCTTGTTTTTACCGAGTTTACTTTTTCCAGCTGATGAATGATAAAAACATTAACAGCCAATCAGAATACAAAAGACTTTAAAGAGCTTGAGCATGTAAAGCAACAGAGAACAAAACCACAGCAGGCACTTATAATAAACAGAACGTTATCATCCATTAGTGTGGACCGAAGGTTACGTTAACTGAAAATTTCCCGTCATTGACAGAAAAATCTGAAGACCATCCGTCACTTTGACAGATTACACTGAGGGTGATCTATTGTAATTTATAACTGTAATTCCCACCCCTGTCCGGTTGGTGGCGAGTGCACTCCAGTGTTTCAGCAGAGCATAGGATCATCAGCCTCCAGAACAAAAATAAAACTGTCACAAGTCTTTTGCTATGCGTTTGATTACACACAGGTGAGTATCCTCTAGTAAAGCGAAAGAGATGATCAGTTATCAAGTGCACTGATCTGAGGTGTCTACAGTGATCTATCACACCACATTAAAGAGTGGCAAAACGGTATTTATTGCTTGAATTTCCTAATAAAATGGACAGAATTTGAAATCTGAGACTTTGTTTCATATCAAAAGTAACAGCGCACAAAGCTTAGCCCATTGCAATTCACTGGATGGGAGACGGACTATAGGCTATGTATTGTTCATTCATCAACCCGAAAACAGAATCGATTGGGATTTAAGAATCGATATTGGTTCATAAAAATGAGAATCTATTAAAATAGAGAAAGTATTATTATTATTATTATTTTTACCCAGCCCTAGCATATTTTGTTGTTTTTAGTGGTCTCCGCTGTCACTGCGGTGTTGAACATGAAAAGTGGCGCACAGTCTCTGTTCATTTGTTCTCATCATAAATAAATAAATGCATAAGCCTATATGCTCGTCCTGTAGGTTCATTATTAAAAATTTAAATGTGAACAAAAATGAAAGCAATAAATTTGTTATAATTAAAATCTGAAAATTAAAATGACGGTTAATAATAGATTATGACAGAATTTTTTCAACCCAATGACAATGTAGACTTTAACATTGTCCATCATTTTGACGGACAATGGTGTGGACCAACCTCTGCTGTGGACACTACACTCTTAAAAATAAAGGTGCTTAAAGGGTTCTTCACAGTGATGCCATAGAAGAACCATTTTTGGTTGCACAAAGAACCATTCAGTCAAAGGTTCTTTAAAGAACCATCTCTTCCTTACCTTTTTATAATCTGAAGAACCTTCTTTCACCACAAAGAACCTTTTGTGAAACGGAAAGGTTCTTCAGATGTTAAAGGTTCTTTATGGAACCATTTAGACAAAAAGGTTCTTCTATGGCATTGTGAAGCACCTTTATTTTTAAGAGTATAACATAGTTATCGCTCTTGGCGTAAACAGGTCATAAAATAAATCCTTGTAGAATTACTAATTCTGTAGATTAGATTTTATATCTCTCCTGGCTCAGCTCATTCCAAACTGTCAGCAGCTTGATTTTGGAAAAATAAGGCCACAAGGGCTAGGAGTTGCTAATTAAACTAAATAAATCACCTAAAATTAAGAGAATGTCATTAATAAAATTTACAAAAGTCATTAAAATTACTAGCCACCACTGAACCCTAATTCATTAATCATTAGGTGGGATATATGAGCTTTCATGCTTTCTACTAAAGCTTAATTTTAGCTGTTTTCACTGAGAAGTTTTGCATGTATGAGTGTAAGGTGAAGTACTATTATGCCCAAATTACAAACATCGGAGGCGATATACAGGAGGACACCTGCTGCTCTGCTTCCCAGAATCCTCAGTGCTGGATTACTTCTGTAGCTCATCTACATATACATCAGTAATCCTGTTTCTGCTTCAACACACACACACACACACCACACAGGAGCTGGCTCATATACAGCTAAACCGGAAAACATGCATTCAAGAACACATAATCCTGTTTTATTTCTATAAATATCTGTTTTAACTTGGAGCAGTAGGCACAAAATGCAGCCAACAGCCAATTAAATTAAAAATTTAGATTTGTTAGCACATGTAAATGTATATATGTGTGCAGGTTTTCTGAAACCAGCTCTATAGAAAACCATCTACCATCCACAGCACATGAAAAAATACAGCAGAACATGAGATAATATCACCAGCCACAGAAAAACTGCAGCAAACACAAATGTTGCTCCACTGGCGTCCTATATTTCATCTCCCAGGGTTGAAACAGTCACAGAAGAAGTAGAAAATGGGGAAAAAGTGAGAAAAAGAATACAACACCCTGGAGCCAGAAAAAAACACCAATAACTAACATCACAAGTTGAATAATGAAAACTGTATCATTTCTTTAGCTGTGTTTTATTTCGCAAGGATAAGGGGATGTTCTTTGGACCCATCTATCGCACTCCTGTCTGTGTTTGAGCACTCTAGTGTGCACTTTTATAAAGAGCTTGAGTTTTTCCAGACAGAGTGAGCGGCTGTCAGTATAGCCATAGCCAAAGGATGCACTCTGGAGCGTGACAGGCTGACTAGGTGCTCTGAATTGTTGACAAGGAAAACGTTGTTTGCTTCCGGTGTTGGACAGCTTCAAATAAATGGAGGTATTTTGCGGCTGAGAAGCATTCCGAGGCTGTCCGAGTCGGGTGGGTGAATGTGGTCTGACAGAGGGGCACTGAGCGTACTACCCTTGGGTGGTGCGTAATGTTCTCTTGTGACATTTTAACTGATACACAGACTGAAACACTGAGACATCCGGAGGACACTTTCTTGTTTCCTTACATCCACTTTTGATGGCAAGAAACTTGATGTTACTTGAAATAATATTTAGAGTTTTTTTGCTATTTTAAAAATGAAATATGGCTCTTTTTATTTGTTTGTTTCATGCTGTTCATTAATCTTGAAGGTATAGTTCACACACACACACACACACACACAC
Organism: Spinibarbus caldwelli; assembly: GCA_039654775.1. NCBI lineage: Eukaryota > Metazoa > Chordata > Actinopteri > Cypriniformes > Cyprinidae > Spinibarbus > Spinibarbus caldwelli. The sequence continues at coordinate 33,956,096 of CM077233.1, read as the reverse complement.
AAAAAAACTGGAAACTGTCTCATTTACTCAATCTCACATCATATCGTTTGATTTACTTTCATCTGTAAGTATTTTTTAAGAAATATCTCAGTGTTTGTTTGCCACAAAGCTGTCCCTTGGCAGTATCCTTTTGAAAGGTACACATTTGTACTTTATTAAACCAATTAAAGGGTACATATTAGGACCTTAAATTTAAAGGTATTAGAGCCTTCTGAAAAGTTACCGCCCCAGTGACACTGAAATGTACATTGGATGTCAATGGTAACCAAAACTGCTTGGTTAATAACATTTCTTAAAGTATTTTCTTAATAAATAAATAGGAAACATCCCTCTTTTAAGGAAAAAAGGCACTTAAAGTGAATGGGACTGGGATCTTCTACTTTTTTATTGTATTTTTTTTTAATTTTTGTGCTCTAATGCCACTGGTGTTTCGCTGACATGACCACAAAGCTGTAAAATTGGATATGACTACACAAAATGTGTGTGTTTTTTTTTAAAGTCTTATTCTTATTATTTGTCTTGTGCCTACTGTATACTACTGAAACAGATTACATTATGACCCTAACCCTCCTTTTCAGATTTTTTTTTTTTTTTTTTAATAAAAATTGAGGGACTAAGATTAATTTCTGTGGTAATCAAGATTGTGCCATAAATGCAGTTGACTGATCTTAAAATGTATTGAACCCAGAATATTCAGTTAATCTGTTTGGACTATTATAGTTACATTAACTACTTCTATAGTTAATTTAAATCAGCACTCATTCAGTGAGTTTTCAGATATGTATTATGTAACAGAATACAATGTTAAAAAGGTCTAATTGCAGGGGGAAAAAAGCAGAAATGAAATGCATCAAAACGAAGTGTTTGTGATCTTGAACAGTACCTTTCATCTATATGCACTCAAATTCAACACACTTCCTTTAATGCAAGTTGATATTCTGCCATCTAGTGGCATAAGCATTATTTGTCATTTAAAATGCCTCCAAGAATCTCCCTTAGTCATAAATAAATAAATATCACCGGAGGAGGTCTGGCTTTGAATGTATTGATATTTTAATCCGATTAAATCCCTTAAAACCAAATCTATCCCTCAGTATACAAAAAAAAAAAAAAAAAAACTAACCTCCATCGTAATGAGAGGAGAGTGAGAAAAAGTGTTGCTCCCTTAGACCTAAACCATTTGAATGTTGGAGAGTAAATAATGAACATTTAGGGACCAAACTTAACTCCCACTCTATCCACAGATTTCCCATCACGTTGCTAAAAATACCATTCTTAACTCGGTGTAATTTCAGTGTCTTACGGACGGCTGTGTGCTAGATAAGAGTCCCAAATCACTCTGCTGATCCGGAGCAGAGAAATGTTAATTCCAAACCTAATGCATGGTGGCACTCTCTCCTCTCCATCGAGGTGTGATTTACCCCATGTGAAAGCATCCTGACAGCCCCCTCCATCATCACACTTCTGTGACCAAATCTATAGGATGCTCAAATCTCCTGGTCCCTGGCTCATTCGTTCTTTCCATCCCTCCATCCGCAGGTGAGGCTGAAGACTGTATCGCTCAATCCTCTGAGAATTACAGCCCTGAGAAACAGAGGCAGTCAAGCCCAGTGGGACATTGGGTTGTTAGATGCTGGTGTTCATTACTTAGCACAGACTTCAATCATGTGAAATAGCACCTAAGGCTGCTTTTAATTTAGATTAGATCTGCTGCACAAACACATCCAGGGCTAGTGGCACGTAGTTATTGCAGCTACACTGAAACATTTATTATTTTAGAAGATGCTTTTATCCTCAGCAACTTGAAACAAAGCGGACAGCATGAAAACGCACTGAAAGGGAGCAAAGTAAAGCCAAAAAGTGGGTGGATGCTACTCATAGACTTTAAAGTTCATTTGAGAGTCTATCAATATGCCTATTTAAGCCATTAGATCAATGCAATTCAATACTGCAACGCTCCAGATTGCATGAAATCCACTGATTCACGCTTGCCTCTATATAAATGCTTGGTAAAATACTGCAAGGAGTGCGCAGGCTTAAGTATCTGAAAGTTTGCCAATTCAAATTGCCATTTGAAAACTTCTTTTGAAACCTTTGGGAGTTTCAGCTGTGGAGGGGGTAGAGCTGTTGATTTCAACACTGTGCATTTTTTCACTTTAATTTAGTTTTAATTGCATCAATGAGCATGGAGCTGAAAATTGCACATGGCATGCAGCTGCTGGTATGGCCAGGGGGCAGCATTTATTATTTTTCTTTTTTTACTAGTGTCTGTGTGCTTGCTGGAGCGCAGCAGAGGACTGGGGCCGCACACAGTAATGGATTCCCTGCTCGTCCTGTACATGCAGCCAAGTGCAATTTGTCAGGTTGTTGCACGAGGCAAGAGTTTTTCTGCTTTTTTAATCAGATTCTTCTTGTTTGGTTTAGTAGCTAAAAAATTCTTTGTTTCTAACAAAAAAGAGTCACTAAATGTTGACCCCATTATTCATGATCCATTAGACTTTAAACTATATTAAATCACTAAAGATTAAACTTAAACGCTATTTACTCATTATAAAATCATTACTGCTAGCATCTACTGTAATATAATGAAGTTTTGCTAAGTTGCTTTAAAAAAATATTTTGTCACAATATGCAGCTGTTTTGAATGGCTGTCAATAGTCAAGTTTGAATGGCAATCAATTTTTGATGTCCATGTCATAGCATAGTTATGCAATCTACCAGCAGGGACTAACTAGCCGAAGTCTAGTCTTGTGTAGCCAGACCTTTAAATAGTGTTTTCTGAGATATACCACAATGCCAGACCATGGCTGAACAAAAATAATAATAATGGATTGATCACAAAGGAAAAACACAGGCAGACAAAAAACAATGGAATAAACAGTTTTGCTTGTGGATATTTCCTTTTCTTATCACTATATCCCTCAAACAAGATTTGATGTCACTATACTGACATATTTGACAAATCCAGAATTTATTTCATCCTCAAAAACTCTGCTGTATCAACCTGCTACAGTTCCTGACAAACTAATGAATAATAAACCTTGTATGAAAGTCAGTCTATGAGATTAGAACATATCATCTGTTTGTCCAACCAATGGAAAACAGGAGAGTGTTCAAGAAGTCCATTTTGGAAACAGTCTTTTTGAAGAAAACTAATAACTATGTGCAAAGCTCAGTATAGAGTATAGCTCAAACTTCATACTACTTCCATCACCACAAACTAATACTGCAGTCAACAAAGAACCAGCAAACAGCAGTAAATCTGGTAACACTTTATTTTAAGGTCCAAATTTCACTATTAACAAGCCATTAACTATTACTTTTGCCTCAATAAACTCCTAATTTGCTGCTTATTAATAGTTAGTAAGGTAGTTGTTAAGTTTAGGTATTGGGTAGGATTGGGGATTTAGAATATGGTCATGCAGAATATGTGCTTTATAAGTACTAATAAACAGCCAATATGTTAATAATAGGCATGATAATAAGCAACTAGTTAATACTGAGAAATGTTCCCTATACTAAAGTGTTAGCATAAGATTAGGTAAGATCACTCCCGCCCCCACCTGGTGCAAGAATCCCACCAGGGTAAAATGATCCCAGATCATTTCTGTATTTGAAAATGTTGTAATTTCTGTAAAAAAAAAAAAAAAAAAAAAAAAAATTAAATAAAGTAAGTGAAGTATATATAAATGTACACAATTTGATAATTTAGTTAAATGGAATAACAAATTATAGAATCACATGGATTCAGATTAAATGATTCCACTCAAGTAGCCTATTGTTTATGCCGAATAATGAAAATTATGGAAATGTACATCTAATGCATGGATTTATTAAATAATAACTGCATATTTTAATAATCAAAAACTAAAAACATAAGAAACAACATGCCAGTGGGAACCTTCCATGAATCTCCCATTAACAAACAGACATGACATAACTGTTAATGTACAACATAAAATAAATTCACAGTCACTACTATAGTCAAAAACCATCTCAGACCATTTTCCCCTTTGTACATTTTTCTTTTAATTCGGGCCAATGCCACAACTTCAACTGCCTTCATTAAAAGATTTTGCCAAATTAATACCTCAAATTAAGATTGCTGTGGTTCTGCTGAGGGGCTTAGATAACTTTATTAGCAAAAGTAGAACATCTGATTAAGGTAATTACGCAATGTTAATTATGGTTCCTAATCACACCGCTAATTATGGGCACCCTTGCTGGTTCAATCTTAAAATCAAATTGCGCTGCCTTGAAGGTGTGGCGATTCGTTTGGCGAATCTCCATCTAAAGCGGTTTTCCAGCACACTCAGCAGTTCACCTGCTGAGGAAGAGAAGGGTGAGGGGGCAATCAAGTACAGAAGGCCTATTTTCATTATCTTGCTACTGTTGGTTCTGCATGTCTAATGTGCATCATTTTACCTTCTGAGGAATCCTGGAGTGTGTTGCCAGGCAACATGCACATGGTATGGGGCGCATGTGGAGGTTCACTAGTTTGCTGTGTATAATAATCCAGACAAGCCAAGCAGTCAACAGTGTGGCACTTTCAGTAAATGAAAAAATCTGGAGCAAAAGCTCCTTTGGTAATTTTAAATGGCTTCGCTGCTAAACACAGACATAGCTGCAAGAAGGTATTTTTGGGAGTGCATCACATTACTTAAAGGAATAGTTCAGCCCAAAATCCTGTTATCAGTTATTCCTCTTCGTGTTGTTCCAAACCCATATTTTTCTTCTGCGGAACACAAAAGGACAAATTTTGAAATATTGTACTGGTTGCTCTTTTTCTCCATGCAGTTATTCCCCTTGAGGATTGAGGGCTTCAAACAGGTTGTAAAAGCATCATAAAAATGGGCCATATGATGTGTTCGCTACAAGTCTTTTGAAGCCATACAACAGGCTTGTGTGAAGAACAGAGCCAAACTCCAGTCATTACTCACTGATAATCCTCCCCTGCTGCGACCAGATCATTGAGTTGGTTTTGTGAACTTGAGCACAAGATCAGTCAGATTTGAGAATGAATCATATGTAACGTATTGTGAAATAAATCAACCAAATCATTGAAAGGATCTGATTCAAAATAATGAAATGTTCACAATATGATTATACTTGTTCCAGGAACTCGGACGGCAGATGGGCGGATAAATAAATCTCCATTCACAGCAATTGCATAAAAAGAATACATTTTTTTATAATTGATTAAAAGTATACACTACCAATCAAAAGTTTGGGTCAGCAGGAGGAGGAGGTGGAGGAGGAGGAAGAAGAAGCGGCAATACCTTTACTCAGCAAGGACACACTGAATTGTTCAAAATGTAAAGACAGTAAAGACATTGATATTGTCACAAAAGATTGTGCTGAAAAATGCTGTTCTTTTTTTTTTTTCTTCAATGCATCATGAAAAAAAAAAATCCACAAAAATATGAAGCAGCACAGCTATTTCCAACTTTGATAATAATAAGATTTTACCATCCCAGGAATACATTATATTTCAAAAGACAAACTCAGATAGAAAGCAGTTATTTTAAATTGAAATAACTTCTCAATATTAATGTTTTTACTGAATTTTACGCAGTCTTGGTGAGTGTAAGAGAAGCCTTTCAACACCATTAGAAATCTTACCGATAGCCAACTTTTAAACAGAATCAAACTTTTGATTCATTCGTTCTATGAAAGAACCAACGATCAATCCACTGCAAATTTGACAAATGTTGACAAATGCAAAACCAAAATGACCTGCAGTCTTAAATTATGAATCATATTTGAATTGTGCAAGAATCACAATAGGTTACAAAACAGAGAGCACAAATGAACTGTTTCCACACATGAATCCAGTAAGAAATTTAACTCAACCCTAAAGCATCACGCTCAGTTAAACAGTTGAAGCAGCAAAGAGACTGAGAGGCTGGAGGATGAACATAATTTTCAGCTTTTAACCACATTCCACAAGGACCAACTCAAGGAGAGCTCCATTGCCTGCCATTTGCATACATTTCCAAATGAACCGAGTTTTGTAAAAATTTGGCAGAGAGTCAAAGCGATGTACGGGGGTTAGTGAACGCTCGTCTCTGAGAGCTCCCGGTTCACACTGAGCGGTGACAATCTGGCCACGTCTCATCCGTCACTCTCTCGGGTAAGAAATGAACCAGTCTGGGACACTAGCAGATTGCTGGAAGCTGTCCAAATTAATTATAAGGCCTCTCAGAATACAGAGAGCTGACTAGACTCTGTGCGTCTCTCCCTGTGGCAGGGACAATCGCTCTCGAAGTTGGCAGACGCGTTTATCGAATGATCTCAAGCAACAGAAGTGCTGCATTGCATGATTTATAGAAGATAATTTCAGACCTTACCTGCTGAATTTGTAAACATCATCAGTCAGTCCTTTCCAGGCTAACAAATAGCTACCATTTAAAAATATGACAGACTATTAGCATAGAGGCATGGGTTAATAATGTGGATCATAGCCTAGAGAGAATTGAGTGGAATCTGACTGTAATTGATGAAGTGAACTTGTCAAGGCGGTTTAAGTCTGTAACTGACAATGGATCTGCGACACAGACCTTAGTCAGGGTTGACAGCATGCTTAATTTGACACAAATGACAACGAGGCCGTGAAGGATAGAGGTAACAGTCTGTTCAATGAGCTGGACTGTTGTGTACCTCGGTGTAAGCGACCAAACACACAACATAATACATTTCCAGCTGGAAAAACTCTAGAAAACATCAAGTCCTACAGGTTAATTGAAAATAAACTAATTGTGACCTAGGAGCTTAATATTGCATATCTGTTACTCAAAGCATCAAACTGAACTTGGTGTCTACCCTGACTAAGGTTTATTCTCTGCTTATTTAAATAGAAGATCAGGAACTGATGGGTAAAAACAGTGGGTAAAATGGCAATAGATACACCAATCACATCAAATTCTTTGAATCCCCATTTTTATGACTAAATGTGGTGGGTAAATATCATATTCAAAATTAACACAAAGGTAGCTAGCCGTACACTGAATCAAACACAGACTGAAAAAGTCTAGAAAAACATTTTTTACATTTATTTTATAATTAGCATCGTGCGGAGTTATGATATTTAAAGGGATAGTTCACCCAAAAATGAAAATTCTGTCATTAATTACTCACCCTCATGTCGTTCCAAACCCTTAAGACCTTCGTTCATCTTTGGAACACAAATTAATATATTTTTGATGAAATCTGAGGGCTTTCTGACCCTGCATAGTCAGCAAGGATTCTTACACGATCAAGGCACAGAAATGTAGTAAGGACATCATTAAAATGCTCCATGTGACATCAGTGGTTCAACTGTAATTTTATGAAGCTACAAGAATACTTTTTGTGCGAAAAGAAAACTTCTTTTCCACATCACCCTTGCTGTCTATGGAGGGTCAGAGAGCTCTCGGATTTCATTAAAAATATCTTAATTTGTGTTCTGAAGATTAACAAAGGTCTTACGGGTTTGGAACGACATGAGGGTGAGTAATTAATGACAGAATTTTTCATTTTTGAACTATCCCTTTAAGAAAAATTGTAGCACTCCAAAAAGGAAAAAAAAAAAAAAATCCTTTTACTGCAGGTGCGTAGAGACAAGGGGGTACTTGAAAATGAACACAAATGTAGCTAGCCGCACACTGAATCCAATACAGACTGAAAAAGTCCAGAAAAAACACTTTGTTAAAGTGATTCAATTTCAAATTTTGCTCCATTTTTGTATGTTAATAAGCATGCCTTACGAAGTTTGTATGTTTCCTGTCTAGCATTGTAAGTATGAAATAAATACATAAATTCAGATCAGTGCAAGAGGGAAGAAAACTTATCTCGACAGTAAATTAAAGCCTGGACTGATGCATGCCAGTCTTATATGCTGCTCTGAGTGTTGTGTTTCTCTGCAAAGTGACACAAACCATGTGAGCTGCGAGGAACCACAGCTGAACATTGTTTCAGCAATTCAGGGCAGACAAATGAAGAGTAATTGACTCAGGAGCTAGAAAACAGACCCAGTGGAGAAGGAGTTATCATTCTGAATACTGATCAGCTTATGTGATTGACATCTAACAACACAGAAAACAAAGCTCAAAGCGCAGAGGGTTTCATCAGCAAGGGTGGAAACATTCAAATTGTTACAGACAGCTAGGTGAAAATGAGTTGGACGTTGTGGTCCTCTCTTGGGATGTATCCCCAAAAATGAGAACTCTAGCTAGAATTCAGAGATAAATTCATATCTGTGTGCATTCGTTTTCTCTAGAGTCATCAAGAGCATACAAAATAAAGCACAAAAAAGCAAAAACAAAACAAACAAACAAAAAAAGTGCCTGGTTCTGGAGGTTTTCTCTTCATAAGGGTTTCAAAAAGTGGAAATCAGTTCCAGTTCTGAGACATGAACCAACCAGCAACATTCATTTAAAACTAAAGAGGACAGAAAATCTAGAAAGAGCAAGACTGTGTACTTAACATTTTTATGAATAAATTACAAAGAGTTTGTGTGATGTTATGGAATTTTGGAAGTTATCAATTAATATGGTGAGAAACAAAAATTCTGAAAGCATAAAGAAAACGGGAATTTATTCTTGCAAGAAGGTCAAACAATCATACAGAGCATCTGCAGAGTGTGTGACAAAAGACAATCCTTCATTACAATCTTTTATACTCTAAACTATGCCAGGATGCTCTCACATTAACCAGTCGCAATGCATATCTCTCACACGTTCCCTTTCATGGGACCCCTGCAACAGAAATAAAATTTCTTGTCTCGCACCTTTTGACACGTGATATTAACATGAGCGTGCATACAGACACAGATGAAGTTTCTAGAACAGAATAAACAGGTGATAAAATCATTTTTCACCACAGTGACTAGTTTAGGGACAATTCTCGCTATTAACTAGTTGCTTATTAGCATGCCTATTACTAGCATACCGGCTGTGTTTATTACTTATAAAGCACATATTATTGGATTATACTGCATGACCATATTTTATATCTTTTAATCCCATCCCATACCTAGGCCTGTACCTAACAATTACCTTACTAACTATTAATAAGCAGCTAATTAGGAGTTTATTGGAGCAAAAGTTGTAGTTAATAGTTAGTTTGAAAATTGCCCCCTAAACTAAAGTGTGACCATCATTTCGGCTACTCGACTACTTTTCGAAACACAGAAAAAGTTGTTTTTATTCATAGTCTAATATCTGCAATATACTGTGCAATAACAGCTCACCAAGTACAGCACAGCACAAGTGTTTAATTTTGTTTTCAATCATATAAAGAATAGTAACAGGCCAAACGATATAACATTAGCCTACTTCCATTTCACAGATCATCATACAATTGCAGGTCTGCAATAAAGTTGATATCAACATGCAATGATGGCTGCAGTCACAATATTTTACTGCCAATATATTGCTGGTTTGGGTTGAGACAATCAAGCGTGTCAACAGATTAGGGTTGGGAATCTAAAATCTATTCCAATTACAGAATCGGATACTTAAGGTCAGGAATCGGATACTTATTTTCAAATTAAAATTTCGATTCCGCCTATCGATTCCTGTGTGCACTTTTCTGTGAGGACCCGACCTGGTGATCTGCCAGGACCTTGCTCTAAGCCCTTTGAACATTTAAATCTGTTGTTTGCGCTAATGCTGACCTGAAGAGAGCAGCTGTCATGAATGAAACAACTTCACAGTCTTTTCAACCACACACAGTATAATTGTTGCTGTGTTACTAATATTCAAATAATCACAGAAGTACTGGGATAAAAGTTTATAGTTTGGATATAAACTAAATGTGTATGGTAGCGATTAAAATAAGAGTAAATCACCTTTTGAAAGTAATTTGACACTTCAAATGAAGATTTATCAATTACATTGTTATGCCAGTAGGTTGCGAAAAGGGGCTGTTAAAATCTATTTGTCTTTGAATCAAGAGATTTTTTTTTTTTCAAAAACACTGATTAATCCATTAATGAAACAAGTAAATATTGAGTGAGTCATTGAATCATTCATTCATAAATTACATGTGATTTTGTTTAGTTGTCTAATGTTTTTTTCTTCAGAATTGTGAGAACCACAACTTCCATTTAAAAAATAAATAAATAAATAAATAAATAACAAAATAATTCAATTTATCCAGAATCATGCAGCTCTATTCTGCATACAAACAGTTCTTAAAGAGTCCTGTTTTTATGTAGCCTGTTCATTTTTGTTTATGGTATTCAGCAGCAGTTAAATGGTTTGAAAAAAGAGATACAAGATAAATGTTTGATATCATTTTTTTTTTTTTTTTTAATCATCGAAACTGGGAATCGAAAAGAATCGGAATCGGAATTGATAAAATCCAAACTATACCCAACCCTACAACAGATGCATGCTTGATATCTGGTGACGGAGTCTGGGGAAAATTTATGGAATTTTCACTTCTGGAAACCAACTACTGCACTCTACTGGATTATTATTTTATTTTATTTTATTTTATTTTATTTATTGTATGATCATTCATAGTAAATGATGCAATCTGCATGTTAAAATTACAATGTATGGATGTTTAGTAAGTGTCTTTTCTCACAGACCAGCATTTATATTCTGTCAGGAATAAGCCATGTGCCAAAAACAGATTGTTTTGCTCAGTAGCCTACCAACACAACCACCAAGAGACTTTGCATAGGGAGCTGAGAGAAACCATGCAATGCACTGATAGAATTGGCCAATTTCACCCTCCTGCCCTGAGCAGTGTTTACACCTCTTGTAAATGACAATGGGAAGAGGCTAATTAAAACTAAGGGAACACTTAAAAGTGTTGTTTGTTCTTTTGTGTTTTAACAAAACAGAAGTCAATCAATAAATGAAATTTCCACGGCAGTGTCTGATCATACCATTTGAAAATACTCTATCAAAGACTGGCAGAAAATAAGTGTTGGGTTTTCCACTGTTAGCATGTTAATGCAAGTGCAAAATGATTCAACACTACTCAGATAAACTGTACTGACCTCTTGGGATTCAAAGTAGGTCAAAAGGTAATGATCTCGTGGTCATCATTACTTGATTCAAATTTTCAAAATGTTGAAATGGTTGACTCAACATTTCCTCAAACAATGAGGTAAATAAGATGTCAGTTCTGTGACAGAGGTCTCAGATCTGCCCAGAGGGATTGTGGGAAAACACTGCCTCCATATACCTCTCCACATTCATCTGTCCTAGAGCAAATTGGCTGCCACCAGGGTTGGCAAGGATCATCCTGCTGTAAATGAAGACTGAGCCAACATAGACGGCCTGTCAATTTGGTCCCCAGACCTGCCCGCTCCAATCCTCACCACTATTAAAAGTATTCGCATTTCAACTATGGCCAAGGGAAATATTTAACCGGAGTGCTGTCAAAGCAGAGACTTTTTTTATGTTAGTATATAAAAATTAAACACCCCCTCTTCCAGAGCCAAAGATGAGAAAGTTGAAGCCATTTACCGAAGTGGAAGCAGCAAGGCGCATTACATGGAAACAGAGTGGTTTGTTTATTAGAAGAGTAGTACGGGTCGACATACCTGTCAGTGGATTTTCCATCTCACTCAGATTAATGTTCCTCTTGTGCGTCTGCATCTTCATCATTTTATTCTGTATTTAGTGGCTTTATGGCTGTTTGTAAACAGAAACAAAGAGCTACTTGATTTCCACAGTTGAAGAAATGGCTGTCATCTCAAGCACTGATATAAAGAGTGCTGTAATAATTGAAGTGCTTTGTACGCTTTGACTAAACCAACCGCAAAGGGTACTGGCTGTTGGACACGCTGGCAGCAGGGGAACAATCTTCTATTCGCTTTGATTTGTGTAAACCCTTTACCTGACAAACCTCCTGGACCAATTGAGATGAATGGTTTAATTCAAATGCTAAGTGTTCCTCTCTGTAAACGCACATGTTAATAATTATGGCGGTGAGGTGTCATTATGTTCCTGTAAGGCATCTCGAGGGATCCGACTCCAAATGAGAAAGCTTTGTCTCAATTAAGGGCATTTAAACGGGGGTGTTCAAGATAAGGTGAAATAAAAATTACCCTAAAAATATACAGACAAACAAATTGCATAATATCAGGGGTAATGCATCAACAATCCTCTGAAAAGCCTGCCTCCCACAATGTTTAATTTTCATAACTGCGGGTAAAATGGTTTCACAGTCTCTGTGGATAATTTCACATGCTTTTGTTTAAAATCTAATACGGTGGAAAATTACCTCCAGTACATTCATTTTTCCCCAATCCTGCCTGATAAATCGTGCCATTTGAGATGAGAAGAAACAGGTGGGTTTTAAACTGAGATGACTAGTGCAAGTCATTTCCATTTTGAGAGGTTTCTTTATTGCTCTCCGTTTTGTTACATCTGTTTTCTGCCATGCTCCTTCACCTTGCCTGATGTTTCTTTGCAACATCGGCTTGTTCAATTTGTATTCCTAAATTACCGAGCATACCATTACTGGCTTATGACTTTCTGAGGACTGAGACACACCTGCAGCCAAGCAGAACATCTCACACCGAGCAGCTAATCGTTTCAGTTCTGCACTTCAGACGTTACCATTTTCATGTTTGTTCACCTCTTTAACACTGAGCTCTAATTGTGCTTCCGAATTAGGAGCACTCGAGAACGTTTAGACAACTGGATAAATTACTCTCTCTAAGCCTTAATGTTTGTTTTTCCTGATTGACACAAATGAATCTCATCCTTCACAATTTAACTAACCAACGTCAAGACACTCGGTCTCCCAAATAAGACGGGGTTTATGTTCTCTATTAAGTCGGTGGAGAATTTATGAAGCCCAAAAGTGACATTTGCAGTGGTGGGGAACAAGACTGATGTGGGCACGAAAAAAAAAAAATGCGTGCTTAAGAAAACCGATTTTTTTGCGTAAATGAAGACTTCTCACATATTTTGCAACTTGAAGTTGGTGACCACATTAACCAACAGAAAGCTGTGATTTGATTTCTGTCATATATCCATACACTATTTACAATAGACACACTTCTTGCCCACGAAATTTCGCTAATGTCAATACCACGTGACTTTTTTTCTGTCACTTCAGGGGCCCCGTAAGAATTAAAAAAAAAAAAAAGAAAAATCTTTGAACCTTCCTACCTTCAGTGCCAACAGAAAGTAGGCTACTGGGTAGTACCTATCTAAAGTTAGCAGTATTAATAATTTTATTACATATTTAGTAGAGTGACAGTTATTTTCAAAATAGTGTACCGTGAGGAAACGAGTCACTTGAATCATATAGCGCTGAAAAGTTTGAATCATTTTAGTGAACCGATTCATTTAGACGGTTCAAAAACTGATTCACAGAGTCTCCAGAATATCATCCTCTCCACTAGATGGCACCTACATCAAATGATAACAATGCCTGTCCTTTTGCCCTCACTTTTGTCACCATAAAATGAAAATAGTATACTGATACTGCCGTAAGTTCAGTATAGCTACATTGTTTTTACACAAGCTTTACTTTAATTGCATGGTACATGGCTGCCTACACAACAACGCTTGTCCTTTTGCCCTCACAGGCTTTCACTTTTGTCACAGACCATAAGATGAACATAGTATGCTGATATTGCCTTAATGCAGTTCAGTAGCTACATTGTTTTTACACAAGCTTTACTTTAATTTCATGGTACATGGCTGCCTATTACATAATACACAACAACTGTGTGCCTGAAATAAAAAAACAAATAAATATATTAAAAAAACACATTTCAGTTTTAGTACAGCAACGTTTATATAAAAAGGCTGGTAGTGCTCTACATGAACCAAATACTGTTCAAATATCATTTGCATGCAAGTTATATAATGAAGAATGTAATATATATAAAAAAAGGAAACAGAAAAAAAGAACAGTGCAAAGTACAAATTGTTCTACCTTGCAGCAGGAAGTGGTTTTGATCAGCACACCAAATCACACTTTATCTCAACTCTGTCTGTATGTGAAACTCACTATAGTACCTCAAAACTCCCTAAAACATCCTGAAAAATCAGCATATCAAAGTTCACTTTTGGTTTTGACATGCCCATTAACAAAGGCATGTTGTTCCACCACACTCCAGAATAATAACAGAAAACAAAATTGTTTTAAAAATTCATAATTTTGTCATTCATTATTTAGAGGCAGCATCAGTATGACTGATTTGCAGGCTTTTGCTGCCTTTTTTCTGCCTAATTAGCCTTTGGGCACTCGGTCACAATAATACAGGCCATCTTTTGTTTCCTGTGGCAGCCTTTACTCTGGGATCCATATCCACGCACACAAGGGAATACTGCATGTCACTAGAAAGCAGCTCCCCATCATGGCTGCAGGGCAGGAGTGGAGCCGCACGGTGGAACCGCCACCATCCCTCTCACTGATTTATGATCTGGAGAGCAACAATAAAACAAGGAGGAGGCCCAATTATTCTTCAGAGGGAAACTGGAGAAAGTGTGTTAGCCTTGACTGGAGGAGAAGTGGGCGTGGGAGAGAGGGAGATGAGGCCGGTCCTACGCAGCAGGTTGATTCTCTCCCAAAACCCAGCCATCTCTAACCAAAGTCTTGGAAGAATAGAATTAGACCAATCAATAATATGGTTTTAAAACCTGAAAAGTTGCTTTCGATCTGCAATTTCAGTTTTAAGTCAATAGCAAATACTGACAGTTCCTCTGCATATGAAAGTAAAGCTTTACATTGGTACAATCTTGCAGTACTTGCAGTATGAGAAGGCTGGATATGAAATTTTACACCCCCAGAACATCTGAAGAGAGCAGTCTTTACATGAAACACTGTGATTCATCAAACTTTGATTAAAGCACGGATATATGCCATCTCTAATAGCACTCAGCAGAGTGATCACAGATTAAATGTGAAATCTGATAGTCGCTTGACATACGCTTTGATTTAGGTTCAATCAAAAGAATAAAGAAAAGACTGAGGATCTTGAATTAAGGTGTATGGATGGCCACCTGGTGACTGCTTACTATATTGGTTTATATTGAATATAAATCTTGACAGGGTCACTGTCAGATGAGGTTACTACTTAACCCTTGTTCTTTGTTTGGGGTCTGGGAGACCCCGAGGTCATTGTAATAACTTAAAAACATACTTAATATATCAGGTTTGTCCACAACCTTTCAGACTCATTTATTTAGAATTTTATTTTAGAAATTATTAAACACAAAATTTTTACTTTCAAGTCTTCCACATGTTATTCTGTCTATAAAAATAAATAAAAGCAATGAATTTTCACATTTTGTACATTTGTTGTACATTTTAAATGACTTAAAATAACTATTACCATTTTTACAAATACTACATATATTGCGGTTTCTGAGACTCTAAATATGGTGTTTATAAAGACATTGAGAACATGACAGTTATTTATATATGACTCAAAGTGTTTATTATGATTTTCATATCTGTAATAAGTTTTGATTAAAAAAAAAAAAAGTTGGTTCAACCAACACCTAATAAGCTTCAATCAATATGAATTTTCTCCAACAAAATAAGGATGCAAATGAAAATCATAATCAGCTTTCTGTCACAGATGGCAGTGCACATGTTGTTTTTCATCTGTGCATATGTGTCCCTTTAAGGAACAAACAAATTTTGTGAAGTGAATCAGAAAAAATAGAAGCAACCCCTGCTCTGTCTTTGTTAGCCAATGAGTTGCATTAATAGACAGGACTAGGCAGATTGGGAGATTTATGACTAAAGTGCCATGACTTCTGAACTCAGTTCTGCCCTGGAGTGCTGTAATGAACATGTGGCCCTGCCCTCGAAGCACAGCTATAACAATTAGCATACAAACAGTAACAAGATGTTACATAATTAACTTCTCAACTATGCCATGCTAAAAACTGTTGAAATATGAGAACATAGATGTGTAAAACCATGTCACTTTATCTTTCTCCATGATGATGAGTTTGTGGGAACAGCGTATGTGATATAATCTTAGTTCTTGTATTTGTTGTGCTTGGTGAAGATGGTCAATCAGAGAACCTAAATGACATGAAGACATTTTAAACAGGACAATCTGTTTACCACAAACATAAATTAGATTAGATACACCAGTTTCTGTACCAGAGACTGCAAACACTGAACAAATGTCTGAAGAAGTTTTGGTCTCTATCTCCAATCTTTTCACCCATAAACAGTTTTTTTTTTCTTTTTTTTCTGTTCATAGAGTAGATTCTAATAGATTTTAAATGTTGGATATTAATATGGTGCAAATTCTCAACTGTATCCATATCAAACAATTAAAATCATACAACAACGTCATAATTTTGACAACCAGTGACTGCATCTGTCAAGCTCAACCATTCAACACAGTTACTCAAATCAACAAAAACAATAAAAATAAATAAAATAAGAGTAAAAAAAGTTGTGTTTATTTGTGGAAAATATACAGTAAAAAAAAAAAATAAATAAATAATAATAATTATAAATGAAACAAGAAGATGCAAATACCACTGAAGTTGTAAATAAAACAAATATTATTGGAGTATTTGAGTTTTTGTGCTTAACAATTTCATGTTTTATTCAATGTGTTACATGTCATTTCTCTGTAATTGTTTGAGAAATTTAATAGTAATTTCTGAAATAGGTTTCTACACCATTTTTTCAGTATACAAAAATGTATATATACATATACAGGTGCATCTCAATGAATTAGAATGTCGTGGAAAAGTTCATGTATTTCACTAACTCAACTCAAATTGTGAAACTTGTGTATTAAATAAATTAAATGCACACAGACTGAAGTAGTTTAAGTCTTTGGTTCTTTTAATTATGATGATTTTGGCTCCCATTTAACAAAACCCACCAATTCACTATCTCAACAAATTGGAATATGGTGACATGCCAATCAGCTAATCAACTCAAAACACCTGCAAAGGTTTCCTGAACCTTCAAAATGGTTACACAATAGCCTATGAAAGTGAAAGTCGTGACGTATTGTCAAGTATGGTGACCCATACTCGAAATTGGTGCTCTGCATTTAACCCATCCAAGTGCACACACACAGCAGTGAATAGTGAACAAACGCACACACACACCGTGAACACACACCCGCAGTGGGCAGCAGCAGTGGGCAGCCATTGCTCCAGCGCCCGGGGAGCAATTGGGGGTTCGGTGCCTTGCTCAAGGGCACCTCAGTCATGGTATCGAAGGCAGAGAGAGTGCTGTTCATTCACAATCCCCACCTTCAATTCCTGCCGGTGTGAGAATCGAACCGGCAACCTTCAGGTTACAAGCCCAACTCTCTAACCATTAGGCCACGACTTCCCCACAGACACAAGACTTCCCCACAGACTATACAATCATGGGGAAGACTGCTGATCTGACAGTTGTCCAGAAGACAATTATTGACGCCCTCCACAAAGAGGGTAAGTCACAGAAGGTCATTACTGAATGGTTGGCTGTTCACAGAGTGCTGTATCAAAGCATATTAAGTGAAAAGTTGACTGGAAGGAAGAAATGGGATAGGAAAAGGTGCACGAGCAACAGGGATGACCACAAGCTTGAGAATACTGTCAAACAAAGCTGATTCAAACACTTGGGAGAGCTTCACGAGGAGTGGACTGAAGCTGGAGTCAGTGATCAAGAGTCACCACGCTCAGACGTCTTCAGGAAAAGGGCTACCAAGCCACTTCTGAAACAGAAAAAATGTCAGAAGCATCTTACCTGGGCTAAGGAGAAAAAAACTGGACTGTTGCTCAGTGGTCCAAAGTCCTCTTTTCAGATAAAAGTAAATTTTGCATTTCATTTGGAAATCAAGGTCCCAGAGTCTGGAGGAAGACTGGAGAGGCACAGAATCCAAGCTTCTTGAAGCCCAGTGTGAAGTTTCCACAGTCAGTGATGAATTGGGCTGCCATTTCATCTGCTGGTGTTGGTCCATTGTGTTTTCTGAAGTCCACAGTCAACGCAGCCATCTACCAGGACATTTTAGAGCACTTCATGCTTCCTTCTGCTGACAAGCTGTATGGAGATGCTGATTTCATTTTCCAGCAGGACTTGGCACCTGCCCACACTGCCAAAAACACCAAAAAGTTGGTTAAATGACCATGGTGTTGGTGTGCGTGACTGGCCAGCAAACTCACCAGACCTGAACCTCATAGAGAATCTATGGGGTATTGTCAAGAGGAAGATGAGAGACACCAGACCCAACAATGCAGATGAGCCGAAGGCCACTGTCAAAGAAACCTGGGCTTCCATACCACCTCAGCAGTGCCACAGACTGATCACCTCCATGCCATGCCAAATTGAGGCAGTAATTAAAGCAAAAGGAGCCCCTACCAAGTATTGAGTACATATACAGTAAATGAACATACTTTCCAGAAGGCCAACAATTCACTAAAAATGTTTTTTTATGATACTTCTTATGAAGTATTCTAATTTGTTGAGATAGTGAATTGGTGGGTTTTTGTTAAATGTGAGCCAAAATCATCACAATTAAAAGAACCAAAGACTTAAACTACTTCAGTCTGTGTGCATTGAATTTATTTAATACACGAGTTTCACAATTTGAGTTGAATTACTAAAATAAATAAACTTTTCCACAACATTCTAATTTATTGAGATGCACCTGTATATATATATATATATATATATATATATATATATATGCATGTGTGCATTAATAAAAAAAAAAAATAAATAAATAAATAAAATTTATGTAATCTTTCTTTTGCAGGACAATGTTTGAAACAAAAGTACACAAGTCAGTCTTGTCCCAAATTCTGGTAACAGGGTTGCAAATTTCATAGAAAATAAACTGAAATGCAAATAAATAAATAAAACCCCTCATATAATATTTATTTTACTGAAGGTTAAACGCCACCGTTTACTGACCATTTTGTTTAAAGAGGGAGAAAAAAAAACTTTTTAAGAGTTTCAGACCTTACTTTGTACTCTATTTTAGGGAAGTGGCCACTGACTTTCCACCCATTGAGCAGATGATGGTGGAAAGAAGCGTGGTGGGAAGCCTTGAAACCCTGAGCTGAAAGCAGTTCTGCTCCAGATGTGTCACTCTGCCATTTTCCACAGCAACAAAGCACAATCTCCGTGCTCCGCTTGTGTGCTTTCAGAATGGCCGTGTCATGTCACTAATCTCTGGGCGCTTGCCTTTGTGTGTGGCTCCTTCAAGCCTGAGCTGTAGCTATTCACTCTAAGCAGGCCACACTTCACACCTCCTGTCCTCCAAACCCCCAACAATACAAGACAAGAGGCCATCTGCCCCTCTAATAGATGTCAGGAAGACAAGCGTGCCTCCTTAGATCTTTGAGACGAATGGATTTTGAATGCAATGTCCAAAAAAAAACATTATTTCTTATATATTGTATCTTTTAACTGTGGAAAAAGTTTCTAAAGTGAACCGGACATCCACCTAAAAAAAAAAAAAAAAAAAAAACACTGGCACACATAAGTGTAGGGGTGTTAAATATTTATTCATGTCTCTTTAGAAATGAATAGGAGTTTAACACGATCAATATAGAGCATGACGAGTCTCTGCGGCCACTTTAGTTTTCCTTTCTATCGGTTGGTTAAAATGTCATAGAGCATGAGGTCATGCTTTAAAGTGGCTTGATCTTGAATAAGCCCCTCTCTCATTGCAGGTGACACCGAGGTGAATTTGCAGAACCCTGTCCGCATGACAGACCAAAGAGCAAGAACGCACCAAAACAAGATCTTTTCCAGTGGAAAGCGGACCAGTGTGAACTCTAGCTTGACTGTGACCTCACTGCGTGTTGAGAAAGGGAAACAAACAACTCACAACTTCTTGTTTTTAACAGTTGCTCTCACGCAATCAGTGTGCAAAACAGGGAAATGTGCAGATGAGTAGTGTGACAGTGACTCATCTTTGTCCTCAGCTATTGATTTAATTTCAGACAGGCGGTTTTATCATGCATAAACAGGCAGTAGTGTTAGGTTGGGGGGGGGGGGTTAACTAGACAGTGGAAGTTTCTATGAGGTTTGAACAACATGAGCAGCAGCAGCCATCAGCAGAACACAGGTCAGGTTCACCAAGAGTTCAGCCACTGGAACACTGTGTTTGAAGTAACATGTTGAATGGCAGAAGTTTGGTAGGCAGTGAAAGGGAGAGCTAATTACCCCGCAGACATCAGCAGACGGCTTCATTTTTTATTGGATGTTTTGTTCAGACTAAATGGCACTGGTTAAAACAGCTCTGCTGGAAGGTGTTCAGGCATTTATGCTAAAATACTTCTTAATGTAAGTGATTTTTAGAACACCTGCTTTCTAGAGTGTTCTTGTCATTTGCTTATGTCATTGAATAAAGAAGTCAGAAACGGTTTTATAGTCTTATGCAGGTGAAAGGCTGTATTTACAAATTGGCTAAAATGTTTGAGATTTTATGTCAGTTATTGCTCTCTACAGTTGTCATTTATTAGTATTATTATTATAATTATTATTATAATAGATCAACAATTATTATTAAAAAACAGCTAACATATTCTTTTGTTCTTTTTTGTTCTTTTGTTCAAAGTCCAAAATAACAAATGTCTCTATTGAAGGAGTGGATTGCAGATCTACAATGGCCCTCATAATAATTTTAATTATAATATTTCTTGAATAATTATTTATCACAGTTACATTTATGCATGTTAGAAAATAAGCTGAATATGGCTTTAGTCTGCCTTTTTACTCTCTAAGAAGCTGATCTCATTGAGTGTGTGTAGTTAACCATATCTGATAAGATTCAGTGCAGAGCCCGGCAACCTTGAAGGACAGATAAGTGTTCTCTGCATATGTGTGTGAATGTCTATCTTTGCAGCTAGATGCAGAGAGAGAACTCTAGGAGGAAATCGTCATTTGCCATCACCCTGATGTCCAGGGTAACAGATATACGTCTCTGGAGAGACCTATTGCGTCTGACCTCTGATCAATTGTCACCAAAATAATCACTAGAAGATATGCTTCGAGTTTTACGTCCATGTGTGGAGATTTTTTAAGTTTATCTACCAACCAGAATCTTGCTTACCCATGTATTGACGTAATTAGTGACCTCTGTTAGAGTATAACTATTGGTGTCTAGAACATGTACGCAGAGCGGCCTACAAACTCCATCGTGAGTGTTGAAGCTGACTTCTACTGATGAAACTGCAAACTATGTTCTTCAGTAAATTTTTCTTTAATTTATCGCATCTCTGACTGCTGGTCTCTGTTCATCATACCTGGTCCTTGGGTTTTAACTGTAATTCCCCTACACTATACAGTCATCATACATTTGATGTATGCATTTATTTCACTTTGACTGTTCTCTGTCAATTCTGCCTTATCATATATCGTAATTGGTTGATTATTTATTATCATTGCACTATATTAGTCAAATTGCTTCTCAGGCATTATCCTCAGCGAGTGTAATGCCAAAATCGGTAGTGTACTTTTAATTTTTTGTTGCCCACATTAGCAGATTTCAACTTTCATCTGGGGTGTGTGCATTGTGCAGTGTCGCATCTCAGTATGTGTGAATCCAGAGCTCCATGAAGCATCATAAACTGCATTCCCATTCATAGGTTTTTTTTTTTGTTTTTTTTTTTTAAGTTAGGGTCCCTACATAGTGTTCACTGCCCCCAAGCTACTCACTGAGCAGCCTTCATCAAACAGACAAAATGAGTCTAAGGTATGATGACAATATATTTCTGTACATAAATATAGGTCATATAAATTGGATTGTTTACATATTATTTAATTCTTGTATTCTGCAATAATCATTTTAATTAAAGATATTTTAAGGGATAGTTCATTCAAAATGAAAATTCTTTCATCATTTATACATGTATGAGTTTCTTTCTTCTGTTGAGCACAATAGATGATAATTTGAACCAAGCAGTTGATAGCCATTGAAATTCCACAGTACGGAAAAAATACTATGGAAGTCAATGGCTACCGTCAACTGTTTGGTTACCAAAATTGGTTTCAAAGAATCTTCTATTATCTTCAAAAAAAAAAAAATAAATGCCATAAAGCTGTTTGGTATAACAAAGGCACAGGCACATTAAAAGTTTGATTTGAATAACAGACCTATTTTGAATGATTTTATGGTTCAGTGTTTTGGGCTTCCTTGATAAATGTCAAATTTATGTCAAAAAGTGATTTGGCCTTTGGACCACAAACAATAATCCATCTTCTGCAAAGGAAAAGCAAGGAAATAGGATATGGGTGTCTGAGGGCAAAGACAAAGCACTCTGAAGTTGGCTGAGCAATAATTTCTGGTGTCTGACACTGAGGACAATAATAGGTGATTCAGTCTGAGTAATGAACCGAAAGCACAGGTGTTGTCATCACCTGGAATGATAACATTGATTTAATTAAAATCAGCCATGAATGCCAAAAAAATGTTAGCACAAGAAATACTTTTAGGTCTCACTAACAGAACATCTGTTTGGAAACAACAGTCAGAATGTACAATTAGATGTGTAATTTCTGCAGGTTTTTCTAACACTTGTGTATTTTACCGTGACTTCAAAACACGTAATGAAACCATGCCAAGGAAATGAAGCAAAATAATATCTCATTCTGCATCCTCTATAGAGTTTAGCTCCCTCCTGGACCACCAGCTGCATCTGTTGATGTATCTTCAAGTCACTTCTTCTTGTCAGTTACATATAAAACCAGATGGAAACCACCCCGGGGACGTGGCCCTGCTAATTCAATTAGACAGGCCTCAGCCGTAGCCCTAGATATAAGCAGTCAGTGGACCCCCTGAAAAATGGCAGATTGATCCCCACTGCCACCCTGAAGGCTCAGGGCCCATGATTGATCAGACATTGATTTGATTTGAAGTGAGAGTGAAGAGCACTTTCCTGGGCTCTAAGTAAGAGGTCTGAACAAGATTTCCCTTGTCAAATCGTCTGCGTCTTGTGAAGTGACTGTGAACAATAGGGGCTTACAGTTGTATGCAATTCAAGCACATTCAAAACACATTGCTGCGTGTGAGTCAGAACACAAGAATGTGACATATGAGAAATATACAACACCCAATATCTGTCTAGTTTTAAAGAGTACACTCAAAGCAAGAAATATGCTAAAGCCTATTGAGGCTATCACGCAACCCAAATGGCCTTTTAAACAAAATGTGAACATGTTGTTCAATATATCTTTGTGATTTCAGTCAAATGTGACAAGCTGACTAACTTGTAATTTAACTTTTGTGCTTACTGAAAACAGTTAAAATGTATAAATAAAATGTTTAATGTTTTCAAGACCCCCCACTTTTTGTTATGACTGTCTTTGAGGGGTTTGAGTCTTAACTGACACTGTTAAATGTGAAGTAAACACACAATGCTTATATCAGGATTATATTTTTGGCTACTTCACAGCAATCCTCTCAGTTTCACTGTCTGGAACTTGTCGATAACAGGTTTTATCAGTAAAGACATCTCAGAATTAACAAGCCATAGCAGGAAGAAAAGGAAATTGTGGTTTGAAATGTAATGCAAAATAAACTAAGAAGCCGTTACAGACAAAGCCCTTAATGCTGGGAGTTATATTCCCTGTCTGTCCATGGAAAAAGCCGGGAGGCGGAAACTTTAGCATGGAGAAAGGGAGTCCTCTGTTTGCTTTCCTTAAAACCCAAAGCCTCATGGGAATCTCCTTTCAGTTCCAGAGTTTGATATACTTTAAACACACAAATAACAAGGCAGTATCATCTGTTGACATGACAAACGTTTAATGAACCGTGTGGGAAATATTGAGTCATTTATATAGTTTGCATTGCATATAAAAGTCAGCAATAAGCAAAAAAGGTGTGTGTGCATGTGCGCCCTATTGAAAAGTAAATTAAACTTTGCAAAAATATATACTTAAATATAAGTATCTGTGAGTACTTGACATCGCACAGCAGTCAGGCGTCAGAATTTGAAGTTCAGACAGTTGAGAAGCCTATAATTATGCCAAGACTTTCACTGTGTGGCCCATTATTATAGCTTACAGCCTATGAAATTGAGGAACAAAAACAAGTCATGTTAACAGGTGCTTGTTTTTCATCTTTCTCTCTCTTTCACCTCCAGACATGAAGCACAGAAAAATAACCATTTGTTTTCAGCTTGCTGCAGGCCATTGCTCCGGTCTCGTCTTTCAGGCTTGCTTCCAGGCAAGAAACCAGATCTTGGTGAAGACAAAGTGTGCCGTTATATGACTGTGCTGGTTATGAGTGCTTTGTTTCAGTCTGGTGTTTAAGAAATATCTGCATGCCAGAGCACTGAAGCAGCACTAATATTGCTGATGTTTTGGTGTTCATGATGGTGATGTGGAGTCTGGCCGCAATATGCCCATTTATTCTCTTGCTACCTAAAAATATGTCCACTGTATTTGTCTAAAGATGTAAAACACAGAAAAGTAACATTTAAGTTGTGAGAAATGTGATCATCTGATATTAAAGATGCTCTATAATATTCAGAACTTTTCTTTAAAAATATGATTAAAAAAAAAAAAAAGTATATATATATATATATATATATATATATATATATATATATATATATATATATATATATATATATATATATATATATATATAAAGTTACAATATGTATAATATATAATATGTTTACTATTTTAGAACTATTTTCACTCAAAAATATTATTTTATAATAAATAAAAATGTTTTAAAAGATGTATTGATGATATTTAGTATTTAGGACTTTTGCCTCAAAATTAACATCACAAAATGTATTTGGAATATGAAGTATATTTAATATTTAGTATTTTAGGACTATTTTGGCTTAGAACTAACCATATAAAAATTTATTTAAGAAATGCAGTTTCAAATATTCAGTATGCTTAATATTTAGTATTTTAGTAAAAGTTCTAGTGAATTTTAGTCTGCCTTTTTACTGAGTTAATCATTTTAATAGAAGTCCTAGTGCCTTAAGTGACCTTACATGGATGTGTCATCTCTACACTTCCTCCTGGCTTCCTATGGAAATTAGAATATCATATTACATAAGTAAGAGGAAATGAAGGTACTTTTCTCGATTGTTTGTTTTCTTGAAGTATCAGCACTGATGTTTTTGCTCTATATCTTGACTGACTTTACCTCAAATCTAACTTGACAGGGGCCTAATAAATAATAAACAACTCTGAATTGCATTGTGGGTGCACTGAACGCTCATTAGCAGTGTGCTTATGACTCTTCGGTTCACCTACTCATGAGGTCTTATGAGCTGTCATCTGGTGCACCGTCTCTCTTATCTGAGTCAAGTGAAGCAGAATTGAACAGGCCATGTGTTTGATGTGCCCTTTCTCCTCTACTTAAGCCACTCTGGCCATATGGGCGGATTTAGAGCTGGGGGCACTTGAAAGGGAGCAAAAGGAGTGCTGCCCCTCAACCCTTCTGTCACAGATAGTCATAGTGCTTTCCTGATGAATGCACACAATGGGCTCTATTGGAAGGTCAGACACAGGTAGTTCTGTAAATAAAACAGCTGGTAAGTCGGTCAAAAATGTAGGTTACAATTGTTACGGAGTCAATTTCTTGATCGTTTTCCTAACAGACAGAGGGAAGCTGCACCTATGAGGTCTATTTACCAAACGATTGCCTGTAAAGTTAACCATTTAATGGACATTTACCCAGCATAACAGCTAAATAGCAGCGAGAACACTATATTTTGCTATCATGCCCAACCTAGGAAAAAGGATTTGGCTGTTTTGTAATCCGATGTGACATACTAATTGGTCACTTTCAGTATTGCACACTAAACCACAATTTAGTCGTTAGTGAAGGAAGGTAGGAACTTATCATGGAGAAACAGCAAACACCCTTCCCTTCAGACTTCATCTCATCCAAGAAAGGCTTGTGAGACGCTGTTGTGGTTTGTTTGGGCTATGAGCCAATAATGAATATAAATTTCAAGCAACACCCCAGGGGAAGTGTCACCATTTGAAATTTCATTTTACCCAACCTATTTTTTCCTTTTTCATTACCCCTTCGTTTTCAAAGTGAAGTCGTGTCAGGACGTGTGGGCAAAGAAAATGTGTCAGTGATTCTTTTTTTAATATATATATATGCACACCGTAGTGCTTCCTGTTGTAAGTCAACACCTCGGGCACCCACACGAAGCTCATGGTACAACATGTGACTGCCTGTTTTATGTGGTTTCAGTATAGCTCACGTGTAAACAACATGCAGCAAATCGGCAAAATGAGAGTCAACATTTTTGATTACAAACTGTGTTTATCTGAACAGTATAGCTTTTGAAATCGACTCCAAACTTGATGAAGGCACATCTCAGGCCTGTCCAACAAATTCTCCTCTGAATAAATGGCCCTCTCATCTAATTTCAAAGCTCAAAGCCATGACCTAATGCTATAAGAGGAAGAGCTTTCAGAAAGTCAATAAGTCTGCCCCACACCCAAGTAGGAAGCGTAAAAAGGTGCCTTTCGTAGATAAGGCGAACCTTTGTCCTTAAAAATTTCCATTGTTAAATCACAAGACTTAATTTAAACAGTCCTTTAAGACATTTTCTAATTGTTTCTGTGATTTGCTATAAGCTTAAAACTGTGGTTGTGTATCTAAACCTACTGAATATCGATGTTTCAATGTCATAAGAACTGGATTTTTTCACTGACACATGCCTAAACTGAGAAGGTATGCTTTATGATATGTGAGTAACACTATCATTTAGTCACGAAAGGTGAAAATATTCCGAGCTAGAACATGAATGGGCAAATCTTATCATGTCATTGCCCTGGTTATATTTCACTTGCTCTTTATGAGGGGAGGTGGGTGAAAAATATGCAGAACACAACCACAAAGATGCTGGAATTAATTAGGCAACAGCTATCCAGCATGCATGTACATTAACAAATATCCCAAAGCAGAAACATAAGTAAAAGATACATGTTTTCCAGCTCACAAAAAGCCCTTCAGCTATCTTGATGTAAATGATGTGCCAACTAAGAGCAGATATATAAAAACCTAATAACCCTTGATCTTAAAATGAGCTTTTAGAGATGTTTGGATTCTATTTTGCATATAAAACTAGTTAATTAAAACATATTTAATTAAAACACAGCTAGTATTTTTCCCTTGAAATAACTAAAGAGGATCATTATCTTTTTTTTCTGTCATGCAAATGAATGATTTCTGTACTGTAATCATGTGATATATTTACCTGTTAAATCTGCATTTAAAATTTTGACTTTTAAAAAAGCAAAAAAAAAAAAAAAACAATTCAGCCTGCTTGGGGTTTTTAATGGGGTTTAATGTCAGATCAAAGCACAAAAAACTCCAGACAAACAGCTGGGTCGTAATAGCTGGAAACCCCCTAGCTCTGAATTTTATGATTAATTATGTATCATTGCATATTTTCCAAAAAGCACTATCTTATGAACCAGAGCTGATCCTTCAGCCCTCATATTATTATGAATGTGATCCTTTGCAAGCTTGCTGATGGCCATGAATGAGTTGTGGC
The DNA here is from genome assembly GCA_039654775.1 of Spinibarbus caldwelli. NCBI lineage: Eukaryota > Metazoa > Chordata > Actinopteri > Cypriniformes > Cyprinidae > Spinibarbus > Spinibarbus caldwelli. Next base: position 33,928,659 of record CM077233.1, on the reverse strand, counting down.
TGCAAAACAAGCATTGTTTACTCTCTGGAGGCTTTACACATTTCGTTCTTTATCTCTGCTGCATTCTTTTACCTTATTTCCATGCTCATTCCCTGCTCCTTAGCTCCCTTGCCGCTCTTCACACTTTTTATTTGAATTCTAAACAACACACGGATCCTTTGTATTCTGGGTACATGTGGCATATATACAGACAGATTGTCTTTAGTGCTCTCAGCACGGGGTATCTTATATTTCACAGGGGGGATTCTAGCTCTGGTTAGCGAAACACATCCTCCTGACCTGACCCTCACTCGTATAATTGAAAGAAAACAAAACATGGAGACATTGCCAAGTTAATAATTCAGCCTGGAACAACCTGTCAAAACCTGTTTTAACTTTCGACGGTGGAGTATGAGTCTGAATCCACTTGTGAAAATGCTTACAGTTTGTATTTTTCTCATTTAATCCAATTTTAATTGAAAATCATAGCATTTAATGTTGCAAATTTATTAGATTATTGACTTAGAAATAGTGCAGAAGCTTAAGCATTTCATGTCATAACATTTCCATAATTTTCCTAGTTAATAAGCATTACGTAATGTGCAGTTGCAACTATAAGCTTTGCCTTTCTGGTCTATTATACAAAGAATAATAGGTACAGAATACATTTGCTGAGTGATTTATATTATAAGCTCTATACCTTTAAGTGTCTGAACTGTAAGGTATGTTGGATCAAGTGTTTATTGTTATTGGACACAGTTACATGATCCTTCAGAAAAAGTGCATAAAAATTCTCTCATGTCTCCATCTGTCAGTGAACACTTTTACATCTACTTATATTTTTCCTGAGTCATCTTCATTCCGTATCCATTACTCACCAGAGGCCCATGCTGTTGATGTTTCACAGTAACACAATGGATGGAGGAATTCCATCTGTGCGGTCCACAGGGCTCTAATGCTAAGAGCAACAGCAGGGATTGACCTAATGAGAGGACAGACATAACAACAAACCTAAGTTGACTGGATGGCGAAGATGTTGCTCAAAAATGAAATTAATAAATCACTTAAATAAGTGTCTCATGTTTCAAAGAAATGCGATTCTGTCATAGCTGAGATTTAGTAGAGTCACAGAGAGTTTGGATCTGTCATGAACTGTTAGTCTAGGCATATGATGGAAGTGACTGCGTGACCTTCTTCTTTCATCACTCACGGTTCCATCAACAATCAGAGTTCTGCACGAAACAAATTGCAAAGAGGACCAGAGGAGACCTGTCATCTAGTAAATCACACTACAAAGCCTAAAGCCACCACAAGTAACGGCCTTCACACTGTTCTTCACCCAAGAAACACGATGTGATCATAAACAAAACTGCTGGGGTTTCTGGGAGGACAGTTCAGGAGGTGGGAAAGTTCACTTCAGTTAATCTGATTAAATGGATATGTAAGGGATAAGATGGTCTTTAAAGGAATAGTTCACCCAAAAATGAAATTTTGCTGAAAATGTATTCACTCTCAGGCTATCCAAGATGTATATGAGTTTGTTTCTTCATCAGAAACAAATTTGGAGAAATTTAGCATTACATTGTAATCCAAAACAGTTCTAAACAAATATTTTGATGTAAGAGGATGGAATTTATCACTGAAGGAAGCATTATAATAGATTATGGACTGTATTTTTGCCAGAAATGATGGTTTGAATTTAAAATCCCTTAATGATGGATTTGTTTCTTAAAGGCACACAGCTTTTTACTTTATAAAATGTTAACAGATGGACTGGAGTCATGTGGATTATTTGTGAATTATTGTGATGTTTGGACTCTCATTCTGACGGCACCCATTCACTGCTGAGGATCCATTGCTGAGCAAGTGACGTTATGCTAAATTTCTCCAAATCTGTTTTGATTAAGTAACAAACTCATCTGCATCTTGAATGACCTGAGGGTGAGTTTTGTTTTGTTTTTTCAGCACTTTTTTTTTATTTTTGGGTGAACTGTTCCTTTAACACAAAATAAACCCTGACAGATGATCAGGACCCCAACACAAAACAGAGTGGCTGGTATTGTCCTTAAGGGAATTAATTTGCGATAACGACGGGCTGACTGCTCATTATACTCCTTGTAGCTGCTTAGCAAGTAAATAAAGCGACATCAAACAGGCTATTAAATCGAATTTAAATTATAATATATAATTAGTTTTAAAATGAATAAAAATAAACTTCCCTAGTCTTTGCAATATTTGTGGTATATTTGTGATAGGCCTCTCTATCTATCTATCTATCTATCTATCTATCTATCTATCTATCTATCTGTCTGTCTGTCTGTCTGTCTGTCTATCTATCTATCTATATGAATTTGTAATACAAGCAGTGCCACTGATAGCAGCAAAAAGTCTGTGTACAAATTATTTTTTTGCCAGGCACGAGTGAAACATACAAGTATACAAGTTGGAGGCAGTGTGCATTCATAATACAGCGCACGAGAGTGCTGCCCTGCTGAGCTCCGCCTACCTCGTGGCCCCGTCCTGTTGAATAAAAAGGGGCGTGTCAGGCTCCATGGAGGACTATTTAAAAGCTGCTGGAGGAGATCCGTTGACTGAAGTGTGTGGAGACTTTTTGCGCGGTTTATACGTTCATCTGTTTGAACAACATGGAATTTTACGATGTAAGTTGATTTAGGACAAATGTAAATCGCTATGTAGTCTGATGTTTGATTGAATACTTATTAATAAGGCTTAGTCTGTTCTTTATGTTTATCAAGTCTTGAAACCTGCACTTTGGGTGTCACGTTTTACCATTTAGGTTGTTTTAAAATATTTAAGAAGTTTTTAAAAATAAATATCTGTTTTAATGTTTTTAAACGTATTTGTAATTTACAATGTTTAATGTAACTTTTTTGATTTTTAACATATTATTTATGTGAAATGAATCAATATACTGTTATTTTCTGCAGCACATCGTTTTAGACAACAGCTCAGACTCCGGATCTGGAGACTTTGACTTTGACGAACTCTGTGACCTAACGGTCAGCAATGACTTCCCGAAGATCTTTCTCCCTATTGTATATGGGATTATATTTGTCCTGGGAATCACTGGCAATGGACTTGTGGTGCTTGTGATGGGCTTCCAAAAAAAGTCAAAGAACATGACAGATAAATACAGGCTGCATCTCTCCATCGCCGACCTCTTGTTTGTCCTCACGTTACCCTTTTGGGCTGTGGATGCGGCTAGCGGATGGCTTTTTGGGGGATTTCTGTGCGTCACTGTCAATATGATCTACACTCTGAATCTGTACAGCAGCGTGCTGATTCTGGCCTTCATCAGCCTGGATAGATACTTGGCGGTGGTCCGCGCCACAAACAGCCAGAACTTTAGGAGGCTGCTCGCAGAAAAGGTGATCTACCTTGGAGTTTGGCTTCCAGCGACCCTGCTCACCGTGCCCGATCTGGTATTCGCCAAAGTCCACAACACGGGCATGAATACGATCTGCGAGCACACCTACCCACAGCAAGCGAGCGTAGTGTGGAAGGCCGTTTTCCGTTTCCAGCACATCATCGTTGGCTTTTTGCTGCCTGGTCTGATCATTCTGACCTGTTACTGTATCATCATCTCAAAACTGTCCAAGAATTCCAAAGGTCAGGCCCTGAAGAGGAAGGCGCTGAAGACAACGGTCATCCTCATCCTCTGCTTCTTCATCTGCTGGTTGCCTTACTGCGCCGGCATCCTGGTGGACGCTCTGGTGATGCTGAATGTCATATCTCACAGCTGTTTCCTGGAGCAGGGTCTGGAGAAATGGATCTTCTTTACTGAGCCGCTTGCGTATTTCCACTGCTGTCTCAACCCCATCCTTTATGCTTTCCTGGGAGTCAAATTCAGTAAATCCGCCCGTAACGCTCTGAGCATCAGCAGTAGATCAAGTCACAAAATGCTGACCAAGAAAAGAGGTCCTATATCATCAGTATCTACTGAGTCAGAGTCATCTAGTGTCCTGTCCAGTTAATGGACACTTTGTACATAAAACTTTCCTATGTGGATGACTAAGCTTTCATTTTATTTTATTTTTTTTATTTTTTTTTTTTAAAAGGACTTTACTACACTTTTTGTATATTGTAAACTCGTTGTGTTAATAATTGTTATTTTGTAACACTTTTTATTCATCTACTTAAATTAATCTTTTTTTTTTTTTTTTTAATGTTAGTAATTTTTTCTTAGTACTTTTATTGCAGGACCTAAAGGCAGAGCCTTGACAAAGTCTGTACTTGCAGAAGTTCTTATCAGGAAATGTTAGCAAACTGTTGCATAGTCTTTTGTCTGATTCTGAACATGTAGTGTAAATTATTTGTACATAGTTCATTGTTTGCCATTGTGTGTGTGTGTGTGTGTGTGTGTGTGTGTGTACGTGCACTTAGCTTTTCCTATTGCCCCATAAGCTTTTTGATATTTATTGAAATGGTAGCTCACACTGTAAAAAACAATGTTTAAAAAGTGGTTGTAATTTAATCATGTCAGAATTGTTGCATTTTTACAGCTATTTCATAATAAAACCTAAAAATCACCAATTTTAATGAGGTCTGACAGTGTCATCTTACTTCTCTCCAGTGGCCATACACACACCCACACACACACACACACACACACACACACACACACACACCCCAATCTCTCAGTGGGGGGTGGGGTAGAGCTGAAGTGGAGTGAAGGTCTGTCAAGTTACCAAAACAAAAGCTCCACCTGATCTCCCGCTGAACAGAATGGCTGAGGCGAGGGTCTGTAATTTTAAGAACATCTGTGTTCTTTAGCATTTTAAGCAACTGCTGATACAAGACACCCATCAACCTACAAAGGGACAGAATTGCCCGTCCTTCGGGACTTCTGTTGTTGTATCAGATAACAAGCAAAAGAAGTTAATAAGGTAGTTTGAAGATGTAAAGTTTGAAATGATAAAATCTGCAGAATGCAAATGTAATGTCTTATACTGGTATAAGAGAGGGGGGAAAAAAAAACATTTTAGAAACATTTAAATGGGTCTTGACAAAACCTATCAAGACGATGTCCCGCAAATCAAAATATAAAAAACAAAAGACAATTAAATACATTTTATCCTCTACTTTGTTGTTGTAATGTTTTGAAGTTTTAGTTTTATTATATACAATATTTCCCTAATGATTCTCATCAATGCAATACAGTAATTTCTTATATTATAAATAAAAATACTCTAACTTAAAACTAAACAGCATAAATTAAAATCAATATTTAAAAAACATTGCAATGAAAATCAGTAATTTACCTTTTAAATTATATATATATAAATATATATATATGTGTGTGTGTGTGTGTGTGTGTGTGTGTGTGTGTGTGTATAGCTGTAATTATTAATTAAAAATGTCGAAATGCTAAATTCTTAAGAGCTGTACTTTTTATATGCAAAAAAAAAAAATGAAAGAAAAGAAAAGAAGAAAAATGACAAATATTCTTCATTTTATCTGTTGATTTTGTAAATTCTGTAAATTCTTACTTTCTTAAGAATTTATATTACTGTTGATACTTTATGAAGACATGCACTTTTGACCTCTGTTTGCAATGCAAAGATTTCAGTTATCAAGTTGTGGTCCATTGCTTGATGAATAATCATCAGGTTACAGAATCAAGTTAGCAGCCCTGAAGAAACTATAAAACACAGTGGCAGAACATAGATATTCACAAGGTTTATACTGTAATAGCTTAACTCATGTTTAACACAGTGGGCTAAAATTACCATTTCTAAAGAGTCCAATGAGGTGTGAAGTACCCTGCATCAGACTTTAAGGTTTATGGTTGTTTTTCAGTGTCTGGTCTCACAGTAAGTGGCCAGTAAAAATAGAGCATTCGGTGGTGCATTTTGTTCATTTGGAAATGTTGGAATGGTTCTGTCATTAGCATAAGAGCTGTTCTCAAAAGCCACGCCACACCATTAACACTCCATTGAGCTCAGCTGGACCATCTCTCCCATCTCTAAACTGCCATTTGAAAAGAGACAAACCAAAAGGAGCTTCTGGAAATCTGCTGGGAAAACCCTATATTATCAAATCCCGCATCTCAGACAACCCTTAACCAAGCACATCACAGGTCAAAAACAGATGTTAAGTTCATCCAAACACTTAAATCACAGCCCTTTGATAATTCATGCCTTTAATAATTAATGTCTTAAAGAAAAGAATTATTTGAGAACAAAAGAACACACATCTGCTGAAAAAAACAAAAACAAAAAAACAATCACTGAAAATCTTAATGGTTTCCACTACAAATACCATTACAAACATTACAAACCATCGACTTTTAACAATTAAAAAATGGTTTTCTGTAGAGTGTTTTGGGACATATTCCATTAGGATTTATTGATTTTAACAAGCCACCAATAGAAAGCGACCAATTACCAGCAGAGACCAACAGGGTCCATTACAGTTTCCATTAAAACCAATACAAGTCCCATTATAACCAGTAAAACCATTACTAATTTTGTGATGGTGTCTATTGTTGTTGTTTTTTTTTTTTTCAGCAGGGATGATAGCCTACTGTATTTAGAAAGTAATGAAGGTAAAAAAAAAATAAATAAAAAATAAATAAAACAAGTTGTTTTAAAGCCAGCTGCTTCTCAAATATGGTCAGAAATGTGATCGCCCTGTTTATTTAGATGTGTAAATAAAGCTGTGTAAATAAAGCTGGCCAGACAATGCCACCTCAGCACTGCAGGACTGCTTCCAGGATACAGACTGGAACATGTTTAAAGAGGCGGCCACCTACAACAACCACACAGACCTGCAGGAGTACACCGAAACTGTGACTGCTTACATCAAAAAGTGCATAGATGATGTGACAGTCACCAAAACCATCACCACACGTGCCAACCAGAAGCCATGGATGACAGCAGAGGTTCGTGGGCTGCTAAAGACCAGAGATGAAGCATTCAGATCAGGAGATAAAGCAGCCCTCAAAACAGCAAGAACCAATCTGTCTCATGGCATCAAGAAGGCAAAACATCAGTATGCTAAAAAAATCAACAATCACTTCACAGACAGCAGAGACACTCGGACCCTATGGCAAGCCATTCAGACCATCACTGACTACAAGCCCCTGCCACAGGCCAGTGATGATGACACATCTTTACCAGAGGCACTCAACCACTTCTACTCACGATTTGAGATGCAGAACGACACACCTGCACAGAAACTACTCACATCTCCAAACGACCAGGTACTCTGTCTCTCTCCAGTCGACGTAAGGAAGACCCTATCCAGGATTAACCCACGAAAGGCTGCGGGCCCTGACAACATACCTGGACGTGTACTGAAGGACTGTGCTGCACAGCTGACGGATGTCCTAACAGACATCTTCAACATCTCGCTGAGCCAGGCAGTCGTCCCCACGTGTCTCAAATCCACCTCCATAATTCCAGTACCAAAGAAGTCACCTGTGTCCTGTCTGAATGACTATCGTCCCATAGCACTGACCCCAATCATGATGAAGTGCTTTGAGAGGTTAGTCATGCAGCACATCAAGTCCAGTCTCCCAAACACGCTGGACCCACTCCAGTTTGCATACCGTCCAAACCGTTCCACGGACGATGCAATATCCACCACTCTCCACCTAGCTCTTACCCATCTGGAACAGAAAGACTCTTATGTAAGAATGCTGTTCATTGACTTCAGCTCAGCATTCAACACAATAATCCCACAACAGCTCATCCACAAACTAAACCTGCTGGGCCTTAACACCTCCCTCTGTAATTGGATCCTGGACTTTTTAACTGCAAGACCTCAGTCAGTCCGTGTCGGCAGCAACACCTCCAGCACTACCACACTGAGCACAGGTGCCCCACAAGGCTGTGTGCTCAGCCCGCTGCTCTTCACGCTGCTGACCCACGACTGCACTGCCAAGTCCAGCTCCAACCACATCATCAAGTTTGCTGATGACACAACTGTGGTAGGCCTCATCAGCAACAACGATGAAACGCACTACAGAGAGGAAGTGGCACAGCTGGCTGAATGGTGTGGTGCTAACAACCTGTCCCTCAATGTGGGTAAGACGAAAGAGGTTGTGATGGACTTCAGGAGAAACTCTGTTGACCACCCCCCGCTGACCATCGACGGCTCAACCGTGGAGAGAGTCGGCAGCACTAAATTCCTGGGAGTGCACATCACAGAGGATCTCACCTGGACCACCAACGTCACGTCACTCAACAAGAAGGGACAACAGCGCCTCCACTTTCTCCGCCGGCTGAAAAGGGCAAGTCTCCCTCCACCCATCCTCACCACTTTTTACAGGGGCACCATTGAGAGTGTGCTGACTACCTGCATCACTGTCTGGTATGGGAACTGCAGTGTTGCTGACCGCAAGACCCTACAACGGACAGTGAACAGTGCTGCAAAGATCATCGGTGCCCCTCTCCCCTCCATCCTGGACATTTTCCTTTCACGATGCTCCAACAAGGCCACCAGCATCGTGAAGGACCCCACCCACCCCTCTCACAACCTCTTCCAGCTCCTGCCATCAGGTAGAAGGTACCGGAGCATCAGAGCTCGCTCTGTCAGATTGCTCAACAGCTTTTTTCCCCAGGCTGTGAGAGCTCTTAACTCCAATCCCCCTGTCCCCCTCTGAAACCATGAACACCTCAGCCCTCCCACCCCCCAACTCATTAAAAACTGCTGACAATTTTACTAAGTGCAATTCTGAATGTGCTACACACAGGTGAGTGGGCTATACAAACCACCTGTAGTAACGCACTCATCCCACTATATGCACACTAGACACTTTCTACAAACACTCCCTGCCACAAAGACTCTTAAGAAAATATATGTCTACTTGAACATTGCACTACAAAATAATACGTTTACTTGAGCATTGCACTACAAAATCTTTTTGCACTATGCACTGTCTCCCACAAAATCTCTCTTCTGCACAATAATGTACAAAATATATATTTTTTCTGCACAATTTCATGTACATATATCTCTTTCGCACAATTTCATGTACAGTATTTATGTAAAGTTTTTTGTACAGTCTCAGTTTGTGTATGTGTGGACAACTAGGTATAGCAGTTATAGTATTTTTAGTATATGTATAGTCAGATAGTTAACTGTTGTATAGCTCTATTGTTTTTCCTATACTTGCATTGTTGTATGTTTAACTAGTATGTAGCACCGTGGTCCTGCGAGACACGACATTTCGTTCCACTATATGTCCACACATGTAGCAGAATGACAATAAAGCTCGACTTGACTTGACTTGACTGTAAAGGGAGCTTTATTGCACAGAAGGTTTATCAGACTGTATTTCCTACTCTTGCCATTCGTTTATTTTTGCGTTTACGTTGTTTTGGCTGTAGGATCAGGAAGGCAGTTTCCTGCATCAGGACCTTCTGTGACCAAGAGCTCTTGAAAGACTTTATAGCCACAACTGAATAGAATAAACAGAGATAGTGGTTTGTAATTCAAGAATAAGGGTGTTTTGAGGCTGTTTATTGCCTCGTTAATTATCCAATGACACTGGTAATATGAAGCAATCCTACTGAGAAACATATAAACATATAATATATAGAGTATGTATGTAATATATATGTTTACGTGTTCCACAGTAGGTCTATTTTTCTCGGAAATTAATATTCATCAGGTTACAGAAGTGTTTTAGCAGCCCTGAAGTGACTATAAACCACAGAGGCAGAACATCGGGTGGATTAGTGTAATGTGGGACACTGGCTAATGTGGGACACATAAGCTTCAGTGCATTTATCTCTTCTTTTACAACATTAAAGTGAACGTGATTGGTGTTGAATTCAAGCAGTGGTGTCAAGTTATTGAAATCACTTGACTTTCTGGAAATTATGACAGAAATGTGGCTATGAAAATCATCAAACAGGAAGTACCTCATGTAAAGTTCACTGAAATGACAGTGGCATAGGATTTAGCCAAAATTAATGTTAAGGATATAAATCTGTCATAAATAAAACAATGTTCTAAATTGTTAGCAAATTATATTTGTGGTGTATTTGTACATCAAAATTTGCAATAATATTGTTAAAATGTGTTTAGAATGTTTTCTATTTGAAGCAATCTTTGTCGTCCCACTTTAGAAAAGGATGTTTTCAAAAGTGGGACAGCATGTTTTGACTAATGTGGGACAGTCAAATATACTATGTTATTCAATTGATAAAATGTGCATTAAGAAACTTAAATATCATAAATTAAATATTAATTTTTGAGCTTATAATGCAGCAATATTATTTGTTTTAAGATCCAGATTCAAAATTTAGAGACCAGAAGACAATGGGATCCTGGACCGTGATGAGTCCATGACTGCCTATGAAGTGTTTTTACCATTACAATTTGCTTAACACAAGCTTTTGAAAAAAAAAAAAAAAAGTTTAATATTAGAAGTTTAATAACAGTTTTAAAGGCATCCCATGTTCCACATTTTTCATATATATATATATATATATATATATATATATATATATATATATATATATATATATATATATATATATATATATATATATATATATATATATATATATATATATATATATATATTTAATTATGAAATTATTTTGCTATCTTTATTAAGTTCAATTTTACAGTTTTGACTTTATTACGTGGTTATTATTATTGTTGCTGCTGGAAATCTGACATTTTTAGAATAAATTATTTGAAATAATATGAGATTTCTGTGTTATATAATTGTATTTAACATTCCATATATTAACATATAGGTTACTAGTTTTTTTAGACTTATAAAGACAACAAACACACTGTAGGCCTGCTAAACTAATTAAGCAAACATGGGAATGCATATTTAACCATGAGTGTAAAATTTAATTTGTAAAAATTGCACTATTTATAACCCAAAACACAGCGTCCCAGATTTGAGCTTGAGTTGTTCCACATTAGAAAATCCACAAATTCTTAAACGATTTGGCGCAAATATATGAGCCATTTCCCCTTTAATTACAATATCTGAAAAATTTCTGATTTAGATAGAGAAAATCTTGGGGATTTCATAAAGATATAACATTTTGATATATTGTTTTGGCTTCATGATGCACATGTCAAAACTTCAAAAAGTGTCCCATCCTAATCCACCCTATTTACAGGGTTTATTTGATTTAACTCATAACTTATTATTATTCTGGGATGGCAGTAGGATTGCAATGTTTTATTTCACTTGTTAATTTCACTGTTTTATGTACACGAGCTGAGCAGCTCAAAGACGGACTGCGCTGAGCGCGAGCGGATAAACCCAGGAACCAGTTTTCTGTGAGAGGTGTTCTGCACGGACTCGAGAGGAGGAGGCTGAGAGAGTGCGACTGCAAAACACTTCCACACTTCTCCACACCTCCACCGTTCCCAGTGCCTGTCACCGCACATGAACAAAACCGAAATCTTGAATATCTAGTGCTTTTGTTTCACTACATCCCTTCAGAGCCGAACTATGACTAAAGAAAATGTGCAAGGGTGAGAACACAGTGTCGTTGTTTTCTGCGGATGTGTGATATTTGTGCTGCTGGCTGATCTAACAGAGTTACAGATACAGAAACAGAGTTACAGATGATTGCATCAGCAGTTTAGAGATCTTTAACTATGACAGATGAACAGCTGGAGTTAAACAACTTTTGCAACAGTTTTAACTTGAATTTGTGAATTATCTTGTCTTGATAACTTAGTTTGGAATCAATTTACTGACATAGAAGAGAATTAACTCTTAGGTATCCATCGTGGAGACGTTTAAAATGCAATACAGATAATAAACAGAGTTAGTGTGGAGGAAATTTATGTTGTAAAGGAAAACATTTGATATGTATAAGCAGTGCTTATGATGTACTAGTTGCAGATAGTTACCAGTTTTTAATAATCAAGGTAATGTCTATAAATGGCGTAATGAAAGACACAGTTTAATGACAATGATTTGCTGCTCAAGAAACAGTTATTGTCATTATGATTCTTGAAAACATTTCTGTTCCTTTATATATATATATATATATATATATGTATGCATATATGTATGTATAATATATATGTGTGTGTGTATATACAGGTGGATCCCAATAAATTAGAATGTCGTGGAAAAGTTCATTTATTTCAGTAATTCAACTCAAATTGTGAAACTCGTGTATTAAATAAATTCAATAATTCGAATATTGTCAAGCAAAATCGATTCAAGAATTTGGGTGAACTTCACAAGGAATGGACTGAGGCTGGGGTCAAGGCATCAAGAGCCACCACACACAGACGTGTCAAGGAATTTGGCTACAGTTGTCGTATTCCTCTTGTTAAGCCACTCCTGAACCACAGACAACGTCAGAGGCGTCTTACCTGGGCTAAGGAGAAGAACTGGACTGTTGCCCAGTGGTCCAAAGTCCTCTTTTCAGATGAGAGCAAGTTTTGTATTTCATTTGGAAACCAAGGTCCTAGAGTCTGGAGGAAGGGTGGAGAAGCTCATAGCCCAAGTTGCTTGAAGTCCAGTGTTAAGTTTCCACAGTCTGTGATGATTTGGGGTGCAATGTCATCTGCTGGTGTTGGTCCATTGTGTTTTTTGAAAACCAAAGTCACTGCACCCGTTTACCAAGAAATTTTGGAGCACTTCATGCTTCCTTCTGCTGACCAGCTTTTTAAAGATGCTGATTTCATTTTCCAGCAGGATTTGGCACCTGCCCACACTGCCAAAAGCACCAAAAGTTGGTTAAATGACCATGGTGTTGGTGTGCTTGACTGGCCAGCAAACTCACCAGACCTGAACCCCATAGAGAATCTATGGGGTATTGTCAAGAGGAAGATGAGAAACAAGAGACCAAAAAATGCAGATGAGCTGAAGGCCACTGTCAAAGAAACCTGGGCTTCCATACCACCTCAGCAGTGCCACAAACTGATCACCTCCATGCCACGCCGAATTGAGGCAGTAATTAAAGCAAAAGGAGCCCCTACCAAGTATTGAGTACATATACAGTAAATGAACATACTTTCCAGAAGGCCAACAATTCACTAAAAATGTTTTTTTTTTATTTTTTTATTGGTCTTATGAAGTATTCTAATTTGTTGAGATAGTGAATTGGTGGGTTTTTGTTAAATGTGAGCCAAAATCATCACAATTAAAAGAACCAAAGACTTAAACTACTTCAGTCTGTGTGCACTGAATTTATTTAATACACAAGTTTCACAATTTGAGTTGAATTACTGAAATAAATTAACTTTTCCACGACATTCTAATTTATTGAGATGCACCTGTATGTGTGTGTATGTATATATATATATATATATATATATATATATATATATATATATATATATATATGTATATGTGTGTGTGTGTGTGTGAGTATGTATATATTGTGTGTGTGTCTGTATATTTATTTATTTATTTATTTATTTATTTATTTATTATTATTATTATTATTTTATTTTTTTATTTTTATTTTTTTTTTTTGTGGAACCCGTGATACATTTTTTTCAGGATTCTATGATAAATAGAAAGCTCAAAAGAAAAGCATTTCCAATAATTGATGTGGAAAATCATCTATAAAGTCATGAAAATTAATTGATCAATAGGTTTGGGAACCCTGGATCAGATAAAAGAGACCATTGTAATAATAGTTATTTTAATAGTAGAATTTCCAACAAGTAAACACCTTGACCTACTTTTACTTTTCAAAAACCAAAGTGGAAGTAATATTTCAAACACAATGTGAAAGAACGATTTTTGATCTCAGAAATTAATTACATTGATGATTTTTTTTCATGTTAGTTATTAGCAGATGAATTATTAAACGAATTGTTTATGTAATGATGCTTTGCTGTGCCCAAAGCAGTGTTATCTGAACAATACTGTCTATGGTTTAATATATAATCCATAATTTGATGAGTCAACAGCTGCTTTCTGGGGTGGTGTGGAGGGCATCTGAATGCTCCACCCTTATTTTTGTAAATACATAACCTCGAATCTGGCACATGCCTTTAATTATCAGCAGCCTTCTCATTCTCTTCTATCTGCACCAGTGTTTAAACTTCTGTATCTCTGTGTACAGGCACTTGATCCTGAGTTGCCTGAGGGCTGCCATATGGTCGCCTGCCCAGATTCTGCTGTTTTTGGAGGCTCTTTGTAGATCAGTGTTGGATAAAGAGCAAGACTATGCAGTGGAGTCACAGTTTCTCTGTTTGTTCTGTTGTTTGGAGTAGTTAGTGTAATAGTAAATTCTGTTAAATGTCTTGAGGTGGAGCATGGGTTTGTTCTGCTCATGTTGTTGACCACCTGTTACTCTTGTGGTTTCAGATTAAATGGTGCCATTCATATCCTTAGAGAGAGCACAGAATTTAAATTTAGCAAATGAGTGATTTGTAACAGGTGTATTTAAAGCGGTTGGTCAGTCCTGTTAACCGGAAACCATGTGTTATATAATGAGAGTTTAAAATGTTAATGGCATGTCATTTCCTTTAACCTCTGCCGTGTGATCAGTTTACGTATTGTTGGGGTGTAATTGTGTTTGTTTTAAATAACTGTTGCACTGCTTGCTAATTCATCTCTGCTGTATTAACTAATGATGGTGGTCTTGGCAAATGTTAGGCTCATCTGGTTAATGGAGTTGGTTAGCCAAGTGTCTGAACTAATGAAGCAATGGACTCAGGTGTTAATGCCAAAAAGGAAAGTCATTTCAGAGTAATTGATTTCATTTTTATGATCACCAAGACAAACAATATCTAAATGAGTGATTTTTTTTTTCTAAGTAAGCTTGTTTCCTGTCATATTATTATATAGAGGAAATAAGCTAGTGTGTATTTTTTTTATTTTTATTTATTTATTTTTTTTTTTTTTAATTGCCAATTCTTATATAGAGCAGAATGGCCAATGTCATGTAATTAATAATAATAGGCTAGTAAATGAAATTATAGAAATTACATTTCATCAGTTTTGTCTGGAATTTGTGTATGTATCAAAAGTTTGGGGTCTGTAAAATTTCTAAAAGAAGACTTTTATGCTCACCAAGGCTGCTATAAATACTATTATATTGTAATTTAAAATATCTATTTTCTATTTTATTTAGTGCTGTCAAATGATTAATCGTGATTAATCGCATCCAAAATAATAATAATAAAAATGTTTACATAATATATATATGTGTGTGTATGTGTGTACTGTGTGTATTTATTATGCATACATAAATAGACACACATGCGTGAATGTATTTAAGAGAAATTTTGTTTATATATTAAATATATTTATATACAAATTATATGAATATAAATATATACATGTAAATATTTTCTAAATATATACTGTATGTTTGTGTATTTATATATACATAATAAATATACACAGCACACACATACATATTATGTAAACAAAAACTTTTATTTTGGGTGTGATTAATCGCGATTAATTGTTTGACAGCACTAATTTTAATTTATTTTAAAATAGAGATTTATTCCTATGGTGTCAAAGCTGAATTTTCAGCATCATTACTCCAGTCTTCAGTGTCACATGATCCTTTAGAAATCATTCTAATATACTGATTTGCTGCTTAAGAAACATGTATTATTATTATCAATGCTGAAAACAGTTGTGCTGCTTAATGTTTTTGGGAAAACTGTGATAATTTTTTTTAGATTCTTTAATGAACTGAAAGATCAAAAGAATAGAATTTATTTGAAATAGTATTTTTTTGTTTCATTATAATTTTTTGTTTCATTTTATAATTTCTTAAAAACAAATCATACTGAGCCCAAGCTTTTGAACTGTTGTGTATATATCAAGACATTATACAAGAGAACTGACAATTTACCCTAAATTATTTTTTGGGCATTTAATGTGTAAATACATATAAAATATGTAAGTGTTTGGCAATTATTCAGTACCATCTGACACACTCACCTAATGACTTAGTTACTATATGGACTTGTGATCATGTGACCAAATATGGACTGAAAAACTGCCGTTGCCAATATGTGGAACTGAATTGAAATCACATCATTAAAAGTGAACTGAAATATCTCTTTTCATTATCGATCGTTACTGTCACTTCCATGTTCTCATTCCCATTCGTTACTGTTATATCAGTCTGTTGCTACAGTATGGGACAACCACATCACCTGAATGATGTTACATATGTGCTACTGTAGACAGACATCACTCTTCCTGTGCTGCTATAACTGGATTACATAAACCACAGGAGCACAAACAAGCAGACGTTACTGATGAAAGTCTAATTTAGCCTCTGTTGTTTTTTTGGGCATGTTGAAACAATAGATGAAAGACACAGCAACTTAAAAGTCAGCGGGATGCTGTGCCTGTGTGTGTAAGCCGAGGTTGGAATGCTTTTTCCCCATCTTTCAGAAAAGCTTCCCGGAAGGAAATTTAAAAAAAGGTAGATGGAAGTTTGACAGAGCTGTTTTTGTTGTGTGGTGTCTTCCTGTTTTAGAGCCGGTGAGGAGGAGCAGCAGGCCCAGTCGAAGAAAGCCCTGAAGAAACAGCAGAAGGAAGCAGAGAAAGCGGCGAAGAAGGCAGAGAAGCAGGCCAAGCTGGTGAGTGACACAAACCCTGCCCACGACCCACCACTGCCGTATGAAGGGGTTTTCATTGTTCTGCAATTCCTGTGATTATAAATCTGTGCATGTGCCTGAACAAAGTGGCATTTGTGCATCCAGAAAATATTTCCCCAATATTTTAAACAGTCAAAATGAGCATTGTGCTTATTTTGTTTGCTTAATGTCTTATTTTATTAGAAATGAGTGAAATTTGAGCTGTGAGGTTTGTTCAGTACAGTACTGGCTTTTTAATTTTTATTTATTTTTTTAAATAGATTTTATTAAAGAATAAAAAAAATAAAAAAATACAGTAATTTGCAGAAGGTTTGTGAAAAGCATACTCTCCCTGGAAAAGTCATAAAAAAAATATATATATATATATATGTATATATGTTTAATATTTAAAAATAATAAAATTGTAATAAAAACAATATACTATAATAATAATAAAGTGAATAATGAAAACAGTCCAATAATATCCATGTTCAAATATTTTACTTAAAGTCTTGAGTTTTTTTTTTTTGTTTGTTTTTTTTGTGTGTGTGTGTGTGCTGGACATTTGTGCAACATTTTGTCAAGTGAGTGATTCAGAGACAGGAAACATGAGCAGAACAAATGTATAAAGCCATTCTTACTTAAATTGACACATTGATTTGAGTAATTTACTTAGAGTCCAGTTCTGTTTTACCTAGAAAAGTCATTTTATTTTCCATTTTAGCACTCTAATGTACTTGCAGACATCAGTAAGTGTTTGAATTTGTGTCATTGCATTTTGATAAGATTTTGAAGTGAACTTGCAGTACTTGCCTTTCTCCAGAATAATCAGTATGTTTAATCTGTGTTAGCTCTTATGGAGGGTCTGTTTTTCCTCTACTGTTGAAGTATATTGAAATCAGTTTCTCTCTTTGATTCAGGCCACAGAGCAGCAGGAAGCTCATGAGGATGTAAGTATTTACTGTTCACTGTCCAAATTCAGATTTTGTGTCTGTTATTAGCCATATCAAGTGTTAAAGAAATTTAAAAAAAAATATTTTATGTACTTACTAGTGCTGTCAAACAATTAATCGCATCCATAGTAAAAGTTTTTCTTTACATAATATATGTATGTATACTGTGTATATTTATTATGTGTATATATAAATGCAAACACATGCATGTATATATTTAAGAAAAATATGTTATTTAGAATGTATATAATATATAAGAATATGAATATATAAATGTATAAACGTAAATATTTTCTAAATATATACGGTATGCTTGTGTATTTATATATACATAATACGTTTTCACAATACACATACATATATAATGTAAACAAAAACTTTTATTATGGATGTGATTAATCGTTTGACAGCACTAGTACTTACGTTCTTAGTGTCCCGAATATATTATGAATGTATTTTGGAAAGATTTTTCTTTTTTTAATTTACTGGTCACATTTTCCTTGTAGTTACAATGAATGGGGCTGGATCTTTTTATTTATTTATTTATTTATGTGTTCATTTATTTTTTAACATGTAAATATGGCCAATTTAAGATATCATTCACTGAATATCTTGCCATAACCTTGGCAATGTTTGTTTCAAGAACAAATTTTTATTTTCTTTTGAGTTTAATATTTATCAATGAATTGGTTGATCCAGTTCACAAAACAATCTGAAAGATTTGTTTAACTCATTGATGATCCATGATCCAATCACGAGGTTCTCAAATTAACAGCTTACTAGAAAGAATGATTATCAGCCATAAACGACTTGCTGTATTTTCAACGAATGAAGTAGTACGAATAGTTTTTTTTTTTTTTTTTACTTGCTAAATATCGCTCAAATGGACTTCTTTTATGATGCTTTTGTAGTTGTTTTTTATCATTCTTGAGGCTTGAAAGTTTAAAAACCCATTCATGCATTCTCCTTTGATGTTACACAGAAGAAAGTAATGTTTTAATTAACATAAGGGTTAAATAAATGATGACAGAATTAACAGATTTTTTTTTTTTTTTTTTTTGCTGAACTGTTCCTTTAAGATTCATTACCATCCCTGTCTTCTTCTCTTCTCTTCTCCTCCTCCCAGGATTTTGCCAAGGATCGCTATGGGATCTGTCCTATGGTCCAATCCCAGCAGAAACTGGGTCAGTGTCCTTCTCAGTTTTTAAATGGAGATTTAGGAGGGCATCTCGCTCCCACAGGATGAATATAGACAGGTTTCCCAGTGCAAAATCTGCTGTAGAATGATAATTAGGAATGTCTTTGAGCTTAAGAGAAAATCTAATGCTGTCGGGATCTCCCTGGCGTCCCCTTTAGCTCTCCCTGATGTTCCTCCTCTCGCTGTCACACATAATAGTCTTGAATGACTGTACGAGATAAATCTGGGATGAGGAATTAGGGTGACATTGCTCCCGACTGTCCGGCTGCGAGTTTTTAAGCTCTGCTGCTACAGAACAAAGTCGTGTCCCACCAGCATTCCTCTCGGGCAGAGATAGACGAAGCTTTCATGTGGGTGGATTCTGGATTAGCCAAACGCCCTGAGCACTTTAACTGGGGCTGAGCGGGACCGCCCCGTCTCTGCTGCCTCATAAGAAAGTCATAATGCGAGTCAGCGGAGGCAGAGTGACACTGTATTTGTCAAAACGGAGAAGAATTCACGTGATGGTCACCTTTCAGACGGGGCTTGTTATGTTTCATATTTATTAGCCCTCCTCCCGGTGGCTTTGTAATCCGAGTGAATGTCTTTGTGGAGATCTGTGTTCAAGGGGGGAGGCCTGTTGTCTTTGATGTCTTTTCTCTGAGACTCTCTCTCTCTCTCTCTGTCTTCTGGATGGAGGCAGACAGGGCGTTGGTGCGTGTCCAGGACCTGACACCCGAGAAGGCAGAGCAGCAGATCTGGGTGCGTGCCAGAATTCACACCAGCAGAGCTAAAGGTAAACGCCCGCCTCCTCACTATTACACAAGCTCATCTGCTGCTGGACGTGTTGCTCAATTCATTTCAACACGTGGAAGCCGCTCTTACCAAAGCTCAAGGGTTTCTTATTTGACATGCGGGCTGTATTATTGCATTAATAAACACTAAAATTACAGTTCCTTTAGCTCAAACAGTAGAAACCTGTGATAAACTCTAATATTAATGACATGTGGCAGATGGAATGGGATAAAAAATTTTTTTTTTTTTTTTTTTTTTACTAATTTTAAATCTAGGTATGACCAAGTTGTTTTTACAAGATGTCTTTCAGGTCATACAAGATTTACACATGGATGTTTATTATTAAAAGGTGAAGAACCACCATCACGCCATTACTTGCCAAACTAACACAACTGTGAAGCATATTTTATTGGATTGTACTGTTTTTAATGTAAATAGACAATGGTTTTATTCAGAGGTATGTTTAACTGATTTATTTAAAAATGTATCACCTGAATGTATTTTAGAAATTTTGTCTAGTGTACATCTGAAATGTCTTTTAAAAACCTTTTGTTAATTGTATAGGCCTACCTTGTATAATTTATTCAGAGATTGCCATGAAAATAGCCTTGATGCTGGCATGGCGTTAAAAAGTGACTGAATAAATAAATTAATAGCTCAAACAGTATGTGTATATGTATGTATGTATGTATGTATGTATGTATGTGTGACTCTGGACCACAAAACCAGTCATAAGGGTACATTTTTTGAAATTGAGATTTATACATTATCTGAAAGCTGAATAAATAATCTTTCCATTGATGTATGGTTTGTTAGGATCGGACAATATTTGGCTGAGATACAACTATTTGAAAATCTGGAATCTGAGGGTGCAAAAAAATCTAAATATTGAGAAAATCACCTTTAAAGTTGTCCAAATGAAGTTCTTAGCAATGCATATTACTAATCAAAAATTAAGTTTTGATATATTTACAGTAGGAAATTTACAAAATATCTTCATGGAACATGATCTTTACTTAATATCCTAATGATTTTTGGCATAAAAGAAAAATCAATAATTTTTATCCATACAATGTATTTTTGGCTATTGCTATAAATATACCCCAGCGACTTAAGACTGGTTTTGTGTTCCAGGGTCATGTATATGTATATATACACCTTAAAAATGCAATGTAAGTTGATTTAGATAAAAACATCTGCTAAAGGCTTCAATTAAATATAAATAACAGACATCATCATAATTATACATGAGCGTATTTCATAAAACATTAAAGTGAAGCATTTCTCCCAGTGAATTTCACATCAGATTAATTTTTTTTAAATTGAATTTAAACTTTAAACTGGAAAATTTGTACTTTGATCAGTATAAACCTGCTTAGTTTGGAAGTGACCTCTAAATAAGCAGTTCTTCATGCATTGGTAGACTATTAATAATAAACAGTGAACTTTTTTTGTGCATTGAATTTTGTCTAATTTTGCTAACTTGACCTACTTTTGCTGTATTTGCCAAAATATGCATGTAAATAGAGTTTCCCAGAACATATATGACTTGAGATTCCATTTCTAGTGTGATCAATGAACAGTAAGTGAAAACAGTCACAAAAGGGGTCTCTCTGTTGATTTATTATTTGACCAGACTGCCAAGAATGAATGTATTTTTACACAAAGTTTATTTAATGCTAAACAGCTTTTATAACTTGTCAACAATGAGCCAAAAAATGACAATTGATAAAATTACATTGGCCTCACTGGAAGTTTTGCCAAAAGTTGAGACCTTTTAACTCAACGTTGGATAAAAAATGTGAAATATATGTATATCTGAGGTGATGACTGCACGTTTCAAAAATTACATGCAGCATACTATTTTAAACGTTCATTGTTGCA
The DNA here is from genome assembly GCA_039654775.1 of Spinibarbus caldwelli. NCBI lineage: Eukaryota > Metazoa > Chordata > Actinopteri > Cypriniformes > Cyprinidae > Spinibarbus > Spinibarbus caldwelli. The sequence continues at coordinate 33,907,338 of CM077233.1, read as the reverse complement.
TACCGCTTCAAATACCGTTTTTGTAGTATACACATAGTGCAGTGTGCTGTTAGCTATACTTTATTTTATCTAGACTTATTTTCTTATGTTCCTCAATACATGTGATGCACATTCTTAAAATAATAATATAATATAATATATAATTTTTCCTGCTTTTCAGTCCTGTAATTTTCCATTCATGTGGTTAATGGAGGTGATGAGGACCATGAGGGATATGGGTGCCCTCAACATGTGCCTTATCTGTCCCAATTTCTTTATTTGGATGAACTGCAATGACGTTGAAAGCTTATGAAAATAGTGGCTGTTTTCACTACAGAACTGACAAACACTCCTAGTGGCTGCGTTTTATTAATAGTAAATGACATCAGTAGAAACCGTTTGTTTGAATCCTCAGCTGAAATGAAACGTTGTGGCTTCCCCTGTCTGTTCTACACAATCCAAGTCTGAAGGGCCCACACGTACACGTCTGCTTTAAGAGTGCAGTAATGAATAAACCATGGCTATATCACTAGTTTCCTTCCACTACGACTTCCATGTCAAGGATCCTTTAACCCCAGCTTCCTTCATTCTGTCAGTGTGCTCTGGGCTGAAGGATGTCCTTCAGCACAACAACATCCTGATTTGCTCTGCAATGAAGGGTCTGTTTTTAACCACCCCTCAGCTGTCTGTCTGACAGTCTCTGAACACTGAGGGGGACTTCAAAGAGTCTGGGTGGTTTCTGATCTTGACCTGATCCGTGTCAGGTTTACACCAGTCAGAGTTTGTTCACTCTCAAGGTGTCTGATTAGCAATTTGGTGACAAGTCAAAACTACACGCATTGTGTCTTTCAAAGAGACGTCCAGATGTTCTGTTGATAGCTGATTGGTGACAGTAAATATGGTGCTTTTATTTAACTCTTCTGACAAGAGTTGGACTAGCATGCTCTACTTTGATATCAAATCTAAATCCTAGTTTGTTAGAGATTTGTTAGAGAAGTAAATGTCTTTAGTAACTGGTTAAAATTTATTGTTGATTCACTCGTTCTTTTAGTTCTCGTTTTGTGATCAGAGACCATCTATTATGAATTGGCAGTGTTGTGAAGGTTACTTTGGAAATGTAATAGGTTAAAGATTACAAGTTTCCCTAATTAAAATCTAGTAGTTAGGTTTTGTAATCAGAAACCAGCTATTATGAACTGGTTAGTTTCTCTCAAGATAACATGAAAAGGCATACAATGCATATTATAATGTGATATATTTCAGATTGGGATCTGTTTGGTTTGTGAAAGTAGGCACATTATTATTATGATGCTTTTTTTTTTTTTTTGTATTAGTGGTGCTGTTATTGTTCTCAGACTTTGAACAATCCATATCTAGTACTATTTGTTCTACTTCTATTCTATTCTATTCTATTACATATTTAAAAGTTTGAGGTTAGCAAGATTTTATTTTGTGTTTTTGAAAGAAGTCTCAAATGTTCACCAAGGCTGCATTTATTACAATATAAATAAACTTGTGAAATATTACAGTTTAAAATAAGTTTTCTATTGTAATATATTTTAATATGTAATTTATTCCTGTGATGGCAAAGCTGAATTTTCAGCGGTCATCACTCCAGTCTTCAGTGTCACGATTCTTTAGGAATTATTCTTATATGCTGATTCAGCGTTCAAGAAACATTTCTTATCATCACAGTTGAAAATGGCTGTGCTGCTTAAAACTGATACATTTTATTATTTTTTTTTTTAGAATTCTTTAATGAACAGAAAGATCAAAAGAACTGCATTTAATAAATACAGATTATTTTGTATCATTATAAATGTTGTTAGTCACTTTTGATCAGATTAATGCATCTTTAATTTAATTATTAATTAATTACTATTAATTGTTAATAAATTAATGCATCGCTAAATTGAATTGAATTTAATTTCTTTATTGTTAATACATGCATACAACTTTCATTGTACCCACCAACAATATTTCACATGCAAACTCCACACTAAATGCAATTAAATCTAAATAATAAAAATAAAGTAAGAATCTAATGTATAATTAGACATAACAGACTTTGCTAAATTGATTATGAATTAATTATAGATTATTAAATTATTAATTTCTTTAAAAAATACTACTTCCCTCAAACTTTTGCACTTTAATGTATATTAAGTTATATTTTTGTGCTTTTTGTCTTGGGCAGTAAGTCCCCGTCTCTGTAAGGTATGCTGTGGTATGTGTTCTGACAGATTGTTTTCTCTCCAGGGAAACAGTGCTTCTTGGTCCTGCGTCACCAGCAGTTTACCGTGCAGGCCCTGCTCGCTGTGGGAGATCATGCAAGCAAGCAGATGGTCAAGTTTGCAGCTAAGTGAGTATAGGCCACGTTTCCTGTCAAACAATGGTGGGAAAAGTGAAGTCCTGGCAACTCGTTCCATTTTAACGTGTTAAGTGGCGATCGATAAAGTTTCACTTCAGAACAAAAGCTCCATTTTTGCAGTCGGATACAGCTTTCTCTCAACACCGTAATGGGTCATTCCCCTTAAAACAACAAACATCAGAGAGACATGTCTACTTAAAAGTATGGCTTGAATGAATGGGGTCAAATAGAGGGTTGTGGGACAATAGGACAAACATGAGCTCACAAATACAAAACTGAAACCTTTTATTTCATTCCATTAGTTGCAATTTAGTTTCTTATTATAGTGTATGTTTGCATATATTTGCATGATTCATTCTGTTGCATTCTTGTTTGAAATGTTTCTTGCTCTCACAACTGTTTGATAGTCTTTGTTTTCAAGTCCACTTCCATTCTTTTAAGAGGGTCAGAGGGTTTGTTGCTTGACTGTGTTAACATCCTCTGTTTGCTCATGCAGCACTGAATGGTGTATAAACTCAATTCAAATTATCAGTCATGAATTAGGAAGGGTGTTGTGGTCTGGGGAGTTCCTTTTCAGTTCCTTACGCTGTTGATCTTGTTTCCCATTGCTTGAAGTTGAATGTAATTGTTCTTGACTCAAATGGTCCTGGTTGATAGCTGTGCACTTGGTTATTTCTGAAGGATTTCTCCTCAGAAGAAATCTTAGATGAGCGGTTCCACACACTCACAGATCACTGAAACAGATTTTGTGTTCTGCAGAGAAACTTCCTCTCTTTGTATTACGTAAATGTTAGTGGAGTAACATGACAGTTAAGTTAGAGAGTGTCAGTTAGAGGATGTTTAACACACCCAACTTCCAAGTTTTACCAAATGCATAATTAATATATGAGCTATACCTATTTTTAGAGTTCCAGAATTGTCTAAAATAATGATGTGGTGTATTTTAAAATAATGCACACTGGTATTAGCTGCATTACTCTAAGATACACATTCCCTACAAACATTCATTATTCAGGTTTTTTGAAAAAATCCTGGAAAATATCATGCATGTTTGAATACTTCAGGATGAAGATTAAAACCATTATAGAATAACGTACTTACTTTAAAATTTTATTTGGATGAGCTGTACTTTACTGAATTGTACGTTATATTATTATATAATCCTTGGCAGAATATATATGTATGTATCTATAATTGTATGTTGGTTTCTTTAATTATATTGCAATTGCTGTCATTTTGTAAAAGCAATGAACTAATGCGTTACAGTGAGTTTTACTATTATTAATGCTGTAATGCATTATGAAAGTATTTTTAATGCATTAATTATGCCTTTTAATGCACCTTATAATGCATTGCAAAACTCATAAATAATTGTATTATACAGTTAATACATTATAACACTTATTAATTAATTGTTATACTATGCATTTCAAATTCAGTTATAATTATTTACAAGATATAATGTATTACAATACATATTATAAATAATTATAATGCATTATACCCATTAATAAACCTTTATAATGCATTATAGTAAAGGCTTTAAGTGTTACCATTAATGCTTATTTTCACATGCTTTATCATGGTAACATTCACTGTAACATTCAGCCTCTCAGTTTGAATATCACAGGGTAAATGCATAAATTATAAAATGCATATTCTGAAACTAAAATCTATTTAGATGACCTGTGTTCAAAGAAAAAAAAATACTGAATTTTTATATTATATTGTTTTATTTTATATTATTTGGCAGAAACAGTTATCAGTGTTTTTTAAATGTTTAATTCATGTTGCTGTCTTTTGTCATATTGCCATAGCCACCGCTTTCTAAAACCAATAACCAACTCAGATAGTGAGTTTTACCATGTTTAAGGGTTATCTTCAGACCCTTTTACCATGGTAGAATCCCAGTATCATTAAACCTTCCGTGGCAAAGATTTTAATGCACCTTTGTATTTATTGAAATTTATCTCAAACCAAGCTATAAAGCCACTGACTTCTGATGTCCACAGTAATTTAAAAGGTTTTATTTTTATTTATTTTTTATTTTTTTGATTAGATTAGAGTTTCTTTGTGTGCCGCCTTGCTACCTCAAACCTATATAGGGACTTTACAGAAACGCTTTGTAGCACAGCTCCCCCTAGCTAATGGTCAGTGGATGTGTAGTCTTCATCACTGAAGCTTGCTGAAAATCAAATGTTGTGTGATAAAGCGTATGTGCACAATCAGAGGGCAGGTCAAACACACTCGCTCCCTGTATAATCCTCTCTTTATATCCACCTCTCCCTTCAGGCCAGCGTCCTTTCAATGCACAAGCACTAATGCAGAGCCCATCATGGGCAGCTTAGTGTTCAGTAGCCAGACTTAATCAGGACTTATGAAGAGCAGCGTGTCTGTATGGAGATTGTTAGAGAGGGCCGTGTAAGCAGAACTGATCCCAGAGCGATGTGGCCGCTCTCAGAGCAACAGCTGGCAGGGACTGGCACATCTCATTCTCTCTCTCTGGTCTCTCATTAGTCCTTTGTAATGACTGGAGCTGAAGGTTGCAATCTCAATTTGTGCCGTCTGTCTCTGAAGCAGACAGTTGGCCGTCACCTTAACGTTTGACCTTAGAGAGGCGACATGGCTTAGTCTTGCCAATCTAATATTGTTTCACTAAAAGGAGTAGGTCATCCAAAATGAAAATTCTGTCATCAGTTTCTCACCCTCATGTCGCTCCAAACCCCTTTATTTATTTTTTGACAGATCGTGAATGATAGTTCAAAGTGAACATGTCTGTCAAGCTTTAAAAATTTAGATCCAAATATTCATCAGAAGTTTCTCATTTTGTGTTCCACTGAAAACTAATTTGGAATGACTAAGTGACCGGTTTTTCATTTTTAGGTTTTCACTTTCCTGCTAATATTTTTGCAGTATTTATGATGGTGAGAAGCTCGTGGCCTTTCAAATTGTGACAAAATGTTTAAAATACAGTGTTTCATCAGAGTGAAAGCAATGTGGTTTGTCTTCACAACAGCAATCTGTTTGTTTGAATTGTAAAAGCAGAACTTGCATATACCATGTGATGGAGATCGTTTGAAACAAAGCTGAATTGCAAAGGGTACTGTTGCCTAACAATATAATCTCATGAAGTTGTTCTGCAGTTTCTGTTTCATGTGTGCTATTCTGAATGTTGTTTAAAAAAAATATACAGTTTTGTTCCAAAGTGAAACTGTTTTGTTTTAGATCATAATCACGTGAGTCTAATAAATCCACACACTGCACATTTCTAAACATGAATTTGTGAAGTTTTTGTGTTTTGAAGTTCACACGTATGTTTTGTGACTAATTAATTTTAGAAGTATTCTGTCTACACCTTTGTTTAAAAAGTATAGGGTCAGTAAGATGTTTTGTTGTTGTTTAAAGAAATTAATACTTTTAATCAGTAAGGACACATTAAATTGACCAAAAATGGCAGTAAAGACTTTTACATTGTTACAAAAAAATCAGATTCAAATAAATGCTGTTGTTTGGAATTTTTTTGGAATGTTTTTTTGGAATATTCATCAAGGAATCCTGAAATATGTATCATGGTTTTCACACAAACAACAGTTTTTATTATTGATAATAAGTAATCAGCAGATGATTTCTGAATTACACTGAAGGTGCATTCAATAATAATAATAAGTGCAGCCTTGGTGAGCATAAGAGACTGAAAAAAAATAAATAAATATCCCCAAACTTTTGAACTGTAGTGTAGTCTCTAAAACTCCCATAATACTTTTTGTGTTATGTTTATACAAGAATTTTAAAATGTATATTTAGAATAATTTTTAAATTGCAGTGTTTGGATTTGCAGGATATGTCAACTGTCAAAATGCATTTTTTCCCTCATCCTGTATTTTTGTGTTTACAGCCTCACGAAGGAGAGCATCATTGACGTGGAGGCCGTGGTGAAGAAGGTGGAGCAGAAGGTCGAGAGCTGTTCCCAGCAGGATGTGGAGCTCCATGTGGAGAGGGTAGAGATCTGAGATGCATCTCTATTACTTGATTGAGAGAACACCTCTGAATGTTCTCTGTAAATATGGAAAGTTGAAATGATTACATTTCACAAAAAATAGGGTCTTTATATGAAGAGTTTATTTGCAAAAACCGATAAATGCCACTTTAAAAAAAAAAGAAAAAAAGAGCTGATTGCTGTGCATTATTCTCCACATATAGCGTGATCTGAACCCTAAACACGTTTTGTCAAAAAAGCCAGTATTGTCCACTCTCAAGGCATCACGAGTTCACGTTTTACTGCAGAAGCCAACAAGCGCCCTTGCTGTTTGTGAACAGAAGCCGATAAGTCCATTTGAGCGAATCAGCGCGCTGTATTCAGGTCAGGTGACAAGGCTACTTTCACTTTGAAAAGACGTGCTAGCTGAGAGGAGTTTCATCAAAGCTGACTAAAAGTGATCAAGGATGGATAATTTCGATAAACTTGATGAACCTGTGATATCTTCTACAGGGCGAAAAAGGAAAATAAAAGCTGAAACGTTTTCACGGAGCCTTGCAAAAGCAGCACATTACAATGATGACGGAAAACTGTGTATAATCACATCCATACAGTCTATGATCACAACAGCAACAACACTTGTCAGGCATTTACATTGTCATCTGAGGAGATTACAAAGATTAAACAAGTGTTTTTGTTTATCTCTGAAACATGAAATATCTGTTTTTGCCAAAAAAAAAAAACAACTTTTGGAGTTATCTGCTTTTGCTATAAAACAAACTTTTAATATATAGAAAAAACATACTTTCAGTGAACTTTAATTTTGTAAATTACCTGTATTTAAGTTATTATTACTTAAAACAACCCAACTGCAGTTTGATTGATATTACCTGGAATGCGCAATAAAAAACATGATTTCTGAAAATAAATAAAAATAGAGTTATCGGTTTTTGCAAATAAACTCTTCATATCTGTCTATGACCTGTGGAATTTGTTTTGGCCTTACATGTGCTATAAACAAATAATGGTACCAAGAACCTATTTGCAGGTACAATTCATCTGGAGTAACATGCTGTTAAATTGATAATTCACTCCAAAATGAATATATGACCATCATTTTCTGACCCTCATGTTGTTTCAGACTTTCTTTCTTATGTGGAACACAAAAGGAGCAGTTTTGCAGAAGCTGCTGTGAAAGAGACCAGAGAGTTCACTATTTCACATTCACTGTATAGAAAAAAAGCAGCTTGGACATTGTGCTAGATGACTTCTTTTTTTGTGTGTGTCTAATAATAACCTAAACCCTCATTCCCTTTTCTGTGTCATTGTCTCAGATCTTTGTGATCAGCCAGTCTGAGGCCAGACTTCCCCTTCAGCTTGAAGATGCTGTCAGGCCAGAGGGAGAAGGAGACGAGGTGAGAAACAGAGGCGTGAGAAAGCTGAAAAGTTGTGGTTAATGAGAGAAGAACAGAACACAAATGAAAGCTTAAAATGTTGAACAGAACACAAATGAAAGCTTAAAATGTTGAACAGATCCCTCATTTTTCTCATTTCCATTTATGTTAAATATGGTCTGAAAATCTACCAAGAGGTTTGGAAATTTGAGTCTGGAAAAGTATGAAATTTTGAAATGAAAAATAAGATATTTCATTGTTACGATAATCCACAGCCAAAGTTATGTAAGACAAGTTGAGGTTGTTTTCTCTCTATTTCTGTTAGGAATGGAATACAAAGCATACTGCACAGTATACACACAGCATAGTATGCATTAAAAGGATAGTTCTCACCCTCAAGTGGTTCCAAACATGTTTTTTTTTTCTTCTAATGAACACAAAATACAGGGTTCCTACGGGGTTTGGAAAAGTATGGAATTTGATTTAAGTATTTTCCAGGTCTGGAAATGTATGGAAAAAAGAAAAATATTTGTGTTTCCAGACTTTCGCCCCTATTTAGTTTTTTTTTTTTTTTTTTTTTTTTTTTTATAATAGGAAATTAAGAATTTAATGAAAATAAATTTATCATACGAGAAGTGATGTTTCATGGCAGCTGTTTAGTGATTGCCAAATATGACTGAATGAATTCAAAGTGCACTTTTTCATTATGCAAAATGCAGGTTATAAACATTTTGGGATTCTTCACACTATATTCTTAGCACCTTATTACATAACCTCGAGGACCTTTGCAAAAATAAAACATATACAGACTTTTATGTGCGCACAAGAAACCATTAAATTTAACATATAGGACAATGCACACTGTTGTGCCATCAGCCCATTTCTTGGTGTGGTTTCTTGGCCGCCACAGACTATGCATTAAAGAGACCTAAGGCCTTGAAATATGGTATACTGCCCCAATAAAAGCCAAATCTTAAATACTTTCTTACAATACCATTCTTTTTTGTAGACCCTTGAACTTGACAAATTTTATGCCTTCAGTCGATTTCATGTCATGGTTTCTCCACCGCCACAGAGGATGAGTTCAATTGGACATTAGGCCTTGATATTAGAGGTATTAGAGGTAAATTTGAGTAGGTAGATCTCTGTTAATTCATGTGCATCCATGCTATCGTTTTATTCATAGTAAGATGGCAGTGATGCACAAAGGAAACAGGTTATATAAAACTAGAAATTGTAATCCGTAAGCTTGCAAAACATTCCCAATGCGCATGTGAATAGTTTCTCGATGGCACAAAAAAGTTTCTTGTGTACATGTAAAAGTCTGTATTTTTTATTTTATATATTTTATTTTATTTTAGGGATTCTGTATGTTGTCACATAGAGAAAATCAATGAAAAAAAAAACCCTGAGAAAATACAAATATTTACAGATGACTGTACTATATACCAAATATAAAGCTGAACATAATGCTCTATGAACCATTTGTGTTAAATATGGTCTGAAAATCTACCAAGAGGTTTGGAAATTTGAGTCTGGAAAAGTATAGGAACCCTGAAAATAATTTGAAGAGTGTGTGTAAGCAAACAGATGCTGGTCATTACTATGGAAGTCAATGGGGACCAGAAACTGTTTGATTACACACATTCTTAAAAATTTCTTCCTTTGTGTTCAGCAGAAGAAAATACATGTTTTGGAACAAATTGAGGGTGAGTAAATAATAACAATTCTTTTTTTTTTTAAAGTGAACTATCCCTTAAAGCAGCAGCCTTCATGTTGGGCGCTATACAAATAAAAATAACCTTGACCTTAAACAGTAGTAAGCTGCATTGTTGAGAGCATTACATTATGGTATGTAGTATTCTATATGGTGGTGCAGTGTTTATGTAGTAAGAAGAAACCAGCTGCAGTTGCTATCCAGGTGTTCTCTGCAGGGATTCCCTGATGTCAGTCAGACAGAGCATCTGCCGCCTCATTACGCCTGTGTCTTATCGGGCGGTCTGAGGATGAGCAGCCTGTTGATCAGTCTTCAGCTCCTACAGGCTTTATGAAGGAAACATAACTCTTAGAGCTCAGGGGCCTTGGGCCCTCTGCAAGAGAAACCATTTGAATCTAGATTCAGATTTATACTAGTGCTGTCAAACGATTAATCGCGATTAATCGCATCCAAAATAAAAGATTTTGTTCACATATGTGTGTGTGTGTGAACTGTGTATATTTATTATGTATATATGTGAACCTGGACCACAAAACCAGTCATGAGGGTCAGTTTTTCGAAATTGAGATTTATATATCATCTGAAAGCTGAATAAATAAGCTTTCCATTGATGTATGGTTTGTTAGGATAGGACATTGCCTCATATTTGGCTGAGATACAACTATTTGAAAATCTGGAATCTGAGGGTGCAAAAAAATCTAAATATTGAGAAAATCACCTTTAAAGTTGTCCAAATGAAGTTCTTAGCAATGCATATTACTAATCAAAAATTATGTTTTAATATATTTACGGTAGGAAATTTACAAAATATCTTCATGGAACATGATCTTTATCTAATATCCTAATGAGTTTTGGCATAAAAGAAAAATCAATGATTTTGATCCATACAATGTATTTTTGGCTATTGCTACAAATATACCCCAGCGACTTAAGACTGGTTTTGTGGTCCAGGGTCACAAATATAAATACAAACACATGCATGCATATAAGAAAATACGTTATGTTTATATAATAAATATATTTATATATAATATAAATTATATGAATATACATACAGGTGCATCTCAATAAATTAGAATGTTGTGGAAAAGTTCATTTCTTTCAATAATTCAACTCAAATTGTGAAACTCGTGTATTAAATAAATTCAGTGCACACAGACTGAAGTAGTTTAAGTCTTTGGTTCTTTTAATTGTGATGATTTTGGCTCACATTTAACAAAAACCCACCAATTCACTATCTCAACAAATTAGAATATGGTGACATGCCAATCAGCTAATCAACTCAAAACACCTGCAAAGGTTTCCTGAGCCTTCAAAATGGTCTCTCAGTTTGGTTCACTAGGCTACATAATCATGGGGAAGACTGCTGACCTGACAGTTGTCCAGAAGACAATCATTGACACCCTTCACATGGAGGGTAAGCCAGAAACATTCATTGTCAAAGAAGCTGGCTGTTCACAGAGTGCTGTATCCAAGCGTGTTAACAGAAAGTTGAGCGGAAGGAAAAAGTGTGGAAGAAAAAGATGCACAACCAACCGAGAGAACCGCAGCCTTATGAGGATTGTCAAGCAAAATCCATTCAAGAATTTGGGTGAACTTCACAAGGAATGGACTGAGGCTGGGGTCAAGGCATCAAGAGCCACCACACACAGACGTGTCAAGGAATTTGGCTACAGTTGTCGTATTCCTCTTGTTAAGCCACTCCTGAACCACAGACAACGTCAGAGGCGTCTTACCTGGGCTAAGGAGAAGAAGAACTGGACTGTTGCCCAGTGGTCCAAAGTCCTCTTTTCAGATGAGAGCAAGTTTTGGATTTCATTTGGAAACCAAGGTCCTAGAGTCTGGAGGAAGGGTGGAGAAGCTCATAGCCCAAGTTGCTTGAAGTCCAGTGTTAAGTTTCCACAGTCTGTGATGATTTGGGGTGCAATGTCATCTGCTGGTGTTGGTCCATTGTGTTTTTTGAAAACCAAAGTCACTGCACCCGTTTACCAAGAAATTTTGGAGCACTTCATGCTTCCTTCTGCTGACCAGCTTTTTAAAGATGCTGATTTCATTTTCCAGCAGGATTTGGCACCTGCCCACACTGCCAAAAGCACCAAAAGTTGGTTAAATGACCATGGTGTTGGTGTGCTTGACTGGCCAGCAAACTCACCAGACCTGAACCCCATAGAGAATCTATGAGGTATTGTCAAGAGGAAAATGAGAAACAAGAGACCAAAAAATGCAGATGAGCTGAAGGCCACTGTCAAAGAAACCTGGGCTTCCATACCACCTCAGCAGTGCCACAAACTGATCACCTCCTCCATGCCACGCCGAATTGAGGCAGTAATTAAAGCAAAAGGAGCCCCTACCAAGTATTGAGTACATATACAGTAAATGAACATACTTTCCAGAAGGCCAACAATTCACTAAAAATGTTTTTTTTTTTTTTTTTTTTTTTTTTATTATTATTATTATTATTGGTCTTATGAAGTATTCTAATTTGTTGAGATAGTGAATTGGTGGATTTTTGTTAAATGTGAGCCAAAATCATCACAATTAAAAGAACCAAAGACTTAAACTACTTCAGTCTGTGTGCACTGAATTTATTTAATACACGAGTTTCACAATTTGAGCTGAAATACTGAAATGAACTTTTCAACAACATTCTAATTTATTGAGATGCACCTGTATATGCATGTAAATACATGTAAATATTTTCAAAATATATACAGTATGTGTGTTTTTATATATATATATATATATATACATAATAAATATACACATTACACACATACTGTGATCTAGCTTCTGACATTGGTGAAGTTTTGTTCAATTCGCAAAATGTCTTGTGATAGTCCTGAAAGCATCAGTAAATAAATGCACTCCAGTCAGTAATGCTGTGCATTGTATGGTGTTATTTTCCAGCAAAATTGTTTTTATGAATTTAAAGTTGGTTCAAAAGTTTGTGGTCTGTAAGCTTTTTATTTATTTATTTTTTATGCTCTGTATTAATTTCTTAAAAAGTAAAAAATAAAAAATACTATACTCCAGACTTTTGGGTAGTGGTGTATATTATACCTGTATAATTTCCAGCTTGTAGTAAACTTTCTTTTTGTAAATGTTCATGGCAGAAAAAAATATTAAGCCATGATAGAAGAAAAAAATCATATAGGTTTGGAATGACATGATTTTGGACCAGTCAGATTTATTTGTGAGCTGTCAGCAGAATGTTGTAGAAATTCTTTTTTGAGTAATCATGACCTTTTCTGTTTTTCTTTCAGGAGGGAAGAGCCACTGTCAATCAGGACACTAGACTGGACAACAGAGTTATCGATCTGAGGGTAAGCCTGTATCCATCTCTCCCTGATTTCATTCAAGATGAATTATCTGTCCCTACGGGTCAGGGTTTGGTTGGTTAGCATTGTCCTGTAAATAGTCACATGACATTTATGTCTCAAGTGATTGGCCCTGTACCAGTCAAGTAAATGCCAATAGACCTAAGTCAGGTTAGTTGCCCTATTGAATGTAAGTAACACTGATAAAAATGAAGCTGTGAGGAATAGACTTGCATTATTTACAATGACACACAGTGAATGAAAGTCCTAGATCATAATTTTTTTTTTTATTTCATCAAAATGATTTTTATAGATTTGTCTACTGAATGTTTTTTTCGGAAAGACGTTTCATCAGCTTAAAAATCAGTTTGTTGTTAAAGAACAGCACAATCCATTAAACGCACTGTACAGCACATTTGTACAGTGTGTTTGTACAGGTATGCTCGACTTCAGCTGTGGCTGTCAAACGGACATTTCAGATGTTTTCATGTAGCGAAAGAAAACTATTTTCATTTAATACTTTATGTACTTCTTAATACAGCAGCTGTATGTACAAGAATAAAGTTCAACATAAGCATATGTGACCCTGGACCACAAAATCAGCCATAAGGGTCAATTTTTCGAAATTGAGATTTATACATCATTTGAAAGCTGATGTATGGTTTGTTAGGATAGGACAATATTTGGCCGAGATACAACTATTTGAAAATCTGGAATCTGAGGGAGCAAAAAATCTAAATATTGAGAAAATCACCTTTGTCCAAATGAAGTTCTTAGCAATGCATATTACTAATCAAAAATTAAGTTTTGATATATATACAGTAGGAAATTTACAAAATATCTTCATGGAACATGATCTTTACTTAATGTCCTATTGATTTTTGGCATAAAAGAAAAATTTATAATTTTGACCCATGTATTTTTAATGTATTTTTGGCTATTGCTACAAATGTACCCCAGCAACCTTAAGACTGCTTTTGTGCTCACATATACTATTCAAATACCAATAAAGTGGGGTCTGTATATTTTATCAGTTTTATTTCGATAAGCACAATTTAACATTGTTTACATGAAAAGATTTGTAAGCATTAGACGAACCAAAGTTTCAGAATAAACAAGAAAGATGCGTTGTCATCAGTGAATCCAGCCAATTGTACAGCCGCTTTGAAGAAACTGCACAGAATGAGCTAGCAGCCTTTTCAAATCACTTTTGCAGTACTTTGTTGGGCTTGGTGCCGTCTCAGTTCGTACAAAATTGCATGCACTGCTTCAAGTCAGATGCCAGCCAGCCTGCACAAGACCACATGAAGTTAAACACACATATATTTGGATGAATGGGAAAGTTAACAGATAGCTTGCTTCAGTTTGTACTGTATAGACATCCTTGGTCTGTCCTCCCTGACTTCCCGATATTGTGCAGCATGAAAAAAGCGATAAGGTTCTGAAATAAAGGAGAATCCCAAATGAGTGTATTGTTCAGATTTATGAAGCCCTGATGTGGTTGTGGGACTCGAGCACTGCGATTGGCCGCCTGTGCTTTGTGAGTGCACCTGTTTCTGAGACAATGTGTCTGTGTGAACAGACCTGGCCTGCCTCACACTTTCATTTTAGTGAACAGTAAAGCAATAAACAGTTTCCAGCGGTTGCAGGCTTAGCTTTGTCATAATGAAAGACCTCCGTGTCGCGCACCCACACACACACACACCTTGTGTTTTTTTTTTTCACACACCAAATGAGAGTGAAATCTGGCAGTGCTATAGGACTGCCACAGCGCACCTTGCTCTTGCACCTCGGCCCGTTTTTGAGAACTTCCAGAAAGTGAAGGCAGAAATCTGAGAGTGTGAGGCGAGGGAGTCAAACCACAGGACAACAGCTTTTTGTGCCTCTTCGCTTTTCACTGCAGCCTTGCGAACACTGGAGTGACGCACACAGCTCATTTCTACACTCCCCCAGTGAGAGACGTGTGAGGACGCCAACTGAAACCTGCATGTTTACACACTCCGCTGAAAGCAGCTTTGCATATAAACTGTACAACCACTCAGCTTCACAGACGAGTCGCTTAATGTCCTCGCAGCGCTCCGCGTTATCATGATCTGCACTGAGAATATAGACAGACTGTCTTTATCTGTTGACTTCTTGATATTTATTAGCAGGTTAATAAGAGGAAGTCCTATTGTCCTGTACACATTACATTTACTGCATTATAGTCATAAATTATCACAATAACTGCTATTTAAAAAAACATTTAATTTCTGCAGGTTTCTCACAGTCATGACCATAACCTTTGCATGTTTATATGAAGTCTACACTTTTATAGCTATATTTAATCACTAGAAATTTGCTGTTAGTGAGTGCAATCTGATTTTTTTTAACTAATTAAATTCATTAGTTGAAAGTTGTAGGAACTCATTTCAAAGTTGTAAATCACTAATGATAATATGGATTTTTTGGGGCATCCCCCCCCCCAGAATACCAGAATGCATTGTGACAAACTCAAAAGTTTGGGGATAGATAGATAGATAGATAGATAGATAGATAGATAGATAGATAGATAGATAGATAGATAGACAGATATCATGTGACTCTGAAGACTGGAGTAATGGCTGCTGAAACTTCAGCTTTGCCATCACAGGAATAAATTACATTATTAAATGTATTAAAATAGAAAATAGATATTTTAAATTGCAATAACATTTCAATAGTATTTTAGCAGCCTTGGTGAGCATAACAGTCTTCTTTCAGAAATCTTAGTTATTTGTAAATTGTAAAAATAAGTCACAATATTGCTGTTTTGCTGTATTTTTTTGATCAAATAAATGTGGCCTTAATGAAAAATCTTACTGACCCCAAACTTCCTGTGCACTTATTTTCAGCACTGAAAACTGAATAGTTCCATCTAATTAATAATTACCTATTTTACCCATTATCTATGTCTGTTATTTATTTTTAGTATTTATTATGTTGAGTTCAAACCAGAGTCGCTATCTTGATTAACACCCTTTACACTCAGTACTACAGATCTGCTTGATAACCAGAAACTCTAAACTGTTTTTCAGGACTTCATGTCAAAATTAGATTTAAAAGCAGCAATAAAATCTGACAATAATAATATCATAAATTTAGCAGGGCTTAAAGTTCTCTGGTGTGCAGCGTTTGGCTGTGAAAAAAAAAAAAAAAAATCCTACATTTTCATCACACATGATCTCTTAATAACTCACCGGTAATTTACCAGTAAAGACTGTGTGTGTGAAAGGGGTTAAATATTAAAATGTAATGGATTTAAACATTGTTTAATCATGCTGTAAAGGGAAACAGGCTATTGGCGCCCTCTGCAAGTTGTTGCACTTAAGTTGGTTATGTTCATATTATGTAGAGGCATATTACATTATGTATTATAACCGTGTTGTTCAATAAAACCATTAGTTTTGTTAGTTTATATATAAATAGTCATATTAAAGCCTGGTTTTCACTTGTTACTAAGAAAATATCAGATTACTCAATTGTCAAAATAATCAGTAGATTACTTGATTACCAAAATAATCATTAGTTACAGCCCTAGATTAGTTAAAATATTTCAAAATACAACTGCATTGTTTAACTTCTTGTAATTAAAAGACAAATATTTTGTCACTGAAAATTTCTTAAAAATAATATTAAAATATTTTGTTCTAGTGAACCAAGTATCTGTATTTTGTCCCGTCTCGTGAGCTAAGTGTGTTGTCACACCCCTAGTGTTGATAAGTGGTGATATAGCTCAAAATTTTCCAAGTGTATGATATAGCTTTCATTCTTCAGGTCAACCATATATTCATGAAAAAAAAATCAGTTCGAATAAGGAAAGCAATAACTTTGCCATAGTATCCTTTCAAATGTTTAAGTTGCCACAGTCATTGCTGCGCCCCGCCCTGCCCCCAGAAAAAAGTTCAGGCTCAGGATTTTTTTGCTTTAACCCCTGATTTAGCCTCTTCATCTTAAATCATGCAAAAACAGCTGTTTTGATGCCGGTCCAGTTTATGCATATGTGTGTTGTAGATCTGTCTGCAGACTTGCTGTTTATCAAATCGGTCATATTTCTTTAGAATAATAGAAGGTGACTGCCTATATAGACTGCTCACTAGGTTTTGGAAAAGCGTAATTTTTATGTTATTTACAGGTCTAAAATCCCCCTACGGGGAGTGGAGGTTTGTAATGTGGTTATAATGAGGTTATAAAACTACAAACATGGAACCAGAGTAGATCTAATTACCTTAATCACAGAAATCTTAATGTTATTCTATCACAATGAATTCTTGTCTGCAAAAGTGAGTCTGTCCTAACTGAAACAAATCCAATAAACAAGATCCTTGAAATATTGATATAGAAGCCGTTTGTTTCTCTAGGATTTATGGGAGCTCTCTGTAAGTCACGAAGAAAGAGGAAACGTGGCCCATATCACGGGTCATCAGGGAGTCATCTGATTCATGGGAAATTCAGACTGAGAAAGCTTTTTTGTTTGAGACACAAGGATTCAGGAGACTTGATTGTTGCTGAAGATTGATTTTACAAGCACTCTGTCCCTTTGGTCCTGTGAAGAGGACCTAATTTATTGGTATCGCTGAAAAAAATGACCAGAATATATTCAGTTGCCAGAGAGATTTTATTAGAGCATAATAAAAAGAGGTCTTTTGAGATCTAGCATTATGTTTTCTCCAGAACTTCTACAGAGAAAACCTTCACAATGCAAAGCAGAGGTTTCAAGGTGTTTCACGGCATAAAAGAGAAGTGCTGACATCAGTCCCTGGCAACACCCAAACAAACAGGTTACATAACTTGTTTACTAACCCATGCGTCTTCCTTCACAGACCACAACCAGCCAGGCCATCTTCAGGCTGCAGTCGGGTGTGTGTCAGCTCTTCAGAGACACACTTATCAACAAGGGCTTTGTGGAGATCCAGACCCCCAAAATCATCTCTGGTACGGCCTTCTCCAACTGCACTTCATCTCTCTGCATACCTTTGAACAAATTAGTAGTTCACTAGTTATTTAGGCAAGGCAAGTTTATTTATATAGCACATTTCATACACTGGTAATTCAAAGTTTTCAAAGCTTATGTAAAATTCAAAGCTGTACATAAAAGGAAGTAAAATAATCATAAAAAAATAATAAAAATGGGGAAAAACTTTTAAAATGATTTAGAAATTGATTTAAAATGAATTTAAAACAGTTAAAAATAGAAAATGGATATACATAAAATACAGTGCAGTCAGTTGGGACGTAGCACAGAGCTCATTCAACAAATGCACAGCTAAACAGATGAGTTTTGAGTCTGCATTTAAATGTGGCTAATGTTTTAGCACATCTGATCTCTTCTGGAAGCTGATTTACTTGCATATCAAAACTCAAAACTCTTATGTTTTCAGAGGAACTAAAAAGTCTTTTTTGAAAATGAATATGTGGTGACCAGATTAAGCAGCAAGTACAAATAATAGCATAATATAATCAATTCATTTACAAATTGGTTAAATTATCATCATAATCTGTTTTCATCATGTCTTATCAAAACAAAACAAATCCACCTCTGAAACAACTTTTCTTCTGATGTAATGAAGGCCAGGCTGGATATTCAGTTTTGTACTGAATTATGCCACATTATGGCAGTTAAACGTCTTTTCGAATGCCACAATTCATCCATGCATGTTTCATTTTTCAACAGGTAAACGACAGACTTCTGTCTGGTGATGTGTCTCCAAACATTTAGTCAGTTTAAACCCCGCCTTTCTTAGAGCTGACTGTAAGCTCATATTCAGTAATCTAATAATCCATTTCATTTGGATGTACGACAAAATCTAGAAGAAAAGATGTGTCGCTGCTTCTGTTACATCGTGACTTCAACCTCACAGGACATTTGAGATGACACGAGGCAAATGATCTTCACGCTGGAGTATCTGTATTCATGACACAAGTCTTATCTCTGCCCTCACACACTGAGCCTCCTGAATGATTTCCTGCTCCCGCTGTCCAACTTAGTTTATTGTTCATTCTCTGCACCTTCAGTCTCTAAAAATGTCAATTTCAAGGATTGATACTTTTTCATTTTCGGAGGTAAAAAAGACAGCGACATTGTCAAAACACCAGCTGAAGAAAAAGTGGTGTTTATTAAGGAGATATGTCTCCAGTCAGTGATAGGATGCCATGTTAGCACTCTTGAGATGGTGGGTACACCAAGAGCTATCGGATCTGCTGGGATTCACGAGCACAAAGAGTTCAGGGCCTGCCTCTGTTGACTCGACTCAAAACTCTGCAAATTGATTACTTTCTCAGCTCTTTCTATTCATCAGAGAATCCTGAAAAAAATAGCAGATTTTCCACAAAAATATTAAAGAGCTGTTTTCAACATTGATAATAGGTAAATATTAGAATGATTTCTGAAGCATCATGTGACACTGGAGTAATGGCTGCTGAAAATTCAACTTTGCCATCACAGGAATAAATGACATTTTAAAATATATTCAAATAGAAAACAGTTTTAAAACTGTTGTAATATTTCACAATATTACTATTTTACTGTGTTTTTAATCAAATAAAAGTAGCCTTTGTGAACATTAGAAACTTCTTTCAAAAATATCAAAAATAAATTAATAATTCGTACCGACTGCAAACTTTTGTCCTTTTTGGAGCTTGATATTATAAATCATAATTTACTGATTTCAAAACATTTCATTTTTCCATGGAAGACAGATTCTACCTTAAAAAGTAATTGTGAGATAAAGTTTAAAATAAGACAAGCAAATTGAGAGTTGCATTGTAAATTATAAGGTCACTGTTACATTTTTATTTATTAAGTTATATTTTGAGGCAGAAAGGAGCTTTAATTTTAGTGGTATAATCAAACTTTTTTGGTGTAATGAAAGAATAATGACTTTTGTAATGACAGGAGGGAATGTAAAATAAATGATTTTTTATTCATTTTATATATATATATATATATATGTGTGTGTATATATGTATATATATGTATGTATGTATATAAAAATCCTTAATAAATCTAATAAAACACACATCCCAGCACACACACAAAAACAACAACACATTGTATTCATTTTAATTCATATCTGCTTTACTACTTTTATTTGCCTAATACTTGAACTTTTTTATTGAGTGAGTGATTTGTTGCTTAGCGTTGATGGAAGTCGAGCGCCAAAATGATGTAGCTCAGCTACTTCAACCACCTCTTAAATATGCTGCTTTTTTAGTCCACCAATGATTTTAAAGACTGGGTATTACGTCAGTAAAGGTTTTGATGATGTTACAACACTTTCTCTCAGCAAAACAACCCCTGTTGTGTTTATGTGGTTTTCGCTGTTAAGGAAAACAGTTACTTTCATTTCCTCTGTAGCCCGGCCAGCCAATCAGAAAAAGCCTTAGTGACGCATCTCGAATTTAAACTTTGCCGCCTTCGGTGAGATCTACCACCCGCAACAGATCAACATTGTGTTCTTTCAGTAAAACCACACGACATCCGGTGCCCACACCCTATAGAACATCATGTTCTTATGATGACCATACTTTCCATGAGAATTATTAGCACTTCTCTGTCCTCACATCTGTTGACAAAATAATACCTATGATCACAGTGCATATGTCTTTGTGTATTTTTCACAGCTGCCAGCGAGGGTGGAGCAAATGTCTTCACCGTCTCCTACTTTAAAACCAGTGCATACCTGGCCCAGTCCCCTCAGCTCTACAAGCAGATGTGCATTTGTGCTGACTTTGACAAAGTCTTCTGTGTCGGACCAGGTAACACATACAAACACACCCTTTCTTTCCCTTCTATATGCTGATCCCATCCTCAGGTCATCTCTAAGGTGGATAGCAAACAATCCAGAGTACCCAGAGACAATCATATACTGTAGACTGTGGCCTCAAAAGCATCTGGCCGCTGTATGTGTAGAGGTCACCTTCACCAGTGTCTCCTCTCTGCCAGAATGCAGATCAGGACATACTGCAGGATAAATAGACGGATTGCACTCTTGGTGCATTTGGCGGGCACAGAAATCCCTCCTGTGCAGCACACTGAATAGAGCAAGAATATCAAACACTTTCAGCAGAGCCGTGGGAAAAATACAGCTCATCAGGGACCTCTGCTGATGGGAAGTCACATTGTAGAAACAGCATTTTTTTTTTTTCCATTTTACCTGGAAATGTTCAAAACAAGTGCGTTAGTCTGAGACGTTATTGATGGTCTCGTCGTTTGACACTGAAATTTGAAAAAGCAGAAATTTAGCTAGACGGATATTTAGTGTTGTTTTAGTTTAGTGTTATACTATTAGAGTATTAGCTTTTATTTTTATATTTTCATTTTCATTTTAGTTTAGCTTTTAGTAATTTTGTTGTGTTTGTCATTTGTTTTTTTTTTAATATTTCTTTTAGCTTTTCTGTTTATTTTAAATTTTTACTAATTTACGTACTTAAACTTTATTTCAGTTAGTTGTAAAAGCTTAATTTTAAGATTTTCATCTAATATATTTATTTTATTTCAGCTTTATTTAAATTAAAAATATTTAAATAGTTTAGTTTTGGTTAACTATAATAACACTGTAACGCAATTTGAATTTTGAAAATGGGGGCCTCTGGTATTTATTTCATGATGGGAAATTTCTGTCAGCCGTGAACAATAGTAATGTGTTTAAAATGAATTACCCTGTGGTTTAATTTAAATACTGAGGTTACTATGAATGTGAATCACTCCGTTGATTATGCAAATGTTTCTCCTAGTGTTCAGGGCTGAGGACTCCAACACTCATCGCCATCTGACCGAGTTTGTGGGGCTGGATATTGAAATGGCTTTCAATTACCATTACCATGAGGTCATTGACTCCATTACTGACACCATGGTTCAGATCTTTAAGGGACTACGTGACCGGTAAGGCATGTGACTCCTTCAACATGGCTTTAAATTTGCAAAAAAATTAGTGAAGTCCTATTTCCTTTTAATAAGAAGCAAATCACATGAGAATAAAGTCACATGAATTTCTCTTGAAATTCATAAAAAATGACACGTGAAAGAAATGCCAACACGTTCATGTGGTTTATAATAACAAAGATGTACACTGCCATCTAGTGCTCAGGTTAATACTGCAAGTCTTGTCATTTTGTGGCACACGTTACCTACAAAAGCCAATCTGACCCAGCGTTCTCTTTATGTGGAATTCATAAATGATCTATCCAGTAATCACAAACAACCTGACCAGCATTGAGGAAAAATAACATTTGCACACTAATGGTGTGGAAAACAGTATTTGGAAGATGAAACTGAGATGTTTTAATGGAAGCCTCGAGAATCACTTTTTTTGAAGCCTTCAATTGAATTTTGGGCCCACATTCCATGCAAATCTCCATTCTACCTACTTATTCTCTCTCATCGTGTGTCTGTGATGTGGATGCACTCCAGGTTCCAAACAGAGATCCAGACGGTGAATAAGCAGTACCCCAGTGAGCCGTTCAAGTTCCTGGAGCCCACGCTGAGACTGGAGTATAAGGAGGCAGTGGCAATGCTCAGAGCTGCTGGGGTGGAAATGGGGGATGAAGAAGATTTGAGGTCAGTGTGGCTTTCTTGATAGAATTTCCCACATTGCACACGCAGGGAATCTGTAACACATCTTAGAACAGATCTGCGATCACTTTATTTTTTTCTTCCTCAGCACACCTAATGAAAAGCTGCTTGGTCGTCTTGTGAAAGACAAGGTAAAAAAAAAAAAAAGAAAAAATTATACATAAATAATATAAACTACTGTTCTTTTATGTTTACTAAGGCTGCATTTATTTGATTAAAAATGCAGCTAGTTTTTTTTTTTTTTTTTTTTTTTTTTATATATTTTAAAATGCAATTTATTTCTGGGATGGCAAAGCTGAATTTTCAGCATCATTACTCCAGTCTTCAGTGTCACACGAATTCAGAAGTCATTCTAATAAAAAGATTTGCTGCACAAAAACATTTATTATTATCATTGTTGAAAACAGTTGTGCTGCTTAATATTTTTGTGGAAACCTTGACAAGTTTTTTTTTTTTTTTTTTTTCTCAGGATTTTTTTTTTCCTCAGGTTTTTTTTTTTTCTCTTTGATTAAAAGAAAGCTTAAAAGAACCTTTATGTAAAATATTTTTTTACATTATAAATGTTATAAAAATATAAAATTTAATGCATTTTTGTGGAATAAAAGAATTTTTCTTTTCAAATAAATAAATATAAAATCTGGCTGCATTTTAGAATTTTCTTTGATATAAAAGAGCAGACATACTCTAAAGCTCCCTCGTCAGTCCACCCAGATAATTTATGGAAACTATAAAAAAATGGGTCATTCTGAAGTCTGTTTGTGACACCTTTGTTTACATTGTTTGCTTAAGGTCAAAGAAAGTGGAAAATAACCTTGTAAATCTAAATTATCAATGGTTTTAGCTCCAGAAATATTGAAACCAGAACAAAATATGTTTGTACAAACGGGTGGAATTAGCCACATATAAATTAAACACACCTTTGTGTTTATTTTAGTATGACACTGACTTCTATGTGCTGGACAAGTACCCCTTGGCGGTAAGGCCGTTCTACACCATGCCTGACCCCAACAACCCGGTAAGTGTTTAGAAGCCTATAGATCTAAAACCATCACTTTTTATTCAGAGGCTACATGGTTCATAACAAACCCTACATGTTCTTCCTGCAGAAATACTCCAACTCATATGACATGTTCATGAGAGGAGAGGAGATCCTGTCTGGAGCTCAGAGAGTTCACAATGCCCAGCTGCTCACTGAAAGAGCAATGCACCACAGCATCGGTAACTACACTGGAACACAGCAGCCGTGTTCTTAAAAGTGATACTCCATTAAACAGGAATACACTGTAATGCATTTGAGTCACAACACTTTGTACTTCATCCTTATGGTAAATATTGACTACTCTGAAGTCTGTTTTGTCATAGATGATACATGTTTTGTTCTGTGTTACAGACTTGGAGAAGATCAAGGCCTACATTGACTCGTTCCGTTATGGAGCTCCTCCTCATGCTGGCGGTGGCATAGGTAACAAACATTTTTTACAATCCTAGAAACAGTCTAATTCTATAGATTAATTACTGTTCTGGGTCATTTACAGTGGGTAAAATAAGTATTGAACACGTCACCATTTTTCCCAGTAAATATATTTCTAAAGGTGCTGTTGACTTTAAATTTTCACCAGATGTCGGGAACAACCCAATTAATCCATACATACAAAGAAAACAAAACAAATAAGTTCAAAAAATAAGTTATGTGTAATAAAGTGGAATGGCACAGGGGTAAAAGTATTGAACACATGAAGAAAGGGAGGTGCAAAAAGGCATGGAAAGCCAAAACACCAGCTGAAATCTATCAGTAATTAGAAAGCAATCCTGCCCCTCGTCAGTGGAAATTAATATTAGCTGCTTCAGTCCCAACACCTACAGTACCAGGATGATGAAGATAAAACAAGGGTGACAATGATCCCAAACACAGCCAAGCAAACTCTGTATTGGTTTCAGAGAAAGAAAATGAAGCTGCTAGAACGGCCAGACAATCACCTGACTTCAATCCAATAGAAAATAAGAACTAAAGATCAGAGTTCATAGAAGAGCCCCACAAAACCTCCAATATTTGAAGACAAAATCACACCTGAGCAATGCATGCCACTAGTTTCTCCTACAGGAGGCGTCTTGAAGCTCGCATTACCAACAAAGGCTTTTGTACAAAATATTAAATACATTACTGTAGTACTTTTCCCCTGCGTTATTCCATTTTATTACACTTAACTTAATTTCTGAACTTATTTGTTTTGTTTTATTTGTATGGATTACTTGGGTTGTTACCGACATCTGGTGAAAATTTCATGTCAACAGCACCTTTAGAAACATATTTACTTGGAAAAATGGTGACGTGTTCAGTACTTATTTTACTTGACTGTATAATGTAACAAAAGATTGCTATGTAAAATAAATACTGTAGTTTTGAGCTTTCTAGTCGTTAAAATATTAAGTGGCTTAACTGTTGATAATAAGAAATGTTTCTTAAGCACCAAATCAGCGTGTTAGATTGATTTCTGAAGAAGCATATGACTGGAAATCCTAAAATAAAGTTCCTAAAATATTCCGTGTCAGTTTTTTAGCTCTCATTTAAAAATATCTGCTGCACCTAGTGCATGATGTTAAATGTCTGCCATCTCTTAGGTCTGGAGAGAGTGACCATGCTTTATCTCGGCCTACATAATGTACGTCAGACCTCCATGTTCCCTCGTGACCCCAAACGCCTGACCCCATAAAGATCAAATCAGCCGAACTATCGGACAGCCAGCCAGCCATCAGGGATCTGGACGTGCCATGATGATTAACCCACACAAATCCAGCCACTTTTATAATACTTATTACCAGACACAACGGGATATTAGATAAAACTAATGTACTTTGAAGGGAATCACTGTTAACTGCTATATAATACAGGTGATATTGTGACATGCATTATTAAAATCATACTGTACATGTAGGTGTTTTTCTACTGATGATGTTCCTTGACACCAAGTTTTTTGAGAATTCTAACAAATAATTTAAACAGTACGTGCACAATAAATTAACTAAATGGTACGTTTCTGAGTATTTTTCTTTCTCTGAAAGTTTGAAGATGATTTTTAATGTTGTACATATATTCTTGACTGTGTTTGAAATCATAAGCACTTACTAAGTGATTCCCCAACCGTTGAAGGTTAATATTACATCACTTTCTGTTGTGTAATGCCAATGTTTCCTGTTTTATAGCCAATAGTCATCATACATTTGTTAATAGTTTCTCTTCATTTTATTTCCCTTCAGGTTGCAGGCTAAACATTGATAATACATATATCAAATCACTGTTTTAGTACACGCTCACGCTTTTACGGTAGACTCTTCAAAATGCAAATGAACAGGTGGAACGTTATAAAAATAAAGTGACAATCAATTTGGTAAAAGTATGAGCAACCTCTAGAACAACATATTTTAATAACCGTCAGTAGTGTTGAAGATAATATTTGAGATCCATGTTATTGAAAAAGTCAAGATAAGCTCAAAGAAAGGTCAGAAACGCTCAAACGCATTCATCTGTTTGCTCAGAAGAGCTCCCTGTGATGTGCAGGAAGAAGATAAAGATCTGGACAATATCAACATAGAGGGAAAGAGCTCCGAAGACATATTCCCTCAGGGCTGATGCTGTTCGCTCTGTTTCCAATGAGCAGCTGAGTGTGGTAAGCCAAAAACTATAAAAAGACAAGCAATCATTTAGCATTCCACTGTGAAAAAAAAGTGTGCTTAATTGTATTGAATGTGCAGTGTTGGGGGTAACGCATTACAAGTAATGTGAGGTATGTAATCAGATTACTTTTTTCAAGTAACTAGTAAAGTAATGCATTACTATTTAATTTACAAGAAAATATTTGTTACTTTTTTCAAAAAAGTAACGCCAGTTACTTTTTTTCCCATTTATTTATTGACAGATTAAGATGTTACTGTAGTTCTAGAATAAATGTGAACGTATTAATTCATCTCACTTGCAAAAAAAAAAAAACTACTTTACTTTTGGTGTGAAAGGGCTTTTACGTTTTCCAAAAACACAACTTTTTATATTAAAAACTAACAAGTAAGCCCTGCCCAGATTTAAAAAGTCAAGTCAAAGTCAAAGTCTGCTTTATTGTCAATTCTGCCACATGTACAGCACATACATACAGAGAATTGAAATTGCGTAACTCTCAGACCCATGGTGCATACAGTTAACACTAAAACACTAACAGTAGACGTAAAATGCAGATAAATACAGTTTAAAATATAAAAACAAACTATACAGATATACAAATGAGGACATTGTAGAAAAGAGTTAGATTAAGTGTAAGAAACTAACGCAAAAGTAATGTAATGCATTACTTTCCATAAAAAGTAACTAACGTAATTAGTTACTTTTTTTAGGGAGTAACGCAATGTTGTAATGCATTACTTTTAAAAGAAACTTTCCCCAACACTGTTGAATGTGTACTTCAAATCTTAAAAAGTATATTTAAAAGAAACTGTACTTAAAGATAATCCAATATTAATTTAATATAAGGCCACTGAAGAGCTCTTTAAGAAAATATACTGTTTCTTACACTTAATTACACTTTTAATAATGTAATAATGTCAAATTTAATGCATTGTTACTTTGAAGTATACATTTTAACTCATTGTTTTGATCTTTTGTCACACTTTAAAGAAGCATGCTTAATTTGATGTGTTGACTAACATACTAAAGCACATGATAATTTTCACTGTAATATTTAATATAATTTAATTGTACTAAATTGCAATTTCACATTACAAATTTGTATTTACAATTATATTTAAATACATATGTAAGTTTCAGCAGATATTACATCATTAAATATTATTTACTATAAATGCATGATTATGAATAATTATCTAACTATGCTAATAGTTCATATTAAATGCTAGCTGCATTTAAAATGTACTATAATACATTTTTTATATATATTTAAATGTAAATAATATGCAATTAAGTGTCCAAAAACATTACATTCAGTTCACACTTAAGTATATTCTTTTAAAGTATATTTTTCCATAATAATGTTTCATAAACTCACCAAGGTAAAGACTATTGCTCCACAAGCGCCATACAGCATATGTAGCCACGGCACCTGAGACATTGATGGTACAGGTATATTATCATATAACAGGTATTTTCCTGGTTAATAATTCATAAGACAGGATATATTTACTTTCCAAAGACAAGTTTGGTCAGCAATTCTGCCACATTAATCTCATGTTAATATGTGAAATGTACATAAAATATGCATCTGTCAGACAGTTTTGGACTCCATTGTCCACAACAATATTCAAAGTCAAAGAGTTCAAAACTTATTTTAATATGTGGGCACTCCTTATGACATTATAATGATAATAATGACAACAATGACACATTTTCGGAGCTGAATGTTCTTCAGGGATCCCACTCTTTTTAACCTATGAATTTACATAACTATTTACCTGACTTATCCAGCTATTCATGATTTAGTGGATAAGGATTTTTAAAAATATGTTTTTCATTATAAAAATGCCCAATAATTTACATGACTTTTCTAGGTCCAGAAATCACACTTTTTTCTTTTAATTAGGCTTCCTCACATATCCAGTTTTTTTGGTCTGTGGGAACCCTGGTTCTTCAAAGAAAACAAACAATTGTTGAGGGTAAAAAAAAAAAAAATTAATAAATAAAAAGTCTTGGTACTCTTAGTTGATTTAGCTTGTTTTGTCTGATTTTAAACAATTTGAGGTCATCTTCAGACCTTGCTGAGGGCCCCTGGTTGAGAACCACTGCCTTAAAGGAACAATTCACCCATTAATTATCATTTAATCATCCTCACCCACCCATATTCTGATAGTTAACAACTTAACTTTCAGTCTGTTCCTCACGCAATGCTATAGTATGTTTTCAGAAGACTTGGAAGACAGAGAATGAGCTGTATGGACAAGTTTAAAGATCAATTGATGTTATTTTATCGTTATTTTGACCGTCGTTGTATGGCAAGAGTGTAACAATTCATTTTTGTGGGAACTATCACTTTAAATGTCATGGTTATACTTTTGCAACAGTTTTTTTGAACATTTATTTATAGTGCCACCCACTTGCTTCCATTGTAAATGCATTAATGTAATGTGTTTACTGTTGTTTTTAACAAACTAAAGAACAAGTCAAAATAATTTTCTGTGTAGGCATTGAAAATAACAGAGTATTCTTTTAAACCAGAGGTTCTCCACTCCCCACTGTCCAACACTCATTAAAATTATAATATTTCTTCCAGTATGTTCTGCTTAAAATTGACAAATCTGCTTGCAAATTACTGAATTGCACTGTATTTTAACTGTTTAAAATTTATTTTAAATCAATTTCCAAATCATTTTATTGTTGTGATTTTTTTTTTTTTTATGATTATTTTACTTCCTTTTATGTAAAGCACTTTGAATTACCATTGTGTATGAAATGTGCTATATAAATAAACTTGCCTTGCCTTGTTTTCAAACATTTTTATTAACTGGAAGTGTCAATATATTAAATTAATCAATTCAGAAGTTTCCCCTTAGTGGCCCTCTAGTTGAGAACCACTGCTTTAAACCACCAAATTATTTGCAATGACTGAAATAATGACATATTGGCCTCACTTACATACTGTACATTGGATGTGATAATGCCAGTCACTAGAATGTTTAAAAAGAGACAGACGATCATTGTAATCAAATACAATGGGGTTATTTTACACAGGCAACAAAGTAGCATTCACCACTGACCAGTCGATGAGTGCTGCCACAGCAGGTCTTACCTTGGTCTGAAAACAGAAGATTGTGACGATTATACACACTATTGCTGTGATCCCCAGGCCCAGGAACACTGCTTTGGTGTCAAAATAATTGTGAATAATGCCAGATGGAAAAAAACAAGAGCTTATCTGATGTTTAAATCCAGCCATATGCAGTGTGTGAAACTGATGACATTTTAGTCTTACCTTGATATTGTTCCTGTATGTAAGACAACGTAAGGGTCTGTGGAGGACAGAAAACATATTTGGTCAGTTACAATGAATAATTCAAGGGGAATGTCCATAAAAGCTAAATGCAATCATCACTTACAAAAATGAAAAGGAGTATTAAATTCCATGGACGACGCCTCCTAAAAACCAAGTCAGGATTTCCATTATTAAATACGGTAGATATTGTGGTGCTTATAATGTAAATAGTTAAAAATGACTAAACTCAACTCGGCCCCTCACAGCAAACCAGCATAAGGTAAGTAACAAGATACACCGGGCTGTGAGAAAAAATAAAATAAAATTCCACTGTTACTTCAATATCAAGTCAAGTCAAGTCAAGTTGAGCTTTATTGTCATTCCGCTACATGTGGGAACATACAGTGGAACGAAATGTCATGCCTCACAGGACCACGATGCTACATAAATACAGACTTACAACAGTGAAGTAAAACAGTATAAACCTATACACAGCTAAACTACTGATAGATGACTATAAATTGACTATAAATATACTATATATAAATGTTTACCTATACATAAACTAAAAAATACAAACTATACAAACTATACGAATGCTTCAGATTAATACTGTACATGTGCAAAGAGAATCATTGTGAGTCAAGCAGCTGGCTGGGGAGCAGTGCAGGATGATTTGTGGTGCATGAGCATGTAAACACATATATTACTGAGTCTTTTGTGGGATTGTGTACACACAGCAGTGTGTGTGAAAAGTGTCTAGTGTGCATAGAGGAGGAGAGTGTATAATATAATATACATATTCAAAAGTTTAGGGTCAGTCAGTTTTGTTTTTTTTTGTTTTTTTTAAGAAATACTTTCATTCATCCATTAAAGTGATCAAAAGTGACAGTAAAGACATTTAAAATGTTACAAAGATTTCTATTTCAAATAAATGCTGATCTTTTGAACTTCTCATTAATCAAAGAATAGAAATACAAAAAAAGTACCACAGCATCCACAAGCAACAAATCAGCACATTAGAATGATTTCTGAATGTAATATTGGGGATTATAAACGACTTAGATTTGTCAGACATGACAGTAAAATAACTCACAATGATGCCCAATAAATGGTAGGATTTAGGATCACAAAAAGACGCACAGGCTCACTGTAAGATGAGGGATGTACACAAACACACCCATTTCATTACATTAGTATGTATAATGTATTACATTATACGTTCATAAATATTCAGTTGTTTTGCGAATGTATCGTACTCACACAAACGTAAACACCGCAATGATTGAAGTAGTGATTAACAGCTAGACAGCTAAAATAAGGTAAACCTGGTACAAAAACAACAACACAAGCCAATTTCTTTACATTAAGCTGTTGCTTATTTTACTGCAACATTTATATACTTAGAAATCTGTAGTACTAGTTCTATTTTAAAATTAATAGTCTCAATACCTTTCTAATGAAGGCATGTCGAACACTCATGCTGTCCCATACGCCAGTTGAAGAAATGATCTCTGCATCTCCTACAACAAAACAATGAATGCACAAAAAAAAAAAAACTGTTTTGATCATTATATATATATATATATACTTATTTGGACAACTATGTCGCATTTAAAAATCTGTTGTACCAGATATATGCCAGAATCAACCACCTAACAAGAGTTCATGGTTTCTGAATAAAAATCAGCTCAGTTTTATTCATAAAGCAGACAAATACAGTATAAAACTAAATAGTACAAAGGTAGGCTGCACTATGCAACAGTTTCCTGGAAATTTTTACATATACAAGAAACAAATAAATACAGTAGAGAAGTAATAGATTACACTTGATTCGTCCTTAGGTTGGAGGGAAATATCCCTGGTGTTATAAAGGACGGCATAGTAGTGAAGCATTTTTACTCTGCTGTAATAGTACTTTTAAGTGTCAGTACTTTACCATAGTGTTTTTCTTTAGAAAACTTTACTTCACAACATTCCAAAACATAATATTGTAATTTTTTACTGCACTACGTGTCGTTTACATTTAGTTATTCAGCAGACGCTTTTATCCAAATGAAGACAATGGAAGCAATCAAAATCAACAAAAGAGCAATGATATGCAAGTGCTATAACAAGTCTCAGCTTAACGCAGTACACGTAGCAAGGTTTTTTTTTTTAAATTATATAATAAATAAAAAGAAAACAGATAGAACAGAAAAAGAATAGAGCAAGCTAGTGTTAGAGGCCTTTTTGTGTTTGTTAATTGCGTAATAAATAAAAAAAGAAAACAAATAGACAGAATACAAAAAGATTAGAAAAGCTAGTGTTAGTATTTTTTGTTTCATATTAAATATCATTTAATACTTAATTACATTAGAAATCTATTACTTTCTTACTTTTACTCAAGTAAAAGTAATTCAGAGATTTACTTGAGTACAAGAAAGTACTAATATTCTTAAGTATTAAAGGTAAAACAAACAACAACTTTAATTTATGAAATGTAGTGCAGTAAAAAGATTCAAGATTCAAGATTCAAGATTTTTATTTCTCACATACATGATTATATACACTCTAAAAAATGCTGGGTTGTTTTAACCCAATTTTGGGTTAAATATGGACTAACCCAACTTTTGGGTTAAAAATTTAATGTAAAAATTTAACCCAACAGCTGGGTTAGTCCATATTTGACCAAAAAATTGGGTTGAAACAACCCAGCATTTTTTAGAGTGTAGAGAATATATAACCAGCAGTGAAATGTGAGTCAGGTCCTCTCCATGGACAGTGCAAATATTATAGAATACAAACACAGAGGAAATATACATAAATATAGATATAGATAACTACCTCACACTGGAGGTCAACATGTTAAACATGCAGGTAGTGCAATAACATTGCTTTGAAATGAGCAGCAGAAAATATTTAAAACTAAAATAATTGAATCAGCTAAATTAATTGAGCAGCTCATTACCATTTTTCTTAATGTGACAAATAAGTCACATCAAAATTCCACCTACTGTTTTAAGGTTAATATATATATGTCACCACAATATCTTCGTAACTTGTTTTATATATTTTTTTCAATAAATGTATTAAAACCAGTTTAAGTGTAATCTAGGATATGTTACTAAAACATTAGAATTTAGCAACAAAAACAAGCGTTTTTAAAAAAAAACAAACAAAAAAAAACAATAGCTGACACTGCAAAGTGATAACCAGACAGGCCACCATTTTGGAAATGCAACAAAATTGCACACATTGTCACATGACTGAACCTGGGTGTGCATTATATGTCACTTAGGGACTTTTTATTTTTATTTTTATTTTTATTTTTATTTTTATTTATTTATTTATTTATTTTCAATGCTTTGAACAATAACACAAAAAGGCATTCAGAACTGGGAGATTTACAAATAAAGACTGAGATTACACTCAATTTTCGTTCACACTCTGTACATCATATAACAAATTAAATAATAATAATAATAATAATAATAATAAATAAAATAAAGACAAAGAAGAAGTAGGGGAGTAGGAGGATTTCACATTATGAAACCAAAATCCTCTAACAAAGTATACAAATATCTTGCTTTGGGACTTTTCATCTCTCTTAACGTCTCCAAATATATTACAATTCCTCTTTAAACACCACTAAACATGGGGGAGTTAAAAATATATATATATACATTTATGAATGTAAAATTTTAGCAAAAGCAACAAATTATTTAATACATAAGATATATTTTTATCCTTAAATAACAAGCCAAACTTAACAATTTCCCATGAGAGGACCAGTCTTACAGGTAATCTTTGATGAATCCAACAGAATGCATCATTCCAGAATGTTTGTACAAAATTACACTGAAAAAAAAAAACAATTGTTCAACTGTTTCTATCCCCACTTAGGGACTTCCTGAGTTGAAAGTGAGGAATAATGCTTTAAAAGGACCTTTTCAGATAATCACCAGTGTTTGTGACACATATCTTCACATGAACGTGTCTTATTCACAACACTTCGTATTCAACAATACAGAGGGATTTGTTGAATGTTAGTTGGTCATTGTTAATTAATAATCAACAGATATATAATTACATCGACACTCACGCTCATGCATTGTTTAACACACAGACTCGATACACAGACTCGATATAAAGTTTGATCAGTGTGCTCTTTATTTTTGGTTTTTATACACATTAAATAATTATTTTTTTAAGAAATATACGATTCAAATTTGTAAATCTTACATTAACTTACATTATCAGAGTTTTCTCTTTTTTTATTGCAAAACTCGTCGAAACATACAAGAACAGGGAAACCAGACATGAATATATTCCTACAAAAGAACAATCATAAAAAAGGACAGAAAAGAATATTCTGGATTTGCGTACATCAAATTATGGTATTATCTATACAGAAAAGTGCAAAAATAAAATTACAGAATTCTAGAAAAGCTGTCATAGTGCATCAAAATTTGGTCTTCTTTTTGTTATTTGTAAGTCTTGGAGATGAAACAAGAGAATCAAATTCAGAAAGAAAAAGGGGGAAAGACAAAGGAGATTTAACCCATTTTTGCTTATGAATGAAGAATTTTGCATTCAATGTTATCAGAGGTTGCAGGGAGCAATGACATCACTGTAATATTTGCATACTGTACTGCCACTGGTCATCTTTCTTAACTGACTTGTGATTGGTCATTAATGTCTTATATTTATTTTAAATATGTATTATTTATTGCACTGATATCTTCTTTAGTAAATGCTATTTCACTTAACAAAAACAAAAATAAAAAAAAAACTCTAAATAAATGATGCATGCTAATACAAAATTTAATAGATCAGGCTGGGATAAATATTAAATTTAAAAAATGAAATCTTATTCATTAGATTTGATACTGTTGTCTTAATGAAAGGAAAAAATGCAAATAAAAATGTTCAGTGTGCTGTGTGTTGTAGAGATTATGAAAATATGAATGAAAAATATGATTTTAACCTTCTTGTAATTCTTCATTGTCATGAAGGCAAAGAGTCTGAAATGCCTGCTTATCAGAATCCTTCAGGAGTCAGAAACGGCCTCTATTCACATCTCTGAATGCTCTTATGATGTACAAGCGAAGCCCCCTTTTCTCAGATCAATATAGGACATTTATTTACACATCATTCACCATAATGCTTTTGATACCAGGTTTCTGATACCTGGTTACAGTGTGACAGAAGTTATTTTCCCCACGTGTTTTCAAAATTAAGTTACAGAATCTGCACCTTGCTATGCATGTAGAGATTTGAATGAAAAAGAAATGCCTGGAGGTTTTGGCTGGCAGATGAGATCTTGGTTGTCTGTTCATTCAGCAGCCTGCAAAACATGTCCAGGCCTTCCCTCCTTCAGTCTAGACACACTTTAACACACACCATCACACCATGAATTATCCAGCCAGCTTTTGCATTACACTTGCAGAAATATAACTGATTGTATCTTGTATGACATTATATGGTATACAAACCTCAGAGCAACACTCAGCTCAGAAAAAATATTGAAGTGCTACAATAGAAATATAATATTATTTCTCCCAATGCATATTTTCGCTATGAAATAATAATTAATAGGAGCTCAGAAAGGTAAGAAAGTACACAGAACACAACCATTAACAAAGAGCAGAAAAATGTTCAGTTTACTTGCATACTATGAACTGATATTGTTAATCATATGTGCAATAATGTAAAAAAAAAAAAACAAACAAAAAAAACAGCAATTACAAAGGTAAAACAATCACAAACAATAAAACTTTATTAAATTATTAATTAATGAATAATAATAGCAAAAATCACACTATATAATTCAGATGTCTTGTTCATCTAACAGTTTATTTGCCCCTAAGTAAACAGCATAGTGAAGATTAGAATGACTTTTATTTTGAAAAAAAAAAACAGCTCCTAGTACTTCCGGAACTGTAAACGTGAGCTCATTAGGTTTTACGCTGCTGTCATGTTGTTTAATTTGGAATTGGATACATAAACAAATACTTCTTTTTTTTTTTTTTTTGGTAAGTTTTGCACGTTGAAGACAAACATGGAATGATATTTATGCTTCAAATCGATTCACTGAAGGAGTTTAAGTACTTCCTGCTCGACCATCTGTTTACATCAACCTCAGCAGTATTCTTTTTTAGAGCTTTTTGATTTTTGCACATATGTATATATATATATATAATACGAAGAAGTAATCATGCTGAAGGCTGTTATTCTTATCGGAGGTCCTCAAAAAGGTGAGTAAATATCCTTCAGACTCGTATCAGTGGTGCAGATTGAAGTCATCACAGTTTTATTTTCTGCCATCATATATGTGCGGTGATTGTTTTAAAATAATTTTAAGAATCGTATTTTGTGATTCTCAGCATTGCCACTAAGGACAGGACTTTTTAAAATTATAAATATGCCTTAAAGATCAATACGGTACTTTTATGCAAATGTTTCATTTTGGTGATATTTAGCATAACACCTGCGTTAATATAAAATATACCCTGAAACGACATGAGAAGTAGCATTCGAGTTATTTATTTATTTATTTATTTATTTATTTTTAATGTGAGATTATAATAATAATTATAATTTTTGTGCAGAAAAGACTTGTTAGTAAAATAAAATTACCATCAGTGGACATGAAAGGTGCCCTAAGTTATTATTATTAATTTTTTAATTTTGTTTTATTTATTTATATTTTTGGTACCCTAAATGATGGAAAGTCTGATTGTGTGTTCTGTCTGTTTATACAGGTACCCGCTTTCGCCCGCTGTCTTTTGAGGTGCCCAAACCTCTGTTTCCAGTGGCTGGAGTGCCAATGCTCCAGCATCACATTGAGGCCTGCTCTAAGGTGCGTATTTTCAGTTCACATAGAGATAAATAGATATTTTATTAATTTCCCTACAGGGAAAAGTTGTGCACAATTTTATGACATGTTTTTCCTTTAGCTTCCGAATATGAAGGAGATCTTACTTATTGGCTTTTATCAGCCCAATGAAGAACTAAACAGATTTTTGTCATGCGCCCAACAAGATTTCAAAATCTCAATAAGGTAAGTTACTTCACAATATCTTTATTAAATAACATTTGTATTTATAGTTTTTTTTTTTTGTTGTTTAATTTATTGTTTTGAAATCCCCCTCAGATACCTTCAGGAGTACGCTGCTCTGGGCACCGGAGGAGGAATCTACCATTTCAGAGATCAGATTCTGTCTGGGAGTTCAGAAGCATTTTTTGTCATGAATGCTGACGTGTGCTCAGAGTTTCCTCTGCCAGAGATGCTGGACTTCCAGAAGGAGCACGGAAACAGTTTTGTCATCCTCGGCACCACGGTTAGGAGTTCTTGTGTTTATGTATTAAACCATAGATGTATTTCAGTGAGACTGGCTATCTATAAAACAGGATTCTCAGTTATTAGCTTCTTTATAATTTGAGTTTTGTTACGATGTTGTTGTGCTTGAAAATCAAATCTGATTGTTTCAGGCCAACAGAAAACAGTCCCTGAACTATGGCTGCATTGTTGAGAATGAACAAACTGATGAGGTAATCAAGATTATTTCTTTTTTGTTTTAAAAACTTGAAGCAATAACAAATAAGATCATAATTGTTTCATCATATCCTCCAGGTCTTGCATTATGTCGAGAAGCCCAGCACATTTGTGAGTGATATAATCAACTGTGGAATATACCTGTTCACTCCGGAGATATTCCAGCACATCGGAGCAGTTTTTCAGAAGAACCAACAGGACATGCTGTTGTGAGTGGGACAAATCCTGTCGGGTTCTTGAGTGGAAGTGCATGTATCCGTTTCTTTTCCTTGGTTCTCTTCATTTATCTTTTCCCCTCTAACTCCTTCCTGTCTGCCATCATTCTGTTTCCTGTTCCATCATCAGATATTACGATGAGGGGTAAGTTTGAACGTGGACTGAAGGTCTGGTTTGGATGTAGAACGAGAAAGAGCAAGTGTGATGTAGATTTGTAGTGAGCTCACCTGCTTGTGTGATCCGTCAATTAGATTCTTGTTAGCAGCATGTTGTGGTGTGATGATAACAACACGTCACACATGTTGTGATAACATCACAAACTTTGATTTGAAGCAAAAAAGTATATGAAAACTTATTTGAAAACAAATGTGCACTGATGGCTTGAACAAAGACTTGAATTCCCCTATGGGGAAAATGAATGGAATTTTTAGTTAAAGAACCTGACTTGCATTTTACTCCGTATTCTGATTTACTAATAAATACAATACATTTTAAAAGTTAAATACATTGCAAATGCCATTTAATTTTTAACCCCCTGCATCTTCAGCATTTACCATTTGTTTTTGTTCAGGTTATCTTTCCTTATTTTGTGTTTGTCCATCATAGTGTCATTTTATATCACCCTCTGTCCTGGGTCGTAGAAAATTCTCCTGATATCACCAGAGGGTGCATTTAAGACTTAATTTGGTACTATGTGGTTGTGTGCTGTAGAGAGGAGCAGTCCAATGGCTGGCATCGAGCAGAGGTGATCCGTCTGGAGCAGGACATCTTTACAGCGCTGGCAGGCCAAGGCAAATTATATGTGTACAAAACAGACCGCTTTTGGAGCCAAATCAAATCTGCAGGGTTAGTTGTTGACAAATACTGTTTAATTACAATTATGCACTGGTTATGTTGCTGCATTTTCTCTGTAACTACATTTGATTGTGTGTGTGTGTATGATTGTAGTTACTGTTATGCTCCCCTCTTTTTTTCAGATCTGCGATTTATGCAAGCCGTTTGTATCTTAACCAGTATCACACAACACATTCAGAGAGGTTAGCTACTAATAGAGAAGGAGGGCCAAAGACCAGAGGTAGATGCTTATACATTTTGTTTATCTGAAAGAGCTCTTTATGCACACCTTCTTATGCATTTTTTTTTATTTTAGGAAATGTTTATATACATCCAACTGCCAACATTGATCCAACTGCTGTGGTAAGTGTTTCTTGATATTGATATTTAGAGTTCCTCAACAATCATTTGCAATGTATTAAACTTCTGCAATGTGAAACTTCTGCATGAAAAAGTATGTTTAGCAGAAGATTTGCAGAATGCTCGCCGTCAGGATTTGATTTGAGCACGAGTATGTTTGGTTATGATATTAGAGATAGAATAGATAAACCTAATGTTAGAGAGTCAAGTTATTTATTTATTTATTTTTTAATAATAATTAAAAAGAAACAAGTAGTTTAGAATAGAAAAAGTAAAAGGAATGCTAGTATCAGAGGGTCACATTTTTTTGGTTTGTTTTTTAGTAAATAAAAAGAAATCAAGTAGATAGAATAGAAATAGAATAGAGAGTTCTAGTGTTAGAGGGTTAAGTGTAGATGGAAGAGATGTGTCTTTGGACATTTCTTGAAGATGGCTAAAGACTCAGCTGCTCGGATCGAGTTGGGCAGGTCATTCCACCAGCCTGGAACAGTTAAGGTAAAAGTCTGTGAAAGTGATTTTGTGCCTATTTGAGATGGCACTATAAAGCACATGCAAGCTTCTGAAGGGCACATGCGTCTGAATTTAGGTGAAGTGAATTTAGGTAAAGGGGTGCAGAGCCAGTGGTTGTTTTGTAGGGAAACATCAGTGCCTTGAATTTGAATACACAAGCAGCTATTGGTAGCCAGTGGAAATTGATGAACAGAAGTGTGACATGCATTATTTTCTGCTTGTTAAAGACTACTCTTGCTGCCATATTCTGGATTAGTTGCAGAGGTTTGATAGAAATCATATTCTGCAATAGTGCTGCAATAGTCCAGCCTGGACAGAACAAGAGCTTGAACAACTAGTTGTATAGCATGTTCCGATAGAAAGGGCCTGATGTTGTACAAGGCAAATCTGCAGGACCAGGCAGTTTTAGCTATGTGGTCTGTGAAATTCAGTTGATCAGCATAGCAGTGATATGAAAAGCCATATTTTTGAATGACAGCCTAGTGATGCCATGTAGATAGAGAAGAGAAGTGGTCCAAGAACTGAGCCCTGAGGCACCCCAGTAGCTACAGTAGATGTTGCGACTTGGACACCTAACCCCTCCAAGATACCTTAAAGGATCTGGGTTGTTTCTTTTCTTTTTTAGTTAGGTCCAAATGTGTCCATAGGAACAGGCGTAACGATCGGTGCAGGAGTTCGGGTGAGGGAGTCCATCATCCTTCATGGTGCTACTTTACAGGTGAGTTTATGCTCCTTATTATCATTGGCACAGAACACTCTCTTTCTCTCCCTGTTGCTTTTTCTTGCATTTAAAACCAATGACTCAACACAATATAATACAGTGAGTATATATACTAACTGTGTGTTCTATAGGATCACAGCTGCGTGTTGAACAGTATTGTGGGCTGGGGCAGCACCATTGGCAAATGGGCCAGAGTGGAAGGGACCCCTAGTGACCCGAATCCTAATGACCCATATGCCAAAATTGACAGTGAGACACTGTTCAGAGATGGAAAACTAACACCGTCCATTACAATTCTAGGTAATTTTATAGAACATCATCATGAATATATTATGTATTTGAAAGTGATTCATCTAATGTGACTTCTCAATGCTTCTCTCTCTATCTCATCAGGCTGTAATGTAAATATCCCATCTGAAGTCATCATACTCAACTCAATCGTCCTGCCACATAAAGACCTCAACAGAAGCTTCAAAAACCAGATCATACTGTAGTTTCAGTCTCAGTCATTTGTACCTATCATTTTCATTCAAATGTGGCATTTGTGTTAAAATTTCTGCTACTGTATTGTGCATATGGATTTACCATTGTACAGTGTTATCACGTCAAAGCTGGATAAAACAAATGCAAAAATAGTTCTGCTGTAGAATATCTTCTTTGTCAAACTGTTTCTGAAATGACAAGTCATTTTATTTACAGCTTTTTAGCTCCCTCTTGTCAGTGAAATGTCAAAGATATTCAAAGAAAGGTGCAAAAAAGAAATGCTGTTTATTTGTGCAGTCTGTTACCATTCGTTCCAGCCTTTAACATGTCATGTAAAACAAAAAATGGTAAGACAAATGGTAAAACCTTGTAATTGGATACCAGTCGTGTTGGTAATTGTTTTGAATAATTGATGTTTCTGTGACTGTTCCCTGTATGAAAGCCGAGCGCAGTGCAAGAGTCATATGTCTGCAATAAATTATATTTTGATTAAGTCACAAAATGTAATAAAGTAATTTACTGCTGCCCTTGTAGAAAATCACAGTGTCTGTATTTATGGTTAAACCGCTACAAGACCATCAATTATTTTTCTTAACCTTTAAGACCAAGACAAATTATTCAATTACAGACTTCACATTTTGCAGTTTGGCAACAAAATGCTTATATATAAATTTATATTACTGCCTAACTTCTGAAGGCACTAGTGCTACAGATACTGCCTTTATCATAAAAAAATAAACTCCACAGACAGAACATGAATTCATCTAGTTTATTTCAAATCATTTTGCCATTTCACCCGTTGTTTATACCACCTTTAGATATTTTCCAGGACATTTCCTACGTACATAATAAATAGACTTAAACATTCTGCAGAAAATACAAAGAGTGTAGTCTCATATTTCATAGTTTTTTACCTTTCTGGACAGAATTACATTCATAGGAAAAGTTTTTTTTTCCCAGGTAGAATATGAAGTGCTAAAATGTTTGATTTTGTGTGGTGGAAAAAAAAAAAAAAAAAACAGTTCAAAGTGTCCCTGTGCAACAACAAAATATACACTTATATACACATAAATCATTTGGGAGATGTGAAGAATTTCTTTTTTCCTGGTTCATTTTTTGGTTTGCTTCTAGAAAGAAAAACAATGGTTATGAAAACACGTGATACGAACATGCTTAAGACCAATACAAGGAGGCATAGTAGCTTACGGGTTATTGAAAGTACCACCAAAGTGCTTGATCCGACCCTTTATTGAGCCACTGGATGTAGTTTTAGAGTGTTTACTCAACTCAGGAGAGGTCAGAGGTTTGAATAGCTTATCTGTTCCTACAAATTAAAAAACAAAGTTAAAGAATCCTAGCAAAATATAGTCTACAAACTGAAAAATACAACTACATTTAAGATTTTAAAGTTATTTTAGTCCATAAAAACGGCATTAAAATAGAGAATAAGTGAGCAGTGGAACTTTAACCAGCCAGTATATATGTTAACTTTAAAGGCCTGTTCACACCACCAAGGACGATAACTATAATGATTTAATTAAAAATGCTTTAAATGTTATAGCAGAGTCCACACCATGACTACAACGATAATGGGACAAAGTAACGATATTGTTGGAATCACTTTCACAACCATTGAACCATCGACAGTCAATCAAAATCCGTCTTGCTTTAAAGAGCTTGAGCATTTAAAGTGGCAGACGACAGAACAGCAGTTCAGGCTTATAGTAGACTGAACATTATTTGGTGCTGGTGTGGATGATTATATAGTTATTGTTAGAATTATCATTCTTGGTGTGAACGGGTCTTAACACTTGGTGGATACCATGCTTGGACAGACACTGTTGACATTGGAGTCCATCACAGGAGGTACGAGCGGAGCCTCCTTCTCAGCTAGAAGGCCTTCCCAGAAATCTGAGGGGAAGGACAAAAACCGAGCTACTACCTGTCACAAAGAAGTTAGAAGAGGTTTATTTCTTGAAACAAAGCTAAATACACAAGGAATGCATCACACTGAGATTTTCTTGCAACTTACTTTGGGTTGGGTGTTTTTGTCTCTTATAATGGTCATGGGAGAAGGTTCTAGCAGCCCGTGACCAATGACAGTGGGCCCAAACACTCTGGATAAGTTATTCTGATCCATCTGACACATCAGACTCTGCATTACTCTGATGAACAACATGAACTCGCTTTCAAAATGCTGAAGTATACAAAGTCAGAGCTGCAGAAATGTCTAAATCAGAGCAATTTACCTCTGCAAATGCAGCATCAGGAAGGCCTGGGTGTCTTTGTTCAGCTGCGGCAACTCTTTGATAGTCTTTATTAATGTTTCTACGCTCTTGTCTTCATCAGCCATCTCTGCAAGTGAAAAAATGACTATTTTGTCAGAGCCAGCCACAGTATCAGATTCAATTACGCTCCATTGCCAGAGCAATATATCAGGTGAATTAATCCTTTATCAACTTTTCTAACATTAAAGATATCAGGTTTCACGGAGCAGGTACATAAACACCTGTAGCAGCGTTTGCATTATGAAGGACTTTCTCTCATTTACATGCTACAGCCATTCTTGGCCAAGGAAATTAGACAATATGGCTCTCCCCATGACATCCAATCCAATTTATAATTTAAAAGGGAGGTATTTTACCCTGGAGTCATCCTGAATCTATGAGGGCTAGAAAAAAAAAAAAAAAACCTCAATAGCAGAAGCACCCTGACTGCTCCTAAAT
This sequence comes from Spinibarbus caldwelli, assembly GCA_039654775.1. NCBI lineage: Eukaryota > Metazoa > Chordata > Actinopteri > Cypriniformes > Cyprinidae > Spinibarbus > Spinibarbus caldwelli. The sequence goes on along the minus strand of CM077233.1, from coordinate 33,864,637 downwards.
CTGCCACTTACCCTCCATTCAGCAGCGGCGAATGAAATTAAAATGCTGAAAAAGACAAGCGCTGGTTTGGAAGATAACGTTCGACATTGATTGTTTCCGAGTCATCAGGGACTTGTCAACTATATCACAAGTAATGGGAAATAACCATCCGCCCTAAATGAATGAGGGTAGCATACGTCCTCATGCCTCCGGCATACACAAGCACCAGACGCTTGTTATAGAATCCACCCTCTGCAAAATTGCCACCATTTTGGACAATCTAGTCAGACTCCTCGAAGTATATCAAATTTTGAAAGTCAAATTGGGACTATTAATGTCAGGACAAGATGGGTCTCTTGATAGACTTGATGATGATGGGGGAAAAAGAAAGTTTTAAGTAGTAAGAACAAGACGTTCAGGACAGACAGCTTTTAAAAATCAACTCATTGACTTTCTAATAAATGCCAGGTTTTTTCTGCACTGAAAATGTTTCACCCGGCGATGTAGATCAGATTATTAAAGTTTGAGTCCAGGCTGGGACCTGAGTAGATTGAGTCAGTCAAGACTGAAAACAGAAGATGATCAAGTCTGAGTCAGGACAGAATCCAAATTAATAAATGAGACCCTGGACCACAAAACCAGTCATAAGGGTCAATTTCTCGAAACTAAATCATTTGAAAGCTGAATAAATAAGCTTCCCATTGATGTATAGGACAATATTTGGCTGAGATACAACTATTTGAAAATCTGGAATTTGAGGGTGCAAAAAAATCTAAATACTGAGAAAATCGCCTTTAAAGTTGTCCAAATGAAGTTCTTAGCAATGCATATCACTAATCAAAAAGTAAGTTTTGATATATTTATGGTAGGCAATTTACAAAATATCTTTACTTATTGGCCTAATGATTTTTGGCATAAAAGAAAAAACAATAATTTTGACCCATACAATGTATTTTTGGCTATATATATAAATATACCCCAGCGACTTAAGACTGGTTTTGTGGTCCAGGGTCACATATGATCTTGAACTCAGACTTGAGACGAAGTGGTCTTGAGTACTAGAATACTAGGTTTCACCTGTCAGTGACTCAACTACTAGTCAGAACAATTGAATGGTTGTTGAACAGAAAAGAGCATCCAGCATTTTCTGCTAAACTTCTTTGTGTTCCAGGGAAGAAAGAAAATCATGTGGTTTAGAATGGCCAGAAAGCCCTTTAAATAAACACTGTAAATGTTAAATTATAATATTTAACCATAAATATTTTACCTCAAAAACTCAAAAGTTTGGGGTAAGATTTGTTTTAAAAGGAATTAATACAAGGATGCATTAAATTGATTAAACATGACAGTAAAGACATTTATAATGTTACATAAGATCACTATTTCAAATAAATGTCATTCTTTGAACTCTCTTTATAAAAGAATTCTGAAAATGCATTACACAAAATTTTAACTGTTTTCAACCATAAGAAACGTTTCTTGCGCAGAGAATAAGCATATTAGAATGATTTCTGAAGGATCATGTGACACTGAAGACTGGATTAATATCTGCTGAAAATTCAGCTTTGCCATCAAAGGAATAAATTACATTTTAAATATATTCAAATAGAAAACAGTCATTTTAAATTGTGATAATATTGACCAGTATTACTGCTTTTACTGTATTTTTGATCAACTAAAAGCAGCCTTCTTGGGCATTAGAAACTTTTAAAAAATTATTTGAACAGTAGTGTATATTTAAAATTAAAACCTAATCCTTCTTCATAATACCCACCAGAAGCTTCCATAAATGTTCTGTGAAGCTTAAATGTTATGAGAGGCTCCTTGAGCTTCCTCAGGAAGTCTTTGAGGAGTCCACAGACAGCATGAACCTCTTCTACTTTGTGGAGCATCAGCAGGCCTTTCCCGGACACGTATTTCTCCCTCAGTTCCTTCACCTGCCGCTCTCCTCCAGGAACTCTGTAAATGCCCTTCTACATACCCCAGTCAGACACAACACAAATGAGATATGGAGAAATTTCTTAGATCAGCTGTATACCTTGTTAAGTTGATGTTGTAATGTACTGCAATATGATAGAAAAGATTTGTTTCTTAAATTCAAATTAAGCTTAATTATACAGCTCTGCGTTGCAAGCAGTGTAATTATACTTTCAGCTTGAGAAACTATCCCTGTGTTGGTGTATTATTGAGTAAAAACACCTCTTCAAGTCCTCTTCTCTCTCAATTTCATGAACACACTGAACAATCAGAGAGGGAATCCTTGGACGTGTGGAGGGGGCAAAGCTCTCTAAAGTCTCCTATAAGAGGGAAACAAACAGAACGTTTGAACATGGCATCTTTGCATAAGGATGTGTATGTGCTCTGTGCACTGTGAAGGGTGAATACCTCATTGGGCTGGGCTGAACCGTGAGCATTAGGACTGCATCTCTCCACACATAGCTGTTTAGACTCAGGATGGCTCACCACTCGACAGTCTCTGCATTTTATGGCCAGCTTCCCAAAGCGAATCCTCTTCCCACATGGCACGCATGTCTCTGGACGAAAACATAAACCACTGACCCAGCAGTCACACAGACCAGTCTACACCTAGTATTTATTTATTTGTATATTTTAAAGTTATTAAGATTTTATTTTTAATAAACATTTTTTATTTTACATGTTTTTTTTTCCCCCTCTGACCCTGAGAATTAAATCCTGTATTACATTATGGCAGTTTCATAAAAATGCACAAGGAAATGTGCTGCACAAACTGTTAAAGGGATAGTTCACCCAAAAATGAAAATTCTGTCATTAATTACTCACCCTCATGTTGCTTCAAACCCATAAGACCTTTGTTCATCTTCAGAACACAAATCAAGATATTTTTGGTGAAATCCGAGAGCTTTCTGACCCTGCATAGACAGCAATGTAACTGACACATTCAAGGCCTGGAAAGGTAGTAAGGACATCGTAAAATAGCCCATGTGACATCAGTTGTTCAACTGTAATTTCATGACGCTACGAGAAAACTTTTTGTGCACAAAGAAAATAGAAATAAGACTTTATTCAACAATTCTTCTCTTCTGTGTCAGTCTCTGCCACGACACGTGTCTTATGGGTTTGGAACAATATGAGGTTGAGTAATTAATGACAGAATTTTAATTTTTGGGTGAACTATCCCTTTAAGGTCTCGCAATTGCGAGTTATAAAGTCAGAATTACAATTAATAAAGTCACAATTGCAAGATAAAAACTCGCAATTCTGACTTTTTTTCTCCGAATTGTGAGATATAAACTCGCAATTGCGAGTTAAAGTCCAGTTTTGGGGGAGACTGATATGTTCTCAGAATTGCGAGTTTATATCTCACAATTCTGAGAAAAAACAGTCATAATTGCAAGTTTACATCACGCAATTATGAGAAAAAAAGTCAGAAATGTGAGATAAAAAGTCGCAATTACCTTTTTAATTTTTTATTCAGTGGCGGACACGGGCTTCCATATATACCTGTGCAACGTAAGACTGGTTTTGTGCTCCAGGGTCACATATTTTTAATGTTTTCATATATATATATATATCTTATATACATTTATAACTTTATGGTTTTGTCTACCACCATCTAGTTTACCCAACTATGATAATTTCAGCTTCTGGGAACCCTTGGAATGTGAAAAATGTCTCTAATATTATATCATATTATTAAAAAAAAAATAAAAATAAATAAATAAAAATCAAGTAACTTTGCTTCATGACTCATGAAACTGATGTTAAAACCAGATGTGAAAGCCTCACAAAATGTTGAGGAGTACTACTGAATGGCCTCCTACTGTTTTTTTGCTGGAAAACATGCTGCAAAGTCTTATCCACGGCGGGAGTGAGGTCCTGAGGGACGGCTGGCTCCGGGGCGCTCACCTCCATTTCAACGACTGTTTCAGCCTCTGTGACTTCACTGTGTGCCCACACAGACGTTTGTTCTGCATGAAGGACTCTGGTTAGTTTGAGAAGGTTAGAATGTGTCATTGAAAGTGGTGCCTTTGAGTCTTATTTACCATCAACAGATGGAAAATGTTCATTTCTGAGAGCCCTGGACTGATATTCTGGAGTCTCCTGGGTTATGTCTATTACCATGTGAATCTGACCTCTCTCCGGGGTAGTGACAGACGCCTTCACAACCGTCGTCTCGATTTCCTAAGCACATACACAGACAAACACACACTAAAAATCCATTTGAAGCCAATCACTCTTTCTGCCGAAATGGAAGACCCTTAAAGTAGCATAACAATTGGTTATCTAGCTCGTGTCCACGTTCCTGGACAAATGTAGTTTCTCAAAGTGCCAAATTGCTTTGCTTCTCTCTCAGTGATCAGTGCCAGCTGAGTGGGAGTGATATGAGTCCCATGGAGGGAGACAGACAGGGCACGGTCCACTGCTGTTCTCATCCGAGCAAGCAGTCGGATGAGGGACTGATGAACGAACGAGCTGATGAGAAATGACACCAGACTAACCTAAAGAGGGAATATGATCCCACTACTAATATGAAGAGTCTGTACATTTCACAAGATATACCTCACGTTTGCTAACTGCACTGCAAAAAAAGCTTTTCTTACTTAGATTTTCTGTCTTATTTCCAGCCAAAATATCTAAAATTTCTTAAATCAAGAAGGATTTTCTAGACAAGTAAAAATTATTGTCTTGTTTTCAGAAAAAAACAAGTCAAAATTAAGTGAGTTTTTGATTGAAACAAGCAAAATAATCTGTCAATGGGATAAGCAAAAGAATCTTATTTCAAACAGAAAACAAGATTATTTTGCTTGCCCCACTGGCAGATTATTTTGTTTGTTTCAAGCAAAAACTTTCTTAATTTTTTTCTGAAAGCAAGACAATAATTTTTATTTGTCTAGAAAATCCTTCTTGGTTTAAGAATTTTTAGATATTTTGGCTGGAAACAAGATGGAAAATCTAAGTAAGAAAAGCATTTATTTTTGCAGTGTGTGTGTTACAGTCCTTACTGATGTACTGTTTCATTAAATGCTAAGTGACAATTTATGATTACTGAAGATTTTAAACACTAAACTGATTGTGAAATTAACATGGTGCCTTAACTTAGAAGTTACAAATGATGCATGGCGGAATCAAATATTCAAGATTCAGATCATGTTTCACTTTTAGCGGATTTGTTTTTACTGAAACTGTTAAAACAATTGAGATAAGAAAAATTAAGAGTGGACTTAATAAACTTCTACCAACCAGCAGATCTCCTGAACGCCCGCTTAACCTCCCTCGTTTTTGAATCGGAGGACCAACACTTGGGCCCATTGATGAATGCTAAAAACAAGCAGTGATAAAGTGAGACACATTAACGACAAAACTATAATATATACACTAGCACTTCACAACAGACATAATGGCCCGGTTTCACAAACGGGGCTTAGCTTAAGCCAGGACTAGGGCTTAGTTAAATTAAGATATTTAAGCAACTTTTACAAAAATGCCTTAGAAGAAAACATTACAGGTGTGCATCTTGACACAAAACAATGACACTGACATATTTTAAGATATGTCAGAGCAAGATATTTTCAGTTGAGTCAGCTCAAACATGCATTTTAGCCTGGGACTAGCTTAAGCCTTGTCTGTGAAACCGGGGGAATGTTGTGTCTTTTATAACTTGAGAAATCTGAAAAAGGAATGGGAATATTTAGTGTACTATACATATAATTCATAATATATATTAAATCAGAATATATTTAAAAATGACACAAATCTACTTATTTAAATAGTATGACTGAATTAGTGCAGAACCTTAAATTAATTTTATGTTAGAACTTTTCTTTTTGCTACTTTAGACTAGATTTGGAATCCTAGCCTTTCCATATATATCTCCACTTTTTAAAGGAAAAAAAAAGTACTTTTATTCAGCGAGGAAGCATTAAATTGATCTTTCTATTCAAAGAATCCTGAAAAAATGCATCACAGTTTACAACACAAAAAACATTAAGCATTACAATTGTTTTAAACGTTGAAAATAAATTAAAAAAAAAATATTATTGAACACTAAATAAGCATATTAGAATGATTTCTGAAGGCTGTGGGTATGAGAATGAATACTGGAGTAATGGCTGTTGAAAATTCAGCTTTGTCATAGCAGGAATAAATTACTTTTTAAAATATATTAAAATAGAAAACATTATTTTAAATTGTAGTAATATTTCAATATGTAAAAATATTTCAACAATAAACACAATATGAAAGATAAACAGTAATTATCTAGAAAACTGGCAGCACTTACTCTTCTCTCACGAGCTCTTGACTTGAGAGGCTTAACAAACGCTGTGTTGTCAAAGTCCTAGAATTTGTTTTGATTTGATCTTTTCAGTGATTTTTATGCACATGCAATTTTCTCGGGTCTGACAATAATCCTACAGCATGAATAAAAATGATACTCCACCAAATCATCATCCGTTCTGTCAAAACTAATGTCTGAGTGCGAAAGGAAGGAGGACTCATCAATCACTGATAACCTGGTATAAAGACACGAGATGGAAAACAGCATGGAGAAAGGGGGAAAACTTCAGCAAACTGAGAACTATATAAAGCCCGTGCCGATCGCTGAGGTACCGTTTTGCTCTGTGCTGTGAGACACTGGCTCCTTTGTAACTGAAGCTGGTCAGCATTGACCTCTGCCCATCATTGAGACAAGCACTTGACTTGCTGTCATGCACCAGAACGTCACATATCAACTGCATCTGCCGCTCTTGTCAAATGAATTAATGAGCGAAAAAGATACAATAAGTATCCTTAATAAACTCTCACAACAATGGGCAATAAATCACAGAGAACTTCTGTTTTATGAACTCTCTATGCACATTAGCACATGAGTCATGAGCGCCCACATTCACATGGCCCTGTACTCAATGACGCCCTCCACCAAGTCTATGTTAGTCATGTTATGTCGCACTGGCCAGACTGGCAACGTTTTCCTTGTTGGCTTCAACTTCAACATTTACATACAAGTTTCAAGGTGCAGTAGTTAAACAGCCAGCAAATTAATAATTAATAATAATAAGTGGTACATCCCTTACGAAAAAAGAAGTTTATTCAAGTGTGCTATTAGTGTACTTCTTTTAAACTAAAAATAGGAAAGTGTACTTTTAGTTTACTTTTTATATACTCATGTAGAAATATACTTAAAATGACATTTAAGTATACTTGGCTTATACTTAGAAAAAGTCTAAATATATTTGAGCTATACTTGTGCTCCTGGAATCCGTGTTTTCATTGTTATATGGTAGGGGGCGTTAGTACACATCTTCTGTACTGAATCTCCCAAAAAAACACAAGTGAAGAAGAAACCGAAACAACAGATACTTCCACATGTAATCTAACACTATCATCAGACATAAAACAGCATCAAAACTGTGTAACGTTATGGAATAAAATGTCGACCAATGAAGAGGTAATAATGACTGTCAAGCTTTGGGGTGTTGATCGACTCCATCTATGTTTTGATTATCATTCTGAATCCAAATCATAGTCTTTTTTCAGCTTTTGCTTCAAAATGTTGTTTATTTCTTTATTTTTTATTTATGAAACTTACCCACATTCAAGTGTTTAAAAAAAGAATGCATGAAGCTAGAATAAAATGTTTTTGTTTACAAGCAGATACTCTGTTCTTTCTCTTGAAGTTTTGTATGTTCAGATATTCATACAACAAAATATACAAATTAATACCTAATAGGGACATAGTAGTATAAAGGTCACAAAGAAAACTTACTTGTATACTTGCAGTATAAAACTACAAAACTATTCGTGTACTGAAACTATACTTCAAAGTGTACAAAAAATGCTACTTCAAGTATTTAATTAGTAAACTATCAGTATACCTATAAGTTCACTTTTAGTATAGTTGCAGTACAAGCTAAAAACATTGATTTAAACTAGTTGTGTACTCAAAGTTTATTACTGTTATCCTTAAAAGTATACTTTTATATACTAGAAAGTGGGCCAATTTAGTCCCAAGGAGTATTGAAATAGTACACTTACAAGTATACTACTAGTACACTGATATTTGTATACTTACTACATAAAGTATACTTAAAAATATACTTGAACTTTACTTAAGTATACTTAATAAAATAAACTTGAAGTATACTACTTTTTGGTAAGGGAAACACAAATCTAGCTTCTTTATATTACTGCACAAGTGATAAGAGATATTGTTTCAATTCTTAACTAACCAGGCACTGGTAGTCTGCTTCAGCTTTGTAGCGCTTCTTGATCTCCACGTCCAACTGGTTTCGAGCATGTTTGAGTTTGACCTCCAGAGCAGTTCGAGCCACATCAGATTTTACCAGGAGCTCCTTCTGTTTTTTCAGCTCCAGCTCTACATGAAGCCATTTCTTCCGGGCAGCTTCAAAGTTCCTCACCACCTCAATGAATTCTTGTAGATGAAAGACAACTGGTGAGATTTCAATATGGCAAAATATATATGCAGATCAAGACAAAACATGCTTTCTGAAAGCAGTAGTTTTTTTTTATATAATTCTAGCACAAAGATATGAAGCTGTTACAGTTCAACAATAAAAAGTGGGTAATTTGTGGTAATCAAATAACCACTTGCGCGTTTTTCCTCAGAAAATGTAAAAAAAAAAAAAAAAAAAAAAAGTATTCCAGGCTTTCAAAAGCTCTGTTGAAAATACACTCTGCATTTTTCAGATGTCTAAATTATCCCTCATGTTACACTGAAATTGACTTTACTTCCCTTATTTTCCACGTCCATATAAAAATAACAGTCATTTCAAATGATTTTATTTTACCTTCAATGATTTTAATATAGTCCTGCATTGGACTGAACATCCACCCATTCAGACATATTACTGAAGTTTAAAGCGTCTGTTTTTCTCATAGAGTGGGCATACAGTTTTCAGAGGGGTGATTGCTATCCAGAATAGTAATGCTGTTTTGGGCTTGGTTCAAAATGGGAATGAATTTAACCTCAAAAGTACATTGTAAACAAACAAACAAACAAAAAACGTCTTTAATTTTAATCAACATTGATGCATTAAATTGATGAAAAGTGACATTTATAATGTTACTAAATATTTCTATTTCAAATAAACACTGTTCTTTTGAGCTTTCTATTTAATCAAAGAAGAATCCAGAAAACATTTAATGGTTTCCACAAACATATTAAGCAGCACAACTATTTTCTATTTTGACAATAATACTAAATGTTTCTTGAGTAGCAAATCAGCATATTAGAATGATTTCTGAAGGATCACATGACCCTGAAGACTGGAGTAACAATTAGTTACTCAGTTGTTTTATAACGGTTAATATTTCACTATATTATTGTTTTAAATTTATTTTTGATCAGATAAATTCAGTCTCTGATAGCATAAAAGACTACTTTCAAAAAACATAACAGACTGCAGCATAAAAACTTTTGAATGATAGTAACATGAGAATTAATACTGTATGTGGAGTCTTGAGAATATAGCTTAATAATAAGCACACAAGAGAAAAAACCCTGGCTAATTTGGTATTTAAACTCCTTGTTTAGTGCAACATACAAACCAGTGCTACAGCAAATAGTCTAGAGAACAACAGCATGCCAAATCTCAACACACAATACATCTTACATTTCAAAAACAGCCATTTTTTCTTCTTTTTTTTTTTTTTATTTGTTATAAATTAAACAGGTCCTATAACATCTTACCGAGCTCAGAGTTAGACGCTTCTTCAATAGCAAGCCTTTGCAAACACAGACGGAGCACCTCTCGTATGAACTAACCCCCCATGGTCTCATCAGCAGGTGACCCTAATTCAAACGAACTGCTTTAAATGCGTCACGTGAGTGTAATGAGGCGGCTCACATGGATTTCAGGCGGTTCTGAAACTTGTGTTTGGACGGAATATGGTCTCAGAAGTCCAGCAACAATTGAAAAAAGGTATTCATCAGTTTTTTTCAAAGCAGAGGTAAGAGCTTTTAATTCAGTGAAGGTGTTTTAAAACTGTCATTACAACTGCCATAAGTATTTAGCATTGCACCTGCTAATGTTTATAATGTTATATGTATTATTTATTTATTATTATTATTTTAAATACAGTTAATATCAGGGCTAGTTTCAGTACAGGCCAAGAGCCTACCTTGAACTACCTGGTAATCTTGACTAAGTTACCTAGCCTACATGATTTGAATAAATGGCACTGTGGAAAATGGTATTGTTTGTTTATTAATTTTAAGATAACCTTAGTCATTTCAGTTTAAGTAATTCTGATTAAATCAAAGCAAATCTTTATCTAACGTAAACAACTACAACAACAACAACAATTCAATGGCATCTTTAAATATAATAAAGGTAATATTAATCATCTTTGGTCTACATACCAGTTAACAATACAAAATGATGATAACGTAATTTTACAATTTTTTTTTTTATTCCTAATTTAAGATAAATTTGAGATAAATTTGAAATAAAGGTAGATACTCGAGTATCTCACGCAGAACCTGATTTTACCAAGTGCAACATGTTCCAGGGGGCTGTTTCATCAAACAAGTTTATCAAATAAGCCAGGTTTATTTTAGTTAGTCTGACTTATTGTCATTTGATTTGGTTCAAAATAAGTCAGACTAACTGAAACAAGCCTGGCTTATTTGGTAAACTTGTTTGATGAAACAGCCCCCTGAATCAACATCTTTGTTGACCCTGGAACAACACTGAGATTAATCAATCAGATCTGAAGAACCAGTTTATAGTTTTTTTGTGAAGTTTAGGTTTATAATCAGTGTTTGGTGCTTGTACATCAGTGTCATTCATCTATCTTTTCCTCTGATTTTAGGGATTACTCATGGTTATAAGGTTAGGTTTAGGTGTAGGGATATGGTCAAGACTAAATTTTTGGATTAAAATGTTGTTCCAGTTGTTGAAGATTTCTCTCAGCCCTGATCTGTGGTAGCCAGTAGAGGGCAGTCGAGGCATTTTGTGGTGAGCATCCAGCATTGTTGTAGCTTCACCATATGGGGCTGTGTGAGTTTGCCAGTGATTAGGGTGGTGTTTGAGCAAGCTTTGCTGTGTTTGCTTGACTCAACGCTGTTCACAAGAATATAAGCTTCTCTGTGATATCATGCTCTGAGTCTCTACTGCAAATGCTCCATTACACAAATAATGGGTTCTGCTGCTACTGGAGTCACTTTAATTTAGCACCCAAAAATCTTATTACAGTCATTTTTAACATGGCTGCTTTGAGCATAGGAGATCAAGAGCGGCGGCGTTTGGAGAGACCGAATTCAATTTTGTTGGGAATAAAAGACTTGCAACATCAGGTCTTTCTCATTGTTGGAAGTTTAACTGGCTTGCGAGTCTTTGGCCACTGCATGTGAAATATTGCATTTGAATATTAGTGCTATCTTTAGTGCTGTCATGGGTTTCAAATGTCTTCCTTTGCATAGCAATAGATGCAGTGGTGCTGCTCGATCCTGATGGTAAACATTTGGGTTTAGCAGTGTTGCACTGGACTAGATCGATCCGTTTTCTTATTCTTCTTATCTAATATTTAATTTGTTTAAATTGTAAGACTAGAAATAGGCCTATACATAATGTATGATAAACCTGTGGCTCTACTTCTAATCATATTTAAACCAATATTGTTGTAATTTTGGTTATTGATTTTGCATGAGCTGTACCAGTATAGTTTTTTTTTTCTTGTTACCTTGTATAAATTTAGGGTTAATAATAAGGGATTATATAAAATAAAGGGTGATATTTAAATCTCAACCCCATATATTTAAATTTTGTATTAAAAGGGGCAAAGGCGCCTCATATTGGCCTATATTCACTCTTTGCCTTTGTAACCCACTGTTTGCAGTGAGTTTAGAAATGGAGTTTTCCTCCCTAAATTAAAGCCCCTTCTTACGGCGACATTGATAAAAATGTAATTGTGATTGCGTGTGCTGCATGGAATGCGAAATCTGTTTTTCTCTGAGGCTGCTGGGATATTTGCATCATTTAGAACCCACAAAATAATCAGTTTCTGATGGCAGATGCACATTTTCTTTAGCAAGCGGGTGTTGCGTTAATCTTGGGAAAACATACATTTATAAAAGAACCTAATTTGTTTCATAAATAGACATGGCATGCAGTTCTTCTCTGATTAATATATTTATCTGACATAATTATATAAGATATCCTGAACATTTTTAAAACATTGCTTATTTTTTGCAAATATTTTATTACAGGTTAGTTTGTATTTAACGTTTATGAATTAATCACCCCAGAGTTTAAGTTATAAACCAAAATCTTTTAAATACACTTTATCCTTGTACTCCTCTCTCTTTTTTTTTTTTTTTTTTTTTCCTGAAAGATGTAGGCTAAGTTATGTTAATTTGACTGGGACTCTACAGCATTGAACAAATAGATTTCAGAAGCTCTGTACATAAACATTAAAAACGCAATTTATTGTCTGTTGCTTAATATTAATGTTTGCTTTACAGTGCATTGGCTCATTAGGAAACTTATTGCCTTTGGCTGAATATATACACAGCTCAGCAGATGAGATGCTAATTTGAGGACCAGAGATGAATGTGTTTGATACCAGTCCCTATTTATTCAACACGGTTTTACTGAACGAGCCATTTGTCTCATTAAGTATTTACCCAAAACCCAGAGAAGCGTTGATTCTGAGATCAAGTCTCGATCTGCTCATCCTTTCCATGTGAGATCTGCTGTCCGTGAATACAAAAGTGAAGATGAAGGATGTGCGGTGCTTCGTGCTTGTATAAGCACAGACTGTCACATAAAAGCTGTTGAGACACTGTAGTCCTCCCCTAAGCTTGCAGGGTCAAATTTGACCTCTTTGTGCCAGAATGCAGTGATACATATTCGGAATTGATCTCAGTAATGAGTAATGTTTTTCACTTCAGTGAATCCAAACTTTCAGTCTGGAACCCCTGACCACCTCATCTCTCTCACCACAGCACTCATGATTCATTTAAACAAGTGTGACTTCAAGTCAAAAGCATACTAGAAATAAATATGAATGAAGATCTGGGACTCCCCTGTGCTCTGTGTGACTACTACCAGTCATGAGCAAACCATTAACAGGACCAAAATATAAAATAAAAATTAAAAAGAATAAAATTATTATGCTGTTCTCTTTGATTATTAAATTAATAAAAAAAAGATATGTATTAATTTGTTTGTTTTTGCTAATAATACAAGGACAGAATCTATTTTTAGCTATAACAGGCCTGAATAATAATAATAATAATAATAATAATAATAATAATAATAATAATAATAATAATAATAATAAATGCTACCCTCTTATGGTTTGCAAAATAAATAAATATGTATTAATTAATTAATTAATTATTATTATAAGTAGTAGTAGTAGCAACAGCAGAAAAAAGCAAACTGTAACAAGCCAGAATCCTATCTATATCCAAAAATTTATGTAATGTAAGTATATGCCTGTGTATATTAATTTATTTCATGGTTTATTTCACACCTATTGTGTTGAAATGAACAAATTGTAAATTAGGCTATGTCAATGAAGTCACCTATTTTCTGGTAAGAAACAAAATTAAGAGACCAAATATAGGCCCTATACTTCCATAGTGGCAGTGTGCACTTAGCTGCTGACAAAACCTGAAATTATGCTCCTAGGGAAAGAAAAATAACAACCTCTGGGGACTCATATAAAAACATTAATACAGAAATAAATAAGTAAATGCGTCTCATCCAAAGCTGTTACTGAAATTGTCAAAACAAAAAGCCTCAAACTAATATACATAGCTGAAGTCGCTAGTTGAATTCGCATAATCATCTGTTTGTGAAATTGTTCCCTGAATGTATTCTAATACCCATGTGAGCATTGATTTCTACGCCAGGTACAGTACATCTGTGAAGTTCTTATGAGGTGAGCATGGAATAAACAAGGAATATGCATGCATGACTTCCCAAACTCCACCGGGACCCATTATCAGCGCCGCTGATGCAAGAAATAGATTGAATGCTGAAAATAATACCCTTGAATAATTAATCAGATGGCTTTTAAATGTGCAGCAAACACACTAGCTTCTCTCTAGGGGAAACAGAATGTGTGATTTTACAAGTGCAAGTTTAAAAGCCGAACTGGGTTTACATCTGAAACAGCAGAGAAGCCGATGACTAGGCGAAAGAATTAGATTAAACCCGTGTTTGCAGTGGAAAGCCCTCACCGTCTATGTATGTTTGCTCTGCGCTTTGATAAGGCAGGAACAGGCTACGGGATCCAACCCACACTGTAGAAAAGGTCAAAGTGTCGACCATCTTCCATGATTGGGTTTGTTTCAGTAAGTGCTTTATTCGATCTCCATATCTTCTTATTGGAAAGTTGGGTGCCGTTTGAAGCACATAAGCAGAACTAAGCAAATATCGTATTTCCAAGTGCACTTGACCATTTGTGATCACTTATCAGTTGATGAGATGACTAATGTCTCTCTGACTCATTAGTCTTAGCAGGGCTCAGAGAGGATAAAACCAGGGCGTTTTGAAAGTGCGCGGAGGAGAAATGTCAACATTTAACAGTATAGTTGGGTTCAGACTGCGTTCCATTTCTTGCACATTTAGATTTGTTTTATTGTGTCGGTTGTTTAAGAAATTACAAATGTCAGTGGATGACCTTTCGAGCGACATTCCAGTTTCAGATAATATCAAAGCAACTAGTTGCATTCAATGAGGCAGAAATGCTTCTAGCTTTACTTTGAAGAGGCAGAGCACTGTAAAGTCTCTACAAACAGACTAGCATACACATGAGACTAGACTAGACTGTAGAAATACTCATATGTTTCCTCAGTATCAGCTGGTGTTCCCAGGTTTCTGGTAAATTTGCTTGAATTAGAAGCAGTTCTTGCTTTTTGGCCTGCCACAATGTCTTAAAAATTTGCTGTTATACAATACTTAAAGGGACAGTTCACAAAAGGCATGGAATAGTGAGAATATTACCATTAATGTTGTTACTGTTAAAGTAAAACTATTTATAACTTTCTTTATTGAAGAGAAAAAAAAAGATAAAAATGACACAAAATTATGGCAACCTAAACTAAAAATATAAAAAGAAAAGCTAATTCAAAACATTAATAAATACCATAATAGTATAGTATATAAATAATACTAAAATAATGTGGTATGACCTTGTTGAAATCATAGCAAGTGAAATATGAAAAGAGGACATTTATGAGGCTGACTTTGATTTAAATATTGATATGCTTTTGTAAATATCTGATGTTGTGTGTTGACAGAAAAGGGACACTGTTGTGAAACCTATTAAAATAAGGTATATTTTATTATAAAAATAAAAACAATTATTTTTATCAAAAATAGTAATAATTGTTTTGTTGATTTTATGTTTGTGTGTGTGTGTGTGTATGTAATGACTACAAATATATTTTATTGTATTAATGTATTCTTCTTCTTTTGATTATCTCTGATTTGATTTTTAAAGTAGCATCAAGTACAGCTGCAGTCATGTTTTGTCCAATCTCTCACTAATCATTAGAAAAACTTTATTTGCCAGTTCTTAATTTCTGATGGATTATGAAAAGACCAACATTTGAAGTTTAGCTTATCTAATTGTATATGCAGCTGTGGGCTTTACTGCAGATGAAAAGAGACAAGACAGATATGAAAGCAAAGCTATTCCATTACCAACAATCACTCTAATGTTTCTTAAAGGTAAAGTTTTAATTCTGGATCTGTTCTCAGGCTGTATAATGGCATTCTTGGCAGAGCGCTGTATGTTTTGAGTTATTTGACAATGATGTGGTTCCCTATGTTTTGCCACCTGAACACAGCCACCCTTTTGCTACTGTTCACTTAGACTGTTAAATGACTTTCAAGCATGAAGTGAATTGGGTACAGCTCACTAGAGATTTTATTAGACTTTTTTTTTTTCTTTCTTTTTTTTTTTTTTTATTCTAGCCAACCTCGTCCTGTTGTTCCTCTGAGTTGCTTCTCTAGAGAGGAACCGTCTTGATAGCCTGAAACACACCGTGTAAAAACACAAGTCAGACTACAGTGTGAATAGGGAGAGAAACTCCTGGATCAGATGAATGTAAATCTTGACTGAACAGAGGACAGGTCTCTCAGTACCACATTGTTTGATTGACGATGATGTCAGCTTCCCATGTGGCATATATTGTTTTCATTTTAGAGTTCCCACGACTTTTTAAAATCCTTTTCACCACAGTTTTGACTCATCATTCTGCCAAGCAGTGACTGCAAAGGTGTCAAACAAAGACACACATTTTGGTACATTTAATACAGAATACTGCAATATCAGCAGTTCATGCAGAATCTTCACAGTGTTGAAATGATGACAGAAAAGGTTGGAGTATAATATAAATCACATAATATACACAGACAGTGGCATTTGATCCAGAAGACTTAGTCAGTTACAGTGAAAAATTAATTTGTGAACTTGACGCAAAATACTAAAGCAGATGTATTACACTACTATTCAAATGTTTGTGGATTTTTTTTAAATACTTTTATTCAAGGACATATTAATTTGATCAAAAATGACAGTAAACACATTTCTAATGTTGCAAAAGATTTCTGTTTCAAATAAATGCTGCTCTGTTAAACTTTCTGTTTATCAAAGAATCCTGAAAAAATGTTTAAAGTTCACCGGATGCAAAATTCACTTTACAAGTTGTTTGAACATAAATGTGTGTTGGAATTGTGTGTACACATTTATGCTATAATGATAAAAATCCACCCAGTGTTTTTTTTTTTAAATCCCTATTTTAAAAACCCTTTTCTCAATCAGGCTGTTTTGATATTCCTGTCAGAATGACGTAGTCCTGTACAGACCCCTCCCACGATAGTTGATTGACAAGACCGTCTTACCTTAGACCCGCCCTGAGTGAGCTGAGAGCTGTCCGCCAGTGAATCGACAAGAAAGTCTCCGATTGAGCGATTGAGGTGTTTTGTTGTTGGGTGTAATAATGAATATAGCAGTCGTCATTTACTCCCGACATCTGAGCCGCTGAAGACACAGAGGATTAACGTTACTTTAGTTTTTGAAGGGAATGTGCCAATCCCCGATCTGCCTAAATACGTCTATGTTCGCGCAAATCATTTGTGATCCAGCTTCATCTACAGAAGAAGTGAGTATAAGGGTTTTTTATGAATCTTTGCAAATCGCCTTTCCTAAAATATGCTAGTTAGCAAGTTTCGCGGCTGAAGTTTACAGTCTGCGTGTCACCCCACGGAAGAGAGGGGCGGGGTCAGCAGAGCTCATTAGCATTTAAAGTGACATGGACTAAAAAACAGCTTGCTGGAAACAAAGCTGATTTTGACAGGGTAAAAAGGGTGTTTACACTACACTTTTTGGTTCAAATTGAGAAATTTGAACCAAAGTATGTTATAGACTTTTCATTAAGACCCTAAAGAATCATATCAACTTGTGGAAAATGGGCATCCGATGACCCCTTTAATGGTTTCAACAAAAATATTAAGCAGCACGACTGTTTTCAACATCAAATCAGCATTGATTTCTGAAGGGTCATGTGACAGTGAAGACTAGAGGAATGGCTGCTGAATATTCAGTAGTATGACCATTACTGTATTTTTTATTTTATTTTTTTATCAAAGAAATGCAGCATTGGTAAACATTTCCAAAACAATTAAAGTTGTTATAAACCCCAAATTTTTGAACAATAGTGTATAATTGTGTTCATCATTAATTTGTTTCATTCATAAGTGGTTCTAAATTCAGATATTACATATCCGGTAGTCCAGCCAGTATAGACTGAACCATTATCTGTTTTCTTCTGCAATTTTTCACATTTACATTTATTTATGTTTGTGCATGTCTAAGTGAAGTAATTCTGAAGTTAAGAGATTCCACACATTTATTTTGCAATGAGGACACAATAAGGAGACTTTGCAATGAGCAAAGTACAGTAATGAATGCCTACAGTCATCATCTCCTTTTGTAGAATGATTTGCATTCTTGGATATTTAGCAGATATTGCTGGAAAAAGTACCTCTATGCCACATGCAGTGACATTCATGAGGACTACTAAAAATAACAGCGTATAGGCCAACTACTGTGGTGCTGACTGACCACATAGTGTGCTTTGGTGGGACATTATTTTAAACACAGTGAGTTATTTATAAACAGAATGTACAGTACACAGACAGGAATAAAGATCAGATGTGTAACTTGTAGCCAGATGGTGGAGGAGAGTACTTCACAGGCTTTGAGCTGCTTTTTTGTGATGATAAAAGAAACCTTTCTGCAGCTTGCAGGAGTAGGGTTGTTTTATTGTTTGGCCTGAACTCTTTGTGATTCTAGTCCTCTCTCTCTCTCTGCCCTGCAGGTCTCTTTTTAAATGTTTGTATTTTGGTACATTTGTGTCATCAGCGCGAGTGCCACCCTGAGTACTAGCGGCAGATGTTTACTGCTGTAGCCAGGTAACAACTCAGGAGTCATGAGCCAAAAATGGAAAGTGGTGTTCACTTCACTTCACTCAAAATTTAGACATACACACAGAATTCAGCTTGCACATGTCTAAAGGCACAATCAACAATGAGAAATGCTTCCAAATATGTATTATTTATTATATATTAGGGATAATTCAATTGCAGAAGGTTATCACAAAATAAATCACAATGGTGATAAGGTGTAAAGCGTAGGGGTCTTCTAACACCCTGCAATAACAACCAACTTGATATGCAGTATCCTACTTATTACATGGCTACTTGCCACATAAGTAAATAATTAGACACAAAATATTGATTTAAGTTAGCGCATTTAGCTCATTAAACACAAAGCTACTGCAAAGAAAAACAGTTCCTAGCAAGCAGCTTTGAACCTATCTGAAGAAACAAGTTAAAATATGGACATTTAAGGGGTAATGCACAGTTATATCACTTATTACACAGCTTTTGTCCGCATAAATAATGACAGGCACATGAAATTGATTTGAGAAGAAATGTTTTTTCTTATAATCCATTGCAGTGTACAATTGTTCTTGAACAAAATTTGTTGTAGGCCCAGTTTTACTACTGATGTCCTTCAGTTTAATTTTACAGTAAATAATACAGTTGTAAGGGAAACAGGTCAGTTTAGCTCAAAGGGAATTATTTATAATTTAATAGGGAATATGGACAGAATCAACTGTTTTACAGCTGATCACGGAGTCGGCCAGCGATTCATTGAACGAGCCATATAACATCAACTCTGCAATGGACATTAATATCCAAAGTATAGTGAAAACACTATTTATTAGCACAGTAACAAGATTGGCAGTTTAAGACATTAACTTAGATAAGCTACTTCTCTTTTTAATATGAATAATATTAAATCTAAGACATAGAAACTAACCTAACACAAACACACGCGCTCACACATTCACATAAGCTGCAGAAAGAGAGAAAGTGAGGAAAGAATGAGTTTAAAGGGTTAGTTCACCCAAAAATGAAAATTAGCCTGTGTTTTACTCACCCTCGAGGCATCCTAGGTGTATATGACTTTCTTCTTTCAGACAAATCCAGTCGGAGTTATATTAAAAATGGTTCTGGCTATTCCAAGTGTTATCATTGCAGTCAGTGGGTGTTTCTGTTCAACTGTCCACAAGTCGTCAAATAAAGTGCGCACATCTGTAATAAAACACGGCTCCAGGGCATGAATAAAGGCCTCCTGTAGCGAATCCATGCCTTTTTGCAAGAAAAATATCCATATATCCATAGTTTTTAAACTCGGCTGTTGGACACATCCCAAATGGTGTCTTGACCAATTAGACATTGTCTTAGCTCGGGGTGTTGCTATGTTTCTCATACCAATACATAAATCAACATGTTATCAGTCACATGGTCCGAATTTTCCTGCTTTTGCAGAATATAATTTGGACTAGGGATGTGCGCTACGACTAATTTGACTGTTGTTTAAACGGAAGTTTTGTATCCGACTAGTCGACTAGTCTAAAAGCTAGAAACCCCCAAAAAATGGCAAAAGAAAAAAAACTGTGCGTGTGTCTATATAACAGCCTACACTTGAAATACTTAATCTTTGAATCACACTGTCAAATCCCTCAATGAATTCTGCTAAAAATAGGTCACGATTATGCCATATGCTTGCCTTGCGTTATCTTCAAATTAATTTTAGGCGGTCGTTAAACAGAAAAAAAGGAAGAGCATACACTCAACATAAACCAGTGAATAGCTTATTTATTCAGATCGGCTGGAGCAATGCAGAAATGGAAAATCAATCAATAGACTGACAGAATTCTTCATTTTCATATAACGTTAGCCAACATATTAAGACACAAGTCAAAAACTAGGAAAGTTTATCAAGGAATAGCATTAAAACGGCTTTTAAAAATGTACTTCATGTTGGCTATATTGTCTAAAAACAAAACAATGCTTGTTTTACTTACTGAGACCATGCGCATTTGTTCAGTGAATTTAACATGTTAACATGGTCTGGGGAAAAACAGGACTAGAGGCGATTCTGCAGTTGAAAAAAAAAAAAAACGCGCTCGGCAGGAACTGAAGTCACAGGCATGCAGAGAGATAACTACAAGCAAGCAGACAGTTTCGAAAAGAGCCTGGAAATCCCGCACCACCACCGAAGTGGGTCTTCGTTTAGAGGAATAGACGCGTCGGATCGCGGACCGCAGCGGCGGGTTGTAGTGTATGACATGATTGACATTTGCTAGCTTTGGCTAGCCTCCAAGCTAACGCATATGTGCCTGTATTGAATGATTATGCATTGCTCCAGTAGAGTTATTGTAAGCCAATTTGACATTACACAGTTTGCACAAAACTTTTCCATTTCCTTCTAATTCAAAATAATCCCACACCTTGCTGTTTCTTCGCGTGGTCATTTTTGAGCTCGCCGCAACTGACATGAAGAAAACGCATGCGAGGTCTGAGCTAAAAATTTAGTTTCCGCCCAGATACGCTTTTAAAAATATTTATATATTTAAATGTTTTGATATGTATTCTTTTTCAAAAGTTTTATTTTAACTTATTTAAAATGTTTTAAATGTAACGTTAAAATTATGGTAATTTGAATGATAAAATCATGTTTTGTTTAGTTTTTTCTCTCGTGTAATCGACTATTGTTTCCAGTGTCGACTAGCAGAAGCTGTACCGTTTAGTCGATTAGTTGACTAGACCCACACATCCCTAATTTGGACATGATTTCTATAACAAGAATATAATACATTTTACAAAGAATTGATTGATAGAAACGTTTAAAGCATGAATTTTCAAACTCATACATACCCAACATAAATATAAACCTATAAACTATTCAATAGTAATTCAAAAGACATACAATGAGTGATTAGGACATGATAGTCAAATGTGTGGGTTACATACATAATATGAAGTTATGCATAGAAATGATTAGTTGCTCATAAGTCCTTTTAGCATCATTTAGGTGCATATAAACATGTGAAGGCAGTTTCTGTGCCCTTCAGTGAACATGAGGACATGTTCTGTGAAGACCAAAGAGGTTAAAAGGTCTCATAAGGAATCTCAGTCTGGTTCTCATCTTCTAGGTGGGGGAAGTCAATCCGAGGAAGTCTTTAGCTCGTGATTTCTATCATGGATTTACATGTGATGGTCATGCTGTGCATTTCTTTGACCATTAATCTTGGTTACTTGCCCCAAATTTGACAATATCCTTCCTGAGTTGGGATTATCAATAAGTGTTCTTTTGTTTTAATGCTGTGAGCTGCTCAAAGCTGCTAGTTGGTGGACCTGCTTCAGTCTCGTGGCGCCAGGGTATCATGGACAGATTTATTACATTGTCTTATTATCCTGGGCCTCTTTGTGGAATTTGTCTCTTTGGGTTGTTCCAACACCAATCTGATTGAATCTTAAATTGTCTGATTCGCTCTGATACATTACACAGTCAACAACTGAGGTGCAACATGGCACTATGTGTTTGAATGAAACGAGAGAACAAGTGCATCGGCAGTAAGATACAAGAGACATGAAAAAGTGCTGACCTCAGATACCCAGATGAGCGGTAATTATGAACCATTACTATTGACAACGGTCATTATCAGTGAATAACTGACCTCGGAATGTCACACTGACCAATCAGAATGGCATCTAAAGGGATAGTTCACCCAAAAATTAAAATTTGATGTTTATCTGCTTACCCCCAGGGCATCCAAGATGTAGGTGACTTTGTTTCTTCAGTAAAACACAAACAAAGATTTTTAACTCAAACCGTTGCAGTCTGTCAGTCATATAATGGCAGTCAATGGGACTCACGGCTTTGAGAGTAAAAAACAAAACAAACACAGACAAAATCAAATTAAACTCTGCGGCTCGTGATGATACATTGAGGTCTAAAGACACGAAACAATCGGTCTGTGCAAGAAACTGAACAGTATTTATATAGTTTTTCTGATCCACCGCCATGTCTAACTGTCCTGAGTGCGTTCACAGCATCCGGCCCCTGACACGTCGTCTTCTTCTTCTTCTTCTTCTTCTTCTTCTTCTTCTTCTTCTTCTTCTTGTTTTACGGCGGATCGCAGACTTATAAGTGCATTACCGTCACCTATCTGTCAAATGGACCATTGAGACTCTATCTACAATCTCAATTAGGAGTGTCAATGGTCCATTTGATAGATAGGTGGCGGTAATGCACTTATAAGTCTGCGATCCGCCGTAAAACAAGAAGAAGAAGATGACGCGTCAGGCGCCGGATGTTGTGAATGCACTCAGGACAGTTAGACATGGCGGTGGATCAGAGGTAAAAAAAAACTATATAAATACTGTTCAGTTTCTTGCACAGACCGATTGTTTTGTGTCTTTAGACCTCAATGTATCGTCACGAGCCACAGGGTTTAATTTGGTTTTGTCTGTGTTTGGGTTTTTTTACTCTCAAAGCCGTGAGTCCCATTGACTGCCGTTATATGACTGTTTGAGTTAAAAATCTTCGTTTGTGTTGTACTGAAGAAACAAAGTCACCTACATCTTGGATGCCCTGGGGGTGAGCAGATAAACATCAAATTTTCATTTTTGGATGAACTATCCCTTTAAGAGAGCCGTGTAATAAAGTAAAACGCATGTCTTCGAAACTGAGTTATTGCCACAAATCAGGCCAGATTGCTTTGTACCAATAGCAGATCACATGAATGGTATTCCAGAGCAGTTCTTGCTGTAACTGACGTCAAATTGACTCTAATCTGGATCTAAAGCTTTAGTGTGAACGCACCAAAAACTGCAGTTTGGCTCCGCCTGCATTGTGGTTGTTAGTCTGGAAGTGCCGCAGTGCTGTACTTAACTGAATGCGTTATTTTCCTCCGTCCTTTGTGTTCTGGCCTATCACACGTTGGGGATTGCAGCAGTGTAGTGCTGTCAAAGGTAAAACATAATTTTGTCACTGAAGACTGACAAAGACCTATTAATTAGAGGAGTTTCATTAATCCAGGCAGCTAATTACCCCAGGAGTATGATTTGTGAGCTTATCTGGAGAGATAAGGAGTTAAATATGATGATAGTTCTGCTTATCTCTGCTATGGGTAATTGTAATTACTGCAGTATAGTGTAAAGGGAACATTGGCAAATTGTCTCAGATTAAAAAATCATTATCGTTCTCCAATGAACATGCAGCCTGGTCTCCTGGTTTATTATGAAAACAATGTAGCAATTTGGCATAAACCAAGACAGCAGATTTTAGCTAGCAATTAAGATTCATTCTTTCACGACAGCTTTTATTCGTAACTGGCATAATGTCATGGGCTGTCAACAGCGTTACAAGGGCTTCTTATGAATCTGACACAGGTATAAATGACTCTGTTTCCTGCCTCTTTACCACGCTGGGTAAAAGCTCTAATTAAACATCCTTGAATTCCTGCACTGATTCAAACATGCGACCTACATTATTCTTTCTCCTGTTTCTGTGGTCTGTTATTCATGGCTCTTGCTCTGATCTTTCAAATATTAGTACCATGCTGGCCTCATTCCTTTCTTTCCATTATATATATTTTTGGATTTGATTTGATTGTATGCGAAGTAGAAAGTGGAAATTCATCTCAATGGATTGGCCACACTGCAGAATCCACTGCAATGAAGCTGGAGTTTGTCTAAGAATGGTTTGGTGGAGCAGCAATTAGAATCAGCTTTGATTTTCTTTCAGGCTGCATGATGAAAGTTGGCACTTTTACACAATCATATCTCGAAGCCATTTCTGAGGTCCATGACCTGCTACTCATGTCACTGATGCAGCTACTGTAATGCAAACAAATGTGAAGCGGTTTTAGGGTAAACATACGCTTTTATGTTTTGTATCATCTTTTTGTTCTTCTTGCTTTTATTAGCATTGTGTTTTAGTTTTGCCTGCTGTTCATTTGTGGGTCTTTTTTACTATATAAAAAAGTCATATTTGCATATAAATTATATTTTATTTTGGATTAATGTAACAATAATGTAACAAAGTAACATTTTGGATTAAAATGTAATATGGTGCAACCCCCCAAAATATTGATATTATTATTAATATTATAATATTAACAACACCTCTCCATAAATGTAGAAACTCTACCTAAAATATTGTAACTCAGTGTTGATTTTAGACTTGTAGTCAATAATGGGTCAAAAATCCCTATATTATTAACCACTTTTCTTTAAAAAGAGCAGATGCTAACAATGTCTTTTATCATGTGCAATGCATACAGTAC
Organism: Spinibarbus caldwelli; assembly: GCA_039654775.1. Taxonomy (NCBI): domain Eukaryota; kingdom Metazoa; phylum Chordata; class Actinopteri; order Cypriniformes; family Cyprinidae; genus Spinibarbus; species Spinibarbus caldwelli. The sequence continues at coordinate 33,839,988 of CM077233.1, read as the reverse complement.
ATTACTGTTAACTTAAAAAAAAAAAAAATGTAGTGTTTTACTGAGTAGGCCAGGCCAATAAACTTTTTGACTTCTGATCTGACTCGACCTACATGTGCCATGTTTGGCAGTGCCAAAGCATTTTAAAAAGACAGACAAGGAAAAAATTGCTGCCTCGGCTTGTCCACTGGGTCTAGTCAGTGTTGTCAATCTTCCGGAGAAGATTGGGATCAATTCCACTATGTGTGCTATTCTGACTTCAGCACGGCTCCCATTAGATGTTTACTTCACCTCAAATCATAGAGGAGAGAAGTGCGCCCACAACCGTCAAAGGATTTAGCACCTGAGAGTAAGAAAGCTGCAGCATTCTGAAACAATCACAGCAGTGAAAATGGAAGCAGATTGTGCCTGCTGTGGTCTGATTGATTTGTCTTGGACGAAGGTAAAAGAAAACTTCCTTCTGTGAAGATTTTAAAAGATGAACACTCTACGGTTCACATTGTGGGGACACACCTCTTTTACTCAACAGCTCAGTGCAGCTTGATCTTTATGCTCAAAATGTTACAGGTGCTTTTGTTAAACACATCTCACTATCTAGATTATGCAGTTCTCTACCAAATTCTCTTGCAAACAGTCAATTCACAGATTGCATTCAGACAAATTTTACAGGAAATTAAAATGGATCTTGTTGGCTTTCCTAATGACCCTTGTGAAAAAAAGAACTACACTATTAGCATGCTTTTAAAAGGGGAAATTAGTACACACATAATTAATTGTGAACAATGTTTTCGGAAACTTTCCATGTTAAATGCAATGAAATGAAAATGTATTCTACTGTAGTTTAAATTTATATTGAATGTAATTAGTTTATTTTTTAGAATGCTTTTTTTGACCCAACTTAAGTACATCTCTACACTTAAGAGGCCTTTTATTTAATTAATATTATATTATCAGGAAGTGCAGGTTATTAAAAAATATATGCATTTATTCAAATAAACAGAGAACTTCCTTTTCATGAAGGTAATGTCTCTGGCCTTAGTCACAATTCATCAGTGCACATTATTCTAACATGTTTATCAACAAACGCGTGTGTGTGTGTGTGTATATATATATATATATATATATAATACACTGTATACATAATGTAATTGAACATTAACCAACAATATCATAGGAACAGGAACCACCACCCTGACTCCATGAATTTCTATTCCAAAGTTTGCATCCAAGTCTGACTCCATGTTGGTATAGAACACACACTTTCTATCTGTCTTGTCAACACCACTTTTCTTCTAAGTTGTTGGCACAGTTTGTTGCCACTTGTCTGGCCTTGGTGCTTATATGATCTTTAGGTAAATGCTTTGGTATTTGGCACACAAATGCTGTATGCACGTTTAGTCTTTGAAGAGTATGCAAGTGTAAATCTCTCCACAGTTGCATTTGAAAGAATCTTTTCTCACTCTTAGGCTGATGACTGATGAAATGTAAAAGGCTGTCTGTGACTCACTGTTTTAATTGCTGTGGAGAGATTCACATGCATTAAAATATTATGAATATTATGGACTTATGGAATTATAAACTATTTTAGCTGGAAGCAATGGTTTGAAGTTAAAAATTCTTTAATGTTAGATTTGTTTATTACAAATTAAGCTTTTCACTTCATTAGTTAACATCATGTGGAGCTGTGTGGATTACTTGTGGATTATTGTGATGTTTTTAGAAGCTGTTCGAACTCTCATTCTGATGGCACCCATGCACTGCAGAGCATCCACTGGTGAGCAACTGATTTAATGCTAAATTTCTTCAAATCTGTTCCTATGAAAACAAACTCATCCATATCTTGGATGGTCTGAAGGTGAATATATGTTCAGCTTATTTTCATTTTTGGGTGATCTATTCCTTTAATAATAAATAAAACCAAATTAATGAACAGGATTTAGAAAAAAATAAACACAGGAAACGTTGCGTTAAGCTTTTAACAATTCTATGAACAAGAAGTTAATATTGAGTACTTTTCAGACCAAATTTGGACATTTTGAACACAGCGATTAAACTGTGAAAATTGTAATTCATTTTTGTTAAATTAAAAAAAGAATGCAAAATAGAGGATTTTTTTTTTTTTTTTTTTTGCTAGTGGTCTCAGAATTTTGGACCCCATTATATGTGGTGTGTGTGTGTGTGTGTGTGTGTGTGTGTGTGTGTGTGTGTAAGTGTCAGGTAGACAGGTACTCTAGCTGTCCTTAAATCTGTGCCAGCGGGAGAGACATCATACAGTACTCACTATCTTCCTGTGTGGGAGGTGGCCGGAGGGCACCCAGTTTCAGACTTCAAGAAGAATCATTGTCATCTGAGCATGATGGTGCCACGGGGTGAAAGCTCTGAAGATGTATATTGGTGCATGTAAACAAGTATGAATTGAAACTGATTTAAATGCCCGCACTCATCATCTTGCCTATGCATTTTACATCTTGGCAGCAGTGCTGTTCAACAAATCTCGCATGCAAACAGTGTGGTTCTCTCATTAAATGAGCTCAGCGTGTTTCCAAGAAGCCTGTCAATCACACTATTGATCCGTATGCCTCTGTTCTAGTTATCTATATCTGTGCAAACAAAGAGGCATTAGGCTAGAGACTTTGCAGTTTTGGGGAAGCTACTTTGCTACATGCAATTTTAATTTAAGCTACAGTCAAGCAACACTTTTGGAAAAAAAAGTTAGCTTTGCTACAAGCTACTAACAAAAATAATTAACTACATTGAAGTGTGTGTGTGTATTCTGGTATTGGACACTGGTGCATGTATATTTTACAAATTTTATAACTGTATATTTAAGTGATGTAATGTTAATATACCAATCTACCTGGATCTACCAAAAGCTGCTTTTTACCTTATATTGGTAACCACCATGATAATGCAGGTGGTAAAACTGAAAGCCACTTGATGAATTAAAGTTCATTATAAGTGGCCTGTCCATAAAACAAAATAACAGAATATGTAACATAAAATACCCAAAATTGCATTACTTATAACAAAAGTAATAAGAAACAATTATTACTTTTGTTACTAGTAATGCACTTTTAGGTATTTTATTTTACATTTTCTTGTTAAAATATTGTTTTATGGACTGGCTATTTAAGTATAATATAATCATATGTGATATCACACTAAGATGTTTTATTGTTTTCACCATAAATTATACAGTAATTCATAGTTTGGCAATATTTAGATTTTTTTTTAAATGCATATAATATTAAACCATTTGCAGTTTTTACCGTATATTGTAAAGTAATCAGTTTAAACCAGGTTTTTACTGTAACACTTTTACAGTATTTTTCAGGCTTTTTAAGTGAATGAAAAATCACAGATGCCATAATATAACTGAAAGCTATTACTAGCTACTAATTTATGCATAACTGTGTCATGAATATAGTAATGAGCAGCGGTATTTTAAAAAATACAACCTAAAAGCCTCACTAAATGTTGTTTTCAATCTGTCCCTTGAACAAACTAATTGCTATGACTTAGAGGCTATCATTGCTTACCCGAGCTATTGAGAATCTAATGCTTGAGGAGTGAAATGTTGCAAGTTCAATTTTAGCACAAAAAATGCAAAACTGCATCTGTTTGTACAGTAATAGTGGTAAATTTTGTTGCTTTATTTTATAATTTCACTAGAACGGAAAGCTTTTGGATGAGAGACACCTATGTCAACATAATTTTTTTTTTTTTTTAACGACTGGTAATGGAAATCAGTATCTTGCTGCATCCACTGTCTTATCACAATCTCTGTGAAGATGAACTTTTAAGAGTTCAGACTCATTGTTCTCTTTGCTTGCTTGCGAGAAGTCTTAATGAGGAAGTTGTAGATGAAATCTCGTTGAGATAAATGTATGTAATGTAGAAGTTTTCAAATTAGATTATATTTGTAGATTAGACCTCCGAGATCTATAAAAGGCTAGTGACCAATGCTTCAGTTTCCAGCAAGACTTCCAACAGACGTTTCTACAATGGCAGCTGTTTCATACAGGTTGTGGGACAAAGCTCTCCAACAATCACACTCCACGAAAGCCAGCAGAACTCGCTCTTTGTATGTGAGAGCATTAGCGGAACAGACCTCTCTTCATGGAATCCAAAACCTCCTCCAGCCAAACATGGGCTCCATCAGATACTCGCTCTGGCTGCTGGCCATCTTGAGATCACTGGGCTTCCTCCTACACTATTTCTTCAGCTCCATTACTTTTTATTTCCAATACCACCATGTCACCCAACTAGATGGGGAGAGAAGCCAGATTCACTTTCCCGCTGTTACACTGTGCAACATGAACCCGGCCCGGCTGTCCGCTCTCACAGACTGTGATGTGCAGCACATTGGAGGGATTTGGGGCCTTCCTGCAGACACCGTCCTCAGTAAGCATGCCAGCCAAACAGGCGACGCGTACGTGCCACGGACTCAACATCACAGAGCCGGAGCGCAACCTGTGCAGGTTTGACTGGCAGGACTTGGATGATCGAGCCGCTCACCGCCTCTGAGAGATGGTGAAATCTTGTCGTTTTTAGGGGCTGCACTGCACCCTTGAAGACTTTGAATCTGTGAGTAATCCCTGGCTCTTGCCTTTGAACTTTAATCCATTCAGCTCCCTGTAGCCGCGGGTCGGTGTTCTCTGCGAGAGGTGTCTAGGAACCTCCTCATATGCATATAAACTTCCCTCTACTGAAGAATCAAAGGTAGTAAAATAGGTTATGACGAGAAAAGATTAAGATGTGTTTTTTTTTTTTTTTTTTTTCTGTGGGTAGTTCATCTGACATCTTCTAAGGCCACTGCACAAGTACTGTGAAATTAGAATATAACCACTACGAGAACGTCTTGTCATTTTGGTCTCTCTTGTAACTATAACTAGACTTCAAAGCTTGAAACAGGTTCTGTTTGAAGTTGCTTTCTTTTTCAGGTGCACTAATGGTTTTGGCTAGTAAAACACAGAGTTGAAAAAACAGAGAACAAGGGCTGAAATTTGAGATGAGTAAAGTGTCAGTTTTTTAAAATAATAATTTTTTTTTATTGTTTTTATTTTAATTGTAGAATTGAGCAATTCCAGTCACATGATTAAGGGATTATTAACATCATTACAATGAATTAACTGATTGTGTTAGCACATGTCTGATAGTTGTGTGTCTGCGTGTATGGAGAACAAACAGTTGGGTCATTTCCATTCATTAGCCAAAAGTAGCAGTCTAGTTTATTTAAATTATATTTAGCAATCTAGCAAAATGATGGACTGCCATTCAAAAGTTTGGGTTGGTAGTTTTTATTTATTTATTTTATTAGAATTTTTGGAATGTCTGTGCTCTCACGAGGGTGCATGTATAAATACAGTAAAACAGTAATATTGTGAAATATTATTACAATTTAAAATTAATTTAATATATTTAAAAATAAAATTCGCATTACTCCAGTCACATGATCCTTCAGAAATCATTCTGATATGCTAATTTGGATATATTTCTTATTATTATCAATGTTGAAAACAATTGTGCTGTTTAATATTTTTGTGGAAACCATGATACATTTTTTTTCAATGTTCTTTGAATAGAAAGTTCTAAAGAACCGCTTTTATTTGAATTGGAAATCTTTTATAACATTATAAATGTCTGTACAGTTACTATTTATCAGTTTAATGCAATCTTGCTAACATATCTTAAAAAAGGGTTAATGGTGGTAGTGTATGTCTGCAAAGAGTAGTGGTCTGCATTTTTTGTTTTGCTTTCAAAGTAGAATAATTTCTTAATGTGAATGTGTAGTAAGCTTACCTATAACAATATTACCATAACCGTAGTGAAATTAAACAATATTAATCACATTTTTTTTTTAATGGCTCAAGTTAGAAATGTGCTTGCATCACTCTGCAAACTAGTTATTGTTCACAGACCTCAATGACTTATTATTATTATTATTATTATTATTATTATTAATTTATTTATTTATTTTCTTTTTGTTTTAAATAATCACAAGAAAGTGTAGTATATGCTATTCAGAAGTGTTAATATTTACTAATTGGTGACCTATACTGAGAGACACAACCACTTCATGAAGTGGAAGGACTGTATTTGAGATCTGGGGGTCTTTGTCATGAACTTAATTAAGCTCAGTTGTTTTCTATAAAGGTCAGTGTATTTTACAAAGTACAGTGATTAATATTTCAGCTGAAAGAAGATCAGTTCTGCACCTGCAATGTATTTGTGGGAGTGATGAGTTTATTAAAATGATATCTCTGATTTCTAATTGACAGCGTACTATGATCTACTGGAGAAAATATTTGGCAGTATGTAATTATAGACAGACGTTACATGAAGAGTGTCGTACTGCTGTGCAAATAGAGATGGATCAAACCCAACAGAAGAACAAAGTAAAACAGATTGGGAGCAATCCATGTAAACACTTCTTAAAATAGCCTTGTTATTAAAATGTCACAAACATCAGGACATTCCCAAGAGGGATGTTAGGACAAGGACAGCTGCACAGACTAAATAAATTTATAATATGCTAACTTCTCAATCACTGGGATACATGATACTCAAACAAAGATGACGTTAAACACACTAGGGGAACTTGCTTAGAATAATAGTGCCATTTATTTTCAAATGCTGTCTGGGTTGTTTTAGTCCCTGATTCGCTAAATAAATTATGCATGTGTCTGGATGTATGGATGATTTGGCTTGATTATTTCATTATCCTTTGAAGAATAATTGCTGCCATTGATCAATATAGAATGTACACAGTCATGTCTTGTCATTTTTTTTTTTTTTTTTTCAGTTATGAAACCAGGCCAATAGAATTTGAAATTTGACATGTCTAGAGCTGCTGTAGATGCTAATCTATAGAACATAAAACATCTCAACTTTTTTTTTTTTTAAATGCTGAAATAAAAGAAAATGTTGTGAAAGTTTAGTGTATTGGTCTTTTTCTATATAGTGCATCAAAGGCAAATCAGTTAAAATGATATGAGCATTTATCAGGACTTGTAATAACCTCTCATACACTTAAAGTATTATACAGGAACATTTCGTTCAATTTTAGAGGACAGTCTTTCTTGTGAAGGCTATGAAGCAAATTAAAAATCACCTTGACAAGTTTCTCAGAACTGTGTAAGTGTTGCATGAGATTTATTTATTTTTATCCATTTACGCATAAAATTTGAAATAAACAAGCAGCTTCGAGAGTAGTCTGATGAAATGTAATTCAGTGAATAGAGCATATGTTTAAAACACTGAATTGAATTGCATGGTTAAAATCAAATCCGTCAGGGTGGTAATGCAGTGGTTCAAGATCTGCGCTAGCGAGTCAAAGCCCATCATTTCAAACCTGGCTAGTGGTGACCTGTCAGCAGAAAGTTTACAAGATCTTCTATGATGACTTTATTTTTTGAACAAGGCACTTAACCTCAGACCGCTGTTGGGGTCTTCACGCAGTGTGTACTTTAAGTGGCTTTGAAGTGTCAGTTAAATAAAGTAAAGTAACATATAATGCACTTCCAGTGAGCTGAAGGAAGGACTTCAGAACTTGGTTGTTTGTATAATCTTGCGTGTAAACCTCATATGTGACCCTGGAGCACAAAACCAATCTTAAGTCGCTGGGGTATATTTGTAGCAATAGCCAAAAATACATTGTATGGGTCAAAATTATTGTTTTTTTCTTTTATGCCAAAAATCATTAGGACATTAAGATCATGTTCCATGAATATATTTTGTAAATTTCCTACTGTAAATATATCAAAATTTAATTTTTGATTAGTAATATGCATTGCTAAGAACTTCATTTGGACAACTTTAAAGGTGATTTTCTCAATATTTAGATTTTGTTGCACCCTCAGATTCCAGATTTCCAAATAGCTGTATCTCAGCCAAATATTGTCCTATCCTAACAAACCATACATCAATGGAAAGCGTATTTATTCAGCTTTCAGATGATGTATAAATCTCAATTTCGAAAAATTGATCCTTATGACTGGTTTTGTGGTGCAGGGTCACATATGATGTTTCAGGAATCCTTTGTGCAGAATACTAATTGCTTGAGTTCACATGTTGGCGTGATGACATCCTTCATAGCTGCCATGATGACATAAGTTATTGCACACTGTATTTTCTTGAATGTTCCTTGAATACAATGATGGCAAAAAAAATATTTAAACTTCTTCCACTTGGTTGAAAATTTTTATTAATTTTTCATTTATTAAATTCTTCTAGCTTTAACATCACAGTTAGTGACATGTTGAAGTGTTTGGACTGTGCAGTTTATTGTGGTGAAATCAGAGTGCCATTTCCCGTCTTAATGTACTCATTAAGCTCCTTTTATACTTTAGATGAATTAGAGATGAAACGTTTTCAGATTTGAATAACCAGATTGTCACACAGTCTGTAGAATTACAGTTCACTTCAGAGTAATCTGGTAGCGAGCAATAAATGAAATCAGCCTTTAAAAACTATTTCTCATTTGTTGTTTATAAGGTTTAAATACTTGTTCCTACTGAAAAAAGAATCAGTCTACACATCTCAAAAGTGTGAAAATTTGGAAAACGTAAATGTTTGTGTAAATTTGTCATTTCTCTGTTGCTTAGTTTCAAGAGCTCCCACTCAGTGAACATTGACTGTCCAGACGTCTCACGGAGAAGAATTTAGCATTTGATAGCAACTTCCCAAAGACAAATACAGTACCTAGATTCCTATATTAGCAAACAAACAGCTTATTCTGCATCCTCTTGGAGTTTCTGTGTTTTGCCCAGGAGGAACAGATGAGGCGAAACGTGTTGATGTGGACACGTCTCATATTCTTTGTCCTGTGGGGATACATTTGTTTTGTCTGACCGATGGCCTCATACACAAGTAATTGGTCTCTAGATTATTTATTGTCATGCTGCAGTACATCTGGCAAGTCTGTCTGTCACATGAGGCTTTTTTGTGTGCGCAGAGATGTTCAAGTAGCATCTTAAACAATATTCAAACAACTTTCATTTTCTGGACACAGCTGTAAACTCAAAATCTCTGCAAAGGCAAAGGTCATCTCTCTGTCTTTGTAACTAATTTATCTGTGCCAAAAAAAAAAAAAAGTATATAGACATTCAGCTAAAGTGATATCTCCTCAAATGATCAGTTGACCTTCTTCATCCGTCTTTGTTTCTCTTTTTCTTGCATCTGTATGGTTATGTGTTTTTTAAACTTTTTGCTAGTTGCTGGATTAAGACACAGCAGCACTATAAAGGTGCAGTCACACATGCTGTTGCTTGGTGAAATCCAGTCATTTCAATAGCAATCTGCAGACTCTGGAGTTTCACATGAGGATTTTGCTCATGTTCAAATTCACCACATTACTTGTTTGGCTTTTTGGTTTGAAAGTGACTTCCGTGTGAGTGGTGCTTAATGCATTGCTACACTATTGACACTATTATATTTTAAGTCCTCTGAAACTACGATAGCTTTGTGGGACAAATAAAATGAAACTTCATTATTTACACAAAATCTTTACCACTAATGGGCTGTTAAAGTGTGGTCACATTAGCAACATTTGTGGGCAAATTTGTGTGACCAGTTTGAACGCAAGCAAAATCTGCACGGGGAACTTTTTCTTCATGTGAAACAAAATTATGCAGAAAATGGTAAATGTGACCAAATCTTTTACTGTTGTGACTGAATCAAGTCAGTAAGAACCAGATCAGATCAGTCAATGTGCAAACAATCATTTTTAATTTCTGCAGATTCGGTCCTCCATAAGTTTCCGATCTGATGATCTGACTCAAAAAGAACAATGAAAGAATGAAAGGATGCTAAGCAGCTCAAAATCTTCATAGGAAAATGATAAATTTAGAGTAAATTGTTTCATTATTCAGTCACCCATTTGGCTACACTCGTCAGGCTGGTCTATCTGTAACAATAACCAAACCAGTAACAGACCACTATTACTCATCTAAAATGAGTCGATTTAAGATGGTTTTAAAGTAGCCTATTTTTTTTTTTTTTTCAGCAGAGTAAATTTAATTTTCCTTGAGCAAGCATTTTTCAAAATGATTTAAGATTGCAGTTAATTGCAACGACCTGACCTGTTGTGTTTGCAAACGTATCCATGCAGAAATCACTGTTTATTATGCCTTTGTGTCTCATAGATGTATAGAGGAGATGTGTGTGTGTGTGTGTGTGTGTATATATATAATATGAGCTTACATGAGCACAGCTATTCAGATTGTTTAAGAGATAACTGATACTGCATTCATGAGCGTAACACACAGGCCAGGTCTGCTGTCTCACTTTAAAAGCCTCTATTTTTTGTGTATTTCAAACTGGTAAATAAAAGAAAGATGAATAAATTCGAGATGTTGTCATGCAGGGAAACATTCCTATTACTTGCTCCACAGGTATCCATGGCAACCCTAATTCTGCAGGTACCGACCATTCGTGGCTGGTAATTGCTTCAAACGGATGCATACTTTTACCAAATTAACCTTTATCAAAACCTTGAGACGTATTAATCTTCTGTTTTGTCTCCATTAGTGTGACTCTGCAAAGTCATTCTGATTTATGGAGGTGTCAGGCGGGTGGCTCCAGACATCATCTCACGAAACGGGCCTCTGAATGTCATCATTTCATCCTCCCAGTTCCAGAACAAATGCCCCTCTGTGACAGCTCCTGAGCTATTGATGTGAGATCACTTTAGAATCCCTTGACGTGGTGCCCGTTTTGTTTTATTTTTGGGTCATTTGTACCTCTTTGTGTCAAGCTAAAAATATTTTTCCGTCATTGGAAATTAAACCACTGAGATATGCTTTATCAAAGAGATTGAACTGGGCTAGCGTGATCTGTCTTACCGTAACCTGTGTTTTGTTTTGTTTGTGTTACTCGCACTCTGTCACTCTGTTGTTCTGTGCCCCCCCCCATTGCATCATTTGCTCACCAGTGGATCCATTGCTATGAATGGGTGCCATCAGAATGAGAGCCCAAATAGCAGACATCACAATAATCAAGGAATTCAATCCATTAATTAACATCTTGTGAAGTCAAAAGCTGTGTGTTTGTAAGAAGCAAATCCATCATTAAGGCATTTAAAAAAAAATACAGTCCATAACCTAAAATAGCACTTCCTCCAGTAAAAAAGTCTGAAAAAGATTGACACAAGATGACTTCTTCATTGGAATCAGCATAGACAACTTGTATTTTAGCCAGAAGCAATGATTTGAAGTTAAAAATGTCTCTTTTGGGGGGGGGGGGGGGGGGGGGGGGGGGTATCTGTACTGTAGTTCACCCAAAAATTATAGTTCTGCCATTTTTAATGTTGCAAATCCATTTCGATTCTTCAGGAGGCTGAAACACAAAAGATCTTTTGATAATGTGACTTTTTTTTTTTTTCATGCAGTTGCAATACATGGAAATTAGGGCCCTCAAACTTCAAAAAGATCAAACAATTTATTGAAAAGATTCAAATCAAAAGAACAATCGTAAATTTATCAGTGAATAATGACTTAAATTTTGGTCTGTTTGTCACACAAAGCTTTTATATGACTACTTTTTTGATAGTTTTATGGTACTTCCTGACATCTTGTTGCTTGACAGCCCCAGTCTTCATTCACTTTCATTATATTGATAAGAGTGGCTTGGATAATCTTCAAAAATGTGCTGCTTGTGGTTCATGGAGAAAGTCAGAGTTTACGGAGAATATGGGTTTGGAAGGACATCTGGGTAAGTGATTTTCATTTTGGGGTGTACAATTCCTTTAAGTTTTGCAAATAATTAAAGACGTTTTCCAAATGCTTTCATACAAGGATCCTTTTTTTCAGTGTGGGTTTTCCCATATGTCTGCGTGACATAACTGTCTTTTTCTTCAATTTCATTTTTTTAATGTCATTTATATTTTCTTTCTGAGTGGCTCCGCTGATGGCATGCTATTAAATTGTCACTGGAGTTTGACAATCATTTTTAATAAACAGAAAAAGAAATGAACGTGTTTCAGTATGTTAAAATGTTCATCAATTATTAGTTTTTCATAATTGAGGTGGAATTAGAAATGTGGAATAGTCTTGTAATATAGACGGGGTTCAAAAGCCTGAGATCACTAGTTAAAATACTCTTACTCTGTAACTTTTTCCCCTTCAAAATGACATTATTAGCATAATAATTTAATAGGAAAATTAACATAAATTGAAAACCAATAGTCATCTGCTTTTTTTCCAATATACATTTGCAATACCCTGTTCCTATTCACTCCTTTGTTCCTATCATTATGTCTTGTCATGTTCCTATTCACTGGCAAGGCCAGACCACCAATCCCAATTTAACCCACCCATCTGTGATTTGCAAGTAATTCCCAACACCTTAATGAGCTTGTTCAGGTGTATTTAGTTAGCTTTCAAGTTAAACTCAGCAGGACGAGCAAGAGCCCTGCCCTATACAGTTACAAGTATTCACTTAGAATATATTGACTTTTTATTTTATATCAGTCTGAATATGAATCATGCATGAATACACTTCCATTTTTGTCCTGACAGTTCCATAGAGCATCTTGTGCTTGAATGAAAGCAAGAAAATCTGACCTTTTATACAAAGTTCACATGCTTAATGTCACATATGATTAGTTGTATAATGCAGAACCTTTCTTAGTCTTCAAAATTACTCATTTAACATCATAATGTGTTTTATTTTTATTTATTTTCAAGGTTTTATTTTATTTTTTTTAATGTGGACTCATTTGGACCACATGGTAGATGGATTTTCCCATGTGTTTTCTCAACTAACAGTAGACTTTGAACATATCATTTAGTAATAAATTTATGTAAATGCACATTCTGTTTTGCAGACTAATTTGGAAAGCTTTTGCAAATGCACATGAGATTGTATTTGTGCTGAGGATTAATTGTGGAAAGTGTCTGTTCCCTGACTGGTGAAACAGCTGGGTCAGCCTTCTGTGCTCCTTCCTGACATTAGATGTCAATGACATTGGCAATCATTTCAGAAAGCATTTCTTCTAACCGCCAGCGCTGGAAGTGTGTGCAGCACGGAGGCTCTGAATCCTCAGATTATCTGTACAAGCCGTATGCAGAGAAAGTTTCAGCTGCCAATTTTGCTGTATCAAAACCAGAGATGGGCACTCGAGTTAGTGACTCGGCCTCGAGTCGCATTTTTAGACTTCAGACTCGACTGGAAATGACTCCAGACTTGACTCAACTCGAGGAAAAGGACTCGTGAATATTTTAAAAGCAACTCAAGTCTTTTATCCTTAAATACTTATAAAACTGATTTTAAAAAGGCGGACCAGATCTATAAACTTCTGAAGAACATTTAAAAAATAAAAAATAACTGTAGGCCTAATTATAATTGGGGAAATTGTTGTTAGACGGCTAGGATAGAACTTAAACTTTGAAACTGTTAGTTATCTTTCTGCTCAAGATGACAACGTTTTGATTATAGCTACACTGTTTTCAGTAGGCTAGATACTACTTTTAAGTAAAATATTAAAATATTATAGATTTCAGGAGAAAAACCCTGAACAGAAACTTTTTTTTGGTCACATAGCCTCTCATGTATGTAAATGTAAAAATACAATACATGTAAAAATGTATTTATTTATTTGTTTTGTCCGGACCTTTGCTTGGAAGAAAATATAGAGGCCACGCCTCTTGGAACTTTAATTGAATACCCCTGACTTATATCATAAAGAAATAATTTATTTGTATGGTTTTGTAATATGTTTCAAATATTTCCTTATGTGTCGTGGCAGATCAGATTCTTATTATAGAATTTGATTACAGAGAAACTGTTTTGAACATGGTAATGGATTAAAACATAAGTAACAGGCTGGATGTACTTAACCTTACATCTTAACACCTCTTTTTTTTTTTTTTTTTTACAAAGCAGATCACCAAAGTCATGACAAATGCTATTGACATTGTTGTATAGACATATTTTAAAAATTCATAAAAATATAAAATCAAATTGTTTAGATCATATTCAATTCAATTCAAGTTTATTTGTATAGCGCTTTTCACAATACAAATCGTTGCAAAGCAGCTTTACAGGAAATTAAGTTTCTACAATACATTTATATATTGTAGAAACTTAATATATTTAACTTATGGTGAAATTTGGTAGTTCTGTATGTTGTTTCAGGGTTGGCATCATCTGAGGTCCTCTGAGGGGTTGGCATCATCTCTTCTCAGGTGTTCTGGATCCAGGCTGAAGCTTGTGTAAATCCTAAACAGAGAAACAAATAGAGACATAATCAGCGTAGCTGCTGTTCCAACCAAGCAAAAATGATTTGTTCAATCCAAGCTAAAGAACAATAATGTGTGTTTGATCAGATATAACTGCAGTACAAGATTATGAGATGCATTATGTGAATGCTTGGCTAAAGAGATGTGTCTTTAATCTAGATTTAAACAGAGAGAGTGTGTCTGAACCCTGAACGTTATCAGGAAGGCTATTCCAGAGTTTGGGAGTCAAATGTGAAAAGGCTCTACCTCCTTTAGTTGACTTTGTTATCCTAGGTACTACCAAAAGTCCAGAGTTTTGTGACCTTAGGGAGCGTGATGGATTGTAGCGTGGTAGAAAACTAGTTAGGTACACAGGAGCTAAACCATTAAGGGCCTTATAGGTAAGTAATAATATTTTGTAACTGAATAGGTAGCCAGTGCAGAGATTGTAAAATTGGGGTAATATGATCATATTTTCTTGACCTGGTAAGGACTCTAGCTGCTGCATTTTGGACTACCTGTAGCTTGTTTATTGAAGATGCAGGACAACCAGCTAGCAGTGCATTACAATAGTCCAGTCTCTAGGTCATGAATGCATGAACTAGCTGTTCTGCATCAGAAACAGGTAACATGTTTCGTAGCTTGGCAATGTTTCTAAGATGGAAGAATGCTGTTTTTGTAACATGGGAAATATGATTTTCAAAAGACAAGTTGCTGTCTAATATAACACCCAGATTTTTGACTGTAGAGGAAGTAACAGTACATCCGTCTAGTTGCAAATTATAATCCAAGAGATTCTGTGTACTGTTTTTTGGTCCAATAAGTAATATCTCCGTCTTATCTGAATTTAATAGGAGAAAATTATTGGTCATCCAATCTTTTACATTTTTAACACACTCTGTTAGCTTAGATAATTTAGAAGTTTCATCTGGTCTTGTTGAGATATATAGCTGAGTATCATCAGCATAACAATGGAAACTAATCCTGTATTTTCTAATAATATTACCAAGGGGCAACATGTATATTGAAAATAGCAGAGGACCTAGGACAGATCCTTGTGGTACTCCATACTTTACTGGTGATAATTGAGATGACTCCCTGTTTAAATAAACAAAGTGGTAGCGATCAGACAGGTAGGATCTAAACCATCTTAAAGTCGTCCTTCAGGATCGTGGGTATCTGCCCAGAAACATCGAGAACACGAGCGCCAGGGAAACAATGAGTGTGCGCTTTACCTTCAGCTAACGTAGCACGGACGTGCCGGACGATGGAGTCTCCGACGATCACAGCGTCGCGTTCCGTCTCGCGGAGGGGAGCGAAGCAGTTCCGGGTGGAGATCTCGAAGACCGGAGGCGGTGGAGGAGGAGAGGTCCTCGCGCGGGGCCTGGCTCGCGTCTTCTGCTGCTGCTGCACCCAGGGTCCGTGGTGTCCCGGCCCCGAAGTGAAGGACATCTGGGAAGATCGCGTCCTGGGTGCACCGGGTCTGTGCAGAGAAACACACGGAGTAGAGGTGGTGGGAGTGTTAGCGGCGCGCTGTGTACTTACCCCCGGACTCGTGAGCGTCAGCCCGGGATGTTTCCAGCGCGGCTCTCCGCTCTCTCAGCTGGGCCTGCTTCTCCACCAGCTCACGGATCTGCTTCTCCACGGCCTCCAGCTCCAGCTGCACCGAATGCAGCTCGAACGTGTTCTCGCCTGCACTCAAAGGTAGACACACATCCGCCATTTAAGCAAGTAGCAGTGAGTAAAACAATGGTAATGTGTGTGAATAGAGTATTAGCAATGTAAGCGAGATTAGCAGCAACCTTCTTTGGTTGCCGCTAATGCAACCACGCTGGCGATGCTAACGGGCTATAAGCTAATAGCGGACTCTGGAAATCAAAATAAAATTAGTGATAACAAGGCGCTTTGATTGTTTTTGTTGTAGAATACGATAGGAGATATATTCAAACGTTATAGAAACGAAAATGATGGTGTGTAAACTAGATTTCAGGATTAGAAAATAGACGATAAAGAATTAACTTGACGGAACTCAAACTCAAAACACGCAGCAGCAACAAACAGAAAGTCCAAACTCGGACGATCAAATATTTTGTCTATAGCCTATAAAACAGCTTCGTAAATATGAAGATTTCAATACATGAGGATTCTGAATGTGATTTTTTTTTAGCGAGCCATTAAAGGATTTGAGAATCGACTCGAGACTTGATTCAGACTCCAGGTTAAAGACTTGAGAACATCTCTGATCAAAACACCATTTTGTCAGCTTCTGATGTGCAATTACTCCTTTCTGGGCACATCTCTCTCTCTCTCTCTCTCTCTCTCTCTCTCTCTCTCTCTCTCTCTCTCTCTCTCTCTCTCTCAGATATGCGCTGGCCTTTACGCCACTCAAAAATAAATAACTAAATAAATAAAAATCCCCTCTGCAGCTGCTGTTTTATGTAAATTGCAATATTCTGTAGTTGATTAGACAATTGAAAAGGAACAATTGTACATTGATCTTAATTCCCAAGACCTTTGTTAATGAAAAAGCCATTAAGGTGTTTGATATGTGAAGAAATAATGTACCATCAGTCGGTCATAATTGCAAAATAAACCCCCAATAGAGTGATCTGGACATGTCGCGCTCTGAAGGGGTTTATTTTGCAGTAATGTCAGGCTGACTGTACATTTCTCTTGCTTATTGCATGACCACTCACTGAATGAATGAATGAATGAATGAATAAATAAAGCGGCATGAAATACTGATCCAAGTTTAAATTACACTACTGGTAAAAAGTTTGAGGTCTGTAAGAGTGTTTTATTATTTATTTTTATTTTTTTTAATTATATTAAAGGGATAGTTCACCCCCAAATAAAATTCTGTCATTAATTATTTGCCTTCATGTCATTCCAAACCTGTAAGACCTTCATTCATCTTTGGAACACAAAAGGGTTTAGATACTTTTGATGAAATCTGAGAGCTCTCTGACCCTTCATAGACAGTGACACAATTGAAATGTTCCCAGACCCAGAAACGTAGCAAGGACATCGGTAAAACAGTCCATGTGACATCAGTGTCTCAACTTCAGTTTTGCAAAGCAGCGAGAATACTTTTTGTGCGCAAAGAAAACAAAAGTTACATAATTTAATAACGTGAACGAAGGTCTTACAGGTTTGGAACGACATGAGAGTGAGTAATTAATGACACAATTTTGATTTTTGGGTGAACTATCCCTTTAATGCTATTATTCAACAATGACTGTTTACATATGCACAAATAATGTGATTATATCAGAGTAAGGACTTATTCTCAATAAGGTGTTTACATGACACAAGCAAACCTCTTCACTCCTGTTTACATGCGATTTTTCATTTTTCTGATTATTTGCTATTGTGGTTATTTTTACTGAACCTCAATGCACTGCATAAATTGTGTGTTGTAATGCAATTTCACAGTATTGCTGTTTTTACTGTATTTTTGATCAAGTAAATTCAGCTTTGGTAAGACTCATTTAAAAAAAAAAAATCTTAACTACATTTTTTGATGGTACTGTGTTTTATGTATCTAATTTGTCTTAAAGCTTCTAATAAGAAGAAAAATAGTTCATTACAGTGTACAAAACAGTTGTCCTAACTGCAGTATTTTACAAAAACCGCAGCA